>CM042892.1:29699665-30981808 GCA_023653625.1 Triadica sebifera | reverse complement strand
GATGACATATGATATCATGTTATTTCCCAACAACTTAGGGAATTCTCTACCTTTGTGTTTGCCACCATTTGTATAGAAAAAGGAAGAAAGAGAATGGTAGAAAAGAATGCCAGAAGACCCATGGCTAGTATGGCATAGACTATCGGCAAGAGAAATCAATTCTTTTGAGGATAGTCTTAGGGTAGGGGCTAGAACAGAGGACAAAGTAACTCATAGTCCAGTTCTTTCAGGAGGGGACTGCCCTCTAAGACTACTTTAACCATCATTAGCACACAAATAGCTAGAGACCCAACTCCCTTATGTGGAAAATGTCAGAGAAACCACCGATGAGAATGTCAGTTGTTTTCAAAGGCTTGCTTCAGGTGGAGCCCTATACCACATGAAAAAGGATTTCCATTTATTAACAAATGTTAAACCCATACAAACAGCAGTATCAGCACTGGTTCAGAATAGGAACCAGTCACAATAAAGTCATACAAGACCTAGTCAGGTTGTTTCAGAGACAGCAAACAGGCCAGGATCCAGTAAAGCTCTAGTTAGGGCATATGCTATGAAGGCCCGTGAGGACTAGGGAGCCACAGACGTTATTGTAGGTATGTTTTCTTTACGTGGATTCAATTTAGATACTTTGCTATACCCAGGTTCTACACATTTGTATGAATGCACGAGCATACCTAGTCAGCACAGTATGACAATAGAGAAGTTAGAGTTTGAGATTGAGGTCATGAACCCTTTAG
This sequence comes from Triadica sebifera, assembly GCA_023653625.1. Classification (NCBI taxonomy): domain Eukaryota; kingdom Viridiplantae; phylum Streptophyta; class Magnoliopsida; order Malpighiales; family Euphorbiaceae; genus Triadica; species Triadica sebifera. Next base: position 30,981,071 of record CM042892.1, on the reverse strand, counting down.
GCTATAGTGTGGTTGTGAACCATGTATACAAAAGTTTCCCTTTGGTTATTCATGGGAAGGAGTTTCCCATATATCTCATAGAACTACCGTTTCATGAGTACGATGTCATATTAGGTATGGATTGGCTCTCACAGCATGAGGCAGTTATTGATTACCGATCTAAGACAATTGTTCTTAAGACTTTAGAACAAGAAGTGGTAGTTGAAGGTGAGAGGTTTCCATATCCTCTAAAGATGGTTTCCATGATTAAGGCATAAAAGATGAAGCGAAAGGGATTTGAGGCTTATTTAGCTCACATGATTGACACCAAAAAAGGTGTTCCAAATCTTCAAGATATCCTTAAAGTGAGGGATTTTTTAGATGTCTTTCCAGATGATCTGCCAGGTTTACCACTGAATAGAGATGTCAAGTTCTCTACAGAGCTCACACCAGGCATGACACCGATATCCACAACACCTTATAGAACGACACCTTCAGAGACGAAGAAGCTGAAATCTCAGTTGCAAGAGGTGTTGGACAAGGGTTTTATCAGGCTGAGTGCATCTCCATAGGGTGCACCATTTTTGTTTATAAAGAAAAAAGATGGGTCTATGAGGTTGTGCAAGACTACAAGCAATTAAACAAAGTTACTATAAAGAATTGATATTTGTTGCCCCATTTGATTATCTTTTCTATCCATTAAAGGGTGCAAGAGTGTTCTCCAAAATTGATTTGAGGTCAAGTTATCAACAATTGAAGATAAAAGAAGAGGATATAGCCAAAACAGCTTTCAGGACCAAATATGGTCACTATGAGTTTTTGGTTATGCCATTCAGTTTGACCAATGCTCTTACAACTTTCATGGACTTGATGAATATGATCTTCAGGACATATTTGTACCAATTTGTAGTTGCTTTCATTAATGATATCATGGTGTATTCTAAGAACCAAGCACAACATAATGAACATTTATGAACAATATTGCAGATCCTAAGTGATCGGAAGCTTTATGCCAAGCTCTCCAAATGTGACTTTTGGCTTAATGAAATAGCTTTCCCTGGACACATCGTGTCAGTAGATGGCATCAAAGTTGATTTAACAAGGTTCAGGCAATCTTGAATTGGCAGCCTCCTCGAAATGTGACCAAAATTAGGAGTTTTCTTAGTTTGGTAATTTACTACAGGAGGTCTATGAAAGGTTTTTCATAGAGAAGTTCAAATGGAATGACAAATATCAAACTAGTTTACAAGCTTAAGTGTATGTTGATAGAAGCCCCAGTTCTTACACACCCAGTTCCTGATAAAGAGTACATTATCTATAATGACACTTCTCACAATGGATTGGGGTGTGTCTTGATGCAAGAAGGAAATGCCATTACTTATGCTTTTAGACAGTTGAAGTCGTATGAAAAGAATTAGTCCACACAAGACCTTGAGTTGGTAGCCATTGTGTTTGGTCTGAAATTATGGCGTCATTACTTATATAGGGAAAAGTGTTATATCTACACTGACGACAAGAGGTTAAAGTATCTTTTGACATAGAAGGAACTCAACTTGAGGTAAAGACAATGGTTAGAACTGATCAAGGACTATAATTATGTCATCGACTATCATCCATGAAAAGCTAATGTTATGGTTGATGCTTTGAGCAGAAAGACTATAGTGGAGTTGCATATCTGATCTACTATTAACCAGGAAATTAGAGACACATAGATGAAAGATCGTAAGCTAGTTGAGATTTTCGAGTTGTTCTCCAAGAGGGAGAGACCAGAGTACGCAGTTGAGTTGGATGGCAGTTTATTTTACCAAGTCCGTTTATGCATGCCTGATGTTACAGAGTTAAAGCAAAGGGTTTTAAAGGAAGCATATGAAACCAAGTTTGCCATGCATCTAGGAAGTAATAAAATGTACCATGACCTAATATGAAGGTATTGGTGGGCATGTATGAAAAAGGACATCACAGTGTTCACGACCAGATATTTGACATGTCAACAAGTCAAGGCAGAACATCACGTACCTTTAGGCTTGATGCAACTGATTATGATACCAAAATGGAAATGGGAACGAATAACGATGGATTTCATGATTGGGCTACCTATGACTCTAAGAAAATTCAATGTCATTTGGTTGGTCGTAGATAGGTTAACGAAGTTGGCACACTTCTTACCTATCAGAATAGATTATTTCTTAAACAAGCTAGCAGAATTGTATGTGAATGAGATAGTGTAATTACATGGAGGTCCAGTCTCCATCATATCGGACAAAGATCCAAGATTTATATCTCAGTTTTAGGAAAGTCTAGAATGAGCTTTGGGTGCTAAGATCAATTTTAGCACAACGTTTCATCCACAGAATGATGGTTAGTCGAACAGGGTGATACATATACTAGATGACATAATGAGAAGTTGTGTTATCGAGTTTAAAGGTAGCTGGGAGAAATACATACCTTTAATGTAGTTCGTCTACAACAACAAATATCAGTCTAGCATCCATATGGCTCCTTATGAGGCATTATATGATAGAAAGTGTTGAACATTGTTATGTTAGACATAGCTCAGTGAGCGAAAGTTAATGGGGCCAGAGTTGGTGCAAGAGATAGAGGAAAAGGTGAAGATTATACTAGAAAGGTTAAAAGCAGCTTTAGATAGGTAGAAATCATACATAGATCTCAAAAGAAGAGATATAAAATATGAATTGGGAGACAATGTGTTTCTCAAAGTTTCTCCATGGAAGAAGGTCCTAAGGTTCAAAAAGAATGGCAAGTTAAGCCCTAGATTCATTGGGCCATATGAGATTTTAGAACAGTTTGGGCTAGTCACTTATAGAATTGCTTTACCTCCAGAGTTAAGCAAGGTTCATAATATTTTTCATGTCTCCATGTTGAGGAGATACAGGTTAGATCTGTCACATGTCATCATAGTAGAAAACATAGAGGTAAGACCATATCTTACATATGAGGAAAAGTTGATCGAGATTTTGGCTCGAGTGATTAAATAGTTTAGAAATAAGCGAGTATCATTAGTTAAAGTTCAATGGAGGAATCATGCAAATAAATAGGCTACATGGGAAAGTGAAAAAGTGATGAAAGCACAGTACCACCGGTTGTTTCAACATGACACTACAGGTAATTTTGAGGATGAAATTCTTTTAAGGGGGAGAAAACTATAACGCCCGTAATTAGGGCCTAATAATTAATACGAATTTAGAAAAGATAAGTATGTTTAAAAGTTATGGGACAAGAGTTGAAATGAAACAAGAAAATAAAATGTCACAGGGTTCACACCCATGACCACTCTTTCATGACTGTGAACCATCGCGAGATGGAGTTATGGGATTTAACATATTCACAGCCACGATAAGGTTTGTCACGCTCGTGAACATAATCAACTATAAAATCATATTAGTTGTTCTTTCTTTCATCCATGACCTAAAACTCAAAAGGGAACCCTAGAATTCGAGATTTTCTCATACCAGAGGTCAATAACTGATGTTTCTCTTTGATTCCTAATCCTAGATATCTAAAACAAAGTAAAAGATCAAGGTTCCATCAAGTTCTTAGGAAAAAAGAGCATAAGGAATGTGGTGTTTTTTAGGAAGACAAACCCTTGGAGGAAGATAAAGGTTGAATCTTTCATCCCATATGTGTTTCCTTCAAGTAAGGTAAGGAATCATGTCTCTCCTTCTTCTTTATAAGCTTTCATAGCTTTAATCATGTATGATTCATTTATGGTAAAGACCCATTCCATATGGGTTAGGTTAAGACTTAATCTTGAGAGATTATGGTTAAAGACCCCTCTTTAAGTTGTTTAAAAATTATAACATGTGTTAGTAAAGGGTTATATGAGTGTAAGGATGTTGAAAGGGCTAAGGTTAGGGTTTTTACCCTTATGGTTTAAAGGCTAAGCATATGAGTTTTTTATCTTGATAACGATATGTTATATGTGATAGAAGTTGAAAAGGGAGGTGGTGAAATCCACCGAAAGGATAAGCAAACTTGAGAGAAGCTTGATTTTGTGAGGATCCATTAGAGGTATGTACATATATGCATTTAAATTCCAAAATATGGCATGTAGTGTGATAAATGAATTGAAAGCTTTAAATACTAGTTGATGACTATGTTAAGATGAAAAGTAGTCATGAATGTCATAATAAATGTAATTGAATAAATGATATGAGCATGAATGCCAAGTTAGGAAAAAATTGCCATGATAAAAAAAATGTTAATGTATATGTAATAAATGTGTCTCAAGAGGCATTTATGAATAATAAATGATGATGCCTAATGGGTGAAAGAGGAAAGTAAGAAATGATTAAATGTATATAAAAGTATAAATGCTTGGAAAAGAATTAGTAGGTGAATAAGGAAATGGTAAGTGCAGTAATTATGTATATTGAATGATCCTTTAACATGATTTAATGCATGATGTGATGAGAATGTTGATAGAAAAAGGTTGTCATGGAACAATCCTTAGAGCCTTGCATGTGACTTGTAATGAATGCATATTTTTTATGTTGTCAACTGCTGGAAAACCCAGATTCATGCTCGTGACTAGGTGTCATGACCGTGAACAATGTCATGCCTATGACAATATAATGTCACTCCCATGAAAAAAATGCACAAAATGGACATAAGCAATCACAATATAGTTCACTATTTGGTTCACGGGTAGGGTTGCCTGTGAATAAACCTTCACAGTAGTGAACATGTAGTGCATGCCCGTGAAACTTGCTTTCAATGAGAGTTACAAATTGTTTCAATGCAATGGCTATGCACATGTTTCATAATGATACGATTAAAATATGCTCATATGAATTCCAGCATGAGAATGTTACATGATTCAGTTTCCACATGAATAAAGTATACATGATATATGATATGAATGTTATATTGAAGTATAATAAAGGCAATATGAATAAGTTAAGCCTAGAATCGTTACTAAGACTAGTAGTAGGATAAATGGTGCACCATTAAAGGGGCGTATGGTACCGTAGTTATATGTTTACCTAGTCAATGTGGCTGAAGCTTGGAGAGCGCCATTGACTTGAGAAGCCTGGACTGTTACACATATTACAGATGATATTGCATGCAAAAGCTATATATTTACTCAGTCAATATGGCTAACCTGGACTGGTTTCATTGGCTTGAGGAGCCTGGACTGACACATATTTATAGATAGTGGCAGGGTGGCTTAAGCTCGGAGAGTGCCCCTGTCCACAACCCTTATCCGAACAATCGGTGTTGAGAGTTTTTGGGCAATAATATCAAATATGTTAAAGTAAGCAAATAATACAATAACATGAAATGAATGCAAAGGCATAAGTATGCAAGTAAGTTTATGCATATAGTGAAATGTTACATGCTATAGTTATCATTATTATGTTCAACGAATTATACTTCCATAAGGTAAGATAGTATATGATATTATGATTCTATTGTCATGACATGATGTTCTTATATGATGTTATGAAATATGTATAATGTATAATTGTAAGTGAATTTTTATGCCTATATGTACCACTAAATATTCATTAGCTTAGCATGTAGGTATTTTTCCCACATAGGTCGGAACCTTGTAGATAAGTAGAAGTTAAACAAGAGATCAGCCCAGACATCAGAGACATCAAATCAGACTACGCAAGTCGGTGACAGCATATGATGCACTTTTGCATTTTTTTAATATACAAATCATAGTAAGGGGGTTGTTTACTTTTATGCAAGTCAATGTTGAAAAATTATGTAATTCCTTATTAAGGACATGTATTTTTATAAATCCCTGGGTAAGGGTTAACATGTTTTATTATGAAATGGAATTTCAATATTAAGTCAAGAATTTCTTTTATTTTATGTTTTATGTAAGTCATCACGACCATGATGCAAAGAAAAGTTTTAATTTTTCATAGGCGTTCCATACACAGGTTATGTAACATCCACTTGTTTAATCGGGTTAATCTTGTTTAGACGAGAGGGTGCTACACTTGTATTTCAACTTGTTTCAAGGTTTTAGGAATGCATAACCTGCCTAACACACTTAGAGTATAAATGTGGTTAAATTCCTTGTTGCTTAATTATTTGTTATCATCAAAATAGCAAAAATATATCTCAAGGTTCAACAATCTGCCCCATTTTTTATGGTGACAAATAATTAAACAATATAGGATCTAAAGAGAAAATAAAATTTCTCTCCCTCAAATGATGCTTAGTAACCATGAATCTAAGAAGTACAAGATGTAAGAGAAGCTTCAAAAAAGATTGAGATAAGCAGTAAACATAGCATTCATACCAAGATAAACATAGTATTTATGCCAAGTATATGAAAGGTATATTGCAAGTATATGATATGTTGAAAAGGCATTTTTTTGCTTTATATGGAAGGAATATGGCAAGTACATGTAACATATATTTCAAAGTATATTGATATTGTCATATATTGCATTCATCATCATATGCATATTGCATTCAACTTAACATTTGCTTACTTATTCTCCCCCTTTGTCACAATCAAAAAGAGATATAAGACAATATAGAATAAAAATATATGTCATTGCATTAAAAAAAGATTTACAAATCCTAGAATTATCTTAGGATACACATAAAAAAAAATAAAACTATAATAACATGATCCTAAGGATCCTAAGACATAAAAAGTAAAACTAAGGTAATGGTTTGAAGCTAGATATCTGCTCACGAAGATGAGTTACCTCCTCCTCAAGGTTATCAATCCTAGACTCGAGGAAGTCCTTGAGGCGTTCCAACTTCACATCAATTGACTCTTGAAAGGTGTCCATACTTTTCTGAAGCATGTTAAAGCGAGGAGTCAAGAGTGCAGCAATCTGCTATGCTAAATCTGATGGAGGTGCTGAAGAGGTTTCACTGGTAGGAGGGGCATCTAGAACAGTTGGAGCTGGATTCTCAACCCGGGCACTCTTCCTCTGTTGGGGCCCTTAAAGTCCTACTTTGAATTCCTTAGAGTCTTCAATATCCCATGCCACGTCACCTGTTGGGGTGATGAAGCGATAAGACACCTCATTTTTATAATGGATTCTCACTGCTGCTTCTATTTTGATGAATGACTCAATGTTGAGTCGGTCTCTGGGAGAAGATGTAATGATATTGTATACATGATTTTTAAAGTCTAGATATCCCAAGTCTACCACCAAATGATTCACATAACCTCTGATAAAAATGTCTTCTAAAGGTTTGGAGGCAATGGATTGAAAGTGAGAAGCAAACCACTGGGATAGTGCCACAGGCTCACTCTTTTGAGCCATTTCAGATAGAAACAATTCAGACTTCCTAATTGAGTCGTTGTTATCACCGAAGAAAATATGTTATAGGTCAGAAACTAGTGATTGTAGCGAAGCATTGGAGATATCAAATGTGTGTTATTTATCTTCTTGACATTCCAACTGTAGTCACTACCAAAGTTGGACCAAACGTCATGAAGGTAAAATCCAACTTCATTGTTATTGATCAATCCCTCGTGTGGGAGCTTGTCTATAGGCATGGAAGTTGATGCTTTGAATGCAATTGGTTTTCTCCTCTCTTTTTCTCCTTCACTCTCTTTATCTCTTACCAGAGTCATCTCATGAGTGAGAAGTTTGCCAATTAGCACGTTGGTGGAGATCACACTTAAGTCTTCATTTGCTTCTTTTATGACCGTAACTCTTGAGCCATAATCCTTCAATGGAAGACTCTTCAAAATCTTATTGTTTATGTCTTCCAAGCTATAGTGCTTTCCAAGCTTCCTTATGCCATTGACAATGGAAAGAAGACGATTTGTCATCTCAGTTATGCTCTCATTTGGCTTCATCTTAAAGAACTCATACTCGGTGACAAGAAGTTGAACCTTATTGGACTTAACTTGTTTGGTGCTTCCATGGTAGTTCTCCAAAGTCTTCCAAATAGAATAGGTGGTAAGAAAATGTTGAATCCTACCAAACTCTTCAAGAGATAAAGAGCTTATTAGGATCGTCATGGCTTTCTTGTTCTTGCCATTTGCTCTTTTCTGAAATTTTATCCAATCATCCCTTGGAGTGATTTCTTCTTCTCCTTAAAACATTCCTTCTTATTGGATGTGTCCATTCTTTCCAGACGAACTCCCAAACATCTATTACTTCACTATTAAGATAAATTTCCATATTGAATTTCCAATTCACATAGTTAGCTCTATCAAAAAAGGGCTTGAGACTATGAAATCCTTCGTTGGCCATAGTTTGATCTTTACTAATGCTTTTTAGGCTTGATTGCTAGTCCTTGCTTTGATACCAATTGTTGCCCAAAACAATAACCAAGAAGGAGGAGTTGAATTGGTTGACAAATAATGTAACATCCTTGACTTTTTCCATATGCATTTCTGCAGCATCACATTTGTGCATATGCATTTTGCATAAATATCACTTGAACACATGCATAATATGCATTTTTATTTAAATATATTCATGACATTCAATTAGTTTATTTTCAAATATTTTACAATTGTATAGAAATGCATATGTCTGTTTTATAATATAGATGAAAATAACATAAAATTAATATTTAAGTGAAAAACAAGACTAGATTGAATTAATAAAAATTTGACAGGATTAATTTAATTAAATTAAATTAAGTAATTAAATTATATATTTATTTATTATTGGTTAGTGAAATTGGATAAATGTATATATGTATACATGAATGTATGTATATGTATGTATGTATGTATGATGATAATAAAAATAAAAATAAAAATAATTAAAAAAAAAAAGAAGAAAGCATTAAGCAAAAAGAAAATAAAAAAAATAGTGGACGGCAAAAGAAAGAATGATAGCAAATGGGGTAGGTGGGTTTTAACCTATTAGGCTCCATTATCTTCCTTTTCTTTTCTTATCTTCTTCTTCTTCTTTGCTTCATTTCTTCAACCTATTTTCTCTCAAGTTTCAACCACAATTTCTTCCTTGCTTCACTTATTTGTTGAGGCAAATTGATCCCTTGAAAGTTTGTTATTGGTAAGTAATCAATTTTTATTGCTATAAGGTTGATTTGAGTTGCTAAGGTTCATTAATAGGCACTGATTTGAACTCCGATTTTGATATCCATAGAAATTGATTCTGGAATATCTTAAAACATAAAAATTTGTTCCTTTATGTCTTAGATTTATGGATATGTAAATATTTTTGCAAGATGTGGTGTATAGAATGAGATATCCTCTTTGTGCTAAAACTGGTCCGGATGTGAACCTTAAGTAAGTTAGCTACTGTGTTTATTAGTTTTGGGTATGTTAAAACTAATATTTGAAGTACCTCAAAATATAATAGTTGTAGATATATGTGTTATGGATATGTATACCAAATTTCAGGTTCAAAGGTCTAGTACTTTTTGAATTATGGTGAATGGAACCATGACTGTTCCATGATTTGAACTGCCTACTGAGTGCCCTGTACAGGTTCTGAAACTTGTTTAATTATTTTGAGCTTCTTAAAGATCGATTCTGTAAATGGTTAAAACAGTAAAGTTATAGTTTTATGTCTTAGCTAAATTTTGGTATTCATTTCAGCTTAATATGTTATGTAAATAATACGTTATAACCTTTGAAAGTCATACTGGTCCGGAAGCCAATTCTATTCTGGACCAGTAAAATATTTGTTATAATATGAAGATCTTAGAGACATATTTGATAAAAGTTGTAAACATGAAAAATGTTCCCTATGAACCCATATAAGTGTCTGTAAATTGTCATTAAAATAGAACGTATATATTATAAGTTATGATGAACCTAAATGAGTACCCTGAAACTGCCTAAGGGCAAAAAATAGAGCAGAAATCAGAACACGATTAGAAATTCCACCACAAATTGTACAATGATACAATTGGTCTGAAATTTAATATGTTATACATAAATATGTTAGTTTTAATTAGGAATAAGAATCAGATTAATTGGTCAAGTACAGAAAAAGTTATATTCAAAACAGTCCCATAAGGTCACACTGCCTCATAGGAAAAATTTTAATTATTGATATGAATAATGTATATTAATTTGTTTAAGCCACATTAAGTTTCTCTAGTCATAAATTAACCAATTATATTTCAATATTAGGCTTAAGACAAATTAGAGATATACAAGAAGGGGGTAGACAATAAGTTAAGGGTTGGAATCAAAGGAAAAAGGTGAGTCTAATTATCAATTGAATTCTTTAGTGCATATGAATGTTGCTTGATATGTGATTTATATGACTGTGATAATTTTTCCTTGAAAATATGATGATGAATAATTTGTGACATTTGTGGCACATATAAATTTGTGTACTTGTGGTATATTTGAGGTATATGTTTGACATAATATATATATACATGGTATATATATAGTATATGCAAGGTATATGTGTTGACATATGAGGTATATATGTGGTATATGTATGGTATATGTGTTGCATATGAAGTATATATGTGGTATATGTATGGTATATGTATTTCATATGAAGTATATATGTGGTGTATGTATGGTATATGTGTTGACATATGAGGTATATATGTGGTATATATTTGGTATATGTGATAAGATACAATGGTTGATGAATATGTAAGTACAAGTGCATATGCATAATGACTTAAAAGGTGTTGTGACTAGTTAATCGACATTGCAAAGCAAAAGAAGAGGCCTATAGCCCAACAAATGTGCAAAGCAAAAGAAGAGCCCTATGTCCCAACAAATGTGCAAAGCAAAAGAAGAGGCCTATGGCCCAACAAATGTGCAAATGAAACAAATGATCAAGCTAGCTAGCAAATGCAAATGTTCGCATGGCAAATGTTCACATGGAAACCCGGGGCAATGTTCGTTTAACCTGGTCACAACAAAATAAAATGTATAAGCATAAGCATAAGTAAAAAGCAATTATTGAATACTTGATTTTATCTATATTTATATGTTATTGACTGATGAAATAGAGTATAAAGTATGTATTAATTATACTTGTTATTTGCTATTATGAAATGCTGGTGTTTTAGAACTCATTTGATGGTTATTCTCACTGAGTCGCAACTCACCAAATTGCATCATTTTTCAGGTAGAGAAGATTAGTAGTTCATATTGAGGTGCATATATAAGTCATGGATCAAAGGTCACCGGCCGAGCCTCATCACTCTCTCTCTTTGCATTCCACATAAGCATAAGAACATATCATTTATATTTGAGGATTGAATACTTGCAAATTTACTAACTTTTTAAACGTAATGTTTAAGTTATTAATATATGTAATGTTATAGGCTATAATTAAAGCTTCCGCGTTGATTGTGAAATTATTGTTGATAATATGAGATGAGTTAAAAAAAATTACTCTCGCCGTAAACATGAATTTTATTTAATCTTGTTCCATACGGGATAACAATATAAAATTAGTATATGCGGTATATAGATGTATAAGGTGTTAGGTGTTACATTTTTGGTATCAGAACAGGGATAGGTTCCAAGGGAACATGCATATGCATATAAGCATGATAACATATGCATAATATGTGTTGAACATTATGCAGTGACATAATTTCATTTATTTTAGGGCCATCATAAGACATGATTCACCAAGGAGAAAGAGGTCGGCTGAAATGCATCCTCATGAGGCATCGCCTCATTTGCATAGAGATCAACCAGTACTAGGAGCTAGGGCTCTTGCACGTGCATCACAATCATCACATGCCGAAATACCTTATGAAAATCCAGAACATGAAGTGCATGGTCCTACAATGTATAGGGAAAGATGATATGATAAGCTAAGAAAATAGGGTGCAGTTGATTTCTATGATTCGACTGATCCAGTTGAAGCAGAAACATGGCTTAAAAGGACACAGAGGGTATTGAATATGATGAGATGCACTCCAGAGGAGAAGTTTGATTATGCGGTATCTTTGCTTCAAGGCAATGCTTATGAATGGTGGGAGACAGTTCCCGATAGTGATTCACAACCACTAGTTCTGACATGGAATGATTTCCTCCTAGAATTTCAGAACAATTACATGCCTGAGGCATATAAAGATGAGAAGAGAAAGGAATTCCTGAATCTAAAACAGGGAAACATGTCTGTTGCGGAGTATGAAGTACAGTTTAATAAACTTTCTCATTATGCCACCTTCATGGTCTCTACTAAAAGAGACAAATGCAGAAAGTTTGAAGAAGGCCTCAAGTATGAGATCATAAATAGAATCACAATTACTGATCTTGAGAGTTATACCAGACTCAGAGCTGCTGCAATTAGAGCTGAAAAGTTAATGAAAGAAGCTGGAGAACAACAAGTAAAAAGGATGACACGAGTGTTTGCTGGAGAGTCTAGTAGAGGATATGGAAAGAAAGCTAGATATATGCAGAGCCAGTCTGGCAATAGAAGTGGGTACTCCAGTTCTAGAGGTCGAGACATGACTTTCTCTTACCTAGGCAGAAGATAAAGCCAGTATATAGAACAGTGGCCTACTTGTATTCATTGTGGTAGGCAACACACCGGTGAATACAAAAGGCTCACAGGAGCTTGTTATTTTTATGGGTCCTTAGATCACATGTATAGAGATTGCCCAGAAAGAGCTAAATTAGCAGAAACCAGCACAGGCAGAGGAATATCTGAGACTACAATTGAAACACCAAGGGTTAACACTACCAGTGGGACACATGTCAGAGGCAGGGGAAGAACTGGTGCAGTAAGCAGAGGAGTGACCAGATCTGAGGGACAGAGTTCTAGACCCCTTCCACAGGCCAGGGTATTTGTTATGACTAGGCAAGAGGCAGTTGATGCTTCTGAAGTGGTTACTGTTAATATTTACATTTATGATATACTGGCATTTGCATTGATTGACCCAGGATCCACACATTCATTTATATCATCACATATGGCATCCAAACTGCATCAAAAATATGAGTTATTGGGATTTGATATAAATGTGAGTACTCCACTGGGAGCAGTAGTAGTTGTGAATGAGATATGTCGTGACTGTTCGATATTCATTGATAAAGTTGAATTGAAAGCTGATTTGATCTTATTATCATTGCATGAATTTGATGTAATATTGGGAATGGACTAGTTAACTAAACATCATGTCATAATGAATTGTTTTTCGAATGAGGTAATTTTAAAGTCCTCTGATAAACAAAGGATTGTGTTTAAAGGAGAAAGGAAGTTAGTACCTGCATGTTTGATTTCAGCAGTTAAAGCTTTTAAGATGGTGAAAGGAGGGTGTGAGGCTTTCTTAGCCTATGTGACAAACACAAGAACTCAGGATATTATATTAGAGAATATTCCAGTAGTGTGTGAGTTCCCAGATGTATTTCCAGAGGATTTGCCTGGATTGCCACCAGATAAAGAGATAGAATTTACTATAGATTTGGTGCTTGGGGCCGCACCTATTTCTATATCTCCTTACAGGATGGCACCGATTGAGTTAAATGAACTTAAAACTCAATTGCAAGAGTTACTTGATAAGGGATACATTCGACCTAGCATATCACCTTGGGGAGCCCCAGTGTTGTTTGTAAAAAAGAAAGATGGAACGATGAGATTGTGTATAGACTATAGACAACTTAATAGAGTGACAGTGAAGAATAAGTATCCTTTACCTAGAATTGATGACTTATTTGATCAGTTACATGAAGCTTAAGTATTTTCTAAGATTGATCTGAAATCGGGCTATTATCAGCTTAAGATAGCTGAGGTAGATATTCCTAAAACTGCATTTGTATTTGCATTGAAGATTTGGAGGCATTATTTGTATTGTGAGACATTCCAGATCTTCACAGACCATAAAAGCTTGGGTTACTTGATGACACAGAAAGAGTTAAACATGAGACAGAGACGATGGTTAGAACTGTTGAAAGATTATGATTGTACAATTGAATACAATCCAGGGAAAGCCAATGTGGTAGCATATGCATTGAGTAGGAAGGCCAGTAGCAGTGTAGCTCACTTGCAAGCATCATCTTTTCCATATCTGATTCAATTACGGTCCATGAATGTTCAATTGAATATGCATGATGGTGGATCATTGATTGCTGCACTTCAGGTCAGGCCTATATTAAAGGATAGGATCAAAGTTGCACAGAGTAAAGATCCTAAATTGTGTGAGAAAATTGAATTAGTAAGGCAGGGAAATAATAAAGATTTTCAATTGCAAGACAATACACTAATGTTAAAGTCACGCATATGTGTTCCAAACACTGATAACTTACGTTAGGAAATAATGGAAGAGGCACACAATGCACCCTATGCAATGCACCCAGGGATGACAAAGATGTATCACAACTTAAGGCCTCATTACTGGTGGCCAAGAATGAAGAAAGACATAGCAGAATATGTTTCCAAATGCTTAATATGTCAGCATATTAAGATAGAACATCAGGCACCAATTGGTAAACTACATCCTTTACCAGTGCCAGAATGGAAATGGGAAAAGATAACGATGGATTTTGTTTATGGATTGCCTAGAACTCCACGGAAAAATGATGCAATATGGGTAATTATTGATAGGTTAACAAAGTCAGCACATTTTCTAACTATCAGATGGGGGTGTACACTTAAGAGTTTGGACAAATTATATATGAATGAGATAGTCAGATTGCATGGCATTCCAGTATTTATTGTGTATGATAGAGATCCACAGTTTACTTCACGTTTTTGGGTGAGTTTACATAATGCATTGAGAACAAAATTGAATTTCAGTACTGCATTCCACCCACAGACTGATGGACAATCAGAGAGAACTATACAGACATTAGAAGAAATGCTTAGAGCAAGCGCTATGGAATTCAAAGGAGCTTGGGATGAATATATAGAATTGGTGGAGTTTGCATACAACAACCAATATCATAGCAGTATTCAGATGGCTCCATATGAGGCATTGTATGGTAGAAAGTGCATAAGCCCTATCATCTGGGATGAAGAAGGTACACGTGCATTAGAAAGACCAGAAATAGTACAAGATACAGTGAATAAAATCAAGGTTGTCAAGATTAAGCTAAAGGCAGCACAGGACAGACATAAAAGTTATGTTGATAAACATAGAAGGGAGATGGAATACGAGTTTGGTGAAAAGGTATTTTTTATGAGTATCTCCATGGAAAGGAGTAATCCGATTTGGCAAGAAAGGTAAATTGAGCCCAAGATACATAGAGAGAGCCTTACGATATTCTTGAGAAGGTTGGTCCACTGGCATACAGATTGGCTTTACCACCAGATATGACTCAGATTCATAATGTGTTTCATGTGAGCATGCTTAGAAGATACATGTCAGATCCTACACATGTACTTAAAGATCAAGCCATTGAGATTGCAAATGACATGAGTTATGTTGAAGAACCAGTGGAAATCATCGGATACAAGACTAAACAGTTGAGGAACCGAGAAATACCTTTAGTTAAGGTATTATGGAGAAATCATTCACGAGAAGAGGCAACATGGGAAACAGAAGAAAATATGAAAAAACAATATTCACACCTATTTTCAGGTATTAAATTTCGAGGACGAAATTTTTAAAAGGATGGGAGAATTGTAACATCCTTGACTTTTTCCATATGCATTTCTGCAGCATCACATTTGTGCATATGCATTTTGCATAAATATCACTTGAACACATGCATAATATGCATTTTTATTTAAATATATTCATGACATACAATTAGTTTATTTTCAAATATTTTACAATTGTATAGAAATGTATATGTCTGTTTTATAATATAGATGAAAATGACATAAAATTAATATTTAAGTGAATAAAGACACTAGATTGAATTAATAAAAATTTGATATAATTAATTTAATTAAATTAAAATAAGTGATTAAATTATATATTTATTTATTATGGGTTAGTGAAATTGGGTAAATGTATATATGTATACATAAATGTATGTATATGTATGTATGTATGTATATGTATGTATGTATGATGATAATAAAAATAAAAATAAAAAAATAATTAAAAAAAGAAAGCATTCAACAAAAAGAAAAAAAAAAGAGTGGACGGCAAAAGAAAGAATGATAGCAAATGGGGTAGGTAAAAAACACTTACCCAACTAAAATGTTAAGCAATTATGAGCAATCATGGTTTTATAATCACAAATAATGAAACTTGTTGAATAAAAAATTAATGCATAAAGCTGTACAAGATTAGAAGATTAAATGATTGTTTTTCTAACATGTAGAAGTCATAAAATGTGTTATATTTATACTTTTAGATCAAATATAGCCATTTGGGGTGCATTTAATGTGAAAATAGTTGTTTAATTACTTTCTCATTCGCGCCTGACAAGTTTCTCTCTCCAAGTTCACGAGCGTGACTGAGTCTTCATGGGCGTGACTGTTCTTCATAGCCGTGAATGAAAGTGGTGGCTCTGGCCATGAATCATTTTGTATAAAAATGAATGGTCATTCACGGGCATGACAAAATCTTCACGAGCATGAAAAAATCATCACGGTCGTGACTTGATCGATTTTCACGGTTGGGTTAATGCTTCACTACTGTGAATATTTGAATGAATAGTCTTGACACTTACTAGTTTCACATGTATGAAGAGCTATTTTCATGAGTGTGATGATTTTTCACCACGGGCGTGACTTTTCAATTCATGGGTGTAACTCTTCGCTTATTTTCAATATTTTAAACTTTAATTCTTGTATTTCAACTTGTTTCAAGATTTTAGGATTACTTAGAGCACAAATATGGTTAAATTTTTTGTTGCCTAATTATTTATTATTATAAAAATAACAAAAATATCCTTCAAGATTCAATAGCAAGGAAACAAATGAGGTTAATGGAAGTTAGTGTTCTCTTTTATTTCATAAGCAGGAGTGTAGGCTTTGCGAGCAAAGGCAACAAGCAATCCTCACAGCTTTGAAAGAAAACTACTCATAGTCTCACAGAAAGAGATAAGAAAATCCTAAAATTTTGAGAAAGCTTCTGAATTGGTTGGTTTTCAAAAAAAAAATAGAATACAAAACCTATCCTACTCATGAATATATTAGTGTATCTAAAAAATTGGTCCAACCCAACTCATTATATGTAAAGTTGAAATGTTGATTTGGGTTGGGTTGAATTGGTCGAATGGAACATATTTATGAACACCCCTAGAAATGATACAATAAAAAATGGCAGTCTTGAAAGCTTTTTCCTTTTATGTCTCTTTACCGCAGTTACTTTAACACTTACTAGCATGGGTAGTTTTAAATTGGCTATCTAGTTCCTGAATAAATTTTTGAGTTCAATTCATTTGTATCAAATTTTCATTATGTACATTAATATCCATCATATTTAATTTATTATACATAAGTTTCTCAGACTTTACAGATGAATAAATTTTTGAGTTCAATTCATTTGTATCAAATTTTCATTATGTACATTAATATCCATCATCTTTAATTTATTATATATAAGTTTCTCAGACTTTACAGATTATAATATTAAATAGGTATTAACATGACATCTTTTTCTTTTTTTTTCAATAATATATATTTGCATTATTTGTTTGATTATAGTTAAGTTGGCATGGAACGTGTACTAGCAAGATGTTTAAAGTATGACATTTTTGCATATTTTAAAGGTTTTAATTTTCTAGTTATACTGAGAGCTAAATTGCTTTCTTACTATCTTGATTGTGTTTTCTTCTCGGTTCATATATATCATCCTTCTACCTTTTTAATTTCCCTAAACTATTAAACTCAAATAAGTTAAACTTTCTCTTTGCAGAATTCAGTAGCTTGTGTACATGTATCCCCCACATCATGGCTGAATTTGAATCCTAAATCCATTAGCTTCGTCCCATTTATTTTACTTCAACGAGTATCGCTCGCAGTTCGTTCAAAATAATTAATTCTTATTAGCACATATAATGCATGTGATTGGCCTCATTTATTCTCCTCTTCAACGATGTTATCACTAGGGAGTCATGTGGAGTAAGCATGTTTGTCAATCTCCTTCTATCAATTTGTGTTCTTGACTGACTCGCAATAGAAAGAATTACACATTAATTAAATCCGAAATTCAAATTCTAAAAGTTAGAGTAGGTAATTTATTACATTAAATACTCATCGTACATAGTACAACTCTTTTTTTTAAGATAATGTAAAAGTTAATACTCAACCACTATAAATAATTTGTAAATAATCAAGCAACATAACCTGTATTTTATTAAGCGAACAAGCATACAAATGTGATTGTTTGTCGCAGTAAGGCTTCCGATAATACTGTAAACATTTTGCCGGACCCAAAAAAAATTTTAAAATGAGACCAAATTATTCATATTAAAATATCTTGTAAAGAATTATTATTATTATTATTAGGAAAAATATCATAAAAATTCTGATTTTTGCCTAATTTTACTATTATACCATAAATATTTTTTTTTCTATTTTAAGTTTATGAACTTTCATTTTTGATACAAATCTAATCTCAGTTGATCGAAATATGATTCTAAATCTACGTAGATCTGACTTAGCAATGATGTTTGTAAGTGAATGGTGTGTCATCCTATTTGAATTACTTATGCCACGTAGAATGAGTTATTCTTAAAAGAAATCATCCACTTTGTAGAATATATATATATATATATATATATATATATATATATATATATCATAAACTATTTTTTTATAAGAACTTGCATTTTTCACAGAATGCAATAAAAAATGATTAATTATATTTAAGAAAATAAATAATTAAAAAGTAAATTTTTTTATCTTTTTCAATTATTTAAATCCATTGTTATTTTAAATGTCATATATGACGAGAACATTTAGTTCATAACATATTAACTAAATTTCACAAAATTTAAGATTTTTTTATAAAAATGTCAAATGAATTCATTTTGGCATCATTTAACGTGGCATAAATAGTCTATTTTGGATGATATGTTATTCTTTTATATGAGTCACGTCATTACTGTATCAATTTTATGTAAACTCATGATCAGATTTTGTCAACCGAGATTATATTTGTATTAAAAATGAAAGTTGATATTCTTAAAATTTAAAAAAAAAAATTATGTAGAATATAATAGTAAAATTTGCCAAATTTTAGAATTTTTTAATAATATTATTAATTATTATTATTATTTGGTAGATGTTTGTTAATAAAAAGAAAGATAAGAACCCAACAGCCCCAATTAATTTGGTTGAAATTGGGATGAGAGGACCACAACTAAAATTTTAAGTTGTTAAAACGTTGTCCACCACAATATGTAAGATAAAAGCATCAAATCGAAGTGGCAAAATCCTAAGAATTTCTTTTTGTCCACATAAAATTGGACTTCATCTACACGTAGTTATATAACAGTGGTGGTGTGAAATTTGTACTCTTTTTATCAAATAAAAAAAAATATTTTTTATTTTCTTTTTCTTTTTTTTTAAAATGAAAGAAATAAAATTAAAAGTGTGAAATGAAATGTGTTATTGTTAGTGTGTTATAGTCCTTATCTAAGAATTGAGAGTAGCCTCCCTCTTTCCAATCCATTTTGTTGTGAGTGGAAAAAAGATTGCTTGTCACTTTCTCCATCATTTGCTTTGCTCATAATTCATAAATACATTAACAATAGCAATTTGCCAAGGATACGGACTTATCCTCTGCCACCTCACCATGATTATTAATTCTATCTAAACAAATGTTTTTCGTTCTATTTTCTTTTCTCTTTTTGAAATTAACACATATTAATTAATCATGCAAACAAGTAATTAACAATGCCACCTTACTCATAAATTGAGGATTAATAATAAAAATTGTACCAAAATTTATCATTATTATAAATATAAATTGATATTAAATTTTTTAATTATTACAAAATAATACCAAAAGTTTTTAAAATATTACAACGTGATATATAAAAATAATTGCAACGTGACAATATACCAACTATATATCTTGATTGTCACGTCATTTTTATCTTACAAGAAATTAAATTTAGGTATTACATTGCAATATTTTTAAAACTTTTAATTCCAATATGTAATAATTAAAACAATTAGTACCAATTTGTAACGAAATAACAATTTTTTTTTATATTATTAACCCCATAAATTCACATTATATTCTCAGATAATATATATGTATCATTAACATCCTTTAATTAGATTTTATAAAATACAAGTAAAACTATATTAATTACAAGAAGATGTAACAATTTTCTAAATCCAAATTCATCCAAGAAAATCGAACTAAATCTGAAATTTGATTCTAATAAAATTCAAATCAGTCAATTCGAATCTAGAAATAATTTCAATTTGACTTTTAAAAATTTTATTGATATGAAAACTCGTCCGATTAATCTAATCTAAAACATAAAATATACCTAAAAATAATTTGAATCTAGAATCGCCTGACCAATATCTAACCGATCTGATTTTCCAGTCTATTTACAAGTAATAATCGCAAAATAAGTTTTAAAATATTTATTTATACGAAAATATCTAAATATTATATAACTAAATCTTTTTATTTTATTAAAAACTGATTAACTTTCCCCTAATATGTAATATATCTAACAATAAGGTCTCTGAATTCTAATTGAGAGATAATAATATATGATCTGGAAAAAAATCATTTCCACGTGTTGTTTTAATCTTAATTTGCAAGTTGATCATTAATTACGGATCAACTAAAACCTTTCTTATTTCCACCTTAGTCAAAAGCACTAGGGTGGAAAAATGAAAGTCATTCCGTTGACTTTTTGACCAAAAATAACCTGTTACTTGTAAGTTAGAGTTCACCTAGGTGGTAAGAATTGTAACTTCTTATGTTAAATAAATTAAAATAATTGTAACATTACATTATAGAGAGATTTATAGTGAAAATCTGATAGATCTCTATCCATAATTTAATACACATGATTTGACCGACTTCATCGTCGTAAAAACAATTCGAAAAATTTTACACTAAAATTTTCTCTCGTTTTCTAACTCAAGAATGATAAAATTTTATTTTCTATCTTAAGCTTTTTTTTTATTTCCTTATTCTATATCATTCTTTATATAGAAGAGTTTAATCATTAGAGTTAACAATAAGAGAGATTTAGTTCAACGGTATATAATAATCATAACATATCCATCATATTCATATTATTATCTGAATGCACATTAAATCTCTCACACTTAATTAATAAATGAAGTTCTGTCTAAATAAAGAATTGATCAAATTCTGAAAATCTTTTATTTGTAATCTGTCATGATGTCTCAATTAAAAATCCATGAATAAGATATTAAAATAAAATATCTTACATTCTTTCACTCGGGCGCATTAATTGAGAACATATTACAAAATATTTCACATTCCCGCTCTGATACCACTTGATGGAGAGATCTATAGTGGAAATCTGACAGATCTCTCCCTATAATCTAATACACGCTACTTAAAACACAAAACAAAGAGTTTAATTGATAAAAAAAGAAAATATGTACATGATTTGACCGAATCTATCGTCGTAGAAACGATCCGAAAAGTTTTGCACCAAAATATTCTCTCGTTTTCTAACTCAATAATGATGGAATTCTATTTCTTATTTTAACTTTTTTTTTTATTTTTTTATGCTCTATCATTGTTTATATAGAAAAGTTTAATAATTAGAGTTAGCAATAAGAGAAACTTAGTTCACCGGTATATAATAATTATGGGCTATCTATTATACTCATATTATTATCTGAGTTCACATTAAATTTCACACTTAATTAATAAATGAAGTTATATCTAAATAAAAAATTAATCAAGACACTTTATTTATTATTTATCCTAATATTTCAATTAAAAGGCTATAAATAAAATATGTTACATTACGTTTTCTGCATTATCTTCTTATATATATATATATATATATATATATATATATATATATATATATATATATATATGACTTAGTCCTATAAAGTACATAGTCCTATAAAGTAAATAATTTACTATAAAAGGGGACAAAAAAATAACATTTACAAAAAATAGAAAAACATAAAGGACTAAATACGAAAACTACTTTTTTTTAGGGGCGGATACCACCACCAGCCCCATCCTAAGTCCACAGTGATATATGTACGTGTGCGCACGCCAAAAACTGATATTGCATCAGCATAAAATTTGCCAAATCCACTAATTAATTAGATTCATTGATCATGAGAGAGCCGACGGGACATATTCCATATGCTTTTTCTTATTAGATTTTAGATGCTGATCCAGATAAAAGATATTCATCTTTTGAATTGCATTATCTTAATTATATATAGAATTTAGACATTATATATAGAATTGTGTGAATGCTAATATAAAAGTTAAACTATGACTAAGTTTATTATTTGATTCAGAATAATTTATAATATATCCATAATTACAATAAGTCAATTATTTAGTAGCAATATATCTAAGTTATAATATTTAATTTTTAATCTATTAATTTGCCAACCAACTCGATTATATGGGGAATAGAAGAACAAAAACTTTCTACGTGATAAGGAATGTATTCCCATATAGGGTAGGGTTCCTGTTGAATATTCTTGTGAAAATATATGCTAGTGCTTGTATTCCTATTTTAGCTTTCTTCTCTCTTTCCTAATTCTCCTCACTACTCTTGTATTAATACGTTGATACTCATCGATAAAAACTCTCAGTGAGATAGAATGGTAAATATTTCTTCTTCCTTAATTAATTAAAGATCTCAAATTTGAATATTAAATATAAATAATTTTCAAAAATTAGAAGACAAAGCTTTGTTCTCTTAATAAATTATCCTGTATGATTAATCCAGATTAGTCTATAATCTAATAAGTTATATATATATATATATATATATAATGTTTGATGATTTAATTAGTAAAACAAATATTAATAAAAAGTAAAATTTTCAATCCTTTCAATGTTATTAAATTCATAAGAGGTTAATTTTAATAAATAAACATGAAAATTTTCACAAAATCCTATTGTGATATGTAATCACGATAGTTATAGATTTAAAAACCTAGAGATAGTAGACAGTCAAGAAATAATCTTCAGGATTTATATCGAAAATAAAGTCACTAATCGGTATAAACTGAGACAATATAATCATTTAGTTAAACTCTACTTTTCCCAATACGTCAACCCCTCAGCTTTCAAAGAATTAGTTTGAAATGTTCATCTTACTAATTAATGGCAACTGATTCACATATAAATTTGTATGATAACATAATAATTTTTGAACTAATTATGCAAATATAAAGTAAAATAAATGATAAAATATATTTTTTAGTCAATAAAAAATTATTATAAATTGATATAAATATAAAAATAAAAAAATATTTATATATTAAATATCTAAAAGTTTGCTTTTGATATGAAAAACTGAAAAATAGATCATAGAATAGAATAGTAAAGATGATAATATACACTTTTCATAAATAAAAGAGTCATTGATGAAAATTTTCTTCCTAAGATGGTTTAGGGAAAAAATTAAAGGGAAAAAAATTGATAAATTAGTTCTAACCTCCACAAGCAGAAGTAATTAAGCAGCAAATTATCAATTGATGTGTCTGACTATCAAGACAGAGTGGGTCTCTACCACCTAATTGAGTGTGTTCCAATGTGGAAATTACTTCTTGAAGCAAAAATCCTCCAAGTCGGTCGCTGAAGTTCATGCACCAAAACCAATATTTTTTAAAAAAAATGCCCACATTATTAATAGTTTTATTTTAATATTTTAAGCTAAACACGCATGCTCTGTAGAATAATCGTTCAATGCATGCATCTAATTTACATTTACCAATCTTTTAACTCCATTATTTCAATCCAATACATCTAAAGCTCACTATCAACCCCTAGGCTAGCATGCCAAAGACATACATCAAAGTTGAGGATTTGATCCTCTCATACTTATTTCTGTAAATCAAGAAGTTTTCTAGTATATTAATTGTGCACAATATAGAAATTAAAAGATCAAAAACTAACTAAAACATATTCTTCATGATTACATTAAGAATCAAAAATTACATCAAGGTCCTAAAATCTACAACGTAGATGGTGATTTTGTTTGGGTTTGTGGAACTCAACCACTGCACACTCCCACTGAATGAATTGAGCGATCCTTAGGACGTCGATTTTTCATTGTCGGTAAGAAACAGAGACGCGAAGGAGGAGGCTGCCTAGAGAAGAAGAATATGCAAGCTGAAGAGCATCAATAATGGGCTTGATTTAAAGACTCACTTCAAATGGGCTTTTTATCATGAAAACCTGTTTGTTAACAATATAAATATTTTATTATTCAGAAGGCTTTTTATTTTAAAAGACTAAATAATGGTCCAATAAGCTTTTGTTGGGTTGTTATTTTGTGGAATTTGGTTTATATTGCATTATAAATTTTTTCTTTCATAAAAGTGCATGTTTTTCTATAATTGAATTTTAAAAAACTAATAAATATAAAATAAGTTAATAAGTTATAACTTACAGTTTTATTATTTTTAAATTTATAAGTTCATTAGTCATAATTTACATTTTTATCGTTTTAAACTTATAAGTTAATCAGTTATAATTTATAAGTTCATCTTTTGAACTTAGAAGTTACATGTTTATCGTTTATAAGTTATATGTTTATCGTTTTAAACTTACAGATTCATTATTTACAACTTGTTATTTTATTATTTATAGATTCATTATCTACGACTTGCAAGTTCATCATTTTGAATATATAAGTTTATCCTTTTGAAACTATAAATTTATCGTTTAGAACTTATATATTAATTGTTTAGAAGTTACTTATTTATCATTTATAAACTGCATATTTATCATTTTAAACTTACAGATTCATCTTTTACAACTTGTTGTTTTATCACTTACAAATTAATTATTTACAACTTGCAAGTTTATCATTTTAAATATATAAGTTTATCCTTTTGAAACTATAAGTTCATCGTTTATAAATTATAAATTCATTATTTAGATTTTGCAAATTCATTATTAATAAGTATATTTTGCAGGTTCATTGTTTTGAATTTATAGATTTATCATATATAAACTACATATTTATCGTTTAAAACTTGAAGATTCATCATTTATAGGTTTATTGTTACAAATTGCAAGTTCATTATTTATAAGTTCATTATTTCTACTAAATATATCGTTTTCAACCTCCACAAAACGATTTTCTCTTTCCATATTATTCATTTTTACTTCAAATATTTTCATTTTCAACTATTTTCTTTCAAAAAAATCAAAATTAATGTTTTATCCCAAACAATAATAACAATCATTACAATATTAGAAAATACTAAAAAATAAATTAAAATATACAAATTAAAAAAAATTCTCTAAAAATAAACTTAAAATATACATAATTTTTTTTATATCTCTCTGAACAAGAAGAAGAAGAAAAAGAGAAAAATAAAAAGAAGAAAAATACGTTGAATACCTAGTTAAAAAACGGTGTCGTGCCAATTAATCATACACGAAACATTATGCATCTGAATTTATGATATAATTTGCGGTTTTAAATGACTTGAAAGGTTCATATGAAATTATTATTTCATTATCCGAACACAACCCAACTCGATATTGAATGAAATATGAATATATCAATATAAAATTAAATAAAAAAATTATTTAAACTTAACCATTAAAAGATGAATTCATCATTGACCTCTGAGACTTCAAAATTATGAGTGAGTATCTGTTAGGTTTAAAATTGAACGGAATTCAAATCAACTAAACTAAACTGAAGTATATTTAGAATCAAACCTATCCAAATCAAAATATTTCAGTTCGATTTAATCGGTTTTATAAATTAATTTATTAATTATAATAAAACTATATTTATTACCATATTTATCAATTATAAAAATTAAAATCAATCATAATAATTTTATCAATTAATATAAATTAAAATCAATTATTATAATCTTATAAATTACTATAACTAAATAAAAACTTTGTAAATTAGTATAAAAATTATCATAAATTTATCAATTACCATAAAATTAAATTTAGTTAATAAAAATTAAAATAAATTGTCATAGTTCATGATTTTATCAACTATCATATATCAAAATTAATTATCATAAACTATAATTTTTTAATCTAAAAATTATAATTAATTACTATAAAATAAAATGACTTGAAAGGTTCATATGAAATTATTATTTCATTATCCGAACACAACCCAACTGGAAATTGAATGAAACATGAATATATCAATGTAAAATTAAATAAAAAAATTATTTAAACTTAACCATTAAAAGATGAATTCATCATTGACCTCTGAGACTTCAAAATTATGAGTGAGTATCTGTTCGGTTTAAAATTGAACGGAATTCAAATCAACTAAACTGAAGTATATTTAGAATCAAACCTATCCAAATCAAAATATTTTAGTTCAATTTAATCGGTTTTATAAATTAATTTATTAATTATAATAAAACTATATTTATTACCATATTTATCCATTATAAAAATTAAAATCAATCATAATAATTTTATCAATTAATATAAATTAAAATAAATTATTATTATCTTATAAATTACTATTATTTAATCAAAACTTTGTAAATTAATATAAAAATTATCATAAATTTATCAATTACCATAAAATCAAATTTAGTTAATAAAAATTAAAATAAATTGTCATAGTTCATGATTTTATCAACTATCATATATCAAATTTAATTATCATAAACTATAATTTTTTAATCTAAAAATTATAATTAAATTTGGTCGGTTTGATTTAATCGATTTTTTAATAATTTTAACCGAACCGAACAAACCAAACTTTCAACCTATTCAAAATAATTAATTCAACTAACTTAGTTCAAAATCTACAAATGACCAAATGTAAATTAATATGAGAGCATGTTGATAGGCTTTCAAAAGGGAATTGCAAAGTGAGGTGACACTTGCAAAAGGAATTTAATGAGTAATTTGCAAGCTCGAAACATGTGAAAGAAGAGAGAAGTAATTTTAAATGTATAAAAAATTATAAAGAGTCTCACTTATATTATTTTATAATAAAATTGTATAAAAGAAATAAATAATAAATAATTTATTAATTAATGTGTAATTAATTAAGGTAATAAAATGAATGTAATATTAATTTAAATAATTTAATTTATAAAATTAATATAAATATAAATATTATTGTAATTACTAATTAATGCTAATATTAATTTATTTTAAAATATTAAAATATTTTAATTAAAATAATTTTATAATTTTTACGTCAAATTTTCTCATAAATGAAATATTATGCGTTTTCTTTAATTTCCATTAAATTTTATAATTAATTTTTTACAAAATTTTATTATTTTTAATATTAATTAATTTTAAAAATAAAATTCAATTTATTTGACAATAAAAAATATTTTAATTATTAATCGAGAATATTTATAAACGATTTCTAATATTTTATAAATTATTTTATATTTTTAAAAAACTGATTTAACAATCATAACAATAATAATTTTCACTAAAAAAAAGTGTATAGTTAATATGTCCCGAATCAAACTTATATATATTTTTGGAGATATGGTGGTTATGTTACTAGCCTTAGTTATCGTCAAATATCAACAATTGACATAATATTTTTAGAAATTTTTTTATAAATATATTTAAATGGTTATACAACAAATTGCAGACAACTGGTTTTGATTGTTTAATATTCTAAAACCATTTTAGATTAAAAACAAAAACTATTATGGGTGGAGGCATATATGGTTGGGTGGTTGGTAGGGTTTGTAATGTGGGTTGAGGAAGAGACGGAATGGTTGAGAATTGCAATAGAGATGTTGAATGATAAGTTAATAAGTAATAAAATTTTGATAAAATTAATAAAATAAAATAAAATAATATTAATATTTAGTATAATATTTTAATATTTAATATAATATTTAATATAAAATATTTAAAATAAAATAAATAATGATCTAAAGCAAGACAAAATAATATTAATATTAAAATAGATAATATAGTATGAAAGAAAATATTAATTCTAAATAAAAATGATATTTTACATTTTGAGAAAGAAATCATACATAAAATTGGAAACCAATAATCAAAATGGGAAGAAACCATCTTTTCATCATTTTTTTATTTTAGTT
The DNA here is from genome assembly GCA_023653625.1 of Triadica sebifera. NCBI lineage: Eukaryota > Viridiplantae > Streptophyta > Magnoliopsida > Malpighiales > Euphorbiaceae > Triadica > Triadica sebifera. The sequence goes on along the minus strand of CM042892.1, from coordinate 30,953,073 downwards.
TTTTCTAGCAAGAAAGTGTTTTCTTTAAATAAATTAAAATTAAAAACACATTCTACCAACCAAATATATTTTTGCTTCATTTTCCAATAAAAAGCGAAAATCTAATTTAAAAAAATAAATTAAATAAAAAGAATAAAGATTTAAATGAAAATAAATTAACAAACAAAATTTAAAAAGGAAAAATAATATAATTGAAATAAAAATTAAATAAGAAATAGATATTTAAATTTAAATAAATAAATAAAATTAAAAAATTAAAAAGAGAAATAGATTTAATTGAACAAAAATAACAAAAAAATAAAAAAAAGAAAGGATATGGGTTTATTAAAAAAATTAAAGATAGAAATCGAAAAAAGGAAAGATATTTAATTTTAAAGAAGAAAATTGAAAACAAGGAAATTTGAAAAAAAAAAATAATTGAAAAGAAAATAAATAAGAAAATTGAAAAATAAAAGGAAAGATATTAATTGAAAAGAAATTAAACAAAAAAAAATAGAAAAAATGAGATTTAATTGAAAAGAACTTAAAGAAGAAATTCATGATATTTCCTACAATAGAATATAGATGTTATTTTTTTCGCTCCCTCTTCTTTACAACTTCATTTTGTTCTATAAGATTTAGCAGAAACTCAAGTTCTTATAGTTAAACTAGTACTGTATCTTTACAACTTACAACTTCATTTTGTTCTATAAGATTTAACAGAAATTCAAGTTCTTATAGTTAAATTAGTACTGTATCTTTACAACTTCATTTTGTTCTATAAGATTTAACAGAAACTCAAGTTCTTATAGTTAAACTAGTACTGTAATTATAAAGTATTTGGAATTACTGTTAGATATAAAAAAAATTAATTTTTTAATTTAATTGTCATATTTTTTAAAATTTTTTATAAACTGTTTTTCTAAAATATATTTTTGAAAAAAAAAATATTTACATACTTATTTGAAAATCAGTTTTCAAAACAAAAAAATAAAAAATAATTTTTTTTAAAAACACTTTTTCCACCGTAACCTTATTAATAAATCTTATTGATAGAATACAAATGTTTTAGTAAAGTTATCAATCTTTTCAAACATAAGAAAGGCGTGAGCCAACTCCATTAAAATATACAATTTGAGGTTCGAATAATTAAGTTATGAAACGTGAGGATTGAATTGTAATTATGACTGAAATACCAAAATTATCATAGAACAGAAATAGATTTATACACTGAAGTTTCATTAAGCCCCTAATATGCACATTAACTTGTATGTAGAATCAGTCAGTCCAAAAAAACAGAAACGACATGAGCCCACGAAGAAAGAATTCACAAGGACATGAGCCCACGAAGGTCATCTATACCAACCCCGCACGCTTTTGCACCCCGCCTGCCAAAAGCTTCCCTTGCCAGCTTCTTCTTCCTTTCTTGCATCTCTAAAATCCTTTCCTCGATGCTGTTTCGAGCAATCAACCTCACAACAGTTACATCCTCCTTCTGTCCAATTCGATATACCCGATCCATAGCCTGTTCCTCGACTCCTGGGTTCCACCATGGCTCCAACAAATACACTTTAGACGCAACTGCAAGATTTATCCCAGCTCCTGAAGCTTTAAGACTTTCAAGCAGAACAGTGGGCCCATCTGGCGCAGGCACTCCAAATTCCTTTATCACTTGAGCCCTCTTTTTGGCATTCATTGATCCATCTAACCGCAGTATCTTGAAACCAGCTGCTTTCAGTGGCTCCTCAAGTAATATCAACATCTTCTGAAATTGGGAGAATATCACCGACTTCGCATTTGGATTTTTAGCTCTGGCTTCTAGGAGGAGTTTTAAGAGATGAGAGACCTTGGAAGATGTACTTCTTGAGTAAACAATTTCAGTGTTGTCAGTACGAGAAGATTCAGGAGGGGCTGAGAATAGGTCAGATCCCGATAGAGAACGACGACAAAGTGGGCAGCTAGGTTTCATACGCTGCAGGGTCTTCAAGATGCATGGTCTGCAAAAGATGTGAGCACAACTTGTAATTGCGGTATCCGTTGGTGGAGAAATGCAGATCGGACAGTCAAAATCTTCACCATCTTGTAGCACGGCAACCACCTTTTTAAGCAACTCAGGGTTATTGGATACATCTGTTCGGAATCAATCTCTGAGGGGTTAGTAACGGTAAAACCATAAGTAACCAAGTCGAAACTATTGTTATCAAAAGCTTCAGCAATTAGAATGACATAATCACAACAAATTCTTCATAAAAGTCTTTCAAAAACCAAAAAAAAAAAAAAATGCAAACCCCCAACAGAAATAAAGACAAGTGATGGTTACTGACCAATCAGGCATCCATGGGCATGTATAATTGTAACCGCATGGTGTAAAAAAAGCAAGAAAATTTGAGATGAGTTTCCTTATAGCAGTTATATGCACATTTCTTTCTTGCCAAAATAACACAAAGGAAAAGGGTGATTGTAGGTAAAATGTAATTGATCAAATTGAGCACATAAACGTCAGTTTTGGACATAAACGTCAGTAACTGATCAGTTATTGGCCAATAAAGATGTGCTTATCCAAGTCTTATGCTTCTCTGCCACTATAATATGAATTACAAAAGATAAAAGGGCGTCGAACATGGCAGTCTTTATGGAGGATCAGACATATGCAACCTTCCCCTTGAACTCTAAAGAGGCTGCTTCCGTGGTTTCAATCAGCAACCTCAAATTAACCTGCTCCCCCTTCAACATTAAGTTTCTGTAGCAAAGATCTCATCAAATGTCCGAACTCCTAAAAAGTATCAAGGATTTGGCCATTTTCAACATGCCTCTAATAACATAATAGGCTTCCATCCCGCTTGAAGTTCACTCTAAATTTCAATTGAATTAAAAAAAAAAAAGAATAATGTACTAGCAGACCAACAAGGAAAATTCAACCTCCATATCTGAAAGAAGGTGAAACATAAAATCAATTGGCTCAAGGAAACGAACAAGCCAAAGGAAATGGATGTATTGAACCATATTGAATGAGCAGCCAAATTTCGTCAACACAACACTCGTTTAAACTGGTTCTCAACCAAAACTGGACAATGAAAGTGAGGAAAAAAAAGCACAAAACAAAAATTGAAAAAGATTCAACTTCCAAATGACATAAAGCAAGTTGCAGGAGAATTAAAGCAAATGATATCCAACAACCAGAATAGAGAAAAGTGATTAGGAGTTTCCAATACCTTCAATGCTATTCACTGGGAGTAGCGATCTAATATCTGAAGGACACAAGGCCAGATCATTACATATTTGGCGAAGTCGTAAAATTACGCAAAGCACAGTGGAATAGTTGCCCGTTAGACTACCAGCATTAATAAAGCCTTGGACGACCCCCTTGGCTTCACCTTCCGTCTGGTCATACAATTCACGTTCTTCTCCAGAAAGTTCAATAAAATATGTCTCTACAGTTTTAGAGGGCAATCCAACCAAACCTTTGTCTTTTGTTCTCCTTAAAGAGATGGTTGCCATTAAAATCTGAAATCATATCAAGTTGTGATGCAAGTTACACTTTAAAGCTAAGACAAAAATAAAGAAAACTAGTCAGTTACCTGCTGAAATTTATATATACCTGTAGTCGTTTGAGCCCCTTCTTATCTCCCTGAGCAAGCGGGCGTTGTACTAGGCTTCGCCAATAAATCTTGATCGAAAATGGTTCAAACTGTAAAAAAACCATCAGAGAAAACAAATCAAAGAATCCATTATGTACGGGAGTTCCTGTAACAACCCATCTACGCTTAGCCTTCAAATTAGTAACTGCTCGACTTTGTTGTGCATTTGCATTCTTGATGATATGGGCCTCATCCAATATCACTCTCCACCACTCAATCATCTTGATAGGAGAGTCATCCCAAGAGTCTTCACTAGCCAAAGTACTATATGTTGTCAAGACTATATCTTGCTTCTTAAGCTCTTCTGCTTCTTTAGTCCTTTCCCCATAATACAGGTAAATCTTAAATGATCCACATCTAGTGTGTTCCTCTAGTTGTGTTATCCATGTTGAAAAAACTACAGGAGGGCACACAATCAATGTCGTTTTTGTACCCAAATGACCATAATATTTATCAGTTTCAGCCATATGCCTCCCTTTTACATTGTCACCCGATAAAGAATCTTCATCTCTTTGCTTTCTTTGACCTGCAGTTCCCTTTCCACTGCCTCTTGCTCTCTTACCTTTCTTACCACCAAGCATAGAGACTCCCTCCTCCACTTCACATGTTTGCTCTCCCAAAACTCTAGCATTAATGTTACTACTATCAACTTTATCAAAAGCAATTAAAGAGATTAAAGTTAAAGTTTTGCCCAATCCCATGTCATCTGCAAGAATCCCACCACGCAATGGCTCGGGTCTCTGATTAGAATGATAATTCGTCAAACTATTCATATATTCACCATCTTTCTCCTCCCAAAAGGGTGGCAAATCGCCAGAATTCTCTCTGTTCATCAACCACCATAATCCCTCCTTTTGATGTAAAAATAGTTCCGACTTGATAACTTCCTTGGGAGGCTCCAGAGCCCCTAGCTTCCCTCTCTTATTCACATTGTCATCTAGTAACTTAAAGATTTCATCTAAATTTTCTAACGTGCTTTTCTTGATCTTTTCTTTGACCACCATAGCCTCTGAAAACCCAAAACCAGGATCCATTTCCGAATTCAAAAGCAACCCACCACGTGAAATGGCTGATATAACTTTTTCAAATTCTTGATGCCTACAAAAGATATGGACTTGACAAGGAACCCAAAATTTATGACAGGGACCTCGCGAATTGACTACAGTACCTTCAACTGTGATCTTGTGAGAGTCAATTAAAGGAGATAACACAGAAGCAACTGACCTTTGGATGTGACCCACTTGAAGGGATCGTGTATTGAGCACTTTGATGGCATTCTGATCATAAGGATTCAGGGGTTCGCGGACCAAACCAACCAGTTCGCCGCAGGTGATAGTGCCAGAGTAGTAGGGAATACCCACAATGTTGGCGATAACGAAGCCAACCAGGAAGGCATCAGAGGAGGATTGAGAAGAAGAGTCTTGACAATCATCGAGTGACATCAAGTGGGCAACTGGGTCTTGCTCTTCGTCGGAATCCATGAGAGACGGAGACAGAGAATTGAGGAGTGGAGTCGGTGGCGGTGGGTTTAGAAAGAGGAAGACGGAAGAGAGGTTTATGGGTTTGAGAATGTATGATACAGGCTCGGAGGGGGAGGGGGAGGGGGAGGGGAAGAGAGAGAGAGAGACACTTGCAGAGTATTAGAGCCAATTTGATTGTTTGCTTTTGAAATGGACTCCAAAAGGGCGGCTTTAGAGACAGACTCTTATCCATCAACCATTGGATAATCTGGATTGGAGAACACATAGACATGGCAGCACACGAGTTCACCCCAAACCGCTTCGATTATTAATAATAAATAAAGAATAATAATAGTTTGATTACCGTTTAAGATTTCTATTGGATGCTAAAAAACAAAATTTTATTTTTTTCCATTTTTTATAAACTAATTATCTGAAAATTACATTTATAAAAAATATTTATTTACTGATTTCATTTTAAAAGTAAATTTAAAAATTTTTAAAAATTAAAAATAATTTTTTTTTCAAAAACCATTTTTTTCAAAAAGTTAAGATTAAATTGAATAAAATATTTTGATTACTCTTTCTGAAAAGGAGCAGTTATGGCGCTAAAGCAGGTCAATTTTTGTTTCTTTATTTCCTTAAACTTTTTTGATATGATATGATCCCTTCTTTTAAGAGATTTTGAGGAAAGTAAATCTTAACATGTATGTGGTTAATATTCAACTACATTCTACTGTTAATTTATGAAATTATACACATAATTAAGTTAAACATATGATATAACTAGTCCAACATTCGCACTTGTGATAATTAAGATATAAATTAAATTTTATTAATAAATAAAAGAAAAAATATTCATTTGCTTTTAATATTTTGTTGTCTAAACAATCACAAAGAAGAAAAATGAATTGATGAATAATTAAAAATTTTATATTAAAATAAGAGCAAATAATAATTAAAGAGTTAAGAAAAAAGCTATAGAACATAAGAAATTATAGTGGTTTGGACTACAAAGATCTTTATATTCACTATTCAATCTCAATTGGAATTTTTACGAACTCATACTAAAGTTACAATGTGAAGTTTTATTAACACACTCCACACTAGGTGTTTTGCTATGACGAATATTAAATCTAAATTTCTAGTATTTTGATAGCTAATACTAAAATTAATTCATCGCATTTTTCTCAGACTTACACAACAACCTAACAAAAGTTTTAATCAAAAGGTTCACTCTTATAAGATTTTTCCAAGTGTTTAAAGCTAATCCGTAAACCTTACTTATAAAATATTATAATAAATATTGAGAATAAAATATGTAAAAGTTTTGGCACACTAGAGTTGTTAAATTTATACCGTATATCCACCAACTAGCCATTACAAAATGGGTGCCATAACTATTTCTAATGTCTAAGGCAGATTGCATTGGTCACGAAGAGGAGGTTCATGGGCGTGAATGTGTGATTCATGATTATGAATATACAATTCATGGGATGCAAGTTGTGAATGTAACACTCTTATAGCCCTCACAGGGCATAATAGTTCAAAAATAAAAATGTACATTCACCATTAGTCTAATATCTAACATTTCATATATTAAGCGTAATAGTCATTAAAAGTTCTCTTTATATACCAAAACATATATTCCATAAATATTATAAAGTGTCTTTCATATAAATGTTATTAATTTTATCATATAAAATTCGACTTTAGGCTCATCCCAAAACGAGGTATACTTGTTCTAACAAATTCCTAACTAGTACCTATAAGCAGTCCAAATAAACTAAATGTTAATCATTAAAATGCTCAGTTGTGGCTACAAATTTGAAAATTTCCATTGACATAAATTTTTATATATACATTTATGCAAAATTTCATACACTATTTATATTACCATAACAATCATAATTTTATTAAAGTTTACACATTAACTTATTATTCAAGAATATACTCTAAATATTATATTTATTTCGTATTTTTAATTGTCCTTTTAATCATTATTGTTATCATTATTTACTATTAATTTATCTTTAGTATCTTTATTCAATTAACAATTATACTTAGTACTTATCTTATAACTTAATTTCATTTTAATTCTCAATTTAATTTTTTTAGCAGTAAATTACGTTTTGTTTACTAAATTTCTATTTATTTATAATTATGCCATTATTTTACACTTATTTACACTTCTACCACTAGTTAATTTTTATTTCTCATTTATTTCCTATTTTAAATTCATAAATTATTATTTACCCCTTATATTACTAATTAATCCTTGAACTTTTTATTTTCTTTCAATTAGTTTCATTTTCATTCTATTTCTTAAATTAACTTATTTTTTAACTCACTTTTACTCCATTTTACCACTTTATCATTTTTTCCTTTTTACCATTTTTGCTATTTTTGCCATTTTTGCCCCTAATATCTATCCAATAGTAAATATTTGGACTAGATACATGGGACATGGACCCCATAGGTCTACTATACTGAACAGTGACCTTAAAGAACCATCCAAATATTGCATTATATACTGATCATTAAATCACTATTATTGAAATAGATTATTATTGACCTATTTAAGTAAGTCGTCATGACCTGAATCGTGACTATGATGTCCTAATGGCTAGCCAACTATATCATGAACTATATTTAACCACCATATTTCAATAAAGGTAATAAAATTATTCTTTTAACTTAATTCTCATTAGATTCCTAAATTTTATTTATTTTACATTATTAATTACTTAGAACTTTATTTGGCTATAACCAAGTTTTACCCTTAAAATATTATTTTTTCACCATCTCCAATCCAATGCACTAAATATTCAATATTATCATTAATTAAGCCATAAAACTCAATTAAACATACCTCATTCATTATGTTCCATTTCATACATAATGTAATCACTAACTAGAAAATATTCAAATAAATTCAAATAATTCTCAATTAATTCATATAAATCAAATTTCATGTCTATTTGCATTTTATGACTTAATTCTTATTAAATTAACAAAGAATACTATTTTTTTTGTCTTCAATTCAGCCTAACATGCATTTTCACCATTAAAATTTTTCTTTCACCTACTAACCATTCATTTCACTAATTCATACCTTCAACAATATGTATATACCATACTAAACCATAAATACACCTATATATGCATACATACATCACTTGAAAGGTTCCACCATCCAAATTTATTTTATTTTAATTTAAGCATCCTAATCCACATTTTTAATGTCCTTAATCATGTTTCTAAGCTTACTTTCAATTTATCATGCAAAATACACATATATACTCTATAACCTAATTTCAATGGAAATAATTAGATTTTGTAATCACTAACCTTATTTCTTTGCTTTAATCTTCCTAAACTTCGTTGTCCTTAGCCTTTTCCTTTGAAGTTCCTCCTCCTTCTTTGTTCTCTACCATAGACCGAATACATGCATAGGTAAAACCACTATTATTTTACTTCCATAATTTAATGTAACTTCATAAATATAACCTACATACCTTAAACTTCCTATTAGAACCCTTAAATAAATTGAAACCCCAAATTTCTCTTACCTCAATTGCATGCCCCAACTTGAATCCTTTAATTTCTTTCACTTATAACCCTTCAATTGGAGATTGAAGACTTCAACTAGTTAATAGAGAGTCTGAAATAATATTAGAATGCTTGAATTTGGTGTAAGAATTAGAGAGAAGAGGAAAATTTGATGGAGAAGAGTGGGAGGACCCATTTGGCCAAGATAAGATCAAGGGAGAGTTGGAGAAAGATGAAGAGTTATTTAGAATTATGATATTTTTGGATTTATATAGGTGGTTGAAATGGGTTGGGCCTTGGTCAAGTCAAATGGTCCAACCTAATTAGGCTCATTTCTGAAATTAAGACATATTTGACAATTTAAATTATTTCTCTCACTTTTTAAGTCCAATTTCTTCCAAATTAAATTTCATAACTCATAAAATATATAAAGTAACCTAAATAAAAAATTTCAACTTAATCAGAGTTTGTTTCCAGGTTTGGTTTACTCAAACCAGTTCGATTAATCAAACTCTTATGCTACCGTAAAATTATTTTTTTACTATCAAATAATTCTAAATATTATTTAGAGTCTATCCATGCCTTAAAATAAAATTTTAGAAGTTGTTTACTATTTTTAATAACTCGATCAAAGTACAATCAAACAAAATTTACTATTTAAACTGTATCATGATTTTTTCTTACTTTTGACTTTTGGGGACTTATTTGACATCGTTTTCGCTCCAAATTTTACCCTCGAACAAATAAAATATTTTTAACCTATGATGTATTTTTTACCCCAAATACCTTGATCAATCTCAGAAATTACAGCTTATGACTAACTCGGTATTTTGGCCATTACAATGAATATGGTTGTGAATTTATCTGTAACACCCACTGATATAGCCAGAAAGATCCCGACTATATAAAAGGATGCTACGAAATCTATTTGTAGAAAATTCATAAAATTAAAACTTTTTCCATTTTAAAATATCATTTTCATAATTAAAACCATTTTCATCAAACACCTATTTAAACATAAACATCCAAATACGAATCATGCATCAAATTTTATCTAAAGGATCGATATCATAAAACAAACCATGTTGTGTTTACAAAAGTACATAATATCAAATGCATAATTTTAAATTAAAATGGCTTATACAAAACCATAACCCATATCCCGTGGCATGTACAAAAAGAACCATAAGAATATTATGTATGAAAACCAATCCAAGATTGGGTCTGCTATGACTGATCTCTATATGGATACTTGATGTACTCAAAGTGTACTCGCAAGTGCACGAGCCAATTGTAATACTGACAAGTTCACTCCCTAGGTCAATCTTTCAAGGAACTTTTGGCTTAAATAAAATAACTCTAATGAATTAAGATCCAATGAGTCACATTCCCAATTTGAAATCCCTTCCCTAATTCAATTATGCCCCATGAAGTAAGTTTTCAATGACTTTCGCTTAATTCACCAATTACCCAAACTAATTGTGTAATTAATTCCCAATCTAATTTTTAGGTTAAATTAAAGATAATATTTATAATAATATAACTTTAATTTGTTCTTCCAAAATTAAGCAAAAGGTAGTCAATCAATCATCCAATCAGAAACTAAATAAGTACAATTGAAATTGAAAAAGAAATCATACTTCATTAATAATAAAAGAAAGTTCATACAAATTGGGTTAGCTTACTAAACACCTAATGGAAGTTAGCCTAGCATTGATACTATAATGGTCATGTTAATATCAAATAATATACTAAACATGTTACAACAGAGATAGAAACAAAAGAACTAAATTGCTTATTTGAAAATCGATAAAGAATTCAACTCAAGACTAGTTGGTCCCCGAATCTTCAAGCTACACTCCAAACCAATCTTCAAGTATCAAAGTAGCTTCCTTCAATGATAAAAAGTCCACTGGAACAATATGATGAAGGTAGCCTTTGAGTTCTCTTCAGCCATTAGTCTCAAAAATTTGCAGAAAAAGTCTCCCTTAATTCTAAAAAAACTACGTTTATACTCTTCAGAGTTTTAGTTAAATTTTAATTTTAAAAATACAATATTTTCCTTTTTAAGAATGCTAATAAAATCCCTAACAATAAGCTCCACAATTAATCCTTCTTAATGTGGGTCTAATTGTATAAGCCAGACTTTCATCATATATTGGACTCTACAAGATCGCTGATCATTGCATACACAACAAGCCTTCATGCATGTTATAGGTTAAGTTGGCACATAAACTTCACGCTTGTAAAAATTCAACACACTTGTGACAACAACTTCGAGCTTTGGATTAGATGAGCCCAGACACCCATAATAGAAAGATAGACTACAAAATCCTCACACGCCCACTGCTACTTCATGTAGGAGACAAGGAGAGCCTGCTACTTCATGTACTTGACAAGGAGAGGCTAATGAACCCCACTCATAGACGTGATATGGTATCATACACATCAAGCATATCTTAGTGCTTAACTGCCTCACAGGTGTGACACTTTGTCATGCATGTGAGGATCTTCCCTACCTATAATCCTTTTGAAATTCCTACAATCACAAAAAATACATAGTAAAGTACCCAAAACATGTTTAAAATCTATAATTAAACTATAAAAACATGAAACTATAATAATTAAGAACACATTAGTACTACTCCTTGACTCATCAACATCATTCTACTTGCTCCAAATCTGTGTGTAAGAAACACTGACATGCTAATTTAATGAAAACCTAGTGATACATATATGCATAAAAAATTTACATACTATCCTGAATGACATACATCAATATATCATGCTCATGCCATTTTCCGTATGCTCATGCATATAAGCATATACTTTAGATGCTACATCCCTTAATGCCAAATATACATATATACTTGTATAGATCGTAAAAGATATAACCTTACGTTCATTACATGTCCATAATTAACATACCATTGGTAACAATACAAGTTTCTTAACCATTTCCATATTTTGGTTTATCATATCCTTTTTACTTGCCCAAAAGTTACCATTTCATTGTTATTTTTTGCCCAATACCCTAAATCCAACTATCCAGATGTGGGTTGTGAAACATGGGCACTCACAACCTAAGCTTAAACCACCTTGTCCTTATATCAATATATCATACCCTACCGTAACTCCCTCAATGACATGCCATTTATCATATGTCAAGTTGTAGACTAGAGAACTAGACATTTAAAATGTATTAATGCCCTTTTTATTTTTCGCTATAACAAATATGCTATAAAAAATTTAACATAAGCACATTGCCTTATACACATGTGCGTATTTATGCTTATACACAACTTATAACATGTGATTATTAACCCCAACATATTGCATCAAAAAAAAAATATGCATGTAATAAACTCACTATGTTTTATGGGTGTGATTACTCATTCATGGTCGTGAAGGTGCCTTTCACGAGTGCCTTACTTGTGAACCATAAAGTAAAAGTTATTGCATACAAAACACACGTTGTTTATGGTCGTGACATATCCTTAAGGGTATGAAACTATGTTTTATGGCTTTCTGACCGTGAATCCAATTGTGAAATTTTGGGTTTAAATATGAAAACTGGGTATCAGTGTTCATGACCATGACTAATTGTTCACAGACATGAACTCATGCATTTATGGTTTTTTTTACTATGATTCAAATTGTGAAAAGCTACTACCTGATCTAGGAATTTATTTCTGTAACACCCTTCGATATAATTAGAAATAATTCCAATTAAAATAAAAGATGTTATGATGCAAATGAGTTAAAACATCATAAATTTAAAACTTTAATGCACCATGGCCATGATGACTTAAAACAAATAAAAACATTCTTAATGTCTTGAAATAAAGCTCGATATGATAAAAGTTTAAATACAAACTTGTACTTGCATACACAGGTCAAAGGTTTTACAAAATGAGTAATTACAAAACTACATGTTTTTAACATAAAAGCATGTAAATCTATAACTATCAACCTAACAAAATAACCAAAAACGTATACAATGATTGTATCACCCACCCCGAGTATATTCCTTAGACTCTGATCACTAGGCATCGCCCTTTGTTACTCTATACCTAAGCTCCAACCTTACGCATGGAAAGTCCATACGCTAAGCAACTTGTGCCTAGTAGTACATAATAACATGTAAGGCATATAACAAAATATATATAATATGCATGACATACTAACCAACCTACCATGGCGACTTACCTCAAAGCCCTCATGTGCATCATATCATACTCTATATGATATATCATCATGCTCTCATGAATTCAATACACATCATACATGGCATACCAAACACCTTACGGGGTACATACAAATATATATCACACATAAACATAATCATTTATCTTAGTTTTTTGCCCAACTTACTCATAACTAGACAAAATAGATATGAGTAACTTAACTCACTGAGAAAGTTCTAGTTGCTAACCTCTAGGCTTTCAATATAACTGACTGAGGAATCTCTACTTGCTAATCTCTTGGCCTTCAAATATATAACCCACGAGGAAACTTTATTCGCTAACCTTTGGCTCTTCAAATGTATAACCCACCAAGAAAATATTACCAGCTAACCTCTAGGCCTTCAAATCTATAACCCATTGAGAAAGCTTTATCCACTAACCTTTTGGCCTTTAAATATATGACCAACATAGGTCACTCGATACCGAACTCCCTTCAATGACATGCCATCTATCAGAGTTCTAATCCTAGTCAAAGTATTGGGATTATAATATCACAACACGTACCACACATGTTCTCATATTATCTATTTTTCCATATTTATATAAATCTACTGTGATATCTCACAATCACATTCACCACATGAAAATTCATACCATGTTATAAGCATACAACTGAGGCCTACCGCCTCACAATGAATCAATCTTGATTCATATAAAATATACAAGTTTTTCCAAATTAAACAACTTCACCCCCATGAATAACCTTTTCATGGCCGTGAAATACTACTTTACGAGTAATTTACCTGTGAAGCATGCTGTGATTCATCATATGAATCAACACACATCCACGGCCGTGATCACCCCTTCACGGGTGTGAACCAAACCATGTTGCTACCTATGAACGTGTAACATCCTCGACCTTCCCCATATGCATTTCTACATGCATCTTATTTGAACATATACATTTTGCATATATTTATTTGAACACGTGTATTCCATATATAATTTCATGGGAATAAGTTCATGACATACCCTAGCTATGTGCCTAAGTATATAACAATTGTATCAAGTTGCATGTGTGTACTTATAAACTGGATGAATGCAACAAGGTATTAGAAATAATAATAATAATAAATAAATAAATAAAATGAAAATGAAAAGAAAAAAAAAGGGAAGAAAAATAAAAAGAAAGGAAGAAACAAAAAGAAAAGGAGAAAATGACAAAAGTGAGGAGGTGAGAGGTGAACCTTATCTTCCTCCTCATTATTCTGCCTCCCTCACTCCAATTTTGTTTCTCTTTCTTCTTCCACCATTTCAGCCTTCATTTTTTCCTTATTTCACTTAAGTTTTGCATCAAATTTATCCCTTAGGTTGTTTTTGGTATGTAATCTTCTCTCCATTGTTCTAATGCTGGTTTGAATTGTTAGCATTGTGCTTCATCAGTGTTTTGAACTCTGATTTGGATGACCTTATGAACTGAATTTGGTAAAGTTTCAAACATAAATTTTTTTCATTTATGTCTTAGGTTTATGGATATATAAATAGTTTTGCAAGTTTCATGTATATGAAGAGAAATTCTCTTTTGATTGCAAATGGTTTGGGTGCGAACCCTAGTTAAGTTAGCTATTGTATTTGTTTATTTTGAATATGATAGAGCCTGTATTTTAAAAAGATCAAAACATGAAAATTATAGATATATGTGTTATATACATGTATAACAAATTTCATGTTCATATGTATTGTGAATTTTGTGTTATAGTGAATGAAACTATAACTATTCTATAGTTTGAACTGCCTGCTTAGTACCCTTAGGTCTAACAGTTTGTTTGGTCATTTTGAGCTCCTTTTAGATGGAATATGTAATTTGTCAAAACATGAAAGTTAAAGGGTATATTTTGGTAAAAATATTATCTTAATTTTTATGTATAGAATGATATATCTAGAAACCAACTTTGTTCCGGATCAGTGAAATATTTCTTATAATTTGAGAACCTTAGAGACATATTTAATAAAAGTTGTAAACATGAAAAAATGTTCTATTTTAACCTATATAAATGAATTTAAAGTTTAACTATAATCTGACTTGTATAATGTATGATATGAAGGACCAAAATTTGTATCCTAAAATTGGCAAAGGGAAAAAATAGAACACAATTAGAAATTCTACCAAAAATTGTACAATGCTCTAATTGCTCTGAAATTTTAATATATTATATAAGTATATGTTAAATTTAATTATAAATAAGAATCAAACAAAAATTTATAAGCTAATCAGTCATATGAAGTCACACTGCCTCATAGGAAAAATCCTAACTATTGATATGAACAATGCATATTAATTTGTTTAAGCCACATTAACTTTCTCTAGTCAAAAGATAATTAATTATATTTCCAGATTAGGTTCACAACAAATTGGAAACCCACAAAGAGGAGATAGACAATAAGTTAAGGATTGGAATCAAAAAAGAAAGGTGAGTATAGTTATCAAATAAGTTTTTTAGTGCATATGAATATTGCTTGCTATGTGATATGTAAGATGATTTATGATTATGTGATTCATATGATTGTCATGATTTGACCTTGGTAATGATCTGATGGATAATTTTTCATATGTGGTATATATAAGTGGTTTATTTAAGGTATATGTTTGGCATATATATATATGGTATATGTATAACATATTTAAGATATATGCATAGCATACATGGTATACATATGGTATAAGTAAAATGATATAATGGATAATGAATGCTTAGTTACAAATGCATATGCATAAGGACTTAAAAAGACGTTGTGACTAGTTAATCGACACTGTAAGGTAAAAGAAGATGCCTATAGCCCAATAAATATGCAAATGAAACAAATGATCAAGCTAGCTAGCAAATGCAAATGTTCACATGAAAAATGTTCATATGGAAATCTGGAGCAATGTCTATTTAACTTGGTCACAATATAATGAAATGAGCTAAGCATGAGCATAACCAAAGATTGGTGATTATATGTTTAAATTTTACTCATAATTGTATGATAATGATGAATGCAATGGGTTTGTGATTTGTTACTATGAGTTGCTTAATACTTTAGAACTTGTTTGATGATTACTCTCACTGAGCCGCAACTCATCAATTTGCATAATTTTTTAGGTAAAAAAAAGTGATAGCTCATTTTGATTGACATATAGAAGACATAGAACAAAGGTCATTAGTCGAGCCTCACCATTCTCTCTTCTTGCATTACACACGAACATGGAATCATGTCCTCTACATTTTGGATTTATGTGAATATACATGTATATTTACTCAGAGTTGTACAATGATACGTAAATGGATGCAAGTTGTAAACCTTAGATGTGAAGTTTAAGTTTTAATATATGTGAAATATGTTGATTTGCATATTTATTAAAAGATGATATGGATGTGATGATAGAAAAAAAATTTTACTATCAATTTTAATAGGTTCGTTTAACTTACCTATATGTCATATGTGATTACTAGACATAGAGATAGATTTTACTAAAATGCATAAGGTATGATGTTGCAGAATGGGCCTGCCTCAGCAACAAATCAAATTTCATGACATTCATACCCGTGAACCTTCTATTCACGACCGTGAATCTAGAATTTTTTCTAGAAAATAGAGCATCACAAATTCGTGCCATTCTCATATGCAATACTCTCTATGAATGACCAATGTCAACCACCTATCAACATTCAAGCATGTATTTTAGCCATTTATCACAAATATATACTTTTTAATCATGTTCTTTAACTAAATTAATTCATCCAATATCTCAATCTAACCATGTTCACCCAAATTTCCATCATACATATTAATCTCACATTTTATCATTTAACAACTCATTGATCATATAAATCATGTATCTAAGGCAATTTACATAGAAACATGAAAATAAAAGCCTTAGGTGTTGCTATGTACACATCTTACACCTAGGATGAAGATTAGATAATGTTTGAGGTCTTCAAGCTTGTCCTCTCTCTTGAGATGGACTTTTAGCACCTCTACCCGCTCATGGACACAAGTAAAACAACTCCTCAGTTTCTAGAACATGAACCAAAAGTAATAACACCGAAACCAACCCTCACTTGGTAACCCATAACTCTCTCTTTCTCATTATTTCCCTCACTTAACTCTCATAAAACTCAACTTTTTCTAGCTTCAACCATGGAGGAAAAGAGTTTTTGAAGGTGAAGGAGATGAAGATATGGCATGTTGGGTCAGTTATAGGGGTATGAGAGTGGATTTAAAAGCAATGGTAGAAAGAAAAATGTGACTACCTCACTTGCTCTGTCTGCCCAAGCTTCACGGCCTTGACTCATCTCTCACGGGTTTGAACCTCTTCTTCACAGTCGTGAAGAATCCTATCACAACTATTAACTAAAATCCAATATTCATGGTCGTTACACCCATTGTCATAGGCATGAAACATATGATTTTAGCCATCTCATACTTCCTAAAACTTCATTTAATCCCCTATTTCTCACTAACCAACAACAAAGCTTATAGGCCATAATTGTGAGTATTACAATTCTTTCCCCCTTAGGATATTTTGTCCTTGAAGTTATCTATCATGAAATCTTGAAACAACTGAGGGTATTGTGCCCTCATCACTTCTTCATTTTCCCATGTTTCTTTTTCAATAGTATGACTCTTCCATAAAACTTTCACCAGCAAAACTCATTTGTTCCTGAGCTCCTTTACTTCACGAGATAAGTCAAGTTTGGTCTCAACTCTATGCTCTCAGTTGTGATGAAGTGAGAATGATCTAACTGATACCTTCTCAGCATGGATACATGGAAGACATTGTGTATCCTACTCAAATCTAGTGGAAAGGCAAGTATGTACGCAACTGGTTCAATCCTTTCTAGAATCTCATAAGGTCCGATGAACCTAGGCCTCAATTTGCCTTTTTTCCCAAATCTGATAACCTTCTTCCACAAAGATACCTTAAGAAAGACATTGTCTCCCACTAAATACTCCACCTCCTTTCTCTTAAGGTCTGCATATGACTTATATTTGTCAAAAGCTACTTTTAGTCAATCTTTAATGATTTTCATTTTTCCTTTTGTCTCTTGTACCAAATCTAGCCCCACTAACTTTCTCTCACTTAGCTCAACCCAACACAATGGTGTCTGACACTTTCTATCATAAAGTGCCTCATACGAAGCCATCTGAATACTGGATTGCTAACTGTTATTGTAGGAAAACTCCATTAGTGGTAGATATCTACCCCAACTTCCCTCAAACTCAATCACACAACACCTCATCATGTCTCCCTAGATCTAAATAACTCTCTCTGATTGACCATCTATTTAGGGATGGAAAGTCATGCTAAAGTTGAGATTGGTACCCAAAGCTCATTTAGACTACCCCCAGAACTGAGATGTAAACCGCAAATCTCTATCTAAAATGATGGAGACTGGAACTCCATGAAGACATACTATCTCATTCACATATAACTCTGCCAACCAGTTCAAAAGATAGTCTCTTGGAATACGTAAGAAGTGAGTCAACTTCATTAACCTATCCATGATCACCCATACAACATTGTACTTCCTTGATGTCAATGGAAATCCAAGCACAAAATCAATAGTGATTCTCTCCCATTTCCATTCTAGAATTGTTATTGGCTGCAACAAATCTGAAGGTACTTTATGTTCAACTTTTACCTACTGACATGCAAAACATCTAGTTGTAAACTTTGTGATGTCTTTCTTCATCTCTAACCATTAATACACCCTTTCCAAGTTCTGATACATCTTGTTACTCCCTGGATGAATTGCAAATCTAGTCTTATGAGCCTCTCACATAATCCTTTGTCTTAACTCTGAGACATCTAACACACATATTCTACCTTAGTAGTGTAAACTACCATATAGATCGATTGAGAAGCTTGGTCTCTCCTCCTTAAAGACCAAAATGACTAACTCCATAGCATGCCATCAAGCTTTTATGAATCTCTAATCTCCCGAGCTAAGGTGGGTAGGATGTGCAACTCTACCAAAGTCTTCCTACTAAATGCATCGACCACCACATTGGCCTTTCCTGGATGATAATTGATTATACAGTCGTAATCCTTTATCAACTCTAACCATTTTGTTTGCCTCAAATTCAAATCCTACTGTGTAGAAAGATACTTCAAAATCTTATGATCTATGAAGATATGACACTCCTTCTTGTATAGATAATGATGCCAAATCTTCAACGCAAAAATAATAGTTGCCAACTCTAAATCATATGTTGGATAATTCTTCTCATGTTGCTTTAACTATCTAGAGGCATAAGCGACAACTTTTCCTTATTGCATTAACACATAACCCAATCCATTATGTGATGCGTCACAATAAACAACATATTCCTTGTCCAGAATCGGCTGTGTCAACACTGGAGCTTCTGTCAGAAGACTCTTAAGCTGATCAAAATTATTCTGACACTTATCCATCCAGTCAAACTTGATATCCTTTCATAACAACCTAGTTAATGGAGAAGCAATCATAGAGAACCTTTTGAAAAACCTTCTTTCTTATCCTGCTAAGCCGAGAAAACTCCTTATTTCAATCACATTTCACGGGGGTTTCTAATCCAAGATTGCCTCAACCTTGCTTGGATCCACTATAATATCGTCGACCAATATCACATGCCTGAGAAAGGCAAACTTATCTAGCCAAACTTCACACTTAGAGAGCTTAACATATAGCTTTTGCTCCCTAAGAGTCTATAAAACTGTTCTCAAATGTTGCTCATACTCATTCTTATTTCTCGAATACACTAAGATATCGTACATAAAAACCACCACAAACTGGTCCAAAAAAGGACTGGAGATTCAGTACATTAGATCTATAAAAGCTGTTAGAGTGTTGGTCAACCCAAAGAGAATAATTAGAAACTCATAGTGACCATATTTGGTTCGGAAAATGGTCTTCTCCACATGACCCACTTTGATTCTCAACTGATGATATCCTGATCTCAAATCGATATGTGGTAACGAATACCTGTTCTTAATGGTCACCTTATTCAATTGCCTATAGTTTATGCACAACCTCATAGACCCATTTTTCTTCTTAACAAACAACACTGGTGCACCCCATGAAGATACACTCAGTCTGATGAAGCCCTTATCTAAGAGTTCCTATAATTGTGCCTTTAACTCTTTCATCTCGGATGGAGCCATCCAAGATGGCATTAATGATATAAGAGCTATACCCGAGGTAAGCTCAATTTAGAACTTTATCTCTCTTTCCGAAGGTAGCCCTGGTAACTCATTTGGAAACACATATGGGAATTCCTTTACCGTCAAAATATCTATAAGATCTGGCTTTCCCTCCTACTATCAATCACATGAGCCAAATAAGCCTCACATCCTTTTCTGATCATCTTCTGTGCTTTCATCATAGAGTTGATTCTCGTTTTATGTGAGGACCTCTCCCCTAAATAACCACTATCTCATCTTTCGATGTTCTTAATTCAACTGTTTTCATTCTACAATCCACTACTGCACCCTACTGCGAGAGCCAATCCATACCTAGGATAACGTCACTCATGAAAGGTAAATTCAATGCCATGAACTTTTTTCCTTGAACCATCATAAGACAATTCTTATACACTTAGTTCACCACTGTGCTATGCCCTTAAAGGCTAGTCACCTCTATATCGTAATCTAATCTTTCTGTTAACATGTTATACTGCTCAACTATATTGGTACATATAATAATATATGGAACTCCGATCTATCAAAGCAATTAAAACTAAGTCAAAGAGAAGAAATGTACCAACACCACATCTGCTGCACTCGGGTCCTCTCTGACCGTCATAGCATAGGCCTTCACTGGTACTCTACTTGGTTGGCTTATTCACTATCTCTAATACGACAGTCTAGATCCACCTCTGTTTGAACTAACCTATCTCGACCTCTGGTCTGTGTCAAAACTGAACCCTAAGTCTGAGTGGGAGCCCCTACCATATGAAAAGGAAAATCTCTCTTATAGTGGTCTCGAGACCCACAGTTGTAACAAGCTCTTGTGTTTCCCTAGCACTCTTCTTTGTGTCTCCAACCACATGATGCACTCTATAGTGTTGCCTTTCTCCCTATTTGGGGCTGATTACTAGCAATTGTCGAGACTATGCCTGATGATGGTGCCTACTTGGTATACCCTGCCTAACCCCAACCCTATCCTTGTCCTTTGAATTGGAAGAATCTGGGACTAGTGCGAGCCTTCTTGCTCGATGTCTATGCAACATTGTAGATGACTCCCTAAAGTCTCTCGTAAATGACTCATCCGATCTCTTCAGCTCCATCCTCTTCTCAATTCCAATGGCAGTAGATACCAACTTTGAAAAGTCTTCCAACTGAAGCAAAAAAAACATGAACACCAATCTCATCTCTTTGGCCATCCTTAAATCGGTAGCATATGTACGACTCATACCCTATAATGATAGATGCATACCTACTAAATCTAGTGAACTCTTTTTTGTACACTTCCATAGTCATATTCCCTTGCTGTAGGTTCAAAAACTCTTTCTTTTTCTCATAAATGTACACTCTTGGTACATACTATTTCTTAAATTTAGCCACAAAGAAACCCATGTAGGTGGCTCTAGAGTTTGAGGCTTCTATAGAATAGACTTCCTTATATTGTAGGCATGCTCTTGGAGAAGTGAAACAACATACCTAACCTTGTGCTCCTCAGCACATTTTAGATTTTTGAAGACCCTTTAAGTCCTCTCTGACCAGTACTCTGTAGCCTTAGGGTCATCATCCTTTTTGCCTATAAAATCAGTGGCCTCATACTTATGAAGCCTATCAATCTGTGATCTCTACCTCAATAGTGAAAAAGGAGGTGGTAGAGGCGGTGGCGGTGGCATAGCTTGTACTAACTACAGTAATATAGTAGCTAGGTTATGAATCAGAGGATCCTGAGCCTGATCCTCTTAACTAGCCATTAGCTGCTGCAAAGGAAGTGCGCTAGCCGAACCTTGAACACTAGTTTGGCTCGACTAATTCTGAGCCTCTATATCCGAGAGAATGTTACCCTCGGTCGCGTCATGAAGCTCAATCTCCATACTTGCTCTTTAGCCTACACATCAATAAAGAATAGCACACATTAGAGTCATATAAGATAAACTCATACACCCACCCCACCTAGGTTTAGAATCACCTAAACCTAGGCTCTAATACCACTAAATGTAACACCTTTCAATATAATTAGGAATGATCCGAATTAAAGTAAAAGATGTTACGATGGAAATGAGTTAAAATATCATAAATTTAAAAATTTGATGCACCATGGCCATGATGACTTAAAACAAATAAAAATATTCTTAATAATTTGAAATAAAGCTCAATATAATAAAAGTTTAAATACAAACTTGTACAGGTATACATAAGCCCAAGGTTTTATAAAATCAGTAGTTACAAAACTATATATTCTTGACATAAAATCATGTAAATCTATAACTACCCAACTCAAAAAAATAACCAAAAACATATATAATGATTGTATCACCCACCCTAAGTATATTTGTCATATCCGCTAATTTAGAGTAAAGTCACACGAGTTGTTAAATCGACTCGTCGGTTTGACCGAAGTCTAAATTTGAATTTTTATCGAAAAATAATGGAAATTAAGTATGAAAAATATCTAATAAAGTGTTCAAAATATTTAAAGATGTAAAATTTCAGTAAAGGACTAAATTGCAAATTTTGAAAAGTTTAGGGGTCAATTTGCAATTTACTAAAAAATTGGAGGATTTATTGGGATAATCATAAATTAAATGCATGAATTGAGACATAAATTGCATGTGGAGGCCAGCCACACCAAGTGGAAAATTTTAAGAAGCCAAGTAATATACATGCATTTAGCATTAATATAAACTTATAGATTGAGCTTAGGTGTCCCCCCATTTTAATGACTTTTGTCATTTTGTTATTGATTGTTTCTTCCTCTTCCTTATCCATTTTTCATTGAGGAAAATTATGTTCTCCACACTAGCCACGTTTTTCCCTTGGACATCCATAACCAAACCTTGTTCTAAGAAGAGAAAGTGAGAAAAAAAGAGAGAAAGGCGTGAGAAATTCCATTTTCATACTTAAGAAAGCTTTAAAGAGTAAGAAAAAAGAGAACAACTAGGGTTTATGAAGTTTTAATAATCTGATTTTAAATTTTAGGAACTCAAGTTAACAGGAACTAGATCAAGGGACCAAAGGAAAGGAGAAAGAGAAGTAAAGAGAAAGAAAAGAGAAAAAGAGAGGTTTGTGCATAACCTAAGGCAAAAGCCTATTTTATTTTTTTTAATTGCATGATTTAATTATTTGGCATGTTGATGATTCTGAATTGATATTATTTTGTGATAAAATCTTGGGGATGTATGTTTGCTAGACTTAAGATATAATTTGGTAGAAATTGAATGTGATTATCTTGTATGTTCCTTGCTGGAAATTGATGAGCAGTGTTCACTTAAACTATTATAACTTAATTTATGTAACTCAGTTTTGTATATTGTTTATTGAGTTTGAAAGATTAGAAATAGGGTTATAACTTCTATTTAGACCACAACACCTGAATATGTCTGTAATTATCCAGAAAAATTCATAAAATTCGGATATAGAATCTGTCCAGAAATTATGGGCAGAATTGTTAGTAATGAGCAATAAGTACTTAAACTATTATAAATTGAGTTATGGAGTTTATATTTATGTGTTCTTTGTTCAGTTTGAAAGCTAAGATATAAGGATACAATTTTGATTGAGAACATAATATTTGAATATGTCTGTAATATTCCAGAAAAGTCATAAAATTTAGACTTAGAATCTGTCCAGAAAATTCTGGGCAGAATTATCAGTGATCAGTTAGTGTTAATATTATCATATCTTTTGATACATAATTCAGAATTAAGTGATTCAAGTTGAATATTAAAGATAAGTTCCATATCTAAAAGTTGTATGAAGATAATATAACTAAATACAGAACGAAACATGACCAAATATAAGGTTCAAAAAAGAGAATAAAATCTGTCAGTGACAGGGCAACATGTGAGTTGAGGAATGAAATGAATAAAATGATGAGAACTTTGTTACATTATATCAATATTATTTTAATTGAGTGATTGTGTGATTATTTTGAGATATTACATCCATGAAAAGTATGAAATTAATTGTTATGAATTTTAATGAAATTGTATAAGCCCTAAAACACCTACCTAGAACCAACTTAGGATAGTTTGGCATGCCAAATAGGGGGGAGTATGAGAAAAATGATTAAATCCATTAATGGTATGATTATCTATGCTGGGTTTTGAAATGTTATCTATGCCGGGTTTGGAACTGTTATTTATTCCAGGTATGATATTATTATCTACACCGAGTTTGACACGGTTATCTACACCGAGTTTAACATGGTTATCTACGCCGGGTTTGACACTTATATGCGCACATAATATTGCCCGGGTGGCACTCCTAAGTGCCTAGATGGCAACTCTGTTATCCTATTCAGTGGTTCATAGGTGTCCTGGGCATAAATGAAAACATAAATAAAGAAGTTATGGAACATAAAAGAATTATTGAAAGTAAAAATGGAACTATGAATTATGGCATGAATAAAAAGAAGATTTAGTGTTGTACAATAGGGTGGTACTAAAATAAATAAGTATGATATAATATAATATAATTTGATGTCTATACATGCTAGAATACCATGATTTGCATTAGAATGATATTTGATTATGTTAAAAAAATGAGATACAATAAATTGATGTTATGCATACTAGAATATTATGAAATGTATGTTTGCATGATTTGATCATAAATTGTTATATGACAATGCATGTGACATTAAAAATAGTTATTTGCCTTATCTATATGCACCACTAAGCCAAGAGCTTAGCGTGAGAGTTTTTCTCATGCAGATTTGGTAAAGAATAAATAAAAGATAGTAGACAAAGCCAGTGGTGATCTAATCCAGTAAAGCAGCATGTTGCACACATCGTGGGTTACACAACTTTTGTATATTATCTTATAAATTATATTTTGTAGTATTTGTAAAATAAACAGTATATTTTGTAAAGAACATATTACTATATAAAAAGGTAGTGTAACTTTTATGTTATATTTCTTTTATAAATATAAAGTAAATAAATAATAAATATTGGAAATAATAAAAAAATGTACGAGTGATTTTGCTTTATATATAACTTATATAATGATATTTTAACCGATGAAATTAGTGTAGCACACCCTCATTCGGGCAAGAGTTGCTGGGGTGAGGGGTGTTACAATATTCCTTGGACTCTTATCACTGGGCATCATCTTCTGTCACTCCACAACCCTGCGCATGGAAAGTTTATACGTTAAGTAACTCGTGTCTAGTGATACATAACAACGTGTAAGGCATACAATAAAAATATATAATATGCAAGATATACTTATCAACTGACCATGGCGACTTACCTCAAGGCCCGCACATTTATTATATCATACTTTATGTGGCATATCATCATGTTCTCATACATTCAATACACATTATACACGACATACCAAACACCCCAACATACAAGTATATATCATATATAAACATAATCATTTATCTTACCTTTTTGCTTGCCTCACTCACAATTAGACTAAAATGGATATGGGTAACTTAACCCACTGAGGAAGTTTTACTTGTTAACCTCTTGGCCTTCAATATAACCTACCGAAGAAAATTTACCCACTAACCTTTGGGCCTTCAAATATATAACTCATCGAAGAAATTTTACCCACTTACCTCTAGGCCTTCAAATGTATAACTCATCGAGGAAGCTCTACCCATTATATCCACTAATCACTGGGCCTTCAAATTTATAACCCACCGAGGAAGCTCTACCCGCTAACCGTTGGACATTCAAATATATGATCGACATAGGTCTCTCTATACCGAACTTCCCTTATTGGCATGCCATCTATCCTAGCTCTAGTTCTAGTTAGAGTATTGGATTTACAATATCACAACACATACCACACATGTTTTTATATTATCTATTTTTTCATATTTATATAAATCTACTGTGATATCTCACAATCACATTCACCACATGAAATTTCATATCATGTTATAAGCATAAATTCGAGGCCTATTGCCTTATAATGAATCAGTCTTGTTTCATATGAAATATACAAGTTTTTCTAAATTCAATAGCTTCATGTTCGTGAATAACCTTTTACAGTCATGAAGCACTACTTCACAGGTAATTTACCCATGAACCATGCCGTGATTCATCTCGTGAATCAATACATATTCATGGCCGTAATCACCCCTTCACAAGCATGAACCAAATTGTGGACCCATCTGTGAAGCTACCCGTGAATAGGTCTGCCTTAGCAACAAAATCCATTTTCATGACATTCATGCCTATGAACTTTCATGGTCGTGAATCTGGACAATTTTCCAAAAAATAGAGGATCATAACTTCATGCCATTCTCACATGCAATACTTTCTACAGTTGACCAATGTCAACCACCTAATCAATATTACAACATGCATTTTAGCCATTTATCACAAATATATACTTTCTAATCATGTTCTTTAACCAAATTAATTCATTAAACATCTTAATCTAACCATGTTCACCCAAATTTCCATCATGCATATCAACCCTGTATTTTATCATTTTAATAACTCATTAATCATATAAATCATATATCTAAGGAAATTTACATAAAAACATGAAAATAAAAGCCTTAGGTGTTGTTATATACAAACCTTACACCTAGGATGGAGATTAGCTAAAGTTTTAGCTCTTCAAGCTTGTCCTCTCCCTTGAGATGGACTTCCAACACCTCTATCCGCTCCTGGACACAAGAAAAATGACTCATTAGCTCCTGGAACACGAATCAAAAGTAAGAACACCGAAACCAACCCTCACTTGGTAACTCACAACTCTTTCTTTCTCATTATTTTTCCTCACTTAACTCTCATAAAACTTAGCTTTTCTAGCTTCAACCATGGAGGAAAAGAGTTTCTAAAGGTGAAAGAGATGAAGATATGGTGTGTTAGGTCGATTATTGAAGTATGAGAGTAGATTTAAAAAGAATGGCAGAAAGAAAAAAGTGACTGTCTCACCTGCTCTACCTACCCAGACTTCACGACTGTGACTCATATCTCAGGGTTATGAAAAAACTCTTCACGGTTATGAAGAACTCTATCACGAATGTTAACTAAAACTCTATATTCATGGTCGTAACACCCATTATCACGGGTGTGAAATATTTTATTTCAGTCACTCTCAAACTTCCCAAAACTTCACTTAGTCCCCCATTTCTCACTAACCAACAACATAACTTATAAGCCCTAATTACGGGTGTTACAGTTTCATAGGCGTGATTCCTTTGTCATGAGCATGAAACCTTGATTTGTTTTAAGCATTCACAGGCGTGACTCCCTTGTCACAAGTGTGAATATGGGATTTTCAATGGTAGAAACGAGCGAAAAATAGAATAACCATATAACATATTCTAAGTCTCTAAAGATTGACCAATGTCAATCACTTCTATTAATACTTCATTACACATACCATGTTAACAATGTCATTTAACAACTTATAACCCATTTAAACAACATTTAATTCATAAATCATAACAAAAACTCATTAATCTTCAAAGTTAAGCTTTATACCATTTTAACCCACAAAACTTCTATAACCAAGTCATTTTTAGTATTATCATGCCTTTGCATCTTTATTATGTATTTACGACACATTTAACATGCCAAAATGTAATGATTCAAATTAAAATATCAATATGTACATACCTTTATCAACAATGGAGTCTTAACAAACTCTTCAAGCTTGTCTCTCCCCTCGGGATGCATTTCTAAGCCCCTTAGCAAATCTTAAGAATATAAACATGTTTTTATTAGATCTTTATAATAGAAAACAAGCTTAAACCAAGATCAGAACTAAGTTCTAACTTAACCTTACATGAACTATTCTCTAACCCTTGATTTCCAAGATTTTTAAGCTTACAACAATGGGAGTTTAACTTAAATAAGGGTGAAAAAGATGGAGCATAAGTCTTTATCATGTCAAAGAGGGTTTTATGGGCAGTGGATAGTAGCTGGTGTAGATATAAGGGGTTGAGGAGAGAGAAAAGTACAACTGCCATATGTAAAACTGACCTACATTCATAGGTGTGAATCACCATTCATGAATGTGACTAACCATTCAAGGGCATGAATGTTCTCTTCACCCTAAAAAAAACCCGCAACATTCAAAACTCTATCGTTTTAAACCCTAGAATGACTTTCATGGGTGTGAAAACCTATTCACTAGTGTGAAAACTTTCCTTTACACTATATTAACTCTTAAACCCTATACCATACATCCTCTCTCTCTCTCAAAAGGACCAACATAACTTATAGGTCATAATCTATGGGCATTACAATTCTTTTCCCCTTAAAGAAATTTTGTCCTCAAAATTACTTGTTGTGTCATTTTGGAACAATTGGGGTACCGAGCCTTCATCACTTCCTCGCTTTCCCATGTCACATCTTCTATAACATGATTTCTCCATAATACTTTGACTAATGGTACTTGCTTGTTCCTGAGCTCTTGGACTTCTCGAGTCAAAATCTCCACTAGTTCTTCCTAATATGACAAGTTTGGTCTAACCTCAGTGCTTTCTGCTTCAATTATGCGAAAAGGATTTGATATATACTTTCTCAACATGGATACATGAAAAACATTATGTATCCTGCTCAACTCTAGTAGGAATGCCAGTATGTAAGAAACTAGTCTAATTCTTTCTAGAATCTCATAAGGTCCAATAAACCTAAGGCACAACTTGCCCTTCTTTCCAAACCTGATGACTTTCTTCCCTGGAAATACCTTAAGAAACATTTTGTCTACCACTATTTATTCTATATGTCTCCTATTGAGATCTGCATATGACCTTTGCCTATTTGAAATTACCTTTAATCAATCTTGGATGATCTTGACTTTTTATTTTATCTCTTGCAGCTACTCTAACCCCACTAGCTTCCCTTCTCTAAGGTCAGTCCAACACAATGGTGTCTGACACTTTCTACCATAAAGTGCCTCATAAGGAGCCATTCGAATATTGAACTAGTAATTATTATTTTAGGCAAACTCCATTAATGGTATATGTTTTTTCTAACTACTCTCAACTTCAATAACATAACTTTTCATTAGATTTTCTAAGATTTGAATTACTCTCTCTAACGAATTGTCTATCTAAGGATGAAAAGCTATACTAAAGTTGAGCTTGGTATCCAAAGCTCATTGTAGACCTCCCCAAAATTGTGATGTGAACCTTAAATATCTGTATGAAATGATGAAAACTAACACTCCATGAAGTCTTACCACTTCATTCATATACAACTTTATTAGCTTGCTTAAAGGATAATCGCTTTTAATAGGAAAAAAGTGAGTTGACTTTATTAACCTATCCACTATGACCCATATGACATCATATTCCTCAGTGTCAAAGGTAACCTAATCACAAAATCCATCATTATCCTTTTCCATTTCCATTTTAGAATAGTGATCGGTTGTAGCAATCGTGGTGGTACTTAATGTTCCACCTTGACTTGCTGACATGTCAAACATCTTGTCAAAAACTCTATGATGTCTTTTTTCATTCATAAACACTAATACTTCATCTTCAAATCCTGATACATTTTATTTCTTCCAAGATGCATTGCATACTTCTTCTTTTGTGCCTCATTTAGAATCATTTATCTCACATCTGATACATCAGGCACACATAAACAACTATGATAGTACAAACCACCATCTTGCTCAAATGCAAACTTAGGTCTCTTCTCTTGGAGACCAACTCAGCTTACTCAACTAATCTAACATCCTGCCTCTGTGCATATTTGATCTCTTCGTTTAAGGTAGGACAGATGTACAACTCTGCTATGATCATTTTACTCAATGCGCCAACCACAACATTAGACTTACCTGGATGGTAGTATATCACACAATTGTAATCCTTAATCAACTCCAAGAATAGTCTTTATTGCAAGTTTAGCTCCTTTCAAGTAGGAAGGTACTTTAAACTCTTATTTTTGGTGCAGATGAAACATTTTCCCCATATAAGTAATGGTGACAAATCTTCAAAGTGAAAACAATGGCTACCAACTCTTGGTCATGAGTCAATTAGTTCTTCTCTTAAGGCTTTAACTGTCAGAAAGCATAAGCTATAAATTTTTCCTTTTACATTAAAACACATTCCTATATGCTATGAGAATCATCACTGTAGATGATATACTCTTTGTTAGGAACTTATTGTGTCAAAACTAAAGCTTTCGTCAATAAATTTTTAAGATTGTCTAAATTGTGCTAGCACTTGTTTGAGCATTCAAATTTTACACCTTTTTCTCAATACTCTGGTCAACAAAGAAGCTATTATGAAAAACCCATTAACAAACCTCATGTAGTAACTTGCTAAACTAAGAAAACTCCTAATCTCAGTCACATTCCAAGGAGACTTTCAATTCAAGATTGTCTCATCCTTGCTGGGATATACTCTTAACCCATCTATTAATACTATGTGTCCTGGAAATGCTACTTAATCTAGCCAAAACTCACATATGTAGAGTTTGTCACACAACTTATGTTCCTTGAGGGTTAGCAAAATAACCCTCAAATGTTGTTCATGCTCCTCCTTATCCATAAAATAAACCAAGATGTCATCAATGAAAACAACAATGAACTAATCCAAATATTGCCTGAAGATCCAAATCATTAGATCCATAAATGCTACTAAGGCATTGTTAACCAAAAGGTATAACCAAAACTCGTAATGGCCATATCTTGTTTTAAAAGTTAACTTTGCAACATGTTCTGCCTTAATCTTTAACCATTGATACCCGACCTCAAGTCAATTTTGGAAAACATTCCTACATCTTCAACTGATTGAACACATAATCAATATGAGGCAATGAATACTTATTCTTGATGGTTGCCTTATTCAACTACATGTAGTCTATGCATAATCTCATAGGCCCATCTTTCTTTGTAATAAACAACACTGGTGCAGTATATGAAGATACACTCAATTTGATAAAATCCTAATCCAACGGCTCTTATAATTGTGCCTTCAATTCCTTTAACTCACTAAGTGTCATTCTGTATGGTGTGGCCGATATAGGTGTTGTACCTATAGTAAGCTCTATAAAGAACTCAATCTTTTTGTCAGGAGGTAGCCTTGGTTATTCATCCATTATTGGGATGTCTTTAAGATCTAGACCTCCATTCCTAGTATCAATTACGTGAGCCAAATAGGTCTCACACCCCTTTTTGATAATCTTATGAGCCATAAAAGCAACTCAATCAAATCTGAAGGAAACTACTTTCCATGCATGATCAACAAACAAACCTTGTACAGCCGATTAACATCCACACAGTGACCTAGAGGGTTCGTAACTTTAATATGATATTCTAAGTTCTCTATTATCATACTGTGTTGGTTTGGAGCAAACATACGAATGTGTAGATTTTAGATTTATCAAAGAACATAAACACAAGCCATAAAGAGAAAACATACCCATAATGACATCTATAGCCTCTTGATCCTCTTGTGCCCTCATGACATAAACTATTGTTGGAGTCCTGCTAGGTCCCATTCTATTGATTGTCTCTAATGTAGTCTAACTAGGTCATACTCGACCTTCTGTGGTCTGATGTTGACTTTAGACTTGAGTCTATCCCATTATCTGAAATAGGTGTTGAATTGCCCAACAATGGACAATTCCTCTTTAGATGATCTCAAGTTCCACATCTATAACAAGTCCTAGCAACTGACCAACACTTGCCTTTCTAGCTCTCGTAGCATGTCGTACATACTGGAGAAGCTTCTGTCAAAATCTGCAATTATGAATTGGTGGTAGCAGATATCGCTATGGAGGGTGGTACCCTCTTGAAGGAACTCGGCTGTGAAAAGTCATGACTGTGCCATCTAAATTATGATTACCTTTAGAAGAAATGACCTCTCTTTCCAGAAGTCTGAACCATACTAGCTGATGGCTTTCTAAAGGACTCAGATGTCTTCTTCCTCTTTCTTCTCTTGACACTGATGGTTGCAGGTACTAGCTTTGTAAAGTCTTCATGCTGTGGAAAGTAACTTGATAGCCAATATCATCATTCAGGCCATCCTCAAACTTACAACATTGATATGCCTCATTCCTAAAAATTCCACTTGCATACTTAGTCAACCTAATAAACTTTCTCTCGCACTGTAATACTATTAGGTTCCCCTATCATAGATTAAGGAACTCTATTTTCTTCTCATATACATATACCAATGGAATGTACTTCTTCTTAAACTCTGCTACAAAAAAATTACAAGTGAAGGATTATAGAGTATGCAACTTCAATAGAATCAACTTCTACTAATCATATGTGTGTTCATGAAACAAGGAAACAACATATCTAATTGTGTGCTTTTTAGTACACTTTAGCTCTTTGAAGACTCTCTTGGTCTTCTCTAATAAAAATTTTACGATGGTTGGATCATTATCACTTTTGCCTATAAAATCAGTTTCCCTATACTTTCAGATCCTATAAATTTGCCTTTGTAGCCCCAGTGGTTGAAGCGGTAGAGCTGGTTGTGGCACTACCTGTGGCATAGCCTACGCTAACTGTTGTAACAAATTTTTTACCTACTATATAAACAACATTTGGCCCTAATCGGCCTGATTTGCATCATGTTGTGAAAGATCTAGAGTAGCAATTAGATCCTGTGTATTGGAAACACTAGGATAATTTTAAGCTTTAATGTTGGGAGGATTGTTGCACTCAACAATATCGTGAGGTTCTATCTCTATAACTCTCACATAATCCTACAAGTTGACGCAGAAGTAGTCCATGTTGGAGTTGGATGAGACACAATATGCATGCATGATAAACCCTTTAGCCCTCTTACGTTCATAAATACCTGAACCTAAGTTTTGATATCAAAAAATATAACACCCATCAATATTACTATAAAATTGATTAAATTAAAACTTTTTCCATTTAAAATATCAATTTCATAATTAAAACCATTTTCATTAAACACCTATTTAAACATAAACATTCAAATACAAATCATGCATCAAACCTGATTTCAAATCATCCAAAAGATCGATATCATAAAACAAACTATGTTGGGTTTACACTAGCCCTGTATTTTTAAAAGTACAT
This sequence comes from Triadica sebifera, assembly GCA_023653625.1. NCBI lineage: Eukaryota > Viridiplantae > Streptophyta > Magnoliopsida > Malpighiales > Euphorbiaceae > Triadica > Triadica sebifera. Next base: position 30,920,060 of record CM042892.1, on the reverse strand, counting down.
CATAATATAAAATACATAATTTTGAATTAAATAGGCTTATACAAAACAATAACCAATATCCCATGACATGTACAAAAAAATCATAAAAATTTCATGTATGAAAACACCCCCAAGACTAGGTCTGCTATGACCGATCTCTATATGGGTGCTGCTCCTCTACTCATTAACTTTAGTCTACCAGTTTCAAATCTGCGTGCTCAAAACACCCACACGATAAGTTATTGAAATATTAGTGGTACATATGTGAATAATAATTCTTCATACTATCCTATAATGACATACATCAATATATCATGCTCATGCCATTTACTGTGTATGCATGCATATAAGCATATACTCTAGAAGTTACATCCCTTAATGCCAAATATACATATAAATTTGTATAGATTGTAAAAAATATAACCTTACATTCATTACATGTCCATAATCAACATACTATTGGTAATAATGCAGGTATTTCAACCATTTCCAAATTTTAGTTTACCATATCTTTTTTACTTTACTTGCCCAAAACTTACCATTTCATTGTTATTTTCCTACCCAATACTCTAAGTTTGACTTTCTGGATGCAAATTGTCAAACAAGAGTGATTTAATCCGAGCTTAAGCCAACTTGCTTACTAAATATATTTGTTTGTATAGTGCTCAATTGAGTTTCTCATGTGAAGAGCATTCTCACTCGAGGTTAAGCCACATTGTCCCTAAAAATAAATAATATATGTACTAGATATTCTATGGTATCGTAACCCCTTTAATGACATATCATCCATCCTATACTAGTCCTTATATAAAGAATGATAATTAATAAATAAGATCTAATTTTTTACCATATTCTGTAATCCATTTATGAATTCCACATAACATCTTGTGATTTAAAGCATAATAAGCATATTTATGTTGCAGTTTAGGTTATCATACTGTATACCATCTCATTTAATCATGCATAGGGTGTGTGCATACCAAAACCATGTAATTTCATCTTAAAATTCAAAATACAATTTCTAGTTAAAGGGCATTCATGGGTGTGAATAGTCATTCATGGTCGTGAAGCCTTTTTTTTAATGAGTTTTCTACTGTGACTCTATCATGTGGACATTCATGGGCATGAACTTTGATTCACGATCGTATACACAACGCATGTGAAGGCTTTAAGGCTAACCAATGTTAGCCACTCCTATCAATATTTTCCAGCATAATTCATCATTTTAAAACTATAATCATGCAAATTACCAATCGATATCATATAAACTAAATTTAAACAACCACATTCAATATCATAGCATTATCAAAGTTTATGTATCAATCTTCCATATCCAATTTAGATTTGATCATGCCATTTATTTCAGTTTTAGCAATTCCTATATACCCATATAGACCAAATAACATCACATTTACACAATTCATCACACAAACAATTGATTAATTGAATTTAAATGAGTATATGTACATACCTTAATCGGAGCCTTAATTTTCCACTCTCTCATATGCCTAGGCTCTCTAGTGGGTATCTCCACCTTTTTTTTAATTATCTCCTAACACCATAACAAAATACAAAATATCATATGTTTAGTATATGAACCATTTATATGCCATAAACTAAGAAACCTTAACTTAATAATCCATTAAAAGTCTATATACTCAAATCTCCATCTAAATATGAATTAAACTAATGTATAAAAAAGAAATATAATTCATTACATCCACTTTAATATATTAATAACTATCACTACAATTATATATATATATATATATATATATATATATATATATATATATATATATCAACAAGAAAAAGGTATTATATATATCAACAAGAAAAAGGTATTGTGAATACGATATTATACATTAACAAAAAAAAAATTTCGATCCTCTTACTATTCTTATCCCATACACTTAATTTACACTACATGTTAATGCATAATAACTTATACATGTTAAAATATATCAAATAATATACAAAAAGTACATAAAAAAACTCACCCTTGTGCGGTGACTACCACTGCTTCCTACCTTCATCAGTAGGGCTTACTAATTCCACCGATGACTTCTATATATACACTTATCATTTCATCACACTACTAAAATCTATATGAGAGAAAATAAACTTTCATATTGAGTATAAAACTTAGTGGTGTAAAAATTTAAAATAATGATAATTTTGGAAGAGCATATAAAATTGAAAATCAATGAAGTTCTGAAGAAAAAAGTTTTTTTTACCTAAACCAAAATCATTAATAAATTCTTATACTTATGTACAAAATAGGTATAAACAATTTCTAGTAAATGGATGTAATAGCAAAATTTTACAAAGCTAAATCCATTAGTATGCATATAAAAAACGTATTATCAAAACATAAAAACTACATCCATATACTAAATAAAAACTTTATCCAACTCATATACTAAGATGCCATAGATCTACTTCTAGGAAAATAAGGGATACCGTCAATTGATAGAAATCTCAAGGTCAAAGATATATGACCCAAAATAATATTATTTAATTCAAGATAACTACATGACTGCTATATAAGTAATACGTATAGTTTAAGATAGCCACATGAGTCATACAATACCTCTCATGACCAAGATTACCACAGGCTATAGAGTTCTCACCCTATTGGCATGCCAATAAATCACTAGCTCATTGTTTAGGCTAATTTATGAGTTTATTGTCATACATACAATGTTAAAACATTTTTTCATCAACATAATTATACTCTAAAACATTTTATTTCCATCATCAAATATATTCTATATTCCATATACAAGAATATTTTCATCATCATCATCATCATCATCATCATCATTATTATTATTATTATTATTATTATTATTATTATTATTATTATTATTATTATTATTATTATATTTTTTTACAAATATAACAATGATCAATTTCTCATAAAAATATTCATGCCAAAAGCATATAAAATAAATTTAAAACACTACTGGCCTATATTATAATTTAATGCACAAATCTCTACTATAGTTTGATAGAGGTTGCCGACTCTTTTTCTTTATCTAGTCTCATTATATGTCTTAATGGTACACCTGAATAACAATTAAATTCCTAATTGGTTACTAAGCCAATAAAAATTATTAAATTTTGATGAAAATTAAACTACCCATTTAATTTCCGATTCTCACGCTTATTGACAATTTTCTATCGGTATTTATTTCACACTACACACGACTAATGTGAAATTTTCAAATACTTCAAATATTCCAAATTAATTATATTTTATCTTCTAATTTTTCCACAATTTATTTTTCATATTTTATTTTCCATTTTCACTTGTTTCAATTGAAAATTCTAATTTCTCCTACACAAAAATTTTAATTACCACCCATAATGTTTTTTCCAAATATTTTTTTTTTCTTAAATCCAAAATTATCTTCTTATGATTTAACATCAGCGCAACTCAAAAATCATTAAAATCAAGTCAATGTTCCATAATTCCCTTTCTATTATTTTTGGACATAATCAAATTAAATTTCCAAAAATTCACTAAAAGTCCGTAATATTCATTTCTTCTGAACTTCCATCACCATTTCTCTTCCCATCCTCCAACCAACTCATTTCTTAATTGTATTCCATTAATTCCTTATTTTTCCATCGAACCCTAACCTTTATAGCTCAATTTCCAATTTTTTCGAAATTCTTCCAATAACATGAAAAAATAAAGCTCAACAACATCATGCCATGAAAAAAAACAAGGAATTTAAACATTTCTCACCTTCCCACTAGCTTAGGAATTCAATCAAGTTTTCTTAAATTTCCAACTAATTTTCCTTCACCCCAACCTAATTCGTCATGGTCATTATACTTGGATGGTGATAATATATGAGAGGAAAATGGAAGAAATCAAAGGAGAGGAGGGCTATGGTGGTTCGACCATAAAGAGTGAGGAAGAAGATGATATAATTTTTTTTGAACTTATCTTCTGGAAAATAAAGAATAAAAACCTAAAATTTGACTTTGTATAGCTCAATTAGCAGCTAACTAATCTTGATTTAGTTTAATCCAAGCTTGTAATGATGTAATTAGGGCTTAGTAAATAAGAGAGACTAAGAAAAGTTATGTGTTTAAGAGTTAGGGTATATGGAGAGAGTTTAAAAGAAATAAGAAAATAAAATATCACATTGTTCACGCCTGTAACAATACTTTCATGACTGTGAACCATCGCGAGATAGAATTATGGATTTAAGCTAATTCACGGTTGTCACAGTGGTTGTAATGCTCTCGCATTTCGTCAGATATAAAATTCCAATATTTGTTCTTTCTTTCTCTCACGAACTAAACCCAAAAGAAAACCCTAGAACTCGAATGTTCTTCTCATATAAAACCAAGTGTTGTGTTTTCTTTGATTTCTCTACCTTAAATACTAAACTAACACAAAATAACAAAGTTTAAACAAGTTCTTGTGAGAGAGGAGCATAAAGAAAAGGTGTTCTTGAAGAGTCTGACCCATATAAAGAATAAACGAGTCAAATTGTTTTTCCTAGTTGTGTTTTCTTCAATCTTGGTAAGGAATCACATTTCTTCTTCTTCTTTATAAGAGGGTTAAGGTTAGGGTTTGAGCTTTATAGGTTTTAAAGTCTAAGTGTTTTATTTATAGAAATTGATGGATAAATATTATATGTGATAGGAGTTGAAAGAGGAGGTGGTGAGATCGACCAAAAGAATAAGCAAGATTGAGAGAAGCTTAATCTTGAGGCTCAATTAGATATATGTACATATATGCCTTTAAATTCCAATTTTGGCATGTTGTATGTGTTAAACTCCTTGAATGTCTTAAATACTAACTATTGTTTATAATGAGTTTAAAGGAAGTAATTAATGTCATGATGTTATAAGAATTAAATGTTAAGTAAACTTGATAAGAGTTATTAATGATGTCATGTTGTGGTGTGTAATAAATGTGCTAAATGTGCATTTAAGAGTATATTGATTGATAATGACTTAAGTGGTTGAGAGAAGCAATAAATGATGTATTAATATATATGGGATCATAAATGATTGTTAATATGCATAATAAGTATGAAAAAGGGGAATTAAATGATTATGTGTCCTATTGAGTTTAAATGATGTTTTAGCATGTTTTATGCATGATGTGATGAAAATGTTGATAGAAAAAGGTTGTCATGGGACAATCCTTAGAGCCTCACATGTGACTTGTAATGAATGTCTATCCTTAAATGTTGTTAACTGCTGGAAAATCCAGATTCATGCATATGACTAGGTGTTCACGACTGTGAATCTCATCCCACAAACAAGATCACCCCCATATTTATTTCTTCATGCATGTGAAGAATATGTACAAAATAGACATAAGCTTTCACGACTTAGTTCAAGATTTGGTTTATGAGTAGAGTTACTTGTGAATGAACCTTCATAGCTGTGAACACATAGTTCATGCTTGTGAAGCCTACTTTAAATGATATATGTTGTATGTTTAATGATTATAATGCAATATCTTTGCACATGCTTTCTATATGACATGTTTAGAGTATGCTTTTATGAACATCAGTACACAAATATTACTAAGTCAATAAATCAATCAATCATATCAAAGTGATTTAGGAACATATGAAATGAAAAAGAGGTTCGAAAATACACTTATACAAGAAAACATAATTAATATGTTATATGTTACTAAAAGGGAATTACATGTTCTCTTTCATATAATTCAATGTTTAATGAGTTAGTTCATCCCATAAGGTAAAGTATCTACATGATAATATGAATTCATGGTCATGCCATGAATTATTTAATGTATGGTTACATGTGAATTTTTATGCCTATATGTATCACTAAGCTTTCAGTAGCTTAGCGTGCAGGTGTTTTTCCACACAAGTCAAAACCTTGTAGATAGAGTTGAAGTGGAACAAGAGAAGTCATCCCAATATCATATATAACATATCAAAACCAACACAGGTCATTGATATCATATGTCATATTTTTTTATTTTGTTCATGACATAGAGATTTGGGATGTTTACCTGCATACATATGTTGTATTTACATATATATTTGTATCTTCCATAAACATGTTATTTCTTTGATATATATATATATGATGATGCATTCTCTTGGATCAAAGGATTTATCTTTGGATAAATTTTATATATAAGATATATTATAATATGCTTTCATATACAAAAGAAGTATTTATGAAAAAAGATTTTCCAAAGATAAGAAAAGTTCTAAAATTTCACAAGTTTTCTGCACACTAGTTTCTGTAGCACTCGCTCGTTTAGTTATATTAATCCTAGTTAGGTGAGAGAGTGCTACAAAGCTTTTATTAACCAATTAAAATTTAATTAACTTATTAAGTTGACAAGTGACCCAATCACACACTAATCCTCTTTGACTTGAGCTAAATTCTCACTAATCACAAATTTTCTCCATAAATTAATTCTTAATTTAATTTAATTTTGCAAAATCTGACTTCTAAACAACTTAATTCCATAAAATTAAATATACTAAAAATTATAAAATAATTTTTCTTTGAAAAGGTCTCTTCAATTTTAGAAATGACATCCGGTACAAAAATTGCATTTTTTCGGTGTAGTCATTTATCTTAATTTGAGCTATAAAAATTCCTCTACCGTCCAATTTTATAATTATCAATTTTAAAAATCTTAAAATTTAATTGCGATTACATCAACACCATTACAATTGTGAATGTATATCTCTAACTTTGAATCAGAAAATCGAACTATAAATCCACATTAAAGAGTGTATTACTGCAAGTCAGAGTACTTAACCTTAAAAATGTTGCCTTATCACTCCACATATGATCTTAAAATAATATTTTCTACATTTTAGTATACTTAAATTATATTTTCACTACTAAGAGAATTTGTTTTTTTCGATCTGGTCCATTGTAACACCACATCTTATGCATTTAAGTATAACCTATCTCTGTATCAAATAATCACACATAACATGCTGGAAAAATAAAATATCCTGTTAATAGTGATAGTAATTTTTTTTATATCCTGTAATATCATTCAATGACTTTGCAAGTCTCATATCCTGCAATTTCATTCAATGACTTACAAGTCTCATATCCTGTAATATTATTCAATGACTTTGCAAAGTTAACACTGAAGTTTTCACCACAATATAATATATCACATATATCAAAACATAAACTTTACACATAAGTATTTACGAGTTGCTTTCATTTATACATTTTTAAACTCATTCCAAAATGACTATACATATTCAAGCACGTAAATACAAAACACATATGACATATTTTCATGTTTGTGTGGAATGCAAGGAGAGAGAGTGATGAGGCTCGGCCAGTGACCTGTGCTCCATGTCTTCTATACACTATTCAAAATGAGCTATCACTTTTGTTTACCTGAAAAATGATGCCAATTGATGAGTTGCGGCTCAATGAGAATAATCATCCAATGAGCTCTAAAGTACCAAACAACTCATAGTAATAAATCACAAATCCAATATATACCATGTATTCCATTCCATTCATCAGTATCATATGAGTATCAATAAAGTTGAAACATATAATCATTACTCTTTATGTATGCAAATGCTTTGCTTATTTCATTTTGTTGTGACCAAGTTAAATAGACATTGTCCCGGGTTTCCATGTGAACATTTGCATTTACTAGCTAGCTTGATCATTTGTTTCATTTGCACATTTGTTGGGTCATAAACCTCTTCTTTTGCTTTACAATATCAATTAACTAGTCACAACGCCTTTGAAGTCCATATGCATATGCACTTGTACTTGAGCATTCATCAACCATTGTATCTTATCACATATAACATACACATACTGCATATATGCCTCATATTCCACGCATATACCTTGTATATACTATACATATACCATGTATATATATCACATATGTCAAACACATACCTCAAATATACCACAAGTACACCATTTGTATGTACCACTATGTCACAAATTATCCATCATCACATTATCAAGGATCAATCATGACAATCATATGAATCACATCGCAAGTAACATTCATTTGCACTAAAGAATTCAATTGATAATTAGACTCACCTTTCTCCTTTGATTCCGACCCCTAACTTATTTTCTATCTGCTCCTTGTGGGTCTCCAATATATTGTGAGCCTAATATTAAAATATAATCAATTAACACATGACTAGGGAGACTTAATGTGGCTTAAACAAATTAATATGCATTGTTCATATCAATAGTTAAGCTTTTTTCTATAAGGCAGTGTGACTTTATGGGACTCTTTAGCCTATATATTTTTCTATACCTAACCAATTAATATGATTCTTATTCATAATTAAAATTAAAATATAATTATATAACATATTAAAATTTCAGACCAATTGGATCATGGTACAATATTTGGTGGAATTTCTAAACGTCTTCTATTTTCTGCCTTTAGGTAGTTTCAGAGTACCCACTTTGGTTCATCATAACTTATAATATATAAGTCTTATTTTAATGAAACTTTACAGAAACTTATATGATTTCAAATGGAACATTTTTCATGTTTACAACTTTTATAAATTATGTCTCTAAGGACTTCAAATTATAACAAATAGTTCACTGGTCCACAATAGAATTGGCTTCCAGACCAGTATGACTTCCAAAGGCCATAAATTAGTCTATACATAACCTATCAAGCTAAAATTAGTACCAACATTTATCTAAGACATATAAATATAACTTTAAAGTTTTGTTCATTTATATATTCTAGCTTGAAGGAGCTCAAATTAGCCAAACAATTTGCTAGATCTACCTAGGGCACTCAGTTGGCAGTTCAAGTCATGGAACAGTCATAGTTCCATTCACCATAACTCACTATTTACAAGACCTATGAATCTGAAATTTGGTATAACGATACATAACACATATATCTACAACTTTTATGTTTTGAGATACTTCAAATAATGGATTTATCATATTCAACACCAAAGCAAACAGTAGCTATCTTGGCTAGGGTTCACACCCTGACCAGTTTCAGTACAAAGAGGATATTTCATTATATACACAACATCTTGCATAAAGGTTTACATATACATAAATATAAGATAAAGGAACAAATTTTGTGTTTTAAACTTTTCCAGAATCAATTTATATTAATATCAAAATCAGGGTGCAATTCAGTGCCTATTAATGAACCTTAGCAACTCAAATCAACCCTATAGCAATAAGAATTGATTACTTACCAAGGACGAACTTGTAAGGGATAAATTTGGTGCAAACACTAGATGAAACAAGGAAGAATTGAGTTCTAGAATTGAGGAAGAAGAAGAAGAAAATGGGATGGAGTGAGGAGGCAGAAATGTGGGAGGACGATAAAGCTAACTTTTTGTTTTTGTCTTTTTATGTTTTTCTTTTCATCTCTTCTCTTTTCTCTTCTCCTTTCTTTTATTTTCCTTTTGTTTCATTTTCATTTTATTTTTTCTATATTATTATTATTATTATTATTATTATTATTTACATATATTTATAATTCCACTAATTAACACAATAATACAGCTTAATCATTTGGCTCTATTTAACTAAATTAACAATGTAAATGTTTATTAATCTTAATCTAGTCATTTTGCTTACTTTAATTTAGTCAACTTATTCAATTTATTTTTAATGCTTTGTTATCACCATTAGATTATAAGGATACACGTGTGACTTGATACAATTGTGAAATACTAGGACACGTAGCTAGTGCGTTCCATGAACTTATTTCTAAGAAAATATATTTGAAATGCACGTGTTCAATTGGGTTATATGGAAGATGCATATGTTCAAATGAAATGCATATGGATATGCATGTGGGAAAGGTCAAGGATGTTACAATTCTCCCATCCTTTTAAAAATTTTGTCCTCGAAATTTAATACCTGGAAACAAGTGTGGATATTGTTTTTTCATATTTTCTTCTGTTTCCCATGTTGCCTCTTCTAGTAAATGGTTACGCCATAATACCTTAACTAAAGGTATTTTTCAGTTTCTTAGCTGTTTAGTCTTGTATCCAATGATTTCCATTGGTTCCTTAACATAACTCATGTTCTCTACAATCTCAACGACTTGATCTTTAAGTACATGTGTAGGATCTAACCTATATCTTCTAAGCATGCTCACATGAAACACATTATGAATCTGAGCCATATCTGGTGGTAACGCCAATCTGTATGCCAGTGGACCAACCTTCTCAAGAATTTCATAAAGCCCTATATACCTTGGGCTCAATTTACCCTTCTTTCCAAATCGGATTATCCCTTTCCATGGAGATACATAAAGAAATACCTTTTCACCCAACTCGTATTCCATTTCCCTTCTATGTTGATCAACATAACTTTTTTGTCTGTCTTGTGCCGCCTTTAGCTTATTCTTGACAATTTTAATTTTATCCACTGTATCTTGTACTATCTCTGGCCTTTCTAATATACGTGCACCTTCTTCATCCCATATGATAGGGCTTCGACACTTTCTGCCGTACAATGCTTCATATGGTGCCATCTGGATACTGCTATGATACTGGTTGTTGTAAGTAAATTCAATCAATGCTATTTATTCATCCCGAGCACCTCTGAATTCCATAGAACATGCCCTAAGCATTTCTTCCAATTTTTGTATAGTCCTTTCTGATTGTCCATCAATCTGTGGGTGGAATGCAGTGCTGAAATTCAATTTTGTTCCCAATGCATCTTGTAAACTCACTAAAAACGTGAAGTAAACCGTGGATCTCTATTGAACACAATGGACACTGGAATGCCATGCAATCTGACTATCTCATTCACATATAATTTTGCCAAACTTTCGAGTGTACACCCCCATCTGACAGGTAGAAAATGTGCTGACTTGCTTAATCTATCAACAATTACCCATACTACATCATTTTTCCGTGGTGTTCTTGGAAATCCATAAACAAAATCCATCGTTATTTTCTCCCATTTCCATTCTGGCACTGGAAATGGATGTAACTTACCAATTGGTGCTTGGTGTTCAATCTTAATCTACTGACATGTTAAGCATTTAGAAACATATTCTGTTATGTCCTTCTTCATTCTTGGCCACCAATAATGAAGCCTTAAACTGTGATACATCTTTGTCATCCTTGGGTGCATTGCATAAAGTGCATTGTGTGCCTCTTCCATTATTTCCTGATGCAAGTTCTCAGTGCTTGGAACACATATGCATGACTTTAACATCAGTGTATCATTCTGCAAATGAAACTCTGTATTATTTCCTTGCCTTACCATATCAATTTTCGTACATAATTATGGATCTTTGCTTTGTGCTTCTTTAATTCTCTCCTTTAGTATAGGTCTGACTTGAAGAGTAGCAATCAGTGATCCTCTATCATGCATATTTAATTCAACATTCATGGATCATAATTGAATCAAATATGGAAAAGAGGATGTTTGTAAATATTGAATCATGGATCGCAAGTTCGCAGCTACACTGCTACTGGCCTTCCTACTCAATGCACCTGCTACTACATTGGCTTTTCCTGGATGGTACAGTCATAATATTTCAATAGCTCTAACCATCATCTTTGCCTTATGTTTAACTCTTTTTCTGTCAGCAAATAACCTAAACTTTTATGGTCTGTGAAGATCTAGAATGTCTCACCATATAGATAATGCCTCCAAATCTTCAATGCAAATACAACTGCAACCAATTCTAAATCATGCACTGGATATGAGATCTCATGTGGTCTCAGTTGCTTAGATGCATAAGCTATCACCTTACCGTGTTGCATTAATACACATCCCAAGCCTTGGTGAGAAGCATCACTATATACTGTAAACCCACCTGTACCTATAGGGATAGTTAACACTGGTGCTGAGGTTAGCCTGTGTTTTATTTCATCAAAACTCCTCTGACATTCTGAAGTCCACTTGAAAGGCACATTCTTTCTCAAAACTTTAGTCAAAGGGCTACCAATTAAGGAGAATCCATCAACAAATTTGCGATAGTATCCGGCTAAACCTAGAAAACTACCCGTTTCAGAAATATTTTTAGGAGCTTCCCAATTTACCATAGCCTCAATTTTCTTTGGGTCAACCTCTATGCCCTTGCTCGACACCACATGTCCAAGAAACACCAAATGATCTAACCAGAATTCACATTTACTCAATTTAGCATATAATTGTTTCTTCCTCAAAGTTTGCAACACATATTTTAAATGTTGTTCATGTTCTCCCATATTCTTTGAGTACACCAATATGTCATCAATAAATACTATCACAAACCTATCCAGATATGGTTGAAACACCTTATTCATTAATGCCATAAATGCAGCTGGAGCATTAGTCAACCCAAATGGCATTACTAAAAATTCATAATGTTCATACCTGGTTTGAAAGGTAGTCTTTGGAACATCTGCTTCTGCTACCTTCAGCTGGTAATAGCCTGATTTCAAATCAATCTTGGAGAATATTTGGGCTCCTTGCAACTGGTCAAACAAATCATCTATTCTAGGCAATGGATATTTGTTCTTCACCGTCATTTTGTTCAGTTCCCTATAATCGATGCACAATCTCATTGTTCCATCTTTCTTTTTAACAAATAATACTGGAGCTCCCCATGGCAATACATTAGGTCTAATATACCCTTTGTCAAGTAACTCCTGCAATTGGGCCTTCAGTTCTTTCAACTCAACTGGGGCCATTCTGTAGGGTGACCTTGATATTGGTGTTGTTCCTGGTACTAATTCAGTAGTGAATTCTATCTCTCTATCTAGTGGTAAACCAGGTAGATCATCTGGTATATTTTCAAGCAAGCTATCAGTGGTTCTAGTATCAGTCACATATGCTAAATATGCTTCACATCCCCCTTTGATCATTCGAAATGCCTTTATAGTTGAGACTAGATATGTAGGCACAAGTTTCCTTTCACCTAGAAATACTACCATTGGCTGGTTTGGTGATTCCAAAATTACTTCTTTAGTAAAGAAATTCACTATTGCATGATGTCTAGTTAACCAGTCCATTCCCAGTATCACATCAAATTCATATATTGGAAATAAAATCAGATCAGCCATTAACTCAGCTCTATCAATGCATATCAAGCAATCACGACATACATTATTCACAACTACTACTGTTCCCAATGGAGTACTCACATTTATGTCAATCCCTAAAGGATCATGCATTTGATGCAGTTTAGATGCCATATGCAATGATATAAATGAATGAGTGAAGCCTGGGTCAATCAATACATATGCTAAAATATCATAAATGTAAATATTATCGGTAACTACTTCGGGAGCATCCACTGCCTCTTGTCTAGTCATAGCAAACACCCTGGCCTGAGTAGGGAGTCTAGAACTCTGACCTTCAGATCTGGTTACTCCTCTGCCCATTGTACCAGTCTTGCCCCTGCCTCTTCCTCTGCCCTGTGTCCCACTAGTAGGGTAGACCCTCGGTGCATCAACTATAGTCTCAGATACTCTTTTGCCTCTGCTGGTCTCTGCTAGTTTGGCTCTATTTGGACAGTCTCTATACATGTGCTCCATCGATCCACAGAAATACCATGCTCATGTGAGCCTTCTACATTCGCCCCTATGTTTTCTACCACAATGACTACATGTGGGCCTCTGTTCAACATATTAGCTCTGCCCTCTGCCTGGGTAAGAGAAAGTCATGCCTTGACCTCTAAAACTGGAGTACCCACTTATGTTGCTAGACTAGCTTGGCATATATCTAGCTTTCTTTCCATATCCTCTACTAGACTCTCTAGCAAACTCTTGTGTCACCCTTTTTACTTGTTGTTCTCCAGCTTCTTTCATTAAATTTTCAGCTCTGATTACAGCAGCTCTGAGTCTGGCATAATTATCAAGATCAGTAGTCATGATTCTATTTCTGATCTCATATTTGAGGCCCTCCTCAAATTTCCTGCATTTGTCTCTTTCAGCAGAGACCATGAAGGTGGCATAGTGGGAAAGTTTATTAAACTGTACTTCATACTCCACAACAGACATGTTCCCCTGTTTTAAATTCAGGAATTCTTTTCTCTTCTCATATTTATATGCCTCAGGCATGTAATTGTTCTGAAATTCCTGGAGGAAATCATTCCATGTCAAAACCGGTGGTTGTGCATCACTGTCGGGAACTGTCTCCCACCATTCATAAGCATTGCCTTGAAGCAAAGATACTACATAATCGAATTTCTCCTCTAGAGTGCTTCTCATCATATTCAGTACCCTCTGTGTCCTTTTCAGCCATGTCTCAGCTTCTACTGGGACTGTTATGCCGTTGAAATCAGTTGCACCATGTTTCCTCAACTTGTCATAACGTCTTTCCTTGTACATTTCAGGACCCTATACTTCTTGTTCTAGGTTTTCATGGGGTACTTCTGCAAGAGATGACTGTGATGCATGTGCTGGAGCTCTAGCTCCTAGCGCCGGTTGATCTCTATGTAAATAAGGCGATGCCTCATGAGAATGCATTTCAGCCAGCCCCTCTCTCCTTGGTGAATCATGTCTTATGATGGCCCTAAAATAAATGAAATTATGTCACTACATAATGTTCAACACATATTACGCATATGTTATCATGCTCTTATGCATATGCATGTTCCCATGGAACCTATCCCTGCTGTGATATCAAAAATGTAACACCACATCTTATGCATTTAAGTATAACCTATCTCTGTATCAAATAATCACACATAGCATGCTGGAAAAACAAAATATCCTGTTAATAGTGATAATAATTTTTTTTATATCCTGTAATATCATTCAATGACTTTGCAAGTCTCATATCCTGTAATTTCATTCAGTGACTTGCAAGTCTCATATCCTATAATATTATTCAATGACTTTGCAAAGTTAACACTGAGATTTTCACCACAATATAATATATCACATATATCAAAACATAAACTTTACACATAAGTATTTACGAGTTGCTTTCATTTATACATTTTTAAACTCATTCCAAAATGACTATACATAATCAAGCACGTAAATACAAAACACATATGACATATTTTCATGCTTGTGTGGAATGCAAGAAGAGAGAGTGATGAGGCTCAGCCAGTGACCTGTGCTCCATGTCTTCTATACACTATTCAAAATGAGCTATCACTTTTCTTTACTTGAAAAATGATGCAAATTGATGAGTTACGGATCAGTGAGAATAATCATCCAATGAGCTCTAAAGTACCAAACAACTCATAGTAATAAATCACAAATCCAGTATATACCATGTATTCCATTCCATTCATCAATATCATATAAGTATCAATAAAGTTGAAACATATAATCATTACTCTTTATGTATGCAAATGCTTTGCTTATATCATTTTGTTGTGACCAAGTTAAATAGACATTGCCCCGGGTTTCCATGTGAACATTTTCCATGTGAACATTTGCATTTGCTAGCTAGCTTGATCATTTGTTTCATTTGCACATTTGTTGGGCCATAAACCTCTTCTTTTGCTTTACAATATCGATTAACTAGTCACAACGCCTTTTAAGCCCATATGCATATACACTTGTACTTAAGCATTCATCAACAATTGTATCTTATCACATATAACATACACATATTGCATATATGCCTCATATTCCACGCATATACCTTGTATATACTATACATATACCATGTATATATATCACATATGTCAAACATATACCTCGAATATACCACAAGTATACCATTTGTATGTACCACCATGTCACAAATTATCCATCATCACATTATCAAGGAGCAATTATGACAATCATATGAATCACATCGCAAGCAATATTCATTTGCACTAAAGAATTCAATTGATAATTAGACTCATATTTCTCCTTTGATTTCGACCCCTAACTTATTGTCTATCCGCTCCTTGTGGGTCTCTATATGTTGTGAGCCTAATATGAAAATATAATCAATTAAGACATAATTAGGGAGACTTAATGTGGCTTAAACAAATTAATATGCATTGTTCATATCAATAGTTAAGATTTTTTCTATGAGGCAGTGTGACCTTATGAGACTGTTTAGCCTATAAAGTTTTCTATACCTGACCAATTAATCTGATTCTTATTCCTAGTTACAATTAACATATAATATATAATTTATTAAAATTTCAGACCAATTGGATCATTGTACAATATTTGGTGGAATTTCTAAGTGTGTTCTATTTTCTGCCTTTAGGCAGTTTTAGGGTACCCACTTTGGTTGATCATAACTTATAATCTATAAGTCTTATTTTAATGAAAATTTACAGAAACCTATTTGGATTCAACAGAAACATTTTTTATGTTTACAACTTTTACCAATTATGTCTCTAAGGTTTCAAATTATTACAAATATTTCACTGGTCCAGAATAGAATTGGCTTCCGGACCAGTATGACGTCCAAAGGTCATAACTTAGTCTATACATAACTTATCAAGTTACAATTAGTACCAAAATTTAGCTACGAAATATACCTATAACTTCAAAGTTTTTACCATTTACATATTCTAGCTCTAGGGTGCTCATAGTAGCCAAACAAGTTTCTGGATCTGCCCAGGGCACTCAGTTGGTAGTTCAAGTCATGGAATAGTCATGGTTCTATTCACCATAACTCAATATTTACAAGACCTATGAATCGGAAATTTGGTATAACAATACATTACAAATATATCTACAACTTTTATATTTTGAGATACTTCCAATAATGGCTTTATAATATTCAAAAATAAAGAACACTATAGCTATCTTGGCTAGGGTTCACATCCTGACCAGTTTCAGTACAAAGAGGATATATAATTCTATACACAACATCTTGAAACGAGGTTTACATATACATAAATATAAGATATAAAGGAACAACATTTGTGTTTTAAACTATTCAAGAATCAATTTCTATTAATATCAAAGTCGGGGTGCAATTCAGTTCCTATTAATGAACCTTAGCAACTCAAATCAACCCTATAGTAATAAGAATTGATTACTTAACAGGGACGAAATTGCAAGGGATAAATTTGGTGAAAAAACTAGGTGAAACAAGGAAGAATGGAGTTCTAGAATGGAGGAAGAAGAAGAAGAAAACGGGATGGAGTGAGAAGGCAGAAATGGGGGAGGAAGATAAAGCTAACGTTTTGTTTTTGTCTTTTTATCTTTTTCTCTTCATCTCTTCTCTTTTCTCTTCTTCTTTCTTTTATTTTCCTTTTGTTTCATTTTCATTTTATTTTGTCTATATTATTATTATTATTATTATTATTATTATTATTATTATTATTATTATTATTATTATTATTATTATTTACATATATTTATAATTTGACTAATTCACACAAATAATACAACTTAATCATTTGGCCCGATTTAACTAAATTAACAATGTAAATGTTTACTAATCTTAATCTAGTCATTTTGCTTACTTTAATTTAGTTACCTTATTCAATTTATTTCTAATGTTTTGTTATCATCATTTAGATTATAAGGATACATGTGTGACTCGATACAATTGCCAAATACTAGGAAACATAGCTAGTTCGTTCCATGAACTTGTTTCTAAGAAAATATGTATGAAATGTACGTGTTCAATTGGGTTATAAGGAAAATGCACATGTTCAAATGAAATGCATATGGATATACATGTGGGAAAGGTCAAGGATGTTACATCCATTGCCTTGATTTACATGCTAAACAAAAATTAATAATGATTCATCAATTCAATATTGTTATTATTGTATTTTCACAAATATGACATTTCTCTCCCCTTTAAGAGATTTCTTCCTTGAAATCATACCCGATTGATTGTCATGGAAAAGCTGTGGGTATTGATTACCCATCATGTCTTCTCTCTTCCATGTCATGTCTTCAGCTAGATGTCTCTACCAAAGGATTGTCATTATAGGTATTTTCTTATTCCAAAGTTGCTTCACTTCCTTTGCCAGAATAGATAGTGGTTATTCTTCATAAGTCAAATATGGTTGTACCTTTATGTCTTCCACTTATATAACATCGATTTATACCTTCTGAGCATTACACATTATGAATCTTTTGCAGCTCAGAAGGTAGAGCCAACCTATATGCTACTAGTCCCACTCATTCAATCACCTCATAAGACCCAATAAATTTGGGACTCAACTTGCCTTTTCTTCCAAACTGCCAAACGTTCTTCTAATGGGATAGTTTTAAAAACACCTTGTCCCTAATTGCAAACTCTATAACTTTATGCTTTAGATTTGCATAAAATTTCTTCCTATCACTTGTTTCCTTGAGTCTATATTTAATTATCATGATCTTCTCCTTTGTCTCTTGAATTAAATCCGATCCCAACAATTTCTACTCATTGAGCTCAGTCTAATATATTGGAGGTCTGCACTTCCTTCCATACAAAACCTTGTAGAGAGCCATGCTAATACTTTCCTGATAATTGTTATTATATGCAAACTCCATCTATACCAAATATTTATCCCAACTTCCCTTGAACTTAATCACACAATTCTGAAGCATATCCTCTAGTAGCTGTATCACCCATTCTGATTGTCCATCAGTTTGAGGATGAAATATTGTACTAAAATGGAGATGGGTAGCTAATGATCCTTGTAAACTCTTCTAAAAATGAGATGTAAACCTTGGATCTCGATTAAAGACAATTGATAACGATATACCATATAATCGGACTATCTCTTGTACATATATTTCTGCTAATATATCCAGCGAGCAATCCATTCGTATCATGCTTCTTTTGAGTCAATGGTAATCCCCGACAAAAAATTTTATAGTGACTCTTTCCTATTTCCGCTTTAATATGAAGATATGTTGTAGTAATTTTAAGGGCAATTGGTGTTTGCCTTTCACATGTTGGCAAGTCAAACATATGGTGGTGAATTCTCTAATGTCTTTCTTCATACCTGACTATTAATAATAGCCCTTCAGATCTTGATACATCTTGTTGCTTCTAGGATGCATAGAGTAACTTGACTCATGTGCTTCCTTCAAAATTTTCTACTTCAATTCAAACTTACTTGGCACACATAATTGGCCTCTAAAATGAACACTACCATTAGTGTCTATTGATAATTCATGTCTTTCCCTCTAAGAAATAGCTCCAATGACCTCACTAAGTTTATGATATTTCTTCTGAGCTTCCTTAACCCTTTGTAACAATATAGGTTGGATTTAGAGCTTTGTAATTCAACGATAAGCCTTTTTATAATACATTATTATAAGAAACTCATATATCTAATCTCACTTAGTGTTCAAATTTACCTACCAGAGTCTTTCGACTCAAATCATCAGCCACTGAATTTTCTTTTCCGAGGTGATAGTCAATTATACAATCATAATCTTTAATTAGCTCCAACCATCGCCTCTATCTAAGATTCAACTCCTTTTATGAGGGTGGGTACTTTGAACTCTTATGATCTGTCTATATATATATAACATCTCTCTCTATACAGATAATGTCGCCAAATTTTCAATATAAATACAATTGCTACTAATTCCATATCATATGTCAGATAATTCTGTTCATATGGCTTCAATTGTCTAGAAGCATAAACAACTACTTTTCCCTCTTACATTAGTACACACCCGAACCCATTCAAAGAAGCATTGATGTATACCACAAATTTTTTCCCTGAAGTGGGTTGCATCATAACTGGTGCCTTAATCAACATCTCATTCAATTAGTCAAAACTAGCCTAACACCTGTTAGTCCAATCAAACTTCACATCATTTTAGAGTAATTGAGTCATGGAAGCAACTATCGATGAAAAACCCTTCACAAAGAGTCAGTAATAACTTGCCAACCCAAGAAAACTCCTTACCTTAGTCACATTCTAAGGTGGCTTCCAATTAAAAGTGACTTCTATCTTACTAAGTCAACTCTAATCCCTTCAGTTGACATAACATGACCCAGGAAACCAACTTCTTCAAGCCAAAATTCACACTTTAACAGTTTGGCATACAATTATTTCTCCCTCAAAATCTGAAGCACAATTCTTAAATGTTGATCGTGCTCATCTAGAACTTTGGAGTATACTAAAATATCATTAATGAAATACAAATTTATCCAAGTAAGATCTAAAGATTTGATTCATTAGATTCATGAATGCTGCAAGTGCATTCGTCAGCCTAAAAGGCATGATTAGGAACTTGTAATGGCCATACTGAGTCCTCAAAGTTATTTTAGGTACATCACTTTCTTTGATCTTCAACTGACGATACCCAGATCTCATATCTATCTTGGAAAATACTCCTTCACCTTTTAACTAATCAAATAGATCATCGATCCATGGTAATGGGTATATATTCTTCACCTTTACCTAATTCAGTTGTCTATAGTTTATACACAATCATTACATGCCATCTTGCTTTCTTACAAATAATATTGGTGCACCCCAAGGAGATACATTGGTTCTATAAACCCTTTTGTAAGCAATTCCTGCAATTGCACTTTCAATTCTTTCAATCCTGTTGGTGCTATTCTGTAAGGTGTGATGGATATGGGTTAGTACCAATCAATGGTTCAATAGAAAATTTCACCTCTCTATCTGGTAGCTATCTTGGCAAATATTCGGGAAAAAAACTAAAAACTCGCATACAGTGGGGATATCATGATGCTCATATTCTTTTTTTAGTATCTACCACATATGCCAAATAAGGTTCATTCCCCTTCTGAATCAATCGTTGGGCATTCATGGTGAAGATTACATTAGATGGTAATCTCATTCTAACATCTTGTACCACATTATCCTCACATCCAAGCTTTTAGAAAATAACTTTCCTCAACTATGGTGTTTCTAACAATGGAGATTACATTAGAAAATAACTTTTAGAAAATAGCTTTTAGAAAATAACTTTTAGAAAATCTCAGTCTCTAAGTTCTCCTCAACTAGTGACAAAATGCATATATATGAATGTTGCCTAGAAATTGAACTAAGAAGGGGGGTTGAATTGGATAATAAAAATTTTTAACTTTTAAGTGTGAAAAAAAGTTAAGTAAAGTAGGGATTGGAAGATATCACACAAGAATTTTTATAGAGGTTCGGGTGTTAACAAACCCTACTCTTCTCCCTAATCTCAATTGCGAGTTTCACTAACACACTAAGTGTTACAATGGAGTTTTACAAGCTCACTCCTAACTATGGTGTTTCTAACAATGGATCGCACCTAACCTAGAAAATCTCTTGTGTTTTAATGGCTCACACAATTAACCAATTCCTTGTGTTTTAAAGGCTCACACAAATAACCCTTTCAAGTGTTCTACTCTTAACCCAATATACCCAAACTTAGTTGAGTAGTAGATTACAAAGAGAAACACTCACAAATCTATAATGCTCAGAAAATAATGAGAAAAAAGATTTTTTTACAGAGAATTAATGTTTGTTTGAAAGTGGTAAATGCACAAATGGCTACAACAAGATTTTGATTCGAAGTATTTAATATTATCTTGTTCTAGATTCATAAATGACTTGCATTTATACTTCCATGGTGAATTATAGCCATTTGGTTGCATTTAATGTAAAAATAGTCGTTGCACCAACTCTTAATTTTGTGTCTGACATGTTTTTCTTTCCTCTTTCATAGTCGTGAATATGTGTATCACGGTCGTGACTGTTCTTCTATGTCGTGACTTGAGTGGTGACTTTGGCCGTGAAGCATTTTGGAAGGATTTGAAGTGTTTGATCACGGGCATGACATTATTCTTTCACGGGCATGAACATCCTTCCTAGTCGTGGTCCAAGTGGTGACTCTGGCAATGAAGCTCTCTGGAGGAATTTGATAGGTTTTCTCATGGGCGTGACTTTCTTTTACAGGTGTGACTAATATGATCATTCATGGTTGCTATGATTCTTAATGGCCGTGAATTTTAAATCTTGGATAGTTGACGCTAAGATTCATCACGGGTGTGACATAAAAGGTCACGGGCGTGAACATGTTATTTCTTCATTTTTTGTCTTTTTAAGGTTAGTCTTTCATTCTCCATTCTTGCTATCATGTTCCATACCCTGTTCAATAAACTTAGAAAACAAGTATGTTAAATACATTATTGCTATTTTATTTGTTAGCATCAAAATGACAGAAATACCCCTCAAGGTTCAACAATCTCCCCCTTTTTGATGGTGACAAATAATCTAGCAATATGTGCTTTTGAGAAGTCTCCCCCTCAAAAGATGCTTAAGATAAAAAATTACTGAAGTGCAAGAATTGTAAAGAATGATGAAGTATAGCATGGATGTATGCTTTCTAGTTTAGGTATATGCAAGTTATATGCAAGGTATATCCAATGTATACCAAATTTTTACTTAAAACTAGTTAAGTATGTGCAAAGTATATTTAAGGTATATTCAAAGTATATCAAGCATATTCATTCATGTAGCTTGCATAAAGGTATATGCAAAGTATACTCGAGGTATATGCAAAGTATACTTAAGGTATATTCAAGGTATATCAACTCATTTGCATACTTGCATATTCATTTAATTCAAATAAGTATTTCAAATATATTGCATTTAAATTTAAATATAATATATTGCTAGGTTCTCCCCCTTTTGTCATCAACAAAAAGAATAACAAAAAGATAAATCATAAGGGAAAACTAATTCTAATATTAAAAGAAAAGTACAAGGTTTTGAAAAGTAATTTAAAGTCCTACATCAAAAATACTAGAAATTAACATAGCGAAAATATAGTCTAGCTAGATTTGGAGCCAGACATCCCATCTCTAAGGCAAGCTACTTCCACCTCGAGCCTCTCCATGCGAGACTCTATGAAATCCTTGAGGTTCTCTAACCTCTCATCAATCAAAGCCTGCAATTGTTCAAAACGTGGTGCCAATAGATCAGCCACTTGTTGAGCCAGGTTCGGTATAGAGGTCGAGGATTGTCCAATTTCCTGCTCAACCTCTAGGGTCGCCGTCTCAATTCAAACTCTCTTCCTCTGCTGGATTCCTTGGAGGCTAGCTTTAAAGTCGTCCGAATCGTTGTCCTCCTAAATAATCTCACCAACTGTGTTGGTGAAATGGTAGTAGATGTTGTTCTCCTGAACTATGTGAACCGCCGCTCCCATTTTGATAAACGACTTGACGTCTAGTCGATCTTGAGGATGTGCTGGTATAAGGTTGAAGTGGTGCTCCTCTAGCTTCAAATACCCAAGCTTTATAGCAAGGTGAGTCACGTACCCATCAATCAAAATGTCTCCGGAGGGCTTCGTGGCAATAGACAGTAGATGGTTTGCAAACCATCGAGATAAAGCCACTATCTCCTCTTCGGGCCATCTCCAAGAGAAAGAGCTCGGATTTTTGAATCGATCCATTGCTGTCTCCTCTAGCAAAAATGCTATAGGTTAGAAACCTATGTAAGTACTTGTGCACTGGTGATTGAAGGTGGGTGCTTTTCATCTTCTTGACATCCCAGCTGCAGTCGATCCTGAAATGAGTCCATGCCTGAGTAGCAAAGAACTCCACCTCACTCTTATTAAGGATACCATTAGCGGAAAGGTTGAACATGTCACCAATCTCTATGGCAGTGAGGGTGTTCGGATGCTTGCAAATTTGAAATTTTACCGTGTCGGTGGGAGAGACTTGCAGGGTGCTAAGGAACTCAAGAGTTGGTTCCCTCAGCGTCGGTTGATGGATATCAACAAAATCTTTTAAATGACAAGCCTAGAGTTGTTCTGTCATGCTTGTCTCGAGACCAAGAGTCCTGACAGTGTTCCACTCAAATGATCGAGAGGAAAGGAGTGGTCTTTTCTTAAGAACTAAGTATCTTGGATGACAGTGCTCCAGAATAATGTTTAGAAGGTAGTCCATATACCTTCTTGGAGCATGAGACTTCTTTCTGGTACCTCTAAAGGAGCTGGGTTCCATTTTTGATTGTAAAAAGATTTTTGAAGAGAGAAAATCTGATGGAATGTTTGAATAAAACTTAGTGAGTTTTGATTTCTGATGATGAAATTAGTTTTTGTATTTATAGATGGAGTGAGTTGCCAGGGGGCCGAAATCTATGAAATGGTATTGAATGGTGATAAATAAGAGAAGATGGAGAGTTGGAAATGAGAGAAATAATGACAGAAAATGTTTTATAGCTGACATATTCAAGGTCGTGAATGGTAAGTCACGAGTGTGAAATGTCGTGTTCACAGTTTACTGAAGAGGCGCTCTACCTGTGATGAGGGTTGTGAAACAATTCACAGTCATGACATTTAAAGTTCACGGGCATGAATGATGAAATATCACGGTGGTGACAAATGAGTCACAGTCGTGAAGTACAATCTTCATTTCTTGTGACTGTGAGACAAAGCATGACACAAAGCGTGAACGCTTCTGTAAGTTTTTGGTGGAAATATTCACGGTCGTGAATAAGTGTTACGGTCATGAACAAAAGATTTCACGGGGGTGATAGAAAAAGGTTATGGGCGTGAAACATAGTCTTCACTACTTTCAACCATGAAGCATGTCATGAAGCAAGGCATGAAAGCTACTGGAGCTTTTGGCGATTATGATGACGGGCGTGAATATATGTCACGGGCGTGAATTGCCTAAAATTCTCATTAAATAAAACTAAGTTTAAAGCAAGACCAAAGGATTTCTAAGGTGCTTCTATCCCCTATAACATGTATTTGTATCAATTTAGCTTCTTCTTAGCTTAAAAGATGAGACAATAACACTAGATTATCAATCAAGGTTCGACAATTTTGGCAATCATAAAGTTAATCCATCAATCATACCAAGCTCTCTTCTTATGAAATTAAATCTTTCCTCATTTAGAGACTTAGTGAAGATATCTGCCAATTGATTGTCTATGCTTATAAATTCCAATACAACATCTCCATATTGAACATGATCTCTAATAAAATGATGTCTTATGTTAATATGCTTACTTCTTGAGTGTTGAATGGGATTCTTAGATAGATTTATAGCACTTGTATTGTCATATCTAATAGGTATATGGTCCATACTATGACCATAATCTTTAAATTGTTGTTTCATCCAAAGGATTTGTGTACAACATCCTGCTACCACATACTCCGCTTCAGTGGTAGAAAGTGCAACTGAAACTTGTTTCTTGCTAAACCATGAAACTAAGCATTCTCCAATAAAGTGACAAGTACCTGAAGTACTTTTTCTATCTAAAATACTTCCAGCATAATCAGCATTTGAATATCATATTATGTGAAAGGATGAATTTCTAGGATACCATAAACCTAGATGCAATGAGCCATGTAAATATTTTAAAATTCTTTTTACTGCATTTAAATGTGACTCTTTAGGACATGATTGAAAGCGAGCACATAAGCATACACTGTACAATATTGGGTCTAGAGGCAGTAAGATATAAGAGTGATCCGATCATACCTCTATAGAGCTTTTCATTAATGCTCTTACCTTTTTCATCCTTGTCCAACTTTGTTGATGTGCTCATTGGAGTCTTGGCATTTTTGCATCCTTCCATTCCAAATTTCTTAAGTAAGTCTTTGGCATATTTGGATTGGTTGATGAATATGCCCTCATTGCCTTGTTTTATTTGTAGACCGATGAAGAATCTTAGCTCACCCATCATGCTCATTTCAAATTCCCTAGTCATACACTTAGCAAATTCTTGGCAAAGCAATTCATTAGTAGACCAAATATGATGTCATCAACATAACTTTGAACAATTGGAGTATGATGCTTATGCTTTTTAATAAATAAAGTAGTGTCAACATTCCCTTTTGTAAAATTAATTTCCAAAAGAAAAGAACTTAGTCATTCATACTAAGCTCTTGGGGCTTGTTTCAAACCATATAAAGCTTTTGAAAGTTTAAATACATGGTTGGGCAAATCATAGCTTTCAAAACCTGGTGGTTATTCTATATAAACTTCTTCTTCTATAAAGCCATTTAAAAAAGCACTTTTTACATCCATTTGAAAGAGTTTGAAATTCATATGGCATGCATATGCTAAAAGTATTCTTATGGCTTCTAATCTAGCTATAGGAGCATAGGTCTCATCATAACCTATTCCTTCTTCCTGATTATACCATTTTGCAACTAACCTAGCCTTATTCCTAGTTATTGAACCTTGTTCATCTAGTTTATTTCTAAATAGCCATTTGCTTCCAATGATTTGATGCTCATTGGGTCTAGGTACTAAGGTTCATACCTTACTTCTCTCAAATTGGTTGAGTTCCTCTTTCATATCAATCACCCAACTTTCATCATTAAGAGCCTCATCAATATTTTTAAGCTCAATTTGAAAAATAAAGGAAAGATCAGAAACTAAATGTTTGAGATGAGATCTAATACCTACTCCCCTTGTAGGATCACCAATGATTTGCTCTTTGGGGTGATCTTTTGTCAATCTCCATTCCTTTGGGAGCTCTTGCCTGTTTTCCTCTTGAGCTGGAGGTAGAGAGTCATCTTGATGTGAATTTTCTTGATCATTTTCTTCTCTAAGATCAAGTCTCTCCATTGTACCTGCAACATCATCAAGAACACTACCTTTCACAAGATCAAACTTACTAGATTCATCAAAAACAACATGCATAGATTCTTTAACAGTTAATGACTTTTTATTAAATACTCTATATGCTTTGCTAGTGATAGAGTCTCCTAAAAATATACCTTCATCAAATTTAGAGGCAAAATTTTCAAGGTTTTCCTTGGTATTCAATATGAAACACTTGCATCCAAATACTCTAAAGTATGATATCATAGGCTTTCTTCCATTCCATAGCTCAAAAGAATTTTTGTTTTTGAAAACTCGATTTGAAATATAACATGCAGTATTTGTGGCTTCGGCCCAAAAGTAAGTTGGTAAACTATACTCATTGAACATTGTTCGAGCCATTTCAATTAAATTTTGATTTTTCTTTTCGACTACCCCATTTTGTTGAGCTGTCTTAAGAGATGAAAATTTTTGTAAAATTCCATGTTCTAGACAAAAATTTTCCAAGTTTTCATTTTCAAATTCTTGGCCATGATCACTTCTTATCTTTGAAATACAATATCCTTTTTCATTTTGAACTCTTTTAGCAAAGTTTCTGAAAGTTTCAAAGGCATCACTTTTTTGAGCTAAGAAAATTATCCAAGTGAATCTAGAGTAGTCATCGACAATGAAAAAGGCATAGTGTTTACCTCATAAGCTTGCAATTCTAGTAGGTATAAAACGATCTAGATGCAGGAGTTGTAGAGATTTTGAGGTACTTACAATGTTTTTGGATTTGAAGGATGACTTGTGTTGTTTTCCTCTTTCGCAAGGTTCACATGTCTTGTCCTTTTAAAATTTGACTTTTGGTAGCCCCTTTGCCAGTTCTCCTTTGCTGAGGCTTTGAATTAAATCCATGCTTGCATGACCAAACCTTCTATGCCACAACCAAGATTCATCACTAGTAGTCACAAGACACTTAGAGGAAAGGTTAGATATTTTGTGTAAGTTTATTATGTAGGTATTGACATCTCTAATTCCTTTAAATATCTCTTAGCCATTAATAGAGGTTACAAGACATTCGTTGGAAGTAAATATTACTTTGTTCATAATTGACTTACACTTAACAAGTTATATTTCAAACCATCAACAAATAAGACATCTTCAATGAAAGTAGTACCATTAATACCAATGGAGCCAATGCCAATTACCTTGCCCTTAGCATTGTTTCCAAAGGTTACTTTACCTCCATCAATACTTTTGATATCATTGAAAAGTTCTTTATCTCCAGTCATATGCCTTGAGCATCCACTATCTACTAGCCAAGCATTTTTATTTATTGTGGACTTGAGGCATACCTATAGAATCACAACTCAAGTATTGTTTTTAGATACCCAAATGAGCTTGGGTCCTTGGGGGTTAGCACATGAAGGTTCCCAATGAGCCTTCCTTATCCAGCAATGTTTATTTATGTGACCAAATTTCATACAATAGTTACATTGTTTGGCTCTAAATATATTCTTTTTGGTCTTACACAGCTTTTAAATGTCATGTTTCTATTGGGTAGAGTTTGAGAGCAATGGCATGCACAAACATGATGACTTGATGCTTTTCTAGGTGCATGCTTCTTGTACATAAAAGCATGATTAGCCTTTTGAGGTTTCCTTCTTAGGCTTACCAACCCTTGATCATTCCTCTTATGTATAGAAGGTTTAGTGTATGTTGTGCACTTAGCCCTTGGGGCTGTTACAACAAATGTGGAGATGTGGGTTCACTTGACTTAACAAAAGTAGTCTTATGAGATGAAGATGATGTACCCTTAAATCCTAGACCATGTCTAATAAAAGGTGGTCTTTGAGACACAATAAGAGTATCTAAACTCTTTTTTCCCTTGTGAAATTTTAAAATGGAGTTTCTAAGTTCCTCAACTTCATTTTTCAAAATATTGTTTTCTTTAAGCAAGGATTTAGTTGAGGGTCTTGAAGAGTACTCATCTAATGATTTTTGAAGAGATTCATTAGATGATTTAAGCTCAAAGTTCTCCTTTTCTAAAACATCCATTTTGATTTTTAAACTAGAAATGTTATTTTTATAAGTATTGAATTTACTTCTATATTTCTCTAGTTCTAGATTCAATACTTTTATTAGGCTTTGCTCATCATCATCTTCACCATTACTATAATTATCACTACTATCATTATTGCATGAGTATGAGTGAAGTAATCCTACCTTATCCGAGATGTGATCCTTTATAGCCATGAAGCATAGGTTGACCTCTTCAGTTTCATTGTCATCTTTTTCACTTGAAGAGCTTTCGTCATCCCATGTAGCTTTGTGGCCTTTCTCCATATTGTCTCTTTGGTATTTGCTCTTGTGCTTCTTGAGCCTTAGACATTCTGGTTTAATATGTCATTTCTTTCCTCATTCATAGAACTTTACTTCCTCTTTACTCCTTTGAAAGTCATTCGAAGCCTGTTTGAAATTTCTTTGCTTGAATTTCTAGAGTTGCCCATTCTCTTTTCAATAATTATTTTCAGCCTTCTTGAGAGAATTGCAATGTGCTCATTTGCATCATCACTCTTTTCTTGATCATCTTCAACTTCCTCTTGAGACCTTGAAGTAGAGGCTTTTAGTGCTAGAGGCTTTCTTTTTTCTAGCTCTGCTTCAAGCTCTCTATCTCTTTTCACAGCCATTTCATGTGTAAGAAGTTTGCCAATAAGCACATCGGTATTCATGATGCTCATATCTTCATTTGCCTCTTCTATACCGGCAACTCTTGAACTATAATCTTTGAGAGGAAGACTTTTCAGAATTTTGTTATTTACATCTTCCAAGCTCATGTGTTTTCCAAGCTTTCTCATGCCATTTATGATGGCTAGAAGATGGTTTGTCATGTCAGTAATTGACTCATTGCATAGAGTTCATACTCTAAAGTAAAAAGTTGAATCTTATTGGATTTAACTTGCTTTGTTCCTTCATGATAGTTTTCCAATGTTTTCCACATGCTATATGCATTTGGGCAGTGTTGTATCCTACCACATTCTTCAATGGATAATGAGCTTGAGAGAATTGTCATTGCCTTCTTGTTTTTGAAATTTGCTATTCTCTGAGGCTCTGTCCAATCATCTCTTGACAGGATTTCTTCTTCACCATCAACTCCTCTTCTAGTTGGTGGTGTCCATTATTTCCGAACACTATCCCAGACTTTAATTCCTTCACTATCCAGATATGTCTCCATTCGGAACATCCAATGAGCAAAATTTGCTCCGTCAAAGTAAGGCTTGAGACTTTGGAATCCTTTATTGGCCATTTTTTGAACTTTGCTAGTGCTGTTTAGTCTTCGATGCTAGACTAAGCTCTGATACCAATTGTTGCCCATAAATTGAACCAAAAAGGAGGGTTGAATTGGATATTAAAAATTCTTAACTTTTAAGTGCGAAAAGAAAAGTTAAGTAAAGTAGGGATTGGAAGATATCACACAAGAATTATTTATAGAGGTTCGGGTGTTAACAAACCCTACTCCTCTCCCCAATCTCAATTGGGAGTTTCACTAACACACTAAATGTTACAATAGAGTTTTACAAGCTCACTCCCAACTATGGTGTTTCTAACAATGGATCACACCTAACCCATAAATCCTTTGTGTTTTAATGGCTCACACAATAAACCAATTCCTTGTGTTTAAAGGCTCATACAAATAACCCTTACAAATGTTCTACTCTTAACCCAATATACCCAAACTCAGTTGAGTAGTAGATTGCAAAGAGAAACAATCACAAATCTATAATGCTCAGAAAATAATGAGCAAAAAGATTTTTTTATAGAGAATTAATGTTTGTTTGAAAGTGGTAAATGCACATAATGGCTACAACAAGATTTTGATTCAAAGTATTTGCTATTCTCTTATTCTGGATTCATAAATGACTTGAATTTATACTTCCATGGTGAATTATAGCCGTTTAGTTGCATTTAATGCGAAAATAGTTGTTGCTCCAACTCTTAATTTTACGCCTAACATGTTTCTCTTTCCTCTTTCACGGTCGTGAATATGTGTGTCATGGTCGTGACTGTTCTTTCAAGCCGTGACTTGAGTGGTGACCTTGGCCATAAAGCATTTTGGAAGGATTTGAAGTGTTTGATCATGGGTGTGACATTATTCTTTCATAGGCGTGAACATCCGTCCTATCCATGGTCCAAGTGGTGATTCTGGCCATGAAGCTCTCTGAAGGAATTTGACATATTTTCTCACGAGCGTGAATGATATGATCATTCACAGTTGCCATGATTTTTCATGGTTGTGAACTTTAAATGTTGGATAGTTGACGCTAAGCTTCATCACAGGTGTGACATAAAAGGTCACGGGTGTGAACATGTTATTTTTTCATTTTTTGTCTTTTTAAGGTTAGTCTTCCATTCTCCATTCTTGGTATCATGTTCCATACCCTATTCAATAAACTTAGAAAACAAGTATGTTAAATACATTACTGATATTTTATTTGTTAACATCAAAATGATGGAAATACTCCTCAAGGTTCAACAATGAATGTGTTAACTCTAGATCTATCAAAGCATAAATATCTTAGCCAAATAAAGAGAATATACCAATAATAATGTCTAGAGTGTCTTGTTTATCCCTAACTCTCAAGGCATATGCCCTGGTTAGTGCCATAGTATATCCATCTAGTTTATTCATGGTCTCTGACCTAGCCTATGCAAGTCCTATCTTGCCTCCTCTCATTTGGCCTCTACCTCTACCTATAGTAGGTACGGATCCTTGAATGATACTAGTCTCATCCCAATAGACTCTATATTATGACTTTGGTATGAGCAATCTCTCCTCAAATGACCCATCACTCCATGCTATTAGCAAACTTTAGATAACATCTAACACTTTCCAATATGGTATGTGGTAGATATTTCCCTTACTAAAGTTGGAATGCTAACAAAAGAAGGTATCATACCCTACCTACCAAATGCACTTTGCCTTAGGTCCTGGTCTAAAATCTACCTCCAACTGATCTAGTTTTCTTATTCATTGAGAATCTTGTACCTGATAGGAAAAAGGGCCTCTTGCCACAACTCTGAATTGTGGTTTTCATCTCATCAACATCAACTTCATTCGCTCTCTACAGCTCTCACCAAATTGGTGAAATTCTTAATTTGAGATGTTACTACTCTACCTCTAATATATGCCCTAATCCCCCTCTCGAACCATCGACACTTGTCAATCTCATATTTAATAATCTCCTTAGCATATTTATTAATCCGAGTGTACTCCTTTACGTACTCACTCACTGTCAAATTATTTTGTCTCAGATCTAAATGTTTTTTCTTGTCTACATACTCCTTGGGAACATACTTCTCTCATAATTCCTCTAAGAAAAATTCCTAAGTAGGAAGAATTGGGGTCTAGGGCCTATTCTTCACTATATTTCACCAATCATGCACCCCTTCCTGTAATAGAGACATAATATATTTATACTTCTTCATTGAGGTGTAGTCCATATCCTCAAAGACTCACTCAGTCCTCTCGAGCCAGTACTCTACTCTCACGACATCATCCTCTTTGCAGCCTTAAAAGTTAGTCGCTCCCAATTTACAAAGCTTGTCAAACCTTAGCTCTATAATGGTAGGCCTAACTAATATTTCCAAAATCTCATCCATGTCCTTAAGGGATCTTTCTCTCTTTCATTCTACATGTGAGGCTTGCTTGTTTTGCCTATCAAAAGATGTTCTACCCCTAATTGCCTACTGTTATAGGGGATGATATGAATAATCTATACTGAACAACTTTTATGAAGCAGAGGTGTTGTCCCTTAATCATTGCATTCTCAACCTTCGATCACCTAAAAAACCCAGAACAGTGGCCCATATTAGGGAGTAGCAACAACAATAACTTAAGCTTATGAAATACTTAAAAAAACAATGCATAAGCATGTATAAAGCATTTCCCTATTTCTACCCCATTTATGTCCTAGAACTGTCTAAACATCGCTCTAATACTAATAAAATTGTAACACTTATTATCCTCTTATATACACATTGTATAAGGTCAGACAAGGAATGCTACATAATATATTAATTACTATCACTACCATAATATATATATATATATATATATCAACAAGAAAAAGTTACAGTTAATATGATATTTTACACTAACAAAAATAAATTTATCATCCTTTTGCTATTCTCATCCCATATATTTATATAATACATGCGAATGCATAATAGCTTATATACATTAAAATACATCAAATAAAATACAAAGGGTGTAATATCCGCTAATTTAGGTTTCGAGTCGCACGTGTTGCGACATTGACACGTTTGACCAATCGGAGTCTAAATTTAGATTTTTACAAAAATTAATTAAGAAATGGATAAATTAAATAACAAATGCCTAAATAAGTGATTACAGAGTTTAAAGAAGTTGATTTACGGTAAAGGACTAATTTGCAAAATTTGATAAGTTTTGGGGTCAAATTGCAAATTACAAAATTTGAGGATTAATGAGATTAATTGATAATCAACATATTAATTTTGAGCACATTTTGATAGTGTTGGCCGACCATGATGTTAAAGAAAGATGATTAATATTGATTAAGTGTAAAATTGGGAAAAAATGGTCAAATGATGGGTCCCACATGAAGATTTGTTTTGGGTACCCTATTTAAGGCTTTATTTTCTTCTTCTTCTTCTCTTCATTTTTTGCTCCTTCTCTCTTTTCTTTACCAGTCACGCCAGCCACAACTGCTCCTCCATAGCTCACCTTGATTCTAGAGAGAGAAAGGAAGGGAAGAGAAGGGAAAAAGCAAGACAAGGTGATTTTCATGTTCCATAACTCATAAAGAAGCTGGAAAGAACAAGAAAGAGGAAGAAAAATCAAGTTTGGTAGAGAGAGAAAATCTCCAAAGTGGTGATCAAGTGAAGAAAAGTGTAAGGTAAGAAGTATTTCTTCTTCTTCATCATCTTTTCTAAAGGAAGTTCGAATTTTGAACTCATCTAAGACTTATATGGAAAGAGAAAGAAACTAGGGTTTTGAGAGAGAAAAAGAGATTTTAGGGTCTTGAGGAAATCAGATGATGATGATAATAATTTATGATGTTGTAGGAGTTCCAAATGACAAGGAACAAGCTCTAAGGAGCAAAGGAAAAGAGAAAGCTACCTAAAAGAGTGAAGGAGAAAGATTAAGGTTTGTGCATAATTTAAGGCAATAGCCTAGTTTGTTTGAAATAATGCATGCTGAACATGATTGTAGATAAATGCAATTTCAAGAATGATGATGATTATGGCATGAAACCATAGGATTAGACATGTATGAATGAGATCCTTGTGTGACTTTGAAATAATGATGCATGTTAGAAAATCTTGTATGATCAAGGCATGTACATGTATTGAAAAGTAATAAGTTGAGTAAAGAGCCTTAGAAATGTATGAAATAGAATTTGGTATGTTTTGGAGGATGTTAGAATGAAT
Source organism: Triadica sebifera (assembly GCA_023653625.1). Taxonomy (NCBI): domain Eukaryota; kingdom Viridiplantae; phylum Streptophyta; class Magnoliopsida; order Malpighiales; family Euphorbiaceae; genus Triadica; species Triadica sebifera. The sequence continues at coordinate 30,886,265 of CM042892.1, read as the reverse complement.
GAAAGGTGAATATGCAGATTTCCTGCTGAAAGTCACGGGTGTGACTGTTGAGTCACGGGCGTGAACTTGAGGGTTCACGGTTGTGACTGATTGTGTCACGGTTGTGAATTTCTGGGTTGAAATGGTACTATTCATTCTAGAAGTGTTCACGGGTTTGAATCACTGAAGTGAACTTATTCACGAGCGTGAATGAGTAATCACGACCGTGAATGCTTTTGGGCGATTCATTCCAGTAGCGTTCATGGCTTGGGATTACGGGCGTGAACTAATTCACGGGTGTGAAAGTAGTAATCACGGTCGTGAATGCTCTGTATTTGAAATTATGAATGTGATTATTAAATGAGGAATTCAGGTAAGTAACTGAAAGTTATTGTCTATCCAGCAAAATAAGAATGATATGGATATGATTATATGTATGTATGTATGTATATATATATATATATATATATATATATATATATCGATGTGAGAATGTGATATGTTGTGATATAGAAAAATGAATTGATGTAGAAAAATGAATTGTCATGGATAATATATGAAATATGATGCAGATGATAAACATGAGAATATTGATGAATCTAGTAAATGAATGAAAAGATGTATGAGTATGACTATATGCTTGTAAAACAAGAAAATTGAGATATTGATAAATATGAGAAAAATGGATGTGTTGAAATTTGAGAATAATGATTGATGTGAAAATATAAAGAAGCCCATTACTCTACTTGCGGACTAGAATCAGGATAGATGACATGTCATTAAGGGGGTGAACGGTACCATACTATACCTCAACCAATGTGGCTAAAGCTTGTGTGAGCGCCATTGGTCTGGGATGCTCAGTCAGTGTGGCTAAAGCTTGTGTGAGCGCTACTGACTTGAGAAAGCTCCGATGAGCACATATAAATGAGGACAAGGTGTCATAAGCTTGTCTGAGCGGCCTTGATCTAGTTATTCATTGATGATGAAATTATACTCAATCAATGTGGCATAAGCTTGTGTGAGCGCCATTGATTTGAGAAGCTCTTATGAGCCAGATAGTGGACAGGGTGGCATAAGCTTGTGTGAGCGCTCTTGATCCATAACTCGTATCCAGTCAGTCCAAAAATTTAAAGTGATGTGGGCAAGATAATGAGGATATGTCGGAAAAATAAGAAAAAGAAATAATAAGAAAATGATGATGATATGAGATTTACAGAATAATTTGCTATTAAAGATAATGAAAATAACAATGTCTATATGAGCATGACATTTATACTTTTATGAAATAGGGATAAGTGGATAGTCATGCATGCAAACATTTTAATGCACGAAATGATAATTGTTAATGCTTGTTGCATGATATAGTATATTGCCTTCTTTATATGCACCACTAAGCATAGAGTTTAACGTGGAGTTTAATTTCCACGTAGATATAGAAAGGTAGCTGAAGACGCTAGATAAAGCAAGCGGTGATCCCATTCAAGTAAAGCAGCCGAATCTTGAGAAAGTTGGTTACAAGTTTTGAAACTTTTGTATTTGACTTCTATATTAAAGAAATGTTTGAGTTTGTAAAACTTACTTTTAAAGTTTGTTAAGAATTATTCTGATGTTAAAAATTACTATTTTATGTACATAAATTGTACTCTGATTTTTATTTATATCCATATATACATGAGTAAAAAAACAATGTTAAGAAGAAAGACAGGACATTAGCGCTCCCTCATCCGGGCACGTGCGGTTCGGGTGAGGAGGCGGGTGCTACATTTTTTGGTATTAGAGCACGGTTTGGTGTTTCTGGATATTGTTATTAAAGCCGGTTTGGATTTTAAAGTGAATTTTGAAAATGTTTTTCTTGAAATGTACCCACAATTGCATTTTTGGAGTTGCTGCTTTATTGATTAGGGTCGTTGTCTTTATGCTATAGGTAGGATATGGCCTCAGGATCAAGACGAATAGTAATAGAAGAAGCAGAGAGTAATGAGCCTTCCGAGGCAAGAGCTTCATCGCAACCAAGTCATCAGCGAGCTGCGGCATTGAGATCTAGTGCCAGCTCACTTCGTGAACATTCAGCTATTAATATGGATCAGACTGAGCTCATGAGAAATATGATAGATCTGCTACAGAGAGCATCATGATCAGATTCCTCTAGATTACAATTCGAGAGACTGAGGAAATTAGGGGCATCTGATTTCTATGGTAAACGGGAAGATGACCCCTCAGTGGCAGAATTTTGGTTGGAACGAGCAGAGCGAGTATTTAATCAACTACACTGAATAGATGAACAGAAATATGAATATGCAGTATCTCTACTACAGGAGCATGCATATGATTGGTGGCGATCTGAATCACAGAGTACAGAGGCTCCTAACCCTATGACATGGGAATTCTTTCTAGAGAAGTTTAAGGAGGAGTATATTCCTCCTATTTACACAGACGACAAAAAGTGAGAGTTTTTGATGTTAAAACAGAGGGATATGTCTGTAACAGAATATGAGAGAGAATTCACTCATCTTTGCAAGTATGCTGGTGGTATTGTATCCACTAAGGCAGATAAGTGCCGACTATTTGAAGATGGATTGAGGGATACTATCAAGTTACAAGTTTCAGCCCTACGGCTGATGAGTTTCCCCAATTTACTAGCATCTGCTAGAATAGTTGAAAGAGTCCTGACAACACAACAGCCAGTACAAATTAGTGGGGTTAGTAGACTAGCACCACAACCAAGTGGAGTACAGTCTAGTGGCAAAAGAGCCAGATCTTTTGGTGGCCGATTCCAGGCTGGGAGTTCCAACAGATTTCATTCTTATAAGCGGGGACAACCTATAAGATCTACTTCATCGACAGCCAGTGCACCGACACAGGCATCCCATAGGGTTACCACTCTACCGGTGTGTCAGCATTGTGGTCGTACGCATCAAGGAGAGTGTTGGTCGATGATAGGAGCATGCATGAGATGCGGCTCTAAGAACCATATTAAAAGAGATTGTCCATTGCTACAGTTTAGCAGAGGTTCAGGGAGTATTGAGTCAGTTCCAATACAGACTATGGGACAAGGCAGAGGATGAGGCCGAGGACAAGGAAGAGGAGGTCGTGCAGGGCCAAGCCAATTCAGATCAGATACAGTAGAGAGACTTGAAGGCAGTAGAGCTGCTCCAACAAGAGCTTATGCCATGCGAGGCCGAGAGGAGCAGGATGCGCCTGGCATCATAGCGGGTAAATTCCTTCTCTTTGGCTCCTGTATACATGTGTAAATAAACCCTGGGTCAACACACTCATACATATGCACACCACCATTGGGTCGAGAGGGTCTAAAACCAGAGACTCTAGAATATGAGATTTGTGTGACTAACCCATTAGGACACAGTGTGCGAGTTAGTAAAGTGTTTAGAGGTTACCCAGTCGAAATTCAAGGCAGGCAATTTCCAGCATATCTAATAGAGCTACCATTCCGCGAGTTCGATGTGATCTTGGGAATGGATTGGCTAGCTTGCCATGGGGTGGTAATAGATTGTGGAAAGAGGCAGATGAGAATTAAAGTTTCAGAACAAGAAGAGATAGTAGTGATGGGTGAGTATAGAGGATATCTAGATAATGTGATATCAGCGATGAAAGCTCGAAAACTCATCTGTTAACCTTGAGGGGTATTTCTATCATTTTGATGATAACAAATAACATAGCAATATGGTATTTAACACACTTGTTTTTGTAAGTATATTATACAAGACATGAATTAAAATAGCAAGAATGGAGAATTGGAAGAATAATCCTTGAGAAACAAAAAGCAAGAAGTAGTCTATTCACTATCGTGACTCTAGGAGTCACTCCGGTGAAGGAAGCTAACCGTTACCAAAACCAACATTTGAAGTTCACGGCCATGAAGGAAAACCAAACCGTGAAGTAAGCATTTCAGTCACCCCCTTGAATGAAGGTGTCACCCCCGTGAAGAGTCATGTAATTTCATCCAGAAAGCTTCACGACCAGAGTCACCACTTGGGTCATGGCTGGGAAGATTGTCACCCCCGTGAATGAAGGTGTCACCCCCATGAAGGCTTCATTCAATTTCATCTAGAGAGCTTCACGACCAGAGTCACCACTTGTCTCACGGCTGGGAAGAATGTCACGCCCGTGACTGATTAATGTCACGCCCGTGACTCTATATGTCAAAACATACCAGAGAGTTTCATGACCAAGGTCACCACTTCAGTCACGGCTTGGGAAGAACTGTCACCCCCGTGACAAGCATATTCATGCCCGTGAACAATGAAAGAGAAAAATGTCAGGCGCAATTTTTTGGTTGGTTCAACGGCTAGTTTCTTATTTAATGCACCCCAACGGCTATATTCAGCCATGGGAGTATAAATGGAAGTCATTTATGCATTAAGAAACAAGAGAATGATAAGAAAAACAAAAGATTTGCATATACTTCAAATCACAAGCTATCTTGTACTTTTATACTTTGAGAACAAATCTATTCTCTGTAAAAATCTTATTGCTCCTCATATTTGAGCAATAAAGATTTATAAGTAGTTCTCTCTGTAATCTTTACTCAAGTGAGCATTGGGTAGTTCTGGGTTAAAAGAAGAACACTTGTAAGGGTTAGTTGTGTGAACCTCCAAAACACAAATTAAAAGGTTGTTTGTGTGAGCCTGTAAAACACAAAGTATAGGTTGTTTGTGTGAGCCTGTAAAACACAAAGGAATTGGTTATTGTGTGAGCCATTAAAACAAAAGGGATTTCTGGGTTAGGTGTGAGCCATTGTGAGAAACACCATAGTTGGGAGTGAGCTTGTAAAACTCAATTGTAACACTTAGTGTGTTAGTGAAACTCCCAATTGCGATTGGGGAGAGGAGTAGGGTTTGTTAATACCTGAACCTCTATAAATCTTTGTGTCTGATTTTCTCTATCCTTTCTAAAATTAACAATTTTATTTCCGCACTTTAAAGTTTAATTTTTGAAACTCCAATTCAACCCCCCTTCTTGGTCTAATATCTGGGCAACAATTGGTATCAGAGCCTTGTCTAGCATCGAAGCCTAAAAAGCGCTAGTAAAGAGTAAAATATGGCCAGTGAAGTATTCCAGAGTCTCAAACCTTACTTTGATGGAGCAAATTATGCCCATTGGAAGTTTAGGATGGAGACATACTTGGATAGTGAAAGAATTGAAGTCTGGGATAGTGTACGAAAAGAATGGACACCACCAACCAGAAGAGGAGCTGATGGTGAAGAGGAAATCCTATCAAGAGATGATTGGACAGAGCCCCAAAGAAGAGCAAATTTCAAAAATAAGAAGGCAATGACAATTCTATCAAGCTCATTATCTATTGAAGAATGTGGGAGAATACAGCACTGCTCAACAGCATATAGTATGTGGAAGACATTGGAGAACTATCATGAGGGAACTAAGCAAGTCAAATCCAAGAGGATTCAACTTCTAACCTCAGAATATGAGCTCTTCAAGATGAAATCAAATGAGTCAATCACTGACATGACCAACCGTCTTCTATCCATTATAAATGGAATGAGGAAACTTGGGAAACATCTAAGTTTGGAAGATGTAAACAATAAAATCCTGAGAAGTCTTCCTCTTAAAGACTATGGTTCAAGAGTTGCTGGCATAGAAGAAGCAAATGAAGATATGAGTATCATGAACACTGATGTGCTGATTGGCAAGCTTCTCACACATGAGATGGCAGTAAAGAGAGATAGAGAGCTTGAAGCAGAGCCAGAGAAAAGAAAATCATTAGCACTCAAAGCCTCTACTTCAAAATCTCAAGAAGAAACTGAAGATGATGAAGAGATGAGTGATGATGAAAATGAGGACATCGCTATGCTTTCAAGGAGATTAAAAAGAATCATTGAGAAGAAAATGAGAAATTCCAGAAAATTCAGGCAAAGAAACCTCAAACAAACTTCAAATGATACACACAGAAGTAAGGAAGAGGTAAAATGCTATGAATGTGGAAAGAAAGGACATATCAAACCAGAATATCCAAGGCTCAAAAAGCATAAGAGCAAATACCAAAGAGACAATGGAGAGAAAGGTCACAAAGCCATATGGGATGACGAAAGCACTTCAAGTGAAAAAGATGATAATGAAAGTGAAGAGGTCAACCTATGTTTCATGGCTATTGAGGATCACATCTTGGACAAAGTAAGATCACTACACTCATACTCTTTCAATAATGATAGTAGTGATAATGATAGTGATAGTGATGATGATGATGAGCAAAGCCTAATAAAAGAATTAAATATAGAATTAGAGAAATATAGAACTAAATTTAGTATCTATAGAAATAATATCTCTAATTTGAAAAATAAGATAGATGGCTTAGAAAAGGAGAACATAAAGCTTAAATCATCTAATGAATCTCTTCAAAAGTCATTAGATGAATACTCATCAAGACCCTCAACAGCTTCACTGTTAAAAGAAAATAATACTTTGAAAAATGAAGTTGAAGAACTTAGAAATTCCATTTCTAAATTTCCCAAGCGTAAAGAGAGCTTAGATACTCTCATTATGTCTCAAAGACCACCTTTAGTTAGACATGGTCTAGGGTTTAAGGACACATCATCATCTTCTAACAAAACAGTATTTGTTAAGTCTAAAGAACATAACATCTCCACACCTGTTAGAACTGCACCAAGAAATAAGAATGTTAAAACCTCTATACCGAAAAAGAATCATGCCTTTATATATAGGAAGAATGTATCTAGAAAAATGCAAATTAATCATGATTGTGCATGCCATTGTTCTCAAAATCAGTCTAATCAAATTATGGCATTCAAATACATTGTAAGACCAAAAAGCAAGTTTACACCTAAACAATGTAATTACTGTATGAAAATGGGTCATATAAATAAAAATTGCTGGATAAGGAAGACTCATTGGGAACCTTCATGTGCTAACCCCTAAGGACCCAAACTCATTTGGGTACCTAAATATCATACTTGATTTGTAATTCTGTAGGTATGCCTCAAGTCCACAATAAACAAAAATGCATGGTTAGTAGATAGTGGATGTTCAAGGCATATGATAGGAGACAAAGAACTCTTCAATGAAATCAAAAGTATTGATGGAGGTAAAGTTACCTTTGGAAACAATGCAAAGGGTAAGGTAATTGGCATTGGTTCTATTGGTGTTAATGGTACTACTTTTATTAAGGATGTTTTACTTGTCGATGGCTTGAAACATAACTTGTTAAGTGTAAGTCAATTATGTGATAAAGGAAACAAAGTAATCTTCACTTCAAATGAATGTCTTGTAATCTCTATTGATGGTCAAGAAATATTTAAAGGAAATAGAGATATCAATATGTACATAATAAACTTACATGAACTATCTAACCATTCCTCTAAGTGTCTTGTGACTACTAGTGATGAATATTGGCTGTGGCATAGAAGACTTGGTCATGCTAACATGGATTTAATACAAAGTCTCAGCACAGGAGAGCTAGTAAAAGGATTACCAAGAGTTAAATATGAAAAAGGCAAGACATGTGATCCTTGTCAAAGAGGAAAGCAACACAAGTCATCTTTCAAAGCCAAAAACATAGTAAGTACTTCAAAACCTCTTCAACTCCTACATTTAGACTTATTTGGACCTACTAGGGTTGCTAGCTTAGGAGGAACACATTATGCATTTGTCATCGTAGATGATTACTCTAGATTTACTTGGGTTATTTTCTTAGCTCAAAAGAGTGATGCTTTTGAAAATTTCAAAAACTTTGCTAAAAGAGTTCAAAATGAAAAAGGGTACTGCATTTCAAAAATAAGAAATGATCATGGGAAATAATTTGAAAATGAAAACTTTGAAAGTTTTTGTCTTGAACATGGCATTTCACATAATTTCTCATCTCCTAGAACACCTCAACAAAATGGAGTAGTTGAAAGGAAAAATCGAACATTAATTGAAATGGCAAGAACAATGCTTAATGAATATGAATTACCAACTTATTTTTGGGCAGAAGCCACAAACACTGCATGTTATATTTCAAATCGAGTTTTCAAAAGACCTCTTTTAAAAAAAACCTCATTTGAGCTATGGAATGGAAGAAAGCCCTTGGTATCATACTTTAGAGTATTTGGATGCAAGTGTTTTATATTGAACACCAAGGACAATCTTGGGAAATTCACCTCAAATTCTGATGATGGTATCTTTTTAGGATATTCTACAACCAGCAAAGCATATAGAGTATTTAATAAAAGATCATTAACAGTGGAAAAATCTATGCATGTTATTTTTAATGAATCTAGTAGACTTGATCTTGTGAAAGGTAGTGCTCTTGATGATGTTGTAGATAATACGGAAAAACTTGTCATTGAAAATGGAAAAGAAGAAAACGATCAAGAAAATCTACTACCTCAAAATCAAGAACAAATGGAGCAAGAACTTCCAAAAGAATTGAGAATGAACAGAAATCATCCAAAATAGCAAATAATTGGTGATCTATCAAGGGGAGTAAGTACTAGATCTCATTTCAAGCATTTAGTCACTGACATTGCTTTTATTTCACAAATTGAGCCTAAAAACATTGATGAGGCTCTTAATGATGAAAGTTGGGTAATTGCCATGCAAGAGGAACTCAACCAATTTGAGAGAAATAAGGTATGGAACCTAGTACCAAGACCCAAGAATCATCCAATCATAGGCAGCAAATGGGTATTTAGAAATAAGTTAGATGAACAAGGGTTAATAACCAGGAATAAAGCAAGACTTGTTGCAAAAGGATATAATCAGGAATAAGGTATAGACTATGATGAAACATATGCACCGGTAGCTAGATTAGAAGCTATAAGAATACTTTTAGCATATGCATGTCACATAAATTTCAAACTTTTTCAAATGGATGTGAAAAGTGCATTTCTAAATGGCTATATAGATGAAGAAGTGTATGTAGAACAACCACCAGGTTTTGAAAACTATGATTTTCCAAATCATGTTTTTAAACTTTCAAAAGCTTTGTATGGTTTAAAACAAGCTCCAAGAGCTTGGTATGAGAGACTAAGTTCTTTTTTATTAGAAAATAGCTTCACAAAGGGAAATGTTGACACTACACTGTTCATCAAAAAGCATAAGCATGAGATACTAATTGTTCAAATTTATGTTGATGATATAATATTTGGTTCTACTAATGAGCTGCTTTGTCAAGAATTTGCTAAGTGCATGACTAGGCAATTTGAAATGAGCATGATGGGAGAACTTAAGTATTTCCTTGGTCTACAAATCAAACAAAGCAATGAAGTCATATTCATCAACCAATCCAAATATGCCAAAGACTTAATCAAAAAATTTGGTATGGAAGGATGCAAAAATGCCAAGACTCCTATAAGTACATCAACAAAATTGGACAAAGATGAAAAGGGTAAGAGCATTAATGAAAAGCTTTATAGAGGTATGATCGGATCGCTTTTATATCTCACTGCTTCTAGACCCGATATTATGTATAGTGTTTACTTATGTGCGCGATTTCAATCATGTCCTAAAGAATCTCATCTAAATGTTGTAAAAAGGATTTTAAGATATTTACATGGAACATTGCATCTAGGTTTATGGTATCCTAGGAATTCATCTTTCTATATTATAGGATATTCATATGCATACTATGCTGGTAGTCTTTTGGATAGGAAAAGCACTTTAGGTACTTGTCACTTCATTGGAGAATGTTTGGTTTCTTGGTTTAGCAAAAAACAAGTTTCAGTTGCTCTCTCAACTGCTGAAGCTAAATATGTAGCAGTTGGATGTTGTTGTACACAAATTCTTTGGATAAAACAACAACTTAAGGACTATGGTCATGAGATGAACCATATACCTATAAAATGTGACAACACCAGTGCTATATATCTTTCAAAGAATCCTATTCAACACTCTAGAAGTAAACATATTGACATTAGACATCACTTTATTAGAGATCATGTTCAATATGGAGATGTTGAATTAGAATTTGTATGCACAGAAAAGCAATTAGCAGATATTTTCACTAAGTCTCTAAATGAGGAAAGATTTAATTTCATTAGAAGAGAACTAGGTATGATTGATGGATTGACCTTGTGATTACAAGAATAAGAAATTTTAATTGTTGATCTTAAAACATATCACAAGTTATAAGATAAAATTTTTGATGAGAATTCATGCTTTATAAAGTAAAATCTTTGTTGAAATGATTTAGTCTTGTTGCAGAACTTAATTTCAATCTGATGAAAATTATAGAGGAGTCATGCCCGTGACTTATACTCATGCCCGTGACTTAAGTGGCCCAAAGAGGCAGTGTCGTTCATGACTTTGGTTCACGACATGTTTTACGGCTTCAAGTTGTGAAACATAGTTTCACGGCTTGAGTCACGCCTGTGGAAAAGAACCTTCACGCCCGTGATGCTTTTTCACTCCCGTGAACAATTACGCCTCAAAAAACTCACAGAAGCTTTCACACTTTGGGTCACGACATGATTCACGGCTTCAAGTGGTGAAACATAGTTTCATGGCTTGAGTCATGCCTGTGGAAAAGAACCTTCACGCCCGTGACGCAGTTTCATTCCCGTGAATAATTACGCCCAAAACTCACAGAAGCTTTCACACCTTGTGTCACGGCTTGCTTCACGGGTATAAGTAGTGAAATTCAACAGCTCACGCCCGTGACATTATATTCACCCCCGTGACCGATGATCATTCATGCCTGGGACGTTCATCGATCACGCCCGTGAACTTATTCATGCTTTCATTCACGGGTGGAACATTGCTTCAACAAACCGTGAACACGACTATTCACGCCCGTGAAACCCTAAGCCACGCCCGTGAATGTATCGAATATATAAGAAAACAGTCGGTTACAATCTTTATTTCAAATCTCCATCTCCCAAAACCGCTCTCATTTACTCTCATTCATTGAGACATTAAAGATTCCGACCCCAAAGCCTTGATATTTCACTATAAATACCTTCAAAAATTCGAATCTTCAGCAGAAAACAGACATTTCTAGGGTCTTTCATCAAATTGTTTTGTCAAAAATCTTCTTCAACTCCATCAACAAATAAAATTCTTCAAATATGGAGTCTGCTTCATCAAAGGGGAAGAGAAAGAAGTCCCATGCAATGAAGAGGTATTAAGATTACCTCATGAACATCATTCCAGAAATTTGCCATCCTCGGTATGCAACTTTGAAGAAGAGACCTATTTTATCATCAAGGTCCTTCGAATGGCAGACAGTCTGTAATCTCGGGCTCGAGATGGCTATGACAGAGCAACTTCAAGCCTGTCATCTAAAAGAATTTGTTGAAATTCATCTGCCAACCCTACGGGAGCCAACGCTGGAATTTCTCAGCACCTTGCAGGTTTCACCAACTGGAGTGGTAAAATTCCAACTCTGCAACAATGGAAACACCCTCAGCGCCATCGCATTTGGAGAATTGTTCAACCTACCATCTGATGGCGTTCTGAATGAGACTGAGGTAGAATTCTCTGCCCCTGCAGCATGGACACATTTTGGCACAGATTGTAGCTGGGATGTCAAGAAAACTAAGAGCACACATCTCAGGACCCCAGTACACAGGTATTTGCATAGGTTTCTAACCTATAGCATTTTTGCTCGGGGAGAAAGCAATGGAACTATTAGGAAGTCAGAACTCTTCCTATTCGAGATGGCTCGCAGGGGAGTCACAGTGGCGCTTTCCAGATGGTTTGCAAACCATCTGCTCTCCATCGCCACCAAGCCCACAGGAGATATCTTGATTGGGGCATATGTTACTCATATGGCAGTGAAGCTCAATTACCTGAAGCTGGATAACCATCACTTCAACATCATTCATGCACACCCATGAGATAGGCTGGATGTAGAGTCATTCATCAAGATGGGAGCAACTGTCAGAATCATTTTCAGAACGATATCTTCTACCGCTTCACTGATACTGTTGGAGAGATTATCTAGGAAGATCATGACATGGAGGATTTTAAAGTAGGCCTCTAGGGAGTTCAGCAGAAAAAGAGGGCTCAGATTAAGGAAGCAACTCCAGCCATCGAGCAGGACATTGGACAGTCCTCAGCCTCCACACCATCTTTAGCGCAGCAGGTGGTCGACCTCTTGGCACCACATTTCGAGCAGCTGCAGACTTCCATGGATGAGAGGTTGGAAAACCTCAAGGACTTCATGGAGTCTCGGATAGAAAGTCTTGAGGCTGAAGTAGCTAGGTTTTATGATAGGATGTCTGGCTAGGATATAGGCTAGAGTGTAGCCTAAATTTGTTATGTTTGATCATTTTTGTTGTTTGTTATGTTTGCTTATGTAGGAAATCTTAAATTTCTTTTCTTAGTTTGTATCCTTTCCTTCATAATATATATTTGCTTTTGTTTACTTCAATCTACATATTCTTTTTGACTAATGACAAAAGGGGGAGAAAACTAGCAATATATGATAGATAATATATGATAAGGGAAAGTAGTATCAAACTAGCGATATAAGAATTGTGAATCAAAAAGTGAACAGACTTTGAATTGATTTAAAAATCTTGATTCAACTTTTCAGATGCAAAGTAGATAATTGAAAAACTGAGCTTTTATATACTTTAAATATACCATAAGTATACTTTGCATACACCTTAAAAGCAAGTTACAAATAAAAACATGCCATGATATACCTTACATATACTTTCTGTCTTGAAAAGGAATTATGGTATGTATTGGATATACTTCTCATATAACTTGCATATACTTAAAATCTAGTTTAATGCTACATCTTTATTTACTATTCTTGCACATTATAATTTTTATTCTAAGTATATTTTGAGGGGGAGACTTCTCAAAATCACATATTGCTAGATTATTTGTCACCATCAAAAAGGGGGAGATTGTTAACCTTGAGGGGTATTTCCGTCATTTTGATGATAATAAATAACATAGCAATATGGTATTTAACATACTTGTTTTTGTAAGTATATTACACAGGACATGAATTAAAATAGCAAGAATGGAGAATTGGAAGAATAATCCTTGAGAAACAAAAAGCAAGAAGTAGCCTGTTCACTACCGTGACTCTAGGAGCAACTCCGGTGAAGGAAGCTAATCGTTACCAAAACCAACATTTGAAGTTCATGGACATGAAGGAAAACCAAACCGTGAAGCAAGCATTTCAGTCACCCCCGTGCTTGAAGGTGTCACCCCCGTGAAGAGTCATGTAATTTCATCCAGAGAGCTTCACGACCAGAGTCACCACTTGGGTCACGGCTGGGAAGATTGTCACCCCCGTGAATGAAGGTGTCACCCCTGTGAAGGCTTCATTCAATTTCATCCAGAGAGATTCACGACCAGAGTCACCACTTGTCTCACGGCTGGGAAGAATGTCACGCCCATGACTGATTAATGTCACGCCCGTGACTCTATATGTCAAAACATACCAGAGAGTTTCATGACCAAGGTCACCACTTCAGTCACGGCTTGGGAAGAACTGTCACCCCCGTGACAAGCATATTCACGCCCGTGAACAATGAAAGAGAAAAATGTCAGACGCGATTTTTTGGTTGGCTCAACGGCTAGTTTCTTATTTAATGCACCCCAACGACTATATTCATCCATGAGAGTATAAATGGAAGTCATTTATGCATTAAGAAACAAGAGAATGATAAGAAAAATAAAAGATTTGCATATACTTCAAATCACAAGCTATCTTGTACTTTTATACTTTGAGAACAAATCTATTCTCTGTAAAAATCTTATTGCTCCTCATATTTGAGCAATAAAGATTTATAAGTAGTTCTCTCTATAATCTTTACTCAAGTGAGCATTGGGTAGTTATGGGTTAAGAGAAGAACACTTGTAAGAGTTAGTTGTGTGAACCTCCAAAACACAAATTAAAAGGTTGTTTGTGTGAGCCTGTAAAACACAAAGTATAGGTTGTTTGTGTGAGCCTGTAAAACACAAAGTGTAGGTTGTTTGTGTGAGCCTGTAAAACACAAAGGAATTGGTTATTGTGTGAGCCATTAAAACACAAGGGATTTCTAGGTTAGGTGTGAGCCATTGTGAGAAACACCATAGTTGGGAGTGAGCTTGTAAAACTCCATTGTAACACTTAGTGTGTTAGTGAAACTCCCAATTGCGATTGAGGAGAGGAGTAGGGTTTGTTAATACCCAAACATCTATAAATCTTTGTGTCTGATTTTCTCTATCCTTTCTAAAATTAACAATTTTATTTCTGCACTTTAAAGTTTAATTTTTGAAACTCCAATTCAACCCCCCCTTCTTGGTCTAATATCTGGGCAACATCATCAATAAGGGATGTGAGACTTACCTAGCGTATGTGATTGACACCCGAAAGAAAAGTCCAAATTTGACTGACATCCCAACTGTTAGTGAGTTTTTTGATGTATTTCCTGAGGAGTTACCAAGACTACCACCTGATCGAGAGATAGAGTTTGCTATTGAATTAGTACCCGAAACCGCTCCTATATCTATTACACCATATAGGATGGCACCCATAGAATTGAAAGAATTGAAGATACAGTTACAAGAAATGTTAGATAAAGGATTTATACGGCCTAGTGTATCTCCATGGGGTGCTCCAGTACTATTTGTGAAGAAGAAAGATGGTACTTTACGTCTTTGCATTGACTACAGGCAGCTTAATAGGGTTACTATTAATAATAAATACCCACTGCCTAGGATTGATGATTTATTTGATCAGCTGAAAGGTGCAAGTATATTTTCAAAGATAGATCTTCGACCGGGGTATCATCAATTGAAGATCAAAGAGTCAGATGTATCTAAGACAACATTCAGGACTCGTTATGGTCATTATGAGTTATTGGTGATGCCATTTGGATTGACGAATGCACCAGCAGTTTTTATGGACCTGATGAACCGAGTGTTCAGGCCATATATTGATCAATTTGTAGTTGTATTCATTGATGACATTTTTGTCTATTCAAGAGATCGAGTAGAACATGACCAACATCTTAGAAAAGTATTGCAAACCTTGAGGGAGGAACAATTGTATGCAAAGCTATCTAAGTGTGAATTTTGGCTAGAATCAGTTAGTTTTCTGGGTCATGTAATTTCAGCAGAAGGTATTCGAGTTGATCCTAGTAAAATCGAGGCTATTCTTAATTGGAAACCACCTCGAAATGTGACAGAAGTGAGAAGTTTTCTTAGATTAGCCAGATATTATAGGAGATTTGTGAAAGGATTTTCATCTATAGCGAATCCATTGACACGAATACTGCGAAAAGAGGTTCGTTTTGAATGGACAGATAAGTGTCAAGCAAGTTTTGATCGATTGAAAGCAATGTTGACTGAAGCACCAGTTTTGACTCAGCCTACTCCAGGAAAAGATTATGTTGTGTATAGTGATGTAAGTCACAATGGGTTAGGATGTGTTCTTATGCAAAAGGGAAAAGTGATTGCATATGCCTCCAGACAACTTAAGCCTCATGAACTTAACTATCCAACACATGATTTAGAGCTTGCAGCGATAGTTTTTGCTCTAAAGATATGGAGACATTATTTGTATGGAGAAAGATGCTACATTTATACAGACCACAAAAGTCTTAAGTATCTTCCTTCACATAAAGAGTTGAATCTGAGGTAACGAAGATGGTTGGAATTGATTAAAGACTATGATTGTGTGATAGACTACCATCCAGGAAAGGCTAACGTGGTTGCAGATGCACTAAGCAGGAAGATTTTAGTTGAGATGCGAGTGGAATCCGCATTGATGCAAAGAATTAAAAATGTCCAAAAACAAGATGAGAAGTTAGTAAAGATGGTTGAAGCCTTGAAAAATGGAGAAAAATCAGAATTTTCTTTAACATAAGATGGTACTGTGTATTTCAAGAACCGGATTTGTGTACCAAGCATGAAAGAGTTGAGGACAAAGATTTTAAAAGGAGCTCATGAAACGGTCTATACTATGCACCCAGGTGGGAACAAGATGTACCAAGATTTGAAAGGACAATATTGGTGGTCGGGGATGAAAAAGGATATCACTGAATATGTTGCTAAATGTCTAATCTGTCAGCAAGTGAAAGCTGAGCAGCAATTACCCACAGGATTACTACAACTGATTCCCATACCAGAATGGAAGTGGGAGAGGATCATGATGGATTTTGTGTCTGGTTTATCGATAACTCAGAGAAAGCATGATGTAGTGTGGGTGATAGTGGATCGATTAACGAAGTCAGCACATTTTCTACCAGTCTAAATGGACTATACTTTGAACAAGTTGGCTGAGATTTATATGAATGAGATAGTGAGACTTCATGGAGTGCCTGTATCCATCATCTCTGACAGAGATCCCAGGTTTACGTCGCAGTTCTAGAAGAGTCTACAGCAGGCTTTGGGAACTCGACTAAATTTTAGCACGACATTTCATCCGCAAACGGATGGACAATCAGAGCGAGTTATACAGTTGCTAGAGGATATGATGAGATGTTGTGTACTTGAATTTGAGGGAAGTTGGGATCGACATTTACCTCTTAGGGAGTTTGCCTATAACAACAGTCATCAAACGAGCATAGGCATGGCTTCTTATGAAGCTTTATATGGGAGAAAGTGTAGGACACTGATATGTTGGACTGAGTTGAATGAGAAAAAGTTGATTGGGCCAGAAATAATTCAACAAACGGAGGAGAGAGTTAAAGTGATCAAGGAAAGGCTAAAAGTAGCACAAGATCGACAGAAATCATATGCCGATTTAAAGAGGCGAGATATAGAATATGCTATAGGTGACAAAGTATTTCTTAAAGTTTTGCCTTGGAAAAAGATATTGAGGTTCGGTAAAAAGGGAAAATTAAGCCCAAAATTTATTGGTCCCTATGAAATTCTAGAAAGAATAGGACCAGTGGCTTACTGATTAGCTCTTCCTCCGGAGCTAGACAGAATTCATAACATGTTCCACGTTTCAATGTTAAGAAGATATTGTTCAAACCCAACCCACATTATACCGATTGAGGAAATAGAGGTACAGACAGACATGTCTTATGAGGAAGAACCAGTGGCTATAATAGCATATGAAGAGAAAGTTCTCCGGAACAAGAAAGTTCCTCTAGTTAAAGTTTGGTGGCGGAATCATACAGTTGAAGAAGCCACGTGGGAAAGTGAAGAAGTGATGAAGAAGCAGTATCCCCAGTTGTTCAACCCCGAATAAAATAGGTAAATTTTGAGGACGAAATTATTTTAAGGGGGAGAGAAATGTAATATCCGCTGATTTAGGTTCTGAGTCGCACGTGTTGCAACATTGACACGTTTGACCGATCGGAGTCTAAATTCGGATTTTTACAAAAATTGATTAAGAAATGGCTAAATTAAATAATAAATGCCTAAATAAGTGATTACAGAGTTTAAAGAAGTTGATTTACTGTAAAGGACTAATTTGCAAAATTTGATAAGTTTTGGGGTCAAATTGCAAATTACAAAATTTGAGAAGTAATGAGATTAATTGATAATCAACATATTAATTTTGAGCACATTTTGATAGTGTTGGCCGGCCTGATGTTAAAGGAAGATGATTAATATTGATTAAGTGTAAAATTGGGAGAAAATGGTCAAATGTTGGGTCCCACATGAAGATTTTTTTTGGGTACCCTATTTAAGGCTTTCTTTTCTTCTTCTTCTTCTTCTCTTCATTTTCTGCTCCTTCTCTCTTTTCTTTACCAGTCATGCCAGCCACAACTTCTCCTCCATAGCTCACCTTGATTCTAGAGAGAGAAAGGAAGGGAAGAGAAGGGAAAGAGCAAGACAAGGTGATTTTCATGTTCCATAACTCATAAGGAAGCTGGAAAGAACAAGAAAGAGGAAGAAAAATCAAGTTTGGTAGAGAGAGAAAATCTCCAAAGTGGTGATCAAGTGAAGAAAAGTGTAAGGTAAGAAGTATTTCTTCTTCTTCATCATCTTTTCTAAAGGAAGTTCGAATTTTGAACTCATCTAAGACTTATATGGAAAGAGAGAGAAACTAGGGTTTTGAGAGAGAAAAGGAGATTTAGGGTCTTGAGGAAATCAGATGATGATGATAATAATTTATGATGTTGTAGGAGTTCCAAATGACAAGGAACAAGCTCTAAGGAGCAAAGGAAAAGAGAAAGCTACCTAAAAGAGTGAAGGAGAAAGATTAAGGTTTGTGCATAATTTAAGGCAATAGCCTATGTTTATTTGAAATAATGCATGCTGAACATGATTGTAGATAAATGCAATTTCAAGAATGATGATGATTATGACATGAAACCATAGGATTAGACATGTATTAATGAGATCCTTGTGTGACTTTGAATTAATGATGCATGTTAGAAAATCTTGTATGATCAAGGCATGTAAATGTATTGAAAAGTAATAAGTTGAGTAAAGAGCCTTAGAAATGTATGAAATAGAATTTGGTATGTTTTGGAGGATGTTAGAATGAATGAAAGGTGAATATACAGATTTCCTGCTGAAAGTCACGGGTGTGACTATTGAGTCACGGGCGTGAACTTGAGGGTTCACGGTTGTGACTGATTGGTTCACGGTTGTGAATTTCTGGGTGGAAATGGTACTATTCATTCCAGAAGCATTCACGGGTTGGAATCACGGAAGTGAACTTATTCACGAGCGTGAATGAGTAATCACGACCGTGAATGCTTTTGGGCGATTCATTCCAGTAGCATTCACGGCTTGGGATTACGGGCGTGAAAGTAGTAATCACGGCCGTGAATGCTCTGTATTTGAAATTATGAATGTGATTATTAAATGAGGAATTCAGGTAAGTAAATGAAAGTTATTGTTTATCTAGCAAAATAAGAATGATATGGATATCAATATATGTATATATATATATATATATCGATGTGAGAATGTGATATGTTGTGATATAGAAAAATGAATTGATGTAGAAAAATGAATTGTCATGGATAATATTTGAAATCTGATGCAAATGATAAACATGAGAATGTTGATGAATCTAGTAAATGAATGAAAAGATGTATGAGTATGACTATTTGTTTGTAAAACAAGAAAATTGAGATGTTGATAAATATGAGAAAAATGGATGTGTTGAAATTTGAGAATAATGATTGATGTGAAAATATAAAAAAGCCCATTACTCTACTTGCGGACTAGAATCAGGATAGATGACATGTCATTAAGGGGGCGAACGATACCGTACTATACCTCAACCAATGTGGCTAAAGCTTGTGTGAGCGCCATTGGTCTGGGATGCTCAGTCAGTGTGGCTAAAGCTTGTGTGAGTGCTACTGACTTGAGAAAGCTCCGATGAGCACATATAAATTAGGACAAGGTGTCATAAGCTTGTGTGAGCGGCCTTGATCCGGTTATTCATTGATGATGAAATTATACTCAATCAATGTGGCATAAGCTTGTGTAAGCGCCATTGATTTTAGAATCTCTTATGAGCCAGATAGTGGACAGGGTGGCATAAGCTTGTCTGAGTGCTCCTGATCCATAACCCGTATCCAGTCAATCCAAAAATTTAGAGTGATGTGGGCAAGATAATGAGGATATGTCAGAAAAATAAGAAAAACAAAGAATAAGAAAATGATGATGATATGAGATTTACAGAATAATTTGCTATTAAAGATAATGAAAATAACAATGTCTATATGAGCATGACATTTATACTTTTATGAAATAGGGATATGTGGATAGTCATGCATGCAAACATTTTAATGCACGAAATGATAATTGTTAATGCTTGTTGCATGATATAGTATATTGCCTTCTTTATATGCACCACTAAGCTTAGAGTTTAGCGTGGAGTTTAATTTCCATGCAGATATAGAAAGGTAGCTGAAGACGCTAGATAAAGCAAGCGGTGATCCCATTCAAGTAAAGCAGCCGAATCTTGAGAATGTGGGTTACAAGTTTTGAAACTTTTGTATTTGACTTCTATATTAAAGAAATGTTTGAGTTTGTAAAACTTACTTTTAAAGTTTGTTAAAAATTATTCTGATGTTAAAAATTACTATTTTATGTAAATAAATTGTACTCTGATTTTTATTTGTATCCATATATACATGAGTAAAAAAAATGTTAAGAAGAAAGACAGGACATTAGTGCTCCCTCATCTGGGCACGTGCGGTTCGGGTGAGGAGGCGGGTGCTACAAAGGATATGTAAACAAAATCCACCCTTGCGAGGTGACTGTCATGGCTAGCTCAATCAATAGGGCTCACTAGTTTCAACGAAAACTTCTTTATACACATTTGCCACTTCATCACATTGATAAAACCTACCCGAGAGAAAATAAGTTGTTAAGTATAAAACTCAGTGGTACAATGATCATTTTGAACGAGCATATAAAATCAAAAATCAATGAATTTCCTCAATTGTTTTTGGTTCAATAGGCATAAAATGTTTCCAGTAAATGGATATAACAGCAAATATTTTCAAAGCTAAATCCATTAGTGTGTATATAACAAATGTATAAATTACCTCCATTTATTAGATAAAAACTTTCTCCGGCCCATATATTAAGATACCATAGACCTATTCCTAGGGAAACAAGAGGTGTCATCAATTGATAGAAATCTTAGAGTAAAAAATAATCACATGACCCAAAACAATATTATCTGATTGAAAATAGCCATATGATCATGTTCGATCCAAGATAACCACATGACTGATATATAAATAATATATATGGTCCAAGATAATCACATGAGCTATAAAATATCTTTCACTATTAAGAGAACGATAGGCCATGGAGTTCCTACCCTATTGATATGTCAATAATTTCCTAGCTCATTGTTTAGGCTAATATATGAGTTTATCATTATACATACAATGTCAAAATATATATTTTACCAACACAATTTATATATCAAAACATTTTATTTCCATCATAAAATATATTCTCCATTCCATATACAAGAATATTATTATTATTATTATTATTATAATGAAACTTTTTCATAAAAATATTTCATGCCAAAAGTATATAAAATCAATTTAAATCACTACTGACCTATATTATAAATTAATGCATAAAACTTTACTGTAGTTTGCTAGAGACTTTCGACTCATTTCCTTTATATAGTCTTATTGTATGTCTTAATGGTACACCTGAATAACAATTAAATTCCTAATTGATTACTGAGCTAATAAAAATTATCAAATTTTGATCGAAATTAAACTACCCATTTAATTCCTTTGACTTTCACGCTTATTGATATTTCCTTATCAGTATTTATTTTACACTTCGCATGACTAATGCGAAATTTTCAAATATTTCAAATATTTTAAATTAATTAAATTTTCTCTTCTCTTCTAATTTTTCTCAATTTATTTTTCATATTTTATTTTCCACTTTCACTTGGTTCAACCAAAAATTTCAATTTCTTCTACACAAAATTTTCAATCACCATCCACATAATTTTTCCGAAAATTCTTTTTTTTTTTAATCCAAAATTATCTTCTCATCATTTAATATCACCACAACTCAAAAATCATCAAAATCAAATTAAGGTTCCATAATTCCCTCTCCATTATTTTCCACCATAATAAAATTAAATTCCCAAAAATTCACTAAAAATCCATAGAATTAATTTCTTCTCAACTTCCATCACCATTAGTCTTTCCATCATCCAATCAACTAATTTTATTCCATTAATTCCCCATTTTTCCAAAGAATCCTATCCTTTATAGCTTAATAAAATTCTTACCAATGTTTTCCAAATTTTTGCAACAACATTCTAAAAAATTAAACTCAACAACATCATGCCATTAATAAAAGAAGGAATTTAAAGAATTTCTCACCTTCTCACTAGCTTAGGAATTCAGTCAAGTCTTCTTAATTTTCCAACTAATTTTCCTTCACCCCAACATAATTCCTCATACTCCTCATGCTTGGATGGTGGTATATACGAGAGAAAAATGGAAAAAAATCAAGGGAGAAGATAACTATAGTGGTTCATCCATAAAGGGTGAGGAAGAAGATGATATTGTTTTTTTGAACTTATCTTATAGAAAATAAAGAATAAAAACCCAAAAGTTGACTTTTTATAGCTCAATTAATTGCTAACTAATATTAATTAAGCTTAATCTAAGCTCATATTAGCTAATTAAAATTTAATCAACTTATTAAATTGACAATTGGCCCAATCACACACTAATCATCTTTGACATGAGCTACATTCTCACCAATCATAAATTTTCTCCAAATTAATTCATAATTTAATTTAATTATGTAAAATCCGGCCTCCAAATGGCCTAATTATAATATATAAAAATTATAAAATAATTTTCTATTTAAAAAGGTCTCTTTAATTTCGTGAAATGACCTCCGGTATGAAAATTGAATTTTTTCGGTGTAGACATTTCTCTTAATTTGGCCTGTAAAAATTCCTTCGTTGTTTAATTTCTACATTATCAGTTTTAAAAATCTTAGAATTCAATTGCGATCACATTGACACTATTGCAATTATGAAATGCATGTCTCTAACTTCTATTAGACTGCGAATCCACATTAGAGATAGTATTTCCACAAATCGGATCATTTGATCTTAAAATCTCGTCTTATCACTCCAACTATGAACTTAAAATAATATTCTCTTTATTTTGGTATGGTTAAATCATATTTTCACTACCAGAAGAAAATTTCGTATTTTTAATATGGTCAATTGCCTTTTTTTGTGCTAAATACAAAAACATAATGATTCATCAATTTAAGTCAATATTCATATTAAACATGTTATTTCATATTTTTGTGGACATGACAGTCACGATCGTGAAACACCTCAATTATATAATGTAGATTTTGCAATATTCATGGCCGTGAGCACTGAAAAATTTTACTTTATTAGTTTTTTTTAAAACTATTTTCATGTTTCCAATACTCATAATAATTTATATACTATCTATATACACCTAATATACTCTTGTCATATGTTATTTCTCTCCTCTTAAAGAATTTCATCCCCGAAATTACCTAAGATACTATTTTCTGAATAATTGTGGATGTTGGGCTTTTATCACTTTTTCACTTTTCTATGTAGCCTCTTTTGTTACATGATTTCTCCACAAGACTTTGACTAATGGTACTCATATGTTCCTGAGTTCTTTGATCTCCCTAACTAAAATTGGATTGGCTCTTCTTCATAAGTCAAATCCGGTCTCATCTCAATGCTTTCAACTGAAATTATGTGTGAGAGATCTGGCCTATATCTTCTCAATATGGAGACATGGAACACATCATAAATCTTGTTCAACTCTAGTGGTAGAGTAAGCCGGTAAGAAATTGGTCCCACTTTTGCAAGAATCTGATAAGTCCTAATGAATATCGGGCTTAATTTGCCCTTCTTTTTCAATCTTAAAACTTTCTTCCATGGGAAATTTTTTAGGAAAACCTTATCTCCCACTGCATACTCTATGTCTCTCATCTTGAGATCCATATGTGATTTCTACCTATCTGAAGCTTCCTTTAATTTTTCTTGGATAAATCATACCTTTTCCTTTGTCCTTTGTACCGAGTCTGGCCCCACTAGCTTTCTCTCACTGAGGTCTATCCAACATAGGGGCATTCAACATATCCTACCATATAGTGTCTCAGAAGGAGCTATCTTAACAATAGACTGATAACTATTATTATAGGCCAACTCCATCAAAGGAATATATTTTTCCCATCTACCCTCAAACTCAATCTCATAGCTCTTCATCATATCCTCTAAGATCTGTGTAACTCTCTCTGATTAACCATTTATCCAGGGATGGAAGGTTGTGCAAAAGCTAAGCTTAGTACCCAAAGTTCTTTGTAGACTATCCCAAAACTGAGAAGTAAACCTGAAGTCCCTGTTTGAAACAATGGAGATTGGAACTTCATGAAGTCATACTATCTCATTAATATAAGCTCTGCTAATTTGTTTAAAGAATAATATCTTCTGATAGGAAAAAAAATGAGATGAATTTGTAAGCCTGTCCACAATAACCCATTCAATATTATATTTCCTAGGCATCACTAACAACTCAATCACAAAGTCCTTAGTAATTCATTCCCATTTTGATTCTTGTATGGTGATAAACTGTAGTAACCATGATGCTACATGATGTTCTGCTTTGACCTGCTAACAAGTCAAACATTTAGTTGTGTACTTTGTGATATCTCTCTTCATACCTTTCCATTAATACTTACTCTTCAAGTCATGATACATCTTAGTGCTTCTTAGATGTATAACATACCCAATTTCATGTGCCTTTTGAAGAATCCTTTGTCTCTACTCATCAATACTAGGCATATATAATTGGCACTGATAATATAGCCCACCATTTATTTAAAATGTATAACCAGGTCTCTCCCCCTTAGAGATTAACTTAGCTATCTAAACAAGCTTATTATCTTGACTCTGTGCATCTATGATCTCCTAATTAAGTGTAGGTTGGATATGCAACTCTACCACCATTTTCCTACTCAATACATTAACCATTACATTGGGCTTGCCTAGATGGTAGTCAATGATACAATTATAATATTTTATTAGCTTTAATCATCGCCTTTGTCTCAAATTAATGTCTCTCTATGTAGAAAGGTATTTTAGACTCTTATGGTTTGTGCATATGAAATATTTCTCCTTCTAAAGATAGTGGTATAATATCTTCAACACAAAGACAATGGCTGCCAACTTTAAGTTATGTGTGGGATAATTCTTCTTATGTGTCTTCAGTTGCCTAAATACAGATGCAACTACCTTACCCTCTTGCATCAATACACATCCCAATCCATTATGAGAAGCATCACTATAGATGACATACTCCTTATTAGGGACTAGTTGTATCAAAACATGAGCTTTTATTAACATATTTTTTAGCCTATTAAAACTATTATGATATTTCTCTATCCACTTAAATTTTACATCTTTCCTTAATAATCTAGTCAAAGGAGAAGCAATCAATGAAAAACCCTTAACAAATCTCCTATAGTAATTAGCTACTCTTGATCTCTATTATGTTGTGAGGAGGCTTCTGACTCATAACTACATCTACCTCACTAGGATCAACCTTTATATCATTTATTGACTAATGTGTCCAAGAAAAGCCACCTTATCAAGCCAAAACTCATATTTTGAGAGTTTGGCATACAATTTCTATTCCCTAAATGCCAGCAATACTATCTTTAGATGTTGATCATGCTCCTCAGGTGTCTTCAAATACACCAGAATATCATTTATGATAACCATAACACACTAGTCTAGATAACTCTTGAATACCCTGTTCATAAAGTTTGTGAAGACTACTGAAGCATTAGTTAACCCAAAAGACTTAACCACAAACTTGTAATGCCCATATTTGGTTCTGAATGCTATCTTAACTATGTCCTCTAACTCTCTGCTAGTGATATCCAAATTTTAAGTCAATTTTAAAACATACACATGCACCTTTCAACTAGTCAAACAAGTTACTAATCTATGGTAACAAATATTTGTTCTTGATATCACTTTATTTTGCTGTTGGTAGTCTATGCATAGCCTCACAAACTGATCCTTTTTTTTGAAAAAAATAATGTCATTGCACCTTGTAGAGATACACTCAGTTTGATGAATCCTTTGTTTAGTAGCTTATGCAACTGAGCCTTAAGTTATTTCATCTTAGATGGTGTCATTCTGTATAGCACTATGAAAATAGGCATTATGCCTAGGATGAGCTCAATAAAGAACTCAACCTCTCTATCGAACATCTCTATCGGGTGGTAATCCTAGTAGGTCATCTGGAAAAACATATGGAAATTCTCTAATTGTAGGGATATCCTAAAGATCTAGATCTCCCTTCCTAGCGTCAACAACATGAGCTAAATAAACTTCACATCGCTTCTTCATCATCCTCTCGGCCTTCATCATAGAAATAACTCATAGAGGCTATAGGACAAACTCACCTTCCACTCACTCTCTTTATTCAGGTGTTTTAAGTACAATAAATTTTGCCTGGAGTCCACAACTGCCTCATGCTGTGAAAAGCCAATACATGTCTAAAATGACATCAAACTCATGATAGGGAAACTCTATTAAGTCTATAAGGAATTCTCTCCCATGAACCACCAATGGACACCCTTTGTATACTCGATTCACTATCACACTGTACCCTAGGAGATTTTAACCTCCATCATATAGTCAAGTTTTTCACTAACCATGTTATGATGTCTATGATTACTTTTGCATATATAAGAGTGTCTAGAACTCAAATCAACTAATGCATAAATATTTGAGTCATGTAAAGAAAACATATCAACTAGTCAAACAAGTTACTAATCTATGGTAACGAATATTTGTTCTTGATATCACTTTATTTTGCTGTTGGTAGTCTATGCATAGCCTCACAGACTGATCCTTTTTTTGAAAAAAATAATGTCATTGCACCTTGTAGAGATACACTCGGTTTGATGAATCCCTTGTTTTGTAGCTTATGCAACTGAGCCTTAAGTTATTTCATCTTAGATGGTGTCATTTTGTATAGCACTATGAAAATAGGCATTATGCCTATGATGAGCTCAATAAAGAACTCAACCTCTCTATCGAACCTCTCTATCGGGTGGTAATCCTAGTAGGTCATCTGGAAAAACATATGGAAATTCTCTAATTGTAAGGATATCCTAAAGATCTAGATCTCCCTTCCTAGCGTCAACAACATGAGCTAAATAAACTTCACATCGCTTCTTCATCATCCTCTCGGCCTTCATCATAGAAATAACTCGTAGAGGCTATAGGACAAGCTCACCTTCCACTCACTCTCTTTATTCAGGTGTTTTAAGTACCATAAATTTTGCCTGGAGTCAACAACTGCCTCATGCTGTGGAAAGCCAATACATGTCTAAAATGACATCAAACTCATGATAGGGCAACTCTATTAAGTCTATAGGGAATTCTCTCCCATGAACCACCAATGGAAACCCTTTGTATACTCGATTCACTATCACACTGTACCCTAGGAGATTTTAACCTCCATCTTATAGTCAAGTTTTTCACTAACCATGTTATGATGTCTATGATTACTTTTGCATATATAAAGTGTGTAGAACTCAAATCAACTAATGCATAAATATTTGAGTCATGTAAAGAAAAGATATCAACTAGTCAAACAAGTTACTAATCTATGGTAACGAATATTTGTTTTTTATATCACTTTATTTTGATGTTGGTAGTCTATGCATAGCCTCACAGACTGATTCTTTTTTTGAAAAAAATAATGTCATTGCACCTTGTAGAGATACACTCGGTTTGATGAATCCCTTGTTTAGTAGCTTATGCAACTGAGCCTTAAGTTATTTCATCTTAGATGGTGTCATTCTGTATAGCACTATGAAAATAGGCATTATGCCTATGATGAGCTCAATAAAGAACTCAACCTCTCTATCGAACCTCTCTATCGGGTGGTAATCCTAGTAGGTCATTTGGAAAAACATATGGAAATTCTCTAATTGTAGGGATATTCTAAAGATCTAGATCTCCCAAAGATCTAGATCTCCCTTCCTAGCGTCAACAACATGAGCTAAATAAACTTCATATCGCTTCTTCATCATCCTCTCGGCCTTCATCATAGAAATAACTCATATAGGCTATAGGACAAACTCACCTTCCACTCACTCTCTTTATTCAGGTGTTTTAAGTACCATAAATTTTGCCTGGAGTCAACAACTACCTCATGCTGTGAAGAGCCAATACATGTCTAAAATGACATCAAACTCATGATAAGGCAACTCTATTAAGTCTATAGGGAATTCTCTCCCATGAACCACCAATGGACACCCTTTGTATACTCGATTCATTATCACACTGTACCCTAGGAGATTTTAACCTCCATCTTATAGTCAAGTTTTTCACTAACCATGTTATGATGTCTATGATTACTTTTGCATATATAAGAGTGTCTAGAACTCAAATCAACTAATGCATAAATATTTGAGTCATGTAAAGAAAACATATCAACAATCATGCCATTATCTTATTGGTCCTTTCTAGCCCTTATAGCATAAGCTTTAGCTAGAACTCAACCTGTTTCTAGCCTATTAACAGTTTCTAAGGTCGACTGGGTAGGCTTGGAACAACCTCCTCTTACTTACATTCTAGTCTGAGCTGGAGTTGACTTATATAGTTTTAGTAGGTGCATTGTTATTAATCAAAGGACAATCCATTTTCATATGTTGCTTAGAACTACATCTGAAGCAAACACCTATTTCCATCCAACATTCCCTTTTATGGCTCTTATGGTAGGTGCCACAAACTGGAACACTATTTCTAGTAGTCTGGGTCTGAATGCTATCGGCTGCAGATGTAGCTTTATAGGTTTACCCCCTCATATATGGTCCTTTCAATGTATAACTCTGGCTCTTTCCCTAACTACTACTTTGAGACTATCCTTGGTGATGGCGACCTTTTTTGCCTATAGACTAGGCCATTAGAGCTATTGTTTGCTTGGAGATTTCCTTTGCTCTCTTTCTCTTCCCCTTCCTCTTTTCCACACTAATGGAAGATGAGACCAGCTTAGTGAAATTGACATGCTGAAGTACTGTCACATAGCCCTTAATCTCTACATAAGGTCATCCTCAAATCTTCTGCACTTGTCTATCTCATATGTGATCAACTCTAGAGCATATTTACTCAATTAAGTAAACTCCCTCTGATACTTTGTCACAATCGTCTTGCCCTATTTGAGATTCAAACACTCAATTTTTTTCTCATCTATATAGATTTGAGGGACATATTGCTTTTTAAATTCAGTAATAAAGAAGTTCCATGTCACTAGTTGGGCAACCTTTGGTTTCAGCAAAACTAACTTCCAATAATCATAAGCATCATCCTATAATAGAGATATAACATACTTGGCTTTCTAATCAGTAGCCACCTCAAACTCATCATGATCCTCTCAATATTTTCTATCTAGCACTCCGGAGCAGTAGAATCATCTTCCTTCATTCCCTAAAAGTCTGTAGATCTAAA
This sequence comes from Triadica sebifera, assembly GCA_023653625.1. Taxonomy (NCBI): domain Eukaryota; kingdom Viridiplantae; phylum Streptophyta; class Magnoliopsida; order Malpighiales; family Euphorbiaceae; genus Triadica; species Triadica sebifera. The sequence goes on along the minus strand of CM042892.1, from coordinate 30,857,407 downwards.
GTTATAAAGATTGTTTAGTTATAGCTTTAGCTTTAGTGGTGGAGGAATTGGTGCTGGATGTGGTACAACTCTAGCAATATGCTGTAGTAAATCTACCATTTACTACATCAAAGGAATCTGGCCTTGATCGACTTGTTCTGGAGCATGCTAATTTGGGATTAGTATTGCACCTAGACCCTAAACACTAGCTACATTTGGCTTGTTTGATGCCTAGTTATGTTGAAAGCTATGTCTCTTAGCTATATAATTCGATTTAGATGTCATCTCACTCTAGTTCTATAAGTTGACAGAGAAGTAGGCCAAGTTAGAGTTAGATGAGACACATGTATGCATGCATGATAGCCTCATTGCCCATTTAAGTCTAGAAATGCCTAAACCTAAGCTTTGATACCACTAAATGTAACACTCACCTATATAGTAGGACATAACTACATGGTACTAGCGAATGACATATGACCGGATGTCTTAATAACCTATTCTAATTAAAAACTTTTCTAATCTTATTTCTAGTCTACTGAATTATAGTACATGCGTGTCAGATAACACAATATCATTTCACAGCCGGCGAGTTCAACAAAACTGCTTTTTATAAAGCACAAGGATGGCATAGTTGAAACTCAATTCTTTTCCCCTAAGGAAAATGAACCCCAAGCCAGCACACCAGTGCAAATTTCCCTTTTTATAATTCCATATACCTCATTACTGGTTTTTCTTATTCCTTTATAGATTATCACTGTATTTAGTTCCCATATTTATAATTAACTTTTCTTATTACCGATTTAAATAATTCATTATTTAATACTCTAGACCCATAGTACCTAGATGCAAATTGTGAAATATGACTGCTCTAACTTGAGCTTAATCCATTCTACTCATTAACTATATATGTCTGTATAGTGCTAAACTAAGCTTTCAAATCAAAAGCACTTTCACTCGAGCTTAAGCTATTTTAATTGAGTAAAATATAACAATTGCATGCATATGGGATCAAGGGCACTATCACCCGAGATTAAAGCCACTTTGTCCCTAAAATAAATAATCCATGTACTAGATATTCTATGATACCATAACTCTTTTAATGATATGTCATCTATCCTATGCTAGTCCTTATATAGAGAATATGCATTAATAAATACAATTTGATTATTTATCACATTCAGTAATCCATTTATGAATTCCATATAACATCTTGTGATTTAAAGCATAATAAGCGTATCCATGTTCCAATTTACATTATCATACTGTATATCGTCTAAATTAATCATGCATTGTGTGTGTGCATACCAAAATCAAGTAATTTCATCTTAAAATTCAAAATACAATTTTTGGTTTTAAGGCATCCACATATGTGAAGCCTTTTTTCAAGGGTTGCCTGTCGTGATTGGTTTTGTGTGGACATTCATAGGTGTGAACCTTGATTTGTGACCATGAACATCTTTTGTGTAGTCATTCATGGGCATGAAACCTTTCTTCACAGCCATAAAACATCATTTTGTGTCAAATTTTAGCATTGTTTTAAAGCAAATATACACATGAACATGCAAATGCTCTAAGGCTATCCAATGTTAGTCACTCCTATCAACACTTTCCAGTATAATTCATCATTTCAAAGTTGTAATCATGCAAATTACTGATTGATATCATATAAATTAAATTCAAATAATCACATTCAATATTATAGCATTATCAAAGTTTAGGTACCAATCTTCCATATCCAATTTAGATTCGATAATGCCATTTATTTATGTTCCAACAATTCCTATATATCCATATATACCAAATAACATACCATTTACACATGTCATCACACAAACAATTGATTAATCAAATTTAAATGCGTATATGTACAAACCTTAATTTTCCAAACTCTCTCGCATGCGTAGGCTCTCTAATGGGTATGTCTACTTTCCTTTTTTTTTAATCTCTTAACACAATAATAGAATCCAAAATATCATATATTCAGTATATAAACCATCTATATGCCATAAACTAACAAAATCTTAACTTAATAATCTATTAAAAGTCTATAAACTCAAATCTCAATGTAGATTTATATTGGTTTTAAGGTTCAAAATGAAATTCTCATTCCTTTTAATCGATTTTAACCTCATCTATGGTGGGGATTTCATATTTTATTTATCAATATTGAAGGGAATTGAAAGAGAATCAATTCTAATGTTCAAAGAAACTGATGGCTAGGGTTTTTGGTGGAGAAATTATTAGTTTCTATTAAAACAAATATATGAAATGCTCAATTTAATTGTAGGTCTTTAAGGGTGTGATCATGTGTGTCACTACCAAGAAGATCCCCAGTTTCAAATTTTAGATTTCATAACATTCACAGTTGTGATGCTATATTCACAGTCATACCACTCTCTTTTTAAGTCTTTCTAACCATTTTCATATTCTCAAGACCCATAACCATTTATTTACTATCTATATACACCTAATATACTCTTGTTACATGTTATTTCTAAGCTTTAGCTTGCAGGCATTAGAATGTCACGGTGGCACATGTTGAAAATCCAATAAATTTTAAAACCTTTTTAAAAAATGTGTTCATGCACAATGGCCACAAGAACTTTTTCAAACCTTTGTAGAAATTCTAATTTTTCTTTCTCAACATACATATTAAATGTGAAAAAACAAAATAATAATAAAAGTGATGCTACTCACAAAAGTATCTTCAACATATCAAATTAATAGTTTAGGCTTCCATTGGCCTTAATGATATTTAAATATAAGGTTACATGTCCATAAAAGCATGTACAGAAATCCTTGATTTATCAATATACCTTGTTCTCTGACATGTCAAAAAAATCGTCATAATGGTGTATCACTAACTCTTCAAGTGACAAATTTGTCCTTTGACTATTTTACAGGCTTTTTTCTCATCAACTATCTAGAACGACTTCGAACATGTGTGAGAAAAATCCACAAGCTAAGAAAAACATTGTTTAGTGGTACATAAAGGGATACAGGTTATGGCATCCATATACACAACATACATATGTGCATGATAATATACCTCAACATACTTGGGTTATCATTCCATTCCATTCATATATAAGCATGCATCACATTCAACAAGATTCATATGTAACATGAAGATTTCATACCGTGCACAATCATTCATAATATTCACATACATTATGAATGATATAAATTCCAATATATAAACCAATTATTATTACTTATAGTTTACCCATGACACTCTAAGCTAGACTATTCAGATGTGGGTTATGGATCAGGAGCATTCACACAAGTTTAATATCTCATATGCATTATCTATATATATGCTCACCCAAGCTTTTTAAGTTAGGAGCATTCACACAAGTTTAAGACCCCTTTACAAAGTTTATAATCTCTCACACATACATTCACATATCAAGAGTACTCACATAAGCTTAAGATCCATTGTCCAAGTATCAAAATCACTTGTTTAATCATTCATATCCTATGGTACCGTTTTAGCCCTTAATGACATATCATTTTTCCTATTTCTAGTCCTGAATTAGAGTAATGGATTTATGTATATTCATATTAACATTGTTGTCTAGCATGTTATCATCATGTTCATACATATGCTCACATATAGGAAACGTGCCTTATATTCATATGCCACTTGTATTTTCATGAAATAACACATGCTTATGATAAATCTTACTTATGTATGCATTATTTTTCAAAATCTTATGATTTCATGTTCATTCATATGTATAACATGCTTCTAGAATAATTAGGTAGCATGGTATCACATAATTTAGATTATCTCTGGAGCATATTGAAAATGTGATCACGGTTATTAATAAGACATTCACGGGCATGAAGGTGTGCTTCATGGATAGCAACTTGCAAACATGGTGGTAAACCTACCCGTGAATGCTTTTTGTGTAAAATTGAACAATAAAAAGGTTAATCATTCATTGTCATAAAGGGGAGGTTCATTGGCGTGGATGTGTGATTCATGATTGTGAACACACCATTCATAGGAGTGAAGCTGGGCTTCACGGGATGCTAGTTATGAATATGGTTATGAATATGCTCGTGAAAACTTATATCCAAACTTAATCTCTACAAGTCAAACATTCATAGGAATGAAAAAAAGGTTCATAGGCATCGATAAATGCTGCACAAGCCTGAATAAGAGCTTTATGGGTAAGCGCTTTATGGTGCAGAATTGACTAAAACATGACTTAAGCAATTTTACACTCCTTTCATGTCATAAAGGTCATTCTCAAATAAAGTTTCATGCCTCGCACATAAAATAACCACATTCAAGACTTCTAATCATCTTAAATCATTCAAAATCACATTTTATGTCAAAAAAATAAAATCTTAACTTATCTACCACACCTCATTGTCTCTCATAAGGCCAAAGAATCAACATTTATGCATAATATCATTCTTATACATATCAATTCTATATTTAAGAATTTAAAATCACCAAGTATACATTTTTATCATATCAAACATTTAATAACACACAAAATCAAACAAAAGAGACTTGGATGCCAATATGTACTAACCTTTTAAAAAAGAAGCCTCTATCAACTTTCCAATCTTGATTCAAGTTTTGCCTCCTTTTTAAGGGTTGTCTCCACCCATTCTAGGGCCTCCTAACATATCAAAATATCCTTTTTAGTTCTTCTTCACATATATAATATGTAAACACTTTTTTATGTGCATAAACCCTATGTTCATTGTCAAAATCCCACTTTTAGGTAATAATCCTTCTCAAGTCCTCACTTTTACTAATTCATGGTTAAATGTGTGTGTTTTCTCATTAAAACAATCATGGCTTGAAGGAACCCTAACCCATTTGAAATGGGTCTCATGAAAGAAAACAATAGGAAAAAGGATAAGAAGAAGAAGAAGAAGAAGAAGAAGAAGAAGAAGAAGAAGAAGAAGAAGAAGAAGAAGAAGAAGAAGAAGAAGATGATGATGATGATGATGATGATGGTGATGAAAGATAGCCCTTTTTTATCGAGCTACTGAAAGATACAGACATGGATTCTTATATTTTCCTCCCAAAAATCATTTTCCAAGATAAATCCATTTTTTCCTCTTTCTCCTTTAGATTTCAATCATCGTATGTCTTTTTCCTTTAATTTTCAGTTGGATTTAGGTCTAAAATGAATAAAATGGTGAGGGCATAAGGGAGTTCGGTTGCTATGTGAGAAAATGGTAATGAACGAGATGTGTTATGCAGAAAATGAAGAGGAGGTGGAAGAAGAACAAGACTTTTATACTCATGGTCAAAATTACCATCTTGCCCTATGTAAAATTGCCATCTTGAGAACTCATAATCCAAGGGTTCATATTAAAAATATCCATAACACATCTCATCCACCAATAATATTTTAGTTCAAGTCAATAAAATGATATAAAATTCTTGCACCCATATATTTATAGTAATGTTATTACTCATATGTTTATTAAAAATTGTCTTTAATTAAGTCTTCACTTCTTAATTAATCATATCCAATAATTTAATGATCATTTAAACGTTAATATTATTCCTTTTAGTTCAAATTTAGACTTCAACAAATGTTGTTCTGCCTTTTAAGTGAGCTAGCAATTCTTAACTTAAATTGACGGATGTTATACTATTAGGTATAGATTTTGCTGCTTGTAGACCATTCTGATCCTAAACATTGAGTTGGATTTTCAAAAAAAAGAAAAAGAATTTTGATAATGGGTGCAAAAGAGAGAGAGAGAGAGTGAAGAGAAAGGTGAAACAAAAAAGAATAAGAAAAGAGAAAAATGAGTGAAAGAAATTCCATGTTTCATTTTTAATGAAAATTAAAAATTTATTCAACAATTCACATTAGGGGGTAACAACAATAGACAAAGTTTGGTTAATTTATCCCAAAATTGAATAATAGGAGCTCAATTGTCATGAGATCAATCTTAGGATGCTATTTGATTTTAGGGCCAAAGCATAAGGTGCAATTTGCACCTTTTGCTATATAATAATAATAATAGAAATGAAACTTATAGCCTTTAAAATTTATAAAAATAAGTTTTTAGTATACAAACAATACTTTAATTGTCATCTTAATTAATAATTCTTGTATTATTACATATATTAAGAAAAAATAATTTTAGATAACTCAATTACTTTATTACTATAGGACTCATACTAGATAATTAGTTCATATTTAGTTCGATTCTAATAAAAAATTTATATGATTTTTACATGAATTTTATAATTGAATTGATTTGAAATTGAAATCTTTTGTTTGGTATGATTTATACAAAATGTGAAATTCATTTAAAATTATTTTACTAAAACATATTCCGATATCTATTATTGCATATATCTTCTTCATTAATTTTTTTTAATTGAAAATATGAATTTTCAAAATAGTTATACAAATTAAACAATTATATGAAATAAGATTTTTACTATCTAAGTAAATATTATTGAAAAAACAATTATCGATCAATTAATAAATATGATATCGTTATGTTTAACTTTCTATTGGACAATAAAGAAAAAATAAAATAAGTGAAATAAATAATTTATTTTTTAAAAAATATAATTATTTCAAACACATAGTAATGTAGCATTTTTTTAACCTCATATGAGAGAGAGAGAAATAGAGTTTTTACCATTATAACTATTAGGGGAGAGGAAAATTCTACAATATCTTAAGAGAGACTTGAACATGAGTTATTCTAAGTAGGGGTGTATATGGTCTGGTTCAATTCAAAAATTAATAAATCTTTAGTATTGTCTTGAAAATTCAAAGATCTATAATTCTACCTTGTTTTATATTGAAAAACAAATCTCCACATTATATTGTCTTAAATATTTGGGACAATTCAGTACAATTTTTCAGTTTTTTCAGTATTAAATAATACAATACAAAACAATGTAGTACTAAGATATTTTGAACTAAATAAAAAGTCTATAAAATCTAAATATGATATTTAATAGTATTATAAAAATTCATAATTATCACATAAAAATACTCATAATAAACAATCAATCATTAAGGAGGAAGAAAAATTTATGAGAGTATTTTTATTTAAAACATTAAATTAAAATTTAAAAATGTAATATTTTCTTATATAGAAGTTTTATGAATTAAAATGTTTAATTATAAACTATAAGTATGTAAGTTTGTGTGTATTTAAATTATGTATACAACTATAGTGTCTATATTAATTATAAAGTATATAATTATATAATTTTATTAAGTATATTAATTATATATATTATTTATTAATATAATTTAGATTACTATAGAAGTTTAATATAATATAATTGTTTTGATAAAAAAATATATATAGTAAGCTATGCAGATAATAATATTTAAAATTTAAATTATTAGGTATATAAACTCATAAATAAGTATAAGTATATAATTATAAAGTATAAATATGTATATTTATGATTATATATATATATATAGTGTGCACATTAATTATAAAATATAAATATGTATAAGTTTATTAAGTTTACTATATATATTATTATTTATTAATATAATTTATATTAGTATATAAGTTTAATATAATATAATTATTTTGATAAAAAATAATATATTATATATAGTAAGATATACATATAATAATATTTAAAATTTAAATTATTAAGTATATAAACTTAGAAGTAAAATTATAAATATATAATTATAATAAAGTATAAGTATGTATATTTGTTATTATTTAATTTTAATATATATATATATATATATATATATATTATAAGTTCATTACGTATATGATTAATTATATATATATATATTATTTATTCATATAATTTAAATTAGTACAAAAATTTAATATAATATAATTATTTTGATAAAAAAATTATATAACTAGTGACTCACTTTGTTTAAATAATAGGGAAGATGACCGAAATATGCCACTGAAAAAATATACTAAAATAAAAATGAGTTGTTAAAAAACGCAAATGAAGTAAGATGTACAGTTGGTCAAATCTAGTATGAATTGTACATGGACGATAGTTGGAGTTAGCAGCCTTCTTAGGGTTCTCATATCTGGAACTCAGGGAAAGATAATCAATTGACATTTGCGAACAATTTAGTATGCATATAATATTATTTAAAGTTTTTAAATTATTAGATATATAAACTTATAAGTATAAAGATAAATATATAACTATAAGTATATAATTATAAAATATATATATTTATGGCTATTTAATAATAATAATAATAATAATAATAATAATAATAATAATAATAATAATAATAATAATATTTTCACTAATTATTATATTAATTATATATTATAAAAAATCAAATAATATAATTATAACAAATCATAATTTATATTAATTTATCATGTAATTATAGTACATTTACTATAAATTAGGTTACTTTATAATTTATTCACTTAAATTAATTTACCAAATAATTAATGTAATTTAGATTTATTATATAATACAATTAAAATAAATTATAAACGCTAAAAAATATAATTAGTAATGAAAAATATTTATAGTAAAAAATGAAACTAACAATATATTATAAATAAGTTTTATTTACATATTAATAAAAAAAATAGTTGATTAGTTTATCTTATATTTATATGGAGGTTATAGTTTCAATTTTCTACAACACAATTATAAAAAGTTTAGCATATAAAATTATTTTTAGCATTTAAAATTTTCAATTATTTAAATTCCTTACTATTATAAATATCATATAAATTTTATTATAATTTAATTGTATTGATTAAAGTATATTTAATTATAAGTTTAAGTTATATTATATTTGTATAATAAAAATATAAAAGTTATAAATAATGTTATATATAAATTATTTCATTTTTACAAGTTATTATATATAGTAAAATTATAAACATTTAAATATCAGTTTTTTTCAGTATAATTTGGTTTTATAACAATTCGATACAGTTTTCGGTCCATATATTATTAAAAATTCAGATCTGTCAAAATTAAAGTTAACGGTATAATACAGTTAAATTCTAGTAAAAAAATCAATAATTTAATTCGATTTAAATTTTTTTTCAATTTTTGGTCCAATTCGGAAATATTTATTATCTGTTTATGACCCTAATTCTAAGTGCTTCACAAGCTCTTTTCTCCGTGAATATTCTTTAATGGATAAGAAAAATAGATGAAGGAAGAGAGCAAAGTCATAAATAATTTTATCATTTGAAAAATAAGAACTCTTAGTTTAAAATTCATTTCCAAATTCTAACTTTCATAAATTTTGATTTAATTACATTGAATTCTAAGAAACTGATATATAAAAATTTCAGATGAATTCTCACTCAAATCAAGTATATAAATACTAAATTTTAAAAATGAATTTTATAAAATTCTGTAAAATTCATTTATAAAATTGTGAAGTTATGGAATTTGCCAAATCTGTCGCCCCTCAACTTAACCTCAACACTTAATTGTCCATAATCTTCAATTGAACACTCAAAAATCATTAAAATTTTCATTGTATGAGAAAAAAAAAGTCTCTCCAACAGGCAAATGAAAGTTTCTTGGTTTCCTTGCCGCCACATAACAAAAAATTCTCTTTCCCTATAATAATAATAATAATAGCCCTTCATAAGCATTCCCAGATTCTTATCTTCCCAAAATCTATTCTATAATAACCAACCACGCCGCTCCAGCAATCCGACCTCATCAGGCCGTCGATAAACCACGACCACCAAATCACCACCAGAACAACCCCAGCGGTCCAGCCTCTAGCTCAATTAGTAGCAAACATCTTGGAATAAAAATTAATCAGCAACTAATCCAAAATCCATGAAATTAATTACGCAATGAAAAATGTTGGGCAATTTATTAAATCAACAATTTATCCACAGTGTTGGGTAATTCATTCCAAAATTTGGAATTTCAACAATATACTCAATGGGTAATTTACAAGTTCCATTTACAAATTTCTGGGTAAACATTAACTAAAATCAAAATTTGAAAATCACTTAATTAAAACAAGAAACTAATTTTCTGGATAAATAAGAAACCAGAATAAAAAACACCACTTTCTTCACTGATTTCTACCCAAGAGTCCATACCAATCAAACTCAAAATCAGCCTTGAAAATTAGATATGCTGCACCTAATATACCAGTTATTGGGTTAATTTGGCGAAGAATTAAGTTTTGGTAATTAAGTTTGTGTGATTAACCCAATTGCAAAATACGGTAGAAGTGTAAATTTTGGTAATTAATCCTCAAAATCCTCAAAAGTTTATAAGAACAGACAATTAAGCCGGCGATAATATTTTGTTTAGATTAGATGTTGTGAATGTCATGTGTTTAGCCAAGTCTTCTTCATTTCAATGGTTGATGTTATTTACTATGTGGCTTTATTCCTCTCATGTTACGAGAACTATTGTTTATGTCAATACAATCACAAATTGAAAAATACAAAATTACAAATACTTGACAACAAAGAAGCGTAGTTACCAATGTATAAGCATGAATGCTCTAAAAGCTATATATTTAGAAAATGTGCTAATTGTGATCTCTGTGTAAGTGAACAATATGAGAACTCAGTCATGGATAATAATTGCTGTAATTATAATCCAAATATGCAGAGGAGAAGCAGCAATATCATTATCCTCTAAAGAAGATGATAAAATTACGAGTTTGCCAGGGCAACCACAAGTGATTTTCAATCAATATGGAGGCTACGTTACGGTTGATGAGTACCAAAACAGATCTCTTTTCTATTACTTTGTGGAAGCACAAACTCTCCCTGCTTCCAAGCCACTGGTTCTCTGGTTAAATGGAGGTCTTTATATATCAATTAATTTTTTTCTTTTTTTTTGGCTCCTTAAAAAAAGAAAATTTAATGAAGGAATTCATAATTAATTGGGATTATTTTGGTTGATTTAGGACCTGGGTGTTCTTCTGTTGGAGCTGGAGCCTTCTCTGAGCATGGCCCCTTCAGGCCAAGTGGAGGCAATCTCACCATCAATCAATATAGCTGGAATAAAGGTTGGCCCTTTTTAACAGTTTTCCATTTTTAATTGAATGCCACTTAAGTAAATTAATGGCTACTTTACTTATATTACATTCTATTATTGATCTACTCTATGAAAAAAGTCATGAACAGGATCCAAGCAAGACGTTCATGCCATACATCCTTTTTTTTTTTTTTAATTTTAAAGCTAAAAAAATTATGGCAAAATTTAATTTATTTAAATTTTCAAATTAAATTGAACAGAATTTTAGTACAAAAGTATTTCCAAAAGGGCTTTAAGGTTTTCATACCATAGAAAGAGAAAGAAACTGAAGCTTAATTATGTAGTGTAAATGGATGTTACAGAAGCAAATATGCTGTATTTGGAATCACCGGCAGGGGTTGGGTTCTCATATTCTGCTAATACATCTTTCTATGACCTTGTTAATGACACTATCACAGGTTAATATTTCCCATTCTCTTCAATTCATTCTTTATAATCTTACCTTAAGCTAAAAAATTCTGACTCAAATATCAGATAATTTTTTTCTTCTTTGATTAACCGAAGCTGATATACATTAATTAAAATTGGTTTTCTTTTAGCACAAGATAATCTGGTATTCTTGCAGCAGTGGTTCCTCAAATTTCCTGAGTACAAAAACAGAGATTTCTTTATAACTGGAGAAAGCTATGCAGGTACCTACAATAATATGGTTGAATAATGAAGCATATATGGCATCTGTGTCTCTAGATTAGAGACTTGAAGTCAACTCCTATATTTTTTGCAGGTCACTATGTACCACAACTCGCAAAACTCATTGTTGAATCAGGATTACCATTCAATTTGAAGGGCATAGCTGTAAGTACAAACACTATCATATAAATTATTGCATGAATTTATGACAATGAATTGAAAGTCCCTACTTAGTGTCCCGCAGCCATAGGTTCTTCTAATAGTGTGAGCATCTTATTACAATGTATAGAATTTAAAACTGTATCTAATCTTTTGATATTTAGTTAATATGACAACAATTTTACATACGGCTACCAATAATATATTATATAAACCCTATATTTTTTTTAATAATAAAAATCATATCATTTTGCAGATTGGAAATCCTCTCCTAGAGTTTAATACAGACATAAACTCAGAGGGTGACTACTACTGGTCTCATGGGTTGATATCAGATTCTTGTTACGAACTTGTGAATTCTGTTTGTAACATTTCACAGCTGTGGAGAGAATCCACAAGTGGGTCTCTATCAGATGCTTGTAAAACTGTAGATGCTCAGCTTTTCGCAGAAATTCCCGACGAAATCGATGGATATGATGTCACAGCCGATGTATGTGTATCAGAGAGTACGACTAAAACAAATAATCATCTACTAAGACCTAGGTTTAGGATTTTGTCATTGGCCCAATCGCAATCTGTAAGCTCTCTTCAATCAATTAACCAATATCCAGCCTGTAATTAACCTTACCTAGCTAATTAACATGTTTTTACTTTCCATTTTTTTCAATTCTCTTGTACAGGAAGGTGACGAGAATATTGACGTTTGTGTTGAAGAAAAGACTTATAATTACTTGAACTCTAAAGATGTTCAAGCAGCTCTTCATGCTCGTCTCGTAGGAATCCGCAGTTGGAGTTTCTGTAGCAGTGTAATGAACTATGATCGTCAAAACCTAGAGATACCTACCATTGATGTTGTGGGCTCACTAGTCAGTTTGGGAATTCGGGTTTTAGTGTACAGGTATATCCATCCATTACCACAAAAAAGACATGCAGACAACAACATAAAATTGTTGTAATATTTATTGATGGTAGTAGATCGACAACCACTTTATCTGCTCTCATTATTGTCAGTCTTGCAATAATTTAAGTATCTTATTACAACTATTAGAATTTGAAACCGTTGTTAATATATTATCATATAATTAATGTAGCAACAATTTTACATTCGCTACTAACAATTAGTTGCATAGATTCTATTTATATACTACTGAATATCATACAAAAATATCATCTCTTATGTTTGATATATACTTGCAGTTTTTTAGCATTTTAACATTTGCTTGAAAGTAACCTGACAGTGGAGATCAAGATTCAAGAATTCCATTCACTAGTTCAAGGACTTTGGTGAATGGTTTGGCCAAGAATCTGAATCTAAATGCAACTTCCACTTATAGAGCTTGGTTTGAAGATCGACAGGTTAATTATATATTAATTAGATGAAATTCTTATGTTGAACTTATTTTAGATAAACTCAAGTTTGAATATTAGTTTTTCAAAAAACAAGTAAAATGGTAATTAAAAAAAAGAGATTAGTCGGTGCCTAAACAATATTACTGGCATATTGCTTTTTTGAATGGTTGAATTTGTCTTAATTGGCAGGTCGGTGGATGGACACAAGTGTATGGTGACAATGTATTAACATATGCAACTATTAGAGGAGGCTCTCACATGGCACCATTTTCATCACCTGCGAGATCTTTAGTGTTATTTAAAACATTTCTTGCTGGGACTCCTTTACCTAAAAATTAACCAACTTTCTCCATATATTAAACTTTTACAAATGCATTTTTTTCATACACTACTACTTTGTTGCTTTCTTTTAACAATAAGAGTTTCGAATTAAGTAATGCAATCAATAAATTACTGAATTCCTATTTTAGCAATTCAATTTCTTGTAATCCTTTTGAGGAATTTCTGAGGCTATATTCAAATGAAAAGTAAACTTTATCCATATTTTTCCTATTATATCCCTTTATTGAATTCAAATAACTCAATTAGTCATACAGGTAATTAAAATGGTAGTGTTTGTACAAGAGAGGATTTTGAATGCAGATCAAATTGGAAGATCCAGTAAAATGGCCCTTGGAGTTCCTGCCTTGTGTTTCAAAGAAAGATTCCTCAAATTGGTCTCTTCTTGGTTTCTCCTTGACCATCCTTTTATGGAATAGGGACATATGAACATGAATAATTTTATTTTAGAAATGTATTATGTTCATGAATTTCGGACATTAATTCATAAACTGTCCTCGAAATTGGCAATTTTATGCTACAATTTACAAAATCAAAATCTGTAGAAAATTTACAGGAAAAAAATTCCATTCATAAAACAGAGTTTCTTTTATTTTTTCTCATGTTTTCTGCATAACTTTGATATAATTATAACCTAAGTCAACAACTAACACATACACTTTTGGACAAACAAGTTTCATAAAATTAAGGATTACTAATTTTTTTTTCCTAAAGTAAAAATCTATATCACACTCCAATATCAATATTTTTCCTAAAACTATTAATGCATGTAATTTGTATATGCATTGTAATACCCTAAAATATAATTATCATTAAACCAATTATACAAGTGAATGTTATGAAACCTTTCTTTTTCAAATCCGATTTAAATAAAAATTTTCCTTTAAAACACTTTGTTTGCATCATAATCATGATAACTATTTTATGAATTCGTTGGTATGTGATATCTTTATGACTCATATATATGTGCATTGATTGATTTGGGTTCAACACATTCTTATATATGCATAAGCACTCCTAGACAACATAACATAATTAGTGAAAATCTTGAGTATGAAATTGAGGTTACAAACCCCTTAGGGCATAGTATGATAGTGAACTAGGTTTATAGAGGATGTCCTTTAATTGTACATGGGATAAAATTTTCGACAAACTTGATAGAGTTGTCATTTCATGAATTTGATGTCATATTGGACATGGATTGACTTTCACTGCATAGGGCAGTAGTAGACTTGAAGGCAAAATTTGTGATGTTTAAAACACCTGAACATGGAGATGTAAAAGTGGAAGGAGAGTTGTGCCCATAGCTTCCACGTGTTATTTTAATGATGAAAGTCGAAAGCATAATAAGGAAAGGATATTTTTGATAGGCTTTGATAGCCTATAGCTTCCACATGCCAAATAGGCTTTGATAGTCTTAATAGAAAGTTAATAGAGGCTCCAATTTTGACACAACCAGTTTCTGATGAGGAGTATGTCTTCTACAGTGATGTTTCTCACAATGGACTGTGATGTGTACTGATGCAAGAGGGTAAGGAAGTAGCATATACATCTAGACAACTGAAAATATATGAGAAGAATTATTCCACACATGACTTAGAGTTGACAACCATTGTCTTTGCATTAAAGATATGACATCACTACATTTATGGGGAGAAATGTTTCATCTACATAGACCATAAGAGTTTGAAATACCTTTCTATATAGAGAGATCTTAATCTAAGCCAGAGAGCGATGATTAGAATTGATAAAATATTATAATTGTGTTATTAATTTCCACCCAAGTAAGGCTAATGTAGTGGTTGATGCTTTGAGTAGGAAGATGGTGACTGAGTTGCACATCTGGCCTATACTTAATCAGGAGATTTTAGATGCACATAAGCAGGATAGTAAATTTGTCGAGATTGTTGAGCTTGTTTCTAAGGGGGAAAGACCAAGATATATAGTTGAGACAGATGGTGGACTATATTACTAGGGTCCTTTATGAGTGCCCAGTGTTAGTGAACTGAGGCGGAGATATTACTGGAAGCACATAAAACACGGTATACAATGCACCCGAGAAGTACTAAGATGTATCATGACCTGAAAAGTAAGTACTGGTGGACATGTATGAAAAGAGATATCACAATATTCAATTAGATGCCTGACTTGTCAACGGGTCAAGGCAGAACATTAGGTACTATTTGGATTATTGCAACCTATCACTATACTAGAATGGAAATGGGAGCGGATTACTATAGACTTCATGATTAGGTTGCCAGTGACTTCTAGGAAATACGATGTTGTATGGTTTATTGTGAATAGATTTATAAAGTCAACTCACTTATTGCTTATCAAGAAGGATTACCCTTTGAACAAGCTAACAACGATATATGTTAATGAAATAGTATAACTTTGTGGAGTGTCAGTCTCCATTGTTTCAGATAGGGACTCCAAGTTTACTTTTCAGTTTTGGGGTAGTCTATAAAGAGCTTTAGGTACTAGGCTCATCTTCAGTATAACTTTTCATCCCTAGATAGATGGATAGTTAAAGAGGGTGGTACATATCCTAGAAGATATGATGAAGAGTTGTGTGATTGAATTCGAAGGTAGCTGGGACAAATATGTTCCATTGATGGAATTTGCTTACAACAATAACTATCAGTCTAGTATCGAAATGGCTCCATATGAGGCATTATATGGTAAAAAGTATCGAACACTCCTATATTAGATAGAACTCAATGAGAGAAAGTAAGTGGGACAAACTTAGTACAAGAGGCAATAAAGAAGGTATGAGTGATCATGGACAGATTGAAGACAACTTCTGATAGATATAAATTATATGTAGATGTCAAGAGGAGAGATATAAAGTATGCAGTGGGAGAGAAGGTGTTCCTTAAAGTCTCTCTATGGAATCTTTGTATTTACTCTTAAGAACCTTGTGCATTTAAAATCTTCAACTACCTTATCTTTCATTTATTTTATGTTGTAATCCATTTTTGCTCAAGTTTTGTTGAACTTTCTGGTAGTTGAATATGTTTATTCTTTTAATCAATTACTTAATAGTGAGATTGACTGAGTTGGTTTAGGAGTTGTTGCCCAGATATTGTACCAAGAAGGGGGTTGAATTGGATATTAAAATTTCTTAACTTTTAAGTGTGGAAAGAAAAGTTAAGTTGAGTAGGGATAGGAAGATATCACACAAGAATTTTTTATAGAGGTTCGGGTGTTAACAAACCCTACTCCTCTCCCCAATCTCAGTTGGGAGTTTCACTAACACACTAAGTGTTACAATAGAGTTTTACAAGCTCACTCCCAACTATGGTATTTCTAACAATGGATCACACCTAACCCAGAAATCCCTTGTGTTTTAATGGCTCACACAATAAACCAATTCCTTGTGTTTTAAAGGCTCACACAAATAACCCTTACAAGTGTTCTACTCTTAATCTAATATACCCAAACTCACTTGAGTAGTAGATTACAAAGAGAAACACTCACAAATCTATAATGCTCAGAAAATAATGAGCAAAACGATTTTTACAGAGAATTAATGTTTGTTTTGAAAGTATTAAATGTACAAATGGCTACAACAAGACCTTGATTCAAAGTATTTGCTATTCTCTTATTCTGGATTCATAAATGACTTGCATTTATACTTTCATGGTGAATTATAGTCTTTTGGTTGCATTTAATGTGGAAATAGCCATTAAACCAACTCTTAATTTCGTGTCTGACATGTTTCTCTTTCCTCTTTCATGGTCGTGAATAAGTGTGTCACGGTCGTGATTATTCTTCTAAGCCGTGACTTGAGTGGTGACTTCGGTCATGAAGCATTCTGGAAGGATTTGAAATGTTTGATCACGGGCATGACATTATTGTTTCACGGGCATGAACATCCTTCCTAGTTGTGGTCCAAGTAGTGCCTCTGGCTATGAAGCTCTTTGGAGGAATTTCAATGTTTTCTCACGGGCGTGACTTTCTTTCACGGGTGTGACTGATATGATCATTCATGGTTGCTATCATTCTTCATGACCGTGAACTTTAAATGTTGGATAGTTGGTGCTAAACTTCATCACGGGCATGACATAAAAGGTCACGGGCATGAACATGCTATTTCTTCATTTTTTATCTTTTTAAGGTTAGTCTTCCATTCTCCATTCTTGCTATCATTTTCCATACCTTGTTCAATAGACTTAGAAAACAAGTATGTTAAATACACTATTGCTATTTTATTTCTTAGCATCAAAATGACAGAAATACCCCTCAAGGTTCAGCAGGAGTGAAACATATTTGTAAGGTTTTTGTGTGAGCCATCAAAATACAAGGATTGAGTTATTATGTTAGCCATTAAAACACAAAGGTTTTGGGGTTAGGTGTTAGCCAAGAGTGAAAATCACCATAGTTGGGAGTGAGTTATGTAAAACTCCATTGTAACTCTTTTGAGTTAGTGAAATACCCAATTGCGATTAGGGATAAGATATAAGGTTCATTAACACCCAAACCTCTATAAATCTTGTGTCTCTTATTTATTCTTTTATCTCTCTATCATTTAATTGTTATTGCTTTAGCTAAAAAATTTTATTTAGCCACCAATTCATCCCCTTTTGCGATTAGGTGGGTAACAATTAGTATCAAAGCTATGTCTAGCATCAAAACCTAACAAGTGCTAGTAAAGATCAACTCATGGCTAATGAAAGGATTAAGCCTTATTTTGATGGGTCAAACAATGTCCATTGAAAGTTTAGAAAGGAGGCATATCTCGATAGTGAAGGAATTTATATTTGGAATAGTGTTTAGAAGGAGTGAACACCTCCAACAAGAAGGAATGCCGATGATGAAGAATAAATCACTCCAAGGGATTATTGGATGGAGCCTCAAAAGAGGGCTAATGGAAAAAACAATAAGACTATGACAATTCTAACAAGCTTTTTATCTCTTGAAAAGTGTGGTAAAGTTCAATATTGTCTAACTTCCTACTCAATTTGGAGTAGAGAATTACCATGAAGGAACTAAATAAATGAAGTCTAAGAAGATTCAACTTCTTACGGCATAATATGAACTCTTCAAGATGAAGTAAAATGAGTCCATCACTGACATGACAAACCATTTTCTAGCCATCTTCAATGGCATGAAGAAGCTTGGAAGGCATACTATCTTAGAAGATGTAATTAACAAAATCCTAAAAAGTCTTCTAATGAAAGATTATGGTTTAAGGGTTATGGGTATTAAAGAAGCTAATGAGGATTTGAGCACTATTCTTACTGATCTACTCATTAGTAAGATTCTTACTCATAAGATGGCTCTGACAAGAGATAAGGAGCTTGAAGGAGAAAATGAGAGGATAATGTCTTTAGCATTCAAAGTTTCATTCTCCAAGCCTTAAGATGAAGACATTTTTAGTGGTGAGGAGATAGCCATACTCTCAACAAAGATCAATAGAATGTTCACCAATAAGTATGACTCTATTAAGAACTATAAACAAATAACCTTAAGATTCACTACAAGTTACTCCTCATCTAACAAAAGCATGGAGGAAGTCAAGTGTTATGGGTGCAAAAAGAAGGGACATATCAAATCAAAATGCCCTAAGCTCAATAAGTACAAGAAAATACCCAACAAGGAAGATAGAGATAAGTGACACAAAACTACATGGAATTATTACACCTCAAATTATCTTAAAAAAAGTGAAAAGGAGGTGGCCAACTTGTGCTTCAATACTATTGAGGACAACTCTATTGATAAGTTATGTTCTACATCTCAAACTTGTGAAGATGTATGTGATTTAATTTTTGATGATGACGATGATGATATCATTGAAGTTATGGACCTAGAGATATAAAGATATAAAAAGAAAATTGAACTTTATAAGAAGAATAACTCTAAACTTAAAAATGATTTTATTGACATTTAAAATGTAGTTTTAGAGTTAAAATCCTCTAATGGTTCCTTAAAGAAGTTATAAGATGAAATTTCATCAAAACCCTCACCGCATCTTTGTTAAATAAAATAATCCTTTGAAAAATGAGGTTGAAGAGCTTAGGAATTCTATCTCTAAATTTCACAAAGGGAATGAGAGTTTGGATACCTTAATTGTATCACAAAGACCTCGTTTAGTGAGATATGATTTTGGCTTTAATGGAGCATCATCATCCTTCCTACCTAGGTCTATATTTTTTTAGTCTAGCACACCACAAATAGCTTTTACCAAGGCAATAACCCTAAGGGCTAAAGGCAAGGCACACATAAAACCCCCTACTCAAAAGAAGAGTAACAAAGGGTAATATGCCTTAAGAGAGAAACTTCAAAAGGCCAACTATGCCTTCTTATATAAGAGGCATGCACTTAGGAAAATACCCATTATATATGCTTGTTCATATTCATGCTTTCATGTTAGCACTAGCAAGGTAGTGAGGCCTAAACCTCATGCGAAGTGACAAAACCAATTTAAGGCCAAACAATGCCATTATTGCATAAAGCTTGGGCATATGCATATAAACATTCATTGTTTTATAAGGAATGCTCATTGGGAACCTTCTAAAGCTAACCCTTAAGGGCCCAAGTTTGTTTTGGTACCTAAGAACAAAACCTAATTTATTATTTTGTAGGTGTGCCTTAAGTCCATATCAAAGGAAAATATTTGGCTTGCAGATAGTGGATGCTCAAGGCACATGGTCGAAAATAGAAATTTATTCACCCAAATTAAAAGGATCAATGGTGGTAAAGTCACATTTGGAAATAAATTAGGGTAAGGTAATTGGCATTAGTTCTATTGGTTTAGATGATGTTTCTTTGATTGAGGATGTTTTGCTTATTTATGGATTAAAGCACAATCTTTTGAATGAGACTTAATTATGTGATAAGGGAAACCAAGACACCTTTATCTCTAATGGATATCTTGTGACCACCCTAAATGGACAAGTGATATTCAAAAGAGGTAGATATGACAATACTTACATAATTTACTTACACAATCTAACTAACCTTTCTTATAAGTGTCTTTTATGTATTAGTGATGAGTCTTGGCTATGGCATAGAAGATTAGGTATGGAAGCATGGATTTAATTAAAAGCCTTAGTATGGAAGAGCTGGTATATGAGTTACCTAAAGTCAAATTTGTCAAAGATATGACATGTGAGCCATTCTAAAGAGGAAAACAACAGAAAATATCTTTCCAGTCTAAGAATGTTGTAAGTACCTCAAGATTTCTACAACTTATGCATTTAGATCTTTTTGATCCTACTAGAATTGCTAGTTTAGGAGGCAAATACTATATATTTGTAATTGTTGATGATTACTCTTGGTTTACTTGGGTAATTTTCTCAGCTCATAAGAGTGACGCTTTTGATTTTTTTAAAAACTTTGCTAAAATAGTTCAAAATGAAAAATGATATTTTATTTCAAAGATAAGAAGTGATCATGACAAAGAGTTTGAAAATGATCTTTTTGAAAATGATATTTCCTATGATTTTTCTACTCTTTAAAGCACCTCAATAAAATGAGGTTGTTGAAAGGAAAAATAGAACTTTGGTAAAGTGGTTAGAACAATGTTCAATAAGTATATTGTACCAACTTACTTTTGGGCCGAAGCCACTAATGGCACATGTTATATTTCAAATTGTGTTTCAAAAGGCCTATTTTGAACTAAACTTCACATGAGCTTTGGAATGGAAGAAAGCCCAAAATTTCATATCTTAGAGTATTTGGATGCAAGTATTTTATATTGAACACCAAGGACAATCTAGGAAAATTTGCCTCAAAATTTGATGAAGGCATTTTCTTAGCATACTTTATAACTAGCAAAATTTATAGTTTTTAATAAAAGATCATTAGTTGTAGAAGAGTCTATGCATGTCATTTTTTATGAATCCAGTAGACTTGATCTTGGTAATGATAATGCTCTTGATGATGTTATAGGGTCAATGAAGAAGCTCAATCTTAATCATGATAAAAAAAGGTGAATCTTCAAAGAAAGAGGAAAATGATGATGATAAAGAGGAGCAACGACAAGAAGAGCATAAAGAGGAATCTCTATCTCAAGCTCAAGAGCAATGCACCCAAAAGCTACTAAATGAGTGAAAGTTTGTAAGAAACCACCCAATAGAGCAATTGGTGATCCCACCAAAGGTTGTATGATTGAGGAGTTTGAGATAAGCATGATGGAAGAGCTCAAATTCTTCCTTGGTCTTCAAATCAAGCAAAGCAAGGAAGACATCTTCATCAACCAATCAAAGTATACTAAAGAGTTACTAAAAAAAGTTTGGAATGGAAGGATGCAAGCGTGCCAAGACCCCAATGAGCACATTAACAAAAAATTGAACAAAAATGAGAAGGGTAAGCCTATAGATGAAAAGCTTTATAGAGGTATGATCGGATCACTTTTATTCCTTACCACTTCTAAGTCTAATATCATGCTTAGTGTATGCTTGTGTACTAGATTTCAATCATGTCCTAAAGAATCACATTTATATGTACTAAAAAGGATTTTAAAATACTCTTATGGCACAATGTGCTTAGGATTATGCTATCCTATAAATACATCATTTCATATAATTAGTTTTCAAATGCCGATTATGCTTGTAGTCTCTTAGATAGAAAAATCACTTTTGAAACTTGTCACTTCATTGGTGAATGCTTAGTTTCTTGGTTTATCAAGAAAGAAGTTTCAATTATTTTGTCCACCGCTAATGCAGAATATATGGCAATGGGTTATTGTTGCACTCAAGTTCTTTAGATGAAATAGTAACTTAAGGACTATAGCCATATGATTAATCACATTCCTTTCAAATGTGACAACATAAGTACAATAAATATTTCTAAAAATCCCATTCAACATTTTAGGAGCAAACATATAGATATTAAGCATCTTTGTTTAGATATCATATCCAAAATGGTGATGTTGTGTTAGAATACATTGACACAAACAACAAATTGACTGATAATTTCACTAAGTTTCTAAATGGAGAAAGGTTTTATTTTATAAAAAAGGAGTTTGGTATGCTTAATGGGAGCACATTGGTTTGACAAATAATTATAGAGGCATGCATTGCATTCATCATACATATTTAGTGTTTTGGTTATGAATTGTATGCAGTTAGATATGGAGCATATCATGTTTGCCTTTATTAGAACATCATTGTGAACATCGAGTGTTATGACATGTTTTAATGATATATTTGTCATGATGATGTCATACATACTTGTATGACATGAGAAAGTATATTTAATTTGCTTAGGAAGAAGTTTTGTGCCTTAAAATTCATTTTAAAATATGTTTTATATTGCTGTATTTTAGGGCTTCACACCTATGATTATAAAGTCACAATCTTGAAATTTTTTGGCCCAAAATGGTAAAATCATCCATGTTTTAGATCACGCCTTGCATCACAGTTTGGTGCCCATGTTGTGAACTGATAGTCATGGTCGTGAACATATGTACCTCAAAAGGCAGAACTGTTCACACTTTTCATCACAGTTTGTGTCACATTTTTATTTGTCTATGAATGCCTAGCTTTAACCTCGTGAACATTTTTTCACAGTCATGAATTGCGACTTTTAAAACACTAGTTCATCATTTTTCTCTCTTCTTTCTCACTAGTCGTATCTTTTTTCCTCCATTTTTGACCATTCTCAATCGTTTTACCTCAAATTTTCATCGTTTTTCATCTTCTTACTTCATTTAACACACTTTTCACCAAGTTTCCTTCTTTAAAATCAAGTTTTTAGGGAGAAATTCGACTTGTGGTTCCTATGCATTACGGAAGAGCTCATCTTCTTTGATTCTTTTTGAGTTTTTGATTTTCTTTGACATCTATCTTGGCCACTAAAGTTGGTTCATCCAAAGGGAAGGGAAAATGCTCAAAAGCTCTATCTAGAAGGACTCCCTCAGATCCTATGCTTTCTATTTTTCACAGGAACCATCATTCTAGGTATTTTTTACTAAAGGGACACTCAATTCTACCTTCCAGACCATTTGATTGGGATTGTGTCAAAACCCTTGGCCTCGTAGAAGATAACAAATTAGTTAAAAGACCTTGGCTTGTTTGAATTTGTTAATATTTACAACCCAACATGTAATGAGCTACTTTGGAATTCTTAAGTTCCTTACGTGTGCCTTTTTATTTTGGCATAGTTGGGTTTCAGATATGCAAATACTCAAAGGTTCTAGAAGCTGCTGAATTTACAAGGATATTCAAGATTCCACATGAAAGGTTGATGAATGAGGCTAATGCTAGAGATTTTAGTCCTAACTACAACTAGAGTCATTTTGGAAGAAATTTCAACTAGGATGTGAAGAAGATAAAAACACTCACCTTGTTTCTCTAACTCATAAGTACATTAATAATTTCTTCACTTATAGCATCTTCACATGAGGAGACAATAATAGCACAATGACGAAAACATAGCTATTGTTCTTCAAATGTGCTCAGAAAAAGTAGTTGATCCTTTTATTTAGGTGGTTTACATCTCACCTCTTTTCCATAGTGATGAAATTGGCTGGTGACATTCTTATTGGTAGTTATGTCACCTATCTCGTAGTGGAGCTCAATTTTTTGAACCTTGAGGATCACTCCTACACCATTATTCCTACTTCTCCTTGAGATTGACTAGATGTCGATTCCTTTATCAAGATGAAAGTTGTAATTCAAATTATTTACCATGATGACATCTTTTATTGCTTCAAAACACCAAAGGATGAGCTAGAATGGTAGCAAAGGATAGCTCGAATCAAAACTCCTGATGCCCCAACAAGTGGTGAGGCTTCTTCCTCATCCTCTCTAGATATGATGCAATAACTTCTTGCACTTTTTAATAGGCATTTTGACTTACTCTAGTAAGATCTCCATAAGTGGTTTGACTTTCAACAAATTGGTTTTGACTTATTGTAGTAAGGTTTTGATTCTCTGTAGCGACATGTCGAGCAGTAACTTAAGCATCTCAAAGAGAGCATCGACACTCGTATAGTTAATCTTGAGTCTGAGGTTGCTCATCTTCTGGATTATCCTTCATAGAGTGACCATTAATGTCTTTTGGCTCTTATGACTTAGGAATCTTTTGCTATTTTGGACTATTTTATCTTTTGATCTTGTAATCAAAGCATTTAAACAACTTTACCTTATAGCTTTACATATTTAAGCAATGAATTTGGTTTTTAAGCTTTCAATATTTTATTAATCTATTTAGCTTTTCATGCATTTGATCTCTTAATGGTTGTGCTTGATGTTTTTGCCATTTTGCCTCTTATGCTTGATTATTTTTTATAGTGGCAAGAGGGAGAAATATGCAATATGATTGTGATAAAAGTGGTATGCATGAATTGATTGATTGGTATCTTATAAATTGCTTTTAGTATGACATATCATATTACCTTCATAGGACTAATTGAACTCTTCTTAAAGTCAATTGGATTTGATTGAACTTAATTGTCTTTATGCTTTTAGCTTATTTTTGTGGCATGCTTACACATTTCAATTTTAATCTTTTATAAGCATCTTTTGAGGGGGAGACAATCTTTTCTCCTTAGCCACATATGGCACAATTAATTGTTACCATAAAAAAGGGAGAGATTGCTAAACCTTGAGGGTTATTTATGTCATTTTGATAATAACAAATAATTGAATAATAGAAAATTTAACCACAATGTGTTAAATTTCACAGCCAATCAAATCAGCTCAATTGAAGTACAAAGTTTGAAAAACAAAAGCAGTTCATGCTCGTGATACAATTGTCACACATGTGAAGGAAGTTTTCACGCCCATAAAGAGAAGGGTCACGTTTAACCCTCGTAATTAAGGCCTATAAGTTATGTTATTGGTTAGTGAGAGTTGGAGATTAAGTGAAGTTTTGGAAGTTAAGTGTCGCTAAAATTAGATGTTTCATGCCTGTGATAATGGGTGTCATGGCCATGAATATTAGATTTTAGTTAGCAATTATGATGAGATTCTTCTCGACCGTGAAGATTTTTTCATGACCGTGAAGGAGTGGTTCACACCCATGAGAGAGGAGTCATTGTTTTTCACTTTTTCACTCTTGGTCAATTTCTAGAGTTTAAGAAGCCATTTTTCTTATGTCTAGGAGCCGATAGAGGAGTTGGAAGTCCATCCCAAGGGAGAGGAAAAACTCGAAGAGCTAGAGCTTTGGCTCATTCCATCCTAAGTGTAAGGTTTGGACATAACAACACCTAAGGCTTTTATTTTCATGTTTCTATGTTAATTGCCTTAGATAAATGATATAAATCATCAGTGAATAGATAAATGTTATAATGTGAGTTGATATACGTGATGAGAAGATATATGTGAACATGTTAGATTCTGGTGTTAGATGAATTAATTTAGTTAATATGGATAATTAGAACGTATATGTTTGTGATAAATGGATAAAGTGAATGCTAAAGTGCTGGTAGGGTGGTTGACATTGGTCAACTATAGAGAATATTTCATGTGAGAATGACATGAAGTTGTGATCCACTATTTTCTAGAAAAAATTACAGATTTATGGGTGTGAATGTCATGAAAGTGGATTTTGTTGCTGAGGTAAATCCATTCACGGGCAACTTCACAGTTGGGTTCACAGTTTGGTTCATGCTCGTGAAGGGGTGATCACAGTCGTGAACGTATGCTGATTCATGGGCTGAATTACGACTTGGTTCAAGGGTAAACTACTCGTGAAGTAGTGCTTCACAGTCGTGAAAGGTTATTTATGGGCATGAAGCTACTTAATTTGAAAATGTTATATGCTTGCATGTGAATTAAGATTGATTTGTTATGATGTGAAGTACCTCTGTTGTATGATAATACATGGTATGATAATACATGTTATGAATGTAACTGTAAGATATCACAGAGATTTATATAAAATATGAAAAAATGGATAATATGGAAATATATGTGGTATATGTTGTGAAATGGTTAAGCCCAATACTTTATCTAGGACTAGAGTTAGGATAGATGGAATGACATTGAAGGGCGTTTAGTACGAAGTGACCTAGGTTGGTCATATATTTGAAGGCTAAGAGGTTAGCAATGAGAGCTTCCTTGGTAGGTTATCTTTGAAGGCTTGGAGATTAACAATGAGAGCTTCCTCGGTGGGTTATATTTGAAGGCCTAGAGGTTAGTAATGGGAGCTTCCTCGGTAGGTTATATTTGAAGGCCCAAAGGTAAGCAATGAGAGCTTCCTTAGTGGGTTAAGTTATCCATATCCATTCTAGTCTAGTTATGAGTAAGAGGGTCAAAAAGGTAAGATAAATGATTATGTTTACGTGTGATATATACTTGTATGTATCATGGGGGTGTTTGGTATGCCATGTATGATATGTGTTAGATGCATGAGAGTATGATGATATGTCATATAGAGTATGAAATGATGCATGTGTATGCATTGAGGTAAGTCACCATGGTAGGTTGGTAAGTATGTCATCCACATTATATATGTTTTGTTGTATGCCTTGCACATTATTTTGTACCACTAGGCACGAGTTACTTAACGTATGAGCTTTTCATATGCATGGTTGGAGCTTAGATTTGGAGCAACAGAGGAGGATGTCCAGTGATTAGAGTCAAAGGAATATACTTGGGGTGGGTGATACAATCATTATATATTTTTGGTTATTTTGTTGGGTTGGGTAGTTTAGATTTACATGCTTTTATGTCACAGACATGTAGTTTTGTAACTACTCATTTGTAAAATCTTGGGCTTGTGTATGCCCGTAAGAAATTGTATTTAAAATTTTATTATTTTGAGCCTTATTTAAAGTCATTAAAAATGTTTTTATTTTGCTTTAAGTCATCATGGTCATGGTGCATCAAAGATTTAAAATTTATAGCATTTTAAAATCATGTGCATCGTAACATCATTTGGTATAATTTTGTTTATTCTTAATTATATCGAAGGGTGTTACATCACGCCCATAAAGTCTTTGTGGTGCCAAAAGATTCGAAGTTCAACCATTCACGGCTTCAGTAGAGTGTCATGCCAATCATGCATGTGAAGAATCAATCACACTTGTGAAAGTTGAACTCTAAAAATGCTAAAAGTTCCAGAATCATTCATGGCTTGCTTAACAACCTGCTACACAGCCAGCATCAAGTCCCATGACTCAACTGTGAAGCCTTTAGAGCCAAAATTCAAATAACTTTCAGAATCATTCATGGCTATTCATAACTTAGTTCACGCCTTTCCAAAAAAAGTTCATGCCTATGAATCTAGAGAATTAATGTTGTTAGGCGCAAATGAGAAGTAGTTGAATGACAATTTTCATATTAAATGCATCCTAAATAACTTTATTTTACAAAGAAAATATATATACTCCACATTTATGACTTCCAAAGGTTAGAGAACTATATATAAAGTATTAAATCTTTGTATTTACTCTCAAAAGCCTTGTGCATTTAAAATCTTCAACTACTTTCTCTTTCATTTATTTTCTATTGTAATCCACGATTGCTCAATTGTTGTTGAGCTTTAAGGTAGTTGAGTGTATTCATTCTTGTAATCAATTACTCAATAGTGAGATTAGTGAGTTAAATTTAGAGTGAAACACATTTATAAGGGTTTTTGTGTGAACCACCAAAATACAAGGATCTGGTTATTATGTTAGCCATTAAAATATAAGGGTTTTGGGTAGGTGTTTGCCAAGAGTGAAAAATTCTATATTGGGAGTGAGCTAGGTAAAACTCTATTGTAACTCATTCAAGTTAGTAAAACACCCAAGTGTGATTGGAGAGAAGATGAAGGGTTTGTTAACACCCGAACCTCAATAAATCTTTAGTTTCTCATTTATTCTTTTAGCTCTCTATCATTTCATTATTACTATTGCCTTAACTAAAAAATTTTAATTAGCAACTAATTGTTTCCTCATTCTTGGTATTGTTTGGGAAACAAAGGAGTCAATAGAGCTATACATGACATCTTTAGGGGAGCTGGAGCAACCCATAAAAGCAATGAAAATCGAGATGTTGGAGGTTAGAGATGAAATCAAAGAATAGAAAATGAAACCACCAAACCTTCCCACTTGATCCTAATGAATTGGACAAACTCTTTTACTTAAATATAGATCTTACCCCTGATTAGAAATAAGCAACCATGGAGCTAATAAGGAAAAATATTGTAGAGTTTACATGCAAACCTTTTGATATGCCTATAATTTCACATCAGTTTAGCATAGACCCAAAGTTTAAACCGATCAAATAGAATAAGTGAAACTGAAGGCCTTGAAAAACAAAGTCAAAAAGTTGTTGGAGGCTGATTTCTTTAAAGAGGACATTTATTTGAAATGGCTTGTGAACCCTATTTTGGTTAAGAAAGAAAATGGGAAGTATCATATGTGCATTGGTTTCACAAATTTGAATAGTGCATGCCTAAATGACAACTATCATCTACCTAGAATCGATAAATTAGTAGGCACAATAGTTGGCTGAGTATATGAGTTCTTTAGATACCATGTCCGAGTACTATTATGTCCCTATAAAAAGTTTCATCAACACTAAAATTTCAAGTATCCTTGATGGCGACTAAATGATTAATATTACTGTAACTAGAGTTGTCACCATTACTCCAACTATGGGTTGTTTTTATTTGTATCACTTAGAATCTGCTCTTTACTTATACTGGTATTTTCAAAAGGACTGAGACTATCCATTGATTTAGTTAGCCTACACCTAAATCCTAATTCCACATTAGATAAGATCAAATTGAATTATTAATATAATTATAATTTAATATATCTAATTATTAATATATTAATATAATAATTAATAATCAATAGATTTAATTATATCTATTTAATTTATATTTTTTCTATTTAACATTCTAATAGTAATAGAATATTTAATATTATATATACTTATACTTATTTTTACTTATTTGATAATCTATTTTCTACATATTTTAGTTATTCTTATTATTTAATACTTATTACTTTATTATTATTTTACATATTATTTTATTATATATTCTCTTCATTCGTCTAGTCCTAGATGGCAAAGGAAGACATGGGTATCAAACAAGAAAAGTGACAAAACCTATAGATGGAGATCCGACTTCAAAACCTGAAAATGAGAACTTTTGTTGATTATACCATGGTTGGTAAATTCAATGGAACCTATAATTGGCAAGTTATTTATGTTTTTGGCCACAACTAATGATGTTTGTAAAAACAGCTAGGGATGCATATATAGACATGAAAAATTGTTCATAGATTTTTGAATTAAAATCTAAGCTTTGGCAAGCAAAGCAAGGTGATCGAGATGTAACCTCCTACTATAATGAGTTGATGACTATGTGGCAAGAATTAGGCTTATGTTATGATGATGTTTAGGAGTGCTTTATTGATAGTGTCAGATTTATAGAGCGATAGGAGAATGATCATGTCTTCATTATGTTCTTTGGCTCAAAAAGGTAATTATTTACAAATTGCTCTCATTAGCGTGAATTATGATCATATTGGATGACCATTTCAAAAACCACTAATCATATGATAGGATCATCAAATCTTTTCTCTTCATATAGTCCCTGTGTTGGTAATCAAAAAATTAAAATTGCAAATGAATTTCTTTTAACTATTGCAAGAAAAGGTTCTATTGTAGTATATCCATCACTTACTCTTCATTATGCTCTTCATGTTCCTAAACTCTCTTATAATTTGTTATTTATAAGTATGTTAGTCAGTGATCAAAATTGTTAAACTAATATTTCTCCAAATTGCTATGTTCCAAGATTTGACCTTAGGGAGAATAATTGGTAGTGCTAAATAGAATGGTGGATTCTACTTCTTTGATGATGGTTTTGAATCAGGGCAACAATCTTACAAAATATGTACATGCTTTAAATTTATTTGTTTCTGATAATAATTTTATGTTATGAAATTTTAGATTAGGCCACCAAATTTTTAAATATTTAGTATATTTGTTTCCAAAATTATTTGGCAATAAAGATTCATCTTTGTTTCATTGTGAAGTATTTGAATTTGTAAAACACCACCATACTATTTTTCTTTCATAACCATATAAACCATCAAAACCATTCTTTATGATTCACAGTGATGTTTGGGTTTTTAGTAAGATAAGTACACCTTCTAATAAGAAATGGTTCATAATCATTTGTGTTGGGTATATTTATTAAAAGAAAAATCAAAAGTTGAATGTGTGTTTAAAATGTTTTACAATATGGTGTAGAATCAGTTTTAAACTAATGTGCAAGTTTGCAGAAGTGAATGGAAAAAAAAAATATTTTAACATGATGTTGGGAATATTTTTTGAAAAATGTATACTTCATCATAGTTCTTGCATTGATACACCTCCGTAGAATGGGTTAGAGGCGTCTTGTGCATTACTTCTTACAACTAAAGTTCTTAAATATTTGTGAGGAGAGGCAGTTTTAACGGCAACATACTTAATAAACAAAATACCCTCCAAGATTTTACAATATCAACCTCTTTTTAAAGTTTTCACAAAGAGTATTCCTAATGTCATACTTTTTGCAGATCTTCCTCTCAAAATATTTGGATGTATAACTTTTGTTCATGAACATAATAACATTGGAAAACTTGAACCTAGAGCTTTAAAATGTATTTTCATTAGTTATTCCCTAAATCATAAGGATTATAAATGTTTTGACCCAATATAAAAAAAACTTGTCATTATGGATGTCACTTTTTTTGAAAAACAACATTTTTTAAGGATATTCATCTTCGGGGGGAAAATTTTAAGGAAGATTCATTTGTTAAATCTTGTGATATATTTTCTTCAAATGATATTTTTCTTTCTCAAGATCCTGAATCTAATGCACCTACAACAAATGGGCTGGACTTACTTACTGAAACTCTTTTTACTATGAGCGATATTTTCCCTAAGTCTAGGCTTACATTTGAAAAGCAAAATTTTGAACAACAAATTTTGGAAACTAAGAATAAGGGATGGGCCACTACAATGCCACAATATGATAATGCTTTCAAAATAACAAGTGATAGATTCATAGAAGGTGACCAAAGATGGAAAGAGATTGTTTACTCAAAGAAAAATCATAAGCAAAAGAAAGACAAATTTTCTTTACAGCACTTGGCATGACCATGATTCCAAATTGAGGACAAACTAACAGTTTGAATCTAGTATAGGTAATTCTCAATTTATACTTAACAGTCAATATGAGATTTCTAATTTTGATATTCTTATAGCCCTTCGCACATTATCTAAATTTGTGTCATACTCAAAATTGTCTCCATCTCTTGTTGCATTCACATCTCAATTATCTAGTGTAAAGATTTCTAGTGGTATACAAGAGGCTCTAAGAATTCCAAAGTGGAAGGAAGCAGTACTTGAAGAGATGAGAGCTCTTGAGAGGAACAATACTTGGAGTGTTATGACAACATTGCTAGTGGGAAAAATATTGTGGGATGTAAATTGATTTTGATAATAAAATACAACTTTGATGGTTCAGTAGAGGTATAATGCTTGATTGA
This sequence comes from Triadica sebifera, assembly GCA_023653625.1. Classification (NCBI taxonomy): domain Eukaryota; kingdom Viridiplantae; phylum Streptophyta; class Magnoliopsida; order Malpighiales; family Euphorbiaceae; genus Triadica; species Triadica sebifera. Next base: position 30,825,503 of record CM042892.1, on the reverse strand, counting down.
TGGCTAAGGGATTCACCCAGATATATGGCATAGATTAATCTGAAAATTTTGCATTAGTTACAAAATTAACCATGGTAAGAGTACTATTTTCATTATTGGTAATCTAGATTGGCCTTTGCAACAATTAGATGTAAAAAATGTCTTTCTCAATGGAGACATAGAGGAAGAGTTATATATGGATAATCCAATTGGATTTGAAGAATTTTTCTCTAAAGTGTACAAGTTAAAAATGTCATTGTATGGTCTCAAGCAGTCTGTAAGGGATTGGTCTGAAAAGTTCACACAATATGCCCAAAAACAAGGATATTTTTGAAGACAAGCTAACCATACCTAGTTTTTCAGGTTCTCTTCCAAAGGAAAAGTTGATGTGTTTATAGTTTACAATGATGATGTTATCCTCACAAGTGATGATATGGTTGAGATTAAGAGACTAAGGAAGAGTCTTGTATCAAAATTTGAGATCAAAAATGGAGATTGCTCGTTCAAGAAACGGAATTGTTATGTCTCAACAGAAATATTGTTTGATCTTTTGAAGGAGATTGAGATGAGTGTTTGTAGACCGGCCGAGACTCCAATGGATCCAGATGTGAAACTCTTGGAAAAATAAAATGGTCATGTTGATACCTATAGAAACTAGAGATTGGTTTGCAAGTTAATCTATCTATCTCATACTCAACCAAATATTGCCTTCTCATTTAGTGTTGTTAGTCTATTTATGCATGCACTGTATGAAAAACATCTAGAGGTAGTCTACCAAATTTTAAGATATTTGAAGTCCCCTGCTGGAAAAAAAGTTGATCTTTAAAAAAACTAATCAAATGAGTGTTGAAGTATTTGTTGATGCAGATTGCGCAGGTTCAATAATTGATAGGAGATCTACTTCAGGATATTATACCTTTGTGTAGGAAAATTTGGTTACTTGGCAAAGAAAAAAATGAAGTGTTTTTGCTTAAGGTAGTGCACACTCTTTTGATTTAGAGCAATAACTCAAGAAATTTATGAAATATTGTGGATACAAAGAGTTCTCGAAGAGCTTAATAAAAAGGTGGAATTCCCTTTCAAGCTATACTATGATAGTAAGGTTGCAATAATTATTTCTCACAATCATGTCCAACATGATAGGATGATACACATTAAAATTGATTGATACTTATATAGGAAAAACTTGAAGTTGGAACCATTTGCTCATCGTTTGTTCCTTCTAGTTAGCAAACAACCGACATACTAATGAAAAATACTTGCAAGACCTAACTTTGAACATCTAATAAGAAAGGTGGATATAATTGACATCTATGCACCTACTTTAGGGGGAGTGTAGAAAAGTTAGGAAATCAACTCCTTCATTATTGGAAAAAATCAGCTAATTGATTATTGGGGAAAATCAACTCATTGATTATATGGATATTTTCTTTTGTAATTTTTTGACTTTCTTCCATTTTTTGCTCCTTGATTCAAGGGACATAATTCTTATTTAAAGCCTTGTAATTCTCTATTATTAAATAAAAAATAAAGAGTTTTATTACTCTCTCCTTCCAACAAAGGATGAAACTTATACTTATTTTTGGTATTTCTATCTTTAGTGTGAAGATTTGGTTAGGGAATTAGGAGAAATTAGACCCATTAGAATAATATAATGTTCCATTTTTCCTACTAAAGGAAGCAATTTTCTTTGTATTCATGATAATTTGAGATACAAATTTATTGCTCAATTGATTGCATTTGTACATCTAATTTCAAAATAGGTAATATCTAGCAATGTAGTGTCGGTTTTAGTACTTTCACTAGTAAGACCTATTGTAGCTTCAAACGAAATGCTTTTAGAAGTTGGTAAAGAATCAAGTTCTTTTGAAGTATGGGAATGTGACACAAAAAGTTGCAAATTTGATAAAGCTAGTTTCCATAATGCTCATGACTATGTTGTAAGTAAGTTTCTTATCATTTATGGCGTACGCAACATTTAAATGATCATTTAATTATTTAAGAATCCATCATGTTACAAACTTAGCTTAGGCTTTTGATGGATGTTGTTTGTACAGTTGTAGCTAGGTATTCATAAAGTTAGTTGAATGAAATCAATTTTCTTTTTTTTTTTAATTTTAATTTAGTCTTTTAAATTATGTAAATTGAATGGTTACTAGGTTTAGATTGCACCTAATTTCACTTTTGATGTTTTATCTGTTTTTTACTGATGCCATTTGACAATATCATCACTATTTTCTCCTATCATATGCCTACTTCTATAGATTGGCAATTTTTTGAACCAAGTCAAGCACAGAGAAAACTTGAAATGATTGGTTAGAAATTTTTTTCAGTTGACATATTTTGAGCTAGAAATTTTTTTCAGTTGACTTTTTTTCAAAACTTTTTATCTGGTATTTGGCGTATGGGTTGTAAGAATTGTTTTGACATGTATATTTATTATTATATGGTAAGGCATAAGGTATTAGTTCCATTTGATATTGCACTATTAATAAATCATTGATTTTTTTCCTCAGGATAATTATGTTCGTTGCTGGCCTTTTCATGGGAATTCTCTCTATGAAGTGTCTGTTCCTTCAAATGCACTTGGTCCAAGGAGTTCAACTGATGTATGATGTTAAACTTTCTATTTTGTTTTTAATTTAAGTTTTCCATTATTTCTCGAGTAAATGTTGCAATTTTTTGCGGCTTCCAGATATATTCATTTTGTGCCTGGGTGTAACAATATCTTCTGAAAATCTTGTTTTTTCTATGATATTTTAATTTCCTTCCCCAAAGATTTTCATTATGATCAATTTACTTGTAGTTTGTTTTATGTTCTTAGATTCCTTTAAATTATATTGCTACATTTTTTTTAGCTAGCATGCTCTCAATTTCTTGGCAGAGATGGTGCGACAACTATATATTAATGTGTTTTTATGAATCATTGTATGGTTCACTATTCTTTTTATTTTTTGACAAATCATTTGCCAATGGAAGGATCTTTTAATTGTAAATTGGATTTTTAATATAGTTGTACCTTAAAATGTAGAAAGATAGAAATTAGACCTTTGATAGTTCTAACTATTGTAAAAATTAAATGGAATTTCATAATTAATATCATTATTGGTGCACACCAAATTTAATGGTTATTGGTTTTCAGTGGAGTAGGAGAATTATTAGACTAGGAAGTTAAGATTGAGGAGCTTCAATATTGTATAAGTATCTCCATTGATGTTGTGAAAGTTAAGTAGGCTTGAACTTAGATATAAATAGTTAAATGGATTTACATTGCTAATGTAGCACCCCCTCACCCCATCCTCAAGTGCCTAGATAAGAAAACACTACACCGACTTCTTCAAATCATTATTTTAATAAATGCTGGAATGTCATACATTTTTTTTGAACTCAAAGCTCAAAGATATAAAAGAGATAATGTATATTTTATTTACATAAAATAAAATTTACAAAACTTCAGGTTAATTACTGTTGAACCTTGAGGGGTACTTCTGTTATTTTGATGCTAACAAATAAAATAGCAACAATGTATTTAACATACTTGTTTTCTAAGTCTATTGAACAAGGTATGGAATATGATAGCATGAATGGAGAATGCAAGATAAATCTTAAAAAGATAAAATTAAAGAAGTAGCATGTTCACGCCTGTGACCTCATGTGTCATGCCCGTGATGAAGCCTAGCATCAACAAACCAATATTTAAAGTTCATGGCCATGAAGGAAGATATCAACCGTGAATGAACATTTCAGTCATGCCCGTGAATAAATGTCACGCTCGTGAAAAGACATGGCAAATTCTTCCAGAGAGCTTCACGACCAAAGTCACTACTTGGACCACGGCTTGGAAGGTTGTCACGCCCGTGAAGGTAAAATGTCACGCCCATGAACAAACATTTCAAAACCTTCCAGAATGCTTCATAGCCAAGGTCGCCACTCAAGTCACAATATGGAAGAACAGTCACGACCGTGACACACATAGCCACGACTGTGAATGATGAAAGAGAAAAATATCAGGCACGATTATTAGGGTTAGTGCAACGGCTAGTTTCATATTAAATGCATTCTAACGGCTATAATTTGCTATGGAAGTATAAATGCAAGTCATTTATGCATCCAGAACAAGAGAGAGAACAAGGAGAACAAAAGAACAAGAGAATTGCAAATATTTTGAATCAAAACCTTGTTGTAAGCCATTTTGTGCATTTGATATTTATTCTCTATAAAAATCTTTTTGCTCATCATTTATTGAGCAATAAAGATTTGTAAGTGTTTCTCTCTGTAATCATTTACTCAAGTGAATTTTGGGTATTTCTGGATTAAGAGTAGAACACTTGTAAGGGTTAGTTGTGTGAGCCTCTAAAATACAAAGAAAGGTTGTTTGTGTGAGCCTTTAAAACACAAAAAAGGTTGTTTGTGTGAGCCTATAAAACACAAGGTAAAGGTTATTTGTGTGAGCCTGTAAAGCACAAGGAATTGGTTATTGTGTGAGCCATCAAAACACAAGGGATTTTCTGGGTTAGGTATGAGCCATTGGTTGAAACAACATAGTTGGGAGTGATCTTGTAAAACTCCATTGTAACACTTAGTGTGTTAGTGAAACTCTCAATTGAGATTGGGGAGAGGAGTAAGGTTTGTTAACACCCGAACCTCTATAAAAATCCTTGTGTCAAATTTCTCTATCCCTCCTAAACTTAACTTTTCATTTCACATTTTAAAGTTAAATTTTTTAATATCCAATTTAACCCCCTTTCTTGGCTCAATATCTGGGCAACAATTGGTATCAGAGCTAAGTCTAGCATCGAAGCCTAAATAGCGCTAGTACAGATCAAGATATGGCCAATGAAGGATTCCAAAGTCTCAAGTCTTATTTTGATGGAGCAAATTATGCTCATTGGAAGTTTCGGATGGAGACATATTTGGATAATGAAGGAATTGAAGTCTGGGATAGTTTTCGGAAAGAATGGACACCACCAACTAGAAGAGGAGTTGATGGTGAAGAAGAAATCCTATCAAGAGATAATTGGACAGAGCTTCAAAGATAGTGATGATGATGATGATGATGATGATGAGCAAAGCTTTATAGAAGAATTAAATTTAGAACTAGAGAAATATAAGAGTAAATTCAGTACTTATGAGAATAACATTTCTAATTTAAAAATCAAAATGGATGCTTTAGAAAAGGAGAACCTTAAGCATAAATCATCTAACGAATCTCTTCAAAAGTCATTAGATGAATACTCATCAAGACTCTCAACTAATTCCTTGCTTAAAGAAAATAATACTTTAAAGAATGAAGTTGAAGAACTTAGAAATTCCATTTCTAAATTTCACAAAGGAAAAGAGAGTTTAGATACTCTCATTGTGTCTCAAAGACCACCTTTAATTAGACACGGTCTAGGATTTAAGGACACATCATCATCCTCTCACAAAACTATTTTTGTTAAGTCAAGTGAACCTCACATCTCCACACTTGCTGGAACAACACCAAGGAATAAGTACACTAAACCTTCTATACATAAAAAGAATAATCATGCATTTATGTATAAGAAGCATGCATCTAGAAAAGCACCAATTAATCATAATTGTGCATGTCATTGTTCTCAAACTTAGTCTAATAGAAATATGGCCTTCAAAAATGTTGTAAGACCAAAAAGCAATTTTAGACCTAAACAATGTAATTATTGTATGAAAATAGGTCATATAAATAAACATTGCTGGATAAGGAAGGCTCATTGGGAACCTTCATGTGTTAACCCCCAAGGACCCAAGCTCATTTGGGTACCTAAAAATCATACTTGAATTGTGATTCTATAGGTATGCCTCAAGTCCACAATAAACAAAAATGCTTGGCTAGTAGACAGTGGATGCTCAAGGCATATGACAGGAGACAAAGAACTTTTCAATGAAATCAAAAGTATTGATGGAGGTAAAGTTACCTTTGGAAACAATGCTAAGGGTAAGGTAATTGGCATTGGTTTTATTGGTATTAATGGTACTACTTTTATTAAAGATGTCTTACTTGTTGATGGCTTGAAACATAACTTGTTGAGTGTTTGCCAATTATGTGATAAAGGAAACAAAGTAACCTTTACTTCCAATGAATGTCTAGTAACCTCTATTGATGGTCAAGAGATATTTAAAGGAAATAGAGATGTTAACACCTACATAATAGACTTACACGAAATATCTAACCATTCATCTAAGTGTCTTGTGTCTACTAGTGATGAATCTTAGTTGTGGTATAGAAGGCTTGGTCATGCGAACATGGACTTAATTCAAAGCCTCAGCACATGAGAACTAGTAAAGGGACTGCCAAAAGTCAAATTTGAAAAAGACAAGACATGTGAACCTTGCCAAAGAGGGAAGCAACATAAGTCATCTTTCAAAGCCAAAAAATATAGTAAGTACCTCAAAACCTTTACAACTCCTAAATTTAGATTTATTTAGACCTACTAGAATTGCAAGCTTAGGAGGTAAGCATTATGCCTTTGTCATCGTAGATGATTACTCTAGATTTACTTGGGTAATTTTCTTAGCTCAAAAGAGTGATGCTTTTGAAAATTTCAAAAACTTTGCTAAAAGAGTTCAAAATGAAAAAGGATGTTGTATTTCAAAAATAAGAAGTGACCATGGCAAAGAATTTGAAAATGAAAAATTTGAAAGCTTTTGTCTTGAACATGGCATTTCGCAGAATTTTTCCTCTATTAAGAAACCTCAACAAAATGGGGTAGTTGAAAGGAAAAATTGAACTTTAATTGAAATGGCTAGAACAATGCTCAATGAGTATGGTTTACCAACTTACTTTTGGGCAGAAGCCACAAATACTGCTTATTATATTTCAAATCGAGTTTTCAAAAGACCTTTTCTAAACAAAACCTCATTTGAGCTATGGAATGGAAGAAAGCCCTTCATATCATACTTTAGAGTATTTGGATGCAAGTGCTTCATATTGAATACCAAGGACAACCTTGAAAAATTTGTCTCTAAATCTGATGAAGGTATCTTTTTAGGATATTTTACAACTAGCAAAGCATATAGAGTATTTAATAAAAGGTCATTAACTATTGAAGAATCTATGTATGTTTAATGAATCTAGTAGACTTGATCTTGTGAAATGTAGTGTTTTTGATGATCTTGTAGGTACCATGGAAAAACTTGATCTTGAAAATGGAAAAGAAGAAAATGATCAAGAAGATTCACATCAAGATGACTCTTTACCTCAAGCTCAAGAGGAAAACAGGCAAGAGCTCCCAAAGGAATTGAGATTGACAAAAGATCACCCCAATGAGCAAATCATTGGTGATCCTTCAAGGGGAGTAAGTACTAGATCTCATTTTAAACATTTAGGCTCTGACCTTGCTTTTATTTCTCAAATTGAGCCTAAAAATGTTGATGAGGCTCTTAATGATGAAAGTTGGGTGATTGCAATGCAAGAGGAACTCAACCAATTTGAGAAAAGTAAAGTATGGACCTTAGTTTCTAGACCCAAGGATCATCAAATTATAGGTAGCAAATGGGTGTTTAGAAATAAACTAGATGAACAACGATCAATAACTAGGAATAAGGCTAGATTGGTTGCAAAAGGATATAATCAGGAAGAAGGAATAGATTATGATGAGACCTATGCTCATGTAGCTAGATTAGAAGCCATAAGAATACTTTTAGCATATGCATGCCACATGAATTTCAAACTCTTTCAAATGGATGTGAAAAGTGTCTTTTTAAATGGTTATATAGAAGAAGAAGTTTATATAGAACAACCACCAGGTTTTGAGAGCTATGATTTTCCTAATCATGTTTTTAAATGTTCAAAAGCTTTATATGGTTTGAAACAAGCCCCAAGAGCTTGGTATGAGAGACTAAGTTATTTTCTCTTAGAAAATAACTTTACAAAGGGAAATGTTGACACTACATTGTTCATTAAAAAGCATAAGCATGATATTCTAATTGTTCAAATTTATGTTGATGATATCATATTCGGGTCTACTAATGAATTGCTTTGTCAAGAATTTGCTAAATGTATGACTAGGGAATTTGAAATGAGCATGATGGATGATCTTAAATGTTTCCTTGGTCTACAAATAAAACAAGGCAATGAGGGCATATTCATCAACCAATCCAAATATGCAAAAGACTTACTCAAGAAATTTGGAATGGAAGGATGCAAGAATGCCAAGACTCCAATGAGCACATCAACAAAATTGGATAAGGAGAAAAGGGTAAGAGCATTAATGAAAAGCTTTATAGAGGTATGATCAGATCACTTTTTTATCTCACTGCTTCTAGACCTGATATAATGTATAGTGTTTGCTTGTGTGCACAATTTCAATCATGTCCTAAAGAATCTCATTTAAGTGCAGTAAAAAGAATTTTAAGATATTTACATGGATCTTTGCATCTAGGTTTATGGTATCCTAAGAATTCATCCTTTTATATTATAGGATATTCAGATGCAGACTATGCTGGTAGTCTTTTAGACAGGAAAAGTACTTTAGGTACTTGTCACTTCATTGGAGACTGCTTAGTTTCTTGGTTTAGCAAGAAACAAGTTTCAGTTGCTCTTTCTACTGCTGAAGCAGAGTATGTAGTAGCAGGATGTTGTTGTACACAAATCCTTTGGATTAAACAACAACTTAAGGATTATGGTCATAGTATGAACCATATACCTATTAGATGTGACAATAAAAGTGCTATAAATCTATCAAAGAATCCCATTCAACATTCTAGAAGTAAGCATATTGACATTAGACTCCATTTTATTAGTAATCATGTTCAATATGTAAATGTTGTATTGGAATTTATAAGCACAAAAAATCAATTGGCAGATATCTTCACTAAGTCTCTAAATGAGGAAAGATTTAATTTCATAAGAAGAGAGCTTGGTATGATTGATGGATTAACTTTGTGATTGCCAAATTGCCAAACCTTAGTTGATAAATCTTGCTTTTGTCTCATCTTACTAGATATAAGGTAGTTAATTTGATGGAAATTTATGTTATAAGGGATAAAATCTTCATAGAAATGCTTTAGTCTTGTTTTTAGACTTAATTTTATTTAGTGAGAATTTTAGGCAATTCACGCCCGTGACATATGTTCACAACCGTGAACTAAGTCGCCAAAAGAACCAGTAGCTTTCACGACTTGATTCACGACATGGTTCACGACTTAAAGTAGTGAAGACTATATTTCATGACTTCATTCACCCCTGTGAAAAGCCTTGTTCACTCCTGTGACGCTTTTTCATGACCGTGAATATTTTCACCAAAAACTTACAGAAGCGTTCACACTTTGTGTCACGCTTTGTTTCACGGTCATAAGTAGTGAAATTCAACACTTCATGCCCGTGACTCATTTTTCACCACCGTGATAGTTCATCATTCATGCCCGTGACCTTCAAATGTCACAACCGTGATCAATTTCATGCCTTTCTTCACAGGTAGAGCATCCCTTCAGCAAACCGTGAACACGACACTTCACGCCCGTGAAGATGTCGACTACATAACATTTCTGCAGGTTATTTTTCACATTTCAACTCCACAACTTCTCTCAAATTCTCTCATTTACATACATTAAATGTCATATTAAATATTTCGACCCTTTAGCCATAAATTTCATCTATAAATACCATAAAAAACCCCTTCCATCATCAGAAATCATATTTTCTTAGGGTTTACTCACAAATTTCTGTAAAACTTTTTTCCATTCTTCAAAAGTTTATTCTTTCAATTCAGATGGAAACCGGTTCATCTAAGGGTACTAGGAATAAATCTTATGCTCCTAGAAGGTACACGGATTACGTAATGAACATCATTCTAGAGCATTGCCATCCTAGTACTCTGTGCTCAAGAAAAGACCACTTATTTCCTCAAGATCATTTGAGTGGCAAACAATTCATACTCTCAGCCTCGAGATAGCCATGACAGAGCAACTCCAGACCTATCATTTGAAGGAATTTGTTGACATTCATCAACCCACTTTGAGGGAGCTCACCTTGGAGTTTTTGAGCACTCTGCAAGTATCACCTACTGGCACGGTGAAGTTTCAATTGTGCAAGAATCCTAACACCCTATCTGCCACAAAATTTGGAGATTTATTCAATCTTCCTTCGGATGGCATCTTGAATGACAGTGGAGTAGAGTTTTATGCTACTTAGGCATGGACTCACTTCCGGTTGGATTGCAGCTGGGATGTCAAAAAGACGAAGAGTACTCACCTTCGATCCCCAGTGCACAAATATCTGCATAGGTTTCTAACCTATAGCATCTTTGCCCGAGGAGATAGCAATGGCATAATTCGGAAGTCTAAGCTTTTTCTCCTGGAGATGGCCCGAAGAGGCCTCATAGTGGCTTTATCTCGATGGTTTGCGAACCATCTCCTGTCAATTTCCACCAAGCCCTCCGAAGACATTCTTATTGGTGGGTACGTGACCCACATTTCCTTGAAGCTCAGATATGTGAAGTTGGATGCACATCACTACAACCTCATCCCAGGGCATCCTCGAGATCGACTGGACGTTGAGTCCTTCATCAAGATGGGAGCGGCTGTTCGAATTGTCTTTGAAAACAACATCTACTACTGCTTCATCAATACTGCTGGCAAGATCATTTGGGAAGAAAATGACTCAGAGGACTTCAAAGTTGGCCTCTAAGGAATTTAGCAGAAGAAGAGGGCTCGAGTTGAGGTGGCACCTCCTGAGGTTAAGTGGCACATCGGACAATCCTCGGCTTCCACACCAAATTTGGCTCAGCAGGTGGTTGACCTCCTGGCACCACAATTTGAGCAACTGCAGGCTTCGAAGGACGAGAGGTTAGAGAACCTCAAAAACTTCATGGAGTCTCAGATGGACAACCTTGAGGCAGAAGTTGTTCGTCTTAGGGATAGGATGTCCAGTTAGATGTTAGGCTAGATGTTTATGTTAGCCTTTCTATGTTTGTTTCTAGCTTGCTTGTTTGTAGGAAATTCGAAATTTCCTTTCTGCATTTTAATTACTTTTGTGATTGTACCTTTCTTCTTAAATTAATATATTTGCTTTGTTTTCCATTATGGTTTATCTTTATTGATATCCTTTTTGTTGATGACAAAAAGGGGAGAAACTAGCAATATATTGAGATAAGTGAAAATTTAAGTGAAATACTTAATCAAAATGGAGAAACTAGCAATATATTGAGTTAAGTGAAAATACCCAATTTTGATTCAAAATGAAGAACCTAACAATATATTGTTTTAAAGTTAAATGCAAAATTAAGTAGGGAGAACCTAGCAATATATTGTTTAAAGTTAAGTACAATACTTAAATTTTGATTCAAAATGAATATGCAAGTATGGAAATAAGCTTTATACACCTTAAATATATCTTAAGTATACTTTTCATATACCTTGATGCAAGTTACAGAAATGAATATGCATTTGATATACTCTAAATATACCTTACATAGACTTTATGCTTTAAAGAAAATTTTGGTATACATTGGATATACTTTGCATATAACTTCATATGCTTAAAACTAGAAAGTTTATTTTGATGATGCACTTCATCATTCTCTACAATTCTTGCACTTCAGCATTTTTTATCCTAAGCATCTTTTGAGAGTGAGACTTCTCAAAAGCACATATTGCTAGATTATTTGTCACCATCAAAAAAGGGGAGATTGTTGAACCTTAAGGGGTATTTCTGTCATTTTGATGCTAACAAATAAAATAGCAATAATGTATTTAACATAATTGTATTCTAAGTCTATTGAACATGGTATGGAATATGATAGCAAGAATGGAGAATGGAAGATAAATCTTAAAAAGATAAAATTAAAGAAGTAGCATGTTCACGTCCGTGACCTCATGTGTCATGCTCGTGATGAAGCCTAGTGCCAAGAAACCAATATTTAAAGTTCACGACCATGAAGGAAGATAGCAACAGTGAATGAACATTTTAGTCACGCCCGTGAAGAAATGTGATGCCCTTCAAAAGACATCACAAATTCTTCCAGAGAGCTTTATGACCAAAGTCACCACTTGGACCACGACTTCAAAGGTTGTCACGCCCATAAAGGTAAAATGTCACACCCGTGAACAAACATTTCAAAACCTTACAGACTGCTTCACGACCAAGGTCACCACTCAAGTCATGACTTAAAAGAACAGTCACGACAGTGACACACAGAGTCACGACCGTGAAATATGAAAGAGAAAAATGTCAGGCGCGATTATTAGGGTTGGTGCTACGGCTAGTTTCATATTAAATGCATTCTAACGGCTATAATTTGCTATGGAAGTATAAATGCAAATCATTTATGCATCCAGAACAAGTGAGAGAACAAGGAGAACAAGAGAATTGCAAATATTTTGAATCAAAACCTTATTGTAAGCCATTTTGTGCATTTGATATTTATTCTCTGTAAAAATATTTTTGCTCATCATTTATTGAGCAATAAAGATTTGTAAGTGTTTCTCTCTGTAATCATTTACTCAAGTGAGTATTGGGTATTTCTAGATTAAAAGTAGAACACTTGTAAGGGTTAGTTGTTTGAGCCTCTAAAATACAAAGAAAGGTTATTTGTGTGAGCCTATAAAACACAAAAAAGGTTGTTTGTGTAAGCCTGTAAAACCCAAGGTAAAGGTTATTTGTGTGAGCCTGTAAAATACAAGGAATTGGTTATTTTGTGAGCCATCAAAACACAAGGGATTTTTGGTTTAGGTGTGACCCATTGTTAGAAACACCATAGTTGGGAGTGATCTTGTAAAACTCCATTGTAACACTTAGTGTGTTAGTAAAATTCCCAATTGAGATTGGGGAGAGGAGTAGGGTTTGTTAACACCCGAACCTCTATAAAAATCCTTGTGTCAAATTTCTCTATCCCTCAAAAACTTAACTTTTCATTCCGCATTTTAAAGATAAATTTTTTAATATCCAATTCAACCCCCCTTCTTGGCTCAATATCTGGGCAACAATTACAAACCATAAAAGATAATTTATAAATCCAAAATAAAGAAATATAAATACAGTTTTCATTGTTGTTTGCTTTATTGGATTATGTCACATCTAGCTCTATCTACAAGCTCAGTTACCTTTCCAAATCTACGCGGAAGGAAAATTTCTACACTAAGCTCTAAGCTTAGTGGTGCATAAAGATAAGACAATATACTATCTCATGCAACATGGATTATCATATATTTGTAACATATAAAAATTCATGCAACATGTTGCCCAGATATTAGACCAAGAAGGGGGGTTGAATTGGAGTTTCAAAAATTAAACTTTAAAGTGCGGAAATAAAATTGCTAATTTTAGAAGGGATAGAGAAAATCAGAAACAAAGATTTATAGAGGTTCGAGTATTAACAAACCCTACTCCTCTCCCCAATCGCAATTGGGAGTTTCACTAACACACTAAGTTTTACAAGCTCACTCCCAACTATGGTGTTTCTCACAATGGCTCACACCTAACCCAGAAATCCCTTGTGTTTTAATGGCTCACACAATAACCAATTCCTTTGTGTTTTACAGGCTCACACAAACAACCTACACTTTGTGTTTTACAGGCTCACACAAACAACCTATACTTTGTGTTTTGGAGGTTCACACAACTAACCCTTTCAAGTGTTCTACTCTTAACCCAGAACTACCCAATGCTCACTTGAGTAAATATTACAGAGAGAGCCACTTATAAATCTTTATTGCTCAAATATGAGGAGCAAAAAGATTTTTACAAAGAATAGATTTGTTCTCAAAGTATAAAAGTACAAGATAGCTTGTGATTTGAAGTATATGCTAATATTTTGTTTTTCTTATCATTCTTTTGTTTCTTAACGTATAAATGACTTCCATTTATACTCCAATGGCTAAATATAGCCGTTGGGGTGCATTAAATAAGAAACTAGCCGTTATACCAACCAAAAAATCGCGCCTGACATTTTTCTCTTTCATTGGTCACGGGCGTGAATATGCTTGTCACGGGGGTGACAGTTCTTCCCAAGCCATGACTGAAGTGGTGACCTTGGTCGTGAAGCTCTCTGTAAGTGTTTCTTTCTTTCATTGGTCAGGGGCGTGACACTCTTCCCAGCCGTGAGACAAGGGCTGACTCAGGTCGTGAAGCTCTCTGGATGAAATTGAATGAATCCTTCATGGGGGTGACACCTTCATTCACGGTCGTGACCTAAGTGGTGATTCTGGTTGTGAAGCTCTCTGGTTGAAAATACACAACTCTTCATGGGGGTGAAACCTTGAGTCACGGGGGTGACTGAAATGCTTACTTCACGGTTTGGTTTTCCTTCATGTTCGTGAACTTCAAATGTTGGTTTTGGTAACGGTTAGCTTTCTTCACGGGAGTGACTCCTAGAGTCACGGCAGTGAACATGCTACTTCTTGCTTTTTTTTTTGTTTCTCAAGGATTATTCTTCCAGTTCTCCATTCTTGCTATTTTAATTCATGTCCTGTATAATATACCTTCAAAAACAAGTGTGTTAAATACAATATTGCTATATTATTTATTATCATCAAAATGACAGAAATACCCCTCAAGGTTAACAATCTCCCCCTTTTTGATGGTGACAAATAATCTAGCAATATGTGATTTTGAGAAGTCTCCCCCTCAAAATATACTTAGGATAAAAAATTATAATGTGCAAGAATAGTAAATAAAGATGTAGCATTTAACTAGATTTTAAGTATATGCAAGTTATATGAGAAGTATATCCAACACATACCATAATTCCTTTTCAAGACATAAAGTGTATGTAAGGTGTATTTAAGATATAACATGGCATGTTGTAACTTGCTTTTAAGGTGTATGCAAAGTATACTTAAAGTATGTAGAGGCTCAGTTTTTCAATTATCTACTTTGCATCAAGATTTTTAAATCAATTCAAAATCTGTTTACTTTTTGATTCACAATTCTTGATTCACAATTCTTATATTGCTAGTTTGATACTACTTTCCCTTATCATATTATATTGCATATTGCTAGTTTTCTCCCCCTTTTTTCATGAATCAAAAAGAATATGTAGTTTGAAGTAAACAAAAGCAAATATATATTATGAAGGAAAGGATACAAACTAAGAAAGGAAATTTAAGATTTCCTACGCAAACATAACAAACAATCAAAGAAAAAATGATCAAACATAGGCTACACTCTAGCCTATATCCTAGCCAGACATCCTATCACAAAGCCTAGCTACTTCAGCCTCAAGGCTGTCTATCCGAGACTCCATGAAGTCCTTGAGGTTTTCCAACCTCTCATCCATGGAAGTCTGCAGCTGCTCAAAATGTGGTGCCAAGGGGTCGACCACCTGCTGCGCTAAAGACGGTGTGGAGGCTGAGGACTGTCCAATGTCCTGTTCGATGGCTGGAGTTGTTTCCTCAATCCTAGCCCTCCTTTTCTGCTGGACTCCTTGGAGGCCTGCTTTAAAATCCTCTGTGTCATGATCTTCCCAGATAATCTCTCCAGCAGTATCAGTGAAGCGGTAGAAGATATCGTTCTGAAAAACGATTCTGATAGCAGCTCCCATCTTGATGAATAACTCTAAATTCAACCTATCTCGTGGGTGTGCAGGAATGATGTTGAAGTGATGGTTATCCAGCTTCAAGTAATTGAGCTTCACTTCCATATGAGTGACATAAGCCCCAATCAATATATCTCCTGTGGGCTTGGTGGCGATGGAGAGAAGATGGTTTGCAAACCATCTGGAAAGCGCTACTGTGACTCCCCTGTGAGCCATCTTGAATAGGAAGAGTTTTGACTTCCTAATAGTTCCATTGATCTCTCCCCGAGCAAAAATGCTATAGGTTAGAAACCTATGCAAATACCTGTGTACTGGGGCTACGAGATGAGTGCTCTTCGTCTTCTTTACGTCCCAGCTACAGTTATATCCAAAGTGAGTCCAGGCTGCCGGGGCAGAGAATTCTTCCTCAGTCTCATTCAGAATGCCATCAGATGGTAGGTTGAATAATTCTCCATAAGCGATGGCGCTGAGGGTGGTTGCATTGTTGCAGAGTTGGAATTTCACCACTCCAGTTGGTGAAACCTGCAAGGTGCTAAGAAATTCCAGCGTTGGCAGATGAATTTCAACAAATTCCTTTAGATGACAGACTTGAAGTTGTGTTGTCATAGCCATCTCAAGCCCGAGATTGCGGACTGCCTGCCATTCAAAGGACACTGATGATAAAATTGGTCTCTTCTTCAAAGTTACATACCGAGGATGGCAACTTTCTGGAATGATATTCATGAGGTAATTTGAATACCTCTTTGGTGCATGGGACTTTTTTCTCTTCCCTTTTGATGAAGCAGACTCCATTTTTGAAGAATTTTAGTTTGAAGAAGATTTTTGACAGAAAAATGTGATGAGAGACCTTAGAAATGTCTGATTTCTGCTAAAGATTCGAACTTTTGATGGTATTTATAGTGAAATACTAAGGCTTTGGGGTCGGAATCTTCAATGTCTCAATGAATGAGAGTAAATGAGAGCGGTTTTGGGAGATGGAGAGTTGAAATGAAGGTTGTAACCGGCTGTTTTCTTATATATTCGATACATTCACGGGCGTGAATAGTCATGTTCACGGTTTGCTGAAGCAGTGTTCCACCCATGAATGAAAGTGTGAATACGTTCACGGGCGTGATTGATGAACATCACGGGTGTGAAAGATCATAGATCACGGGGGTGAACATCTTGTCACGGGCATGAACTGTTGAATTTCACTATTTATGCCCGTGAAGCAAGCCGTGACACAAGGCGTGAAAACTTTTGTGAGTTTGGGGTGTAATTGGTCACGGGAGTGAAACTTAGTCACGGGCATGACGGTTCTTTGCCACGGGCGTGACTCAAGCCGTGAAACTATGTTTCACCACTTGAAGCCGTGAAACATACCGTGACCCAAAGCGTGAAAGCTTCTGTGAGTTTTTGAGGCATAATGGTTCACGGGAGTGAAAACTCGTCACGGGTGTGAATGTTATTATCAACGGGCGTGACTCAGGCCGTGAAACTATGTTTCACAACTTGAAGTCGTGTCGTGAACCAAAGTCATGAACGACACTGCCTCTTAAGGCCACTTAAGTCACGGGCTTGAGTATTAGTCACGGGCGTGACTCCCCTATAATTTTCATTTGAACTTAAGTTCTGCAACAAGACTAAATCATTTCAACAAAGATTTTACTTCATAAAGCATAAATTCTCATCAAAAATTTTATCTTAAAACTTGTGACATGTTTTAAGATCAACAAATAAAATTTCTTATTCTTGTAATCACAAGGTTAATCCATCAATCATACCTAGTTCTCTTCTAATGAAATTAAATCTTTTCTCATTTAGAGACTTAGTGAAAATATCTGCTAATTGCTTTTCTGTGCATACAAATTCTAATTCAACATCTCCATATTGAACATGATCTCTAATAAAATGATGTCTAATGTCAATATGTTTACTTCTAGAGTGTTGACTAGGATTCTTTGAAAGATTTATAGCACTGGTGTTGTCACATTTTATAGGTATATGGTTCATCTCATGACCATAGTCCTTAAGTTGTTGTTTCATCCAAAGAATTTGTGTACAACAACATCCAACTGCTACATATTCAGCTTCAGCAATTGAGAGAGCAACTGAAACTTGTTTCTTGCTAAACCAAGAAACCAAACATTCTCCAATGAAGTGACAAGTACTTGAAGTACTTTTTCTATCTAAAAGACTACCAGCATAGTCTGCATCTGAATATCCTATAATATAAAAAGATGAATTCCTAGGATACCATAAACCTAGATGCAATGTACCATGTAAATATCTTAAAATCCTTTTTACAGCATTTAGATGAGATTCTATAGGACATGATTGAAATCGTGCACATAAGCAAACACTATACATAATATCAGGTCTAGAAGCAGTGAGATATAAAAGTGATCTGATCATACCTCTATAAAGCTTTTCATTAATGCTCTTACCCTTTTCATCTTTGTCCAATTTTGTTGATGTGCTTATAGGAGTCTTGGCATTTTTGCATCCTTCCATACCAAATTTTTTGATTAAGTCTTTGGCATATTTGGATTGGTTGATGAATATGCCTTCATTGCTTTGTTTGATTTGTAGACCAAGGAAATACTTAAGTTCTCCCATCACGCTCATTTGAAATTCCCTAGTCATACACTTAGCAAATTCTTGACAAAGCAGCTCATTAGTAGAACCAAATATTATATCATCAACATAAACTTGAACAATTAGTGTCTCATGCTTATGCTTTTTGATGAACAGTGTAGTGTCAACATTTCCCTTTATGAAACTATTTTCTAATAAAAAAAACTTAGTCTCTCATATCAAGCTCTTGGAGCCTGTTTTAAACCATACAACGCTTTTGAAAGTTTAAAAACATGATTTGGCAAATCATAGCTTTCAAAACCTGATGGCTATTCTACATACACTTATTCATCTATATAGCCATTTAGAAATGCACTTTTCATATCCATTTGAAAAAGTTTGAAATTCATGTGACATGCATATGCTAAGAGTATTCTTATAGCTTCTAATCTAGCTACAGGTGCATATGTTTCATCATAGTCTATACCTTCTTCCTGATTATATCCTTTTGCAACTAGTCTTGCTTTATTCCTGGTTATTAACCCTTGTTCATCTAACTTATTTCTAAATACCCATTTGCTGCCTATGATTGGATGATTCTTAGGTCTTGGTACTAGGTTCCATACCTTATTTCTCTCAAATTGGTTGAGTTCTTCTTGCATGGCAATTACCCAACTTTCATCATTAAGAGCCTTATCAATGTTTTTAGGCTCAATTTGTGAAATAAAAGCTATGTCAGTGACTAAATGCTTGAAATGAGATCTAGTACTTACTCCCTTTGATAGATCACCAATTATTTGCTCTTTTGGATGATTTCTGTTCATTCTCCATTCTTTTGGAAGTTCTTGCTCCATTTGTTCTTGATTTTGAGGTAGTAGATTTTCTTGATCATTTTCTTCTTTTCCATTTTCAATGACAAGTTTTTCCATATTATCTACAACATCATCAAGAGCACTACCTTTCACAAGATCAAGTCTACTAGATTCAATAAAAACAACATGCATGGATTCTTCCACTGTTAATGATCTTTTATTAAATATTCTATATGCTTTGCTGGTTGTAGAGTATCCTAAAAAGATACCTTCATCAGACTTAGAGGAAAATTTTCCAAGATTGTCCTTCGTGTTCAATATAAAACACTTGCATCTAAATACTCAAAAGTATGATACCAAGGGCTTTCTTCCATTCCATAGCTCAAATGAGGTTTTGTTTAAAATAGGTCTTTTGAAAACTCAATTTGAAATATAACATGCAGTGTTTGTGGCTTCTGCCCAAAAATAAGTTGGTAATTCATATTCATTAAGCATTGTTTTTGCCATTTCAATTAATGTTCGATTTTTCCTTTCAACTACTCCATTTTGTTGAGGTGTTCTAGGAGATAAGAAATTATGTGAAATGCCATGTTCAAGACAAAAATTTTCAAAGTTTTCATTTTCAAATTCTTTCCCATGATCACTTCTTATCTTTGAAATGCAGTACCCTTTTTCATTTTGAATTCTTTTAGCAAAGTTTTTGAAATTTTCAAAAGCATCACTCTTTTGAGCTAAGAAAATTACCCAAGTAAATCTAGAGTAATCATCTACGATGACAAATGCATAATGTTTTCCTCCTAAGCTAGCAACCCTAGTAGGTCCAAATAAGTCTAAATGTAAGAGTTGAAGAGGTTTTGAAGTACTTACTATGTTTTTGGCTTTGAAAGATGACTTGTGTTGCTTTCCTCTTTGACAAGGATCACATGTCTTGCCTTTTTCATATTTAACTCTTGGTAATCCTTTTACTAGCTCTCCTGTGCTGAGACTTTGTATTAAGTCCATGTTAGCATGACCAAGTCTTCTATGCCACAGCCAAGATTCATCACTAGTAGTCACAAGACACTTAGAGGAATGGTTAGATAGTTCATGTAAGTTTATTATGTATGTATTGATATCTCTATTTCCTTTAAATATTTCTTGACCATCAATAGAGATTACAAGACATTCATTTGAAGTGAAAATTACTTTGTTTCCTTTATCACATAATTGACTTACACTTAACAAGTTATGTTTCAAGCCATCAACTAGTAAAACATTCTTAATGAAAGTAGTACTATTAACACCAATGGAACCAATGCCAATTACCTTACCCTTTGCATTGTTTCCAAAAGTAACTTTACCTCCATCAATACTTTTGATTTCATTGAAGAGTTCCTTGTCTCCTGTCATATGCCTTGAGCATCCACTGTCTACTAGCCATGCATTTTTGTTTATTGTGGACTTGAGGCATACCTACAGAGATAGAAATCAAGTATGATATTTAGGTACCCAAATGAGTTTGGGTCCTTGGGGGTTAGCACATGAAGGTTCCCAATGAGCCTTCCTTATCCAGCAATGTTTATTTATGTGACCCATTTTCATACAATAATTACATTGTTTAGGTCTAAACTTGCTTTTTGGTCTTATACTGTATTTAAATGCCATAATTTGATTAGACTGATTTTGAGAACAATGGCATGCACATTCATGATTAATTTGCATTTTTCTAGATGCATGCTTCTTATACATAAAGGCATGATTAGTCTTTTGAGGATTGTTTCTTAGGTTTACTAATCCGTGATTATTCCTTTTATGTATAGAGGGATTAGTATCCTTATTCTTTGGTGCTTTTCCAGTAAGTGTGGAGATGTGAGGTTCACTTGACTTTACAAAAATAGTTTTGCGAGAAGATGATGATGTGTTCCTAAATTCTATATCGTGTCTAACTAAAGGTGGTCTTTGAGACACAATGAGAGTATCTAAACTCTCTTTACCTTTGTGAAATTTAGAAATGGAGTTTCTAAGTTCCTCAACTTCATTTTTCAAAATATTATTTTCTTTTAGCAAGGAAGCTATTGAGGGTCTTGATGAGTATTCATCTAATGACTTTTGGAGAGATTCATTAGATGATTTAAGTTTTATGTATTCCTTTTCTAAACCATCTATCTTATTTTTTAAATTAGAGATGTTATTTCTATAAGTACTAAATTTACTTCTATATTTCTCTAATTCTATATTTAATTCTTCTATTAGGCTTTGCTCATCATCATCATCATCACTATCACTATCATTATCACTACTATCATTGTTGAAGGAGTATGAGTGTAGTGATCTTACTTTGTCCGAGACGTGATCCTCAATAGCCATGAAACATAGGTTGACCTCTTCACTTTCATTATCATCTTTTTCGCTTGAAGAGCTTTCGTCATCCCATGTGGCTTTGTGACCTTCATGATAGTTTTCTAATGTTTTCCACATGTTATATGCAGTTGAACATTGTTGTATCCTGCCACATTCTTCAACAGATAATGAGCTTGAGAGAATTGTCATTGCCTTCTTATTTTTGAAATTTGCTCTTCTTTGAGGCTCTGTCCAATCATCTCTTGACAGGATTTCTTCTTCACCATTAACTCCTCTTTTAGTTGGTGGTGTCCATTCTTTTCGAATACTATCCCAAACTTCAATTCCTTCATTATCCAAATATGTCTCCATCTGAAACTTCCAATGAGCATAATTTGCTCAATCGAAGTAAGGCTTGAGACTTTGGAATCATTCACTGGCCATATCTTACTCTTTACTAGAGCTTTTTAGGCTTCGATGCTAGACAAGGCTCTAATACCAATTGTTGCCCAGATATTAGAACAAGAAGGGGGGTTGAATTGGAGTTTCAAAAATTAAACTTTAAAGTGCGGAAATAAAATTGCTAATTTTAGAAGGGATAGAGAAAATCAGACACAAAGATTTATAGAGGTTCGAGTATTAACAAACCCTACTCCTCTCCCCAATCGCAATTGGGAGTTTCACTAACACACTAAGTGTTATAATGGAGTTTTACAAGCTAACTCACAACTATGGTGTTTCTCACAATGGCTCACACCTAACCCAGAAATCCCTTGTGTTTTAATGGCTCACACAATAACCAATTCCTTTGTGTTTTACAGGCTCACACAAACAACCTACACTTTGTGTTTTACAGGCTCACACAAACAACCTACACTTTGTGTTTTACAGGCTCACACAAACAACCTATACTTTGTGTTTTGGAGGTTCACACAACTAACCCTTACAAGTTTTCTACTCTTAACCCAGAACTACCCAATGCTCACTTGAGTAAAGATTACAGAGAGAACCACTTATAAATCTTTATTGCTCAAATATGAGGAGCAAAAAGATTTTTACAGAGAATAGATTTGTTCTCAAAGTATAAAAATACAAGATAGCTTGTGATTTGAAGTATATGCTAATCTTTTGTTTTTCTTATCATTTTCTTATTTCTTAATGTATAAATGACTTCCATTTATACTCCAATGGCTAAATATAGCCGTTGGGGTGCATTAAATAAGAAACTAGTCGTTATACCAACCAAAAAATTGCGTCTGACATTTTTCTCTTTCATTGGTCACGGGCGTGAATATGCTTGTCACGGGGGTGACAGTTCTTCCCAAGCCTTGACTGAAGTGGTGACCTTGGTCGTGAAGCTCTCTGGAATGTTTTGACATATAGAGTCACGGGCGTGACATTAATTAGTCACGGGCGTGACACTCTTCCCAGCCGTAAGACAAGTGGTGACTCAGGTCGTGAAGCTCTCTCGATGAAATTGAATGAATCCTTCACGGGGGTGACATCTTCATTCACGGGGGTGACAATCTTCACATCTGTGACCTAAGTGGTGATTCTGGTCGTGAAGCTCTCTGGTTGAAAATACACAACTCTTCACGGGGGTGACACATTGAGTCACGGGGGTGACTGAAATGCTTACTTCACGGTTTGGTTTTCCTTCATGGTCGTGAACTTCAAATATTGGTTTTGGTAACGGTTAGCTTTCTTCACGGGAGTGACTCCTAGAGTCACGGCAGTGAACATACTACTTCTTGCTTTTTTTTTGTTTCTCAAGGATTATTCTTCCAGTTCTCCATTGTTGCTATTTTAATTCATGTCCTGTATAATATACCTTCAAAAACAAGTGTGTTAAATACAATATTGCTATATTATTTATTATCATCAAAATGACAGAAATACCCCTCAAGGTTAACACAACATGCTTTATCATACTTTTATAGTGCTCATTTTTCATACAATTTATTATCTTATTGTTCACTAGTGTTTATATATATATATATATATATCACTTCATATATTTATATCTCATATTCATTTTACTTTATCATGAACTCTTTTAATTTGATTAACTCATTTATGCTCATAACACCTAGTGTAACACCCCTTTACCCTACTAATAGTAGCAAAGCAAGGGAATGCTACCTTTCGCTTGATTTCCAGTCTAACTTGCTTATATAATCATTTTGTATATTCTCATTTTAAAATATCTTAATATAAATTCATAATATAGTCTCCCATGTTTTTTAAATATGCATATATTTTATACCAATTTATATAATTCATCTATAATAAACCATTTCATTTTCTAAAAGATTACATACAAAATTCTACTAATTAATATTTTATTTACAGAACCAAAATATGAGTATCACACAATATGAAAATAAAACTTGCTAATATGTTTTACAAAAGTTAATACATTGGAACAAAAAGATCTTCAAATACTGTTATCCACTATCTGACATTCTTCTCTTTCTGGCAGCTTCATTCCTTATTTACTAGCTACTTTAGTACCTACACGTGGGAAAAACTATACGCGCTAAGCTACTAGCTTAGTGGTACTTTAGATGACAAAAGATTAATATGAAATTTATAAAATCCCACACATTCATACATTTAAGATCAAATAAAAGAAATATCACAAATTTATCAGCAATAAATTAATTTGCAAGTTAATTGCTAGTAGACAAATTTCTTTTACATATGATAATTATGTTCATTGCTAATATTATTGCATAATATTATTTTTATCCATAGCTAGTGTTATTATTATTGATATCACCATATTTTACTCATTTTATTATTCAATGATTATTCACAACAAGTAAATTTTATCATATCTTGTTTTGTCTTGTTTATTCAAATTTATGCCTCAACACTAATAACTAGAACTATCAAATTGGATACGGGTCATTATCTGCCAAAAAATTTTAACTCGCCTCATGGATCCTACATAAAGCAACTCGACACAATGTGGTACCCAAATAAATCAACTCGGCATATTTAGTGCCTACAAAAATCAACTCGACATAATGTGGTGCCGACATAAACCAACTCGACGTTTTATGCCTAAGTATAAAAGAACTTTGTCTTTCCTATCCTTTATTGGTATGTCAATCTATCCTTTACCCTAGTTCCCAGCTAGGTGTTTTAGGACTTAATTATTTCATCTCAATTTATTCAAGTAATCTCTTAAAATTCTATTATGGTCAAAATATACACCAAACAATTATTTCATAGTTTTATTTTCTCAATACTTTTTATGGGCTTAATGGCTTATATAAATTAATAGAAGAGTCCCCTTTTTCCTTTTAGGTATAATATGATATAAGACCACAAGTCTTTCTGTTGGGCACGGTCTCATAAGGAGGGCTCGGCCTGTACTCTAGAGCTAGTTTGACTTAGTGAGTCTCGTGATGAAGAGAATTTCTGATCTTCCATTAAGAAAGATATTGTCACGTCACTCATATATATATCATTCATCTCATATCATAAGGCCCAACTCAATTTACATGTAAGACTCTAGCTTTTTCAACAGCCCTGTTCTAGACAGATTTCGGGCTCTATTTTGGATCTCAATTTTGACCCTGTTATTGGCCGAATTTAAATAAGTGTCTTTTGATACATTTTAGCCACAAATATTATATTTAATTTTCATTTTGAATCAAATAATTCTAATCTCTGTAGACAACGTTATGAATGATTGAGTACTGACTGCTCAGCTAAAATCTGCCCAGGAAATTCCGAGGTAGATTTCAAGTCTCATATTTATGTCAATTTTTAACATAGTTACAGTCATAATTAGACCTCATGTTCTTCATGAAAGTTTTAGACATTTGTCTTAAGTTTTCAAAACATCAGAACTTAAGTTATAGAATTTTTAATGCATTCTGCTCCATGATAAAATTTTCAGCAACATATATAACAACACAACCACTCATTTAATCATGCAATTAACACAAGATTTAACAATAAAATCAACATATTAAATTGTTGTCATACAAGCACATACCTTATTAATATCTTCTCCTTTTCCTATGGCTTTTCCTTTCCTTTCCCTTCCTCAAGCTTGCTTCTACCCTTGTCCTTGGTTTGCCCTAAACCATCAAACATATCTCATATCATCAAACCAATTTCTTTTTGTTTCAACCCACCATCACCTAGGAAACTCTTTCTCCCCTATTTCTAACCCTAATTAACATCATTTTAATCTTAATTGATAAAGAAAGACAAGAGAATTGAAGAAGAAATTCACCTTGACAAAGTTGCTTTCTTTCTTTCTTTCTTCTTTTATCTTCCTTTCTTTCTTCTTTTATCTTCCTTTCTTCTACCTTTCAAAGTGATTTTCCTTCACTTTCTTGAGTTTTCTTTCACTTGGATCATTTCTTTCCCTCTTTTACTAGCTAAAATTGGAATAAGAATGGTGGAGAATGAGGGATGAGGTGTTCGTCCATAAAAAGTGAGAAAGAGGAGATATTTTAGTTGAGTTTAATGCATCATTATTTGATGAAGTTTCTAGGCTAATGACAAGGATTAGAAGATATGGTTCATTAATTCCTCATAAATGAAGAAAATTCTAGAATGAATGATTAAGCATATGACTCATTAATACTCATTAATGCTCATTAATATGGAAGATAAAGATTAGGATAATACTCATTAATATAGAAAATTCTAGATTCTAGATTTGTTTCTTATTTAGCTTAATATTTTTGGCCCCACATCTCCTTAACCTCTTCTTCTATTGGTTAATTTAATTAATTAAACATAATAAATTTTAAATCTTTAAATAATACATCATTTAGATCATAATCTCATCTTTTTATAAAAAAATCCCAAACCATTCCATAAATCCTCATTTAATCCAAAGAGTGATTTTATTTCAACTAATTCTAGCATAAAACTTTTAAATTCCCAATTAATAATGTCCTTAATAAATCTTTCTTAAATATTATTATTTTTCTGTGCATTCGGATTTAGACTCTGATCAATTCGGCGTGCCTGACTCAGTCACATGCGATCAATGTCTAAATAACCGGACGTTACACCTAGGAACCGCCACTCAGCCATTTATGGTATGCGCATACAAGTGCTATCACCGGTATATATATATATATATATATATATATATATATATGTGTGTGTGTGTGTGTGTGTGTGTGTGTGTGTGTGTGCGATCACCAACAATAATAATGTCATTACTGGCTTTAATTATGTGTTATCACCGGCTTCATTAATCGTGCCATCATAGGTATTAATAATTCCCTTAATTGACATGTCAAATAATCTAAAATTTTAGTTCTAAGCTAGGTGTTTTAGAGCTTAATTAATATCATTAATATTCATAACTATAAGAAAATAAAAATATATATTCCTTTATCTTTTATTATCTCAATCATAAAATACTCAACTATGATTTTGTTTGCACATCATTTTTATGAGTCTAATAACACAGTTGATTTCTCATATACTTCATTTGGATAAAATTCAAATTATAACAATTATCCTAATATAACTTAAATATTTAAATTTCATTTTTTTTCAATCTGCCCTGTTTCAGGCAGAATTTGTGTTTTGTTTTTGACATCAATTTTGGTCATATTACAATTTGAATTAAATTATAATGTTTTTATGAATTTTAGACCTAAATCTTAGCTTTAATATGAAACTTGAATCACTAAATTTATATTTCTGTAGAAAAAGATATGATTAATTTAATACTGACTGGTCACTAACAATTTTGCCCAGAATTTTCTAAACAGATTTTAGGTCCGAAATATATGTATTTTGCTGAGAAAATACAAACATATTTAGATTTTACGGTCTGAATAAAAGTTAAATCCATATATTTTAGCTTTCAAATCCAACAAGAACACATTAATCCAAATTTTAGAGCTTAAGTTATAACAATATAAGTGCTTATTACTCCATAAATTCTAGCATTGCACAATTACAATCACCTAATTTAATTTTTACCAAATATACTCCTAAGTCTAGCAAACATGCATACCTAGCATTTTATCATAAAATAATATTAATTTAAATTCCTACACACAAGTGATAAATATTTTTGAAAACTGTTTTCAAAATCCCAAAACCGCCTAAACCGTGCTCTGATACAAAAAACTATAACACCCCCACATCAGAGGCTCAAGTGCTTAGATAAGGAAGCGTTACACCGACTTCTTCAAATCATTATTTTAATAAATGCTATAAAGTCATACATTTTTTTAAACTCAAAACGCAAAGATATAAAAGAGATAATGTACATTTTATTTATGTAAAATAAAATTTACAAAACTTCAAGTTAATTACTAACCATAGAAGATAATTTATAAATCCAAAATAAAGAAATATAAATACAAAAATACAAAAGAGTTGTGACTCATGGTTTTCACTGTCGACTGATTTACTAGATTATTCCACAACTAGCTCTATCTACAAGCTCAGCTACCTTTCTAAATCTGCGGGGAAGGAAAACTCCTACACTAACCTTTAAGCTTAGTGGTGCATAAAGATAAGACAATGTACTATATCATGTAACATGCATTGCCATATATTTGTTACATATAAAAATTCATGCAACATGCTTTATCATACTTTTATGGTGCACATTTTTCATACAATTTATTATCTCATTGTTCACTAGTATATATATATATATATATACTTCATATATTTATATCTCATATTCATTTTACTTTATCATAAACTATTGTAATTTCATTAACTTATTTATGCCCATAACACATAGAAACTACTAACAAGGATAACGAAGTTGCCATATAGATATTTATGAGTGTCACCCAAATATTTATGGTATGCGCAAACAAGTATTATTATCGGCATATATATATATATATATATATATATATATATATATATATATATATATATATAGGTTTCATTACCGATATTAATAATAATATCATTACTGGCGTTAATTATAGTGTCATCACCGACTTCATTAATCGTGTCATTATAAGTATTAATAATTATCCTGATTGGCATGCCAAACTATCCAAAATTCTAATTCTAAGTTAGATATTTTAGGGCTTAATTAACGTCATTAAAATTCATAACTATAAGAAAATAAAAATATATATTCCTTTATCTTTTATTATCTCAATCATAAAATACTCAACTTTGATTTTGTTTGCACATCATCTTTATGAGTCTAATAACACATTTGATTTCTCATATACCTCATTTGGGAAAAATGCACATTATAACAATTATCCTAATATAAGTTAAATATTTAAATTTTATTTTTTTCAATCTACCCTGTTTCAAGCATAATTTGTATTATGTTTTTTACCTCAATTTGTGTCATATTACATTCTGAATTAAATTATAGAGTATTTTTATGAATTTTATACCTGAATCTTAGTTTTAATATGCAACTAGAATCACTAAATTTAGAGTTTTGTAGAAAAATATATATTTAATTTAATATTGATTGGTCACTAACAATTTTACCTAGAATTTTCTGGACAAATTCTAAGCTTGAAATATATGTATTTTTGTGGAAAGATACAAATATATTTAGATTTTATAGTCTAAATAAAAGTTAAATCCCTATGTATTAGCTTTCAAACTCAACTAAGAACACATTAATTTGAATTCTGGAGCTTAAGTTATAACAGTATATGTGCTTACTACTCCATAAATTCCAGCATTGCACACACACAATCACCTAATTTAATTTTTACCAAATATACTCCTAAGTCTAGCAAACATGCATACCCATAATTTCATCACAAAATAATTTTAATTTACATTATAAATGCTCAAATCATGCAACTTGATAATAAAACATAGGCAATTACCTTAAGTTATGCACAAACCTTTTTTTTTTCTCCTTCACTTTCTCTAGGCAGCTTTCTCTTTGCCTTTGTTTCTTTGAGCTTCTTCTTTGTCACTTTGAACTCCTAAAACACACAAAATCATCATCAAAACCTTAACTTATTAAAACTCTTATGAAACCCTAAACTCTCTCTCATGAAACCCTAAACTCTCTTTCTACATAATAAAGCTATAAATGAGCGTAAAACCATATTTTCCTTTGATGAAAGTTAAAGAGGAGAAAGAAAGTTTCTTACCTATACTCTTTCTTCTACTTGATCGCAACAATGGAGATTTCTCTCTCCTCAAAACTTCTTATTTTTCTTCTTTCTTGCTCTCCTTAACTTCCTTAGGTCTTGTTGTGCATGAAAATCAATTTTCCTTGTCTTTCTCTCCCTTTTCTCTTCCTTTCTCTCTCTAGCATAAGCTCTTGGCTATGGAGGATGGTGAGGGTGGAGTGGAGGCTGGTTCTTAAGCAGAAAAATAAATTAAAAATAAGAGATAAGGAAGAAGAAAGAAGAATTAAGAGAATGACCAAAAGTCTCATATGGGTCCCACCATTTTTTCGACCAAAATCTTGACATTTAGGCTTAATTATCATATTAATCTTATTATTCATGGAGTGGCCAGACAACATGCATATTTGATGTCCAATTTAATATTTTAAATAGCAAATATCTCATTAAATCCTCAAAATTTTGCTAAATTGCAAATTAACCCTAAAACTTATCAAATTTTCAATTTACTCCTTTACTGTAAATCAATTTCATTAAGTTTTTTAAACACTTTATTAGGAATATATCATAATTATTAATCATTATCTTGATTAATTTTGGTCAAAATTCAAATTTAAACTCTAATTGGTTCAACACATCAATTTAGTGACATGCACAACTCGGGACCTAAATTAGCATATATGAAAATTACAAGGAAAGAAGAACAAGGGCCTTTGCAAGGTCATTATGCTCTTTTAAAGAAGGGATTCGAGTTCAATGTAATCCAATCCTGCCTTTCTTATCTCCTCTTCCTATTCACTTGAGTGGCTGAAGCCCTACCACTACTGAGAAGGGCTTGGGACCTATGAACGGAACAACACAACAAACATGATGAAATGAAGAAGAATGAATGGGAGGCATCGGAGGAAGTACTGAAAAAGTACTCACTTATGTTTGGTTAACTACAAATCGAATGTTTCTTGACTGGAAGCAATAGACCCCGAAAGGTGTGAAGTTAGTGCCTCCGCTTCTGAAAGAGCTGCAGTTATAACAATTCCAATTGAGTTTGGATTCTTTGCATCTATCAGATTCACTGCCAATAACCATATCTATTTGCCTGGAAAAGAGGCTTCTTCAATTGCGACAAGACTGGTTGTTGCAAGAACAGGAAATGTACCAGTCGTAATGTAAGGCCTCCAACCAAGGTGGAAGGGGGAAATAAAAGAGAGGATCTTTGGCATAACAGTCTAAGTAGCAATAGGAGAAGAACTCCACTTTGAAAGAGAAGATCTTTATCTGGGGTGGAAAGTATGGAAAAACATCTCGGGGAACTCATTTTCTATATAGGCTCAAAAGATATCCATCCATGCTCCATAAGTGGTCTTGCGCCGAATGTTGGTGAGCTTGAACTCGACTCGTTTAAATTTATCACAAGTTTAAGCTTGAATCAAACTTTTATATTTGAGCTCGAGCTCAACTCATTTTAAAATTATTAATCTCATGACGATT
This sequence comes from Triadica sebifera, assembly GCA_023653625.1. Classification (NCBI taxonomy): domain Eukaryota; kingdom Viridiplantae; phylum Streptophyta; class Magnoliopsida; order Malpighiales; family Euphorbiaceae; genus Triadica; species Triadica sebifera. The sequence continues at coordinate 30,794,777 of CM042892.1, read as the reverse complement.
TGAGCCTATTTAAAAAAAAACTCATTTATTATGTTGAACGAGCTTTGTACGAGTTTAGCTTATTAACTAATAATGACAAAAGTTAGAGTTCAAGCTTAAGCTCGATAACAAAATATAATATAAATGAATATATTTGTAATCTTTTAAACAAACAGATTAGCAACCTTTTAAATGAATATGTTCGTGAGCTCATAAACGCATATGTTTGTGAGCTAACGAACCAAACATTATTAAGCTTAAGCTCGAGACCGATAAGATTTTCAAGCTTAGATTTGAGCACTAGTTTTTGTCATTAACAGTAACAAACAATTTCAAATGAATTTTTTTTTAACCGAGATCCGAATAGCTTGTGAATGACTTAGTTTATTTGCAGCCCTATTTTTAAAGAACAAATTAAGTAGTACTTACAGAAGTGTAAGGACTATAAAATAAACACTTTGTAAAGTACATTCATGAGTTAGAACTAAAAAGTTAGAAGTTCTTATAAGTATAAGATTTTTCTTTTTTGACCAAATCCATAATAACTTTAGTTTAAGAATAAAGAAATATTAATTATTTTATAAAAGAAAAGAATAGTAATATTTTTTATCCATTTATATAGTTCCTAAGTGATATTTTTTGAGATGCTTATAACCCGCGCCTAAAACTATTAATTCGAAAAAAATATTTATAGGTAGTTATTGTGCGGGAATTATGTCAATTTATTAATACAGTAAAAAATCCAATCTACTTTTTCCCATTCAATTCACTCAAAAAAATAATATGTGTAATCTGCATTCTTTGTTTAAATCCTTATCTCATTGTTAGGACTTGTACTATACTTAATATAACAATTTCAAATTGTTCTTTTACAACTCTAAAAATATAAATTTCTTGTTCAATCTCAACTTTTTTTCATTTTAATAAAAAATTTGCTCTGACAATTTTATTAAAATAAAATACTGTTGTGTGTGTTGTTCATAGCCAATAGATCCAACAACTAAGCACACCTCCTGAAATATACTATTTCTTGGGAGTTCAAGTAAATATTGATTCATAGTTTTCTAGCAGCCTCTTATCTCTTTCTTTGTTAAGGTTGTATAATCTGGTCTTTTTTGAAGAATAAGTTTGTCAATTTCACAAGTAATCACCATTTTCTTACAATATTTAATTTTGTGCTGGAGTTAATGCTTAAATTTGCTATAGAATTTATGTGTTATGTGTGGTTATAATTTTGATGTTACTGACTCCTTATATTTGTATTTTTAAAATTTTCTCATTTGTACATGTTGTCCATTGATATTCATTTAGAGGCTAGAGCTGGAGGAAAAAAAAAGGAAAATCTATGGAGGACAATGCAGGAAGAGTATTGGAATATCTGTGTATTATCGATGGGAAGGAGAATAATGGAAATTGGACTAGAGAAAGCTATTCCATCTTGTTGCTTGAAGGCTGGGGCTTTTGCACTAGAGCTTGATGCTAAATGCCACTTTACTGCTGTTTTTGGGTGGTTCTCATAATGCTCTACTCATCATCTGTGAAATTTTTTTTATTGTTCAGCGTGAACTTAGATTCATGTGGGGGTATTTGATTGTAAGAAATATTTGACTAATACTTAATGTCCACCAAGTTAAACAAATCATTCGAGGAAAACTTGTGTAAATGAACAGAGTTCCAACAAGAGGATTATAAATAGATTTTCAGTGTTTTTCTTTTTAAAAAAAATTCAAAGAACAATGGAAACATTCGTTATTATTTTCTTCAATAGTTTCAAAATTACCGACAAATGCATTCGTCACTAATTTAGCAACAACCAAATTTGTCACTATTTTTGCAATTCATGAAGAAAAATGGTGACAGGTGAATCATAACTAACTTAGTGATGGAAGAATTTCTCACTATTTTGTAAATATGATATTAAATTAGTGGTGAATTTGTTCATCACTAATTTAGTCACAACTAAGATATATCGCTAATTAGTTTTTAAACTTTGTATCCATTGTCCAAATGATGCCAACTTTTATAGACAAATGATGAGAGATTTTCCGTTGTTAAATTTAACAATGGATTTATTTTTCCTTGTTCAAAAATTAGCTAGCAGGTGGATAATGACGAAGTCGTTATATACATTTAGCAACTGATTTTCACCATATAATGACAGAGTCATCCGTCGGCTAAATAACAGTTTTTTGCAGTGTTTATTTTAGAAATAATAGTAAAATTTTGTAAAGTTCAGAATTTTTTTATGATATTTTCCCTTAAAATTGAGTCAATTTTAATTACCTAAAATTATAATAATGTGTATAGGGGGAAGTGCAAAAAAAGCAAAGAGCTACTTGTGCTAAAGATGTGTGGACTTTGTCCAAAGGTGAAAAAGTGATTGTTCAAGTTAAAAATATGGGGAAACCAATTAAGAAGAGTGGTGGAATTTTGGATAGTTGGCTTGGTACTTTGCAAGAAAAAAAAGAGTTTTATTCCATTGAATATGAAATTTGGCACAAAATGACTAGTCTAGCGAAAGAAACTTTTTGGAAATTAACTAAGGTAATTTAAATAATTTAATTAGTTTTTCATTAAAAAGAAACTAGTATATTTAATTAATACTTATTGCATATTTTAATCATCCAAGTTTAATATGTTTAATATTTTGATATAGTCATACTTTGAGCGATCATTAAGGATATTAATGTTAAAAGTTGGGTGTTGAGTTCAGTTTGTAAGAAGTGAAAGAACTACAAGCATGATTTAAAAAATAAATACCTTTAACTTCATAGAACAATGCAGGAGAATATAGACCAAGTTCCATTAGGAGTGTTAAATCAATGAAGAATCTTGTAAATTATTGGTATTCTGATCTTTTTGACGTAATAAATAATGTAGTCTAATTTATATATTAGTCTAAATTTATTTACAATACACTTGTTATTTTTGTATAATTTGTAGAAACTTTTGAAAGGGTTAAGGTAGCAAGGTGAAACATAAAATACCTCATACTTCTAGTCCAAAGAGTTTTGCTAAGGCTAGAGAAGAATGTGAGATATAATTTTAATTTTTAATATTTTTAATCATAACTGTATATGATCATTTGACTTGTTTTATATATTTGATTTAACATAAAATAATGTTATTGCAGGAATTGAATCATGGAAACCAACTTGGATGCCTCAAATTCTTATGGTTGGAACATTCAGTAATACATAAAGCATAAATATTTATGGTAATTTCTATTTAATATTAACTAGATATAGATGGTTAATAGTTTTAGATTTCTTCTCCTCTATTCTTACTATTTTTAACGGCTATAATTTTTATAATACTTATCTTAGTATACATATAAAGTAATTTTTAATTCTTTAATACTTGTATTAATAAGATAACTACCAATGTAGTTACAGAATATAGTGCAACATCTAGGAATCTTAATAAAAATATATTTGAAGATGAAGTGTTTAATGAAATCATAGGCCAAGATTGATATGGTAGGGTTAAAACATATGGACTACAAGTGACACCAACACAATTATTTGGTCCAAAATCTCAACCAAACAAGTTAGGTTAAAATGGATGTGTAAAAGAAAATTTCATATATGCATGCACATTATGAGACAAAGATAGTAGACTTGAAAGCCAAATATGAAGGTAAAATAACTCAATTGAAAGATGAGAATGAGGTGAAGAGAGCGAAAATCAAATTAGATTATGAAGAGAATATGGCTGGAGTTAAAATGGACATCAAATATTTTCAGTAGGAATTGTTTCGTTTTAAAAGTTTAATATTTGAGTTGAAACTACACTTTTTATTAACTAATTTTATAAATTGTATGGTAAAAACTTTCTTACATATTATTTTATTTTATTTTTGCTTTTATAGAATATGACAGATTCTACTTGATTAGAAGATAATCATATATTGTTAAGCTTTTTTTTTGCTCGATTGGATTGTAAGTTATACATTTCTCTATATCTCATTTTAAATCTCATCTTTAATTTTGTACTTTGTTTGATTATTAAATGCTAAATTATATATTTGCATCTGTGTGAAAACAGTGGCCTTTGCTCAAAGTGGGTAGTGCATGTTTGCTTGTATATGAGAAGCAATGTCACTGAAATGATTGGAGGTATGATTAATTGTTGTATTGACTCTAAAACAAATAAATCAGATTCGATTAGGGCTGACAATTCGTGTCATGTCGTGTCTTAATCGGATATGACACGATTAGACACGACACGAACACGACAATATTAACTAATCGTGTCAAAAATTTGAAACACGAACACTACACGGTTAAAATCCGTGTTAACACGACACGACATGATTAGACACGATTAACTTAATATGTATAAATTATATGAACACGATACGATTATACACAATTTTACACGACACGATTATACACGAATAGACACAAATATTAAATTAAAATTTTAATTTAATTAATTGAATCTCAATTTAATCAATTTACATCTAATTAATAATTTTAATTTAATTAATTAAACTCTAATTAAATATATATAAGTTCAATTGAATCAATTTAATTCATTCATTTATATATAAATATGTATTATATATATTTGAATTTTGAGTAAAATTAAAATAATTAGTCATATCTTTATAATTAATAAAATAACATATTTTTAATCTTTTCTTAACATGTTAGACAGGTAAAATCCGTTTATGACACGATTTTTTTCATGTCGTAATCATATTGACAGGATTATGACCCATATCCGTTTAGCTCATATCTATATAAAGTTAAGTCTGTGTCGTTTCGTGTCGTTTAATCTTGTCGTATCCAAAATTGTCAGCTCTAAATTCGCGATGGGGTAGAGTGAATACTAGGGTGCCATCAAGAATAAGTTTGCTCATTTTTTAACAAAGAGTAAAGTCTGTTGGGTCCCGATGAAAACCAACGTGACATACGCTTAAAGTTTAGATACAATGTGTGGGCCCTATTTGTTTTAGTATCCTTTTTATGATACTCATAGTGTTGCTTGGATTTCTTATTAATATTTGATACATTTTCACAAACTTGGAATTAAGGTGGTATATGGTGAAATCCAATTTAAAAATTAGAAAATATCTGGTTTTAAAAATTTAAAAATAAATAAATCTAAATCTTATATTGTATTGGAAAGAAAAAAAATCCCCGTATTGTATTGTTTTGAAAATTTTGGACAATTCAGTATGATTTTTTAATTTTTCTAGCACTAAATCATACGGTACAAAACAATCAAAATCTCAGATATTTGGACTTGAGTTGATACTTAATAGTATTATAATAAATGCATAATCATTACATAAAAATACTCTTAATAAATGATCAATTTTTGAGAAGCAGAAAAAATTAATGAGAATATTCACTTCAAGACATTAAATTAAAATTAAAAAATACAATATTGTCTTATATAGAAGGTTTATGAATTAAATTAAAAAGTTTAGTTATAAAGTATAAGTATATAATTTTGTGATTATATATATATATATATATATATATATATATATATATATAATTATATTGTCTACATTAATTAAAAAAGTATATAATTATATAAGTTTATTAAGTATATCAATTATATATATTATTTATTAATATAATTTAGATTAGTATATAAATTTAATATAATATAATTGCTTTGATAAAAAATAATATAATATATATAGTAATTTATGCATCTAGTAATATTTAAAATTTAAATTATTAGATGTATAAATTCATAAATATAAGTATATAACTATAAATATATAATTATAAAGTATAAGTATGTATGTTTGTGATTATATATATATATATATATATATATATATATATATATATATATATATATATATATATATATATATATATATATATATATATATATATATATATATATATATATATAATTTAGATGAGTACATAAATTTAATATAATACAATTATTTTGATAAAAAAATATAAAAACTATAATTAGAATAAATAATAATTTATATTGATTGATCATATAATTATAATTCATTTATCATAAATTAATTACTTTATAATTGATTGACTTACATTAATTTACCAAATAAGTAATATAATTTAGATTTATTATGTAATACAATTAAAATAAATTATAAATGCTAAAAAATATAATTGGTGGTAAAAAAAATTATAGGCAAAAATGAAACTAGCAATATATTACAAATATTTTTTTTATTTACATATTAATAGTAAAAATAGTTGATTGGCTTTATGAGCTTATCATATATTTACATGGAGGTTATGGGTTCAATTTCCTACACCACCATCATAAATATTTTAGCATATAAAATTATTTTTAGTATATAAAAATTCAATTATTATTATAAATGTCATATAAATTTTGTTAAATAATTAGTAAATGTAATTTTAATTTAATTTTATGGATTAAAGTATATATAATTATAAGTTTAAGTTATATTATATTTGTATAATAACCCTATAAAAGTTATAAATAATATTATATATAAATTATTTTATTCTTATCAGTTATTATATACAATAAAATTACAAATATTTAAATATCGATTTTTTAGTATATTTCGGTACAATTCAGTATAGTTTTTTTATTTGGATGTCATTAAAAATTCTAGATTCGTCAAAATTAAAGTCAATGGTATAATACAGTTTTGTTCTAGTTAAAAAGTCAACAATATAGTTTGGTTTTGGATTTTTTTCTCGTTTTTTGATCCAATTTGGGCAGATTCATGATCTATATGCAGCCCTACTTGAATTCTATTCTATACGTTAAAATCAAGTTCATTGGGCATTTTAGCTACTATAATGAATTTCCATAAGTAACCCGGATACAAAATGAGGTTCTACAACAACATTGCCCCTCTCCTAGGCAACACCGTTTATAACAACATTGCCCCTCTAATGGATGCCACCATTATATCGAAACTCATGCTTCCTCATAATTATCAAATGACACCATTTCATCAAAATAAATCCTTGCCACACTGCATTAAACAATGAATTTGTCTCTGATCTTGATCCTTTATACCCTATTTGGATCTCATCTACAAGTCCTTATTTGGTTTATCCACCACTACTTCCATTTGCTCTTCATCTCCTCTTGTAATGGACCTTACCTCTCGCCTTGTCGTCGTCAATGGCACTGGGTATTCTCCCTTCTTCTCTTTTTTCTTTTCATTATAGATTAGGATTTAGGGGAGATGCTTCTGATAGAAAAATGGATGAACAATGAAGGCTATAATGATTGTATTTTGATTGTGTAATCACTATTTCTAAGGGATTTTACCCCCACTATGTTATTTGTTGGATTTATAGCAATTCTTTCCAGGATAATCAAAATAATATTGAGATTAAAAGCAACAAAACCAATTAATCTCACCCAAAAATAAGTTGGAGAATGTTCTTTGATTGTTTTTTAAAGAAAATATAGGTTAGAACATGAGAGTGAACATTAGGAATGAAATATGATATTTGGGCACTTATTTATAGTGTCTTGTCACTCTTTTGATAGGTCACAACCCTTAAGAATGCGAAGAAAGGAAAAAGAAAGTTTTTAGCCATTATAGCACTTTTTGCGACCATGACATTTAGGCCACGTTTTTAGCCAATAATTTAGGTCACAGTCACGGATGACTGTAATCTAGCATATCGAACTGATCGGGATCAAAATTCAGACATGAAAGAAAAAAATAAAGTGATAATAAAATCTGAGAAAAATATTTGGATATTATTAATTGATAATTTTGAGGTTCAGATTTAAAATTAGAAATAATAATTTTTCACTTAACAAATTTTAAATATACGGTGTTTTTGACACATATATTTTTAAGAAGAAATAAAAAGAGAATAATCTTTATCTAAGAAAATTAATATTCTTTGAATTAAAATAAAGTAAGATTGATTTAAATTAATAGACCAAAAAGAGACAAATTATCTAATTAATCATAAGTAGCCACCTAATCTGACTATAAAAGTTTAACTTTTACTTTTTGCCTTTATTTATTCTTCTTCCTCATATTGTCCTTTCCTTTTTCTCTTCACTCCTCCTTTTTGATGGTGACAAATAATCTAGCAATATGTGCTTTTGAGAAGTCTCCCCCTTAAAAGATGCTTAAGATAAAAAATACTAATGTGCAAGAATTTTTAAGAATGATGAAGTGTAACATGGATGCTTGCTTCCTAGTTTAGGTATATGCAAGGTAGATGCAAAGTATATCCAATGTATACCAAATTTTTACTCATAACTAGTTAAGTATATGCAAAGTATATTAAAGGTATATTCAAAGTATATTAAAGGTATATTCAAAGTATATCAAGTTGTTTGCTTTTAACTAGTTAAGTATATGCAAAGTATATTAAAGGTATATTCAAAGTATCAACACATTTGCATTCATGTAACTTGCATATTTAATTCAATTATATTGTTAGGTTCTCCCCCTTTTGTCATCAACAAAAAGAACATAAAAGATAAATCATAAGGGAAAACTAATGCAATTATATTTATACCAAATGGAAAAGTACAAAGGTTTGAAAAATAAATTAAAGTCCTACATTTTCAATACTAGAAATTAATAAGAAAGATGAAATAAAAAACAAAACAAAAAAAACAAAGAAAAAAATTACAACTCTAGCTAGATTTGGAGCCAGACATCCCATCTCTAAGGTAAGCTACTTCCGCCTCAAGGCTCTCCATGCGAGATTCCATGAAATCTTTGAGGTTCTCCAACCTCTCATCCATCGAAGCTTGCAATTGGTCAAAACGAGGTGCCAAAAGGTCAGCCACCTATTGAGCCAAGTTCGGTGTAGAGGCCGAGGATTGTCCAACATCCTGCTCAACCTCTGGGGTCCCTGTCTTGACTCGAACTCTTTTTCTTTGCTGGATTCCTTGGAGGCCAACTTTGAAGTCATCCGAATCGTTGTCTTCCCAAATAATCTCACCAGCTGTATTGGTGAAGCAGTAGTAGATGTTATTCTCATAAACTATACGAACCGTCGCCATCTTAATAAAAGACTCGACATCTAGCTGGTCTCTAGGATGTGCTGGTACAAGGTTAAAGTTGTGCTCTTCTAGCTTTAGATAACTAAGCTTTATAGCAAGGTCAGTCACGTATCCACCGATCATAATGTCTCCTAAGGGCTTCGTGGCATTGATAGTATATGGTTTGTAAACCATTGAGATAGAGCCACTGTTAGGCCTTTTCAGGCCATCTCCAGGAGAAAGAGCTCAGATTTCCGAATTGAACCATTGTTGTCCCCTTTGGGAAAGATGTTATAGGTCAGAAACCAATGCTAGTGCTTGTGCACTGGTAATCGAAGGTGGGTGCTCTTCATTTTCTTGACGCCCCAGTTGCAATCGAGTCCAAAATGAGTCTATGCCTAAGTGGCATAGAACTCCACCTCACTTTCATAAAGTATACCATCAGAGGGAAGGTTGAACATGTCACCAAACTCTGTTGCAGTGAGGGTGTTCGGATGTTTGCAGAGTTGAAATTTTACGGTGCAGGTCGGGGAGACTTGCAGGGTACTAAGGAATTTGAGGGTAGGATCGTCAATATTGTACCAAGGGTTTCTTTAAAGTATACCGAATCAGTATAGCTATAACTACCGTGTAAACAAAGAGTTTTAGAGTAAGCATATTAATATTATTAATAATAATAATAATAGAATATTAATAATAAAATATTAATAATAATAATAATATTTTAATTAATAATATTTTATATATTCCCTTAGCGTTGGTTGATGTATATCAATAAAATCTTTTAGATGACAAGCCTAGAGTTGTTCTGTCATGCTTGTCTTGAGACCAAGGGTCCTGATAGCGTGCCATTCAAATGATTGAGAGGAAAGGAGAGATCTTTTTTTGAGAACCGAGTACCTTGGATGACAGTGCTCTGGAATGATATTGAGAAGGTAGTCCATGTACCTTATTGGAGCATGAGACTTCTTTTTGGTGCCTTTGGAGGAACCGGGTTCCATTTTTGGTTTTGAAATTGATTATTGAAGAGAGAAAATCTGATAAAATGTTTGAAGAGTACCTAGTGATTTTTTATTTTTGATGATTGAAATAGTTATTGAAGTTATTTATAGATGGAGAATGTTGCTAGGGGGCTGGAATCTATGAAATGGTATTGAATGGTGATAAATGAGAGAAGTTGGAGAGTTACAAATGAGAGAAATAACGGAAGAAAATGTTTTATAGTCGACATCTTCACGGGCATGAAATGTCGTGTTCACGGTTTGCTGAAGAGGCATTCTACCCGTGATGAAGAATATGAAACGATAAACGGTCGTGACATTTAATGGTCACGGGCGTGAATGATAAAATTTCATGGTGGTGACAAATGAGTCACGGTCGTAAGTACAATCTTCACTACTTTGTGACCGTGAGACAAAGCGTGATACAAAGCATGAACGCTTCTGTAAGTATTTGATGGAAATGTTCACGGTCGTGAATAAGTGTCACGGTCGGGAACAAAGAGTTTCACGGAAGTGACAGAAAAAGTTACGGGCGTGAAACATAGTCTTCACTACCTTCAATCGTAAAGCATGTCGTGAAGCAAGGCGTGAAGGCTACTGGAGCTTTTAGCGATTATGATCACGACCGTGAATATGTGTCACGGGTGTGAGCTGCTAAAATCCTCATTAAATAAAACTAAGTCTAAAACACGACTAAAGGATTTTTAAGGTGCTTCTATCCCCTATAACATATCTTTCTATCAAGTTAGCCACTTCATACCTTAAAAAATGAGATAATAACACAAGATTAACAATCAAGGTTCCACAAATTTGGCAATCATAAAGTTAATCCATCAATCATATCAAGCTCTCTTCTTATGAAGTTAAATCTTTCTTCATTTAGAGACTTAATGAAGATATCTACCAATTGATTTTCTGTGTTTATAAATTCCAATACAAGATCTCCATATTGAACATGATCTCTAAGAAAATGATGTCTTATGTCCATATGCTTACTTCTATAGTGTTAAATGGGATTCTTAGATAGATTTATAGCACTTGTACTGTCACATCTGATTGGTATATGGTCCATACTATGACCATAATCCTTAAGTTGTTGTTTCATCTAAAGGATTTGTGTACAACAACATCCTGCAGCCACATACTCTGCTTCAGCGGTAGAAAGAGCAACTAAAACTTATTTCTTGCTAAACCAAGAAACTAAGCATTCACGAATAAAGTGACAAGTACCTGAAGTACTCTTTCTATCCAAGAGACTTCCAGCATAATCAGCATCTGAATATCCTATAATGTGAAAGGATGAATTTCTAGGATACCACAAACCTAGATGCAATGAGCCGTGTAAATATTTTAAAATTCTTTTCACATCATTCAAATGAGAATCTTTCAGACATGATTGAAAGCGAGCACATAAACATACACTATACATTATATCGGGTCTAAAGGCAATAAGATATAAGAGTAATCCAATCATACCTCTATAGAGCTTTTCATTAATGCTTTTAGCCTTTTCATCCTTGTCCAATTTTGTTGATGTACCCATTAGAGTCTTGGCATTTTTTGCATCCTTCCATTCCAAATTTCTTAATTAAGTCTTTGGCATATTTGGATTGGTTGATGAATATGCCCTCATTGCCTTATTTTATTTGTAGACCGAGGAAGAACTTGAGCTCACACATCATGCTCATTTCGAATTCCCTAGTCATACACTTAGCAAATTCTTGGCAAAGCAATTCATTAGTAGACCCAAATATGATATCATCAACATAAATTTGAACAATTAGAATATCATGCTTATGATTTTTAATAAATAAAGTAGTGTCAACATTCCCCTTTGAAAAATTATTTTCTAAAAGAAAAGAACTTAGTCTTTCGTACCAAGCTCTTGGGGCTTATTTCAAACCTTATAAGGCTTTTGAAAGTTTAAATACAAGGTTAGGCAAATTATGACTTTCAAAACCTGGTGGTTGTTCTACATAAACTTCTTCTTCTATAAAACCATTTAAAAAAGCACTTTTGTTATCCATTTGAAAGAGTTTGAAATTCATATGGCATGCACATGCCAAAAGTATTCTTATGGCTTCTAATCTAGCTATAGGAGCATAAGTCTCATCGTAATCTATTCCTTCTTTCTGATTATATCCTTTTGCAATTAACCTAGCCTTATTCCTAGTTATTGAACCTTGTTCATCTAGTTTATTTATAAATACCCATTTACTTCCAATGATTTGATGCTACTTTGGTCTAGGAACCAAGGTCCATACCTTACTTCTCTTAAATTGGTTGAGTTCCTCTTGCATGGCAATCATCCAATTTTAATCATTAAGAGCCTCATTAATATTTTTAGGCTCAATTTGAGAGACAAAGGCAAAATTAGAATCTAAAGGTTTGAGATGAGATCTAGTACTTACTCTATTTGTAGGATCACCAATGATTTTCTCCTTGGGGTGATCTTTTGTCAATATCCATTCCTTTGGGAGCTCTTACTTGTTTTCCTCTTGAGCTGGAGGTAGAGAGTCATCTTGATGTGAATTTTCTTGATCATTTTCTTCTCTTTCATTTTCAAGGTCAAGTCTTTCCGTTGTACCTACAACATCATCAAGAACACTACTTTTCACAAGATCAAGCTTACAAGATTCATCAAAGACAACATGTATAGATTCTTCAACAGCTAATGACTTTTTATTAAAGACTCTATAAGCTTTGCTTGTGGTGGAGTATCCTAAAAATATACCCTTATTAGATTTAGAGGCAAATTTTCCACAGTTGTCCTTGGTATTCAATATGAAACACTTGCATCCAAATACTATAAAATATGATATTATGGGCTTTTTTCCATTCCATAACTTAAATGAAGTTTTGTTTAAGAGAGGTCTTTTGAAAACTTGATTTGAAATATAACATGCAGTATTTGTGGCTTCGGCCCAAAAGTAAGTTGGTAAACCATACTCATTGAGCATTGTTCGGGACATTTCAATTAAAGTTCAATTTTTGCTTTCAACCACCCCATTTTGTTAAGGTGTCCTAGGAGATGAAAAATTCTATAAAATTCCATGTTCTAGACAAAAATATTTAAAGTTTTCATTTTCAAATTCTTTGCCATGATCACTTCTTATTTTTGAAATACAATATCCTTTTTCATTTTGAACTCTTAGCAAAGTTTTTAAAGGTTTCAAAAGCATCACTTTTTTGAGCTAAGAAAATTACACAAGTAAATCTAGAGTAGTCATCGACGATGACAAAGGCGTAATGTTTACCTCATAAGCTTGCAATCCTAGTAGTTCCAAAAAGATCTAGATGCAGGAGTTGTAGAGGTTTTGAGGTACTTACAATGTTTTTGGATTTGAAGGTTGACTTGTGTTGTTTTCCTCTTTGGCTTTCAAAATTGACTTTTGGTAGTCCCTTTAGAAGCTCTCTTTTGCTGAGGCTTTGAATTAAATCCACGCTTGCATGACTAAGCCTTCTATGCCATAACCAAGATTCATCTCTAGTAGTCACAAGACACTTAGAGGAAATGTTAGATATTTTGTGTAAGTCTATTAGGTAGGTATTGATATCTCTACTTCCTTTAAATATCTCTTAGCCATTAATAGAGGTTACAAGACATTCGTTGGAAGTAAGATTACTTGGTTTCCCTTATCACATAATTGACTTACACTTAGCAAGTTATATTTCAAACCATCAACAAGTAAGACATCTTTAATGAAAGTAGTACCATTAATACCAATAGAGCCAATGCTAATTACCTTACCCTTAGCATTGTTTTTGAAGGTTACTTTTCCTCCATCAATACTTTTGATTTCATTGAAAAGTTCTTTATCTTTGGTCATATGCCTTGAGCATCCACTATCTACCAGCCAAGCATTTTTGTTTATTGTGGACTTGAGGCATACCTGTAGAATCACAATTCAAGTATGATTTTTAGGTACCCAAATGAGCTTGGGTCCTTGGGAGTTAGCACATGAAGGTTCCCAATGAGACTTTCCTTATCCAACAATGTTTATTTATATGACCAAAATTCATACAATAATTGCATTGTTTGGCTCTAAATATGCTTTTTGGTCTTACTATGCTTTTGAATGCCCTTTTTCTATCAGGTAGAGTTTATGCGCAATGGCATGCACATGCATGATGACTTGGTGCTTAAATCCTAGACCATGTCTAATTAAGGGTGGTCTTTGAGATACAATGAGAGTATCTAAACTCTCATTTCCCTTGTAAAATTTTGAAAAAGTTCCTCAACTTCATTTTTCAATATATTATTTTCTTCAAGCAAGGATTTACTTGAGGGTCTTGAGGAGTGCTCATTTAATGATTTTTGAAGAGATTCATTAGATGATTTAAGCTCAAGGTTCTCCTTTTCTAAAACATCCATTTTGATTTTCAAACTAGAAATGTTATTTTTATAAGTATTGAATTTACTTCTATATTTTTATAGTTATAGATTCAATACTTCATGGGCATGACTGATATGATCATTTGCGGTTGCTATAATCCTTTATGGCTGTGAACTTTAAATGTTGGGTAGTTGGCGCTAACCTACATCACGAGCGTGACATAAACAGTCACGGGTGTAAACATGCTATTTCTTCAATTTTTGACATTTAAAGATAGTCTTCCATTCTTGCATCATATTCCACACCCTATTCAATAAACTTAGAGAACAAGTATGTTAAATACATTATTGCTATTTTATTTTTTAGCATCAAAATGACAGAAATGTCCTTCAAGGTTCAAAATGTTCCATTGTCGTGACTTTAAGTCTCCATTCTTAAGGGGGAAAGGTGATTAGAGGTTTAAGTAAACTTTATGTTCATATATAACATCAAAGTATATGACATAAATTATATATGTGTGACTCTATTGTTAGGCCAAGGAGGTGAGCAATCTTTAGGCCATAATAAAAAAAGAAATAAGAGCAAGCAGAAAGCCAATTGGGAAGTAGAGAATGATGAAGAAAAAAAAGAGACTTTTTGAGGTATGTACTTTTGGAAAAAATTCAATATGGTAAAAGAATGTTAAATGTGATATTATTGTTGATTGTATTGTTATGTTGAGTATGATGTTACGTTTAATTATGTAAGTAATTGTTGATATTCTGATTGAGTTATGAAATGGTGATTAAGTGATGCCATAAATGTGATAATAAAATTGAGTTTATGTTGATGATGTACGAAGATAAGATATTGTGTGATTAATTGAAGTTGCTGGAAATATATTTTATGAATAATGTTTATATTTTTGGACATAACTTGAGATCTAAATGTGATTTTTAAGTGTTTTTTTATTGGATTGAAAAGTTAAAACATAGGGCTTCAACTTTCATTTAGATCATCAGATCTGGATATGCTTGCATTTAAGTTTAAATTTGACTCAAAATTTGGACTGGTAATATATCCAGTAAAATACTAGGTAGAATGAGCATGAACGCAACCACTTGTATATTCTATAACTTTTGCTACAAAATTTAGTTTAATATGATTCCAGTTGGTAATTAGAGAATTCTACATTTTTTTAGGCGATCAATTGTTTGGATTCCAATTAAAAATGTAGTGCAATATAAGAAATCAATTCTGCCCAGCATAAGGTAGTTTGTTTAAATGGCTATATTATTGAGTTTTATGATAGAAAAATATTTTATTTGACTTTTTTTTTTATGTTTGTATTGATGAAATGAGTGAATATGATGTTGAAATATATTTAATAAAGATGTATTTCATTTAGATGAAATTATATTAGCATTACATGTATTATTAATGTAAATAATAATAAAGGTAACAAATATAATTAAGCCCTAGAACAACTAGTCGAGAACTAGAAATTAGGATAAGTTGGCATGTTAATCAGTGGGTAGAAATGTAGACATTAGAACATAGTGCTTATATTTAATTTATGTATGTACCAAAAAATAGTGTTGAATTCAAAATTACGTAGGCACTCAAAATGTGCTTAGTTATTATTAAAAATATAGGTGTTAAACATTGAGTTACCAAATGATTAAGTAGTCACAGAGTATACTATTGTAGAGCAGAAACCTTGTATCCAGTGTTCAGTTCTAATCTAAGATGTTGCAGGCTATTAAATAAATAAAGAGAAAAATAATGTAAATTATTAAAATGATATTATAAATTGTATGTCTTGTATTATTATTAATGAATTTCAGTATGTTTAATGAATGAAATATTATAAATTATCAATTATGAATTTTGCATGATTTTAATAGTTTTTTATTTAATTTGAATGTGTCGGTACACTTAGAAAATTACTTGTAAATGATAAAAATTGTATTTTAGAGATAATTGTATAATTATTTAATAATTACCAAAAGTACCACTAATCTACTAGCTTAGCACATGTAACATCTTTGACTTCCCACATATGCATTTTTACATGCATTTCATTTGGATATATGCATTTGCATATATTTTACTTGAACACGTCCACTTTATATGTATTTTTATAGGGACAAGTTCAAGACACACATTAGCTATGTGTCTGAGTATTTTGCAATTGTAATGAATTGCACATGTCCATTTTATAATTTAGTTGAGGATGACATGAAATTGGAATTAATGAAGAAAAATGAAAATAAGCAAAAGAAGACCAAAAAGGAAGGGGAAAAAAAAGGGAAAAATGACAAAAGTGAGGAGGTTGAGGTGGACCTTATCTTCCTCCTCACGATTTTGCCACTTCAGATTCATTTCTTTTCCTTCTTCCACTATTTCAGCCATCTTTTCTTCCTTATTTCACTTAGGTTTTTCAGCAAATTGATCCCTTTCATATTCGTTCTTGGTAAGTAACATTCTCTTCATTGTTCTAGTGTTGTTGGAACTGTTAGGGTTAAGTTGAAGCAATTTTTACAACCCGATTTTGATACAAATAGAAATTGATTCTATCTTTGCTAAATTTGGGTATAATTATAACCTTAATATGTTATATATAGAGTGAGATAGGGCCTTCACAAATCATACTGGTCCAGAAGTCAACTCTGCTCTAGACTAGTGAAATGTTTCTTATAATTTGAGGATCTTAAAGACATAAATTATAAAAGTTGTAAACATGAAAAATGTTCCATTTTAACTTTCTAAGTGTCTACCAAGTTTTATTATAATATGACTTACATATTGTAAAATATGAAAAACAAAAGTTTGTACCCTAAAATAGCCAAAGGGCAGAAACAAGGCAGAAAATAAAACACAATTGGAACTTCCCCCAAAAAATTGTATAATGCTCCAATTTCTCTGAAATATGATGATGTTTTATTTTTGGTATCAGAGTAGGGATAAGTTCAATGGGAACATGGATTTCCACAAGATCATGATAACATATGCATCATATATGTTGAACATTATGTGGTGACACATAATTCTATGAATTTTAGGGTCATCATAGGACATGATTCACCAATGAGGGAGAGCCTAGCCAAAATGCATTCTCATGAGGCATCACCTCATTTACATAGAGATCAACCAACACCAGGAGCTAGGGCTTTAGCACATGCATCACAATCATCATATGCAGAAGTACCCCATGAAAATCCAAAACAAAAAGTACATGGTCTTGAAATGTACAGGGAAAGAAATTATGACAAACTGAGGAAATAAGGTGCAACTGATTTCAATGGCATGAGAGACCCAGCAGAAGCTGAGACATGACTTAAAAGAACACAAAGGGTACTAAATATGATGAGATGCACACTAGAGAAGAAATTTGATTATGCACTATCCTTGCTTCAAGCCAATGCCTATGAATGGTGGGAGACAATCCCATATAGTGATGCACAACCACCAGTCCTTATGTTGAATGATTTCCTCTGGGAATTCCAAAATAATTACATGCCTAAAGCATATAAAGATGAGAAGAGAAAGGAATTCCTGAATCTAAAATAGGGGAATATGTCTGTTGCTGAGGATGAGGTGCAATTCAACAAACTTTACCATTATGCTACCTTTATGGTCTCTACTGAAAGAGAAAAATGTAGGAAGTTTGAGGAGGGCCTCAAATATGAGATCATAAACATAATCACAACTACTGATCTTGATAGCTATATCAGACTTAGAGCAGTTATAATTAGAGTTGAAAGATTAATGAAAGAAGCTGGAGAATAATAATTTAAAAAGGTAGCACAAGAGTTTTCTAAAGAATATAGTAGAAGGCAAGGAAAGAGAGGAAGATACATGCTAGTACAGTCAAGTAACAGAGGTGGATACTTAAGCTCTAGAGGTTGTGCTATGACTTCATTTTACCTAGGCAGAGGGTAGAGCCAATATGCTGAACAAAGACCTACATGTACTCATTGTGGTAGACAACATACGAGCAAATGTAGAAGGCTCATAGGAGCATGTTGTTTCTGTGGGTCAATGGAGCATATGTATAGATAATGTTCGAAAAGAGCCAAACTAGTAGAGACTAGTAGAGGTAGAAGAGTATTTGGGTTTACCCTAGTAATGGGACACAAGGCAGAGGAAGAGGCAGAGGTAGAACTGGTACAATAGGCAGATGAGTGACTAGATTTAAAGGTCAAAGTTCTAGACCGTTCTAGACCCCCAACACAGACTAGAGTATTTTCCATGACTAGGCGGGAGGCAGTTGATGCTCCCAAAGTAATCACTAGTAATATTTATATTTTTGAAATATTAGTATATGCATTGATTGACCCTGGTTTCACACATTTATTTACATTATTGCATATGGCATCCAAATTGCATCAAAAGCATGAGCCTTTGGGGATTGAGATAAATGTGAGCACTCCACTAGGGACAGTAGTAGTTATGAATAATGTCTATCGTGATTGCTTGATATGCATTGATAAAGCTGAATTAATAGATGATTTGATCTTATTACCACTATATGAATTGGATGTGATATTGGGAATGGATTGGTTAACTAGACATCATGCAATAGTGAATTGCTTTACTTAGGAAGTAATTTTAGAATCACCGAACCAGCCAAGGGTTGTATTTTTGGGTGAAAGAAAACTTATGCCTACATGTCTAATCTTAGCTATAAAAGCATTTCAGATGATCAAAGGAGGATGTCAGGCGTATTTGAAATATGTGGCCGATATTAGAACCATTGATAACTTATTTGAAAATATACTAATGGTGAGGGAATTTTCTAATGTATTTCCAAATGATCTACCTGGTTTACCACCAAATAGAGAGATATGATTCGCTATTGAACTAGTACTAGGAACAACACCAATATCAATGTCACCCTACAGAATGGCCCCAGTTGAGTTGAAAGAACCGAAGGCTGAATTGTAGGAGTTGTTTGATAAAGGGTATATCAGATCTAGTATATCACTTTGGGGAGCTCCAGTATTATTTGTTAAAAAGAAAGATGGAATAATGAGATTGTGCATTGATTACAGGCAACTGAACAAAATGACAGTGAAGAAGAAATATTTGTTGCCCAGAATAGATGATTTGTTTGACTAGTTGTAAGGAGCCCAAATATTCTCCAAGATTGATTTGAAATTAGGCTATTGCCAGCTGAAGGTATTAAAAGTAGATGTTCCAAAGTCTACCTTCCAAACTAGGTATGGACATTGTGAAATTTTAGTAATGGCATTTGGATTGACTAATGCTCGAACTGCATTTATGGCTTTAATGAATAAAGTGTTTCAACCATATCTGGATAAGTTTGTGATAGTATTTATTAATGACAAATTGGTGTACTCAAAGAATAGGGGAGAACATGAACAATATTTAAAAATTGTGTTACAAACTTTGAGGGAGAAACAACTATGTGTTAAATTGAGTAAATGCAAATTCTGGTTAGATCATTTGGTCTTTCTTGGGCATGTGGTATCGGGCAAGGGCATAAAGGTAAACTAAAGAAAATAGAGGCCATGGTAAATTGGGAAGCTCCTAAAAATATTTCAGAAGTGCATTATTTTCTAGGTTTATCTAGATACTATCACAGATTTGTTGATGGATTCTCCTTAATTGCTAGCCCTTTGACTAAATTACTTAGAAAGAATGTGCCTTTAAAATGGGCTCTAGAATGCCAAATGAATTTTGAGGAGCTAAAACAAAGGTTAACTTTAGCACTAGTGTTAGCTATTCCTACGGGTATAGGCGGATTTACTGTATATAGTGATGCTTCTCACTAGGGCTTAGGATGTGTATTGATGCAATATGGTATGGTGATAGCTTTTGCATCTAGGAAATTGAGACCATATGAGATCTCATATCCAGTGCATGATCTAGAATTAGCTATAGTTGTATTTGCATTAAAGATTTGGAGGCATTATCTGTATGATGAGGCATTCCAGATCTTTATAGACCATAAGAGTTTGGGTTATTTATTGGCACAAAAAGAGTTAAACATGAGATAGAGATGATGGTTAAAGCTATTAAAAGATTATGATTGCACAATTGAATACCATCCAAGGAAAGCTAATGTAGTAGCAGATGCATTGAGTAGAAAGTCTAGTAGCAGTGTAGCTCACTTACAAGCATCATCTTTTCCGTATTTGATTCAATTACGGTCCATGAATGTTGAATTGAATATGCATGATGGTGGATCACTGATTGCTATTATTCAAGTCAAACTTATACTAAAGGAGAGGATTAAAGAAGCACAAGATGTATCACAACTTAAGACCTCATTACTGGTGGCCAAGAATGAAGAAAGACATAACATAATATGTTTGAAAATGCTTAACATGCCAGTACATTAAGATTGAACACTAGGAACTAGTTGGTAAACTACATCCATTACTAGTGCTAGAATGGAAATGGGAGAAAATAATGATGGATTTTGTTTATGGATTGCCAAGAACTCCACAGAAAAATGATGCAGTATGGATAATTGTTGACAGATTAACAAAGTCAGCACATTTTCTACTCATCAGATGGGGGTGTACACTCAAGAGTTTGGCAAAATCATATGTGAATAAGATAGTCCGATTACATGGTATTCCATTGTCCATTGTGTCTGATAGAGATCCATGATTTACTTCACATTTTTGGGTGAGTTTATAAGATGCACTAGGAACAAAATTAAACTTCAGTACTGTATTCCACCCACAAATTGATGGAAAATCAAAAAGGACTATACAGACCTTGGAATATGTTGAACCTTGAAGGGTATTTCCATCATTTTGATGCTAACAAATAAAATTACAATAATGTATTTAATAATTCTTGTGTTCTAAGTTTGTTGAATAGGATATATCTTGAATAGAATATGATGCAAAAATGAAAGACAACTTCTGAAGATCAAAGTAAGAAGAAATAGAAAAATTCGCAGAGGAAGTATAAATGAAAGACATTTATGAATCCTAACGAAGGAACAACAATTACTTTGAATCTTTAATCTTGTAGTAGCCATTGTGCATTAATTATTTTCAACAAAACCTTTATTCTTTGTAAAACCCTAATTGCTTATAATTTCTGAGCATTATAGGTTGGTGAGTGTTTTCATTGTAATCAATTACTCAAGTGAGTTTGGATATATTGGGTTAGGATTGAAACACTTGTAAGGGTTTATTGTGTGAGCCATAAAACACAAGGGATTGGTTTATTGTGTGAGCCATTAAAACACAAGGGAATTTCTGGATTAGGTGTTAGCCATTGAGAGAAACACAATAGTTGGTAACTCCATTGTAACACTTAGTGTATTAGTAAAACTCCCAATTGAGATTGGGGAGAGGAGTAGGCTTTGTTAATACCCAAACCTCTATAAATCTTGTGTGTGATATTTCTCCATCCCCACTCTATTTAATTTTATTCCGCATTTAAAGTCAAGAAATTTTTATTTCATAACCAATTCGACCCCTTTATTGGTTCATTATTTGGGCAATAATTGGTATTAGAGCTTGTCTAGCATAAAAGCCTAAAAAGTGCTAGCAAAGATCAAGAAATGGCCAATGAAGGATTCCAAAGTCTCAACCTTACTTTGATGGAGCAAACTACACTCATTGGAAGTTCCGGATGGAGACATATCTCGATAGTGAGGGAATTGAAGTTTGGGATAGTGTTCGGAAAGAATGGACACCACCAACCAAGAGAGGAGTTGATTGTGAAGAAGAAATTCTTTCAAGAGTTGATTGGACAGAGCCTCAACGTAGAGCAAACTTAAAAAAAAAAGGCAATGACAATCCTCACAAGCTCTTTATCCATTGAAGAATGTGGTAGAATCAAACACTGCCCTACCACATATAGTATGTGGAAGACATTAGAGAATGATCATGAAGGAACAACGCAAGTTAAATCCAAGAAGATTCAACTTCTCACTTCAAAATATGAACTCTTCAAGATGAAATCCAATGAATCCATCACTGATATGATGAACCATCTTCTAGCCATCATAAACAGCATGAGAAAGCTTGGAAAGCACTTGAGCTTGGAATATGTAAACAACAAAATTATTAGAAGCCTTCCTCTCAAAAACTATGGTTCAAGAGTTCCTGGTATAGAAGAAACCAATGAAGACATGAGCGTCATGCCTACCGATGTGTTTATTGGCAAACTTCTAACACAAGAAATGACGGTAAAAAGAGATAGAGAACTTGAAACTGAACTAGAAAAAAGAAAGCCTCTAGCACTCAAAGCTTATACTTCAAAATCTCAAGAAGAAGTTAAAGATGATGAAGAAAAGAGTGATGATGCAAATGAGGACATTGCCATGCTCTCAAGGAGATTAAAAAGAATAAATGAAAAGAGAATTGGCAACACTCGAAACTTCAAACAAAGAAACCTCAAACACTCCTCAAATGACTCTCAAAGAAATAAAGAGGAGGTAAAATGTTATGAGTGTGGGAAGAAAGGACATATCAAACCAGAATGTCCAAAGCTCAAGAAACATAAGAAAAAATATCAAAAAGATAATGGGAAGGAAGGTCACAAAGCCATATGGGATGACGAAAGCTCTTTAAGTGAAAAAGATGACAATGAAGGTGAAGAGGTCAACCTATGCTTCATGGCTTTAAAGGATCACTTCACATATGAGGTAGGTCCTTTTACTCATATTCATTTAATAATGATAGTGGCGATAATAATAGTGATAGTGAAGATGATGATGAGCAGAGTATAGAAGTATTGAACCTAGAATTAGAAAAATATAGATGTAAATTCAATACTTACAAAAATAATATTTTAAATTTGAAAAACAAAATGGAAGTTTTAGAAATGGAAAATCTTGATCTTAAAACTTCTAATGAATCTCTTCTTAAGTCGTTAGATGAGTACTCCTTCAGACCCTCAACTAAATCCTTACTTAAAGAAAACAATGTTTTGAAAAATGAAGTTGAGGAACTTAGAAACTCCATTTCAAGATTTCATAAAGGCAATGAGAGTTTAGATATTCTCATAGTGTCCCAAAGACCACCTTTAACAAGACATGATCTAGGATTTAATGGAACATCATCTTCATCTCACAAGACCACATTTGTTAAGTCTAGTGCACCTCGTATCTCTACATTAGAAGTAATAGCCCTAAGGGCTAAGTGTACAACACACACTAAACCCTCTATTTATAAGAAGAATGGTCAAGGGTCGATTAGCCTAAGAGGGAAACCTCAAAAGGCCAATCATGCTTTTATTTATAAGAGGCATGCATTTAGGAAAGCACCGATTCATCATGCATGTGGATGTCACTGCTCACAAACTCCATCTAATAGGATAATGAGCCCTAAAAGCAAGGTAAAACCGAAAAACATGTTTAGAGCTAAACAATGTAATTATTGTATGAAATTTGGTCATATCAATAAATATTGTTAGATAAGGAATGCTCATTGGGAACTTTCATGTGCTAACCCCCAAGGACCCCAATTCATTTGGGTACCTAAAAACAATACTTAACTTGTGATTTTATAGGTATGCCTTAAGTCCACTATAAAAAAAAATGCTTGGCTTGTGGATAATGGATGCTCAAGGTATATGACTGGAAATAAAGAACTATTCAATGACATTAAATGAAATGATGGTGGTAAGGTAACCTTTGGAAACAATGCTAAGGGTAAGGTAATTGGCATTGGCTTCGTTGGTATTAATAATACTACTTTCATTGAAGATGTTTTACTTGTTGATGGGTTGAAACATAACTTGTTTAGTGTAACTCAATTATGTGATAAGGGAAACCAAGTAATCTTTACCTCAAATGAATGTCTTGTAACCTCTTTTAGTGGCCAAGAGATATTCAAAGGAAGTAGAGATGTCAATATTTACATAATAGACTTATACAAAATATCTAACCTTTTCTCTAAGTGTCTTATGACTACTAGTGATGAATCTTGGCTTTGGCATAGAAGGCTTGGTCATGCAAGCATGAATTTAATTCAAAGCCTTAGCAAAGGAGAGATAGTAAGTGCACTACCAAAAGTCAAATTTGAAAAGAATAAGACATATGAACCTTGCCAAAGAGGAAAACAGCATAAGTCCTCTTTCAAATCCAAAAATATTGTAAATACCTCGAAGCCTCTGCAACTTTTTCATTTAGATCTTTTTGGACCTACTAGAGTTGCAAGCTTAAGAGGTAAACACTATGCTTTTTGTCATCGTCGATGATTACTCTAGATTCACTTGGGTAATTTTCTTAGCTCAAAAGAGCGATGCTTTTGAATCTTTTAAAAACTTTGCTAAGAAAGTTCAAAATGCAAAGGGGTATTTTATTTCAAAAAATAAGAAGCGATCATGGAAAAGAATTTGAAAATGAAAACTTTTGTCTAGAACATGGTATTTCTTAAAATTTTTTGACTCTTAGGATGCCTCAACAAAATGGGATAGTCAAAAGGAAAAATCGAACTTTAATTGAAATAGCTCGAACAATGCTTAATGAGTATGGGTTACCAACCTACTTTTGGGTCGAAGCCACCAATACTGCATGTTATATTTCAAATTGAGTTTTCAAAAGACCACTCTTAAAAAAAAACTTCTTTTCAGTTATGGAATGGAAATGCTTTTTGTCATCGTCGATGATTACTCTAGATTCACTTGGGTAATTTTCTTAGCTCAAAAGAGCGATGCTTTTGAATCTTTTAAAAACTTTGCTAAGAAAGTTCAAAATGCAAAGGGGTATTTTATTTCAAAAAATAAGAAGCGATCATGGAAAAGAATTTGAAAATGAAAACTTTTGTCTAGAACATGGTATTTCTTAAAATTTTTTGACTCTTAGGATGCCTCAACAAAATGGGATAGTCAAAAGGAAAAATCGAACTTTAATTGAAATAGCTCGAACAATGCTTAATGAGTATGGGTTACCAACCTACTTTTGGGTCGAAGCCACCAATACTGCATGTTATATTTCAAATTGAGTTTTCAAAAGACCACTCTTAAAAAAAAACTTCTTTTCAGTTATGGAATGGAAGAAAGCCCATGATATCTTACTTTAGAGTATTTGGATGTAAGTGTTTCATATTAAATACCAAGGACAACTTTGGAAATTTTGCCTCTAAATCCGATGAAGGTATGTTTTTAGGATACTCCACCTCTAGCAGAGCTTATAGAGTATATAATAAAAGGTCATTAGTTGTCGAAGAATCTATGCATGTTATTTTTTATGAATCTAGTAAGCTTAATCTTATGAAAGGTAGTGTTCTTGATGATATCGTAGGTACAATAGAAAAGCTTGATCTTGATTATGAGAAAAATGAAAATGATCAAGAAAACCCACATCAAGATGTCTCTCTACCTCAAGCTCAAGAGCAAGACAAACAAGAGCTTCCAAAGGAATGAAAAATGACAAAAGATCACCCCAAGGAATAAATCATTGGTGATCCTACTAAAGGAATAAGTACTAGATCTCATATCAAACTCTGAGATTCTAACCTTCATTTCTTCTCTCAAATTGAGCCTAAAAATATTGATGAGGCCCTTAATGATGAAAATTGGGTGATTTTTATGCAAGAGGAACTCAACCAATTTGAGAGAAGTAAGGTGTGAACCTTAGTTCCTAGACCCAAAGAGCATCAAATCATTGGTAGTAAATGGGTATTTAGAAATAAACTAGATGAACAAGGTTCAGTAATTAGGAATAAGGCTAGGTTAGTTGCAAATGGTTATAATCAAGAAGAAGGAATATATTATGATGAGACCTATGCTCCAGTAGCTAGATTAGAAGCCATAAGAATTTTTTTAGCATTGGCATGCAATATGAATTTTAAACTCTTTCAAATAGATGCAAAAGTGCTTTCTTAAATGGTTTTATAGAAGAAGTTTATGCATAACAACCACTGGATTTTGAAAGCTATAATTTTCCTAATCATATTTTTAAACTTTCAAAAGCTTTGTATGGTTTGAAACAAGCTCCAAGAGCTTGGTATAAAAGACTAAGTTCTTTCCTTTTAGAAAATAATTTTCAAAGGGAAATGTTGACACAACATTAATTACTAAAAAGCATAAGCATGATATTCTAATTGTTCAAATTTATGTTGATGACATCATATTTGGGTCTACTAATGAATTGCTTTGCCAAGAATTTGCTAAGTGTATGACTAGGGAATTTGAAATGAGGATGATGGATGAGCTTAAGTTCTTCCTTGGTCTACAAATAAAACAAAGCAATGAGGGCATATTCATCAGCCAATCCAAGTATGCCAAAGATTTAATCAAGAAATTTGGAATGGAAGGATGCAAAAATGCCAAGACTCCAATGAGCACATAAACAAAATTGGACAAAGACGAAAAAGGTAAGAGCATTGATGAACAGCTCTATAGAGGTATGATCGGATCACTCTTATATCTTACTGATATAATGTACAGTGTATGCTTATATGCTAGATTTCAATTGTGTCTTAAAGAATCAAATTTGAATGTTGTGAAAAGAATCTTAAAATATTTACATGACACATTGCATATAGGTTTATGGTATCCTAGAAATTCATCCTTTCATATCATAGGATATTCAGATGCAAACTATGCCGACAGTCTTTTAGATAGAAAGAGTACTTCAGGCACTTGTAACTTTATTAGTGAATGCTTAGTCTCTTGGTTTGGCAAGAAGCAAGTTTGGTTGCCCTTTCTACTGTTGAAGCGTAATATATGGCAGCAGGATGTTGTTGCACTCAAATCCTATGGATGAGACAACAACTTAAGGATTAGGGTCATAGTTTGGACCATATAACCAACAAATGTGACAATACAAGTGCCATAAACCTATCTAAGAATCTCATTCAACACTCTAGAAGTAAGCATATTGACATAAGACATCATTTTCTTAGAGATCATATTCAATATGGAGATGTTGTATTAGAATTTATCGATACAAACAATCAATTGACATATATTTTCATCAAATCTCTTAATGAAGAAAGATTTTGCTTCATAAGAAGAGAGCTTGGTATGCTTGATGGATTAACCTTATCTTAAGTATGATTGTCTATTGTCAACCTTAAATGTTAATTTCCTTCATATGTTGCTTTTTGTTGACTAATCTTTTAAGGTATGAAGTGGTTAACATGATGGGAATATATGTTATAAGGCATATAAGATCTTAGAAATCTTTTAATCTTATTTTAGACTTAGTTTTATTAATTGAAGATTTAAGGAAATTCATGCCCGTGACATATATTCATGACCGTGATCATAACCGCCAAACGTTCCAGAAGCTTTCACGCTTTGCTTCACGACATCCTTCACAGCTGGAGGTAATGAAGACTATGTCTCATGCCCATTAATCATTTCTTTCACTCTCGTGAAACTATTTATTCATGTATGTGACACTTTTTCATGACCGTGAACATTAACATCAAATAATTATAGAACTATTCAAGCTTTGTTTCACGCGTTGCCTCATGGTTAGTAGTGAAGATTGCACTTCACGACCGTGGCTCCTTTTGTCACCACCATGAAATTCATAAGTAATGCTCATAACTATTTAATGTCACCATCGTGAATCAATTCGTACCCTTTATCACGGCTAGAGTGCCTCTTCAACAAACCGTAACCATGACTATTCACGCCCGTGATTGACAATTCACGGCCGTGAATCTGTCGACTATAAAACATGATTTCTACCATTTTTCTCATTTTCAACTTTAAAAAGTCTCTCAATTAAAGATCTCATTCAATATTTCTCACAAAATCCAGCCTTCTCATATTATTTTCCATCTAAAAATCCTTCAAAACCCTCTTTTCTTTGAATAATAATAACACCTCTAGGTTTGTTCTAAAATCTTTCGTCAGAAATTCATTCTCCAAATCCTTGTTCCAAAATTATCACAATGGAACCCAACTCATCTAAAGGCAGGAAGAAATCCCATGCTCCAAGACACCACATGGACTACCTTCTCAACATCATTTCGGAGCATTGTCATCCAAGATATGATGTTCTAAAGAAAATACCCTACTTTCATCTCGTTCCTTCGAGTGGAGTGTTGTCAAAACTCTCGGTCTTGAGACAAGCATGATAGAACAGTTGCAAGCTTGTCACCTTAAGATATTCATAGACATTCATCGGCCAATACTATGGGAACCAACTCTCGAGTTCCTTATCACTTTGCAAGTCTCTCTCATTGAAATAGTCAATTTCCAACTCAGTAAGCATCTGAACACTCTCACAGTAGAGGAGTTTGACACTATCTTCAAGCTTTCCTCAGATGGCATTCTCAATGAGAGCGAAGTGGAATTCTATGCCAATTCGGCATGGACTCATTTTTGGTTGGAATGTAGCTGGGATGTGAAGAAGACGAAGAGCACACATCTTTGGTCTCCTGTGCATAAACATTTACATAGGTTTCTTGCCTATAGTATGTTTGCTAGAGGAGATAGCAATGGAGCAATCAAAAAATCGGAGCTCTTCCTGTTGGAAATGGCACAAAAAGGTCTAACCGTAGCTCTATCTCGTTGGTTTGCAAATCATTTTCTTTCAATTGCAACAAAGCCATCGGGAGATATAACACCCATTAATTAGGATTTAATTAGAATAAGTATGTGGTATAAATAGGAAAAATATGATAGATAATAGAGATTAAAATAGATGAAATAAATAATTAAATTAGAAATTAAAATAAATTAAATAGATAGCCATGATGAATTTGAATAAATTAAACCAAATAATTAAATTGTATTTTTAGTAAAAAAATTAAAATGACTAGATAAGTGTTGCCTAGATATTGAGACAAGAAGGGAGGTTGAATTGGAGTTTAAAAATTTAACTTTAAAGTGCGGAAATAAAAAGTTAAGTTTAGGAGGGATAGAGAAATTTGACACAAGGATTTTTATAGAGGTTTGGGTGTTAACAAACCCTACTCCTCTCCCCAATCGCAATTGGGATTTTCACTAACACACTAAGTGTTACAATGGAGTTTTACAAGCTCACTCCCAACTATGGTGTTTCTCACAATGGCTCACACCTAACCTAGAAATCCCTTGTTTTTTGATGGCTCACACAATAACCAATTCCTTGTGTTTTACAGGCTCACACAAACAACCTTGACCTTGTGTTTTATAGGCTCACACAAACAACCTTTCTTTGTGTTTTAGAGGCTCACACAACTAATCCTTACAAGTGTTCTACTCTTAACCCAGAAATACACAAAACTCACTTGAGTAAGAAATGATTACAGAGAGAAACACTTACAAATCTTTATTGCTCTATAAATGATGAGCAAAAAGATTTTCACAGATAATAAATATTTGTTTTGAAAGTATTAAATGTATAAATAGCTTACAACAAGATTTAGATTAAAAGTATTAGCTATCCTCTTGTAATGAATGTACAAATGACTTGCATTTATACTCCCATGGCGAATTATAGCTGTTAGAATGCATTTAATACGAAACTAGCCATTGCACCAACCCAAATAATCGCGCCTGACATTTTTCTTTTTCATCTTTCACGGGTGTGACTCTGTTTGTCACGGTCGTGACTGTTCTTCCAAGCCGTGACTGAAGTGGTGACCTTGGCCGTGAAGCATTCTGGAAGGTTTTGAAATATTAGGTCACGGGCGTGACAAATATCTTCACAGGCGTGACAACCTTCCAAGCCGTGATCCAAGTGGTAACTTTGGTCGTGAAGCTCTCTGGAAGAATTTTTCATATAGGTTCATGGGCGTGACATTTCTTTCACGGGCGTGACTTAAATGTTCATTCATTGTTTGTTGTCTTCCTTCATGGCCGTGAACTTGAAATGTTGGTTTATTGGCACTAGGCTTACTCACGGGTGTGACACATAAGATCACGGGCATGAATGATGCTGCTTCTTCAATTTTATCTTTCAGGGATTAATCTTCCATTCTCCATTCTTGCTATTTTATTCCATACCCTATTTAATAGACTTAGAAAACAAGTATGTTAAATACATTATTGCTATTTTATTTGTTATCATCAAAATGATGGAAATACCCCTCAAGGTTCAACAATCTCCCCCTTTTTGATGGTGATAAATAATCTAGCAATATGTGCTTTTGAGAAGTCTCCCCCTCAAAAGATGCTTAGGATAAAAAATGATGAAGTGCAAGAATTGTAGAGAATTATGAAGTGTAGCATTAAAATAAACTTTCTAGTTTTAAGTATATGCAAGTTATATGCAAAGTATATCAAATGTATACCAAATTTCTCTTTAAAGCATGAAGTATATGTAAGGTATATTTAGAGTATATCAAGTGCATATTGAATTATGTAACTTCCATCAAGGTATATGCAGAGTATGCTTAAGATATATGTAAGATGTATAAGGCTCAATTGCATACTTACATATTCATTTTGAATCAAATTTTAAGTATTGTACTTAACTCAATATAGTGCTAGTTTATCCCTACTTAACTCAATATATTGGTAGGTTCTCCATTTTGATTCAAAATTAAGTATTGCTTGCACTTAACTCAACATATTACTAGTTTCTCCCCCTTTTGTCGTCAACAAAAAAAATATCAATAAAGATAAACCATAATGGAAAAACAAAGCAATTATATTAATTATAAAAGGGAAGTACAAACAAAAGTAATTAAAATTCAGAAAGGAAATTTAAAATTTCGTAAAAACAAACAAACAAGCAAACATAGACACAAACATTGCAAGGCTAACATAAAGCCTAACATCTATCCAGACATCATGTCCCTAAGACGAGCAACTTCAGCCTCGAGGCTGTCCATCCTAGACTCCATAAAGTCCTTGAGGTTCTCCAACCTCTCATCCATGGAAGCCTGCAGCTGCTCAAATCTTGGTACTGGAGGTCAACCACCTGCTGCACCAAATTCTGTGTGGGGGCAAAGGATTGGCCGATGTCCTGCTCAACCTTAGGAGGTGCCATCTCAACTCGAGCCCTTTTCTTCTGCTGGATACCTTGGAGGCCAAATTTAAAATCCTCAGAGTCATTATCTTCCCATATAATCTCGCCAGCAATGTCGATGAAGCGGTAGTAAATGTTGTTCTCATAGACAATTCGAACAGCCGCTCCCATCTTAATGAAAGACTCTACATCCAATCAGTCTCGAGGATGCCCTGGGATGAGATTATAGTAATGGTCATCCAGCTTCAGATATCCAAGCTTCAAGGCCATGTGGGTTACATACCCACCAATAAGTATGTCTCCGGAGGGCTTGGTGGCAATGGACAGGAGATGGTTTCCAAACCATCAAGAAAGTGCCACTGTGAGGCCTCTTTGGGCCATCTCCATGAGAAAAATCTTAGACTTCCTAATGGTGCCATTATTGTCTCCTTGGGCAAATATGCTATTGGTTAGAAACCTATGTAGATATTTATGCACTGGGGATCGGAGATGAGTGCTCTTGGTCTTCTTTACACCCCAGCTGCAATTTGTACCAAAGTGAGTCCATGCTAGAGTTGCATAGAACTCCACTTCACTGTCGTTAAGGATCCTATCCGAGGGTAGGTTGAATAAATCCCCGAATTCTGTGGTAGAGAGAGTGTTCAGATTCCTGTATAGTTGAAATTTCACTATGCCAGTGGGAGAGACTTGCAAAGTGCTCAAGAATTCCAAGGTAGGCTCCCTCAAGGTGGGCTGATGAATGTTGACAAAATCCTTCAAATGACAGGCCTGGAGTTGCTTTGTCATCGCTGTCTCGAGCCCAAGAGTGCGTACCGTCTGCCACTCAAAAGACCTTGATGAAATGAGAGGCATTTTCTTAAGTGTTGAGTACCTAGGATGGTAATTCTCCGGGATTATGTTCATTAGGTAATCTGAATACCTCCTGGGAGCATGAGATTTCTTCCTAGTACCCTTTGATGAGCCAGTTTCCATGTTGATTGAAGAAATGAACTTTAGAAGTGTTGAAGAAATTTAACAGAATTTGTGAGGAAACCCTAAGGAAGGATGATTTTTGATGATGGAAGGGGGTTTTGATGGTATTTATAGAAGAAATTTGTGACTAAGGGGCCGGAATCTTCAATGTTAGATTCAATGTGTGTAAATGAGAGCAATTTTAAGAAGTTGGAAAGTTGAAATGTGAAAAATAACCTGCAGAAATGTTATATAGCCAACCCCTTAACGGCGTGAAATATGTAGTCACTGACATGAAGTGTCATGTTCACGGTTTGCTGAAGGGGTGCTCTACCTGTGAATAAAGGCATGAAATTGTTCACGGTTGTGACATTTGAATTCATGGGCATGAATGATGAACTATCACGGTGGTGAAAAGGAGTCATGAGCCTAAAGTGTTGAATTTCACTACTTATGCTCGTGAAACAAAGCGTGACTCAAAGCGTGAACGCTTCTGTGAGTTTTTGGTGAAAATGTTCACGGGCGTGAAAATGTGTCACAGATGTGAATAAGGCTTTTCACGGGAGTGAATGAAGTCATGAACATAGGCTTCACTACTTTTAAGCCATGAACCATGTCGTGAATTAAGTCGTGAAAGCTACTAGATCTTTTTGGCTATTTAATTCACGGGCGTGAACATATGTCATGGGCGTGAATTGCCTAAAATTTTCATCAAATAAAATTAAGTCCTAAAATAAGACTAAATCATTTCTATGAAGATTCTATCCCTTATAACATAAATTTCCATCAAATTTACTACCTTATATCTAGTGAGATGATGCAAAAGCAATATTATCACTTAAGATTTGACAATTTGGCAATCACAAGGTTAGTCCATCAATCATACCAAGTTCTCTTCTAATGCAATTAAATCTTTCCTCATTTAGAGACTTAGTGAATATATATGCCAATTGATTTTCTGTGCTTATAAACTCCAATGCAACATCTCCATATTGAACATGATATCTAATAAAGTGGTGTATAATGTCAATATGCTTACTTCTAGAATGTTGAATGAGATTCTTTGAAAGATTTATAGCACTTGTATTGTCACACTTAATAGGTATATGGTTCATATCATGACCATAATCCTTAAGTTGTTGTTTCATCCAAAGGATTTGTGTACAACAACATCCTACTGCTACATACTCTGCTTCAGCAGTTGAAAGAGCAACTCAAACTTGTTTCTTGATAAACCAAGAAACTAAGCACTCTCCAATAAACTGACAAGTACCTGAAGTACTTTTTCTATTTAAAAGATTGCATCTAAATATCCTACAATATAAAAGGATGAATTTCTAGGATACCACAAACCTAGATGCAATGAGCCATGTAAATATTATAGAATTCTTTTTACTGCATGTAAATGAGACTCTTTTGGACATCATTGAAATCGTGCACACAAGCATACACTATACATTATGTCGGGTCTAGAAGCAGTAAGATATAAAAGTGATCCGATCATACCTTTATAGAGTTTTTCATTAATGCTCTTACCATTTTCATCATTGTCCAATTTTGTTGATGTGCTCATTGGAGTCTTGGCATTCTTGCATCCTTCCGTTCCAAATTTCTTAATTAAATATTTGGCATACTTGGATTGGTTGATGAATATGCCCTCATTGCCTTGTTTTATTTGTAGACAAAGGAAATCTTTAAGCTATCCCATCATGCTCATTTCAAATTCCCTATTCATACACTTAGCAAATTCTTGGCACAGCAATTCATTGGTAGAACCAAATATGATATCATCAACATAAATTTGAACAATTAGAATATCATGCTTATGCTTTTTAATGAATAATGTGGTGTCAACATTCCCCTTTGTAAAGTTATTTTCTAAGAGAAAAGAACTTAGTCTTTCATACCAAGCTCTTGGGGCTTGTTTCAAACCATATAAAGCTTTTGAAAGTTTAAAAACAGGATTTGGCAAATCATAGCTTTCAAAACCTGGTGGTTGTT
This sequence comes from Triadica sebifera, assembly GCA_023653625.1. Classification (NCBI taxonomy): domain Eukaryota; kingdom Viridiplantae; phylum Streptophyta; class Magnoliopsida; order Malpighiales; family Euphorbiaceae; genus Triadica; species Triadica sebifera. Next base: position 30,760,710 of record CM042892.1, on the reverse strand, counting down.
CTACATAAACTTTTTCTTCTATATAACCATTTAGAAAGGCACTTTTCACATCCATTTGAAAGAGTTTGAAAGAGTTTTAAATTCATATGACACGCATATGCTAAAAGTATTCTTATGGCTTCTAATCTAGCTACAGGAGCATAGGTTTCATCATAATCTATACCTTCTTCCTGATTATATCCTTTTGCAACTAATCTTGCCTTATTCCTAGTTATTGAACCTTATTCATCTAGTTTATTTCTAAATACCCATTTGCTACCTATAATTTGATGATCCTTGGGTTTAGGTACTAAGGTCCATACCTTACTTCTCTCAAATTGGTTGAGTTCCTCTTGCATTGCAATCACCCAACCTTCATCATTAAGAGCCTCATCAATATTTTTAGGCTCAATTTGAGAAATAAAAGCAAGGTCAGTGGCTAAATGTTTGAAATGGGATCTAGTACTTACTCCCCTTGAAGGATCACCAATGATTTGCTCCTTGGGATGATCTTGTCATTCTCCATTCCTTTGGGAGTTCTTGCCCATTTTCTTCTTGAGCTTGAGGTAGAGAATCATCTTGATGTGAATCTTCTTGATCATTTTCTTCTTTTCCATTTCCAAGATCAAGTCTTTCCATAGTTCCTACAACATCATCAAGAACACTACCTTTCACAAGATCAAGTCTGCTAGATTCATTAAAAACAACATGCATAGATTCTTCAACAGTTAATGATCTTTTATTAAATACTCTATATGCTTTGCTAGTTGTAGAGTATCCTAAAAAAGATACCTTCATCAAATTTAGAGGCAAAATTTCCAAGGTTGTCCTTGGTATTCAATATGAAGCACTTGCATCCAAATACTCTAAAGTATGATATCAAGGGCTTTCTTCCATTCCATAGCTGAAATGAGGTTTTGTTTAAAAGAGGTCTTTTGAAAACTCGATTTGAAATGTAACAAGCAGTGTTTGTGGCTTCTGCCCAAAAGTAAGTTGGTAGACCATACTCATTGAGCATTGTTCTAGCCATTTCAATTAAAGTTCAATTTTTCCTCTCAACTACCCCATTTTGTTGAGGTGTCCTAGGAGATGAAACATTCTGTGAAATGTCATGTTCAAGACAAAAACTTTCAAAGTTTTCATTTTCAAATTATTTGCCATGGTCACTTCTTATCTTTGAAATGCAATATCCTTTTTCATTTTGAACTTTTTAGCAAAGTTTCTGAAATTTTCAAAAGCATCACTCTTTTGAGCTAAGAAATTTACCCAAGTAAATCTAGAGTAATCATCTACAATGACAAAGGCATAATGTTTACCTCCTAAGCTAGCAATTCTAGTAGGTCCAAATAAATCTAAATGCAGGAGTTGTAGAGGTTTTGAGGTACTTACTATGTTTTTGGCTTTGAAGGATGACTTGTGTTGCTTCCTTCTTTGGCAAGGTTCACAGGTCTTGCCTTTTTCAAATTTGACTCTTGGCAGTCCCTTTACTAGTTCTCCTGTACTGAGGCTTTGAATTAAGTCCATGTTAGCATGACCAAGCCTTCTATGCCACAGCCAAGATTCATCACCAGTAGTCACAAGAAACTTAGAGGAATGATCAGATAATTCATGTAAGTCTATTATGTATGTGTTGACATCTCTATTTCCTTTAAATATCTCTTGACTATCGATAGAGGTCACAAGACATTCATTGGAAGTAAAGGTTACTATGTTTCCTTTATCACATAATTGTCTAACACTCAACAAGTTATGTTTCAAGCCATCAACAAGTAAGAAATCTTTAATAAAAGTAGTACCATTAATACCAATAGAACCAATGCCAATTAATTTTCCCTTAGCATTATTTCCAAAGGTAACTTTACCTCCATCAATACTTTTGATTTCATTGAAAAGTTCTTTGTCTCCTGTCATATGCCTTGAGCATCCACTGTCTACAAGCCAAGAATTTTTGTTTATTGTGGACTTGAGGCATACCTATAGAATCACGGTTCAAGTATGAATTTTAGGTACCCAAATGAGCTTGGGTCCTTGGGGGTTAGCACATTAGGTTCCCAATGAGCCTTCCTTATCCAACAATGTTTATTTTTATGACCAATCTTCATACAATAATTACACTGTTTAGGTCTAACATTGCTTTTTGGTCTTACAATATTTTTCAATGCCATATTTCTATTAAACTGATTTTGAGAACAATGACATGCACAGTCATGATTAATTGACGCTTTTCTAGATGCATGATTCTTATACATAAAGGCATGATTATTCTTTTTATGTATAGAAAGATTAGTGTACTTATTGCTTTGTGTTGTTTCAGCTAGTGTGGAGATGTGAGGTTCACTAGACTTAACAAAGATAGTTTTGTGAGAAGATGATGATGTGTCCTTAAATCCTAGACCATGTCTAATTAAATGTGGTATTTGAGACACAATGAGAGTATCTAAACTCTCTTTTCCTTTGTGAAATTTAGAAATGGAATTTCTAAGTTCCTCAACTTCATTTTTCAAAGTATTATTTTCTTTAAGCAAGGATTTTGTTGAGGGTCTTGATGAATATTCATCTAATGAATTTTGAAGAGATTCATTAGATGATTTAAGCTTAATCTCTCCTTTTCTAAGGCATCCATTTTGATTTTTAAATTAAATATGTTATTCTTATAAGTACTGAATTTACTCCTATATTTCTCTAGTTCTAGATTTAATTCTTCTATAAGGCTTTGTTCATCATCATCATCATCACTATCACTACTATCGTTATTGAAAGAGTATGAGTGTAGTGATCTTACTTTATCTAAGACGTGATCCTCAATAGCCATGAAGCATAGGTTGACCTCTTCGCTTTCATTGTCATCTCTTTCACTTGAAGAGCTTTCATCATCCCATGTGGCTTTGTGGCATTCATGACAGTTTTCCAATGTTTTCTACATGCTATATGTAGTTGAACAGTGTTGTATCCTGCCACATTCTTCAATAGATAATGAACTTGAGATAATTGTCATTGCCTTCTTATTTTTGAAATTTGCTCTTCTTTGAGGCTCCGTCCAATCATCTCTTGACAGGATTTCTTCTTCACCATTAACTCCTCTTCTAGTTGGGGGTGTCCATTCTTTTCGAATACTATCCCAAACTTCAATTCCTTTATTATCCAGATATGTCTCCATCTGAAACTTCCAATGGGCATAATTTGCTCCATCGAAGTAAGGCTTGAGACTTTGGAATCCTTCACTGGCCATATCTTGATCTTTACTAGCACTTTTTAGGATTCGATGCTAGACAAAGCTCTGATACCAATTGTTGCCCAGATATTGAGCCAAGAAGGGGGGTTGAATTGGAGTTTAAAAATTTAACTTTAAAGTGTGAAAATAAAAAGTTAAGTTTAGAAAGGATAGAGAAATTTGACACAAGGATTTTTATAGAGGTTCGGGTGTTAACAAACCCTACTCCTCTCCCCAATCGCAATTGGAAGTTTCACTAACATACTAAGTGTTACAATGGAGTTTTACAAGCTCACTCCCATCTATGGTGTTTTTCATAATGGCTCACACCTAACCCAGAAATCCCTTTGATTTGATGGCTCACACAATAACCAATTCCTTGTGTTTTACAGGCTCACACAAACAACCTTTACCTTGTGTTTTATAGGCTCACACAAACAACCTTTACCTTGTGTTTTACAAGCTCACACAAACAACCTTTCTTTGTGTTTTAGAGGCTCAAACAACTAACCCTTACAAGTGTTCTATTTTTAACCCAGAAATACCTAAAACTCACTTGTGTAAGAAATGATTACAGAGAGAAACACTTACAAATCTTTATTGCTCAATAAATGATGAGCAAAAAGATTTTCAGAGAGAATAAATATTTGTTTTGAAAGTATTAAATGTACAAATAGCTTACAACAAGATTTATATTCAAAGTATTAGCTATCCCCTTATGTTGAATGCATAAATGACTTGCATTGATACTCCCATGGCGAATTATAGTCGTTAGAATGCATTTAATACGAAACTAGCCGTTGCACCAACCCAAATAATCTCGCCTGACATTTTTCTCTTTCATCTTTCACGGGCCTGACTCTGTTTGTCATGGTCATGACTATTCTTCCAAGCCGTGACTGAAGTGGTAACCTTGACCGTTAAGCATTTTGGAAGGTTTTAAAATATTGGGTCACGGGCGTGACATATATCTTCACGGGCGTGACAACCTTCCAAGCCTTGATCCAAGTGGTGACTTTGGTCATGAAGCTCTCTAGAAGAATTTGTCATGTAGGTTCACGAGCATGACATTTCTTTCACAGGCATGACTTAAATGTTCATTCACGATTTGTTGTCTTCCTTCATGGCCGTGAACTTCAAATGTTGGTTTGTTGGCGCTAGGCTTACTCACAAGCGTGACACATAAGATACGGGCGTGAATGATGCTGCTTCTTCAATTTTATCTTTCAAGGATTAATCTTCCATTCTCTTTTCTTGCTATTTTATTCCATACCCTATTTAATAGACTTAGAAAACATGTTAAATAAATTATTACTATTTTATTTGTTATCATCAAAATGACAGAAATACCCCTAAAGGTTCAACAATAAGTAAATATATGAAGATGATGATAATAATAATAATAATAATAATAATAATAATAATAATAATAATAATAATAATAATAATAATAATACTAATAATAATAATAATAATAATAATAAAACAGAAAAGTGAACAGTAGACATAGCAGAAAAGAAAAAAAAGAGGCATAATTGTGAAAGTGGGGCTAAAGTCAAGTTAGACTTCTTTTGGCCCTTTTGCTTTCAACTCCAACCCTCTCCTTCTTCTTCTTCATCATCCCTTTTCCTTCCTCCATATCATAGCCCAAAATATCTTTCCCATGATTATTGTGTTATTAGAACTTTTTAGGTTATATTTTTGCAGGATATTCCACTCTATTTTGGATTATCTTGGGAATCGAATTTGGGAAAGTGTTAAACATAAAAGTTGTTCATATATGTCTTGTGTAGCCTTTTACCAAATGTTATTGAATTATTTTAAGTATATGAAGAGAAGTGGTCATTGGGGTGAAACTGGTTTAGGGAGACGTATCAACTGAATAACCTACAGTTTTTGTAAATATTGATCATTGTTGTGGCATAATCTGAGGTTTTGTAAAACATGAAAGTTGTAGGTATATGTGTTATTGAGGTTTCTGCCACATTTCGTATAAATGTCTCTTATGTGGGTTGAGTTATGGTGAAATAAACCATGTCTGTTCCTTGATTGAGCTGTGTTCTGGTACCTATGAAGCTCTAGTAAATTCATCCTTATATTTCACCTATTTTTGGATCACATTATCCAAAGTTCAAAACATAAAAGTTTTAATTCTATGTCTTATCTAAATTCCTATGAAAGTCCCACCTTAAAAGGTCATGTATTTTGTAATTTATGAGCTGAACAATTGAATTGGTTGGGTTGATACTCTTTGTTGAACCAGTTATAAATCCTCCAATATTTTAGATCCTTAGAGACCGAATCTGGAAATGAGTTAAACATAAACAAATGTTCCAAATTAACTTATATAACTGTATACATATTTTCAGAATAAGTGAAGCTACACAATGAAATCTATGAATTTTTGAATTGGGTACCTCGAAACTGCCTAAGGGCAGAAAACAGGGCAATATTTAACATTATACCAAAAATTATGCAAAGGTTCAAAAATTCTTAAATTTTAGTATATTTTAGTTTTACATGTTATATTTAATCAGGATCAAGAATCATATAAATTGGATAAGTGTAGAAAACGTTATTGATCCAACCGTCCTTAGAGGTATTGTTTTAGCTTAAAAGAAATTGTAGTTATTTATTTAAATTATATTAAGAATAAATATTTAACAAGGTATTAACTAATTATATATTTTTTTAATTAGGATTGCAACAACAAGAAAAACAACAAAAGTGAACAAGCTTTAAGCTTATATTTTGGAAAAGAAAAACCCTATCGAGGTTTGTACATATAATTATTCTAGTTTGTTCCTTATGCATGATTGTATGTGCATGACATGAATTATTTGTCACCATGATGAAATAATATATTATGGCATGTTTTAACATTATAGAAATGTTATTAACTATGAACTTAACATTATGCTAATATTTGATAAAATATCATGCTATGATATGGGTTTGGAATAAACTGTGCTTAAATTATTATGTTAATATGAAATGAGTATTGGTTATAGAAATAAGTAATTAGTGGTGTTAATTGCCCATTTCTCTACCTGAGGACTGACATAGGATAGACGGTGCACCTTTAGGGGGAAGTTTTGGTACCGATATTGATATGATTTAAGCACATGGTGGCTATAGCTCCGAGAGCGCCCCTAATTCTAATTACACATAGATAAATGATTATACTAGGTCAAGGTGGCTGAAGCTCTGCAAACGCCATTGACTTGAGATTATAGTGAGTAGGGTGGCTTAAGCTCCGCTAGCGCTCTTATGTCACATCCCGTATCTAGACAGTCCAGGAACGAGATTTTGGGCTAATAATTGATAGAATAAAATATGAAATTTAATTAATTGATGTAAGTAACAAAGTGTAAAATGCTTACATTAGGTGGTGCAAATTTAATTATTGAATAATGTTATTTTTTTTTATTTTGTTTATGTTATGTATTTATTTATTTTATATGACAAATATGCAATAAAATTTGATATGCCATGATTTTATTTGAGACATGCATTTGTATGACTGCTTGGGGAAAACTTTAATACTTATATGTACCACTAAGCTAGAGATAGCTTAGCGTGGGTTCTTCTCATGCAGGAATTAAAGTTGTAGATAGTAAATAGTGGAGTTGATCAGGAAGAAGTCCAAGCCCATATCAGCAGAGACACAAGAAGCATAGATAGAGGGTTGGTTATCTATTATTATTTTTTTAGTTTGACTCTATATATGGTGTGGTAGGCATGTCTCATTTATTAATATTGTGTATGTAAATAATTATGTAACGTAATCGGGTGCCATGTGTGTATACAATATAAGGATAAATATATATTGTTAATTAGAATGACTTGCCTAAACCAATATAAATAAATAGATTAAGTTATTTAAAATGGAAAAAAAATGTAATTCGAACAGATTTATCAAGTTAAGTTTGTGGCATCCTTCTTATGTATGTGGGATTATCCTTAATATATAAGTGGGGTGTCACAGGAGATATCTTGATTGGTGGGTATGTGACTCACCTTGCAATTGAGCTCGGGTATCTAAAACCCGATAAGCACAATTACAATCTCATTCCAGCACATCCTCGAGACCGACTAGATATCGAGTCATTCATAAAGATGGGAGTAGTTGTTCGCATTATTTATGAGAATAATGTCTATTATCGTTTCACCACTCCAACTAGTGAAATTGATTGGGAAGACCAGGATTCTAATGATTTCAAAGCTGGCCTCCAGGGTATCCAGCAACGAAAACGAGCCCGAGTCAAAACAGCGACACCAGAGGTTGAGCAAGAGGTTGGTCAATCATTGGCTTCTACCACACCTAGCTTGGCACAGTAGGTTGCGGATCTTTTAGCAGCTCTCTTTGATCTAATGCATGCTTCCATCAATGAGAGGTTGGAAAACCTCAAAGACTTCATGGAATCTCATATGGATAGCCTCGAGGCGGAGGTAGCATACCTTAAAGATGGTCTGTTAGGCTTGAAGCCTAATTAGAGTTTTAGTTTTTCATGTAGTAGTTTTATTTTTAAGGGTGTAGGACTTTAATTTATGTTTTAAAAGTTTGTAATCTTTCTCCTTCTTTTAATATAATTACCTTATTATCATTTTATTTTTTATGGTTTGTTTTGTTGATGACAAAAGGGGGAGAACCTAGCAACGTATGCAAATGTGTAGTAAAATGCAAATGTGTTGTATAACATATATCTAACTAGTTAGCAGAAAACTTTGATATACTTTGGATATACCTTGCATATACCTAACTAGTTAGCAAACAACTTTGATATACTTTGGATATACCTTGCATATACCTAACTAGTTAGCAAACAACTTTGATATACTTTGGATATAACTTGCATATACCTAACTAGTTAGCAAAGATCTATGTTATACATCTTTCAATTCTTGCACTCTATTATTTTTGTCTTAAGCATCTTTTGAGGGGGAGACTTCTTAAAAGCACATATTGCTAGATTATTTGTCACCATCAAAAAGAAAGTGATTGTTGAACCTTGAGGGGTATTTCCATCATTCTGATGCTAACAAATAAAATAGCAATAATGTATTTAACAATGCTTGCATTTTAAGTTTGTTGAACAGGATATATCTCGAATAGAATATGATGCAAGAATGAAAGACAACTTTTGAAGATCACAATAAGAAGAAATAGCAAAGTCACGCCCGTGACTACTTATGTCATGCCCGTGATATAGTTTAGTGCTAACTCTCCAACATTTAAAGTTCATGGCCATGAAGGATCATACCAACCGTGAATGATCAAATCAGTCATGCCAGTGAAAGATAGACACGCCCGTGAAATAACATGTCAAGTTCCTCCAGAGAGTTTCACGGCCAGAGTCACCACTTGAACCACGGCTTGGAAAAATATTCACGCTCATGAAAGTATAAAGTCATGCCCATGATCAAACACTTCAAGTTCTTCTAGAGAGCTTCACGACCAGAATAACCACTTGGACCATGACTTGGAAGAACATTCACGACCGTGACACATATAGTCACACCCGTGAATGAGGACAGAGAAACATATCAGGCGTAAAGTTAAGAGTTGGTTCAACGACTATTTTTGCATTAAATGTACCCAAACGACTATAATTTGCAGAAAAAGTACAAATGCAAGGCATTTATGAATCCTAAAGAAGGAACAACAATTACTTTCAATCTTTAATCTTATAGTAGCCATTGTGCATTAATTATTTTTAACAAAACCTTTATTCTTTGTAAAAACCTAATTGCTCATAATTTATGAGCATTATAGGTTGGTGAGTGTTTTCATTGTAATCAATTACTCAAGTGAGTTTGGGTATATTGGGTTAAAATTGAAACACTTGTAAGAGTTTATTGTGTGAGCCATAAAACACAAGGATTTGGTTTATTGTGTGAGACATTAAAACATAAGTGAATTTCTGGGTTAGGTGTTAGCCATTGAGAGAAACACCTTAGTTGGCAGTGAGCTTGTAAAACTCCATTGTAACACTTAGTGTGTTAGTAAAACTCCCAATTGAGATTGGGGAGAGGAGTAGGGTTTGTTAATACTCGAACCTCTATAAATCTCATGAGTGATATTTCTCCATCCCTACTCTATTTAATTTTATTTCGCACTTAAAGTCAATAAAGTTTTATTTTATAACTAATTCAACCCCCTTCTTGGTTCATTGTTTGGGCAACAAAATAAATTCTTAGGGCATGTTCAATGGAATTTAAAGGAGCTTGGGATGAATACATAGCATTAATAGAATTTTCGTACAACAATTAATATCATAGTAGTATCCAGATGGAACCATATGAGGCATTGTATGGCAAAAAGTGTAAAAGCCCTATCATTTGAGATGAAGAAAGAGGACGTGCATTAGAAGGGCTAGAGATAGTATAAGACACAGTGGATAAGATCAAGGTTGTCAAGAACAAGCTAAAGGTAGCACAAAATAGACAGAAAAGTTACACTGATTAGAATAGAAGGGAGATGGAATACGAGTTAGGTGAAATGGTATTTTTACGAGTATCTCCATAGAAATGGGTAATTCGATTTTGTAAGAAAGGTAAATTGAGCCCAAGGTACCTAGGGCCGTATGAAATTCTTGAGAAGGTTGGTCCACTGGCATATAGGTTGGCTTTACTACCAGAGATGGCTCAAATTCATAACGTGTTTTATGTGAGCATGCTTAGAAGGTACAAGTCAGATCCTACACATATACTTAAAGATAAAGCCATCAAGATAGCAGATGATATGAGTTATGTTGAGGAACAAATGAAAATCATCAGACATAAGACTAAAAAGCTAAAAAAATTGAGAAATACCTTTAGTTCAGGTATTATGGGGAAACCATTCACAAGAAGAGGCCACATAAAAAATATAAGAAAATATGAAAAGAAAATATCCACACAAATTTCCAGGTATGAAATTTCGAGGACAAAATTTTTAAAAGGAGGAGAGAATTGTAACATCCTCAACTTCTCACATATGCATTTTTTCATGAATTTCATTTGGACATATGTATTTGTATATATTTTACTTGAACATTTGCCCTTTATATGCATTTTTATAAGGACAAGTTCATGACACGCACTAGCTACATGTTTGAGTATTTTCAATTATGCCGAATTGTACATGTCCATTTTATAATTTAGTTGAGGGTGACATGAAATTGGAATTAATGAAGAAAAATGAAAAGAAACAAAAGAAAAACAAAAGGGAAGGGAAAAAAAAGGGGGGGGGGGGGAAATGACAAAAGTGAGGAGGTGGAGGTGCGCCTTATATTCCTCCTCACCATTATGCCTCCCTCACTTCAGATTCATTTTTTCTCCTTCTTCCACCATTTCAGCCTTCTTTTTTTCCTTATTTCTCTTAGGTTTTTCAGCAAATTGATCCCTTTCAAGTTCTTTCTTGGTAAGTAACATTCTCTCTATGGTTCTAGTGTTGTTGGAGCTGTTAGGGTTAAGTTGAAGCAGTTCAAATTGAGAGTTTAACTCGAGGTAAAGGTAGGGGAAGTGGACAAACTAGAAGCAACAGGGTTAGTCATAGTGTATTAGAATCAATGAATAGAGTAAAGGGTAAATGAGCCCCAGCCCGAGCATATACCATGCAATCTTGTGAGGAGCAAGATGCCTCAGATGTCATTATATGTAAATTTTCTCTTTATGATATTGATTTATTTGCATTGATAGATTTAGATTCTACACATTCATATTTATGATGTCACCCTCTAGTCAGGGTAATATGGTAGCAGAGGAATTAGATTATGATATATTAGTGACAAATCTTTTGGGTCATGGAGTAAAAGTTAGTTGAGTATATAAAAATAGTCCAGTCAAAGTTCAAAATGTAGAATTCCCAACTAACTTGATAGAGTTTCCATTCCATGAGTTTGATGCAATCTTGGATATGAATTGGTTAACTCAGCATAGGGTAGTGGTGGATTGTCAGTATAGGAGAATGACTTTCAAGTATTCAGGGCAGGATGATGTGATTGTCTTGGGTGAGAATCGACCATATCTGACTAATGTCATTTCTATTACAAAGGCATGTAAGCTTATCAGAAAGGGATGTGAAACATTTTTAATATATATTGTACATATATAAAAATGGAGTCTAGATCTTAGAGAGATTCTTACAGGTTGTGAATATCCAAATATCTTCCCTAAGGATTTATCAGGATTACCACTTGTCAGGGAAATAGAGTTTGCCATAGATGTTTTGCCAAGCTTAACCCCAATTTCGATTACTCTTTATAGAACGACACTTGTTGAACTAAATGAATTAAAAGTGTAGTTGCAAGAGTTGTTAAAAAAAGGATTTATTAGACCTAGTATCTCACTTTGGGTGCTTCGGCTCTATTTATTAAAAAGAAGCATAACACCTTGCAGTTGTGCATTAATTATCGTTAATTGAACAAGATGACAATTAAAAACATATCTCCATTCCCGAGAATAGATGACTTGTTCGATCAGTTGAACACAGCAGGGATATTTTCTAAAATTGATTTCAGATCAGGTTATCACCAATTGAGGATTAGATACTTGAATGTTTTAAAAACAAAATTTAAGACTCGGTATGGTCATTATGAGTTCTTAGTAATGCCTTTTGGCCTAATGAATACCCCAGCAATATTTATGGATCTAATGAATAAAATCTTTAGGCATTATTTGGACTAGTTTATGATGGTATTCATAGACAATATCTTTGTGTACTCCCAAAGCAAAGAAGAACATGATCAGCATCTTCATATAGTTTTCCAGACCTTGAAAGAGAATCAATTATATACGAAGTTGCCAAAATATGAATTCTAGTTGGATGAAGTGGCCTTTCTAAGGCATATTATCTTAGTTGAAAGGATCAGAGCTGACTCCAACAAGGTAGAGGCAATCTTCAACTAGAAACTGACTTGAAACGTGATAGAGGTGAGAATTTTTCTTAGTTTGGTTAGTTATTATCAGAGGTTCATAAAAGGATTTTCAATGATAGCCTCATCACTGGCAAAATTGCTTAGAAAGGAAACTAGATTTGAGTGGACAAATCGATAGTAGACTAGTTTTGATAAATTGAAGAAAATGTTGACAGAGGTACTAGTTTGACATAGCCTACTTCGGGAAAGGAATATATGGTGTTCAATGATGCTTCATTTAATGGTTTGAGTTGTGTGTTAATGCAAAAAGGTAAAGTAATCACGTATGCTTCCAGACAACTGAAATCTAATGAGATGCATTATCTGACATATGATCTAAAACTAGTAGCCATTGTATTTGCATTGAAAATATGGCAACACTATTTATATGGTGAGAAATGTTATATCTATATATACCATAAAAGTTTGAAATATTTTCCTTTACAAATGGAACTCAATTTGAGACAGATGTGATGGGTGGAATTGATTAATTACTAAAATTATATTATTGATTATCAATCGAGTATGGCCAATATGGCAGCGGACGCTCTAAGTAGAAAAACTCGAGCAGGTAAATGTTAAAATTTAAATTGTTAAGTGAATAAGATTAAATAACTAATAACAAGATAATACGTAATTTATATATTGTTTTGGCAAAATTGTGGATTCAAACCACTTTGATCCAATAAGTAAAGGACAATCAGAAGCAAGACATGAAATTAAAAGGAATTCTTGAGTTTGTGTAAAGGAGTGAAAAACCAAAATTTACTATTAAAGCATACAGGAGTTTAAGGTATAAGGGTAGGCTATATGTGCTAGACATACCATAATTGAAACAATATATTTTGAAATAGGCTCACAATGTTATTTATGCAATGCACTTGAGGAGAAACAAAATGTATCATGACTTGAAGGCATAATATTGGTGGCCAGGAATGAAGAGAGATATCATAGAGTATACCATCAGATGTTTAACTTGTTAGCAAGTGAAGACTGAGCATCAAGTATCAAGTGGATTATTATGGCCAATTTCAATTTCGGAGTGGAAATGGGAAAGAGTTACAATATATTTTGTCTTTGGTTTACCTTTAACACAAAAATGGCATGACGTGGTATGGGTAGTGGTAGACTGACTCACCAAATTAGCTCATTTTCTACCAATTAGGAGGAATTATCAACTTAACCGTTTGGCAGAGATCTATGATAATGAGATAATCTATTTACATGGTGTGCCAATTTATATAATCTCAAATCGAATCCATCTCATGTTATAACAACATAACCAATAGAGATATGACTAAATCTGACTTATGAAAAGGAGCTATTGGAAATTCTAGTATGATAAGTAAATGAGCTATGGAATAAAAAGGTACCATTGGTAAAGTTTTTTTGGAGAAATCATAATTTGGGATAGGCGACTTGGGAAAATGAAGAGGTGATGAAGGCTCAATATCCACAATTGTTCAAGTCCAGTTAAACAAGTAAATTTCAAGGACAAAATTGTAATGCCAAATAAAAGAGGGAATATTCTTTATCTAAGAAATGGAATATTCTTTGCATTAAAATAAAGTAAAATTGATTTAAATTAATGGACCAAAAAGAGATAAGATTATCTAATTAATCCTAACAACCCAACTAATCCAACCATGAAAGTCAAACTTTCACTCTTTGCCTCAATTTCTTCTTCTTCCTCATCTTAACAAAAATGTATCTTCCTTTTTCTCTTCCATTGAGATGACTTTAAGCCTCCATTCTTTTTTTCCCTTCAATTAAATCAAAATATTTAGATAGAAAAATATGGATTAAAGGAAGATCATCAAGAAAGTGAAGTAAAGTTAGCCAAATAAAGGAAGAGAAAGGAAGCGAATGAGAGAAAAGAACAGAAAGATAGAAAGAGGAATTTTTGGCCATATTGAAGATCTTCAAATGAGAGGTTAGATTCTTCATCTTCTTGCTTTTCTTTTCCTCTTTAGTCCCATTTTGAAGTTGGTTACTATTAAAATTTGTAATTAGGGTTATTAGTGTGATAATGGTAGTTAAAGGTTGATTAATATATTTTATACTTGATTAGTGTGAGTTAAGGGTTAGTAATGGATTAGAAGAATAGTTTATGGACTTAAAATTGGATAAAGATGATTAGAGGTTTAAGTAAGTTTTATCTTCATATATAACATTAAAGTATAAGACATAAATTGAAGTATATGTGTGACTTTATTGTTAGGCCAAGGAGGTGAGCAACCTTTGGGCTATAATCAAAAAAGAAATAAGAGTGAGGATAAAGCCAATTAGGAAGTAGAGAAGGATGAAGAAAAAAAAAGGAATTTTTAAGATATGTATTTTTGGCAAAAATTCAATATGGTAAAAAGAATGTTAAATGTGATATTATTATTATTGATTGTGTTGTTATGTTGGGTATGATATTATGTAATTATGTAAGTAATTATTGATATTTTGATTGAGCAATGAAATGATGATGAAGTGATTCCATGAATGTGATAATGAAATTGAGTTTATGTTGATGATGCATGAAGATAGGATATTGTGTGATTTATTAAAATTGCTGAAAATTTATCTTATGAATAGTATCTATATTTTTAGGCATAACTTGAGTTCTGAATATGATTTTCGAGTGTTTTTTTATTGGATTAAAAAGTTAAAACAAAGGGCTTCAATTTTTTAGATCATCAGACCTAAATATGCTTGCATTTAAGTTTAAATTTGACTCAAAATTTGGATTGGTAATCTGTCTTATAAAATGCTAGGCAGAATGAGCACGAATGTAGCCACTTGTAAATTCTATAACTCTTACTACAAATTTTAGTTTGATGTGAGTCTAGTTGGTAATTAAAGATAAGATATTAATCTACATTTTCTTAGGTGATTAATTGTTCGGATTCAATTTAAAAATGAATGATCAATGCAATGTAATATAAGAAATCCATATTGCCCAGAATAGGGCAATTTGTTTAACTGGCTATATTGTTGAGTTTTATGATAGAAAAATATTTTATTTGACTTTTTTATGTTTGTAACAATTAAATGAGTGAGTATGATGTTGAAATATATTTAATGAAGATTTATTTCATTTATATGAAATTATATTAGCATTACATATATTATTGATGTAAATAATAACAAAGGTAACAATTATGATTAAGCTCTAGAACATCCAGTCGATAAGTAGAAATGAGAATAAGTTAGCATGTCAATAAAAGGGTAAAAATATAGGCACTAGAACATAGTACTAAAATTTAATTTATGTAGACATTAAGAAATAGTGTTGAGTTCAAAATTATGTAGGCACCAAAAAGATGCTGAGTTATTGAAAATGTAAGCATTAAACGCTGAGTTACAAAATGATTAAGTAGGTTAAGTAATAAGTTTCTTAGTCATTTTACCTCTTTGCCTGCCATTGCCAAAATTATAAATTTTGATTCTATAGTGGAATGAGTTATACATGTTTTCTTCTTATAAGTCCAACAAATGGCACCTCCTCCTAATATGAATATCCAACTAGATGTTCACTAATTATCTATAACACTAGCCATCCAACTAGCATCGATATAACCATCTGAAACCGAAAGAAACTTGTTATAAAATAATGGCAAGTACCTAGTCCTGTAAAGATATCCAAGAACTCTAACTATATCTTTCCAATGATTGGTACTTAGATTATGTGTATATCTAGAAAGATTGCAAACTACAAATGTTATATCTGGCTTTGTACAATGCATCACATACATTAGACTGCCAATTGCACTTGTATAGTCTAATTGCCTTATTGACCTACCATAATTTTCTATTAATTTAATTGAAACATCTAATGAGGTGTTAGCTTTTTTGATTCCCAAGTGATTAAATTTGGATGGAACCTTATCAATATAATGAGAATGACACAAAAAAAAAATCCACTATATTTCTTAACCTTTATCCCTAAGATACTATCAACTTCTCCCAAATCTTTTATTTTTAATTGAGGCATATGTTCTTATTGATCCTAGTTCTAAACATTCATTTGTGTCATCTATATTTTTCATGCATTTGCTTAGACCATTGAGTCTTTTAGATGTAGGGTTGGTAGTGAGGTGCCCTATGGGGAGTTTTGTAGTATTCCACCATGTATACAAGGATTGTATAGTCAAAATTGGGAAGGATGAGTTCTTAACAAATTTGATACCTTTACAACTTCAAGATTTTGATGTTATACTAGGTATGGATTGCTTATCTCACCGCCATGCCATGGTAGATTGTCATCAAAAGTTAGTGGTGTTTATTCAATCGGGAGGATCTAAGCTTACTTTCCAAGATGAATGACAATTATTTCCTTCAAATGTTATTTTTGTAATAACTACACATAAATTAATCAGGAAAGGATGTCAGGGGTATTTGGCTCATGTAATTGATATACAGTTAGAAGGGCTTAAACTAGAGAATATTCATGTTGTGTGTGAATTTTATGATGTATTTCCTGAAGATCTTTCAGGCTTACCTCCAAATAGGGAGATTGAATTCTCCATTGATCTTTAGCCAGGTGAAATCCTATTTCTCAAGCACCTTATAGGATGGCTCTAGTAAAATTGAAGGAGTTAAAACTGCAATTACAGGAATTGCTAGACAAAGGGTTCATTAGACCTAGTGTTTCACCTTGGGGAGCTCTTGTATTGTTTGTGAAGAATAAGGATGAGACTATGAGATTATGCATTGATTATAGGCATTTGAATAAGAATGAAGTGCGTAATAGGTATCCTTTGCCTCAAATTGACAATCTTTTTTATCAGTTGTAGGGAGCTAAGTTGTTTTCTAAGATAGATCTCAGGTCTGGGTATCACCAATTAAGAATAAAATATTCAGATGTGTTGAAAATAACTTTTAGGACCTATTACGGGCATTATGAGTTTCTTCTGATGCCTTTTAGGTTAACCAATGCCCCAACTGCTTTTATGGATCTTATGAATTGAGTATTTTGACCATACTTGGATAAATTTGTGATTGTATTTATTGATGATATTTTGGTATATTCGAGTAGTAAGGAAGTTCAGGAAGAGCATTTGATGTTAGTGTTATAGATTTTGAGAGAAAAGGAGTTGTATGCAAAACTTAGCAAATGTGAGTTTTGGCTTGATAGGGTTGTATTTTTAAGGCATGTTATATTTGCTGAGGGTGTTTTTGTTGATCTTAAAAAGATAGAATCAGTAGTTAATTGGGAGCCTCCAACAAGTCCTATGAAGGTTAAGAGTTTATTAGGCTTAGTTGGGTATTACTGTCATTTTGTATAGAATTTCTCAATCATTGCAACACTTATGACTAAGTTACTTAGAAAGAATATGAAATTTGAATGGACAAATGAGTGTTAGAAGAGTTCTGAAAATCTTAAAGCTTGTTTGATTTTAACACCTATTCTTACTCTTCCTACAAGCAATGGTGGTTTTATGATTTACAATGATGCTTATGGAAAAGGGTTAGGTTGTGTGCTGATGCAACATGGGAAGGTGATAGTCTATGCTTCTAGGCAACTTAGACCTCATGAAATGAATTATTCTACTCATGATCTTGAGTTGGCAACGATAATATTTGCTTTGAAAACTTTGAGGCATTATCTTTATGAAGCAACATGTCAGATATTCACTAATCATAAGAGTTTGAGGCAAAGATGGTGGATTGAATTGTTGAAGGATTATGATTGTACTATTGAATACCATCCGGGTAAGGTGAATGTTGTAGTCGATGCTCTTAGCATAAAATCCTACAGAAATGTGGCTCATTTTGAGACAATTCGATTACCATTAATGTCAGATCTTCAATCTTTAAGGGCCAAATTAACTGTGGAAGACTCAGGTACCCTATTGGCTACACTTAAAGTTAGACCAATACTTGTGGAACGGGTAGGTGAAGCTCAAAATCAAGATAAACAACTTGAAAAGATTATGGATGAAGTGAAAAAAGGTGTATGACTCGACTTTTCACTTAAGGATGATAAAATCTTGATGTATGGTGAAAGATTATGTGTGTCTAATGATGAAAGCTTGAAATGAGAAATTTTGGCGGAAGCCCATTGTCCTGTATACTCGATGCATCCAGGTAGTACCAAGATGTATCGAACTCTTAAGGAAAACTATTGGTGGCAAGGCATGATGAAAGATGTGGCAAATTTTGTTGCAAGGTGTCTAATATGTCAACAAATTAAGGCAGAACATCAATCTCCTTCTGGTTCTCTTCAAAATCTTCCTATACCAAAATGGAAATGGGAGCACATTACCGTGAATTTTGTCTCTGGTTTTCCATCCACTCAGCAAGGGCATGACTCTATTTAGGTGATAGTGGATAGATTAACTAAATCAGCTCACTTTTGCCAGTTAAAAGGGAGTATTCACTAGATAAGCTTGCTGAGATTTATGTTAGTGAGATAATGAGACTCCATGGTGTTCCTATATCTATAATATCTTATAGAGATCCACGGTTCACTTCTAGATTTTTTCCTAGTTTACAACATGCCTTGGATACTAAATTAAAATTTAGCACTTCTTTCCACCCACATACTGATGGACAATCTGAACATACCATCCAAACCTTGGAGGACATATTGAGAACTTGTATGATGGAATTCAAATGAAGTTGGAATAAGCATTTACCACTAATAGAATTTGCTTATAACAATAGTTTCATGCAAGTGTTGGTATGACACCATATGAAGCACTATATAGAATGAAATGTAGAACACCTATATGTTGGGATGAAGCAAGTGAAAGAAAATTACTGGAGACATAAATTGTGCAAATGACTATAGATAAAATCCAACTCATTAGATCTAGATTGAAAGTAGCACAAGATAGACAAAAGAGTTATACAGATTTGAAGAGAAAATATATTGAGTATGAAATGGGTGAAAAAGTATTCTTGAAGATTTCTCCATGGAAGGGAGTAGTACGCTTTGGAAAGCATGGGAAGCTTAGTCCGCATTTCATTGGCCCATATGAAATCGTTGAAAGAATTAGACTTGTAGCTTACAGGTTAACATTACTACCATATTTGTCTCAAATCCATAATGTTTTTCATATCTCTATGTTAAGGAGATATCGGAGGGACCCATCACATGTTTTGGAGAAAAAACCAGTAGAATTGAGACAAGATTTAACATATGAAGAAGAACTAGTGGAAATTCTAACTAGGGAAGAGAAAGTGTTGAGGAACAAGGATATTCCACTAGTGAAGGTGTTATGGTGTCATCATTCAAAGGAAAAAGCAACTGGAGAAAGAGAAAAGGACATACTTAGGCAATATCCATATTTATTTCCACCTTCAGGGACATAAATTTCAAGGATAAAATTTTCTAAGTAGCGAGGAATTGTGACACGCATACCCATAGTATAATGCATTTGGCATTGATAACATGTTTGTATATTAAGTGAAAAATATATTTTAGGTGATCACATAGTATGTTGATTTTTCTAGCTCATTAGCCCATTAATTTAGTTTTTAATTTGGTCTCTTAATTGGCTTGATTTTCTAATCAATTTAGCATGAAATACATAATTATTAATTAAGGTGCTTATACTAATGGGTCATGTGCATGACATGTGACTAGTTAATGAGAAAATGACAAAAACCACCTCTTTTGGGCATAAAGCTTGCCAAATACAACCCAAACTTCTCAAGGAAAAATTTATCACTTCCTCTCTTCTTCTTCATCCTCCCCATATCATCCAAACCCTCACCACCATTAAAACCACTCTTAAACTTCTGTCACACCTCCAAATCACCATAAAAATGAGTTAATTTTTACTTTTTAGCTTATTTCTTCATTATATCTCAACCAAAAACTCAAGAAGGTGTTAGTTGTGTGTTTAATTAACTTGGGTCAAAATTACCATATTTAAGAAAATTTAGTAAGGTTTGATGATTTTAGAGTTTTCATCATGATTTCAAGTAGCTAGTTTATTCTTCTTTATAGTTATGTCCTTTTTTGGTCTGTAAAATGAATATATTGATTTAATATTTAGGAGAGGAGTTGGATATAGGGACTGTCCGAATGAGTTTACAAGCCTAGATAGAATTTCGCTAGCTTCTAGCTAAGGTGAGTGGATATTTATACAACAAGCTTGTTGTTTTTCTTATTGGCTTTATGGTACTTTTGTTAATTTTAGGAATATTGATGGAATTTCTTTAAAAGGTATTTTTATGCAAAACTTATTTACTTGGGGCTGGAATATGCTTCTAATTATTATTTAATGAAATACAACTTGAGTTTGTGATAAAAATGCAAGTTTGAGTTATGGAAAGAAAATATTTTATATTTTGATGGCATTGATATAAAATTATATATTTATGCAAATTAAGAAGTTTGGGCCATAATACTTATGTTGAATAAGTTGGTTACTCAAAATTCAATGAAGTCAATTTAAAAAATGCATCTAAAAGTACCAATTTTATGGAGATTACATTAGTACAAAAATGGGAATAGAAAATGTTATATTTTCATTTCATAAAAATTTTAACATGTGAAATGATGGTTTTGAGTGGTTGGATAAATGACATTAATACACTCATCTTGTGAATCCATTAGATTAAACTTTTGATGATGGGTGCCTTATGTATAATTTTGAGATTTGAAGGAGAAACTGTCTTTGGGATAGAGCTCGACATACACGATGCCTTTGGAGCATATGTTGGGTGGTTGCTCTTTAGGGGTTGTCTATGCATGCATATGACCAGTTTAGTTGTTCCCTTATGATTAAGATACTAGACCTCACCTCTCATATTGGTTGCTAGTCGCTCCATCATGATTGAGATGTTGAAACTTGCCTCTCATGATGGGATGCTAGTGCTCTTTGGTGGCTGCTAGTTATTGTCATTGTTGCATACCTTTGCACCCCTTGGATGCTAGGGATCTATATGACACATATTTGAGTGGATGGTGATTGATTTTATGATATGAATAAGTTTTTAATTTAAACTTCAATTATGATATCTTATAGATGTTTTATCTTATGGATTTTATGAGATAAATAGTATGATTAACAATTAATATTTATCCAGCTGTGTTAGTATGTCTTATGTATACTTTATAGTAAGAAAACATATTTTTCCCCTTGTTATGTTTATATCCTCTCACTGAGTAAGTATACTCATCCCTCATATTACTCTTCTAGATTTCTTTAGATGATTAGCTAATGTCAAAAGCTATCTCAATTCATGCCTAGAGGAGGTTGGGCCACTAATCTAAGTTGTAGATATTTCGAGTGCCTAGTTGTACAAATGATGTATATAAGTGTGAACACAATGTATTTTGGGTCATCTAATATGTTGGTCATATCGATGTATAATGGTGATGTAAACAGTAAACAATGTGTGTATGTTATGACATGTGAAAATGATGTAACTTTTAAACATAAAAGATTGTGAGTTAGGAACTTTTTGTAAAATGGAATAGGTTCATGGAACCGACATCCATAATGATTGTGTAATGATTTGTGATTTTATTTGAAAGGCTACTAGATGTATGGGTTGTGATAAATACTATGTGTTGAGGAGAATGTTGTATTATGAATTTTTAAGTCATTCTCATCCTTAGTAGGAGGGATGGGTGTGACAAACTATTTATAGAGTTCACTAGATATTTAGCCGTTAGAGATGCTTTATTTTGAATTACAATCGCTCAATCACTTTGGAATGTGCTGCAATGGTTATATTCCTAATTCTTCATGGGTGTGAATCCTTTTTCATAAGCATGAATTGTAACATCATCGACCTTCCCCACATGTATATCTATATGCATTTCATTTGAACATATGCATCTTGCATATAATTCAATTGAACACGTGCATTTCATACGTATTTTCATAGGAACAAGTTTATGACACGTACTAGCTATGTGTCCCAGTATTTGGCAATTGTATCGAGTCGCACGTGTGTACTTATAACCTAAATGAGGATAACAAAGTATTAGAAATAAATTGAATAAGGTGACTAAATTAAAGTAAGCAAAATGACTAGATTAAGATTGGTAAACATTTTAGTATTTGGCAATTGTATCGAGTTGCACGTGTGTACTTATAACCTAAATGAGGATAACAAAGTATTAGAAATAAATTGAATAAGGTGACTAAATTAAAGTAAGCAAAATGACTAGATTAAAATTAATATACATTTTACATTGTTAATTTAGTTAAATTGGACCAAATGATTAAGTTGTATTATTGCGTGGATTAGTAGAATTATATATATATATATATATATATATATATATATATATATATATATATATATATATATATGCAAATAATAATAATAATATAGATAAAATAAAATGAAAATGAAACAAAAGAAAAATAAAAGAGAAGAAAAGAGAAAAGAGAAGAAGAAACAAAATAGATAAAAAAGACAAAAAGAAAAGGTTGGCTTTATCTTATTCCTCCCATTTCTGCATCCTTACTCCAGCCCCATTTTCTTCTTCATCTTCCTCCATTCCAGCCTTCAATTCTTCCTTGTTTCACTTAGTTTTTGCAGCAAATTGATCCTGTTGAACCTTAAGAGGTATTTTCGTTATTTTTATGCTAACAAATAAAATAGTAATAATGTATTTAACATACTTGTTCTCTAAGTTTATTGAACAGGGTGTGGAATATGATGCAAGAATGGAAGACTATCTTTAAATGTCAAAAATTGAAGAAATAGCATGTTCACGCCCGTGACTATTTATGTCATGCCCGTGATGTAGCTTAGCGCCAACTACCTAACATTTAAAGTTCACGGCCATGGAAGATCATAGCAACCGTGAATGATCATATCAGTCACGCCCATGAAACATAATCACGCCTGTGAGAAAACATGTCAAATTCCTCCAAAGAGCTTCACGACCAGAGTCACCACTTGGACCACAGCTTGGAAGGATATTCATGCCCGTGAAAGAATAATGTCACGCCTGTGATCAAACACTTCAATTCATTTCAGAATGCTTCACGGTCAGAGTCACCACTTGAGTCACGGCTTGGAAGAACATTCACGACCGCGACACACATATTCACAACTGTGAAAGAGGAAAGAGAAACATGTCAAGCGTGAAATTAAGAGTTGGTGCAACGACTATTTTCACATTAAATGCATCAAAACGGCTATAATTCACCATGGAAGTATAAATGCAAGTCATTTATGAATCCAGAACAAGAGAATAGCAATTACTTCAAATCAAAATCTTTATGTAGCCATTTGTGCATTAATTTCTTTCAAACAAATATTAATTCTCTGTAAAAATCTTTTTGCTCATAATTTCTGAGCATTATATATTTGTGAGTGTTTCTCTTTGTAATCTACTACTCAAATGAGTTTGGGTACATTGGGTTAAAAGTAGAACACTTGTAAGGGTTATTTATGTGAGCCATTAAAACACAAGGGATTTCTAGGTTAGGTGTGATCCATTCCATAGTTTGGAGTGAGCTTGTAAAACTCCATTGTAATACTTAGTATGTTAGTGAAACTCCCAATTGAGATTAGGGAGAGGAGTAGGGTTTGTTAACACCCGAACCTCTATAAATTTCTTGTGTGATATATTCATATCCCTACTCTACTTAACTTTTTATTCCGCACTTAAAAGTTAATAATTTTTAATATCCAATTCAACCCCCCTTCTTGGTTCATTATCTGGACAACAGATCCTTTGCAAGTTCGTTCTTGGTAAGTAATCAATTCCTATTGCTATAAGGTTGATTTGAGTTGCTAAGGTTCATTACTTTGATAGAGCAAATTATGCTCATTAGAAGTTCCGGACGGAGACATATCTAGATAGTGAAGGAATTGAAGTTTGGGATAGTGTTCGAAAAGAATGGACACCACCAACTAGAAGAGGAGTTGATGGTGAAGAAGAAATCTTGTCAAAAGATGATTAAACAGAGGCTCAAAGAAGAGCAAATTTCAAAAAAAAAAAGGCAATGACAATTCTCTGAAGCTCATTATCCATTGAAGAATGTGGCAAAATACAACACTGCCCAACTACATATAGCATATGGAAAACATTGGAAAACTATCATGAAGGAACAAAGCAAGTTAAATCCAAGAAGATTCAACTTCTTACTTCAGAGTATGAACTCTTCAAGATGAAATACAATGAGTCAATCACCGATATGACAAACTATCTTCTAGCTATCATAAATGGCATGAGAAAGCTTGGGAAACACCTGACTTTGGAAGATGTAAATAACAAAATTCTGAGAAGTCTTCCTCTCATGGTTCAAGAGTCGCTGGTATAGAAGAGGCCAATGAAGACATGAGTGTCATGAATACTGATGTGCTTATTGGCAAACTTCTAACACATGACATTGCAGTGAAAAGAGATAGAGAGCATGAAGTCGAGCTAGAAAAAAGAAAACCTCTTGCACTAAAAGCCTCTACTTCAAAATCTCAAGAAGAAGTTGAAGATGATAAAGAAAAGAGTGATGATGCAAATGAGGACATTGTTATGCTTTCAAGAAGGCTGAAAATAATAATTGAGAAGAGAATGGTAACTCTAGAAAATTCAAGCAAAGAAATCTTAAACAGGCCTCAAATGACTCTCAAAGGAGTAAAAAGGAGGTAAAATGCTATGAATGTGGAAAGAAATGACATATTAAACTGGAAAGTCCAAGGCTCAAGAAGCACGAGAGCAAATGCCAAAAAGACAATGGGGAGAAAGGCCACAAAGCCATATGGGATGATGAAATCTCTTCAAGCGAAAAAGATGACAATGAAAATGAAGAGGTCAACCTATGCTTCATGGCCATAGAGGATCACTTCACTCATACTCATTCAATAATGATAGTATTGATAATGATAGTGATAGTGAAGATGATGATGAGCAAAGCTTAATAAAAGTATTGAATCTAGAACTAGAAAAATATAGAAGTAAATTCAATACTTATAAAAATAACATTTCTAGTTTGAAAATCAAAATGGATGTTTTAGAAAATGAGAACCTTGAGCTTAAATCATCTAATGAATCTCTTCAAAAATCATTAGATGATCACTCCTCAAGACCCTCAACTAAATCCTTTCTTAAAGAAAATAATATTTTGAAAAAAGAAGTTGAAGAACTTAGAAACTCCATTTCAAACTTTCACAAAGGAAATGAGAGTTTAGATATTCTCATTGTATCTCAAAGACCACCCTTAATTAGACATGGTCTAGGATTTAAGGGTATGTCATCTTCATCTCACAAGACTACTTTTGTTGAGTCAAGTGAACCCCACATCTCCACATTAGTTGTAACAGCCCCAAGGGCTAAGTGCACAACATGCACTAAACCTTTTATACATAAGAGGAATGATCAAGGATTAGTAAGCCTAAAAGGGAAACCTCAAAAGGCTAATCATGCTTTTATGTATAAGAAGCATGCACCTAGAAAAGCACCAAGTCATCATGCATGTGCATGCCATTGCTCACAAACTCTACCTAATAGAAAAAAGGCATTCAAAAGCATAGTAAGACCAAAAAGCATATTTAGAGCTAAACAGTGTAATTATTGTATGAAGTTTGGTCATATAAATAAACATTGCTGGATAAGGAAGGCTCATTGGGAACCTTCATGTGCTAACCCCTAAGGACCTAAGCTCATTTGGGTACCTAAAAATAATACTTGAATTGTGATTCTATAGGTATGCCTCAAGTCCACAATACACAAAAATGTTTGGCTGGTAGATAGTGGATGCTCAAGGCATATGACCAAAGACAGAGAACTTTTTAATGAAATCAAAAGTATTGATGGAGGTAAAGTAACCTTTGGAAACAATGCTAAGGGTAAGGTAATTGGCATTGGCTCTATTAGTATTAATGGTACTACTTTCATTAAAGATGTTTTACTTGTTGATGGTTTGAAACATAACTTGCTAAGTGTAAGTCAATTATGTGATAAGGGAAACCAAGTAATCTTTACTTCTAATGAATGTGTTGTATCCTTTATTAATGGTCAAGAGATATTTAAAGGAAGTAGACATGTCAATACCTACATAATAGACTTATACAAAATATCTAACCTTTCCTCCAGGTGTCTTGTGACTACTAGTGAAGAATCTTAGCTATGGCATAGAAGGCTTGGTCATATAAGCATGAATTTAATTCAAAGCCTTAGCAAAGGAGAGCTTGGGTACTTTTCTTAGCTCAAAAGAGTGATGCTTTTGAAACCTTCAAAAAATTTGCTAAGAGAGTTCAAAATGAAAAAGGATATTGTATTTCAAAAATAAGAAGTGATCATGGCAAAGAATTTGAACATGAAAACTTTGAAAATTTTTGTCTAGAACATGGCATTTCATAGAATTTTTCATGTCCTACGACACCTCAACAAAATGGGGTGGTCAAAAGGAAAAATCGAACTTTAATTGAAATGGCTCGAACAATACTCAATGAGTATGGTTTACCAACTTACTTTAGGGCCGAAGCCACAAATACTGCATGTTATATTTCAAATCGAGTTTTCAAAAGGCCTTTCTTAAAGAAAACTTCATTTGAGTTATGGAATGGAAGAAATCCCATGATATCATATTTTAGAGTACTTAGATGCAAGTGTTTCATATTGAATACCAAGGACAACTTTGGAAAATTTGCCTTTAAATCTGATAAGGGTATATTTTTAGGATACTCCACCATTAGCAAAGCTTATAGAGTCTTCAATAAAAAGTCATTAGCCATTGAAGAATCTATGCATGTTTTTTTTGATGAATCTAGTAAGCTTGATCTTGTGAAAGGTAGTGTTCTTGATGATGTTGTGGGTACAATGGAAATACTTGATCTTGAAAATGAAAGAGAAGAAAATGGTCAAGAAAATTCACATCAAGATGACTCTCTACCTCCAGCTCAAGAGGAAAACAAGCAAGAGCTCCCAAAGGAATGGAGATTGACAAAAGATCACCCCAAGAAGCAAATCATTGGAGATCCTACAAAGGGAGTAAGTTCTAGATCTCATCTCAAACCTTTAGATTCTAATCTTGCCTTTGTCTCTCAAATTGAGCCTAAAAATATTGATGAGGCTCTTAATGATGAAAATTGGGTGATTGCCATGCATGAGGAACTCATCCAATTTGAGAGAAGTAAGGTATGGACCTTGGTTCCTAGACCCAATGAGCATCAAATCATTGGAAGTAAATGGGTATTTAGAAATAAACTAGATGAACAAGGTTCAATGTAACACCCCCTTACCCCACTATAGTTCAGCAAGGTAAGTGAGCATTACCCGTCTTACTGTTTTATAAAATTAATAAAGTGAAGTAAATATTGCATAAACTAAAATAAAATTTCATACAAGCCCAAATATTAAAAATTTTATTTATTTATAAAGTACATTAATTTACATTCAAATCATGTTCTTTTACATGGTGACTCACATATTTAATACACATTATATGAAATAAAAACGATACTTTAATTTACAAATCTTTTAACAAAATATACCAAAAAAAAACCCAAAGCTTTTTGCTGCTTCCCTCCGGGTACCCTTCTTCTTCTAACAGTCTATTTTCTATGGCTACCCTTCTAAACCTGCACGAGAGGAAACCACCCGCTCTAAGCTACTAGCTTAGTGGTGCTTCAATGATAAAACTTTTACATACATATATATTTTCTCACATATTAATTACCATTTAATAAATAAGGCATAAAATCAATAATTTTCAGCAAATACTCAATATTTAACAACTTTAATTCATATAACATTTATAAAAATCACATACTTTGATATTATTATTATTATTATTATTATTATTATTATTATTATTATTATTATTATTATTATTATTATTTACCTGTGCCCATAACACCTATAACCGAACTAACTAATAGGAATAATGGGGTTGTCATTCCCGGCTTTCATAATATAACGCCGAGAGCTTTTATAATAATGTTATTACCGGCTTTTGTTATATTGTCATTACCGGCTTAATAATTTTGCGCCGATCGCATTTATAAATTGTCATTACCGGATTTCATATTTGGCACCGAGTGCCTTAAATCCCCTGATTGGCATGTCAAACTATTCCCTATTCTAGTTCTAGACTAAGTGTTTTTGGGTTTAACTATTTTTATATTAATTCACTATATTTCAAAAATGTCAACATTATTTAACTATCATAATTATGCTTATTCATTTTTGTTCTTCATTTCCATTATTATTGCAATAAAATCTCATACATAAATAATTTGTTAAATATTTATAATTACCATCAAAGTAAATATTTGCATGGATTATTACATAAAATTATAACAACACATGCAAAAAGCTCAATATTGTATGTTTTTACCTATGGCAGATTTCGGACTTATTTTTGGGCTTCATGCTTAGCCCATATATAATTCGAATTTTAAGTTCTACCCTTCTAACAATTTTTAGCTTATTTTCTTAGCTTTCAGATGCATCAAGAATCACATAAATCACAATTTTGTATCAAACGTTATGTTTAATTCACTACTGCATCATCACAGAATTTTCTGCCTAGAATTTTCTGGACAGATTCTAGGTTTAAACTTCGTGCATTTAACTGGGCAAATGTACACATAATTAGATATTATAGTCTAAATATAAATTAAATCCATGTGTCTTAGCTTTCATTTACAGCAAAGAACATATAAAAAGGAGTTCCATAACTCAAGTTATCATCAAAATAGACAGAGTTGTTCCTGGAATTCTATACCCGAGCCATCAATTAGCATCAATCCATATTTCAACCACATTCATCATTTGCATTCATTTTAAAACTAAAATTTCCAGAATTACTAATACATTCATATGTCTCAATTATTTCACACCATTTGGTCCCATTTCCATATATAATATCAAAAGTCACAACAAAACACATAACATCTCAAAAACACAAACATAACAAACCTTAACATATAATTCCATACATATTAACAACATGCAAAATTTTTATCAATGAAGCACATAAATAATCAATCTTGGTTCTTCCCTTAATCCTTCTTTTTCTTCCCTTATTAGCTAGCTTTCTCCTTACCTTTGTCACCCTCTTGAGGGCCTCTCACTTGTTCACTTATTTTTCCTACACAACCATACCATAACTCAATTCCAACATTCAATTTCAATGTTTTTCATGTCTACATAATATTCTAATGCTCCTAATATGTTTTACACCTTAATTGAGCTAAAATGTACTAAGGTTAAACTTCCTTCTTCACATGTCATGGCTGCCCAAAAATCATATCCTAGTTCCCAATTTATTTTCTTCAATTCAACACTCAATTCACCCTTAATCTAACACCAATTGTGGTGTTTCTATATTAATTTAAAATTTCCCCAAATTTATTTAACTATGGCAGCCCCTCGTTCATCCTTCAACATTATATTTTCTTCAATTTTTAAGCCATAAAATAATTACCTAACATCAAATATCATTAATTCAAAGTTTAATTACACTTCCATCAACAAATCACAAACTTAAATTTTCTACTTCCAATCTTGCAACATAAGCTCAATCTACCAAATCTAATCACATCTATCATCAATATAGATTTCAAATGGAAGGAAAAAGGTTGAATTTAAGAAGAATAAACTCACCTTAATATCATTCCAAAGCTGGTCGAATTTCCCCTCAATTTGTCTCTTTTATTTCTCTTTTTTTCTTCTTCCTTTCTTGTTTCTTTGGCACCTTTTTTGGTAAGAACTCCTTAATTCAGAATTTTCATCTCTCAAAACTATTTTTTTCTCACTATTAATATGCTGGAAAAAGGAAGAAAATAAAGGTTTATTGGGGTGGAGATGGACGACAACAAGGTGGGAGAAAAGAAGAAAACAATGGCTTATGGAAGAATGTAGAATTTTGTTCTTCCTTTTTGACTTTTTATACCTAAATTAAGAAGTGGGTCCCACTAATTAAAATTAATCTTAATTCTTATTGGTTCATTAAGTTAATTAATCTTAATTAACATTTAAACTTTGTGAAATTCCATATTTGCCACATCTTGCTCCATATTTACACTTTTTCCCCAAACAATCTCCATAATACCAATTTTGTCCATAGGAAATTTTATTTTCTTCTAATTCTACCCAAAACATTTTTAATTCCCAAATAATAATACTCTTAATTATTTTCTCTTATTATTAGTCATTTGTTTTATGGGTTTAAATTTAGACTCTGATTGAACTAGTGGACCCCACTACGGTCACGCGCAATCGGGGCCTAAATCACTGAATGTTTCATTCAATAACTAGGAATAAGACTAGGTTAGTTGCAAAAGGATATAATCAGGAATAAGGAATATATTACGATGAGACCTATACTCCTGTAGCTAGATTAGAAGCCATAAGAATACTTTTAGCATATGCATGCCATATGAATTTCAAACTCTTTCAAATGGATGTCTTTTTTAAATGGTTTTATAGAAGAAGAAGTTTATGTAGAACAACCACCAGGTTTTGAAAGCCATAATTTGCCTAACCATGTATTTAAACTTTCAAAAGTCTTACATGGTTTGAAACAAGCCCCCAGAGCTTGGTATGAAAGACTAAGTTCTTTTCTTTTAGAAAATAATTTTTCAAAGGGGAATGTTGATACTACTTTATTTATTAAAAAGCATAAGCATGATATTCTAATTATTCAAATTTATGTTGATGACATCATATTTGGGGCTACTAATAAATTGCTTTGCCAAGAATTTGCTAAGTGTGTGACTAGGGAATTCGAAATGAGCATGATGGGTGAGCTCAAGTTCTTCCTCAGTCTACAAATAAAACAAGGCAATGAGGGCATATTCATCAACCAATCCAAATATGCCAAAGACTTAATTAAGAAATTTGGAATGAAAGGATGCAAAAATGTCAAGACTCTAGTGAGCACATCAACAAAATTGGACAAGGATGAAAAGGGTAAAAGCATTAATGAAAAGCTTTATAGAGGTATGATCGGATCACTCTTATATCTTACTGCCTTTAGACCCGATATAATGTATAGTGTATGCTTATGTGCTCGCTTTCAATCATGTCTTAAAGAATCTGATTTGAATGCTGTGAAAAGAATTTTAAAATATTTACATGGCTCATTGCATATAGGTTTGTGGTATCCTAGAAATTCATCCTTTCACATTATAGGATATTCAGATGCTGATTATGCTGGAAGTCTCTTGGATAGAAAGAGTACTTCAGGTACTTGTCACTTTATTGGTGAATGCTTAGTTTCTTGGTTTAGCAAGAAACAAGTTTCAGTTGCTTTCTACCGCTGAAGCGGAGTATGTGGCTGTAGGATGTTGTCGTACACAAATCCTTTGGATGAAACAACAACTTAAGGATTATAGTCATAGTATGGACCATATACCTATCAGATGTGACAATACAAGTACTATAAACCTATCTAAGAATCTCATTCAACACTCTAGAAGTAAGCATATTGACATAAGACATCATTTTCTTAGAGATCATGTTCAATATGGAGATGTTGTATTGGAATTTATAAACACAGAAAATCAATTGGCAGATATCTTCACTAAGTCTCTAAATGAAGAAAGATTTAACTTCATAAGAAGATAGCTTGGTATGATTGATGGATTAACTTTATGATTGCCAAATTTGTCGAACCTTGATTATTAATCTTGTGTTATTGTCTCATTATTTAAGGTATGAAGTGGCTAACTTGATAGAAAGATATGTTATAGGGGATAGAAGCACCTTAGAAATTCTTTAGTCGTGTTTTAGACTTAGTTTTATTTAATAAGGATTTTAGGTAGTTCACACCTGTGACACATATTCATGGTCGTGATCATAATCGCCAAAAGCTCCAGTAGCTTTCACGCCTTGCTTCACGACATACTTCACAGTTGAAGGTAGTGAAGACTATGCTTCATGCCCATAACTTTTTCTGTCACTCTTGTGAAACTCATTGTTCACAACCATGACACTTATTCACGACCGTGAACATTTCTAGCAAATACTTACAAAAGCGTTCACGCCTTGTCTCACAGTCACAAGTAATGAAGATTGTACTTCACGACCGTGACTCATTTGTCACCACCGTGAAATTTCATCATTCACGCCCATGACCATTAAATGTCATGACCGTGAATCATTTCATATTCTTCATCATGGGTAGAGCACCTTTTCAGCAAACCGTGAACATGACATTTTATGCCCATGACTTAGCTTTCACACCCGTGAAGATATCGGCTATAAAACATTTTCTGCCATTATTTCTCTCATTTTTAACTCTCCAACTTCTCTCATTTATCACCATTCAATAACATTTCATAGATTCTGGCCCCCTAGCAACATTCTCCATCTATAAATAACCTTAAAAACTATTTCAATCATCAAAAATAAAAAATCACTAGGTACTCTTCAAACATTCTATCAGATTTTCTCTCTTCAATAATCAATTTCAAAACCAAAAATGGAACCCGGCTCCTCCAAAGGCACCAAAAAGAAGTCTCATGCTCCAAGAAGGTACATGGACTACCTTCTCAATATCATTCTGGAGCACTGTCATACGAGGTACTCGGTTCTCAAGAAAAGACCACTCTTTTCCTCTCGATCATTTGCATGGCAAGCTGTCAGGACCCTTGGTCTCGAGACAAGCATGAAAAAACAACTCCAGGCTTGTCATCTAAAAGATTTTGTTGATATACATCAACCAACACTAAGGGAACCTACCCTCGATTTCCTTAGCACCCTACAAGTCTCTCCCACCGGCACCTTAATATTTCAACTCTGCAAACATCTGAACACCCTCACTACAACGGATTTTGGTGACATGTTCAACCTTCCCTCTGATGGTATACTCAATGAAAGTGAGGTGGAGTTCTATGCCACTCAGGCATGAACTCATTTTGGACTCGACTACAGCTGGGATGTCAAGAAGACGAAGAGCACCCACCTTCGATCACCAGTGCATAAGTACTTGCATAAGTTTCTGACCTATAGTATCTTTTCCAGAGGGGACAACAACGGTTCAATTTAGAAATTCGAGTTCTTTCTCTTGGAGATGGCCCGAAGAGGCCTAATAGTGGCTCTATCTCGATGGTTTGCAAACCATCTACTATCAATTGCCACGAAGACCTCAGGAGACATTCTGATCGGTGGGTACATGACTCACCTTGCTATAAAAGCTTGGTTATCTAAAGCTAGAAGAGCACAACTTTAACTTCGTACCAGCACATCCTAGAGACCGGCTAGACGTCGAGTCTTTTATCAAGATGGGAGTGGCAGTTCGTATAGTTCATGAGAATAATATCTAATGTCGCTTCACCAATATAGCTGGTGAGATTATTTGGGAAGACAACGATTCAAACGACTTCAAAGCTGGCCTTCAAGGAATCCAACAAAGAAAAAGAGTTTGAGTGGAGACGGGGACCCCAGAGGTTGAGCAGGAAGTTGGACAATCCTCGGCCTCCACACTGAATTGGCTCAGCAGGTGGCTGACCTTTTAGCACCTCATTTTGGCCAATTGCAGGTTTCAATGGATGCGAGGTTGGAGAACCTCAAAGATTTCATGGCATCTCACATGGAAAGCCTCGAGGCGGAAGTAGCTCGCCTTAGAGATGGGATGTCTGGCTCCAAATCTAGCTAGAGCTATAGTTTCTTTTCTTTGTTTTTTTTTTCATCTTGTTTATTAATTTCTAGTATTGAAAATGTAGGACTTTAATTTACTTTTCAAACCTTTGTACTTTTCCATTTGGTATAAATATAATTGCATTAGTTTTCCCTTATGATTTATGTTTTATGTTTCTTTTGTTAATGACAAAAGGGGTATATCCTAGCAACATAATTACCTAGACCAATATAATTAAATTAAATATGCAAGTTACATGAATGCAAATGTCTTGATACTTTGAATATACTTTCAATATACTTTGCATATACTTAACTAGTTATGAGAAAAAATTTGGTATACATTGGATATACTTTGCATATACCTAGCATATATTAAACTAGGAAGCAAGCATCCATGCTACACTTCATCATTCTTAAAAATTCTTGCACATTAGTATTTTTTATCTTAAGCATCTTTTGAGGCGGAGACTTTTAAAAAGTACATATTGCTAGATTATTTGTCTCCATCAAAAAGGGGGAGATTGTTGAACCTCGATGGGTATTTCCTTCATTTTGATGCTAACAAATAAAATAGCAATAATGTATTTAACAAACATGTTCTATAAGTTTATTGAACAGGGTGTGGAATATGATGCAAGAACGAAAGACTATCTTTAAATGTCAACAATTGAAGAAATAGCATGTTCACGCCCGTGATGTAGCTTAGTGCCAACTACCCAACATTTAAAGTTCACGACCATGAAGGATCATAGCAACTGTGAATGATCATATCAGTCATGCCCGTGAAATATAGTCACACTCGTGAGGAAACATGTCAAATTCCTCCAGAGAGCTTCACGACTAGAGTCACCACTTGGACCACGGCTTGGAAGGATATTCACGCCCGTGAAAGAATAATGTCACGCCCATTATCAAACACTTCAATTCATTCCAGAATGCTTCACGGTCAGAGTCACCACTTGAGTCATGGCTTGGAAGAACATTCACGACCGTGACACACATATTCACGACCGTGAAAGAGGAAAGAGAAGCATGTCAGTCACGAAATTAAGAGTTGGTGCAATGACTATTTTTGCATTAAATGTATCCAAACGGCTATAATTCACCATGGAAGTATAAATACAAGTCAATTATGAATCCAAAACAAGAGAATAGAAATTACTTGAAATCAAAATCTTGTAGCCATTTGTGCATTAAATGCTTTCAAATATTAATTCTCTATAAAAACCTTTTTGCTCATAATTTCTGAGCATTATAGATTTATGAGTGTTTCTGTTTGTAATCTACTACTCAAGTGAGTTTGGGTATATTGGGTTAAGAGTAGAACACATGTAAGGGTTATTTGTGCGAGACATTAAAACACAAAGAATTGGTTTATTGTGTGAGCCATTAAAACACAATGGATTTCTTGGTTAGGTATGATCCATTGATAGAAATACCATAGTTGGGAGTGAGCTTGTAAAACTCCATTGTAACACTTAGTGTGTTAGTGAAACTCCCAATTGAGATTGGGGAGAGGAGTAGGGTTTGTTAACACCCGAACCTCTATAAAATTCTTGTGTGATATCTTCCTATCCCTACTTTACTTAACTTTTCATTCTGCACTTAAAAGTTAAGAATTTTTAATATCCAATTCAACCCCCCCTTCTTGGTTCATTATATGGACAACATATCCCTTGCAAGTTCTATCTTGGTAATTAATTAATTCTTATTGCTATAAGGTTGATTTGAGTTACTAAGGTTCATTAATAGGCACTGACTTGCACCCCGATTTTGATATGAATAGAAATTGATTCTGGAAATGATTAAAACACAACATTTGTTCCTTTATGTCTTATATTTATGGATATATAAAAAATTTTACAAGATTTGGTGTATATTAAGATATATCCTCTCTCTACTAAAACTGGGAGGGTGTGAACCATAGCTAAGTTGGCTACTTTGATATTTAGTTTTGAATATGTTAAGGACATTATTTGAAGTATCTCAAAACATAAAAGTTGTAGATATATGTTCTATGTATTTTTATACCAAATTTCAGGTTCATATGTTTTTTGGATTTGGAGTTATTGTGAATGGAACCATGACTATTCCATAGTTCAAGCTGACTGCTTAGTTCCCTGGGCAAATCCAAAAAACCTTTTGGCTATTTTGAGCTCCTTAGAGATAGATTTTATAAATTATGAAAGCATAAAAGTTATAGGTATATGTCGTATCTAAATTTTGATATAATTTCAGCTTAATACGTTATGTATAGACTAAGTTATGGCCTTTGTAAGTCATACTGGTCTGGAAGCCAACTCTATTCTGGACCAGCAAAATATTTCTTATAATTTGAAGACCATAGAGACATAATTGATAAAGTTGTAAACATGAAAAATGTTCCATTTTAACCCATATAAGTTTTAGTAAAGTTTCATTGAAATATGACTTATATATTATAAGTTATGATGAACCAAAGTTCGTACCCTGAAACTGCCTAAGGGTAGAAAATAAAACATGTTTAGAAATTCCACCAAAAATGTTACAATGATCCAATTGGTCAGAAATTGTAATATGTTACATAATTATATGTTTTTCAATTAGGAATAAGAATTAGAATAATTGTTCAAGTATAGAAAAATTTATAGGCTAAACAGTCAGATAAGGTCACACTACCTCATAGGAAAAATCTTAACTATTGATATGAACAATGTATATTAATTTATTTAAGCCACATTAAGTCTTCCTAATCATGATTTAATTGATTATATTTTTATATTAGGCTCAGAACATATTGGAGACCCACATGGAGATGATAGACAATAAGTTAGGGGTCAGAATCAAAGGAAAAAGATGAGTCTAATTATCAATTGAATTCTTTAGTGCATATGAATGTTGCTTGCTATGTGACTCATATGATTCTTATGATTTTTCATTGATAACATGATGATGGATAATTTGTGACATTTGTGATACATATAAGTGGTATACTGGTGGTATATTTGAGGTATATGTTTGACATATGTGATATATATACATGGTATATGTATAACATATGCAAGGCATATGCGTGGCATATGAGGTATATATGTGGTATATGTATGGTATATGTGATAAGATACAATGGTTAATGAATGCTTAAGTGCAAGTGCATATGCATATAGACTTAAAAGGCATTGTGACTAGTTAATCGATATTGCAAAGCAAAAGAAGAGGCCTATGGCCCAACAAATGTGCAAATGAAACAAATGATCAAGCTAGCTAGCAAATGCAAATGTTCACATGGAAAATGTTCATATGGAAACCCAAGGCAATGCCTATTTAACTTGGTCACAACAAAATAAAATAAGCAAAGCATTTGCATACATAAAGAGTAATGATCGTATGTTTCAACTTTATTGATACTTATATGGTACTAATGAATGGAATGGAATATATGGTATGTATTGGATTTGTGATTTATTACTATGATTTGTTTGGTATTTTAGAGCTCATTTGATGATTATTCTCACTGAGTTGCAACTCATCAATTTGCATCATTTTTCAGGTAAAGAAAAGTGATAGCTCATTTTTGAGTATCGTATAGAAGACATGGAGCACAGGTCACTGGCTGAGCCTCATCACTCTCTCTCCTTGCATTCCATATAAGCATGAAAATATGTCATCTGTATTTTGAATTTACATGTTTGAATATGTATAGTCATTTTGGAATGGATTTTAAAAATGTATAAATGAAAGCAACTCGTAAATACTTATGTACAAAGTTTATGTTTTAATATATGTGATATATCGAAAGCCTCAAAATTAACTTGCAAAGTCATTGAATGATATTATAGGATATGAAAATATTTTACTACCATTGTTAACAGGGTATTTTTCCATTCCAATGTGTTATGTGTGATTATTTGATACAGGGATAGGTTGAACTCAAATGTATAAGATGTGGTGTTACATGAATTGCTTCACTCTTATTTTTTCAAATTTCAGAACTTCAATGTTCATGGATGTGAATATATTTTTAGGGGCATGCAACTTCTTTTAAAAGCCATGAATTACACTGTGAAACATATTGTGAATGAAACTGACCTTTGCTATTCTTTGTCTTGACCTTCATGTGCATAAAGATAGAGTCATCGATGTGAATAGATATCTTGATCATTTTTAAATTGAATTTTTGATTTCTTTTGTGTTTTAATACCTTAAGGCCATGACACGGAACTTTATGGGTATGAATAGCTTTAGTTTTGCACATATGAATTTCATTTGAATTGATTTCTTTGGCTATGATTTTCCAATTGACTTTAACCTATATAATTACTTAAAATGCGAAGCATGGTTAAATATCTTAATGCTCAATTATTTTATGATCATCAAAATAATGAAAATACTTTCAAGGTTCAACAAAGATTATAGACCTACTGGTGACATAGTTGTAAATGCTGACAAAAATAGGTCTTCTGAAGTTCATGACATTGTGCCAACTCAAGAAAGTGTAAACCAAACACCAACCATAGCTTACAATAGAAAGAGAAACTTACAAGACCATAAGAGAGCCTATCCAAATCAACTATAACTAGTAGAATTGTTAAATCTAGATTCATGGACACTAAATATATTTACAACCCTATCAAAAAGTGCAGTAGGAGTGTGAAGGATTAAAGGAAGACTACAAGTGTAAAGTGAAAGGGATTTGTGTTATCAATCTTTTTAATGTCTATCTTTTTGCTATAGGACTTAGTCATTA
Source organism: Triadica sebifera (assembly GCA_023653625.1). Lineage (NCBI taxonomy): Eukaryota > Viridiplantae > Streptophyta > Magnoliopsida > Malpighiales > Euphorbiaceae > Triadica > Triadica sebifera. Next base: position 30,722,389 of record CM042892.1, on the reverse strand, counting down.
ACTACTACTATTTGTTTTAAGGTTTTTGTTATTGGAAGTTGTGATCACATGGATGGAATTGATCCCTTGCTAATGTACACTATTTTTTTTCCTTTTTCTTTTGCCTGGAACACAACAAATTAGGTAGGATGTTATGTATTATGGTAGTGACCATGTTATTATGGCCTTGTAATTAATGTTCATGGCCAATTTTGATGATAGTGCAGTATAATATTAACAATGTGTTAATGACTTCAAATGTTATTATATTTCCATCTTTATGTCCCATATGTATTATATAGTAAACTTCAAACAACCTAATGATTCTTTACTGATTCAATTCTCCTTTCCCTACTTCCACCCAAAAATGCAAAGTACAATTCACATGTGAACATTTAAGCATTTGTGTGTTATAGACAGTACTTAAATTGTATATAGGTTATATGAGTTACAATCAACAACAACCATTCACCAAAAATCTAAATATACAAAATTTAAAACATCACATTAACTTTTCTCAATATGGCTCCACACAAATTAATCAAAATATCCATGTTCTTATTGCATAAATATCATACAAACCTCTATATTAGTTCATAATATACATTAACTATCAAAACAAAATAAACCAAACTATCCATCTATTTTCCTTCTATGTATGTTTCATCCTCCAAATCTCTCATTTTTCCATTTCAAGCTCCAATTCAATTCAGTCCAAATTCTTCTTCAGACCATTGATGACATGACGAGCTCTAAGAGGGAACTTCTTATCATAACACTTAAGAAACTGCAGCATTTATGGTCTTGCAAAAATGGCAAAGGTTGTTGACAAAACCCATGCAACCATGTCAAAACCCATCTATATCTTACCCAATATGTTGTATAAAGATAAAATTCTCTCTATAGATTGTTTTCTATCCATGATGTCAACATCTTTGCACGTTGTCCTCACCCATAAATAACATCTTTCATGCTACTTGAAATGCTCATGCTCACTGAATCTTCCATTATCCAAAATCACCATAAACCTTATGTAACATTCACAAATATAATTAGTAAAAAACCAATTATATTTGCAAATGTTACATAACCTTTTCTTTTTACAAACCAATTAAAATAAAACTTTTTTTAAATATTTTATTTGCATCATGGTCATGATGACTATTTTAAAATATACATAAATAAAAAAAATCAAATTGACTATTTTATTACATTAAAAAAATATTGTAAAGGCTTTTCATTGCCTCTGGTTTACAAGGGAAATACCAAACTATTTTATAAATAAAAAATTAAAACCATAACATCCTAGTATATCATCCATCCAACTATGTCTTGTCCTATGACTCTTCTATCATACTCTCAGTCTTTGTCAGCAACCATCTACGTGACTACATCTGCGTGTGAGAAATATTCACATGCTAAGCAGCAGGTGCTTAGCGGTGTATATGTATATACAAACAAATAAACAAACATATGCATACTATCATATCATATTTTCACCTTGGCTTATATAAATCTAAATATGCATAACCTACGATGTCATTCTATATGCTCAAAATCATATACATATTATTTAAGTTGGATTCATTCATATGACTCATATCCTAAACTTACATATTTAAAATTTATTTCATGCCTTTATGTCCATTTTTACATGCATACATAGCAAGTTGATTCACATAAATATATAACATATACTTACTATCATTTAAATATTTATACTTTCAAATCATATTCTTTTTATCCTTCTTTTCATATAAATAATCATACATAAGAGCCTACATATCAAATATCGTATTTGAACAACATTAATAGCCATTTCATTTTATTCCATTTTCATTTGTATCCTTGTAACTAATTACTTTTTTTTTGCTTTGCCCAAAACTCTGAGCCAGACTATCTGGATACAGGTTGTAAAACATAGGCGCTCCCAAAGCTTTAGCCACTCTGCCCACTATTTGTAAAAGCTAACTTGAGCTCTTCAAGTCAAAGACAATCCTAGAGCTTCAGCCACCTTGATTGAGTATAAACTGGATCAATGGCGCTCTAACCTAAGCTTTAGCCACCTTGTCCTTAAAATCACATGGAACCAAAGACCAATGAGGTTCTAACCTGAGCTTTAGCTACCAAGGCCTCATATAAAGGATATTTTATGATATTGTAACCCCCTCAATGGCATGCCATCTATCCTAGGCCAAGTCCTAGATTAGAGAAAATGGCATTTAACTTCCTTTATGTCATTTCCTTTAATATACAGTTATCACATATAACCATGCTCTTACACATTTTTCATTCATGAATCTTCATATTGTATCCTATGGCTTTTCCCATTTCAATATGTTCTTCATATATAGTTATTCACATGCTAGGTTACATACATACTCATATCATATACTATCTTTTTTTACATAAAATTTTTGTCTTGTGATCATTTATAGTCATTTTCATAATATCATATCATGAATTAACATTCATATATTTCATACCTATAGTATCTCATGTAACATACATGTGTATAATCTTTACATTCGATTACATTACAAAAGAAAGCAACATGTGTCAAACAAACAAGCTTCACGGGCATGAACTATATATTCACAGTTGTGAAGGTTTGTATTGCCCTCTCGCCTAACCAGGATTAGCATGGCTAAACAAGTGAGTGCCACACAACATGTATGTGAAAAACCTATGAAAATTTTTTTTCAAAAAATTCTTTGCATTGTGGTCATAATGAATTACATAAAACATAAAGTAAAAATAATGTTTGACTTAACATTTAAAATCACAATTTTATAAAATATGATTACATACTTTGTCAAGGGGTTAACAAAATACGTGCATTTGACATAGATTACATAATTCTTACATTTACAGACATGTATATAAGTAAATAACCCCCTTACAATGACATGTACAAAAATGCAAAGTGCATGACATGAGATATCATTGACCCTCGTAGGATATGATATGTTGTCTCGGATGTTGGGCTAGCTTCTATTGATCAACTTTTATCTTTATCTACTGGGCTCCAACCTATGTGGGGAACACACCTACATGCTAAGCTACTGAAAGCTTAATGGTACATATAGGCATAAAATTGTTTACTTGTAATCTCACATCATACATCAAGTCATATATAAACATGGTATCATATATAAAGTCATGCATGATTGATAATTATAATATCATGTAAAATACCTTACCTCAAAGGCACGATAGTTTATGAAGCTTTGATGACATAAACAAGAGCATTTAACTTCTTTTAAAAGCATATAACATATTAACGAAGTATTCCTGAATACTTGTATCTTTGATCGTCTTTTTCCATTTTATTCCATTCCTTAATCAATTTTAAAATCATTGCCCAACAACTCCTAATATGGACTATTTGGATATAGGTTGTGAACAAGGGCTCTCGTTCGAGCTAAGCCACCTTACAACTATCTATAATCATGTGTCAGTCCAAGCTCCTCAAGTTAGTGGTGCTCTCTAAGCTTAAGCCATATTGACTAAGTGTATATATATATATATATATATATATATATATATATATATATATATATATAGCTTTGGCATGCAATATTATCAATCATCATGTGTACCAATCCAGGCTCCTCAAGTCAATAGCGTTCTTTGAGCTTAAGCCACATTGACTGAGTAAATATATAACTACGATATTGTAAACCCCTTTAATGACATGCCACTTATCCTTCTTATTGTCTTAGTATCGAGTATGGGTTTTACTTGTTCAAATTATCTTTATTATACTTCATTATAACATTTATATCTCATAACATACTTGATCATATGTAAACTCATCATATATATTCATGTACTGATACCCATAAAAACATACTTAAAACAGATTATCATAAAGGCTTGTGAATATTCATTAGGTCATAACATTTAAGAAAAACATCATATATCATTTAAAATAAGCTTCCCGGGTGTGAACACCTCAATGACAAGTAACCCTACCAATGAACTAAGTCGTGAAAGCTTATATCAATTTTGTGCACGTTCTTCATGGGCGTGAATAAGGAGTCACGAGTGTGACCCTATTTTTCTAATGAGATTCATAGTCATGAACACCTAGTCATGACCGTGAATTTGAGTTTTCCAACAGTTAACATCATTAAAACATGCATTTATTACAAATCACATATAAGGTCTATAATGGTTATCCCATAACAACCTTTTTCATGCTCACAAGGCATCCTATCCAGCATTCATGTTTCCATATACATTTAAATATTTCTTACTTACATTTTTCACTTATTAGGGCATCATCATTCATTACTATGTTTATTACATCTTAGGCACATTTATTACATATACACAATAAGCATCATCATTGTTCATTCAAGGCTTACTTGCATTTATGGCACTTCTTATTTCATATCATATCCCATGGCACTTAGCATTTAAAGCATACAATTCAATTACCACCTAAATAACACACAACATGCCATATTTTGGCAATTTGAATGCATATATGATCATACCTCTAATAGAGCCTTAAAAACCAAGCTTTCTCTCAAGATTTCTTATCCCTTTGGTGGGTTTCACCACCTCCTCCTCTTTCAACTCCTATCACATATAACATACCTATATCAAAATCTATAACCCTTAAACTTAACTTTTAGCTTTTAAAGCCAAAAAGATGAAAATCCTAATTTTAACCCATTTAACAACCTTAATATAATATAACTTCTTACTAACACTTGTGATAACCTTTAAACAACTTAAAAGGGGCTCTTTAACCATAAACTCTCAAGATCAAGCCATAACCTAACCCATTTCAAAATGAGTCTCTACCATAAATGAACTAGGCATGATTAAAGCTAAGCTTGTAAAAATAAAAGAAAATTGTGATTCCTTAGCTCAATCAAAATAAACACAGCTAGGATGAGAGATTTGACTTCTCTCTTCCTTTTTGGGTTCATCCTCCTCAAGAACACCACTTCTTTATGCTCATATCTCATAAAAACTTGTTTAAACTTTGATATTTTTCTTTAGATTAGGTGTTTAGGGCTGGGAATCAAAAGAAAACATAAGGCATTAGCTTCTGGTGTGAGAAGACTTTGAATTCTAGGGTTTCTTTTGATTTTTAGGTCATGAGAGAAAGAAAGAACAACTAATGAGATTTTATATTTGACGATGTTCACGGGCATGATAATTACTATCATAGCCATAAATCTGCTTAAACCCAGAATTCCATCTCCCAATGGTTCATGATCATGAAAGTATTATCACAAACGTGAACCCTATGACATTTAAATTTTTGTCTCTTTTGAACTCCTTTCTCATAATCTTTAATCACATACTTATATCTCTTAATTTGTATTAATTACTAAGTCCTAATTGCAGGTGTTACATTTCTATCCCCCTTAGAAGAATTTTGTCCTCGAAATTACCTATGGTACTATGTTGAAATAATTGGGGGTATTGTGCTTTCATCACCTCTTTGCTTTTCCATGTAGCCTCTTCTGTTACATGATTCCTCCATCAAACTTTAACTAATGGTACTTGCATATTTCTGAGCTCTTTAATCTCTCTAGCCAATATTTGAATAAGTTATTTCTCATATGTGAGATTTGGTCTCAACTTTATATTTGAGATTGTAATGACATATGAAGGATTTAACTTATACCTTCTCAACATGGAGACATGAAAAGCATGGTGAATCTTACTTAACTCTGGCAGTAAAGCTACTCTATTGGCGACTGGTCCAATCCGTTATAAGATCTCGTATGGTCCAATGAATCTAAGGCTTAACTTTCCATTCTTTCTGAACCTTAGGACCTTTTTCCATGGAGAAACGTTGAGAAACACTTTGTCTCCCACTTCATATTATATCTCTTCTTTTGAGATATGCATACGATTTTTGTCTATCTAATGCTACATTTAACCTTTCTTGTATAATCTTCACTTTTTCTCTATCTTTTGCACCTGCTCTAGTCCCACTAACTTTTGCTCACTGAGCTTTTTTCAACACTTCCTACCAAATAGTGTCTCATAAGGAGCCATTTGGATGCTAGACTAATGGATATTGTTGTAGGGAAACTCTATTAATGGTAGATATTTCTCCCAACTTCCCTCAAACTCAATAACACAACTTCTCATAATGTCTTCCAAAATTTGTATCACCCTTTTTGATTGACCATCCATTTATGGGTGGAAAGTCGTACTGAAATTGAGCTTGGTACCCAAAGCTCACTATAATCTTCCCCAAAACTAAAATGTGAACCTTAGATCTCTGTTCGATATGATGAAGATTGGAACTCTATATAGTCGTACTTTCTCATTCACATAAAGCTCTGCTAGCTTATATAGAGGATAATCTCTCCTAATAGGTAAGAAGTGTGCCAACTTCATTAACCTATCCACTATGATCCAAACAATGTTGAACTTCCTCAAAATCATAAGCAATCCAATCAAAAAGTCCATCGTGATCCATTCCCATTTCTTTTCCAGTATTGTAATTGATTGCATCAAACCTAAAAAGTACATGATGTTCTGCCTTAACTTATTGACATGTCAAGCATCTAGTCATGAACTCTGTTATGTCCTTTTTCATTTACCCAATAATACTTTCCTTTTAGATCATGGTACACCTTGTTACTTCCTAGATGCATCACAAACTTGGTTTCATGCACTTCCTTTAAAATCCTTTGCCTCAATTCTATAACATTAGACACGCATAAATAGCCTTGATAACATAAATTGTCATTTGACTCAACTGTGTACTCTGAACTCTCCCTTTTGGAGACAAACTCAATGAACTCAACTAACTTGTTATCTTGTCTTTGTGCATCCCTAATTTTCTGGTTAAAAGTGGGTCAAACATTCAATTCTACTATAATCTTTCTACTGAAAGCGTCACCCACGACATTGGCCTTGCCTAGATAATAGTCGATAACACAATTATAGTCCATGATCAATTCTAACCTTTGTCTCTGCCTAAAATTGAATTCCTTCTATGTCAAAAGATACCTTAAACTTTTATGATAGGTGTAAATGAAACATTTTTCCCAATATAAGTAGTGATGTCATATCTTTAAAGCAAATACTATGGTTGCCAACTTTGTATCATGTGTGGGGTAATTCTTTTTTTATGGCTTTAACTGACTGAAAGCATAAGCAATGACCTTTCTTTCTTGCATCAAAACACATCCTAAACCACTGTGAGAAGCATCACTGTAGATGCCATATTCTTTATTGAGCACTAGTTGTGTAAGCATTGGAGCCTATGTCAGCATACTCTTGAGCTTGTCAAAACTAACTTGACACTTGTTATTCGACTCAAATCTCACATATTTTCCCAAAATCCTTATTCAAGGAAAAATAATCAAAGAAAAAACTTTCATAAACCTTCTGTAGTAACATGCCAAACCAAGAAAACTCCTGATTTTGATCACATTACAAGGAGGCTTCCAATTCAAGATTGCCTCGTCCTTACTGGAATCGACTCTAATGTTGTCTCTTGACATTATGTGTCCAAGGAAAGCTATTTTATCAAGCCAAAACTCACATTTGTATTGCTTGGCATAAATCTTATGATCTCTAAGGATTTGCAACATTGTTCTTAAATGCTTATTATACTTTGCTTGGTTTTGAGAATAAATTAAGATGTCAATGAAAACAACTATGAACTGGTCGAAGTATGGTTTAAAAATTCAATTCATCAAGTCCATAAAAGCTACTGGAGCATAATTGGTCAAATCAAACAGCATAACCAAAAACTCATAATGACCATATTAGATTCTAAAAGATGTCTTGGCTATATCCTCTTCTTTTATCTTTAACTGGTGATAACATAACCTCAAGTTAATTTTGGAAAACACTCATGCATTCTTTAACCGATCAAAAAGATTATCAATTCATGGTAATGGATACTTATTTTTGATAGCCGCCTTGTTCAACTACCTATAGTCTATGTACAATGTCATAGACCCATCTTTCTTCTTTATAGACGAAACTGGTGCACCCCAAGGAGATACACTCGGCTTGATAAAACCCTTGTCTAGCAACTCTTGTAAATAAGCTTTTAACTTTTTCATCTTTAAAGGTGTCATTCTGTATGGTGTTATGGATTTCGGTGTTATGGCAAGTGTGATCTCTATAGATAACTTAACATCTCTATTCGATGGTAATCCTAACAGATTATCTAGCATTGTACTCATGAAATAGTAATTCTATAAGATCTGTAGGAAACTCTTTCCCATGCATAGCTAAAGGGCAACTTTTATATACCTGGTTTATAACCATAATGTGGCATAAAGGGTTCATGACCTTAATCTCAAACTCTAACTTCTCTATGGTCATATTGTATTGACTATGCATGCTTATACAAACATAAGAATGTGCAAAGTCTAGGTCTATCAAAGCACATAAATTTGATCAGTGTAAAGAAAACATACCTAATATGGCGTATGTGGCTCTCTATTCCTTACGGGCCTTCATAGCATATGCCCTAGCCAGAGCTTTATTGGGTCTCAACCTATTTACTATCTTTGAAATAGTCTAGCTGGGTCTTGTAAGACCTTCTCATGTCTAGTTCCTACTTTGAACCAATGCTGATATTATAGTCTGTGTAGGGGCAGCATTTGCCAATAAAGGGCAATCCCTCCTCATATGATCTAGGGCTTCGCATTTGAAGCAAGCCCCTAAAGCTATTCGTCATTCTCCTCTGTGATTCTTCGGACATGTCCCATATAAGGGAGCAAGATCCCTAGCAGTATGAGTGATGGCGGTGGTTAACGTAGTATTAAAAGGCAGTTCCCTTCTGAAAGAACTGGACTGAGTGTGATTCTGTCCTCTGCTCTATCCCCCTACCCTAGGACTATCCTGAAAAGAATCAACCTCTCTTACCGATAGTCTATGCCACACTAGATGTAGGTTTCCTAACATTCTCCTCTGCTTTTCTCTTCCTTTTCTTCTCTATATTGATAACGGCATACATAAGTGTAGAGAAGTCCCCAAGTTGTAGAGAAATGACATGGTATACTATTTCATCATTCAAACTATCTTCAAAATGGCAACACTTATCACTCTCATCCCCCATAAGATCTGTAATGCCCGATAATTTAAGCCATGGTCACAGCTGATCAAAATTCGACGGGCCGAAACGATCGGGGTCTAAATTCGAATGTGAAAGAAACAAATTTAAATGATAATAAAATATGAAAAAATTATTTTGGATATTATTAATTTAGAATTTTGAAGTTCGAAATTAAAATTTAGAAAAAAATAATTTTTCGCTGACTGAATTTAGAAATTGCAATATTTTTGGCACAAATATTTTAAGAAGGCATAAAAATGGAATATTTTTTATCTAAGAAAAGGAATATTCTTTGTATTAAAATAAAGTAAGAGTGATCTAAATTAATGGACCAATGAGGGATAAGATTATCTATTAATCTTAACCACCCACCTAATCCAACTATAAAAGTTAACTTTCACCTTTTTGCCTTTATTCTTCTTCTTCCTCAACTTAAACAAACCAAAAACTCTTTGTTCTTCTCCTTGTGGTCATGGCTCTCCTCTCCCCTTTCTTCAATCAAAGCTAATATTATATGGAAAAAAAAAGTGAGATTTAGGCAAGATCATCATGGAAGTGAAGCAAAGTGAGCTAAAATAAGGAAGAGGAAAGAAGAAAAGAAGAGAAAAAAAGAAGAAAGACTTTGGTCATTTTGAAAATCTACACAGGTGAGGTTAGATTTTCCATCTTCTCACTTCTCTTCTTTTCTTTTCTTTGATTTTGGGGTTAGTTGCTATTAAAGTTGGTAATTTAGGGTGATTATTATGTTAATGGTAATTAATGGTGGATTAGTGTGATTAATGATTGATTAGTGTAAAATTTTTTGTTAGGACAAGAAGGTGAAAAATCTTTGAACCATAATCAAAGAGGAAGTAAGGGCAAGGAGAAAGCTAACTAGGAAGAAGAGAAAAGTGAAGTGAAGTAGATTTTTGAGGTATGTACGTTTGGCAAAAATTCAATATAGAAAAATATTGATTTTGATTTTGTGATGTTTGTGAAATTGTGTATGAAATTATGGATATTTTATTGGTGATTAAATGATGTCATGAATGTGAAAATAAAAATTAGAATATGAGATTGATGCATGAAAATGGAAATTTTTGGAATTAATTGAAGTGTTGGAAAATTTGTCTTATGAACAGTGTCAATGTTTCTGGTCATAAATTGAGTTTTGGGAATGATTTTTGAGTTATTACTATTGGGTTGTAAATGTAAGACATAGGGCTTCAACTTTCATTCAGACCTTTAGACCTGAATATATCTGCAATTAGGTGAAAAATGGACTCAAAGTTCGAACTAGAAATCTGTCCAGAAAAATACTGGGCAAATTGGAATGAACGTATCTTAGAGAAAAATTCATAACTTATGCTACACAAATCGGTTTAATGTGATTCAAGTGGGAAATTAAATAAAAGACATATACCAACATTTTGTTAGTTATTCATATGTCCAAATTCCATCTAACAATGGATAAAAAATACATGGAAATATAAGGTAGAAATGCTGTCCAGAATAGGGCAGCTTGCACATATGTATTGATTGTGAAATTTTGTGATGGAAAAATATATTATTTGATTTTTCCTATAGTTATAATGATTCAATGAGAAAGTATGAGGATGTAAAATATTTAATGGGAATTATTGCATTTATATGAAATTTCTATTAGTGTTACCTACATAATTTATGTAAATAATAATAAAGGTAACAAATAAAATTAAGCCCTATAACATCTAGTCAAAAACTATAAATTATGATAACTTGGCATGCCAATAATAGAGTAGAAATATAAGCACTAAAAAAATAGTGTTGAGATTTAATTTACGTAAGCACTAAAAGATAGTGCTGAGTTGAAATTATGTAGGCATTAAGAAATAGTGCTGAGTTCGAAATTACGTAAACACAAAAAAGGTGTTGAGTTGTTATTGAAAATATTGGCATTAAATATCGAGTTATAAAATAATTATGTAGGTACCGAGTATACTGCCGGAGAGCAGAAACCATGTATCCAATATTTAGTTCCGGTGTAAGATGTCATGGGCTATCAAATAAATAACAGAAAAAAATATAAATTATTAAATTAATATTTTAAATTGTATATCTTGTATTGTTAAACAATTTCAAGCATGTTTAATGAATGAAATATTATAATTGATGAATTGTATATTTTTGCATGACGAAAATAGTTTTAATATTATTTGAATATTTTGGCATGCTTAGTAAGTTAATTGTAGTTTCTAAAATTTTATTTTAGAAATATTTATATAATTATTGGATAGTTGTCAAATATACCACTAAGCTAGTAGCTTAGCACGTGTGTTTCACGCGCAAATAAATAGATTTATTTGTTGTGATAGGACGACCGAATAAGAGAAAAACTCCAATATCAATTTGCAGCAGTTTATGTCCTTTTTGTATGTTTTAAAAATTGTATTGTAAAAAAATTAAAATTTGAGAATTTCTTTTCATGTAAATTTTGGCATGTAGGATTTATAAGGATCGAAATTTGTAATTAATATATATTTGGTATTTTTGATAAATGTATTTCGAAATATTATGCTTTACTGAATGAGTTCTTTTAAATCAAAATATTTACATAACTAGTTACATATTTAAATGATATAAAAATAAATAGATAAATAAATAATACAATAATTTGAGAATTTGTTATTTTTACAACAAAAAAAAAAAAGAGTTTAGTAGCACTTTCATTCACTATTAATGACTAGTAGGGTAAGGGAGTGCTACAAGATCAGTGGCATATCTGCTCAACCATGTGAATTCCATTGCATACTTGTGGCTTCTTCAAAATTCCCTTCTTTTCTCAAATATGCAATCTCGGGGCACATATTCTTTCTTGAATTCAATAACAAAATAATCCCAAGTTGAGGTTATGGAATTCGTGGCTTCTTCAGAATTGATTTCCTCCACTCATTTGCATGTTTTTATAGAAGTGATACTGCAAACTTAGCTTTGTGCTCCTCGACAAACTCTAACTTTTAGAAGACTCTCTCAATCTTCTCTAGCTAAATCTCGGCTGCAGTAGGATCATCCTCAGTTCTGCCTTGAAAATCAGTGGCCCCATACTTGAAGAGCCTATCTATCTTCATCTTTGCTGCCTCTAGTGGGGGGTGTGGAGCTGGTTGTGATGGTGCTTATAGTATAACCTGGGATATGGTCTAAGCTAACTGTTGCAAGATACCAGCCATTTATTGTATGATCGGTATAGCACCTAGATCCGCTTTCCTGATAGGTGGCTGTTGAGGGACTATAGCAACACCTAGACCTCATATACTTAAAGCGCTAAGTTGATTAGCAACCCTCTAATAAGGAGAACTATTGCTTTCGACAACATCATGTTCTTCTAGCTCCATCTATACCTTATGCTCCTACAAGTTGATAGAGAAAGCACACATCAAAGACATATACAATGGGCTAAGTATGCATGAAAACCCTTGACCCACTTAGGTTAAAAAATGCCTAAACCTAAGCTCTAATACCATTAAATGTATCGACATCTCGTCTAACCAGGATTAGCCCGGTTTAATGAGTAAATTCCACACAATCTATATGTAGAAAACCTATGAAAATTCAAAACTTTTCCTGGGCACCATGGCCATGATCACTTGCATAAAACATAAAGTAAAAATAATGTTTGACTTAAAATTTAAAATCACAATTTTATAAAATATGGCTAACCCTTTTTCTAGGGGTTTACAAAATACATTCCATTGACATAGATTACATAATTCTTATATTTACAGACATGTATACAAGTCAACAACCCCATTCAATGACATGTACAAAAATGCAAAAGTGTGACATGAGATATCACTGACCCTCGCAAGGTTTGATCTGTTGTCTCTAATGTTAGGCTAGCTTGTCTTGATCAACTTCTATCTTTATCTACTGGGCTCAAAACTACATAGGGAACTCATCTGTACACTAAGCTACTGAAAGCTTAGTGGTACATATAGGCATAAAAATTCTTATATGTAATCACACATCATACATCAAGTCATATATAAACATGGTATCATGTATAAAGTCATGGCATGAGTGACAACCATACCATCATATAAAATACCTTACCTCAAATATGTGATAGTTTACCAAGCTTTGACAACATAAACATGAGCATTTAACTTCTTTTAAAAGCATATAACAGATTAACGGTGTATTATTGAAAACTTGTATCTTTGAACATATTTTTCTATTTTATTTTATTCCTTAATCACTTTTAAATCATTTCCCAAAAACTCTCAACATGGACTATTTAGATATAAGTTGTGAATAGGGGTGCTCGTCTGAGCTAAGCCATCCTGCCTCTATCTAAAATCATGTGTCAGTCCAAGCTCCTCAAGTTAATGGCACTCTCCAAGCTTAAACCACTTTGACTGAGTAAATATATACAACTTTTTCATGCAATATTATCGATCATCATGTATGCCAGTCCAAACTCCTCTAGTCATTGGCACTCTCCGAGCTTAAGCCATATTGACTGAGTAAATATATAAGTACGGTACCGTAAAACCCATTAATGACATGCCACCTATCATACTTCTAGTCTTAGTATTGAGTCTGGGATTTACTTGTTCATATTATCTTTATTATACTTCATTATAACATTTATATCTCATAACATATATACTTGATCATATGTAAACTAATCATATACATTAATGTACTATTAAAACATATAATCATGAAGGCATGTGAATAGCCATTAGGTAGTAACATTTAAGAAAAACATCATCATCATTTAAAACAGTCGTCACAGGCGTGAATTATATGTTCATGGTCGTGAACGTCTTAGTCACAAGTAACCCTACCCGTGAACCAAATCATGATCTAAGTCGTGAAAGCTTCTATCCATTTTGTGCACTTTCTTTATGGGCGTGAAACCATTTCTTACTTACCTCTTTCAATCATTAGGGCATCATCATTCATTAGTCTATTTATTACATCGTAGGCACATTTACATCATCATTGCTCATTAAAGGCTTACTTGCATTTATGGCACTTCTTATTTCATATCTCATGGCATATACACTTAGCATTTAAAGCATATAATTCAATTATCACCTAATTAACACATTACATACCATATTTTAGGAATTTGAATGCATATATGTACATACCTCTAATAGAGCATTAAATACCAAGCTTTCTTATCGCTTTGGTGGGTTTCACCACCTCCTTCTCTTTCAACTCCTATCACATATAACATATCTATATCAAAATCTATAACCCTTAAACTTAGCTTTTAAAGTCATAAAGATGAAAACCCTAACTTTAACCCTTTTAACAACCTTAATCTCATATAACTTCTTACTAACACTTGTTATAACCTTTAAACAACTTAAAGAGAGATCTTTAACCATAAAATCTCAAGATCAAGCCACAACCTAACCCATTTGGAAATGGGTCTCTACCATAAAAAATAAAAATAAATAAATAAATAGGCATGATTAAAACTAGGAAAACTTGTAAAAAAGAAAAGAAAATGTGATTCCTTACCTCAATTGAAGAAAACATAGCTAGGTTGAGATATTTGACTCCTCTCTTCCTTTTTAGGTTAGTCCTCCCCAAGAACACCACTTCTTTGTGCTCCTATCTCACAATAACTTGCTTAAACTTTGATATTTTGCTTTAGATTAGGGGTTTAGGGTTGGGAATCAAAAAAAACATAAGGTATTAGCCTTTGGTGTGAGAAAACTTCGAATTATATGGTTATTTTTTATTTCTAGGTCGTGAGAGAAAGAAACAAAAACTGATAGGATTTTATATCTAATGATGTTAACAGCGGCCATGAATCTATTTAAACCCAGAATTCCATCTTGTGATGGTTCACGGTCGTGAAAGTATTGTCACGGGTGTGAACCCATGATAATTAAATTTTTTGTCTCTTTTGAACTCCTTTCTCATAACCTTTAATCACATACTTATATCTCTCAATTTGTATTAATTACTAAGCCATAATTACTAGTGTTACAAGGTTTCATTCATGGGTATCCTTACCTGTGAACCAAACCGTGAATGTGACAGTGAAAGTTTTTATCCACAAAGTGCACACTCTTCATTGGTGTGAAGAACAAGTCATAGGCGTGACTCTGTGAATTTGTTCTACATGAACTTTATTTCTAGGCATGGTTCATAGTCATGAAACCCCCATCACGGGAGTGAATCTTAGTTTTTCATTACCAAAATAAAGCAATATGACAGAATGCACACAAGGGCTCTAAGATTGTCTAATGTCAATAACTCCTATCAATATTTAATAACACCTTTATGCCAGAACACATGTCATAAAGTAAAGAAAAATCAATCTAGACATAAAATCAAGCATTCAAATAAATAAATCATACTCAAATATCTTGTAGATTAACCTTAACTTTTTAACTCATTACCATGGCATATAATACAATTAACACACTACGATGCATCTTACTCTCAATAACATTTATCACTCAAAACCAACACAACTCATACTTAAGAAATACATTTTTTGATTTCAATATACATATGTACTAACCTTAATCCAAACATCCTCCCTAAACTCTTCAAGCTTTTCAAGCTTGCCTAACCCCTTTGATGATCCTTTTCCACTGGCTCTAGCATCTACCACATGAAAAATTCCTATCTTAAATAGAACAAAAAATAAATCACTAAACTCACTCTCAAACCAACCTTTGGTTTAAACTTTAAAAACTCCTCTATATCTCTTAGGTACAAGCTTTCATTAGGATTAAAAATGGTGATCTTTTATGTACTAGGGGAAGAAGAAGATAAAGAATATGAATGTGGTATGTAAATTTGGGTTATAGGGTCGGTGAAGTAGTTGAAAAACCATAAGAAAGAGAGAGAGAGAGAGAGAGAGAGAAAAGAATGGCTCTGCTCAACAACTTTGTTGACTATTGTTTACATGCGTGAAGTATTTCTCACGGGCTGAACACTTTTTTGTCACAGGCATGACAAACCTTTCATGGGAAAACTTAACACACATCATTCACGACCGTGAAATCCTTATTCATGGGCGTGAACAACCTTTCTATCACTATGTTATACCTTTCAAACTCTAATCCCACTATGCTCTCTCTTAACCAATCCAACTAACTTATAAACCCTAAAAATAAGATCTTACATTTCTTTCTCCCTTAAAAAAATTTTGTCCTCATAATTTCACATGACCAATAAACATGCATCATTTAAACCTCAAACACTTATCAACATAATGAACTTATACTCACAACTACTTTTAGTAACATCTGAAATCCGTATAACTTTTTCATTCCATCTCTCATCATATCCGTAATATATATGTTTCATCCTTCACATCCTCTGTATCATCACTAACAAACCTAACAACTTCGGTTCTAACCTCAATCCTATCATATTTCTCCGTCTTACATCACTACAAAAAAATTGCCAATTAGTGACGAAATATTATGTGGCTAAACAAATAAATTTCGTCACTAATTATAAACAAAGACAGATTAGTGACAGAAACTATCTGTCACTGACAATCTCCTAGCTATCAATTTAGCTATAAAAATAAATTTTGTCATAAAATTAACGACGAAAAATCCATCATTACTTTAATTTCATGTGTCAATAATATTTATTGTCCTTTAGACAACGGAGTCCACTCTCCAAGACTAATTAGCGACTGAAAAATTTGGTAACTAAATTAACCACAAAATAATTTGTCGCTATTTTATTTTATTTCCTGTTAAATACTTAATTATAGTGACAGAAAATTCCATCACTATTTTATTTTTTGCAAATTTGCGACAGAAAATTCATCTCTAATTATAGTAACAGACATATCTGTTACCATTTTTTTATAAAATAGAGAAAAAAATCTCATCGCTAGTCATAGTGACTGAAGTATCCGTCACTAAATTTTTTAGTACGAACAAAAATAGCAACAGAAACTTCCATAGCTAACTTTTTGAATTCACATATATCGACGAAAATTTTCGTCGCTATTTTATAGTTTTTAAATATATATATATATATATATATATATATATATATATATATATATATATATATATATATATATATATATTGTTGTCACTATCAATGTCATACCTGTAATATAATTTATCAAACAGATATACATTCTTCAAAATAATTCCTAGGCAACCAAACCACAAGCACCATAATTATCAAATGTATTTACGGTAGTCTCAGTATTAAAAATATAATACATAAAAATATGGTTAAATATTCTAGTTCTAAAGATGTATCTAATCATCATTAGCATGTGAATCTGTAGTAGGTTTTCTAGATGGTGGTTGTTGACCTATAATTGAATTTTCGAAAAGTACCAACTATATCAAGTTTTCCAATCGTGAAATTTGATGGTCTCTCTCCTGCAACTGTGTCTGCAAAGATGGGATCAACTAGTCTCTCTCTTCACTCTCATGCAACCGTGTCTCCATAGATGATATCAGCTGGTCTCTCTCCTGCAACTGCATCTCTATAGCTACGATATGTCCCTCATATATCTCTGGCATCCTCTGTGTCTGCTCCAACATATCCTCCATCTGTCTTATGTTGATGAAGGCAGAGGAACCAAAGCCTAGACTAGAGGAACTGAAAGATGATGACTTGCAACCCAAACCATATAGTCGCTACTTTTTCTCACCTCCTACGGTCTCCACATATATCTTAGTATAATCAATCGATTGAGGTTCTGCAGAAACCTCAAGAGGTTGAGAAGCAACTGCCACATGTTCCTCTATGTGATCCTGAGATAAAATGGAAAGATAAATAGAGTAATAGACACAGATGAATTAAAGTTTTGAATAATTTTCATGCCAAAATTTTTAACATTATATAATGTAAGAGTCACTTACAACAATCTCTTTAGATCTACTATCAATAAGCTGACCATCAGACTTCTTCATATATAGTTTCTTGAAGATCTCATAAGCATTGGGCTCTCGACCCAATTCTCTAGCCTAAAAAAATCATTTGTTCATTGCAAATTAACATATACCAAAACATTCAATTTTTTGGAGAAATTAAAATTTTAAAATTGTAAATAGTTTAGAGTTTAAAAGTTAAATGTATTACCAAATCTCTTGTGTGCTCAATGGCTGACTTTGATCCTCTAGTGTGGCAAGAGGGGCCTGTACCTGGTCCACTTCCCTCGCTCCGTCGGTTCCTACTGGCTACTTCTGATTTTGCTCTTACTTCTGGCTTAGCCCAATACTCTAGCCAATGTGGCCAATCCTCTTCAGATATGCTATCAGGCCTCACTCATTTCCTCTTCCACGTGTGGACCAAATCTGAGTATCGTTCAGCAGCCTTACTCTCCCATACTGCTCTCATACGACCATCAAATTGAGCATGCCAAGAACATTGCTTCTGTAAAAAGAAAAAACAAACACAACACAATAAATATATATGGTTATAAAACCCAAAAAAAATAAAATTTTTGAACTAATTAGATATCCAATTAAATTTTCATTTTGCTTATATACCTCAAATTCTTCAAAATAAGTCTGTTTGGCTGATGCAGACACTTTTTTCCATCCGCATGCTTTAGGTTCAATCATTTTCTTTAAAGATTTTGTAATAATCGTCGAACACTTGTGAGATGGAATCAACCTGCAAATAATATAAAACATAAGAAAATTATTAATAAAAAAATAAAGCACAAAAACCAATATACTAATTTGATATATATTTATTAGTTATACCTCTCACTCTCAATCTCTACCACAATCTTGTCACCAGCTGAAGAAGATCTAGCAATAGATGACGATGTTGTTGGTGCTGTAAAAGGGGGAATAGTAATTGATGGTGATGGTGATGGTGTAGAACATGGTGCATCTGATGATGGTTCCACCATGTGTGTAGGAATGAGAATAGATGGTGGTCTCTGATCTGATAAAGGTGATGGGGTAGGAGATGGTGATGATAGTGACGATTGAAAAAAAAACACCATAATCTCGTCCACATCCTATTCTACCTCCATCATGTTTGTGTCCATGGCTTGTATGTGTCATCTACACTAGTACACATAAAAAAATAGCACATACAACAAATATATACCACAATCATGTATATTACAATATTATAATCCTAATAAATTAAAAAAATATGTCTTTCAAGTTATAAATTTTTGATACAATTACAAAATTCTAATTTTCATCTGATAATTTTTATCTGATTTTTTTATTAATAATTATCACTATATATTGAATCTTTAAAATTATCATATGATTTTTGATACATATGCTTTATTTTTTTATTAATAATTTGATAATTTTCATATGATTTTCAAGTTATAAATTTATAAAAATTATCCGAATGATTTTTATATTATTTGCAGGTTGATTCCATCTGATAATTTTCATCTGATACATATGATAATTTTCATCTGATTTTCAAGTTATAAATTTTTGATACAATTACAAAAGTCTAATTGTCATCTGATAGTGATAATAATTTTCATTATCACTATCTACTGAATCTTTAAAATTATCATCTGATTCAGATGGAACTTCCAACTCATCTTCAATGTCAATATGATCATTTTCAATTTCTATCAAGCCATCATTTGAATCACATAAGCTTGTTGGATCTTCATCTATATGCACATGCTCAATATTATTTATATCACCATCTTGAAATGGTGGTGCAATAACCAACTTTGAACTACTTTATGAAGAATCTGGTACTTCAATATTTGATCGAGATTTTATTTTGCAAATGGCCCACCAGTCATTATTAACACGAGATAAATTCAGATATGTGCAGTAATAAACTTGAGTGGCTTGAACTGCTAGAACAAATGGTTCGTACCGATTAAATCTGCGTTTATGGTTAACTTCAACTAGCTTATACTCTGGATGAATCTTGGTACCTATGTTTGGTGTGGGATCAAACCAATCATATTTGAATAATACAGGCCTATTGTTTTCCAATCCTGGATACTCTAACTCAACTACTTCTATTAGTTGACCAAAATAATCGCTCTCATTTATGCTCTAATTTGAGCCTTTTATGCAAACACCACTGTTCATAGTTGCTCTAGATTAACCATGGCCTATTGTGTGAAATTTATATCCATTAACAAAATAGCCAGGGCAAGTAATCACGGTTCTAAATGGGCCTTTACTGAGATCCTATATGAATTTTTTCCTAACAATTTTTGAAGGATCATTCGCCTATTTCATATATTAGACAAATATTTGTATTGAACATTTGAGACATTTATAAAAATATTGAAAACATTAAGTTAGAGTAGTTCTCACATATTTCTTGAACCAATATGCAAATTCAGTTTCAAGCTTATAATCCACCTTGTTTGAGGAAATGGTTGGTTGTCTTTTTTTAATTGATCAACAAAAACACTACATAAATATAAAAGAGACCCAACAATCCATAAGTTTTTAATTATCAATATTTAGTTAACAATTATCACATATTTTATGTACTCTCTAGTTTTGTTATACATACTCAACATATGGTGTGATCTCCTCACAATTAAGTAAAATACAGCTTTTAGCTGCCTTGTACTCA
This sequence comes from Triadica sebifera, assembly GCA_023653625.1. NCBI lineage: Eukaryota > Viridiplantae > Streptophyta > Magnoliopsida > Malpighiales > Euphorbiaceae > Triadica > Triadica sebifera. The sequence continues at coordinate 30,701,826 of CM042892.1, read as the reverse complement.
TCATCCATCATAAATCTTATTTTAGCTCTTTCAAATGCTCTTACAATGTTTTTGAAGATAGAAAGCTTGTCATTAGATTCATCTTCTGCACACATGACCATCATCATTTTGAGGCATATTTTTATCTTTCTTACTAACATGATCCTCAAAATAGTAAGAACAGAAAGATGATGCTTCTTCCACTAAATATACATTGCATATTGAGCCTTCAACCTTTGCTTTATTTTTGTTATTGTTTTTCAATTTTCGAAGGTACCTACAATCATTATATCTTCTAAATTAATTTAATTTTTTATTTCATATATAAGTTATAACCCAAATGTAGTTATATTTACCTCTTAAAAGGATACATCCACCTGTATTGCACTGGACCGGCTATCCTAGCTTCATAAGCTAGATGGATTCGACGATGCTCCATTGAGTCAAAAAAGCTTGGCGGGAATATTCTTTCAAGCTTACAGAGAATAACAGGCATGCCACTCTCAACCTTGTCATGTCATCTATTCTGATGGTGGTTGCGGTTAGCTATTTAAAAAACAGACTCAATTCTATAACCGTCTTCCAAACATTTGGAGGAAGTAGTTCTCGAAATGAAATTAGTATTAATCTCTGCATAAACACATAATAGTCATGGTTTCTCATTCCAAACAACTTTAGTTTCTTTATATCCACACATCTACCCATATTTGACACATATTCATCAAGGAATTTCAAATGTTTAACCCATTCACACAATGTTTGTTTTGCATTCTTATCAAATGTGTAACAAGCTTTAGGATATTTTCCTGTTGCCTCATTTCGTTTTAATTTAGGCTGACGACAGTAATCATTCAACTCTTCTCTTGATTTATAGGTGACCTTTGTTTTCCCATCCACATTCAAAATAGTACTAAACACATTATCAAACACATTTTTTTCTATATGCATCACATCCAAGTTGTGCCTAATCAAATTGGATCTCCAATATGGTAAATCCCAAAAAATACTGTGTTTTCTCCAACCACATTTTTTGCATATCGGCCCATTAATTTCAACAGCATCTAATTCGGTTACCTTCTTCAAACCCAAACTCTCAATTTCTTTGAACATATCATCTCCTGAACGTACAAAAGGTGGATGTGTTGTCACTGTTTTGTTCTTAGTGAATGCAGTTTTATTCCTACGAAATGCATGATCTGTAGGTAGAAACTTTCGATGGTTATCAAACCACGACTAGTTACCACTGAACTTCAAAGTAAAAGCATCAAATTTTTCCATGCAATATGGGCAAGCTAACCATCCTACAGTACTCTAACCAGATAACATTAAATATGTAGGAAAATCACTTACTATCCATATAAGGGCTGCCTGCATAATGAAATTCTGCTTCTTCAAAATATTATATGTGTTCACACCAACATCCCACAAATGTTTCAACTCTACTAGAAAATATCCAACTTCTCTTTGGGAGTTTTTGGCCCTGGGACCAATATAGACAAAAACATATATTGCTCCTTCATACACAACCATGGAGGCAAATTATAAGGTGTAACTATAACTAGCCATGTTGAGTATTGTTGTCCTAATTGTCCAAACGGCTGAAAACCATCAGTACAAAGACCCAATCTCACATTCCGACTTTCAGCTGTAAAATTAGGATGCATCTGATTGAAATGCTTCCAAGCAACTGAATCTAATGGATGACACATCACTCCTTCTTCAACCTCATGCTCAGCATGCCATGTCATATGATGTGTCGTAGTGTTAGAAGCATACAATCCCTTTAATCGAGGAGTCAAAGGAAAGTAATACATTTTCTTATATGTTACTTTTGTCTTTTATCGTTTCTCAGTACCCTGATATATTTTTTTTTAAACCGAGGATGAACACAAAACTTGCATTTAATTAATTCACTGTCAACACCCCAATATAACATACAACCATTGAAACAACTATCAATCTTCTCCATCGGTAAACCTATACATCGCAATAACGTTTTAGTGTTGTAAAAGTTAGCAGGGACCATATTATTATCTAGAACAATCTCCTTCATCAGCTGTGTAATCTGATCAAACAATTTTTCAGACATATGATTCTCTAACTTCAAGGTCACTAATCGAGCTACAAGTGATAATTGGGAATGTCTAGTACAACCAGGCCACAACTCATTATTTGCGGCATTCAACATATCATAAAACTTTTGAGCTTCGAGATTGGGTGGTTCTTGCATGTCATCCGTATTGAAGTTCGAACCAGAAGCATCCATCTATATATATATATATATATGTGTGTGTGTGTGTGTGTGTGTGTGTGTGTGTAATACAAGCGTAAAAAATAATGAGATTTAATTTGTGCCAGCATATACTAGTGATACTTGGTATGGGTTTAATTTGTGCTAGCATGCCTCTTCTGCAAATCTACCACCAATTCAACTATGGTTATTATATGCTATTATTGTACTTGTTATCAATGTTGTCTTATAATTCTTAGTATCATTAGGATCTTGTGTTAGAAATTGAACTGCACCGTTTAAAGTGAAAAATATGATTAATATCGAATGAAGTGAAAGAAGCATCCAAAGCCTAGATTTGATTAACAATAGACCAGCTATGAATATCAGGTGAGAAACCACCCTAGATCATGGAAACCACTGTTTTGTTATCACATTCCATCACTATTGAGTCAAGACCAGTTCTTAGAGCAAGTTAAATTCCTTTTAACATAGCCTAAGCTTTTTTCTTTTGGATGGGGCAACAACTTATCTTGACAACAAAGCTAATTACCTAATTCTCCAAATATTCACACACTAATCCAGCCACAGTCTGATGTCATATGAAGCATCTATATTTTTATACATAAAAAAAGGAGGGCACTTCCAAACAACCAAATTCTCATTGTTAGTAACATCTTTTGCCACCTAGAGATCATTCAAAGATTGATTAATGAAAACAATGTGATCCTTTACTTCAAAAATCATAGAAAAAATAGAACTCTTTTCCCATTAAACATTGTTTCGTTCCTTCTTTTCAACAACAATCAACAACTAACACAAAAGAAAATGGGTCAGGCAATACCCAATGGAAGTAAGGATGTACTTATTAGATTATTGGCTACCCAACCTTTAACAGTGTGAAAATCATCAAAAATCATGTGCAGCAAATTGTTTGGAACAAAATTGACCCAAATTGCATTGCAACATTACAATTATGAAAAACTTTGAACCTAGACTCATCTCCATACCACAAATAGTGTGCAAAGCTGAGTGATCCATATGCCAATATTTCCATGTCAAATTCATCATAATGCCATAGTTAACAACTTGCCATAAAAAAACCTTAATTTTGAGGAATTTGTAAGCTTCATAGCTTCTTCTAGGGGAACTCAGAATCATTACATTAATGTGTCACAAGGAAAGAGTAAGCTGATTTTATTGAGAAATTCCCATAAGAATTTAACATCTAAAAAAACTTATCATCATGTTGTTGCAATGAGAACAAGAGTGCTTTGAGGGAGATAAGGAGCAAAAAGGTCCCAGCACCACTTACCATCAGTACCAACAAAAAATACCACTGGTATATCAATGATTGCATTATGAATAGGAAAAATAGTCAGATTAGTAAGAGTGGTGTCCACATTTGGAAGCTGACATAAAACTCCTTATATGCTTCTCCATATCTTTACAAAGACTTTTAGAAACAATGGAGGTTTGCATGATATAAATTTGCATGGAATGCAAAACTAATTGTGTGAGAGTAACTCTACCAGCAAAGAAAATACGGTTGACACTACAAATAGCAATTTTAATCTTCATTATAACGAGGACATAAGCATAAGTACGCTTAGAAATCCTAGAATGCAGAAGAGGGACCTCCAAATATCTCCCCAAATCAGTTGTTTCTTTAAACTCCAAATCTAGGCTTTGTGGTAGCCAACGTATTGCCTTGTGAAACTTTTGGATTAGAATTACAATATATGTAATCATATGATAGATAGTTTGGATTGTTTACTATGATTTATTAATACTAATAGGATTACTTAAACCTATTAACAGAGAAAAAAAAACAAATGACCTTAATTTCTTAAACCGGTCAAAGTACAGATAAACCTCTAAACAAATTCTAAATTATATCATAACTCTTTAATATTCTTTTTATCCAATCAAAACCTTTCACATTTTGAAACTGAGTCAAGTAAGCTTTTTTAATAGATATTAACTTCCATTAACATTATCTTCTTTTGATCACAATGAAATCCAAAGATTTGGTAGAATTAGTCAACATTTCACTATCACCTACATTTCTAATAGTTAATGGACAATGAGGCAACTATACACCTACATTTCAATTGGCTGAAATTTATCAACATTTCACTATCACCAACCACCATGTGAAGCTACTTTTGCAAAAACTTGACCCAAATAGTTTGTCAAACACGAAACCATTATATCTTTTCTTTATGTAATATTTTAGACAGTACAAAAGATTTTCCATTTGAATTTTATGATATTTTCTCCTATTTTTCACTTTCAGATTTCTACTTTCTCCTGTTATTCACCAGTAAATGCAAATATTAGCCTTAACCTCCTAATCACCATATCCCTATCATCATAATTTTTCCTTTCAAGATCAACCTGCAAATGAAGTAAAATCCGACCCAGGCTCCCAAATCTCTACACACACTCCCCAATCCAAAGTAGTCCCCTTTCTTTCTGTTCTACACTCCAAGCTCTCTGCTATAAGAATGAACCTCTTCTAGTCACCGAAGCCCAAAGCTCTTGTTTTCACAACTTATTCTATAGAATGAACAAATCAATCATATACCCACTATTTTGATTGTGATTTACAGCAACTACACTATAAGAAAAAACCTACAATTCTTAAGTATGATGCTAGAGAATGGCAATAAAATATGTACCTTGTAATGAGTTGGGTTCAAATCAACAGGTAAAATGTGTTTGTTGTTCGTTGATGAAGAATATACACCTATCACTTGTACTTGACAATTGTCGATGTCCTCCAAATCAGCAAACAACAACTAGAGGAGATCGGATAAGGACCTAGGTGACTGGCCTCTCAAGAATGGTGATCAACGACCAACGATCGGTGACCAGCAAATATAGGAATGGCGAGTGAGGGTGAGGGTGAAGAGGGAAATAGATCTATTGATGTGGGGGTTGAGACGAGGGATAACCTTGGGGCTTGCAATATTTGTTTGGAAATGACTGAAACAATGTTGTTTCATTTTGAACTATAGCGATAGACAGTTTGGACTTTAATCTGTTGGTAAATAATAATAATAATAATAATAATAATAATAATAATAATATATTATTATTATTATTATATATTTTTTATATTTATTTATTTATTTATTTATTTTGATTAAGAATATTGAATTATTAATTATAATTATTCATTAATTTATAATTTCATTTCATTCTCGTTCTCTAATTATTAAAAAAAATGTATAATTGACAAAAAATAATTACAATTATAGATAATTGTGAACTGTTAAATATCATAGGACAAAAGCTCTAATTAATATAAAACATCATCTATTTGGAAACTGAGAAAGTAATTTTATGTGAAATTATTGTTTCATTTCATATCCTAATTCTTTGAACTGATAAATTAATAATGACCTTAATTATTGAATGATTATAGGCTTTTAGGAATATAAAAATTCAATTGAAATTGACCGAGCTTATAACTTTTGGGCTTAACTATCTCTTTATTAAATATTTTCCTAATTGAACCTAATTTTTTACACTTCTAACCATCACTGCATCAATCACTCACAACTATCATTGTCAATATCAGTTTGTTCTCCTCTGGTGCACTATTACTAGATAGCCTTTAAAACCGCAATCATCTTTCAACGAATCCCATCTCATAGTTTTAATGTTGTATATATGTTGGCTTGCATTCCTTAACTTGCTAAATGTATATTTTCACTTGAGGTTTTTTTTTTTCTTTTTTTTGTTTTATCAATGGGTTCACTAATGAGAGGTAAAGTTTTGGTTTTTGATTTTTTATCACCTTATTTCACCACTTCAATTCATTTTTGTGAGGCACGCATGTTAAGATCTATGTTTTCCATTGTCGATTTAATTGAACTCATCTAAGTAATATTAGGTAATTTTCAGAGAACATTCCTCTCCCTAAAATTCTTGTTTCATTTGTATTAGAAAATTTTCTTATAGTTGGAACTATAAGTCTGTCATAATATTTTGATTTCGCTATAATAGTAAAAGAAACTGTGTTATTCAAAATTTGCAACGGATTTCAAATCCATCATTATATTAGCAAAAAATAAGAAATATGTTGTTCAAAATTTGTCATTAAATTAGAGAAGGATATGAAATCCTTCACTAAAATAGAGACAGATATGGAATCTGTCACTAAATTAGAGACGAATTTGACATCTGTTACTAAATTAGAGACGGATATGAAATTTGCCCCTAAATTAGAGATGAATTTGAAATCCGACACTAAATTAGAGATGGATTTGAAATATGTCCCTATATTAGAGACGGATTAATAATTTGTCACTTATCTTAATGACAGATTTAAAGTTCGTCTCTAAATTAGTGACAGATTTGAGTTTTGTCTCTAATTTAGAGACAGATTTTGAATTTGTCACTAATATAGCGACTGATATCAAATCCGTTTCTAAATTACTGTCATTAGACTGTCGCAAAAATTGGAGCAAATAATTGCCTTCAACTTTAGCGACAGATTATATCTTGTCACTAAATATCATCAATAATCTGTCACCATTCCGTCACTATTATGAGCGCCATTTTTTACTGCGAAATTTAGCAACCAAAATTAGCGATGGATTTGTTTCGTCTCTAATTCCATAGTTAATCGGTATGTAATCAGTCACAGATTTTTTTAAAATTTTCTTAATTTAATTCTATCGTTTTTTGTTGTTAATCCATCATTATTTAGAGACGGAATATTTCCATCACTAAAATCCCAAGTTATTTTGTATTTTTCTTTTAGTGCATACAAGGTTTTTTTATCTCTTATTATCAACATAATTTCTATTGTTCCAATTTAACATTTATCTCAATGAACAACTTCCGTAAAGGTGGAATATCCACTCCCAATCTAAGAACATACTCTTCCGTGTACAGTATTTATATTTCTTAAAAGATCTATTTATCCATAGCCTACTTTAACAACAACTTTCTAGTTCTATATCGCATGATACTTCCGCTTGATAGAGAGGAGCTCGATCTAAGTATCATAAGAAACACCATGAACATATGATACACCCATAACCCATTTAGGTCTAGAAATGACTATACCTAAGCTCTAATATCAAAAAATGTAATGTCCACAAATATAATTTGCACTAAACCAATTATATTTGAAAATGTTATGGAACCTTTCCTTTTTACAAACCAATTAAAACTAAACTTTCATTTAAAACATCATATTTGCATCATGACTATGATGACTATTCTAAAATACACATAAATAAAAGTAAAAGAGAAATCAAATAGACTATTTTATTACATTAAAAAAATATTGTAAAGGCTTTTCGTTTAAAACAATACCTTCGAAGAGAAATACCAAACCATTTTAATGCATAAAAACTTAAAACCATAACATCCTGGTGTATCACCCACCCAACTGTTTCTTGCCCTTTAAATTAAATTTATTAAGGTTAAATTTATTTATTTTTGTTCTTTGTTTTCATTGTTATTGCATTAGAATCTCATACATAAATAATTTATTGAACATTTATTATTACCATTAAAGTAAAAATTCACATTAATTATTGCATATACTTATCACACAACATGCAAAAATCCAATATTTTAAGTTTTTATCTTTGGCAGATTTTTGCTCTAATTTTGGGCTTCATTTTTAGCCCATTTATAATTGGAATTTGAAGTTAATTCTAACAATTTGTAGATTATTATCTTAGCTTTCAAATTCATCAAAAATCACTCAAATCTAAGTTTTCTATCAAAAGTTATGACCCCTTTTACTGAAGAGAATTCCAAAAACTTTACCCAGTATTTTTTGGGTACCTACAGGTCCAAGATTTTGTGTCAAATTTTTAGCTCATTTTTAATTAGAATTGGAACTCAGGTTCTGATTGAAAGTTTTATAATTATGAGTCTACTTTCATTTTCAATTTATATCATCTCAATATCATGACCATAACATTATTTATGATCAAAATACTCAAGACTGTTCCAAAATCTCTACAACAGAGTCATCAATTGGCATCACTCTATATACTACTTACATTTATCATATGCATTCATTTTTATGTCAAAGTTTTCATATCACAATTACATTCATATATCTTAATGATTTCACAGCATTTTATCTCATTACCATATAAAACATTTAAAACCAACACTTAACCATATTATGACAAACCACATTCATAACACGCATTAAAACATAATTTCATACCATTAAATCATATGTAAGATTTTTATCAATGAAGCATATACCTTATCAGTCTTGGATCTTCCCTTAATCTTTCTTTTCCTTCCTTCACTAGTTAGCATTATCCTTGCCTTTGTCACCCTCTTGAGGGCCTCTCATTGATTCATTTGGTTTTCCTACATAACCAATACCATGTCTCAATCCTATCATCCATTTTCAAAGTTTTTCATGTCTACATAATATTCTAATGCTCCTAATATATTTTACACCTTACTTTAGCCAAAATGTACTAAGGTTAAATTTCCCTCTTAATATGTCTTGGCTGCCCAAAAACTTTATCATAGTTCCCAATTCATTTTCATCAAATCAACACTCAATTCACATTTAACTTATCACCAATTGTGGTGCTTCTATGTTAATTTCAATTTTTTCCAAATTACTTTAACTAAGGCAGCCCCTTATTCATCCATTAACATCATCTTTCTTTAGTTTTTAAGTGATAAAACAATTAATTAATATCAATTATCATTAATTCAAAGTTTAACTAAAATTTTCTTCAACTAATGACAACTTTAAATTTCTAGTTCCAATCTTGCAACATAACCTACATCTATCAAACTTAATCATATCTATCATCCTTATAGGTCTCAAATGGAAAGGAAAAATGTTGAATTTAAGAAGAATAAATTCACCTTAAGGGTTCTCCAAGTGGACCGAAATCTGTCCCAAAGTGCTTCCTTTCCTTTTCTTCTTTCTTCCTTCCTTCTTGCTCCTTTGCTCCCTTTATAGTAAGAACTCTTTAATTCTGATTTTTCCTCTCTCAAAACTAATTTATTTTCTCAATTTTTCAAGCTTGGATTGAAGCAAAAATAGAGGTTTATGGAGGCTATGGTGGACAGCTAAAGAGAGGAGAAAAGAAGAAGAAGAAGATGACTTAGATATTATGGGTGGAATTTTGACTTTTATACTCAAATTAGGGAGTGGGTCATACTAATTAAAATAAATCCTAATTCTCATTGGTTCATTCATTTAATAAATCTTGATTAAATTTTAAACTTTAAGAAATTCATTATTTGCCACATCTTCCTCTATATTCACACTTTTTTCCCAAACAATTGCCATAATACCTATTTTGTCCATAGAAAATTTTATTTTTTCTAATTCTAGCACTAACCTTTTTAATTCCCAAATAATAATACCCTTAATTATTTTTTCTTATTATTAGTCATTTTTTTATGGGTTCAAATTTAGACTTCGATTGAACCTGCGCACTCCACTACGGTCACGAGCAATCGCAGGCTAAATCACTAGATGCTACAAGATTAAATGGGAAAATATTGAAAATCTCATATTGATAGGATATGAATCATTCTAAAGAAACGGGTCTAAGAGCACTGGCCATTTACCACTGTAGTTTTCTGAATTTTATCAACAATGATTATCATGATTTACCCACTCAGATATGTAGTTCTGTAAGTTTTACTTTTCTTTTTAATTTAATGTTATTTCACTATTTTGGGTTGCCTGCAGTTTCGAAGACTCTAAAAAAAGAGGAGAGAAAAATTATTCGAAAATTTAAAAGCTTATGAATCAATTGGTTGGGCTGTTGATATCATTGATCCAATCTATCTGCTAAAATGCTAAAAAAGTTAGTAGTTCATATGATAGAATTTCTTAGGTTTCCTCCTTTTTTATTTCTTTTTCTTTAATTAGAAGAATATCTTTTCTGTTCTCTTGGTTAATTGGTTTCTCATTTTGTTAATAGGAATAACATAAACTTAAATGAGATATTGCATGATTCTGGAATGGGCCTCATCTCTAAGGCGCTAAATATAGGAGTTATTTTGACTGAGGTAAGTTTAGTTCTGACTCATTAAAGATACAATCTCGATTACAATCAGAATATGAAATATTATCCTGCATTAATGAACACATTAGCTGTTAGGTTATTGGCAGGAAAATGCATGAATTTCTAAATGACACATTGTCTAGAAACAGATACAGCTTATGCAATAAAATTTTGATGCCTTTCTATGAGATATAAAAATCTACATCAAGAAACAAATATTCAGCATCAAAACAATGTTCATATCGTTTTATTATTATTATTATTATTATTATTATTATTATTATTATTATTATTTTGCTAGTTACATTCTTTCAATTAATGTACCTTTTGAATCTAGAAAAGAAAAAGAAAAATATATCTTCCTCCTTGATCATAAATTACTTAAACAAAGTAAACCATCACTGTGTTATTACCCTTCTCAAATTGCATGAATATGTATACAACTTCTGTTCCCAGTGAATTAAGTACTATATGTGTGGTGTAAAATGATATAAGTCCTCATCAAAGCCAATGATAGAAATAATTCCTTAATTTGGACTTTCATGTAGTTCACTCGCACCCTTACACACCCATTCTTTTTTCGTTTCCTTTTCTTCATTTGTTGAGCTCTTCTTGAGTATATTATATGGAGATTCTACATAATTATAATTAGCTAAGAAAATTGGATAAAATACTTGAATATGTTTTAGGTTTATGTGGATACAGTGGGAGACGCAGAGAAGTACAGAATAAAACTCTGATAATTTTCCTTCCATTAAATTTGTTGTTGCAAAGAAGGCTGATAGTCTCTATCCAGTTGTCAGAGGTACAACCATAGTTTCAAAGGTAATAAGCTATCTTTGTTCTTACAGGCAACTCATTTATTCTTGTCCTTATGACTGTCTATTACCAAAGCAGGTTACAAGATATCGAGCTTTGCGAGAATGGGTACTTGATGAAACAGCAGAAGGCATGAACAGGAATTTCCGCTCTGGATACCCTGGAGGTCAGAAGTGCTAAATTACTTGGGATGCACTGTTTTCTGTTTTATTAAATGGAATCTGGTTATAGATCCTGAAACCAAGGCCTGGTTAGAACATCACACTGGTTTGCTTCAGTTGGTATTTGGATTCCCAACACTGGTTTGCTTCAGTTGGGGAACATGCACTTCCTATTTCAAAGACCTCGTTGAAGCCTTGTGGTTAGTCCTTATCCCACTTTGGCTTGAAATCTACCTCAATTGTAGTACAAGTTCATTTTATTCTTTGTGGCCTGCACTTGTTTTGGTAGATTATGACATACGTGTTGTTTGTGGCCACCATATCATTTAGTAATTTAGGTTTTTATTACTAGGATTAGGGGTGAGAATGGATCATTAACCAGTCCATGAAGGGTTTTTTTACTAACCAGTCCATAATGACATGTTTTTGAAAAATACAAGGCATGAATAAAAATTTCAAAATTATGAAGCATCAACAAAAATATCAAAGATCACAAAATAAATAAATATAAGTTATTATCCATTCACATTTCCGAATGAATATAAGGTTAAAACTTAAAAGAGTAAATGAACACACATATATATAGAATTTTCATACACACATACATGCACACATAAGTTTTGGGGAATAAAATAAAATTTATATGGACTTAAAAGTAAATATAAGCTGTAGAGAGAAAATTTTAATAAGAAAAACTCTGGGTGATCAAAAATATAAATATATGTATATACCAGCTAACCAAAAACCAATGGTCTTTCTTTTCTTTTTTTTTTTTTTTTTGGCTAGAAACCGAAAACCAAGAAAACCAAAACCATAGGACTGATTAACCAAAGTTTTCAGCATGATCTTGGACAGTTTTCTTGCTCACCCCTAACTAGGAGGAAGGTAAGCCTGGGGAATGGATGATTATGATAGGGCTTTCGAAACTTTCATTGATTACCTTTGATAAGAATCATGGTTACGGTGGATCATATCTTCTGCGCCCCTATTTTGTCCCTAGTGTAATAAGAATAGCACTAATTTTTAATGAAATTAATTTGCAGATATAGTTGAAAGAGAAATAAAAAAATTGATAAGAACTGTGACTAGTATTCCGCATTTAAATTAGGTCCAAGTGCACTGAAATTCAATACAGTCAAAGTCATTTGCTAATGTCATGACGGGCATCTATCTATAATTCTGAGAATAAAGACTGATTTTTATTTTTTATGTTACTTGAGCTATTTCTTTCTGCTTTAGTGCTTAATGCTGTTTGACGGTACATAAATGTTCATCTACCTAACAATTAAAAGTAGGTCATGGGTGCTCATACACTTAAGGTAGATTTGTATATGCAGCCATATGGAAAAGAATCATGCTTACTTTGCTTGCAAGATGATGCTATTTCTTCAATAACTCATGCTCTGACCTTGGAAACCAAAGTAATCAGATTGAATTTACTAAATATTGTCATGGATAATTTCCTTTCCTTGCGACTACTAAATCATTTCTCATTAGAGCATAATTTAAAGGAACTGCTGTCATATACATAATAACCCTTAGTTAACGGATAATCAGGGGGACATTGACATTAGCACATGCAAATAACTGACAAAAGAAGTTAGCAGCTGTAACGGCTATTACTAGTATTATAAAACATGTTTAAGGTCGTTATACAGGTAGACTTTTTCGCTTCAACTGCAGATCCTTTTCTATATTTCTGCAGCCAACAATTCTCCCATTTCTTTTGGGCGACTTCAACTCATCACACAAAGCTCTTACTACTTGAAACCTTTACTTGGTTTCACTTAATAACTAGGCAAAAATCAAATAAAGGATTGTATATAGGCCCTTTTGGTACACAATAACAAGGTGAAAATCTACCCACGACAATAATATTGTCCATGAGGAGATAAAAAGTCTCAAACTCGAATCCAAGAACACAAGCCCTCCTAGACACTATTATGGTCATAACCCTAGATCCTTAAACTTCTGTTTGTTCTACGCTAGTTATTGAAATTTATTGATAAATTGTGTTTAAATAACAGGAATTAGTATCTTCCGTTAATATGTATATGCTTCTCATAAGTTGTAATTCTAAAGTTCTTATCAGTTTCTTGGACATCTGTTTATTTACGTTTATGCAAAAAGACTGCAAGTAAAGAAGATATCTTCAAGGCAATACAAGAGCCTGAAATTAATAAATCATCACTTTTTTTTTCTTACAAATTATTTCATATGAACCTCCCATGACATTCTTCTTAAAGGTTGAAGAATAAAGAGTGTTCTATCTGTTGTCAAAACTAATTCTGGGCAAATTTAATAAACCTTCTTTGTGTGTGAGTTAAAATTTGAAGAGTAAGGAGTTTTCTTTCTTTTGCCAAAACTAAAGTAGGACAAGTTTAATGAACTTGCCCATGTATGTCAGTGTGTCATTGATGTATGCCATAGTGTGATTTGAAAACTAGAGAAAATATTGAGAATAATTATTATTTCTCACTTCTGAATTAGAATTGATACACAACATCTATAAATAGGTTATACAAAGAATAGAAAATGAACAAATCATGTTTGGATTTGTCACCTGACTTTCGGCTTTTCTAATTTGCTGGTTTCCAATGATTCTATCAACATGTTTTCTGAGTATGACATGATTGTTTACAGTGATCATACTATACTTGAGAATTTTTAGTAAGTGATTTGTTTGCAATAGCACTAGCATCTGATGCAATCAAAGCTGAATTTTCAATAGATGCGATAATTTTCTTTTTTCCAAGCATAACATTCTTATTGTTTTTTCTCTTCTAACCTCAACAAATACCTCACCCATAAGAGGCAGGAGTTGTCGGCCAATAATTCTCCCCCTTAATCAAACTCTACATTTAATCCAACAAGGAATTTGTAGATTTGAATATCTTCAATTATCTTTTTGTTGTGATTGCAATCTTCTAGTAATTTTCATTCGTAGTCATTGAACATGTCCAAATCTTGCCATAGCCACTTTAGTGAATTGAATTACTTGATAATGTTATCATCTCTCACTAGTACAGAATATAGTTATATGTGTCTGTTATTTTGTATTTTATGTGTCTGTCAAATAGTAGACACATATATAGGAGACGCATATGATATAAATTTTATGTGTCTGTCGTTGTGACAAACGCATATAATTAGTTATACGCATTTGTCGTTTAATAATAGCATATGCATATAATCAGGTTATACGCGTATGTTAGTTTTAACGACAGACACATATAACTGATTATATGCATCTGCTATTATTAAACGACAGATGTCTATTGTCTTCTTTTTTAAAATTAAAGCTCATATTATATTGCTACCATTCATAACTTGTGTGCTTCAAAATTCATAATAATTCTGCTTCAATAAGCCACAATAGGTATCCAACATTCAAGTCACAAATACTCAATAATCAATAATTCACAAGACAACACAAACTAAAAAAATTAAATAAATCAAAGCAATACCTCATCATGCCTAAAACAATTCACATGAAAATAATTAATCCATAAGTTCTTCAAAATTCTTTAATTTAAAATTGTATTTCTCATTAATAAGAAATATTTTACAAAAGTAAATAAAAAGATTACATACACTCTCTCATAAAGTAATTTGACCACATATGTCGAATTTCATCTATTTGATCTTGACTATATGATTCTTTTTCAAAAGCCTACAGGACAAATCAAACAGATAATAGAAAATATGTTAGAAATGAATAAATTAATAGCTAGTTATATATCATACTTGTAATATAAACTGACTAGTATTTAAAAGAACATACCTTAAGTAATGTTGTAACACTATTATGATATACGAAAATTTCGTACATATACCTCATGATATAATATCCGCATTCAACACCTCCTTGTTATTGATGACACTTAAAATAGAAAAAAGAAAAACAAAGACCCATGCCAAATAAAGGATTATAAAATCATAAAAAGTTTAATCTAACTAGTAATTCAGAATATAAAATTCTCACTGAAATGTCATTCCATTTTAACCTAGCACCTTTATTTTTTCCACCTTCTATACCATAAGTTCTATAGGCTCTGAAAAATAAGTGTATATCAAAATCGGCATTAATATTGAAAACGCTACAAATATTGTAGAAACTATTAGCTAGTAGTATTATAACTTACAAGTTAATATTAGGTTTAAGACTTATATCGCGGCTGTCATGAGCTAAAGGATCCATGAAAAATGCCTTACTTTGTTCACAGCAAAAAACAATCAATATCCAATGGTTACTAGAGATATACAAATATGTTGAAGTTAGTAAAATTGTTGAGAATAAAAATTATGCAAACATGAATGTAAATATTTCTTACTTCTCGAAGTATGGTAGTAGAATGAATTGTTTATCTCTTTGTTCCTTTAAAGCTTCTATAATATATCTTTCTGCTGAGTTAGTCTCTGTGAACATCAAACGAAGCATTGTTGGACAAAGAAATCCGATCGAAGGTATAAAAAATATATCGCACAAGTTATGAAGGTACCTACATGCATGAATCACAATACATACATAAGTATTATTTTTGTATTTTTTAAATCAATCTTATAATATTAGAAATAAATAGTATAATCTTACATCATAAATATTCGAATGATCGAGACATCAAGTCATTCCATGGAGAAGAGTTGAGCGATGTCTTCCATACCAATATGAATCATCTGATTATCTACTGGATACTTAAACACTGTAATGTCTGCAGGAACTTCAAAAATATACCGAGTAGGCAATTTAGTAACCATCTCATGCATTAACCTCATGTCACCACTCAAAGTTGCCAAAATGTTCTCATTAACTAAAGGCTCATTCTGCTTTGTAGTTGATTCTTTCGATAAACCGCTACCTTGTTTATTCTTTGGAGCCTTCTTTAATGGCTTGGATTTAAGTTCCTATCAATTAATAATAAATTATGATATATTATGATATATGAAATGCGATAATCTATATTTTATTGTTTTATAAGTTTAGGAATTATTACCTCTCCAAGAACCACGAGATGTTATAGCCATTGAACAAAGCCACCTTTTGCTTTCCCAACTATAGTAAGTATTCAGTAGACACAGGAAGTTTGGCTTCATGACAGCCAGATAATACTTCATCTACAGATACTTTGACGTGATTGGGCATGATAGGTCGATTGTGCACCATAGCATCAATAAGGGATGGATAAACCATCCCTCTTGCCACAATCACCTACTTACCTTCATTAATGGTAGCAAGTCTGCATAATGTAGGTGTCTGCAAAAATATAAAAAATCAATATTAGCTAGATTAAAGTGGAAGTGGAAGTAATAAAATTCAAAATTTTTACCTGTAATTCTGATATTGGAAATGGTGGGTCCACAGAGTGACAACTACTAGGAGTTGGGTGAGCAAATGAATGACCCATCTCCACCTCCATACCAGGGCCAATTTGAGATGACTTCCTAGTTCTCTCCTCTATCATACTCTCAAGATGTGCAATATGTACCCAGAATTTAGCAAATAATTTGGCCTCTATTTTAGTTTTAAGCTCTTCTATAACTTCAGGTGAGACGGATGTTGCTAGTTTCCTTTTTCCAGGATTACCATAAAATTGTTTGATGGTCACATCACTTCCAACACCTCTCATATAGCCAGAATGTTCGGGCTTTTCAAGTGCACGTGACAATATGTCATCATGCCTCTCTGGTACCCAGCTACCTTGGGCTACTTCTCCCCGTAATATCTCCTATTCACCAGAGAAACAATATGTTATAAGCAATTATAGATAAAAAAAAAAAAAAAGATACTTTGATATCATTGTTTGTTTAGCAAGTTATACTTACTATTTTTGTTGCCACCTCTTTTGTCTTTTCTACTGAGATTATATAATTTCCTTCTTTTGTCTTTTTTGTTCTAGCTCTTACCCAATCTAAGCTTCAATCATATGATGATGTAACATCAGAGCTCATAGATGGTGATGATGAAAAAGAAGAGATGGGATCTTCAATAATCCATTAAGTCCTTTTCCCAGCATAGCCCACATGACCCAAGAAATGTGGATGCACATTCTTTGCTTTCTTTGCCTTCGCCTTCGCCTTGGCACTGATTTGCTATTAAAAAAAATAATGAAGATTCCATTATCATGTCTTGCATAAATGTAAATGTAAATTGCATTAATCTACTTCATAATTAGTACTTCATATTCTTCAGATTCATGTATTTTTTTGAACTCCTCCCAATCTTTCTCGGTGATGAAGTCATATAATTCCAATGGTGACTTTTGCACGGATTTATTCTTTATGTATTTAACCACCAATCGATACTTAAAATCCTTCCACCGCATTCCAACAGTTTTTAGTACAATATTTTTCTTATCATCCAGAATGTTGAACTCTTTCTACAAAATAATATTTTAGATTAATTAGTTTTACTTCTTTACAATCAAATTTGTTAATAAATTTGAAGAAAACTTACCTTGATATCTTCCCAAATTGTATTTTTAAGACCCTTATCGACCAGATCCCAGCTTTTTATCGTGATGTTCACATGGGAATGTGCTACAAGGCCAACGTAGGAACTAAATATATCGGCGTATATTCCTATTGGGCGATCAAACTCATCGAAATCTATTGTCTTTTGTTCATTCCCTTGCTTCTTCAATTTTTTGCACGTGGTAGCTCCCCTAGTTTTCCTTTTTTGTCATGATACTTGATGGTTCAGAATCTGGTTGTTCATTTGACATGATTTCTTGTAACATAAGCATAACAAAGAAATATGTTAGTATAATCCATAATAATAACACTTTATTTCAAAGGGAAACAAAAACAATAGATTTATATGATAAATAATAACAAAACTGGTAATTATGAGTATAAACCACATTAATCATATTACACATTTCTAAATAAACTTACAAGAAACATATATACATCAATTATTGGTGATTTTCAATCCATATGCCTTAAGTATGATCATCACGCATGTAATTTGAATCTAAAATATATACCCCAACTGGCATAGGTAACCTGATAGAAAACGGAGGAGTCTCATCAAACTGATCATATTCTTCCTCATCTACCACATTATCGATACCAACAATACGCCTCTTATCTTGAAAAACAATAGACCACTTACTATCGCCAGGGTCAACAATATAAAATACTTGTTTAGCCTGTGAAGCAAGAATGAATGGATTATCTTGATAACTCAATCGGCTAAAATTGACCAAAGTCATTCCTAACTCATCCACTTGAACACCGCGTCGGTTTTCAATCCATTTATATCGGAAGAGAGGAATCATAAATTCCCAGTAATAAAGCTCCCAAATGTCTTCAACTACACCATAATATGACATCGTAGCATCTATTGGCATGGTGTCTTTAGCACTAGAAAATTCTCGTGATGAAGCTATTAAAGTAACTCCACTATTTTGCATTGTGCTCTTGTCATCCTGACGTTTAGTGTAAAAGGTATATTCATTGATGTCATATCCTTCATAAGACCGTATATTCAACCCAAAGCCATAGGCTAACCATTTTATGGTATCAGTTACATCTTCTGGCACTTCTGATATCTGACGCATCACTCAGTCTTTAAACCATCCAATAAAAGAACTATTATGTTCATTTGTCAACCATATTTCACCTTTGGATGGATTCAAACACCTTAAAATGGACATGTGCTCTTCTAAATATGGATGAACTTGTGTAAGGTGGTGCAATACAATGAGATGTGCTTTCTCATGCATTTGAGCACCGGGTAATACCATTTTAAATCCAATTGTTCCTTTACCTCCAAGTCTTCCTTCGTGATGAGACTTAGGAATGCCAATAGGTTCAACACTTGATAAGTAGTCTGTGCAAAATTCAATACCCTCCTCAACCGAGTAACCTTCAATAATACTACCTTCAGGTCGATAGCGGTTCCTCACATACCCTTTTAAGATACCCATGAATCTCTCAAAAGGATACATATACCTCAAATACACTGGACCGCACAATTTAATCTCTCTCACAAGATGAACAACCAAATGCACCATTATGTCAAAAAAGGAAGGTGAAAAATACATTTCAATTTGACATAGAGTAACAACAATATTGGCTTGCAACTCATCCAAATTCTCTGGATCAATGACCTTACAACAAATTGCATTGAAGAAAAAACAAAGTCTTGTAATAACATTCCTCATATGATTCGGTAATATTCCTCGAATTGCTATAGGTAAAAATTGTTGCATCAAAACATGACAATCATGAGACTTCATACCTATCAACTTCAATTCTTTCATTAACACAAGACTTGTAATATTTGATGAAAATCCATATGGAACTTTAACACCATAAAGACACTCACAAAAGCTTATTTTCTCTTTTTTAGACAACGTATAACAAGCTGGGGGAAGATATGTTCATTTTCTTGTATCTTGAGGCGCTAACTCCATCCGTATGCCCATTTCTAACATGTCATTTCTTACTTAGATACCATCTTTTGTTTTTCCCGGTATATTCAACAATGTCCCTATTATAGCATCACAAACATTTTTCTCCACCATAACATCAATACAATGATGAACCGGTAAGTATTCTCAATATGGAAGATCCCATAATATAGATCTTTTTTTCCAATGACTCTTTTGAGCAGGTTTAAAAGGTTTACCAAATGCATTATCAATATCTCTAACCCGTTCAAAAATCTCATTTCCTGTTAATGGCAAACGAGCTACTCGCATTTCGGTATATCCATTGAAAGAATGTTTCTTCTGACGATAAGGGTGATTAGGAGGGAGAAATGTCTGATGACTCATATAAACAATTTTCTAGCTATGATTTAAACGTTGGTCTATTGTGTTGTCCTCACAAATCAGACAGGCTTTTGCTCCTTTCACGGTGTACCCAAATAAGTTACCATAAGCCGGAAAATCATTTATAGTGCAGAATATCATGACATGTAAGGTAAACATGCTTTCACTATATGCATCATATATCGGCACACCTTCATCCCACAACAGTTTCAAATCATCAATAAATGGTGCAAGGTAAACATCAATATCATTTCCCGGTTGTTTAGGCCCTGATATCAACAACGACAATATAATATATTTACGCTTTATAGTCAGCCAAGGAGGTAGATTGTAAACCGCAAGAAGAACTGGTCATGTGTTATGTTTACTACTGAGTATGCCATGAGGGTTGATTTCATCCGTGCAAAGTCCAAGCCTTAGATTCCTAACTTCACCACCAAATTCTGGGAACATTCTATCAATTGTTCTCCATTGAGGAGAATCTGCAGGATGTCTAAGTTTTCCATCATGTTTTCTGCCTTCTGCATGCCACCTTAAGTTTTTTCCATCTTTTGCATTTGCAAACAGGCATTTGAATCTTGGTATTATAGGTAAATACCATAATACTTTAGCTAGAGGCCCTTTTTTATCCTCAGAAGAAACTTTCCCACATTTGTAGCGTGACGTTCCACACCTTGGACACTCATGCAAGTCGTTACATTCATTTCGGTATAATACACAATCATTTGGACATGCATGTATCTTTTTATATTCCATACCCATGGGACACAACATTTTCTTAGCCTCATATGTAGATGTGGGAAGCTCATTTCCCTCCGGAAGCATGTCTTGCAACAATTCTAATAATGTCGTGAATCTTATCACTCCATCCATTTTTTGCTTTCATGTTACAAAGTTTAAAAATGGCTGACAATTTTGTGAAATTACTGCAACTGGGATACAAAGGTTTATCAGCATCGTTTAACAATCTCTGAAGGTATTCCGGCCTTTCCACAAAATGTTATGTATCATCTATCATCTCGTCTGCACGATCATTCTCTTCATCATCAATGTTATTTTCTCCTTGCTGATCAAATTCATTATTATTAGAACGTGTCCCAGTTAAAACATTCTCACAATGTCATATCCACCGTGTGTAACCTTCCTTAAAACCTGCCTTATTATATGAGATTTCACTATATGAACATCTCGAAATTTTTTCATGTTATTACAATCAACACAAGGACATACAATCATTTCTTCTCTTTCCCTTATTTGCTTTTCCTCCGCAACTCTAATAAATTCCGCAACTCCATTCAAATATTCAAAGGTAGTACGTCTACCATACAACCAACTTCGATCCATATCTAACCACACAAAAAAAGGTTCAATATATACAAGCCTTATTGCTTTTTAATCAGGAGAAACATTATATATAATATCCTTAAACATCTAATGAGTAAATCTTGAATGGTTATTGATGATTTTGAATCCATTGTTGATTGAAAATATTGGTTTCATATCATTGCTAAACTGTTAATGCAACTACCTGGAAACATAATGTGCTAAAGCATGGCTTTATTATTTATTTATTTATTTATTAACAAAAATCAATTTTTCATTTATAAAGATGGAAAATATCATTTTCAGGATGATATCATTTTTTCTTCATAAAAGAAGAATGAAAAGCCCAATAGACTAAAATCAGCAACATCCTATATATCAAAGAACTAGGAGGAATATATATATATATATATATTTGAAAAATTTATATACGTGAAATTCAAGTAGGAATTATGCAACCATAATGACTAAAATCAATAGAAGGTTGATGATATTAAGATGAGAAAAATATACCTTGAATGTTCTTGTATTTCAGTACGAAAAACTTGATGTGAAGAATGAAGCCTAGTCCGAGATCAAAATCTATCATATTATCAAGCAATTAATATGTAGAAGTAGTCATTCTTTAAAATAAAACATAAGAAAGTGAGGATAAAGATTGGACCAGATGGAGTGCAGGGAGGTTATGTTGTTGAGAAACATACCCACATAGATCTACAAAGACAGCGGAATGCCTCTAAAGTGAGTTAATGCTTCCATCCTTTTGAGTGACCTTATTTTGTGTATGGCTCAAGAAATCCAATAAACTGACAAAAACATAAACAAGTATGTTAGCAGTTAAACGCCTCTTTTACTCGCATCCGGACTTAGGTAACGAATTTAAACACAAATGGATTCTTGCAAAAATACTTGTAACACTTTTTAATTCAAAAATCAGAACTAAAAATATATCAACAAACCATAATAATTAGAACACTAGGTTAGAAAAAGGTTAGAGTACTGTTTTTCTGACTTTGTACACCCTCTTATTAATGTAATGCAACAGAGATTGTGAGAGAATATCAGCAAAATGCTCCAGTTATCAAATTCTTGAGGGATTTAAATGACAACTTTGCGACTGTAAAGTCTTAGATTTTGCTCATGGATCCATTATATCTCTGAACAAAGTTTTTTCTTTGGTTGTGCAACAAAGATAGATAGGTATTGTGAAGGTTGATGAACATGTTAATGGTACAGGAACTGTTGTTCTTGCTACAGGGATGATGAATTTTGGTAATCAGTTAAAATTTTTTTTCAGGAATGATGATTACTTCTGCAAATGCATCACAGTGCCATAAGGTTTCTGAACAGCCTCCAACTAATTTTGGTATATGCCTTTCAATCTCCACTTTTTCTTACAAAGTAGTTTGGATACTAGATATTGGTGCATATCACCATATTGTCTACAATAAACAATTTTTACTTAATTCCAAACCATCCACACATTTCAATATCCCCTTACCAAATGGAAATCATGTTCATGTCACTCACATTGGATATGTTAAACTAACATTATCCATTATGCTATATAAAGTCCTTTTTGCTCCCGCTTTTTCTTATAATCTTAAATCTATTAGTAAGCTAACAACCATTACACCTTGTATTGTAACCTTTGCTAATAAATTGTGTTCAATTCAAGATTTACTTAACAAGAAGATGATTAGTATAACTAGGTTACAAAAGGGATTATTCTATTTCAACCTGGCTGATACACCTTCTACATACTAATATCAAACTAACACAATCACAGTTCATCCTTTTGGCATTTGACATTTTAGACTTGGACATCCCTTCAAAAATAGAATAAGCACTTTGAATCAATTAAATCCCACTATTGCTATAGATAATACCTATGTTTGTGACATATGTCACATAGCAAAGTAAACAAGAGTTGTTCAACTCACTGTTTTGAATTGTTGCATATTGATATGTAGGGATTAGTTGTAAACTCCATTGATGGTTATAGATATTTTTTCATTATCGTTGATGATTTGTCTAGACATATTTGAATGTATCTTTTGAAATCCAAATTAGAAGACAGAGAATCTATGTCAAAATTTTATTTGATCATTGAAGTACAATTTGGTTAACAAATTAAGATAATTCAGTCTGATAATGGCCAAGAGTTTAATTGGCCTCAATTCTATGATGACAGGGGTATCATTCATCAAACCACATGTGTATCCACCCCTCAACAAAATGAAATTATTGAAAAAAAACACCAGCACCTCCTTAATGTCATAAGATCCCTCCTTTTCCAGAGTAATTTACCCAATCAATTTTAGTCTTATACATTACTGCATGCAGTGTACCTTTTAAATAGAATTCAAACTCATTCATTACAAAAGCAATCACTTTATTTTATTCTTCATTAAAAAAACAACCAGATTACGCTAATCTCAATGTGTTTGGTTGCTTATTTTTTGATTCTACTATAGCTAACCATTCAACCAAACTGCAACCTAGAGCACAAAAATGTATTTTCTTAGGGTATCCAGTTGCCACAAAGGGTTACAATGTTTCAAATTTAAAAACACATCAAGTGTTTATTTCTAGGGATGTGCATTTCTATGAAATAGTTTTCCCATACCCAAATCTAACTAGATACATTCAAACTGTGTTTACCCTCTTTCACAAATTCCTCTTTTCACAATTTAGAACAACAATCTAATCCTTCAGATTCACAGATCACAGTTGCTCAACCAACACATCTCATCCTCAACTCAAATAATGAACTAAATCTACAAGATCTCTAACCTACCTCACATATTATCATTGTTATTTAGCTATTTGTAACTCAACTGTACCTATCCATTTTCTTACAGCAGTAAAATTAGGTATGAATACTTTTACTTGCTATCATATCTCCAATCACATTTCTTATTCATAATTATCACCTATTCATGAACCTTTTAACATTAACCTTAATTTTTTATGACACTGAACCTAAAACATATGAGGAAGTTGCTCAGAACCCCAAATGACAACATGTTATGCAGAAGAAATTTGTTGCTTTGGTTATTAATCAAACATGAATTCTCACAGACTTACCACCAGACAAATGTTCAATTGGATGTAAGTGGGTTTATATAAAAAATATATAGAGCATATGGGACTGTTGAAAGATATAAGGCCAAGTTAGAT
Source organism: Triadica sebifera (assembly GCA_023653625.1). Lineage (NCBI taxonomy): Eukaryota > Viridiplantae > Streptophyta > Magnoliopsida > Malpighiales > Euphorbiaceae > Triadica > Triadica sebifera. The sequence goes on along the minus strand of CM042892.1, from coordinate 30,677,315 downwards.
GCTAAGGGTTATATATAGAGAGAGAGAAAAGTGACATGGAGAACTTATAAGACAGAAGTAAAAGGCAAATAAGAAAATAAGATAGAAAATCAGAAATTACCTAAAAATGGCTCAACAGTACTCGCGATCTTCTTTGCAGTAGTACAAACAAAACCATCAATCTCTTCAACCCAATACCGTAGGCGAGCACATCTCTAGTGTGGGAGAAACAATGGTCGAGCTCGATTTGTTGAGAAGAAATGTATGAGAGAGTTTCAGAGTATCGCGCTTTGTTGCAGATGAAATGTCATAGTACTGTGTAAGAAGCTCGTTCAGGTTTTTAAAAAATTTATATGCGTCTGTCTTAAATAATAACAGACGTCTATTCTAATAGCATATGCGTCTGTCTTAAATAATAACAGACGTCTATTCTAATAGCATATGCGTCTGTCATTAAATAAAGACATACACTTAAACCTTTATATGTCTGTCATTTATAATGACAGACGCATATAACTATTGACATATTTACAAAAAAGTCACTACCTATTATATATCATATGCATCTGTCATTAATTAAAGATAGACGCTTATAATATTTTTATGCATCTGGCATTAGATAAAAACAGACGTCTATTATATCTTTTTTTAATATTTAATATATAAAATTAAACTTAATTATCTGCATAATAATATAATTAAGTAGGCTGCCTTTAATATATATATATATATATATATATATATATATATTAAATTTATAAAAAAATTATATTAATATTAATTAATTAATTAATTCATCATATATGTATATTATTAGTTAACCAAACCTGACATATATTTAATTAATTAATTTAAATATTATTTGGTTAAATATCAATTTGTCTTTTTTTAATTCAATTTTTTAATTACTACTCTTACTCTCCAAATTAATTAATTTATTTAGACGAAAATATATATATATATATATATATATATATATATATATATATATATATATATATATATATATATATATATATATATATATAGTACTGTTAGAGACGACAAATGAAAATGCCCTTATTTTGGTTTTCAAATACATTTATATGCATCTATCATTTAATAAAGACAAACGTCTAAACTTTACATGACTGACATTTATATTAACACACGCATATAACAAGTAACATATTTACAAATATGTCACCGCCTCTATTTTAAGCGTCTGTCATTTACACAACATACATATATAACATTTAACTTAAAGTAATTATTGTACTTGCGTCTTCGATGAAACTCCCCTAAGTTTTATTGTCAACTCATATATTTGGGACTACTTTCCCATATCAGAATATATCTGGTAAACATCCCAAACAACATAGGAGGAATCTTCCTCTGTTGGTGTCTTCTTCTCTCCTATCATATAACCGATACAGATAGATTGCAACCAATGCAAGAAGTTATCTTCATTCAATCGAATATTGGTGATTTGGATAGAGTGTGAATCAGGGTTAGATGTATTAGTTGTAGGGTTTTTAGACTAAACAATGGAACTAGATGAAATTTCCTACATGATGAAGGCTGAAAAAAATTAGATTCCCTATATGATTCAGAGATTAAATTCCCTATATGATTCAAAGATTAAATTCTTGTTCTGATACCATGAAAACTAAAGTATTGAGAATAATTATTATTTATCACTTCTGAATTAAAATTGATACACAACACTTATAAATAGGTAATACAAATAATAGAAAATGAACAAATCAATACAAAATTACAACTCTTTTTCTTTGACTAAACTACTATAATTATAGCTAATTTATAGCTATCATTTCTTTACAGATCTTTGACTAAACTACCATAATTATAGCTAATTAACAGCTATCATATGCCTAAGAATTAGCAAAAATCTTTTACTATTTCCATTTTCAACATGATTTATAATATATTTTAGGGTTTGAGTTATTAACTTGATGTGTGGAGTTTTTTGATCTATTATTATTTGCTTGATTGAAATTGTAGATGTACTGCTGAGTGCTGAGAGTTTGTATTGGAATCACTGCAATAAATATAGTTAGGTTTGTTTGGGAGGATAGTAAATGTGGAATTTTTATAAAAGAACTAAGGTGGAAACTTCTGAGGATATTGAGGTTCTGTTAATAACGTGTTACTAACAATAGCCGTGGAATATTCAAGCAGACAGAAAAGAACCACATTATATTCATGCTTTATAAAAAAAACCTATGACAACCTCCATTATAAGTTTGAGTAACATCTCAGGGCCGAAAATCGTTAAGATGCAGATGGCACTCTTGAAGCACAAGCTTCACACACATAATTTATAGCTAATTTACAGCTATCATATGCCTAAGAATTAGCAGAAATCTTTTACTATTTCCATTTTCAACATGATTTATAATAGATTTTAGGGTTTGAGTTATTAACTTGATGTGTGGAGTTTTTTGACCTATTATTATTTGCCTGGTTGTTTAGCAGATTGAAATCAAAATGGAAATTGTAGATGTGCTGCTGAGTGCCGAGAGTTTGTGGATTCACTGCAATAAATATAGTTAGAATTATTTGGAAGGATAGTCAATGTGGAATTTTATAGAAGAACTAAGGTGGAAACTTCTAAGGATATCGAGGTTCTGTTAATAACGTGTTACTAACAATAGTCGTGGAATATTCAAGCAGACGGAAAAGAACCACATTATATTCATGCTTTATAAAATAACCTATGACAACCTCCATTATAAGTTTGAGTAACTTCTCAGGGCAGGAAATCGTTAAGATGCAGATGGCACTCTTGAAGCACAAGCTTCACACACATGCTAACAGGTGGTATTTTCATTAGATAATGACTCTAGATATTTCTCCAACTAGGATTTGGATTCTACAACAAAAATACTTACAGCCTACAACTCCAAAATGTAAGTTAATTTGACACTGGAGTACTTGCAAATGAACTTATAGTCATAATTGATATAGGGAAGAAAAAGGAAAAATATCTTCTTTTTAACTAGTTCATATAGTAGTTTAACTAAAATGGACTTTGAACTTATGTGCTGAGATATTGTAACACTTAAAATCTTGATATTAAATTCTTTCTTGACTTATTATTTTTTTATCCCTAGATAAAATGATTCATTGATTTTTTACCACACAAAAAAAAGATTCATTGTCTTCATGAAAAATAGGTCTGCAGGCAAGTTTGATTTGCATGATTTATGGAGCATCTGCTTTTTATTTTGTACTGAGCTTGTGGTGTCTTCTTTAATAACACACAATATTATCTTTATTTCCCATTTATATGTCCTCCTCCTCAGGATAATCCAAAAACCTTTTCTGATTTCAGTCTTCTCCATATTGATGCAGCCTCTATATATCAATTTTCTTTTTGAAAGGGATACTACTATCTATAAGTTTCTGTGGGCAAGAGTCAACCAAACTGAATTCAAATATAATATCAAATCAAATAAAATATAATTCTGTCTATTTAATTTTATTCTTTGATTTGATTTGAAAATTTTGAACTTTTTTTGGGGTTGGTTTAGTTATTGATGCTGAAAATCCAAAAAAAGGAACCAATTAAACTATAAATTTAGTTCGATTTTAAATATTTATATATCAAACCGAACGGATCAATTATTAATTGTTATCGGCCATTATATATATAAATATATAATCTTTAATAAAGTAAAGAGGATATTCTTGTCTTGTCTTTTCACAAAAGTAGGCTTATCAATAAGATTTTGGAGCAAATGACATACATATATAGGTGCTTTTTGGAACATGGTTTCTGCCTCTTATTGTAGTTGGATAGTTTCAACCAACTGTCTTGGCCACATAAAGGTGGATGATGCTTTTGGATTGACAAATGAATTTATAGACTGGTTTAACAAGGTCAAATATTGAAGCCATTTATGGCTTCCACATCGGTACTAATTAAGCCAATCAATGAAGTGAAGTGATTTCGATAGAAACATTTAAGGGAGTGTTTGGTTATAAAAAAAAATGAGGTGGAAATAAAAAATAAAAATTAGTCATTTTTATTATTAATATTTGGTTAGTAAAAAATTAAATATAATTAGAATGAGAATTTCCTATTGATGGAAACCACCAATTCTCCTATCTTTTTAGAGAATAAAATTTCATTATCATGAGAATCAAGTCAAACTAGTTAAAAAATAGTTATATTTTTTTTTATTTTTTCTATAAATTATAAGTTATATGCACAAATGCACATATATTTTAATATATTTGAAATTCAACGTTTATTTACAAATAAATTACTTTATTTTATCTTTATAAATATTTTTTTGCATTTATTTTAAATGTAGAACCGAATATATAATTTACTATTAAATTGCAATAAAAATCTAGATTAGACAAAAATTTCAAGGAATTGCTGTCAAAAATTAGGGATTTTCTCATTAGAGCATAATTTCAAGGAATTGTTGTCATATACATAATAACCTTTAGTTAACGGATAATCAAGGGAACATTGACATTAGCACAACAAATAACTGACAAAGGAAGTTAGCAGCTGTAACGACTATTACTAGTATTATAAAACATGTTTAAGGTTGTTATACAGGTAGACATTTTGGCTTCAACTGCAGATCCTTTTCTATACTTATGCTGCCAACAATTCTCCCATTTCTTTTGGGTGACTTCAACTCATCGCACAAAACTCTTACTACTTGAAACCTTTACTTGGTTTCACTTAATAACTAGGCAAAAATCAAATAAAGGATTGTATATAGGCCCTTTGGGTACACTATAACAAGGTGAAAATCTACGCACAACAATAATATTGTCCATGAGGAGATAAAAAGTCTTAAACTCGAATCCAAGAACACAAGGCCCTCCTAGACACTATTTTTTTTATGGTGATAACCCTAGTTCCTTAAATTTCTGTTTGTTCTACTCTAGTTATTGAAATTTATTGATAAATTGTGTTTAAATAACAGGAATTAGTATCTTCCGTTAATATGTATATGCTTCTCATAAGTTGTAATTCTAAAGTTCTTATCAGTTTCTTGGACATCTATGCATTTATGTTTATGCAAAAAGATTGCAAGTAAAGAAGATATCTTCAAGGCAATATAAGAGCCTGAAATTAATGAATCATCACTTTTGTTTTCTTACAAATTATTTCATATATACCTCACATGACATTCTTCTTAAAGGTTGAAGAATAAATAGTGTTCTATCTGTTGTCAAAACTAATTCTGGGCAAATTTAATAAACCTTTTTTGTGTGTGAGTTAAAATTTGAAGAGTAAGGAGTTTTCTTTCTTTTGACAAAACTAAAATATGACAAGTTTAATGAACTTGCCCATGTATGTCAATATGTCATTGCTGTATGCCATAGTGGATTTGAAAACTAGAGAAAATATTGAGAATAATTATTATTTCACTTCTGAATTAGGATTGATACACAACACTTATAAATAGGTTATACAAAGAATAGAAAAGGAACAAATCATGCTTGGATTTATCACCTGATTTTCGGCTTTTCTAATTTGCTGGTTTCCCATGATTCTACCAATATGTTTTCTGAGTATGACATGGTTTTTTACAGTGATCACACTATACTTGAGAATTTTTAGTAAGTAATTTGTTCGCAGTAGCACTAGTATCTGATGCAATCAAAGCTGAATTTTCAATAGATGCGATAATTTTCTTTTTTCCAAGTATAACATTCTTGTTGTTTTTTTCTTTTCTAACCTCGGCAAATAGCTCACCCATAAGAGGCAGGAGTTGTTGACCAATAATTCTCGCCCTTAATCAAACTCTACATTTAATTCAATAAGGAATTTGTAGATTTGAATATCTTCAATTATTTTTTGTTGTGATTGCAATCTTCTAGTAATTTCCATTCGTAGTCATTGAACATGTCCAAATCTTGCCACAACCACTTTAGTGAATTGAAGTACTTGAAAATGTGATCATCTCTTTGACAAACTCCTTTAAGTTTTATTGTCAACTCATATATTTGGGACTAATTTCTCATATCAGAATATATCTGGTTGATATTATCCCATAACTCTTCTGCTGTAGAATAACAAATATAGTTGGAGTTACTGTCTTCCTCCATGGAATTTACAAGTCATGTCATGATCATGGAGTTCTCAACAACCCAAACAACATATGAGGAATCTTCCTCTGTTGGTGCCTTCTTCTCTCCTATCATATAACCGATTTTTCCTCACCCACGAATATTCATACGGATAGATTGCGACCAATGCAAGAAGTTATCTTCATTCAATCGAATATTGGTGATTTGGATAGAGTGTGAATCAAGGTTAGATGTATTAGTTGTAGGGTTTTTAGACTGAGCAAGGGAATTAGATGAAATTTCCAACATGATGAATGATGGCTGAAAAAAATTAGATTCCCTATATGATTTAGAGATTAAATTCTTGTTCTGATACCATGAAAACTAGGTATTGAGAACAATTATTATTTATTATTTCTGAATTATAATTGATACACAATACTTATAAATAGGTAATACAAATAATAGAAAATGAACAAATCAATACATAATTACAACTCTTTTTTTTTTTACTAAACTACTATAATTATAGCTAATTTATAGCTATCATCTCTTTACAGATCTTTGACTAAACTACCATAATTATAGCTAATTTACAGCTATCATATGCCTAAGAATTAGCAAAAATCTTTTACTATTTCCATTTTCAACATGATTTATAATAGATTTTAGGGTTTGAGTTATTAACTTGATGTGTGGAGTTTTTTGATCTATTATTATTTGCTTGGCTATTTAGCAGATTGAAATCAAAATGGAAATTATAGATGTGCTGCTGAATGCTGAGAGTTTGTATTAGAATCACTGCAATAAATATAGTTAGGTTTGTTTGGGAGGATAGTAAATGTGGAATTTTTATAAAAAACTAAGGTGGAAACTTCTGAGGATATCGAGGTTCTGTTAATAACGTGTTACTAACAATAGCCGTGGAATATTCAAGCAGGCGGAAAAGAACCACATTATATTCATGCTTTATAAAATAACCTATGACACCCTCCATTATAAGTTTGAGTAACATCTCAGGGGAAATCGTGAAGATGCTGATGGTACTCTTGAAGCACAACTTTCACACACATGCTAACAGGTGGTATTTTCATTGGATAACGACTCTAGATATTTCTACAACTAGGATTTGGATTCTACAACAAAAATACTTACAGCCTACAACTCCAAAATGTAAGTTAATTTGACACTAGAGTACTTGCAAATGAACTTATAGTTATAATTGATATAGGGAAGAAAAAGGAAAAATATCTTCTTTTTAACTAGTTCATAAAGTAGTTTAACTTGAAAGGACTTTGAACTTATGTGCTGAGATATTGTAACACTTAAAATCTGGATATTGAATTCTTTCTTCAAAAGAACAGATATATAAGGTCGGAAAACATAAGGCAATCTCTTCCTCCCATGTCAGCATCAATCTGCTTTTTATAAACATAATGTTTAAGAGGGAATCACCTTTTTTTTAGAAAACCATCTAGGGGCATCTTTGACTTATTATTTTCTTATCCCTGGATAAAATGATTCATTGACTTTTTACCACGAAAAAAAAAGATTCATTGTCTTCATGAAAAATAGGTCTGCAGGCAAGTTTGATTTGCATGATTTATGGAGCATATGCGTTTTAGTTTTTACTGAGCTTGTGGTGTCTTCTTTAATAACACACAATATTATCTTTATTTCCCATTTATATGTCCTCCTCCTCAGGATAATCCAAAAACCTTTTCTGATTTCAGTCTTCTCCATATTGATGCAGCCTCTATATATCAATTTTCTTTTTGAAAGGGATACTACTATCTATAAGTTTCTGTGGGCAAGAGTCAACCAAACTGAATTCAAATATAATATCAAATCAAATAAAATATAATTCTGTCTATTTAATTTTATTCTTTGATTTGATTTGAAAATTTTGAACTTTTTTTGGGGTTGGTTTAGTTATTGATGCTGAAAATCCAAAAAAAGGAACCAATTAAACTATAAATTTAGTTCGATTTTAAATATTTATATATCAAACCGAACGGATCAATTATTAATCGTTATCGGCCGTTATATATATAAATATATAATCTTTAATAAAGTAAAGAGGATATTCTTGTCTTGTCTTTTCACAAAAGTAGGTTTATCAATAAGATTTTTGAGCAAATGACATGCACATATAGGTGCTTTTGGGAACATGGTTTCTGCCTCTTGTTGTAGTTAGATAGTTTCAGCCAACTGTCTTGGCCACATAAAGGTGGATGATGCTTTTGGATTGACAAATGAATTTATAGATTGGTTTAACAAGGTCAAATATTGAAGCCATTTATGGCTTCCACATCGGTACTAATTAAGCCAATCAATCAAGTGAAGTGATTTCGATAGAAACATTTAAGGGAGTGTTTGGTTATAAAAAAAATGAGGTGGAAATAAAAATAAAAATTAGTCATTTTTATTATTAATATTTGGTTAATAAAAAGTTAAATGTAATCAGAATGAGAATTTCCTATTAATGGAAACCACCAATTCTCCTATCTTTTTAGAGAATAAAATTTCATTATCATGAGAATCAAGTCAAACTAGTTAAAAAATAGTTATATTTTTTATTTTTTCTATAAATTATAAGTTATATGCACAAATGCACATATATTTTAATATATTTGAAATTCAACGTTTATTTACAAATAAATTACTTTATTTTATCTTTATAAATATTTTTTTGCATTTATTTTAAATGTAGAACCGAATGTATAATTTACTATTAAATTGCAATAAAAATCTAGATTAGACAAAAATTTTCCAAAAAAAATAAAAAAATTATTTTTTTCAATTATTATTTGAATTGTATTTTTTAATTATTAATACATGTAAAATTAATTAACAAAGGTAATTTTGTATTTGTAATTATTTTTTAATAAATTATAAGTTTTTTCAATTATTATAATTTTATATTAAAAATAAAATACAAAATTGATTATCATTATCATTTTAATGTCTAACCAAATATATTTAAGTGAAATTTCATTCTCATTCCTTAAAAAATAAAATGAACCAAACAACATATTAAAATAAATTATTCTCATTCTCATTCTCATTTACATTTTCATTCTTGCCCTTGAATCAAAGGCTCGTAAATCCAAACATACAGCCCAAGTCTGTAATATATTTTTATCAATGTTCAAATTAGAACGGGGAATGAACCAAAGTGATAATGTAAATTCATGATTTGATTGGTTCAACCCATTGAACCAGATTTTTTTTATAATATATAATGATGAAAAGTTTTATAAATTGATATATTCCAGTAATTATAACAAAAATACAGTTTTTGGAATAGCATATGTACATTTTGGGTGGTCATGGTCATAAATATCTCTTTAGAAAAGAGGAAATGCCTTAATGTTCAAGTATATCATTAAATCCTTGATCTAGAGCTCACAATTTTTATTTTATCCTATTTGAAAAAAAAACAAACCCCTCAAAAAGACAACAAGAACCTAAAACTTGAATAATTCTTATAAAAACATTTAAAATCGACTCGACACATAATCCAATGTTCAAATATTTTTATGGTGATAAAAAAATTCTAATGAGTATAGAGTTCTTTATGGAGATGAAATTTAAATAAATAATCTCCAAAAGAATAATTTTCTATATTTTTGGAAGAAAATAATAAAAAAATAAGGATATTACTTTCATAAATACTATTATGATTTTCAGAGATAATTATGAAACAATTAATTATACAAGTAGTATAATGATAGTAAATTCCACTGAAAGTATTTATTATGACTCTGTTAATATATTCACAATCCAAAATGCAGGTATATATGTAAACAGTTTTTTAACACATTTTTTCTTTTTCTTTTTTTAATTTAAATTAGATCCATGAAAAACAAAAATGTATAGATCGAACTAATCACACTATGCCAAATGTACAAAATAATAACTATTTTGCACATATAGCCGGTTGCAATTAATGAAACCAATTTGAATAATTATTTTCCGAGTTTTGACTCAATGACACTGATATTGTTTTTTGGTAGGTTTGTGAATTCAAATATTAGATAAAATCTTGAGAACTGAAAAAAAAAAAATTAATCAACTTCATACCTATTCGTATATGTAATTTTCTTAAGCATTGAATCAAGCAGTAGATTGGCCCTCAAACAAAAGATAATTTAGTTAGATTGATTGCAGTTCTATGCAAAAGTACAAAATGTACATTCTGAATGAAATGCAAGTTAGTTAGTTGTAATTCTATGTGGAAGAGAGGACTTTTAAAATGCATTTTCCTTCTGGACAAGATTTTACAGGGAAAATGGGAAAAAAAAAATCAATCTTAATTTTAATCAGCAAGTACTTTTCCATATGTACACTGACACATCTCAAAAGGCAAAAATTATTGCACTTAATCATCGAATATAGAAGTCTAATATCACTATCTGGGAAACAAAACTCAAAAGATTTCGGATACACGGAAAAGATATAAATCAATTTGTAACAGGTAAATCAAGTCACAAAGGTTATAAGCCTCAAATATAGAGAGTAAATTTGATATCACTAAGAAGGTTTCTTGGGAGGAGACATGTTACCAATTAGTGAAATTACAGTGCTGATGGTTAATAACAGCACAAGCGATCCTGTGAATGCAAAAACAGATCACAATGGTAATAAGAATAAGATATTGAAGCAAAGCACATTTATAACATAAAGGTACATAACTTACTGATTATAAGCAGAAGAGTTTCAACAAGTTGGAACTTCTTTTCCATCAAGTCACCGATGTTCAAAATGACCTAGTTGGAAAATTGAAACATTTAAAGTGAGATTTTGATGGTAATTTTCATTTAAGATCTGGGGTTAAAGAATAGAGTTTCATTTCTTATATAATTTTGTTAGTTTGAAAGTATTGAATTTGGATAAACATGAACTGTTATATTTGTACAATCTCAACCACTAAACTGAAGAATCAATGACAGAGGTGCTACTATCCAATATGTAATCAAACTCCGCTCTAATAAAATCTTGGCCATACTTTGAGTTGTAGAGGTTGAGATTGTATAAACGAACAATATTTACCTAAACCAAGTCCATAGACCAATCCAATCATAAATAGCCCATGTATGTAAAGTAATTATTTTTGCATAGATGCAGTTTGAGATTAGATTGAATTCATGGACAGATCCTGTAAGGTAAGAAAAATCCTATATAAATATGATGAAGCATGGTTGTTCAAAACAAGAAAGGATCACAATCCAGATAAAAGTCCAACACATGAGCACGTCTAAATGGTTTAGAAATCTCATTTGGAGTTCTCAAACATGATAAAACAATGATATCAATTTCACATGTGATGGAAAAGGCATCCTACCACTGAAGAACCAAATTATAATCAATGTAAAAGAGATACCACAGCAAAACCAACAACCAGAAGACAGTTCAAAGATACATAAATAAATCAAAAGAACGAGAACATAAAAAGGATGCATGGGGACTGTAAGCACCAGCAATTTCATCTTATCTGGTTTTTGACAAATTCCATATGCTTTTAGGCATCATTCTAAAGTATATTGCATCAAGAAAAAGCAAACACAGTATAGCCTCCTAACACAGTACAGCAGTACATTGTATGTTTGTTTAATTTAAGTAAAATCTTAATATCTTTGATCTCCGTGTATTATCTTGGTTCAATATTCCAAAGGAACTTCTTGTTAAAAGGTTTATGCAATGACAAAATAAACTTACCTCTAATGCTGAATTGCTGCTAACAGCACAATATAAAGACAGAAGTATTGCCATACATGATGTGATTATGAAAACTCTCAAGAAACTCACTCTACTGCGTCTTCTGCCTTCAACACATAAAAATAACCAGTATTAAATGATGCACAGCTTCAAATGAATTTCAGAAAGGCAGAGAAGAATTTCAGCAGCAACCTAGTTCCCCAATTACAAGAGAAATCAACCCAAAGACAGACAATAAAATAGCGAGTGTGTTCGAGCTCTGCTCCTTGGATGTCGATAAGAAAATCAACACCAGTCCTATCACCTGAGTGATAACCTGCATTCAAATCCAAACGCTTTCAAAAGAAAATGAATTTTAATCCAATTCATTATCAATTTAATGATTGGGAATGGTTGAGAGACAATGAATTAGAGATTGAATATTATGATTTTTTTATCAAATAAAATAAAACAAAATCAGAATAACGTTGTCCTAAAATAGAATTCCATTAAATGACAGCATTCAGCGCTGTACTACTTCAGCCAATTCCAATAATTGAAAATAGAATCTTAAAACAGTTTTACATCATCATTGTAAAGTAACTAAGGGTCTAGGTAATCAATTTCTTTAACACCCACAAAGGAATCAAAATGAAATTAAAAAATGATTACAAAGTCAATTTCTTTGAGCTTAGTTCTCATAAAAACAATGAACCTGAGTTATGATCAGTGCATGGAGACGAGACTTGCCTTTAGCGACCTTTATGTAACCTAAAATTTAAAATTACCCACATTAAGACTGAACTACAACAAATGCAAATAATACCCTAGATCCATTGAAATGTAAAAATTATAACTTCAACAAAAAAGGCTAATTCTATTGAATTAGAAGAACAGAGAGAAGAAGTATTACGTGAATCAACCACCATCCGGTAGGAGAAATCAGAGCCGTCAGTTCCAGATGGCCTTCCTGATTTTCTCCGCTGCATCTTTTTTCCGTTCTTGCTCCGGTGGGTATAGAATCAATCAGAGACGCGTGGAAAGATAAATATCAGATCTTATCCAAAAAATCTTAAAAGGTTTTATATTTTTAATTTCAACCACATACTTTTGTTTTTTACAAAACTGCAAACTAAGGGGTAAACGAGTCAAGCTACTCGTGAGATACTTGATATCAACTCGAAAAATATTAGAATTCGATTCGGAGTTAATCGAGTCAAGTTCGAGGTCGAGTAGTTAGTCGAGTCGAGTTTGAGTATCATAATACTCAGCTCGTAAAACTCGCGAGATTCATCGAGTTTAATCGAGCTCCATTAAATTACATTTATACCCTTATATTCGAGTTTAATCGAGATTAATTGAATATATTATTTATTAATTTTTTTATTGATTCGAGTTTTATCGAGTCGAGTTCGAGTAGTTCGAATTTTTATCGAATCGAGTTTCGAACATTTAAAGAAAAACTCGATCGAGCTCGAGTCGAACTCGAGTTTCGAGTATTTTAATCGAGTCAAGCTCGAATCTGATACTGTATCGAATCGACTCGATTACACTCTTACTGCAAACTATCAAAGTTTTGATTAGTTCTTATTTGGTTGAGTTTTTGCTAAGGGCTTAATAATCAACAGCAAGGTGTATTTTAAAATTCTCCGAAATTAAATATTTATTTTCACCTTTTTTAAAAAAAAAAAAAAAGAAAACTTGACTAGTACAAGCTACTCGTCATGTCTCTACATGTCATTTAAAATATGAAAGAGGTAATATAGAAGACAATATAAAGAAAGCATTTAGCATTTATTTTAAAATTGTTTTACATTTTCAAACTTATGAATATATAGTGAGATAAATATAGAGGATTAAATTAGATAAGTTTTTAAATGTACAAGATTTTTTTTGGTTAAATGAACATATTAAAAACAAAATTAATAAATATAATATCATATTTTCAAGATTGTATATTTTTACTTTTAGTTTTAAGAATATTTTCATTTAAAGTGATAAGAATTTAAAAGAAAAAAATTGTTTCTTATAGTTGTTGATTGTTTGTTTTTCATTATTAAAAGTAGAAACGGCTTATTGTTCTTTTTTTTTTTAATTTAAAACATTTAATATCCTACAATTCATTACATGCAAGACCTTTAGTTATATATTTTGATATTTAAAAAAAATGTTATCTTTAACTAACACAAAGAAGATAAACATGAAAGGAGACATCATTGGGAAGCATAGAAATTTAGATATATACAAACAAAGGAGAAAAATAAATGACAAACCATGGATAACAAAATTATATAAAATTTTAGAACACTATGCTGTTGAGCTTTTTAAAACAGAGAATCACTTGCAAAAAAGATTAAAAAATAAACTACATTTTAACCGGACGCATTTTATCCATTTTTATAAAATTAAACCAAAAAAAAACTACTTAGTGGTTGGTAATTTATTTTTTTTTATAAAATTAAACAAAAAATCCTTAAATCTCTCCCTTTTTTATTTTTTTTTTATTTTTATTTTTTTGCAATTGAGAAGTGGTCAAGCAGCCAGACAAAGATAAAAACAAAGAGTAGAATTGGCATTTGAATCTTAAAGTTTAGTGAGAAATATTTATTAATTTTTCATTTTCTTCTTTTACTATCTTTTCTATCTTACAAGTGACGCATACTCCATTTATAATGTTATGGAACTCACATAAAAAATGGTACTAATCACTTAAGAAATAAAGCAATAATAGAAAAGGTAATATAGAGAAAGTAATAAACATTTCTCTTCTTGTCAAAACCTAATCTTGATAGCACCTTAACAATTTTTTCAGTTTAAAGGAATTGAGCGAAAAAGAAAAGATATAAATTAATTTTCTTTTTTTTTTTCTTTTATATTTGTTAGGTTACTAAACGGATTAGCAATCATCAAGAAATTAAAAGGGAAATCTAAATTCTCAATTTCCTTTCAAATGCAAAAATCATTTCCCACTAAATTAGTGGCGATGAAGGAAACAGATATAACCAACATGAATGAAACTAAAATTACTAACATATCTTTTATATTTCATCTGTCAAAATCTTAAATAATATGAAAGTATTAATTAGGAAAAACACATATTTCAGCCTTCGAATTTATACATGTTTTCCCATTCAAATTAAACTCCAATTTTTACTTTATAAAAAATTGAAGGATAATTCGTAATTGGAAAAATCAAAAGGTTTAACATGAAAATATTAAAAAAAAAATCCAAGCCAGAAGGCATAACTTTAATAAAATAAAAGTAAAAAAAATTTTGATTGGAACAAATAAAAATTTATAGACTTAAAAGGTAAAACATCTATAGTTCTGGGGCCAAAATATTCATTTATTTATTAATTATAAATGCATTCGTGGTTGTTCAAAACACTTTTTTTCTCCTTTCAAATAAACTTTCTTCCTTAACCTTAATCATTCTTCATAAATTGGTGTCATTGTTCATTCTCTTAATGCTATGTGTATTGTGGTTGATTTGTTGGGTGGTCTTGGTGAGGTGAACAAGGGTAGTCAATGATAATTGAAAATTATTGCATAATTAAGTTTAATTAATTATGAAGTTGAAGAGTTTTATGAATTAATTAGGAATTTGAATAGCCATGTGTCTTTTAGCATTCCCATAATAAAGTTATAATTATGCTTCTTTAAGTATGAATTATATATGTATTTATGTATATTTTAAGAATTAGTTATGAGAGTTCTTATTAAAGGAAATTGAAGAGGTCTTAGAAGTGCTATATAAATAGGTGTCAATAATATTGAGTTTATATGAGTGAATAGATGAGTGAAAATATATTTATATTGTAACAAAGATTTCGATATATATATATTCTTAATTACTTGGTGTATTTGTTAACCTGTTTCATGTTCAATTAATAAGTAGTTTTTGGATACATCATATTAGTTCCGAAATCAACAAGTGGTATCAAAGTTGTATTTTTTTAGGGTTTTATAGGTTAATCCAATAAAATGTTTTCACATGAGTAGATTGGTTCTGATCCTCTAAAGTTTGATGAAAATAATTATCATTTATGGGCTTTCAAGATGCAATCATATCTCGAAGCCCTCAATTTGTGAAAAGTAGCGGAGCTTGATTCTGATCTACCTCCTCTACCTGCAAATCGTACTTTAAACCAAATTAAAATATATGATGAGGTGAAGTAAAGAAAGCCAAAAGCTTTGATCTACATTCGCCAAGTTGTCTCTAAGGCAATTTTCACATGAATCATTAATATTAAATCTCTAAAGGAAGTGTGAGACAAATTGAAGTTGGAATTTGAAGACAATGACAAAGAGAAGTCTATCAATTTAAGAACTTTGAAAAGAGAGTTGTTCTCATGAAAATGAAGAAAAAAGAAATTGCAAGAGACTATGCATCAAGACAATGACAAAGTGAAGTCTATCAATTTTTTTTTTTTGTATTACTTTGGTACGAAATCTTTCAATTTTTATTTTAGAGCATGATACTCAGGTAATTTTTGGTGAAAATGTGTTGACGTGGATACTAAAATATCATATCATCTAACACGCTAATTGCTAGCTCATGTGTACTTGTAACATTATCACCTCAATATAACAAAAAAATACCCCTTAAAATTCTAAAAATTTTAGGAGTTTAAGGTTACTTTTATCATTATATGTGATGATATGACATATGTCTATGAGTTAATAGTTGACTTAGTAATTGATGTGTTAGGTGATATGATATTTTGGCATCCACGTCAACATATTTTCACTGGGAATTGATTAGATATCACACTTTGAAACAAAAATTGAAAGGTTTGGTACTAAAGTGAAAAACAAAAATATTGCTACTAAATTGAAACATATGCATAACTTTTGGTACAAATAAAATATTTTACCCCAACTTAATATGGCATACAAGATCAAATTTAAGGACCAAGATTTTTCAGATAAAAATATTATTGAAAAACTTCTTGTTAGTCTACCAATAAAATATGAATCAAAGATTTATGTCGTTGAATAGTTTATTAATCCTAAGACTCTTGGTATTTCAAAACTGATCAATAGGCATAAGCCTTTGAAAAAATGACTAAGCTTTAGAAATAAAAAAGATATTGAAAGAACATTCCAAGCAAGTCACGAAGACAAACAAAACAATAGAAATGATAAGAAACCTACAAAAGGAAGTTGAGACAAAGGGTAAGATGTGCAGATTTTTACAGATTCAGACAAAAACTCTATCTACCATATAAGCATTGCACTAGAACAAACCATAAGGAGAAAGCTTGTAGAAACAAAGACAAGGCTCCTATATAATGTAGGTTTTGTAAAAACGTGAGTCATTTTGAAAGAAATTGCAAACTAAAAAAAACTCAAGGCAATGGAAGGGCAACTCAATAAGAAAATATCACAGAAGAAGAAGATGAAAAGGAAAAATAGCTCTAAATAAAAGTATTTTTTACCTCTCAATTACCTAAATCTAATTTGCAGGATAAAATGATTTGATGGTACCAAAATTTTTGCATGCACATCAAATTGGTATCAAAACTTTTTTTTGTATCAAATTAGTATCGATCCTTTGAAGTTAGTTTCAGATCATGATACCAAAGACTATTTTAGTTGATTTATACTGATGCAGTTGTCGATTTTATTGACATGGATACCAAATTTACTAATGTGATTACCGAATTTGCTGATGTAGATGTCGAAAACTTTTTTGTATCAATTCAATACAAAATAAAGTTTTTGTACCAATTTGATACTCATACAATAGTTTTGGTACCAATAAAATAATTTACTATAGCGTCCTCTCATCTAACCAGAATTAACTCGATTAAACGAGCGGATTCTACATGACTTGTTTGTAGAAAAACTATGAAAATTTAAAACTTTTCTTTGGATCATGGCTATGATGACTTGTATAAAACATACAGTAAAAGAAATTCTTGACTTAATATATAAATTTTATTTCATAAATAAAATATGTTAACACTTGGCCAGACGTTTACAAAAATACATATCCTTAACAAGGAATTTCATAATTCTTCAATATTGACATGTATACAAGTAAACAACCCCCTTACTATGACATGTACCCAAAATGCAAAAGTATAATATATGCTATCACTGACATGCGTAGGGTCTGATATGATGTCTCTGATGTCTGGGCTACTTCTCTTGTTTAACTTTTACTTATCTATAAGACTCCAATCTGCATGGAGAAAATACCCACATGCTAAGCTACTGAAAGTTTAGTAGTACATATAGGCATAAAAACTCACTTACAATTATATATTATATGTATTTCATGACATCATATAAGAATATCATGGCATGACAATATAATCATAATATCATATAGACTATCTTACCTTGTGGAAGTATACTTCGTTGAATATATAAAATGATAACTATAGCATGTAACATTTCACTATGTGCATAAACATACTTGCGTACTTATGCCTTTGCATTCATTTCATGATATTGTATTTGTTGAACCTTGAGGGGTATTTCCATCATTTTGATGCTAACAAATAAAATAGCAATAATGTATTTAACAATGCTCGTGTTCTAAGTTTGTTGAATAGGTATGGAATATGATGCGAGAATGAAAGACAATCTTTGAAGGTCAAAATAAGAAAAATAGCATGTTCATGCCCGTGACTGATTATGTCACGCCCGTGATATAGCTTAGCGCCAACTCTCCAATATTTAAAGTTCACGGCCATGAAGGATTATATCAACTATGAATGATCAAATCAGTCACGCTCGTGAAAGATAGTCACGCCCATAAGATAATATGTCAAATTCATCTAGAGAGCTTCATGGCCAAAGTCACCACTTGGACTACGGCTTGGAAGGATATTCATGCCCGTGAAAGTATAAAGTCACGCCCATGATCAAACACTTCAAATTCTTCCAAAATGCTTCATGGCCAGAGTCACCACCTGAGTCACGGCTTAGAAGAACATTCACGACTGTGACACATATTCACAACTGTGAATGAGGAAAGAGAAACATGTCAAGTGCGAAATT
The DNA here is from genome assembly GCA_023653625.1 of Triadica sebifera. Classification (NCBI taxonomy): domain Eukaryota; kingdom Viridiplantae; phylum Streptophyta; class Magnoliopsida; order Malpighiales; family Euphorbiaceae; genus Triadica; species Triadica sebifera. The sequence goes on along the minus strand of CM042892.1, from coordinate 30,658,577 downwards.
AAGAGTTGGTTTAACAGCTATTTTTGCATTAAATGCATCCAAACGGCTATAATTTGCTAATGAACTATAAATGCATGTCATTTATGAATCATAAAGAAGAGAACAATAATTACTTTCGAATCAAAATCTTGTTGTAGCCATTGTGCATTAATTACTTTCAACAAAACTTTTATTCCCCGTAAAAAATCTATTTGCTCATAAATTTTGAGCATTATAGATTGGTGAGTGTTTTCATTGTAATCTATTACCCAAGTGAGTTTGAGTATAATGGGTTAAGAGTGAAACACTTGTAAGGGTTATTTGTGCGAGCCATAAAATACAAGGAATTGGTTTATTGTGTGAGCCATTAAAACACAAGGGAATTTCTGGGTTAGATGCTAACCATTGATAGAAACACCATAGTTGGGAGTGAGCTTGTAAAACTCTATTCTAACGCTTAGTGTGTTAGTGAAACAACCAATTAAGATTGGGGAGAGAAGTAGGGTTTGTTAATATCTGAACCTCTATAAATTGCTTGTGTGATATCTCTCCATCCCTACTCTATTTAATTTTATTATGTATTTAAAAGTTAAGATTTTTTTTTAATATCCAATTCAACCCCCCTTCTTGCTTCGTTATCTAGGAAACAATTGGTATCATAGCTTAGTCTAGTATCAAAGCCTAAAAAGCGCCAACAAAGATCAAGAAATAGCTAATGAAGGATTCCAAAGTCTCAAGCCTTACTTTGCTAGAGCAAACTACGCTCATTGGAAGTTCCGATGGAGACATATCTCGATAGTGAGGGAATTGAAGTCTGGGATAGTGTTCGAAAAGAATGGACACCACCAAACTAAAGAGGAGTTAATGGTGAAGAAGAAATCCTTTGAAGGGATGATTGGACAAAGCCTCAACGTAGAGCAAATTTAAAAAAAAAAGGCAATAACAATTCTCACAAGTTCACTATCCATTGAAGAATGTGGCAAAATACAACACTACCCAACCGCATATAGTATGTGGAAAACATTGGAAAATTATCATGAAGGAACAAAGAAAGTTAAATCTAAAAAGATTCAACTTCTCACTTTAGAGTACAAACTCTTCAAGATGAAATCCAATGAATCAATCACCGATATGACGAATTGTCTTATAGCCATCATAAACGACATGAGAAAGCTTGGAAAACACTTGAGCTTGGAAGATGTAAACAATAAAATTCTGAGAAGCCTTCCTCTCAAAGATTATGGTTCAAGAGTTGCTAGTATAGAAGAAGACAACGAAGACATGAGTGTCATGAATACTGATGTGCTTATTGGCAAACTTCTAACACATGAAATGACAGTAAAGAGAGATAGATAACTTGAAGTCGAGCCAAAAAAAAGAAAGCGTATAGCACTAAGAGCCTCTACTTCAAAATCTCAAGAAGAAGTTGAAGATGATGAATAAAAGAGTGATGATGCAAATGAGGACATTGCGATGCTCTCGAGAAGACTGAAAAGAATAATTGAAAAATAGAATGGGAAACTCTCGAAACTTCAAGCAAAGAAATCTCAAACACTCCTCAAATGACTCTAAAGGAATAAAGAGGAGGTAAAATGTTATGAGTGTGGGAATAAGGGACATATCAAACTAGAATGTCCAAGGCTCAAGAAACACAAGAACAAATACCAAAAACACAATGGGGAGAAAGGTCACAAAGCCACATGGGATGACAAAAGCTCTTCAAGCGAAAAAAATGACAATAAAAGTGAAGAGGTCAACCTATGCTTCATGGCTATAGATGATCATGTCTCGGATAAGGTAGGATCACTTTACTCATACTCATTCAATAATGATAATAGTGATAATAATAGTGATAGTGAAGATGATGATGAGCAAAGTCTAATAGAAGTATTAAACCTAGATTTAGAAAAATATAGATGTAAATTCAATACTTATAAAAATAACATTTCAAATTTGAAAAACAAAATGGAAGTTTTAGAAAAGGAAAATCTTGAGCTTAAATCTTCTAATGAATCTCTTCAAAAATCATTAGATGAGTACTCTTCAAGACCCTCAACTAAATCCTTACTTAAAGAGAACAATGTTTTGAAAAATGAAGTTGAGGAACTTAAAAACTCCATTTTAAAATTTCATAAAGGCAATGAGAGTTTAGATACTCTCATAGTGTCTTAAAGACCACCTTTAATAAGACATGGTCTAGGATTTAAAGGAACATCATCTTCATCTCACAAGACCATTTTTGTTAAGTCAAGTGAACCTCACATCTCCACATTAGAGGTAGCAGCCCCAATGGCTAAGTGCCCAACAAACACTAAATCCTCTATACATAAAAGGAATGATTAAGGGTCGGTAAGCCTAAGAAGGAAACCTCAAAAGACCAATCATGCTTTTATGTATAAGAAGCATGCACCTAGTAAAGCACCAAGTCATCATGCATGTGTATGTCACTGCTCACAAACTCTACCTAATAGGAAATTGGTAGTTAAAAGCATGGTAAGACCGAAAAACATATTTAGGGCTAAACAATGTAATTATTGTATGAAATTTGGTCATATAAATAAATATTGCTGGATAAGGAAGACTCATTGGGAATCTTCATAAGCTAACCCCTAAGGACCCAAACTCATTTGGGTACCTAAAAACAATACTTGAATTGTGATTTTATAGGTATGCCTCAAGTCCACAATAAAAAGTATTTTTCAAAAGGAAATATTGACACTACTTTGTTTATTAAAAAGTATAAGAATGATATTCTAATTGTTCAAATTTATGTTAATGATATCATATTTGAGTCTACTAATAAATTGCTTTGCCAAGAATTTGCTAAGTGTATGACTCGGGAATTTGAAATGAGCATGATGGGTGAGCTTAAGTTCTTCCTTGGTCTACAAATAAAACAAAGAAATGAGGGCATATTCATCAACCAATCCAAATATGTCAAAGACTTAATCAAGAAATTTGGAATGGAAAGATGCAAAAATGTCAAGAATTCAATGAGCACATCAACAAAATTGGACAAAGACGAAAAGGGTAAGAGCATTAATGAAAAGCTCTATAGAGGTATGATTGGATCACTCTTATATCTTACTGCCTCTAGGCCCAATATAATGTATAGTGTATGCTTATGTGCTCACTTTCAATCATTCCTAAAGAATCACATTTGAATGTTGTGAAAAGAATCTTAAAATATTTACATGGCTCATTGAATCTAGGCTTATGGTATCCTAGAAATTCATCCTTTCATATATAGGATATTCAGATGTTGATTATGCTAGAACTCTCTTGGATAGAAAGAGTACTTCAGGAACTTGTCACTTTATCGATGAATGCTTAGTTTCTTGGTTCAGCAAAAAATAAGTTTTAGTTGCTCTTTCTACCGCTGAAGTGGAGTATGTGGTAGCAGGATGTTGTTGTACTCAAATCTTATGGATGAAACAACAACTTAAGGATTATGGTCATAGTTTGGACCATATACCTAGAATATGTGACAATACAAGTGCCAGAAACCTATCTAGGAATCCCATTTACGATACACTTATACAAAACTTCTACCCCGAGCACACACAATGGAGCCATAGACAGTCAAGTTCAACACTCTAGAAGTAAGCATATTGACATAAGAATCATTTTCTTAGAGATCATGTTCAATATGGAGATGTTGTATTGGAATTTATCAATACAGACAATCAATTGGCAGATATTTTCACCAAGTCTCTTAATGAAGAAAGATTTAACTTCATAAGAAGAGAGCTTGGTATGCTTGATGGATTAACCTTATCTTAAATATGATTGTCAAATTTGTCGAATCTTGAATGTTAATTTCTTTCTTATGTTATTTTTTATTGTCAATTTTTTTAAGGTATGAAGTGGCTAACTTGATGGAAATATATGTTATAAGGGATAGAAGCACCTTAGAAATCTTTTAGTCTTGTTTTAGACTTAATTTTATTTATTGAAGATTTAAGGCAATTCATGCCTGTAACATATATTCATGACCGTGATTATAATCACCAAAAGCTCCAGTAGCTTTCATGCCTTGCTTCACGACTGAAGGTAGTGAAGACTATATTTCATGCCCATAACTCTTTTCTTTCACTCCTGTGAAACTCTTTGTTCACGACCGTGACACTTCTTCACGACTGTGAACATTAAACACCAAATAATTACAGAACCGTCTCACGGTCATAAGTAGTGAAGATTGTACTTCACAACCGTGACTCATCTTGTTACCACCGTGAAAGTTCACTATTCACCCTTATGACTATTAAATGTCACGATCGTGAATTGTTTCATATCCTTTATCATGGTTGGAGTGCCTCTTCAACAAACTGTGACCACAACATTTCACGCCCGTGACTATGTCGGCTATAAAACAGTTTTCTGTCGTTTTCTCTCATTTCAAACTCTTTAAATTTTCTCATTTAACACCTTCATTCAATACTTCTCACAGATTCCAGTCCCTTCATAGCCTTTCCCATCTATAAAAACCTTTAAAACTCCTTTCTTTCTTAAAAAATCACAACATCACAAGGTTATCCTCAAAATCCTTGTCATAAAATCTCTCTCCAAAAACCCATTCTCAACTCATCAATGGAACCCGTTCATCAAAATGCACAAGGAAGAAATCCTATACTCGGAGATGCTATACGGACTACCTTCTCAATATCATTCCGGAGCATTATCATCCGAGATATGTCGTTCTTAAGAAAAGGCCTTTGCTTTCGTCACGTTCCTTCGAGTGGAATGCTGCTTGGTCTTGAGACAAGCATGACGGAATAACTACAAGCTTGTCATCTCAATGAGTTTATAGATATCCATCAGCCAACACTACGGGAACCAACTCTTGAGTTTCTTAGCACCTTGCAAGTCTCTCCCACCGAAACAATAAAATTCCAACTTTGCAAGTATCCGAACACTCTCACAGTAATGGAGTTTGGAACAACCTTCAAACTTCCCTCAAATGGTATCCTCAATGAGAGTGAGGTGGAATTCTATGCCAATCCGGCATGGACTCATTTTGGATTAGATTGTAGATGTGACGTGAAAACGATGAAAAGCACCCATCTTCGGTCTTCCGTGCATAAATATTTACATAGGTTTCTGACTTATAGTATCTTTGCAAGAGGCGATAGCAATAGTGCAATCCGTAAATCCGAGCTTTTTCTCTTGGATATGGCCCGAAGATGTCTAATAGTGGCCCTATCTCAATGGTTTGCAAACCATCTTCCCTCAATTGCAACAAAGCCATCAGGAGATATTTTGATTGGTGGGTACGTGACTCACCTTGCAATTGAGCTCAGGTACCTAAAGCTCAATGAGCACAATTTCAACCTCATTCCAGCACATCCTTAAGACCGGCTAGATATCGAGTCTTTTATAAAAATGAGAGCATCGATTCTTATAATTCATGAGAATAATATCTATTACCGCTTCAGCACTCCGGCTGGTGAAATTGTTTAGGAAGATGAGGATTCCAATGAATTCAAAGCTGCCCTCCAAGGAATCCAGCAAAGAAAACTAGTCTGAGTTGAGACAACGACCCCAGAGGTTGAGCAAGAGGTTGGTCAATCCTCGGCCTCTACACCTAACTTGGCTCAGTAGGTGGCTGATCTTTTAGCACCTCACTTTGACATATTGCAGGCTTTCATCGATGAGAGGTTGGAAAACATCAAAGATTTCATGGAGTATCGCATGGATAACCTCAAGGTGGAAGTAGCACACTTTAGAGATGAATTGTGCGGTTCCAAGCCTAGTTAGAGTTTTAGTTTTCTTTTTTCATTTTTTTTACAAGTATTGTGAGTGTAGGATTTTAATTTACTTTTCCAAACTTTGTACTTCCTCTATTTGGTATTAATATAATTGCATCATTTTCGCTTTATGGTTTATTGTTTTTTGTTCTTTTTGTTGATAACAAAAAGGGGGAGAACCTAACAATATATGAATATGCAAATATATGAATGCAAATGTGTTGATATACTTTGCATATACTTAACTAGTTAAAAGCAAATAATTTGATATACTTTGAATATACTTTGCATATACTTAACTAGTTAAAAGCAAACAATTTGATATACTTTGAATATACTTTGCATATACTTAACTAGTTAAAAGCAAACAATTTGATATACTTTGAATATACTTTTCATATACCTAACTAGTAAGCAAAGATCCATGCTATACGTCGCTCAATTCTTGCACTCTATTATGTTTTTTGTCTTAAGCATCTTTTAAGGGGGAGACTTCTCAAAATCACATATTGCTAGATTATTTGTCACCATCAAAAAGGGAGAGATTGTTGAACTTTGAGGGGTATTTCCGTCATTTTGATGCTAACAAATAAAATATCAATAATGTATTTAACAATGCTTGTGTTCTAAGTTTGTTGAACAGGTATGGAATATGATGCAAGAATGAAAGACAATCTTTGAAGGTCAAAATAAGAAAAATAACATGTTCACGTTCGTGATTGATTATATCACACCCGTGATATAGTTTAGCGCCAACTCTCCAACATTTAAAGTTTACGGCCATGAAGGATCATACCAACCGTGAATGATCAAATTAGTCACACCCGTGAAAGATAGTCACGCCCGTGAGATAACATGTCAAATTCATCCAGAGAACTTCACAGCCCGAGTCACCACTTGGACCATGGTTTAGAAGGATATTCACGCCCGTGAAAGTATAAAGTCATGCCCGTACACTTCAAATTCTTTCAGAATGCTTCATAGCCAGAGTCACCACTTGAGCCATGACTTGGAAGAACATTCACGACCATGACACACATATTCATGACCGTGAATGAGGAAAGAGAAACATGTCAGACGCGAAATTAAGAGTTGGTTCAACAGTTATTTTCACATTAAATGCATCCAAATGGCTATAATTCGCTAAGGAAGTATAAATGCAAATTATTTATGAATCCTAAAGAAGAGAACAACAATTACTTTCGAATCAAAATCTTGTTGTAACCATTGTGCATTAATTATTTCAACTTTTATTCTCTGTAAAAATCTATTTGCCCATAAATTCTGAGCATTATAGATTGGTGAGTGTTTTCATTGTAATCTATTACTCAAGTGAGTTGGGTATTTTAATATCTGCTAATTTACACACCGAGTTGCACGTGTCACGAAATTAACGCGTTTGACTAATCGGAATTTAAATTCGGATTTTAATCGAAATTAATCAAGTAATGACTAAATTAAATGATATATGCCTAATTACGTGATTATAAAGTTTAAAGAAGTTGATTTACGGTAAAAGATTGAATTGCAAATTTTGATAAGTTTTAGAGTCAAATTGCAATTTACCAAAAATTTGGAGGATCAATGAGATTGTTTGCTAATTAACATAAGAGATGGGACATTTTAAATTGGTTTGGCTGGCCATAGCATGAGGAAGAACAAGAATTAAATGTGATTAAACCTAATGTCAATAATTTGTCAAAAATTATGGGTCCCATATGAAGACTTTTATGTTTTCCTTTCTTTTCTTATTCTCCTTATTTTCTGCTCTCTTCTTTCTCTCTTTTCTACTAGTCATGTCAGCCATTTCTTTTCCTTCATAGCCAATCTTGATTTCTAGAGAGAGAAAGGAAGAGAAGAAATGGAAAAGATCAAGACAAGATGATCTTCATGGTCTATAACTCCTAAGGAAGCTGGGAAGAGTAAGAAAGAGAAAGAAAATCAAGTTTGGTGGAGAGAGAAAATCTCCAAAGCTATGATTTAGTGAAGAAAAGAGTAAGGTAAGAAGTGATTCTTCTTCTTCTTCTTCTTTTCTTAAAGAAGTTTGAATTTTTGAACTCATCTAAGACTGATATTGAAAGAGAGAGAAATTAGGGTTTTGAGAGAGAATAAGAGAGTTTAGGGTCTTGAGAAAATCATATGAAAATAATGATCTATGATGTTGTAGGAGTTCCAAGTGACAAGGAACAAACACTAAGAAGCAAAGGAAAAGAGAAAGCTACCTAGAAGAGTGAAGAAGAAAGATTAAAGTTTGTGCATAACTTAAGGCAATAGCCTATCTTTATTTGAAATAATGCATGTTTGTATGATAATTGATGATTGAAATGCATTACGGATGACTATGGCATGAAATCTTATGTTAGAGATAAATAATGAGTTTTCTTATGATTTTTTGAATTAAGTGATGCATGTTAGAGAATTTAACTATGATTAAGGCATTTATGTGTATTAGTTATGATATGTTGAATAAAAGACTCCAGAAATGCATGAGTTATGTTGATATGATTTGGTGTAATTCGAATGAATGAAATGTGAATATGCAGATTTTCTGTCAAAAATCGTGGGCGTGACTATCGGGTCACGAGCGTGAACCTGATGGTTCACAGTTGTGATTGATTTGTATCACGGTTGTGACTTTGGTGTGAAAATGGTACTATTCATTCTAGAAGTGTTCATGATTGTGAATCATGGGCATGAACTCATTCACGGACATGAATAAGTAATCACGACCGCGAATGCTTTTGGCACGATTCATTCTAGTAGCATTCACAGCTTTGGATTATGGGCGTGAACTAATTCACGGGCATGAATTAGTAGTCACAGCCGTGAATGCTCTATATTCAAATAAATTACAAATATGATTATCTACTGATGTATCTAGTTAAATAAATGAAAAGATGTTATCTAATATGTATGAGCATGATAAGATGTTTGCAAAACAAGAGAATTGAGATGTTGATACATGAGAATATTTGATGTGTCAAAATTGAGAATGATGATGATGTGATATATAATATGAGGATGATGAAATGGATGTAAAATAAAAATTAAATAAAGATATGTGATTGATGTGAAAATACGAAGATTCCCATTACTCTACATGCGGACTAGAATTAGGATAGATGTCATATTATTAAGGAGGCGAACGGTACCGTATTATATGAGATATTCCTCGATCAATGTGGCTTAAGCTCAGAGAGTGCCATTGATCTGAGATACTCGGTCAATACAGCTTAAGCTCGGAGAGCGCCATTGACTTGAGAAGCTTTGATGAGCACATATAAATTGATGGCAAGGTGGCTTAAGCTCGGAGAGCACCATTGATTTGAGAAGCTCTGTTGAGCTAGATAGTGGACATGGTGGCTATAGCTCTGAGAGCACTCCTGATCCATAACCCGTATCTAGTCAATCCAAATTTAGAATGAAGTGGGCAAGATAATGAAGCTAAGTCAGAAAATAGAAAAAAAATGATGATGATGATATGAGATTGAGATATAATAATAAAGAGATTAACAGAGTAACTTACCATCAAAGATAAATGAAAATAACATTGTATATGTGAGCATGATATTTATACTTGTATGAATTAGGAACATGTTGATAGGAATAACATGCAAAGATTTTAATGCATAAAATGATACATGTTAATGTTTGTTGCATGATATAGTCTATTGCCTCATTTATATGCACCACTAAGCTTAGAGCTTAGCGTAGGAGTTTCTTTCCGCGCAAATATAGAAAGATAGCTAAAGGTGGTAGATAAAGCAAGCGATGATTCTATTCAAATTAAAGCAGCCGATCTAGAAATAGTGGGTCATAAACTTTTGAACTCTTGTAATTTGTTTTCCGCATTATATATACTTATAAGTTGTAAATTAGTTTTCAAAGTTTGTTAAATAGTAAATTGGTATTTATAAATAATATCTTATGTATATAAAATGTACATTATTTATTATATAAGTAGCACACATAAAAGAAAATAGCGATTTAAAGAAGTAAAGAAGACAGGCAGTAGCGCCCTTGCATCCGGGCACGTGCGGTTTGGGTGAGGGGGTGTTACAGAGTTTTTGGTATCAAAGCCCGGTTTGGGCGGTTTTGGGTTTTTAAAAGTGAATTTTGAAAATGTTTATTTCTTGAAGAGTACCCACAATTGAATTTTTGGAATCGATGCTTTAATGATTTGGGTCGTTACCTTTATGTATAGGTAAGGTATGGCTTCTGGATCAAGACGAATAGTAGTGGGAGAAGCTGAGAGTAATGAGCCCTCAGAGGCAAGAGCTTCATCGTGACCAAGTCATCGCCGAGCTGCAGCACCGAGATCTGGTGCTAACTCATCCTGTGAGCAGTCAGCTACTAATACGGGTCAAACGGAGCTCATGAGAAATATGATAGAATTGCTACAAAGAGCATCACAACCAACCTCATATGGATTACAATTTGGGAGACTGAGGAAGTTAGGGGCACCCGATTTTGATGGAAAAAGGGAGGATGATCCTTCAACGGCAGAATTTTGATTGGAATGGATAGAGCGAGTCTTCGATCAACTACACTATACAGATGAGCAGAAATATGAGTATGCAATATCGCTGCTATAGGAGCATGCGTATGACTAGTGGCGCTCTGAGTCACAAAGCATAGAGGCACCCGACCCTATGACATGGGAATTCTTTCTAGAGAAATTTAAGGAACAATATATCCTTCCTATATACACAGATGACAAGAAGAGAGAGTTTCTGACTCTGAAACAAGGAAATATGCCAGTAACATAATATAAGAGGGAATTCACACTTTTATGTAAGTATGCTGAGGGCATTGTATCCAAAAAAAATGATAAATGTCGACGTTTTGAAGATGGGTTGAGGGATACGATCAAGTTACAAGTTTTAGCCCTATGTCTGATGAGCTTCCCCAGTTTACTAGCATTTGTTAGAATAGTTAAAAGAGTCTTGGCGACACAGCAACCTGTGCAGGTTAGTGGGGTTAGTAGATCCGCACCACAACCAAGTGGAGTACAGTCGAGTGGTAAAAGAGCCAGATCTTTTGGTGGTTGAATCCAAGTTGGAGGTTCCAGCAAACCTCAGTCTTATAGGCGGGGACAAACCGCAAGATCTACTTCATCAACAGCCAGTGCATCGACATAGGTATCCCGTAGATCTACAACTCTACCAGTGTGTCAACATTGTGGTCGTTCTCACCCATGAGAGTGTTGGTAGATGACAGGAGTGTACTTGAGATGCGGCTCTAAGGACCATATAAAAAGAGATTGTCCATTGCTACAGTTGGCAAAGGTTCAGGGAGTATCAAGTCGGTACCAATACAAACTATGGGACTAGGCAGAGGCCGAGGACAAGGAAAGGGAGGCCGTACAGGGCCAAACTAGTTTAGGTCAGACACAGTGGAGAGGCCAGAAGGTAGTAGAGTTTCTTTAGTAAGAGCTTATGCCATGCGATGCCAAAAGGAGCAGGATGCACCTGACATCATAGTGGGTAAATTATTTCTCTTTGGCTCTTATATACATGCATTGATAGACCCGAGGTCGACACACTCATACATATGCACACCACCACCGGGTTGAGAGGGTTTAAAACCAGAGACTCTAGAATATGAGATTCTTATGACTAACCCGTTAGGGTACTGTGTGAGGGTTAGTAAAATCTTTCGGGGTTGCCTAGTCAAAATTCAAGATAAAAAATTCCCAGCGGATTTAATAGAGCTACCATTCTATGAGTTCGATGTGATCTTAGGAATGGATTGGCTAGCTCGACACGAAGTGATAGTAGATTGTAGAAGAAGAGAGATGAGGATTAAAGTTTCAGAATAAGAAGAGATAGTAGTGATGAGTGAGAATAAAGGATATTCAGACAATTAGATATTAGTGTTGAAAGCTCGAAAACTCATCAATAAGGGATGTGAGACTTACCTAGAGTATGTGATTGATACCCGAAAGAAAAGTCCGAAGTTGACTGACATCCCAACTATTAGTGAGTTTTCTGATGTGTTCCCTGAGGAGTTGCTAAGACTACCACCTGACCGAGAGATAGAGTTTGCTATTGAATTAGTTCCTGGCACAACTCCTATATCTATTACACCATATAGGATGACACCCATAAAGTTGAAAGAGTTGAAGATACAGTTACAAGAAATGTTAGATACAGGATTTATACGACCTAGTGTATCACCATAGGGTGCTCCAGTATTATTTGTGAAGAAGAAAGACGGTACTCTACGTCTTTGCATTGACTACAGGCATCTTAATAGGGTTACTGTTAAGAATAAATACCCACTGCCTAGGATTGATGATTTATTTGATCAGTTGAAAGGTGCAAGTATATTTTCAAAGATAAATCTTCAATCAGGGTATCATTAACTGAAGATCAAAGGGTCAGATGTATCTAAGACGACATTCAGGACTCGTTATGGTCATTATGAGTTCTTAGTGATGCCATTTGGATTGACAAATGCACCGGCAGTTTTTATGGACCTGATGAACCAAGTGTTCAGGCCCTATATTGATCAATTTGTAGTTGTATTCATTGATGACATTCTTGTCTATTCTAGAGATCGAGTAGAGCATGACCAACATCTCAAAAAATTATTACAGAACTTGAGGGAGAAACAATTGTATGCAAAGCTGTCTAAGTGTGAGATTTGGTTGGAAGCAGTTAGTTTTCTAGGTAATGTAATTTTAGCAGAAGGTATTCGAGTTGATCCTAGTAAAATCGAGGCTATTTTTAATTGGAAACCACCTCACAACATGACTAATATGAGGAGTTTCCTTGGATTGGCCAAATATTATAGGAGATTTGTAAAAGGATTTTAATCTATAGTGAATCCTTTGACACAACTGCTACGAAAAGAGGTCCGTTTTGAATGGACAGATAGATGTCAAGAAAACTTTGATCGATTGAACGCAATGTTGACTGAAGCACCAGTTTTGACTCAGCCTACTCCAGGAAACGATTATGTTGTGTACAGTGATGCAAGTAACAATGGGCTAGTTTGTGTTCTTATGCAAGAGGGAAAAATGATTGCATATGCCTCCAGACAGCTTAAACCTCATGAGCTTAACTATTCAACACATGATTTAGAGCTTGCAATGATAGTTTTTGCTCTTAAGATTTAGAGACATTATCTATATGGAGAAAGATGCTACATTTATACGGACCACAATAGTCTTAAGTATCTTCCTTCACAGAAAGAGTTGAACCTGAGGCAGCGAAGATGGTTGGAATTGATTAAAGATTATGACTGTGTGATCGACTACCAGCTAGGTGAAGCTAATGTGGTAGCTGATGCACTAAGCTAAAATTTTTTGGCTAAGATGCGAGTGGAATCCACATTGATGCAGAGAATTAAAGATGTCCAAAAACAAGATGAGAAGCTAGTAAAGATGGTCAAAGCTGTGAAAATGGAGAAAAGTTAGAATTTTCTTTAACAGAAAATGGTACTGTGTATTTCAAAAACCGGATTTGTGTACCAAGTATAGAAGAATTGAGGTCAGAGATTTTAAAAGAAGCTTATGAAACGGTTTATACTATGCACCCAGGTGGGAACAAGTTGTGCCAAGATTTAAAAGCACAGTACTGGTGGTCAGGGATGAAGAAGGATATCACTGAATATGTTGTTAAATGTCTAATCTGTCAACAAGTGAAAGCTGAACATCAATTATCCACAAGATTACTACAACCGATTTCCATACCAGAATGGAAGTGGGAGAGAATTAAGATGGATTTTGTGTCTAGCTTACCGGTAACTCAAAGAAAGCATGATGCAGTGTGGGAGATAGTGGATCAATTGACGAAGTCAGCACATTTCCTACCAGTGCGGATGGACTATACTTTGAACAAGATGGCTGAGATTTATGTGAATAAGATAGTGAGACTTCATGGAATACCTGTGTCTTTTATCTCCGACAAAGATCCCAGGTTTATGTCGCAGTTCTGGAAAAGTTTACAATAGGCTTTGGGAACTCGACTCAGATTCAGTATGACATTTCATTCGCAAACAGATGGATAATCGGAGCAAGTTATTCAGTTGCTAGAAGATATGATGAGAAGCTCTGTGCTTGAATTTGAGGGAAGTGGGGATCGACATCTACCTCTTATGGAGTTTGCCTATAACAATAGTCATCAAATGAGCATTGGCATGGCTCCTTATGAGGCTTTATACAAAAGAAAGTGTAGGATGCCAGTTTGTTAGACCGAGTTAAATGAGAAAAAGTTGATTGGGCTAGAGATAATTCAACAGACTGAAGAGAAAGTTAAAGTGATCAAGGAAAGGCTAAAGGCAGCATAAGATCGACAGAAATCATATGTTGATTTAAAGAGACGAAACATAGAATATGCAGTACGAGACAAAGTATTTCTTAAAGTTTCACCTTGGAAAAAAGTATTGAGGTTCGGTAGAAAAGGAAAGTTAAGTCCAAGGTTTATTGGTCCTTATAAGATTCTGGAAAGGATAGGACCAGTGGCTTACCGATTAGCTCTTCCTCCGGAGCTAGACAGAATTCATAACGTGTTCCACGTTTCAATGTTAAGAAGATATTGTTCAGACCCGACCCATATTATACCGATTGAAGAAATAGAGGTACAGACAGATATGTCTTATGAGGAGGAACAAGTGGCTATAATAGCTTATGAAGACAAAGTTCTTCGGAACAAGAGAGTCCCTTTAGACAGAATTCATAAAGTGTTCCACGTTTCAATGTTAAGAAGATACCGTTCAGACTCGACCCATATTATACTGATTGAAGAAATAGAGGTACGGAAAAACATGTCTTATGAGGAGGAACCAGTGGCTATAATAGCATATGAAGAGAAATTTCTTCGGAACAATAGAGTCCCTCTAGTTAAAGTTTGGTGGAAAAATCATACAATTGAAGAAGCCACGTGGGAAAGTGAAGAAGTGATGATAAAGCAGTATCCCCAGTTGTTTAACCCAGAATGAACAGGTGAATTTTGAGGACAAAATTTATTTAAGGGGGAGAGAATGTAATATCTGCTAATTTAGACACCGAGTCGTACGTGTCGCGAAATTGACGCGTTTGACCGATCGGTGTTTAAATTCAGATTTTGATCGGAATTAATCAAGTAATGAATAAATTAAATGATATATGCCTAATTATGTGATTATAAAGTTTAAAGAAGTTGATTTACGTTAAAGGATTAAATTGCAAATTTTGATAAGTTTTGGAGTCAAATTGCAATTTACTAAAAATTTGGAGGATCAATCAGATTGTTTGCTAATTAACAAAAGAGATGGGACATTTTAAATTGGTTTGGCCGGCCATAGCATGAGGAAGAACAATAATTAAATGTCATTAAGCCTAATGTTAAGAATTTGTCAAAATTTGTAGGTTCCACATGAGGACTTTTATGTTTTCCTTTCTTTTTTTTTTTCTCTTTATTTTCTGCTCTCTTCTTTCTCTCTTTTCTGCCAGTCACGCCAGCCATTTCTTTTCCTCCATAGCCAATCTTGATTTCTATAGAGAGAAAGGAAGAGAAGAAAGGGAAAAGATCAAGACAAGATGATCTCTATGGTCCATAACTCCTAAGGAAGATGGAAGAATAAGAAAGAGGAAGAAAATCAAGTTTGGTGGAGAGAGAAAATCTCCAAAGTTTTGATTTAGTGAAGAAAAGAGTAAGGTAAGAAGTGATTCTTCTTCTTCTTCTTTTCTTAAAGAAGTTTGAATTTTTGAACTCATCCAAGACTCATATGGAAAGAGAGAGAAATTAGTGTTTTGAAATAGAATAAGAGAGTTTAGGGTCTTGAGAAAATTAGATGATAATAATGATCTATGATGTTGTAGGAGTTCCCAGTGATAAGGAACAAACATTAAGGAGCAAAGAAAAAGAGAAAACTACCTAGAAGAGTGAATGAGAAAGATTAAGGTTTGTGCATAACTTAAGGCAATAGTCTATATTTGTTTGAAATAATGCATGTTAGTATGATAATTTATGATTGAAATGCATTACGGATGACTATGGTATGAAATCATATGTTAGAGATAAATAATGAGTTTTCTTATGATTTGTTGAATTAAGTGATGCATGTTAGAGAATTTAACTATGATTAAGGCATTTATGTGTATCAGTCATGATATGTTGAATAAAGGACTCTAGAAATGCATGAGTTGTGTTGATATGATTTGGTGTAATTAGAATGAATGAAATGTGGATATGCAGATTTCCTGCCGAAAGTCATGGGTGTGATTATCGGGTCACGGGCGTGAACCTGATGGTTCACGTTTGTGACTGATTTGTATAACGATTGTGACTTTGGTGTGGAAATGATACTATTCATTCCAGAAGTGTTCATGGTTGGGAATCATGGGCGTGAACTCATTCATGGGCATGAACTAATTAACGGGCATGAACTAATTCACAATCGCGAATGCTTTTGGCACTATTCATTCCAGTAGCATACACGGCTTTGGATTACGGGCATGAACTAATTCACGGGTATGAACTAATTCACGGGCATGAATTAATAGTCACAGCCGTGAATGCTCTATATTTAAATAAATTACGAATATGATTATCTACTAATGTATCTAGTTAAATAAATGAAAAGATGTTATCTAGTATGTATGAGCATGATAAGATGTTTGCAAAACAAGAGAATTGAGATGTTGATACATGAGAATATTGATGTGTTGAAATTGAGAATGATGATGATGTGATGTATAATATGAGGATGATGAAATGGACGTAAAATAATAATTAAATAAAGATATATGATTGATGTGAAAATACGAAGATGCCCATTACTCTACCTGCGAACTAGAATCAGGATAGATGACATATCATTAAGGGGGCGAATGGTACCGTATTATATGAGATATTCCTCGATCAATATGGCTTAAACTCGAAGAGTGCCATTTATCTGAGATGCTCGGTCAATTCAACTTAAGTTCGGAGAGCGCCATTGATTTGAGAAGCACTGTTGAGCCAGATAGTGGACAGGGTGGCTATAGCTTTGAGAGCGCTCCTGATCCATAACCCGTATCTAGTCAGTCCAAATTTAGAGTGATGTGGGCAAGATAATGAAGTTAAGTCAGAAAATAGAAAAAACAATGATGATGATGATATGAGATTGAGATATAATAATAAAGAGATTAACAGAGTAACTTACCATCAAAGATAAATGAAAATAACATTGTATATGTGAGCATGATATTTATACTTGTATGAATTAGGAACATGTTGATAGGAATAGCATGCAAAGATTTTAATGGATAAAATGATACATGTTAATGTTTTGCATGATATAGTATATTGCCTTATTTATATGCACCACTAAGCTTAGAGCTTAGCGTGAGAGTTTCTTTCCGCGCAAAGATAGAAAGATAGCTAAAGGTGGTAAATAAAGCAAGTGATGATTCTATTCAAATTAAAGCAGCCGATCTCGAAATAGTGGGTCACAAACTTTTGAACTCTTGTAATTTGTTTTCCGCATTATATATACTTATAAGTTGTAAATTAGTTTTCAAAGTTTGTTAAATAGTAAATTGGTATTTATAAATACTATCTTATGTAAATAAAATGTACATTATTTATTATATAAAAAAATATCCTGCTCTGTAGCACACATAAAAGAAAATAGCGATTTAAAGAAGTAAAGAAGATAGGCAGTAGCGCTCCCACATCCGGTCACGTGCGATTTGGGTGAGAGGGTGTTACAGGTATATTGGGTTAAGAGTGAAACACTTGTAAGAGTTATTTGTGTGAGCCATAAGACACAATGAATTAGTTTATTGTGTGAGCTATTAAAACAAAAGAGAATTTATGGGTTAGGTGTTAGCCATTGATAGAAACATCATACTTAGGAGTGAGCTTGTAAAACTCTATTGTAACACTTAGTGTGTTAGTGAAACTCCCAATTGAGATTGGGGAGAAGAGTAGGGTTTGTTAATACCCGAACCTCTATAAATTTCTTGTGTGATATCTCTCCATCCCTACTCTATTTAATTTTATTCTGCACTTAAAAGTTAATTTTTTTTAATATCCAATTCAACCCCCCTTCTTGGTTTATTATCTAGGCAACAATATTCTTTACTTGCTTCAATATATTTGATATTATTGCCCAAGAACTCTCAACACTGACTATTTGGATATGAGTTATGGACAAGGATGCTCTCCGATCTTAAGCCATCCTGCCACTATCTATAAATATGTGTCAGTCCAGACTCCTCAAGTCAATGGCAATAGTCCAGGTTAGCCATATTGACTGAGTAAACATATAGCTTATGCATGCAATATCATCTGTAATAACATGTGTCAGTCCAAGCTCGTCAAGTCAATGGCACTCTCCTTAAGCCATATTAACTGGATAAACATATAACTACTGTACCGTATGCCCTATTAATGGTGCACTATCTATCCTACTACTAGTCTTAGTATCGAGTCTGGTTTTAACTTGTTCATATTGCCTTTATTACACTTCAATATAGCATTCATATAATATATCAAGTATACTTTGTTCATGTGGAAATACATCATGTAACATTCTCATGCTAGAAATCATATATGCATACTTTAATCGTATCATTATAAAACATGTGCATAGCCATTGCATTGAAAAAAATTATAAATCTCATTAAAAGTAAGCTTCACGAGCATGAACTACATGTTCACGGCTGTAAAGGTTCATTCATGGGAACCCCTACCCATGAATCAAATCGTGAACTGTGTCATGAATACTTTTATCCATTTTGTTCACTTTCTTCATGAGCATGACATTATATAGTCATGGGTGTGACATTGTTCGTAAGATGAGATTCACATGAGTGAATTTGGATTTTCCAATAGTTGACAGTATTAAAAATATATATTCATTACAAGTCACACACAAGGCTCTAAGAATTGTCCTATGACAACCTTTTCCTATCAATATTTTCATCACATCATGCATTAAACACATGTTAAAGGATCATTCAATATATATAATCACTACACTTACCATTTTCTTATTAATCAACTGTTCTTTTCAAGCATTTATGCTTTCATATACATTTAATCATTTCCTACTTACCTCTTTCACCCATTAGGCATCACCATTTATTATTTCATAAATGTCTATTTAGGCCCCTTTATTACATATACATTAACATTCTTTATTAAGACAATTCTTTCCTAACTTAGCATTCATACTCATAACCTTTATTCAATTACATTTATCATGACATTTATTACTACTTTTCATCTTACCATAGTCAACAGCTAGCATTTAAAGCTTTCAATTCATTTATCATATATTTATCACATAACATGTCGTATTTTAGAATATAAATACATATATGTACATACCTTTAATGGAGCCTCAAAAAACAAGCTTATTTCAAGCTTGTTTATCCTTATGGTAGATTCCACCACCTCATTTTCACTTTTTATCACATATAACATATCTATATCAAAAACTATAACCTTTAAACTTAGCTATTAAAGCCATTAGGATGAAAACTCTAACTTTAACCCTTTCAATATCCTTAAACTCATATAATCCCTTACTAACACATGTTATAACTTTTAAACAACTTAAAAAGGGGTTTTAATCTTAATCTCTTAAGATTAAGCCTTAACCTAACCCATTTGGAAATGGGTCTTTACCATAAATGAATCATATGTGATTAAAGCTATGAAAGCTTGTAAAGAAGAATGAGAAATGTGATTCCTTACCTTACTCGAAGGAAACACATATGGGATGGAAGATTCGACTTCTATGTTACTCCTAGGGTTTGTCCTCCTCAAAACACCTATTCTTTAATCTCATTTTGTCCAAAATCTTGCTTAATCTTTGATCTTTTACTTTGGTTTAGGTTTTTAGGGCTCGGAATCAAAAGAAAAACATCAGCATTTGCCACTAATAGGAGAATCTTCAAGTTTAAGGGCTTCTTTTTTATTTTTTGTCGTGAGAGCAAGAAATGACAACTATTCTGATTTTATAGCTGATGATGTTTACGGGTGTGACAACCCTTGCACGACTGTGAATATGTTAAATCCCATAATTCCATCTTCTGATGGTTCATGGTCGTGAAAGAGAGGTCACGAGTGTAAACCTTATCACATTTTACTTTCTTGTTTCTTTTCAACTCTTGACTCATAACTTTTAAACATACTTATCTTTTCTAAATTCTTTTTAATTACTAGGCCCTAATTATGGGCGTTACATTTCTCTCCCCCTTAAAAGAATTTTGTCCTCGAAATTACTTGTAGTGTCGTATTAAAACAGCTAAGGTTACTGTGCTTTTATCACTTCTTCAATTTTCCACATAGCCTCTTCCTTTGCATGATTCCTCCATTGAATTTTAACTAATGGTACTCATTTGTTTCTAAGCTCTTTAATTACTCGAGCCAATATCTCAATCGGCTCTTCCTCATATGTGAGGTTTGGTCTGACCTCTATATTTTCTGCCGTGATAACTGGTGACAGATTTGACTTGTATTCTCTCAACACGGAAACATAAAAAATATTATGAATCTTGCTTAACTCTGGAGGTAAAACAATTCTTTAAGATTTGTGCATAATTTAAGGCAATAGCCTATCTTTGTTTGAAATAATGAATGCTGAACATGATTTTAGATAAATGAATTTCAAGGATGATGATTATGGCATGAAACCATAGGTTTAGATATGTATGAATGAGATCCTTGTGAGACATTGAATTAATGATGCATGTTAGAAAATCTTGTATGATAAAGACCTTTACATGTATTAGAAAGTAATAAGCTGAGTAAAGAACCTTAGAAATGCATAAAATAGAAATTTGGTATAATTTGGATGATATTAGAATGAATGAAAAGTGAATATGCAGATTTCCTGCTGAAAGTCATGGACGTGACTATCTAGTCACGGGCGTGAACTTGAGGGTTCACAATTGTGACTGATTGTGTCATGGTTGTGACTTTTGTGTGGAAATGGTACTATTCATTCCAGAAGCATTCACGGTTGGGAATCACATGTGTGAACTCATTCACGGGCATGAATGAGTATTCACGACCGTGAATGCTTTTGGGCGATTCGTTCCAGTAGCGTTCACGGCTTGAGATTATGGGCATGAACTAATTCATGGGCGTGAATTAGTAATCATAGTCGTGAATGCTCTGTATTAGTAATTATGAATGTGGTTATCAAATGAGGATTTCAGATAAATAAATGAAAATCATTATCTATCCATGGAAATGAGAATGATTATATATATAAATATTGATGTGTCAAAATTGAGAATTATGATTGATGTGAAAATATGAAGATGCCCATTACTCTACCTGCGGACTAGAATCAGGATAGATAACATGTCATTAAGAGGGCGAACGGTACTGTACTATGAGATATTCCTCAATCAATGTGGCTTAAGCTCAGAGAGCGCCATTGGTCTGAGATGCTCAGTCAATATGGCTTAAGCTCGGAGAGTGCCATTGACTTGAGAAGCTTTGATGAGCACATATAAATTGAGGACAAGGTGGATTAAGCTTGGAGAGCGCCCTTGGTCCGGTTATTCATCTATGATGAAATTATACTCAATCAATGTGGCTTAAGCTCGGAGAGCGCCATTGATTTGAGAAGCTCTGTTGAGCCAGATAGTGGACAGGGTGGCTATAGCTCTGAGAGTGCTCCTGGTCCATAATTCATATCCAGTCAGTCCAAATTTAGAGTGATGTGGGCAAGATAATGAAGATATGTCAGAAAATAAGAAAAGAAAAGAAAAGAAAATGATGATGATATGAGATTGAGATATAATAATAAAGAGATTAACAGAGTAACTTACTATCAAAGATAAATGAAAATAACGTTGTTTATGTGAGCTTGATATTTATACTTGTATGAAATAGGAACATGTTGATAGAAATAGCATGCAAACATTTTAATGCATAAAATGATACATGTTAATGCTTGTTGCATGATATAGTATATTGCCTTATTTATATGCACCACTAAGCTTAGAGCTTAGCGTGGGAGTTTTCTTCTGCGCAGATATAGAAAGGTAGCTAAAGGTGGTAGATAAAGCAAGCGGTTATCCTATCCAAATTAAAGCAGCCGATCTCGAATAGTGGGTCACAAACTTTTGAACTCTTATAATTTGTTTTCCGCATTATATATACTTATAAATTGTAAATTAGTTTTCAAAGTTTGTTAAATAATAAATTGGTATTTATAAATACTATGTTATGTAAAAAAAAATGTACATTATTTATTAAATAGAAAAAAAATATAGCAATTTAAGGAAGTAAAGAAGACGAGCAGTAGCACCCCCACATCCAAGCACGTGCAGTTTGGGTGAGGGGGTGTTACAGCTGTTATTTGCAAAAAAATTCTAGATAGAAAATGGAGATAAAAAAGGAAGAAGAAGAAACAAAATTTCAAAGTTGGGACCCACCATAACTAATATCTTGATATATTTGCATAATTAACACAATATTGTGATTTAACTTAGGAAATATTCTCCCCTCTTATTTGGCCAGTTATCTCTATATATTTTACATTCAAATTATGTTTTTAATTAGTAAATATCTAAGTTGGTTCCTCAAATTACAAATTTATTCCAAAATTTTCTAAACTTTGTTTTTAGGTCCTTTATCACAATTTATCATCTTTACACCTTTTATATATTTTATTAGGAATTACCAATAACTATTTATCATTATTTTAATTTTTCTTCAATCAAAATCCAAATTTAGACTCATGTTGGATCGACGTGTTGATTTCATGATACAAAAATCTTAGGATCTAATTTAATGGATATGACATACCCTGACAATGGAAGAGTTTTCATATGTGTTCCCAAAAGACCTACTAGGGCTATCTCCAAACAGAGAGATAGAGTTTTCCATATAGTTCGTTTCAAGTACAACACTGATATTAGTGACACCTTACATAATGGAACCTTCAGAGCTGAAAGAGTTAAAGGCTCAATTGTAGGATCTATTGGATAAAAGCTTTATTAGACCGAGTGTATCTATATGGGATGCACCAATATTATTTATAAAGTAGAAAGATGGGTCTATGAGGTTGTGCACAAACTATAGATAATTAAATAAGTTGATAATAAAAAATGAGTATTTGTTGCTATGGATCGATGATTTGTTTGATCAGTTAGAGGGTGTATGAACTTTCTCCAAGATTGATTTAAGGTCGGGATATCATCAGTTAAGGATTAAGGCAAATGATATAGTGAAGAAAACCTTCAAAACTAGATGTAGTCACTATGAGTTTTGGTTCTTCCCTTTGGGTTGACCAATGCTCAAGCAGTCTTTATGGACTTGATGAATAAGATCTTCAGGTTATTCTTAGATCAGTTAATGGTGGTCTTCATCGACGACATCTTGGTGAATTCTAAGGGTCAAGAGGAGTATGATCGACATTTGAGGAGAGTGCTCCAAACCTTCAGGGAATAAAAGTTGTATGCCAAGTCTCCAAATGTGAGTTTTGGCTTGATGAAATGACTTTTCTTAGACATGTAGTGTCAACAGATGAGGTTAGACTGGATCCTAGCATTGTTAAGGCGATCTTGAATTGAAAGCCTCCTAGAAATGTGGCAGAGATTATGAGTTTTCTTGGATTGATAAGGTATTACAGGAGATTTGTTAAGGGGTTTTCCATGATTGTCTCTCCATTGACTAGATTGTTGAGGAAGGATATCAAGTTTGAGTGGACAGACAAATGTTAGCACGACCTTGACGCATTCAATAGTATGATGATTGATGCTCTAGTCTTGACATATCCAGTTCCTGATATGGAGTATGTCATCTATAGTGATGAGTTTCATAAAGGATTGGGTTGTGTATTGATGCATGAGAGGGAAGGTATTCACTTATGCTTTTAGAAAATTAAAGTCAAACGAGAAGAAGTATCTGACACATGACCTAGAGTTGGCATCCATTATTTTTTCCTTGAAGATATGACACCATTATTTTTATAGGAAAAAGTGTTTCATCTACACTAACCACAAGAGTTTGAAGTATCTTCCTACATAGAGAGTTGAATTTGAAGCAAAGGAAATGGTTAAAATTGATTAAGGATTACAATTTCATGATTGACTATCTTCCAGAAAAGACCAATGTTATAGTCGATGCACTAAGTAAGAAGACCTTAGTAGAATTGCACATTTGTCCTACCTTGAACTAAGTGATCAAAGACTCACAAAAGTAGGATGCCAAGTTAATTGAGATAGCCGAGTTGGTCTTTAAAGGGCCAATTATATGTGCTTAATAAGGAAGATTTGAGACAAATAATCTTAGAGGGAGGATATGAGACTAGATCACAAAGTTCACTACCAAATGTTTGACTTATCTGCAGGTTAAGGCAAAACATCAGGTACATTCAGGGTTGTTGTAGCCAATCACGATTCTAAAATGGAAATGGGAAAGGATCATGATGGATTTTGTGATTAGATTGCCTTTGACATTGAGAAAATATGACATCATTTGGGTCATTGTGAATAAAGCTTATAAAGTCAGCTTACTTGTTGCATATCAGAAGGGACTACCTATTGAACGTGTTAGCAGAGTTATATGTGAACGAGATAGTACACCTATATCAGATAGAGATCCATGGTTCACATCACAATTTTGAGAGAGTCTACATCAAGCTTTAGGTATCAAGCTCACCTTCAGCATGAATTTTTATCCCTAAATGGATGGACAATCGAAAAGGGTGATCTAGATCTTAGAAGACATGATGAGGAGTTATATCATATAGTTTGAAGGAGGCTAGGACAAATATCTACCATTGATGGAGTTTTCCTACAACAATAATTATCAATCTAGCATTGAGATGACCCCCTAGAAGGATCTCAAGAAGAGAGATATAAAATACAAAGTAGGCAATAAGGTGTTTCAAAAGGTTCTCAGATTTAGAAAGAAGGGCAAGTTGAGCCTTAGGTTCATTGAACCTTATGAGATCTTGGAAAGGATTGGACCAATTGCCTACAGACTTGCCTTGCTACTAGAGTTGAGCATGATACACAATGTCATTCATGTGTCCATATTGATAAGGTACAAGTTGGATCCTTCTTACATCATTCCAACCAAGATCATTGAAGTGAGATCGGACTAGTCTTATGAAGAAGAACCAGTAGAAATCTTAGATTGAGAAGCCAAGGAGTTTAGGAACAAGCAAGAACCACTAGTTAGGGTCATATGGTAGAATCATGCTATAAAATAGGTGACATGGGAAAACGAGAAAGTGATGATGACATAATACCTCTAACTTTTTTGTTGCAATATAACAGGTAAATTTTGGGGACAAATTTTTTTAAGAGGGAGATAAATATGATGCTTGTTAATTAGAGTTTATAACTTATGTTGGTTATTCGAGAGATGGACATGGAATGGATACGTAACATCCAGTGATTTAGGCCCCAATTGTGCGACTATAGTGGGATGTGTTGGTTCAATCAGAGTCTAAATTTGAATCCATAAAAAATAACTAATATTAAGAAAAAATAATTAAGGGTGTTATTATTTGGAAATTAAAAAAATTAGTGCTAGAACTGGAAAAAAATAAAATTTTTCTATGGACAAATCAGTATTATAGGAATTATTGGGGGAAAAAGTGTGAAGATGAGGAAATTGGTGGAAAATAAGGAATTTCCAAAGTTTAAAAGTTAATCAAGATTAATTAAGTTAATACACCAATAAAAATTAGAATTAATTTTAATTAGTGGGACCCACTAATTAATTTTGGGACCCATTCCTTAATCTTACTATAAAAGTAAAAAAGATGAAGAAATTCTACATTATTCCACCTAAAAAAAATCTAACTCATCTTCTTCCTCTCTTTCACCCTTTGTGTTGTCCACCTATGCCTCTAGAATGTTCCATTTTTGCTTCAATTCAAGCTTGAAAAAGAAACAAAATTTTAGTTTTGAGAGAGAAAAATTCAGAAATTAAAGAGTTATTTCCATAAAGAGAGTTAAAGAGCAAGAAGGAAGGAAGAAAAAAGAAAAGAAAAGGGAGAAATTTTGGAATAAATTCGGCCCACCTTGGAGATCCGTTGAGGTGATTTTATTCTTCTTACATTCAACATTTTTCCTTCCATTTGAGACCCATAAGAATGATAGATATGATTAGGATTGGTAGATTAAGGTTATTTGGTAAGAATGGACCTAGAATTTGAAATTTGTAATTAGTTGAAGAAAAGTGAAGTTAAACTTTTAATGAATGATAATTGATATTAGTTAATTGTTTTATGGCTTAAAAATTAGAGAAAGATAACTCTAATGGAGGAAGGAGGGGCTGCCTTAGTTAAGGTAATTTGGAAAAAATTGAAATTAATCTAGGAGCAACACAATTGGTGATAAATGAGGTGTGATTAGAATGTTGATTTGAAGAAAATAAATTGGGACCTATGATAAAATTTTTGGGCAACCATGACATATCAACCTCAGCACTTCTTGGCTAAATTAAAGTATAAAACATATTAGGAGCATTAGAATTTTATGTAGGCATGAAAAGTTTTGAAAATGAATGATAGAAATGAGATATGGTATAGTTGTGTAGGAAAACCAAATGAGCAAATGAGAGGCCCTCAAGAGGGTGACAAAGGTAAGGAGAAATCAAATTAGTGAGGGGAGGAAAAGAAGGAAAAAGGGAAGCTACAAGTCTGATTAGGTATATGCTTTATTGATAAAAGTCTTACATGTTGTTTAAATGTGTGAAATTATGTATTAATATTTTATATGAATGTGGTTTTCAATGGAATGTGATTAGTTATTGCTTTAAATTTTTTTTTATGTTAATAGGACTAAATGGTATGAAAACATTGTAACAAATGGGGGAGAAAAAAATATGTAATATGTATATGTATGAATGATATGCAATATATATATGTTAGCATATGCATGAATTAATATGTTTAGCTTCAATAGGATCAAAAAGTTTAATCAATTTGAATTTTGCATGTATTAATCTATGTATTGCTTTTGGAATGATACTTTGGTCTAATTGGTACTAGTTGGATTGTTCTTGAACTTAATTGATTTTATGTTTTTGGCTTGAGCATGTGGCATGCTTGTTTTCTTTAAATTCAATCTTTTATAAGCATCATTTGAAGGGGATAAAATCATTTATCCTTAGCCACATATTGCACAATTATATGTCACCATTAAAAATGGAGAGATAGTTGAACATTAAAGGGTATTTTTGTCATATTGATGATAACAAATAATTGAGCAATGGAAAATTTGACCTAGTTTATGTTTTAAGTGTTTAGATAGGCTAAATTACCCTTCAATCATTAAAGCTAGTTGAATATAGTCATTTGAAGTTGAAAAAGTGAATTTTAGAAGATATTCATACCCATGACACATTGGTCATGCTCATGAATGAAGAGATTTAGGCATGTTACAGAAAAGTGTCATGCCCATTAATTGAGTCAATTATGCTCGTGAAGACTTGCGGCACCAAAGAATTAAACTAAATTGTTCATGACTGCAAAGAAACTAACTAACCATGAAATAAGCTTGTTACTCTCGTGAAAGAACATGCCAATTTCAATAGATTGTTTCACGGTCATCTTCACCACATCAATCAGGGCTTGCCAAGAACATTCACGCCCATGAAGCTTCATTCATGCTCGTGAAGCTGGAAAGTTAAAGTTGTCAGATGCGATTGAAAAAGTGATTGAACAACTATTTCCGCATTCAATGCACCCCAAATGACTTTATTTCTTAAAGAAAGTATAAATAATACACTTTTTTTTTACTTCCAAATGTTAGAGAACTAATTATTGATCAATTTAAAAAACTTCAACAACAATCTTTCTCTTCCATATGATTTATGTTGGAAGCCATTAAAGCTTAAGAGATATTGAATTTACTAGGTTATTTGTAAGGATTTTTGTGTGAGCAATTGAAACACAAAGATTTAGTTATTGTGTTAGCCAATAAAATATAATGGTTTTAGGTTAGGTATTAGCCAACAGTGAAAACACATGATAATTAGGAATGAGCTAGATAAAACTCCATTTGTATCTTTTTGAGTTAGTGAAATACCCAATTGTGGTTAGGGAGAAGATGTATGGTTCATTAACACCTGAATTGCTATAAATCTTATGTCTCATATCTCTTCTTTTCTCTCTTCACTTTTTCCATTGTTATTATGTTTAGAAATTTTATATTATCCACTAATTCATCCTCCCTTATTGGTGATTGTTTGGGCAACATGACTAAGCATAAAAGTGTATTAAATGGTATAAATAGTAAACCAATAACAAAATATGATGACATAAAATTTAAGTTTTATCGAGGCTAGAATATAGTAGGATGAACAGATTGGTATGCCAATTAGGGAGTTATGACCTTATAGCCCACTATAATGGTTGTAAGGCCTGTTCATATAGGCCAAATGCCCTTTCTTAATACATATGGCAAGATATTGTATGTTATACAATGATGCACAATGTTCAACTATATAGGCTTTTGTTATATGGCTGAAATGCTCATCTATCACAGTCATATGGCCTGTATATCCTTATGTATCCCTAGGGACTAGTCTAGGTAGTGATGGGCAACAGATAAAATAATACATAACACACAAACAAGTATTAAAATGAGATATATTGATTCATATGTTGTTAATATTGAATATTGCTAATGCATGGATGTATATATATATAATGTTATGTTAATTATGAAAGTCATTGACTAGTGGTGGTAGCATGAATGCCTGTGTTCAATGCAATATACTACAGAAAAGTACTTTAGAACTAAAAGTACCTCCAGGTAAATACTAAAAGGATCAAGTTAAACCTATGTATATGTATATGCGAGTAGCACATGTTGGCACATTATGAATAGTAAGGGATGAAAGTCAATGTAATATATATAGAGATGCAATGTTTAGATGAAATGACATAAGTAATGATAAGAATAATGTTAAATGGCTACATAAGAAAATATAATATAGCAAAATGCAATGGAATAAACAATATATGTAGCATAACTTGATAAATATAATAATAATATCAAAAGTGTAATATCTAGTGTCGATAAGAAGAAATAAAAGCAAAAATAAATGCTTTTAAAGTATGAAAATGATTTATGTATAGAGTAAACTATTAAGGCGAGTATGAGATGAAAATTTTGTTAGAGAAGTGCTCTAAAGGCAATCACTTTTAGCACTTATTGTACAAATTTATTTGATTAATACAAGGCTTTTTCATTAATTTGATGTTCATTTGATATATGAATTGATAAGTGATCTTAAATCAATTAATGAAGTCCTTGATACATATATCATAGTGCGAGCTAGGCAGGCTATTGGCCAGCCTTGCGGGCCAGCTAGGCTGCTCAGCGGCAGCCCGCAGCAAGCCCAGCGCGCCTGCAGCTTCCATCCGTTGGCCAACGGCTGTAATTGGCCATAATTAGGCCAATTATGGCCAATTACTATTCATTAGTTGCCATTTTCTCCATTTTTGACTTTTCATCTTATTTTTGAATTTGATTCAAATTGAAAAGACATAAAATGACAGAAAATAGACATGAAAATATTTTTTGTGAAAAAAAATATTTTTAAAACAACAAAAATTCTCTCAAGAACACTTTCAAAGCTAGCACTTTGAATTTGTTCAAACCATTTTCTCTTAATAGTTTCTTCTTCATTCTTCGCGTGGATTATCATTAGAGACATCCTAGTGTGGATTGTTGTGGTTTGCTACAACCCAACAAAGTGAAGATTTGAAGAACAAATAAAAATTACAAGGTATAATTTTTAACATTTACATTTATATAAATTAGTTTTAATGGTACAAGTATGATATTTTGTTTTAGGTTTTGAAAAATTTTATTTTTCGCTGCGTTTATAAATATGATTCATTCTTCAAAACCTAACAAATTTTGGGTGATAACTAGTTAAGCCATATGGTAACTCTAAGTACTAGCGAAATAAATGGTAGTACTTATAGGGGTACATGAGTGATTATTCATTAAGGATAAAAGAATGTGGCATAGTAATTGTGTATAGGAGAGAGATAAAATGGCAAGTAGTATTAAACAAAGGAATATAGTAAATAGTAATTGGTTTGCTTAGTGAATATACTTTGTGAAACTAGATTAATATATAACCTTAAAAAAAAGAAGAGAAAGAGGCTTAAGTAATAGATACTGATTGAAATGCTTGTTTTTGAGTATATGTATATCAATTACAATTATAATCTCTTAACTATTATATTATTATAATAAAAATTTCCAAAAAGCAAGTACTACTAAACATTGCTTAGCATAAGAGTTGTTTAATTCTCTTGCATAGGTAGAGAAAGTGGAAATCAATAGATGGCAACTGAAGTTAGCAAAAGTCAGTGGAAGTTCATACCCAGAGTAGTAGCCAAAAGCCCAAACTATGGGTTAGTTACTTTTGCCACACCATGTATATTTTGTCAAGCATGATGCATGTCTAAATCAAACTTGACATGTACTAACTTTGAAAACAGGAATTGCATTTAAGATCATGTCCATGAACACACAGGAGTGGGATGTTTATAAGTGTGATTTAGGAATATAGATGTCCTAGAGTGCTTGACTAATTATGTAACGACTAATGTCCAAATATTCTGTAAGAACCTAGAAATGGCCAAACCATGCGGCCTAAAATAGTTAACCCAGGTTATTACTAATAGTTGGTGTATAGTCTTATAAACTTCTCTTTCATCAGTTATTCTTTCCAATGTGGGATTCGGAAGCTAACATGCCAAGCTAACACCTCTCTAGATTTGAGTTATTTATATTTGGCCTAGAATATCTCCTGTGTCTCATCGACATGGAATTTGCCTAGGGATGTTATAATTCATCCACCCATATGGGACACAATATCCTCATTGAGGTTTGTCCTACCATTACTCAAGGTTGCATACAAAGTTGCTCTCATATCAAACTATAATATTTCTGGTCCAACTGTCATGCAACAACCTACAAATGGTTAAACCACATGTTCTAAAATGGTTAACTTAGTTTCTTAGTAGTAGTTAGTATATAGCCTTATAAATTTCTCTTTCATTCTTTATTCTTTCCAATGTGATATTCAGAAGCTATCAAGTCAAGTAAACATCTCACCATATTGGAGTCCTTTATATTTGGCCTAGAATTTATCTTGTGTTTTGTCATTATGGAATTTGCCTAGAAATGTTACAGATTATGTTTAAAATAATTTAGATAAGTAAGAGAGCAAGGTGAATACGTGGCATCACCTTATTTAAGGGGTGTTAAACAACTCATAAGAAAACACAAAATAAGCAAAAATTCACAAAATCGTAAAAGCCAAAAAGAATGTATAAACCTCAACTTGCTCTAGGCTATCCTTTTCCCTACAATTTTTTTTTTACTTTTTCTCCCTTTCTACATCTCCTACCTTGTTGTCTCTCTTCTCTCCTTGTGTTGTCGCAGTTATTTCATGCAAAATTTTATTATTCCCTACCATGAACATTTATACACTACTAATTTACTACTAATTAAACTTATGTCCTAATTCTAATTTATTATATATAATTGAATTTAAACTCAAAATAACTCATAGTTGGTCACGGTTTCAATGAGTTTAGGGTTGTCCAAAATTAAATTAAATAATTCATGTAGCACCTTTCGATATAATTAAGACTAAACTCAATTAAACTAAAAGATGCTACAATGCATATGAGTTAAAATTTTAAAATTTTCAAAAAATAAACTTTCATGCACTATGGCCATGATGACTTAATAAAATGAAAGCATTCTTAAAATCATGAATTCAATTTGAATAAAATAAAAGTTTAATACAAAATATACGGGCATACATAAGCCCAATTTTTACAAAATGTATAGTTATAAAACTACATGTCTCTGAAAATACAGCATGTAAAGTTATAGCTACCCAACACATGGAAAAATAACCAAAAATAAGATACAACAGTGCACCACCCACCCCAAATGAATATCCTTGACTTTGATCACTGGGCGTCTTCCTCTGTTGGTCCTCCCCTACACTCCAAATCTGCACATGAAAAATCCATACGCTAAGCAACTCGTGTAGAGTGGTACATAACAATGTGCAAGGCATACAACAACTTATACATAATATGCATGATATACTCACCGAGCTACTAGGATGACTTATCTAGAACTCTGCATATACACTAGCTCATATACTACATGACATGCCATTAGAGTTATATATATATAATACACATCACTAAATGCCATATGAACAGTCACCCAGTATCATACACATATTTATCTTACATAACAATCTAATAATTATCTTACCTTTGCCAACCTACTCATAACTAGACTAAAATGGATATGAGTAACTTAGGCCCTTTCTCTCCCCCCTTCCGAGGCTTTCTGGTCTGCTAATCTCTAGGCTATAAAATATATAATCTACCGAGGCACTTTAGTCCACTAACCTCTAGGCCTTTAAATATATAACCCACCGAGGAGCTTTGGTCCATTAACTTCTAGACTTCCAAATATATAACCCACTGAGGTGCTCTAGTCTGCTAACCTCTAGACTTTCAAATATATGACTCATTGAGATGCTCTAGTATGCTAACCTCTGGGCCTTCAAATATATATGATGAATATAGGTCACTCGACACTGAATTTTGGCATGCCATCTATTCTAGCTCAGGTCCTAGTCAGAGTATTGGACTTATAGTATTATCATACACACATTCATATTATTCATTACCATATTTTATATAAATCTCATGATTTCTATAATCATATATTTCCATACCATACTACAGCCTCTCAACGAATCAAATCCAATTTAAAACGAAACATATAAATTTTTTTGTCATTAACAACTTCACATCCGTGAATAACCATTCATGACTGTGAAGTACCACTTCATGGATATTCTTCCCATGAACCAAGCTGTGATTCAACCATGAATTAGCACACATTTATGACCGCGATCACCCCTTCAAGAGTGTGAACCAAATCGTGAAGCTGCCCATGAACAGGTCTACTTTAGTAACAAGAATGCATCTCATGACATTCACACTTGTTAACCCATCCTTCATGGTAATGAATCTAAAAATTTTTCCAAAAAACAAAGCATCACAAATCATGCCAAATCAACATGCAATACTCACTACGGTTGACTAATGTTAACCACCCTATCAATATTCTAGCATGCATTCAAGTTATATATCATGACTATATCATCTTTACTCATTCATCAGCTAACACATGCCTTTAAAGTAAAGAACACAGAAAACACAGAGTAATGGCCTTAAGTGTTGTTATGAATAAACCTTACACCTAGGATGGATATTGGCTAAAGCTTGATCTCTTCAAGCTTGTTCTCTCCCTTGAGATGGAGTTCCAGTACTCCCTCCAAGTCCTAGAAAGTTGAAGAAACATCCTCTTAGCCTCTGGAAATGAACCAAGGTCCAAAAAAGAAAAATAAGCTTTCCCTTTTAAAACCCATAACTATTTTCTTCTCATTCTTTCCCTCACTTTACTTATAGAACTTGCTCCCTCTAAGCTTCAACAATGGAAGAACAAGAGCTTTGGAGGAAGGAGAAGATGGATATGGCGTGTTAGATTGGTTAATAGGGAGTGGGGAGTGGATTTAAAGGGAATGGCAGAGAGGAAAAAGTGACTGTCTCACCAGCTCTATCTACCTAGGCTTCATAGCCATGACTCATCTTTCATAGGTGTGAACCTCTCCTTCACGATTGTGAAGTAACTCTTTGTGACCGTTAAGAACCTCATCATAGTTATGCACTAAAACTTAATATTCACAGTTGTGACACCTATTGTCATGGGCTTGAAACATCAGATTTCAGTCACTCTCAATATTTCAAAACTCCACTTACTCCCCCCATATCCCACTAACTAATAACATAATTTATAGGCCCTCATTACCGGTGTTGCATCTCTCTCCCTTTAGGGTATTCCATCCCCAAAATTACCTATCATGACATCTCAAAACAACTGTAGGTATTGTGCCCTCATCACTTTCCTGCTTTTCCATATTGCTTTTTTAGCAGTATGGCTCTTCCATAATACTTTCACCAGTGGAACTCATTTGTTCCTAAGCTCCTTAACCTCTTGAGCTAAGATCTCAATTGGTTCCTCTTCATAAGACAAATCCAGTCTCAACTCTATGCTTTCCAATGTGATAATGTGAGAAGGACTTGACTGATACCTCCTCAACATGGATACATGGAAGACATTGTGTATCTTACTCAACTCTGGTGGCAAGGCAAGTCTATACACAATTGGTCTGATCCTCTCTAAGATCTCATAAAGTCCAATGAACCTAGGGCTCAACTTGCCCTTCTTCCTAAATCTTAGAACCTTTTTCAATAGAGATACCTTGAGAAACACCTTATCTCCCACTAAGTACTCCACATCCTTTCTCTTGAGGTCTGTATAGGATTTCTATCCATCAAAAGCTATTTTTAGTCAATCTCTAATGATATTCATTTTTTCTTCTATCTCTTGTACTAGATCTGGCCACATTAACTTTCTCTCACTAAGCTTCACCCAACACAATGGTGTTCGAAACTTTTTACCATAAACCACTTCATACGAAGCCATCTAAATACTAGGTTGATAACTATTGTTGTTGGTGAACTCCATCAATGATAGATATCTATCCTAACTTCCCTCAAATTCGATCACACAACAACTCATCATATCTTCTGGGATCTAGATAACTCTCTCTGATTGACCATCTATCTGGGAATGGAAAGTCGTGCTAAAGTTGAGCTTGGTACCCAAAGCAGACTGTAGACTACCCCAAAATTGAGATGTGAACTGCATATTTGTATCCAAAATGATGGAGACTGGAACGCCATGCAGATGAACTATCTCATTCATGTACAACTCTGCCAACCGATTTAAAGGATAGTCTCTCTAAATAGGTAAGAAGTGAGACGACTTCGTTAACCTACCACGATCACCCATACAACATCGTATTTCTTCGATGTCAATGACAATCCAATCATAAAATCCATAGTGATTCTCTTCCATTTCCATTTCAAAATTGTGACCTACTGTAGTAATGCTAAAGGTACATGATATTCGGCCTTTACCTGGTGATATGTAAGACATCTAGTTGTGAACTCTGTAATGTTTTTCTTCATCACTGACTACCAAAACACCCCTTTCAAGTTACATCTTGTTACTGTCTGGGTGCATTGCAAATCTTGTCACATGGGCATCCCTTATAATCCTTTGTCTCAACTCTGAGACCTTTGGTACACATAACATACCTTGGTAGTGTAAACTACCATATGGCTTGACTAAGAACCCTAGCCTCTCTCCCTTGAAGACAAAAATGACCAATTCCACTAGCTTGCCATGAAGCTTCTGTGCATCTCTAATCTCTTGAGTCAAGGTTAGTCGGATGTGTAGCTCTGCCATAGTTTTCCTACTAAGCACATCAGCCACCATATTGGCCTTCCTTAGATGATAATCAATTATACAGTCATAACCCTTTATCAACTCTAACCATCTTCTCTGTCTCAAATTCAAATCCCACTGTGTAGGAAGATATTTCAAATTTTTGTGATCAGTGTAGATGTAACACTTCTCTCTATATAGATAATGATGTCATCTCTTTAATGCAAAGACAATGGCTGCCAATTTTATATCATGCATCGGGTAGTTCTTTTCATGAGGATTTAATTGTCTGACAGTATAGGCAACAATTTTTCCTTCTTGTATTAATATGTAACCCAATCCATTGTGTGATGTGTCACTGTAAACCATATATTCCTTATCCAGAATCGGCTTTGTCAACACTGGAGTTTCTATCAGAGGACTCTCAAGTTGATCAAAACTGTTATGGCACTTGTTTATTTAGTCAAACTTGATCTCCTTCCGCAACAACCTAGTCAATAGAGAAGCAATCATGGAAAACCCTTGATGAACCATCTATAGTACCCTACCAAGCCGAGAAAACTCTTAATCTCGATAACATTCCACAGGGGTTTCCAATCCAATATTGCCTTGACTTTGCCTAAATCCACTCTAATCCCATCGAACGATATCACATGTCCGAGAAAGGCAACCTCATCTAGCCAAAACTTACACTTAGAGAGCTTGGATTTAGCTTTTGCTCCCTAAGTGTCTGCAAAAATGTTCTCAAATGCTACTCATGCTCATTCTTGTTTCTCGAATACACCAAGATATCATCTATGAACACCACAAAAAATTGATCCAAATATGGTCTGAAGATCTAGTTCATTAGATCCATAAAAGCTGTTGGAGCATTGGTCAACTCGAAGGGCATAACTAAAAACTCGTAATGACCATACCTGGTTCTGAAGGCTATCTTCTCTACATCGCTCACCTTGATTATCAACTGATGGTACCCCGATCTCATGTCAATTTAGAGAACATCCCTGCACCTCTCAACTAATTGAAGAGATCATCAATATGTGGTAACAGATACATGTTCTTAACGATCACCCTGTTCAATTGCCTATAATCTATGCATAACCTCATAGACCCAGCTTTCTTTTTGAAAAACAACACCGATGCACCCTATGGAGATACACTCAATCTGATGAAGCCCTTATCTAGTAATTTATGTAACTGTGCCTTTAACTCCTTCATCTCTGATGGAGCCATATGATATGGTACTGCTGATATAGGAGTTGTACCCAGAGTAATCTCAATTGAAAACTTTATCTCTCTTTCTAAAGGTAGCCCTGGTAACTCATTTGGAAACACATCTAGAAATTCCTCCACTATCGGAATATCCTTAAGATCTGAGCTCTCCCTCTTGTTATCGATCACGTGAGCCAAATAGGCCTCACGCCTTTTTCTAATCATCTTCTATGCTTTAATCACAAAGATGATCCTCATTTTCCATGAAGATCTCTCCCCATACTCAATCATTATCTCCTCTTCTGATGTTCTTAATTCTACCATGTTCATCCTGCAGTCCACTACTGTACCATGCCGAGATAGCCAATCCATACCTAGGATAGCATTATACTCATGAAAGGGAAACTCTATCAATTCCATTGCGAACTTTATCCTTCGAACCATAATCGGACATTTCTTATACACACGGTTTACCACTGTGTTATGCCCCAAAGGGCTAGTCACCTCTATCTCATAATATAAGCTCTCTAGTAACATTTTATACCACTCAAAAAGAAGTTAAATCTGAATCAAAAAGAAGAAATGTACCAACAACCACGTCTGATGCACTTGGGTCCTCTCTAGCCCTCATAGCATAGGCCCTCACTAGTGTTATATTAGGTCCTAGCTTTTCACTACCCCTGATATGACCGGTCTAGATCCACCTTTGCCTAAACTGACCTGTTCCTAACCCCTTACCTGTGTCAATGCTAAACCCTGAGTTTGAGTGCGAGCTTTCATCATCTGTAATGGGCAATCTCTCTTAAAATGATCTTAGGACCCATACTTGAAGCAAGACCTAATGCGTCCTTGACACTATTCTCCATGCATCCTTCCACACACTGTACACTGTGTCATTGTCTACTAACAACAGTGGAAGCTGTCACTACAGATGTCACCTGTCTTGTAACACCACATCATATGCATTTAAGTATAACCTATCTCTGTATAAAATAATCACATACTGCATGTTGGAAAGAGAAAATGCCCTTGATAACAGTGGTAGTAATTTTTTTTTCATATCATATCCTGTAAAATCAACTAATGCCTTTACAAGTCTTATATCCTGTAATTCTATTCAATGACTTTGCAAGTCTCATATCTTGTGATATCACTCAATGACTTTTTAATTCAACATTAAAACCACAATACGATATATCACATATATTAAAACATAAACTTCACATCCGAAGGATTACGGGTTGCTTCCATTTATACATTTCAAAACTAATCTAGAGTGATAATACATATTTAAACATATAAGTCCAAAATACAGATGACATGTTTTCATGCTTATATGCATATGCATGTTCCCTTGGAACCTATCCCTGCTCTTATACCAAAAATGTAACACCTAACACCTTATACATCTATATACCGCATATACTAATTTTATATTGTTATCACATATGGAACAAGATTAAATAAAATTTAAGTTTACAGCGAGAGTAATTTTTTTTTTAACTCATCTCATATTATCATCAATAATTTCACAATCAATATGAAAGCTTTAATTATAGCCTATAACATCACATATATTAATAAATGAAAGATTAAGTTGAATCCATTTATATATATATATATATATATATATATATATCTTAGTACACATTCATTGTAATTATACATATGCAAGTATTCAACCCCCAAACATAAATGAAATGTTCTTATACTTATGTGGAATGCAAGGAGAGAAAGTGAGGACGCTCGGTCGGTGATTTTTGATCCATGACTTTTATATGCACCTCAATATGAACTACTAATCTTCTCTACCTGAACAATGATGCAATTTGGTGAGTTGCGACTCAGTGAGAATAACCATCAAATGAGTCCTAAAGCACCAAACATTTCATAATAGCAAATAACAAGTATAATTAATACATACTTTATACTACATTTCATCATTCAATAACATATAAATATAGATAAAATCAAGTATTCAATAATTGTTCTTTACTTATGCTTATGCTTATTCATTTTATTTTTGTTGTGACCAGGTTAAACGAACATTGCCCTGGGTTTCCATGTGAACATTTGTCATGTGAACATTTGCATTTGCATTTGCATTTGCTAGCTAGCTTGATCATTTGTTTCATTTGCACATTTGTTCGGCCATAGGCCTCTTCTTTTGCTTTGCAATATCGATTAACTAGTCACAACGCCTTTTAAGTCATTATGCATATGCATTCGTACTTACATATTCATCAACCATTGTATCTTATCACATATACCATACATATACCACATATATACCTCATATGTCAACACATATACCATACATATACCACATATATACTTCATATACAACACATATACCATACATATACCACATATATATACTTCATATGCAACACATATAGCATACATATACCACATATATATACTTCATATGCAACACATATGTCATACATATACCACATATATATACTTCATATGCAACACATATACCATACATATACCACATATATATACTTCATATGCAACACATATACCATACATATACCACCTATATATACTTCATATGCAACACATATACCACATATATATACTTCATATGCAACACATATACCATACATATACCACATATATACCTCAAATATACCACAAGTACACAAACTTATATGTACCAAAAATGTCACAAATTATTCATCATCATATTTTCAAGGAAAAATCATCACAATCATATAGCAAGCAACATTCATATGCATTAAAGAATTCAATTGATAATTAGACTCACCTTTTTCCTTTGATTACAACCCTTAATTTATTGTCTACCCCCTTCTTGTATATCTCCAATTTTTCTTGAGCCTAATATTGAAATATAATTGGTTAATTTATGACTAGAGAAACTTAATGTGGCTTAAACAAATTAATATACATTATTCATATCAATAATTAAAATATTTCCTATGAGGCAGTGTGACCTTATGGGACTGTTTTGACTATAACTTTTTTTGTACTTGACCAATTAATCTGATTCTTGTTCCTAATTAAAATTAACATATTTATATATAACATATTACAATTTTAGACCAATTGGATCACTATACAATAATTTGTGTAATTTCTAAGTTTGTTCTTTTTTCTACCTTATTTTCTTCCTTTAGGCAGTTTCAGGGT
This sequence comes from Triadica sebifera, assembly GCA_023653625.1. Lineage (NCBI taxonomy): Eukaryota > Viridiplantae > Streptophyta > Magnoliopsida > Malpighiales > Euphorbiaceae > Triadica > Triadica sebifera. The sequence continues at coordinate 30,619,154 of CM042892.1, read as the reverse complement.
ACTCATTTGGTTTCATCCTAACTTATACTCTATAAGTCCTATTTTAATGAAAATTTATAGAAACTTATATTGGTTCATATGGAACATTTTTCATGTTTACTACTTCTATCAATTATGTCTTTAAGGTCTTCAAATTATAACAAAAATTTTACTGGTCCAGAATAGAATTGGCTTCCTGACCAGTATGGCTTCCAAAGGCCATAACGTAGTCTATACATAACCAATTAATCTGAAATTAGTACCCACATTTATCTAAGACATATACCTATAGCTTTCATGTTTTGATAATTTATCGAATCTAGCTCTAACAAGCTCAAATTATCCCAATACTGTACTAGATCTGCCCAGGGCACTCAGTAGGCAGTTCAAACTATGGAACAATCATGGTTCCATTCTCCATAACTCAAAAGTTACAAGACTTATGAACCTGAAATTTGGTATACAGATCCATAACACATATATATATAACTTTGATGTTTTTAGTTACTTCAAATATCGGTTTTAATATACCCCAAATGAACAAACACAGTAGCTAACTTACTTAAGGTTCACATCCGGAGCAATTTCCGTACGAAGAGCATATCTCATTATATATACCACATCTTGCAAAAATATTTACATATCCATAAATATTAGATACAAAGGAACAACTTTGGTGTTTTACACTTTTCCTGAATCAATTTTTATTAATATCAAAATTGGGGTGCAATTCAGTACCTAATATTGAACCTAAACAACTCAAATCAACCCTATAGCAATAAGAATTGATTACTTACCAAGAACAACCTTGCAAGGGATCAATTAGCTTCAAAAACTAAGTGAAACAAGGAAGAATTGAATTCTAAAATGGAGGAAAATGAAGAAGAAGTCGGGCTGGAGAAGAAGGCAGAAATGGGGAAGAAAGATGAAGATAAAGCCAACTTGTTTTTTGTCATTTTGTCATTTTCTCTTCTTCTCTTCTCATTTCTCATTTCTCTTCTCTTCTATTTCTCTTTTGTGTCATTTTCATTTTATTTTGTCTATATTATTATTATTATTTACATATATTTATAATTCCATTAATTCACACAATAATACAGCTTAATCATTTTGCCCGATTTAACTAAATTAGCAAAGTAAATGTTTACTAATCTTAATCTAATCATTTTGCTTACATTAATTTAGTCACCTTATTCAATTCATTTCTAATATTTTTTTATCCTCATTTAGGTTATAATTACACAAGTGCGACTCAATACAAGTGCCAAATACTTGGACACGTAGCTAGTGCATGTCATAAACTTGTTCCTACGAAAATACGTATGAAATGCACGTGTTCAATTGAATTGTATGCAAGATGCTTATGTTCAATGAAATGCATGTGGGGAAGGTCAAGGATGTTACATGTCTAGTGTACCCTGTCTAACCCTAACCCTATCCATGTCCCCTAGACTGGAAGGATCTAGAACTGGTGCGAGCCTTCTTGCCTGACGATTGTGCAACACTGTACACTGACCATCTGAAGTTGCATCTGGAAGACTCCTATACTTTCTTCAATTTCATCATCTTTTCTATAGAAATGGAAGAAGATACCAACCTCATGAAGTCCTCATACTGATGTGAGATCACATGGAAACCAATCTCATCTCTCATACCGTCCTTAAATCAGCGACACTTGTCCGCCTCATCCCCAATGATACCAGTTGCATACCTGCTCAACTAGGTAAACTCTCTCTCATACACTGTCACAATCATATTTACCTGTCGCAGGTTTAGAAACTCTCATTTTTTTCTCATCTGCATATGCCCTCAGCACATATTGTTTCTTGAACTCTGTAAGGAAGAACTCCTAAATCATTGGCTCTGGAATCTGCGATTTCTATAAAACCGACTTTCACCAATCATAGGCATGCTCCTAGAAAAGTGAAATAACACACTTAACCTTGTGCTCTTCGGCACAATCTAACTCCTCGAAGACCCTTTTAGTCCTCTCTAACCAAAACTTATCAGTTGTCTAGTCATCCTCAAAACCATCTATGAAGTCCATAGCCCCATAGTTCCTTAGTCAGTCTATCTGAACTTTACATCTCAGTGGTGATAGAGAAGGTGGTAGAGGTGGCGATGGTGGAGGAGGAGGTGCCAGCATAGCCTATACTAACTACTGCAATAAGGCAGTAAGATTTTGCATCAACGAATTTTGTGTCTGATCCGACTAACCAGCCATCAGCTACTGTAAAGGAGGTGCGCTAGTCGGCAAATTTACACTAATCTGACTCGGCTGATTCTGAGCCTCAACATCCATAAGACTATTACTCTCAACAGCGTCACACGGTTCGATCTCCATATTTGCTTTTTAGCCTACACATTAACAGAGGATAGCCCACATGAGAGTCATACAAGATAACACTCGCACACATGATACACCCATCCCACCTAGGTTCAAAACCACCTAAACCTAGGCTTTAAGACCACTAAATGTAGCACCCTTCAATATAATTAAGACTAGACCCAATTATACTAAAAGATGTTACAATACACATTAGTTAAAACGTCAAAATTTTGAAAAAAAAACTTTCATGCACCATGGCCATGATCACTTAACAAAATAAAAGCATTCTTAAAATTATGAAATCTATCTGAATAAAATAAAAGTTTAATACAAAAAATACAGGCATACATAAGCCTAAGTTTTACAAAATAAGTAGTTATAAAACTACATGTCTCTGAAAAATACGGCATGTAAAGATAAAACTATCCAACCTATGGAAAAACAATCAAAAATAAGATACAAAGTGTACCACCCACCCTAAATAAATATCCTCGACTCTGATCTCTAGGCATCCTCCTCTATCGGTCCTCTTCTAAGCTCCAAACCTACTCATAAAAAATTCATACGCTAAGCAACTCGTACCTAATAGTACATAACAACGTACAAGACATACAACAACATATACATAATATATATGATATACTCACAGAGCTACTAGAATGACTTACCTAGAAGTTTGCATATACACCAGCTCATATAACACATGACATGCCATCAAAGTTATATATATATATATAATGCACATCACTACATGGCATATCAATAGTCACCTAGTGTCATACACGTGTTTATCACACATAACAATTTATTAATTATCTTACCTTTACCCACCTACTTATAACTAGACTAAAATGGATATGGGTAACTCAGCCCCCCTTCTGAGGTGCTCTGGTCCACTAACTTGTAGGCCTTTAAATATATATGACTAACATAGGTCACTCAGTACCGAACTCTCTCCTCAATGGCATGTCATCTATCCTAGTTCTAATCCTAATCAAAGTATTGGGCTTACAATATTATCATACACATATTCATATTATTCATTACCATATTTTATATAAATCTCATGATTTCTACAATCATATATTTCCATCCCATACTATAGCATGCATCTGAGGCCTATCGCCTCCCAATGAATCAAATTTGATTCAAAACCAAACATATAAATTTTTCATCATAAATAGCTTCTTACCTATGAATAACCATTCACAGTCGTGAAGTACCACATCACGAGTAGTCTCTCCGTGAACTAAGTCATGATTCAACCCATAACTTAGCACATGTTCATGGTCGTGATCATCCTTTCATGGGCGTGAACCAAATCGTGATCCCAACTGTGAAACTATCGTGAATGGGTCTGCTTCAGCAACAAGAATGCATCTCATGACATTCATGCCCATGAACCCACCTTTCACAGTCGTGAATCTAGAAATTTTTTCAGAAAAATAGAGCATTACAAACATACAAAATCCACATGCGATACTCATTACGGTTGACCAATGTCAACCACCATATCAACATTCCAGCATGCATTCAAGCTATATATCACGACTATATCATCTTTAATTATCAATAATAATCAAAATTATTCCACAAACATGTCAATCTAACCATGTTCATAAATTTCCCAAGATGCATATCAATCCCACATTTCACCATTTATCTATTCATTTACCATCTAACACATGCCTTTAAAGAAAAAAACACATAAAACACAAAGTAATGGCCTTAAGTGTTGTTATATGTAAACCCTACACCTAGAATGGAGATTGGCTAAAGCTTCATCTATTCAAGTTTATCCTCTTCCTTGAGATGGACATCCAGCACTCCCTCCAGGTCCTAGTAAGATGAAGAAATATCCTTTTAGCCTTTCAAAACGAACCAAGGTATGGAAAAAAAAACTAAGTTTTCCCCTTTGTAACTCACAACTCTCTCCTTCTCAATTTTTTCCTCACTTTACTTAAACAACATTCTCTCTCCAAGCTTCAACAATGGAAGAAAAAGAACTCTAGAGGAATGAGAAGATGCAAATGGTGTATTAGGTTGGTTAACAGGGAGTGGGGAGCAGATTTAAAGGGAATCACAGACTGACAAATGTGACTGTCACACCAGCTCTGTGTAATATCCGCTAATTTAGATATCGAGTCGTACGTGTCGCCAAATTGACGCGTAGGACCGATCGGAGTTTAAATTCAGATTTTTATCAGAATTAATCAAGTAATAACTAAATTAAATGATATATGCCTAATTAAGTGATTATAAAGTTTAAAAAAGTTGATTTACAGTAAAAGATTAAATTACAAATTTTGGTAAGTTTTGGGGTCAAATCGCAATTTACCAAAAATTTGAGGATTTATTAGACTAATTACCTATCAACATATTAATTTTGGGTACATTTTAATAGGTTGGCCGGCTACTCAATGAGGAGAGTAAGATTAGTGTTGATTAAGTAAAATGGGATGAAGATGGTCAAGATGGTGGGTCCCACATGAAGACTTTTGGGTACCCTATTTAATTCTTTCTTTTCTTCTCCTTCTTCTCTTCATTTTCTGCTTTCTTCTCTCTCTTTTCTACCAGTCACATAGCCTCATTCCCTCCATAGCCAAACCAAAAATTTAGAGAGAGAAAGGAAGAGAAGAGAGGGGAAAAAACAAGAACAAGTGATCTTCATGGTACATAACTCCTAAGGAAGCTGGAAAGAGCAAAAAAAGGAAGAAAAATCAAGTTTAGTGGAGAGAGAAAATCTCCAAAGTTGTGATATAGTGAAGAAAAAAGTAAGGTAAGAAGTGATTCTTCTTCTTCATCATCTTTTCTTAAAGAAGTTTGAATTTTGAGCTCATCCAAGACTCATGTGGAAAGAAAGAGAAATTAGGGTTTTGAGAAAGAATAAGAGAGTTTAGGGTCTTGAGAAAATCATATGATAATAATGATTTATGATGTTGTAGGAGTTCCAAGTGACAAGGAACAAACACTAAGGAGCAAAGGAAAAGAGAAAGCTACCTAGAAAAGTGAAGGAGAAAGATTAAGGTTTGTGTATAACTTAAGGCAATAGCCTATCTTTGTTTGAAATAATGCATGCTAGTATGATAATTGATGATTGAAATGCATTAATGATGATTATGACATGAAACTATATGTCAGAAATAAAGAATGAGTTTCTTGTGATTTGTTGAATTAAGTGATGCATATTAGAGAATTTAATTATGATTAAGGCATTTATAGGTATTAGTCATGATATGTTGAATAAAGGACTCCAGAAATGTATGAGTTATGTTTTAATGTGATTTGGTGTAATCAGAATGAATGAAATGTGAATATACAGATTTTTTGCAAAAAGTCATGGGCGTGACTATCGGGTCACGGGCGTGAACTTGATGGTTCACGGTTGTGACTTTGGTGTGGAAATAGTACTATTCATTCCAGAAGTGTTCACGGTTGGGAATCACAGGTGTGAACTCATTCACGGGCATGAATGAGTATTCACAACCGTGAATGCTTTTGGCACGATTCATTCCAGTAGCGTTCACGACTTGAGATTACGGGCGTGAACTATTTCATGGGCACGAATTAGTAGTCACAGCTTTTTAAATAAATTATGAATATGATTATCTACTGATGTATTTAGTTACACAAATGAAAAAGATGTTATAAAGTATGTATGAGCATGATAAGATGTTTGCAAAACAAAAGAATTGAGATGTTGATACATAAGAATATTGATGTGTCGAAATTGAGAATTATGATGATGTGATGTATAAAATGAGGATGATGAAATGGATGTAAAATAAAAATTAAATAAAGATATATGATTGATTTGAAAATACGACGATGCCCATTACTCTACTTGCAGACTAGAATTAGGATAAATGACATGTCATTAAGGGGGCGAACGGTACCGTACTATAAGAGATATTCCTCGATCAATATGGCTTAAGCTCAGAGAGGGCCATTGATCGGAGATGCTCGGTCAATGTGGCTTAAGCTCGGAGGGTGCCATTGACTTGAGAAGCTCTGATGAGCACATATAAATTGAGGACAAGGTGGCTTAAGCTTGGAGAGCGCCCTTGGTCCAGTTATTCATTTATGATGAAATTATACTCAATCAATATGGCTTAAGCTCGAAGAGCGCCATTGATTTGAGAAGCTCTGTTGAGCCAGATAGTGGACAGGGTGGCTATAGCTCTGAGAGCGCTCCTGATCCATAATTCGTATCTAGTCAGTCCAAATTTAGAGTGATGTGGCCAAGATAATGAAGATATATCAGAAAATAAGAAAAGACATGAAAAAAATGATGATGATATGAGATTGAGATATAATAATAAAGAGATTAACAGAGTAACTTACCATCAAAGATAAATGAAAATAACGTTGTATATGTGAGCATGATATTTATACTTGTATGAAATAGGAACATATTGATAGACATAGCACGCAAACATTTTAATGCATAAAATGATACATGTTAATGCTTGTTGCATGATATAGTGTATTGTCTTATTTATATGCACCACTAAGCTTAGAACTTAGAATGGGAGTTTCCCTCTGCACATATATAGAAAGGTAGCTGAAGGTGGTAGATAAAGCAAGCAGTGATCCTATTCAAATTAAAGCAGTCGATCTCGAAATAGTGGGTCACAAACTTTTTAACTCTTGTAATTTGTTTTCCGCATTATATATACTTATAAATTGTAAATTAGTTTTCAAAGTTTGTTAAATAGTAAAATGGTATTTATAAATACTATGTTATGTAAATAAAATGTACATTATTTATTAAATAGAAAAAAATATATATATATATATATATAGCAATTTAAAGAAGTAAAGAAGATAGGCAGTAGCGTCCCCACATCCGGGCACGTGCGGTTTGGGTGAAGGGGTGTTACAGAGTTTTTGGTATCAGAACCCAGTTTGGACGGTTTTGGTTTTTTGAAAAGTGAATTTTGAAAATGTTTATTTCTTGAAGAGTACCCACAATTGAATTTTTGGAATCGCTGCTTTAATGAGTAGGGTCGTTACCTTTATGTTATAGGTAAGGTATGGCTTCTGGATCAAGATGAATAGTAGTGGAAGAAGCTGAGAGTAATGAGCCCTCAGAGGCAAGAGTTTCATCACGACCAAGTCGTCACTGAGCTGCAACACCGATATCTGGTGCTAACTCATCCCATGAGCAGTCAGCTACTAATACAGGTCAGACGGAGCTCATGAGAAATATGATAGAATTGCTACAGAGAGCATCATAACCAACCTCATCTGGATTACAATTTGAGAGATTGAGGAAGCTAGAGGCACCCGATTTCTATGGAAAAAAGGAGGATGATCCTTCTGCAGTAGAATTCTGGTTGGAACGGATAGAGCGAGTTTTCGATCAACTACATTGTACAGATGAGCAAAAATATGAGTATGCGATATCGCTGTTACAGGAGTATGCATATGATTGGTGGCGATCTGAGTCACAAAGCACAGAGGCACCCAACCCTATGACATGTGAATTCTTTCTAGAGAAATTTAAGGAACAGTATATCCCTCTTATATACACAGATGACAAGAAGAGAGAATTTCTGACTCTGAAACAACGAAATATGTCAGTAACAGAATATGAGAGGGAATTCACACATTTATGTAAGTATGCAGAGGGCATTGTATCCAAAAAAACTAATAAATGTCGACATTTTAAAGATTGGTTGAGGGATACGATCAAGTTACAAGTTTCAGCCCTACGTCTGATGAGCTTCCCCAGTTTACTAGCATCTGTTAGAACAGTTGAAAGAGTCTTGGCGGCACAACAGCCGGTGTTGGTTAGTGGGTTAGTAGACCCGCACTACAACCAAGTGTAGTACAGTTGAGTAGCAAGAGAGCCAGATCTTTTGGTGGCCGAATCCAAGTTGGAGGTTCTAGCAAACCCCAGTCTTATAGGTGGGGACAAACCGCAAGGTCTACTTCATCAACAGCCAGTGCATCGAAATAGGCATCCCATAGATCTACAACTCTACCAGTGTGTCAACATTGTGGTTGTCCTCACCTAGGAGAGTGTTGGTGGATGATAGAAGTGTGCTTGAGATGCGGCTCCAAGGACCATATAAGAAGAGATTGTTCATTGCTACAGTTTGGAAGAGGTTCAGGGAGTACTGAGTCGGTACCAATATAGACTATAGGACAAGGTAGAGATCAAGGCTGAGGACAAGGAAGAGGAGGCCGTGCAGGGCCAGGCCAGTTTAGGTTAGACATAGTGGAGAGGCCGGAAGGTAGTAGAGTTGCTTCAGCAAGAGCTTATGCCATGGGATGCTGAGAGGAGCAGGATGCACCTGACGTCATAGTGGGTAAATTCCTTCTCTTTGGCTCTTATATACATGCATTGATAGGCCCAGAGTCAACACACTCATACATATGCACACCACCATCGAATTGAGAGGGTTTAAAACCTAAGACTCTAGAATACGATATTCTTGTGACTAACCCATTAGGGCACTATGTGAGGGTTAGTAAAATCTTTTGGGGTTGCCCAGTTGAAATTCAAGATAAAAAATTCCCAGCGGATTTAATAGAGATACCATTTTATGAGTTCGATGTGATCTTAGGAATGGATTGGCTAGCTCGACACGAAGTGATAATAGATTGTAGAAAAAGAGAGATGAGGATTAAAGCTTCAGAACAAGAAGAGATAGTAGTGATGAGCGAGAATAAGGGATATTCAGACAATGTGATATTAGTGTTGAAAGCTCGAAAACTCATCAATAAGGGATGTGAGACTTACCTCGCGTATGTGATTGATACCCGAAAGAAAAGTCCGAAGTTGGCTGACAACCCAACTGTTAGTGAGTTTTCTGATGTGTTCCCTGAGGAATTGCCAGGACTACCATTTGACCGAGAGATAGAGTTTGCTATCGAATTAGTACCCGATACCGCTCCTATGTCTATTACACCATATAGGATGGAACCCATAGAATTAAAAGAGTTGAAGATACAGTTACAAGAAATGTTAGATAAAGGATTTATACGACCTAGTGTATCACCATGGGGTGCTCCAGTATTATTGTGAAGAAGAAAGACGGTACTTTACGTCTTTACATTGACTACAGGCAGCTTAATAGGGTTACTATTAAGAATAAATACCCATTGCCTAGGATTGATGATTTATTTGATTAGCTGAAAGGTGCAAGTATATTTTCAAAGATAGATCTTCGATCGGGGTATCATCAACTAAAGATCAAAAGGTCAGATGTATCTAAGACGACATTCAGGACTTGTTATGGTCATTATAAGTTCTTGGTGATGCCATTTGGATTGACAAATGCACCGACAGCTTTTATGGACCTGATGAACCGAGTGTTCAGGCCATATATTGATCAATTTGTAGTTGTATTCATTGATGACATTCTTGTCTATTCTAGAGATTGAGTAGAGCATGACCAACATCTCAGAAAAGTATTGCAGACCTTAAAGGAGAAACAATTGTATGCAAAGCTATCTAAGTGTGAGTTTTGGTTGGAAGCAGTTAGTTTTCTGGGTCATGTAATTTCAGCGGAAGGTATTCGAGTTGATCCTAGTAAAATCGAGGCTATTCTTAATTGGAGACCACCTCGCAACTGAGATGAGGAGTTTCCTTGGATTAGCTGGATATTATAGGAGATTTGTGAAAGGATTTTCATCTATAGCAAATCCTTTGACACAACTACTGCGAAAAGAGGTCCATTTTGAATGGACAGATAGATGTCAAGCAAGCTTTGATCGATTGAAGGCAATGTTGACTGAAGCATCAGTTTTGACTCAGCCTACTCCAGGGAAAGATTACATTTTGTATAGTGATGCAAGACACAATGGGCTAGGTTGTGTTCTTATGCAAGAGGGAAAAGTGATTGCATATGCCTCCAAACAGCTTAAGCCTCATGAGCTTAACTATCCGACGCATGATTTAGAGTTTGTGGCAATAGTTTTTGCTCTTAAGATTTGGAGACATTATCTGTATGGAGAAAGATGCTACATTTATACAAACCACAAAAGTCTTAAGTATCTTCCTTCACAGAAAGAGTTGAACCTGAGGCAACGAAGATGGTTGGAATTGATTAAAGATTATGACTGTGTGATCGACTACCAGCCAGGAAAATCTAATGTGGTAGCCGATGCACTAAGCCAAAAAATTTTAGCTGAGATGCGAGTGGAATCCACATTGATGCAAAGAATTAAAGATGTCCAAAAACAAGATGAGAAGCTAGTAAAGATGGTCGAAGCCTTGAAAAATGGAGAAAAGTCAGAATTTTCTTTAACATAAGATGGTACTGTGTATTTCAAGAACCAGATTTGTGTACCAAGTATAGAAGAGTTGAGGTCAGAGATTTTAAAAGAAGCTCATGAAACGGTTTATACTATGCACCCAGGTGGGAACAAGATGTACCAAGATTTAAAAGCACAATATTGGTGGTCGGGGATGAAAAAGGATATAACTGAATATGTTGCTAAATGTCTAATTTGTCAACAAGTGAAAGCTGAGCATCAATTACCCACAGGATTACTACAACCGATTTCCATACTAGAATGGAAGTGGGAGATAATCACGATGGATTTTATGTCCAGCTTACTGGTAACTGAGAGAAAGAATGATGCAGTGTGGGTAATAGTGGATCGATTAATGAAGTCAGCACATTTCCTACCAATGCAAATGGACTATACTTTGAACAAGCTGGTTGAGATTTATGTGAATGAGATAGTGAGACTTCATGGAATACCTGTGTCTGAAGCATATCCCTTGGTGCTGTTCCAACAAATGCGGAGATTTATGTGAATGAGATAGTGAGAATTCATAAAAGGTTTAATACGCTTATCCCTTGGTGTTGTTCCAACAAGTGCGAAGATGTGAGGTTCATTTGACTTAACAAAGATGGTTTTGTGAGATGATGATGATGTTTCCTTAAATCCTAGACCATGTCTAATTAAAGGTGATCTTTGAGACACAATGAGAGTATCTAAACTCTCTTTACCTTTGTGAAATTTAGAAATAGAATTCCTAAGTTCCTCAACTTCATTTTTCAAAGTATTATTTTCTTTTAGCAAAGAAGCAATTGAGGGTCTTGATGAATATTCCTCTAATGACTTTTGGAGAGATTCATTAGATGATTTAAGCTTTATGTTTTCCTTTTCTAAATCATCTATCTTATTTTTTAAATTAGAGATGTTATTTCTATAAGTATTAAATTTACTTCTTATTTCTCTAATTCTAGATTTGATTCTTCTATTAGGCTTTGCTCATCATCATCATCATCATCACTATCATCATCATTATCACTACTATCATTGTTCAAAGAGTATGAGTGTAGTGATTTTACCTTATTGGAGACGTGATCTTCAATAGCCATGAAGCATAGGTTGACCTCTTCACTTTCATTATCATCTTTTTCACTTGAAGAGCTTTCGTCATCTCATGTGGCTTTGTGACCTTTCTTCCCATTGTCTCTTTGGTATTTGCTCTTATGCTTCTTGAGCCTTGGACATTCTGGTTTGATATGTCCTTTCTTTCCACATTCATAGCACTTTACCTCTTTCTTACTTCTTTGTGCATCATTAGAAGTTTGTTTGAGGTTTCTTTGCCTGAATTTTCTGGAGCTGCTCATTTTCTTCTCAATGATTCTTTTTAGTCTTTTTGAAAGCATAGCAATGTCTTCATTTTCATCATCACTCATTTCTTCATCATCTTCACTTTCTTCTTGAGATTTTGAAGTAGAGGCTTTGAGTGCTAAGGGCTTTCTTTTCTCTGGCTCTACTTCAAGCTCTCTATCTCTTTTCACTGCCATTTCATGTGTGAGAAGTTTTCCAATCAGCACATCAGTATTCATGATGCTCATGTCTTCATTTGCTTCTTCTATACCAGCAACTCTTGAGCCATAGTCTTTAAGAAGAAGACTTCTCAGGATTTTGTTGTTTACATCTTCCACTCTTAGATGCTTCCCAAGTTTCCTCATTCCATTTATAATGGCTAGAAGGCGGTTGGTCATGTCAGTGATTGACTCATTGGATTTCATCTTGAAGAGCTTCATATTCTGATGTAAGAAGTTGAATCTTCTTTGATTTGACTTGCTTAGTTCCTTCATTATAGTTTTCCAATGTCTTCCACATGCTGTATGTTGTTGGGCAGTGTTGTATTCTTCCACATTCTTCAATAGATAATGAGCTTGATAGGATTGTCATTGCCTTCTTGTTTTTGAAATTTGCTCTTCTTTAAGGCTCTGTCCAATCATCTCTTGATAGGATTTCTTCTTCACCATCAGCTCCTCTTCTGGTTGGTGGTGTCCATTCTTTTTGTACACTATCCCAGACTTCAATTCCTTCACTATCCAGATATGTCTCCATCCGAAACTTCCAATGGGCATAATTTGCTCCATCAAAGTAAGGTTTGAGACTTTGGAATCCTTCACTGGCCATATCTTAATCTTTACTAGCACTTTTTAGGCTTTGATGCTAGACTAAGCTCTGATACCAATTGTTGCTCAGATATTAAGCCAAGAAGGGGGGTTGAATTGGAGTTTCAAAAAATTAAACTTTAATATGCAGAAATAAAAATTAATTTTATGAGGGATAGAGAATTTTGACACAAGGATTTTTATAAAGGTTCAGGTGTTAACAAACCCTACTCCTCTCCCCAATCGCAATTGGGAGTTTCATTAACACACTAAGTGTTACAATGGAGTTTTACAAGCTCACTCCCAACTATGGTGTTTCTCACAATGGCTCACACCTAACCAAGAAATCCCTTGTGTTTTAATGGCTCACACAATAACCAATTCCTTGTGTTTTACAGGCTCACACAAACAACCTTTAATTTGTGTTTTTACAGGCTCACACAAACAACCTTTACTTTGTGTTTTAGAGGCTCACACAACTAACCCTTACAAGTGTTCTACTCTTAACCCAGAAATATCCAAAGCTCATTTGAGTAATGATTACAGAGAGAAACACTCACAAATCTTAATTGCTTAATAAATGAAGAGCAAAAAGATTTTTACAGAGAATAGATATTGGTTTTCAAAGTATTGAATGTACAAAATAGATTGTAATAAGATTTTGATTCAAAGTATATGCTATCCTCATTTTTTGAATGCATAAATGACTTCCATTTATACTCTCTTGGATGATTATAGCCGTTAGGGTGCATTTAATATGAAACTAGCCATTGTACCAACCAAATAATCGTGCCTAACATTTTTCTCTTTCATCATTCACAGGCGTGACTATATTTGTCACGGGCGTGACATTTCTTCCCAAGCCGTGACTGAAGTGGTGACCTTATTCATGAAGCTCTCTGGAATGTTTTGAAACATTGGGTCATGGGCGTGACATACATATTCACGGGTATGACACACTTCCCAGCCGTGATCCAAGTGGTGACTTTGGTCGTGAAGCTCTCTGGATGAAAATGCTATGAACATTCACGGGCATGACTTAAATGTCCATTTCACGGTTTGTTCTTCCTTCATGGTCATGAACTTTAAATGTTGGTTTTGGTAACGGTTAGCTCTTTCACGGGCGTGACAAATAGGATCACGGGCGTGAACACGCTACTTCCTTAATTTTGTTTTTCAAGGATTATTCTTCCAATTTCCATTCTTGCTATTTCATTCCATACCCTGTTTAATAGACTTAGAAAACAAGTATGTTAAATACAATATTGTTATTTTATTTGTTATCATCAAAATGATAGAAATACCCCTCAAGGTTTAACAGCCTATAACAACAGTCATCAAACGAGCATTGGTATGGCTCCTTATGAAGCTTTATACAGAAGAAAATGTAGGACACCAGTATGTTGGACCGAGTTAAATGAGAAAAAGTTGATTGGGCCAGAGATAATTCAACAGACTGAGGAAAAAGTTAAAGTGATCAAGGAAAGGCTAAAGGCAGCACAAGATCGATAGAAATCATATGCCGATTTAAAGAGACGAAACATAGAATATGCAGTAGGAGACAAAGTATTCCTTAAAGTGTCGCCTTGCAAAAAGGTATTGAGGTTCGGTAGAAAAGGAAAGTTAAGTCCAAGGTTTATTGGTCCTTATGAGATTCTGGAAAGAATAGGACCAGTGGCTTACCGATTAGCTCTTCCTCCGGAGCTAGACAAAATTCATAACGTGTTCCACGTTTCAATGTTAAGAAGATACCGTTCAGACCCGACCCACATTATACTGATTGAAGAAATAGAGATACAGACAGACATGTCTTATGAGAAAGAACCAGTGGCCATAATAGCATATGAAAAGAAAGTTCTCCGGAACAAGAGAGTCCCTATAGTTAAAGTTTGGTGGCGAAATCATACAATTGAATAAGCCACGTAGAAAAGTGAAGAAGTGATAAAGATGCAGTATCCCCAATTTTTTTAACCCAGAATGAACATGTGAATTTCGAGGACGAAATTTATTTAAGGGGGAGAGAATGTAATATCCGCTAATTTAGACACCGAGTCGCACGTGTCGCGAAATTGACGCGTATGACCGATCAGAGTTTAAATTTGGATTTTTGATGTGAATTAATCAAGTAATGACTAAATTAAATGATATATGCCTAATTAAGTGATTATAAAGTTTAAAGAAGTTGATTTACAGTAAAAGATTAAATTGCAAATTTTGGTAAGTTTTGGGGTCAAATCGCAATTTACCAAAAATTTGAGGATTTATGAGATTAAGTACCAATCAACATATTAATTTTGGTGACATTTTAATAGGTTGGTTGGCTATTCAATGAGGAGGAGTAAGACTAGTGTTGATTAAGTAAAATGGGATGAAGATGGTCAAGATGGTGGGTCCCACATGAAGACTTTTGGGTATCCTATTTAATTCTTTCTTTTCTTCTTCTTCTTCTCTTCATTTTTTGCTTTCTTCTTTCTCTTTTCTACCAGTCACGCCAGCCCCATTCCCTCCATAGCCGAACTAGAAATTTAGAGAGAGAAAGGAAGAGAAGAGAGGGGAAATAGCAAGAACAAGTGATCTTCATGGTCCATAACTCTTAAGGAAGCTGGAAAGAGCAAGAAAGAGAAATAAAAATCAAGTTTGGTGGAGAGAGAAAATCTCCAAAGTTGTGATTTAGTGAAGAAAAGAGTAAGGTAAGAAGTGATTCCTGTCTAAAGTCATAGGCGTGACTATCAGGTCATGGACGTGAACCTGATGGTTCACGGTTGTGACTTTGGTGTGGAAATGGTACTATTCATTCCAGAAGTGTTCACATTAGGAATCACGGGCACGAATGAGTATTCACAACTGTGAATGCTTTTGGCATGATTCATTCTAGTAGCATTCACAGCTTGAGATTACGGGCGTGAACTATTTTACGGGCATGAATTAGTAGTCACGACCGTAAATGCTCTATTTTTAAATAAATTATGAATATGATTATCTACTGATATATTTAGTTACACAAATGAAAAAGATGTTATCCAGTATGTATGAGCATGATAAGATGTTTGCAAAACAAGAGAATTGAGATGTTGATACATGAGAATATTGATGTGTCGAAATTGAGAATTATGATGATGTGATGTATAAAATGAGGATGATGAAATGGATGTAAAATAAAAATTAAATAAAGATATATGATTGATATGAAGGGGTGTTACACTCTGTCTACCCAAGCTTCACGGTCATGACTCCTCTTTCACAGGCATGAGCCTCTCCTTCATGGTCGTGAAGTAACTCTTCACTGTCGTAAATAACCTCTTCACGGATGTGACACCCATTGTCACGGGCGTGAAATATCATATTTTAGCCATTCTCAACATCTCAAAACTCCACTTAATCCCCATTTCCCACTAACTAATAATATAACTTATAGGCCCTAATTAGGGGCATTACAATTCATGATTCTTTTAGTTCCTTCCTCCCATTATTTAACCAAAATTTCCCTTAATTATCTTTAATGCTTACCCTTTTATTTTCCTCAATCTACACTTCAAAATTCAATAAAATTCTAGCCCTAAATTCTCCCTTCACGGTAGGATTCACATGCATTCAAGCCTACCCAACATTTTCCTTTTAAGGTTCATACCTTTTTCTTTATTTTCTCATCCATCTTAATTCAAAATCGTGGCATATATATATATATATATATATATATATATATATATATATATATATATATATTCTCATCTCTTTATAACCCTAGGTCTAGCATTAGTCCAATTATAATTGATATTTGCATCAGAAAAAGATAGGCAAAGGTGATAGGTAGGTCATGAGTTATTCAATTACACAAGGAAAAGGAAAAATCAGCCCACCTATTTGATGTTCTATGTTACATTGTGACTTCCCTCACTTCATCCCTTTTTTTTTCTCGTTTCACCTTTCTTACTTGATTTCAATTTTTCTTCAAGGAACAACCCCCATGCATGCAAGATTCCTTCCTCTCCTTCAAACTCTTTGATAGTTGTAGTTACCATTATAACTTTCTCCCTCCTATTTTCTTCCTTTTTTTTCTCTCTTTTTTGGTCTTTCCTACGATATGGAGATCACTCTCATGCATAAGTTTCTCTTACCTCACATATTTTTTCCTGAATTTGCATCACAACCAAAGCTTCCCCTAAATTCTCTCTCTTGATTTTTATTAAGCAAAATGGTGGAGAACATGTATGGAGAAGATGATGGAGTCCACTAGATTTTGTGTCCATTTTCTATATGATGATTAAAATGAGTCTAAAAGTGGTGAGTGCAGATCTCTTCCATGCATTGGGCGGGTTGATACTTAATTTTGATTAACTAATTTCAATCATGCCAAATATCCCTTTTGGTCCTTATTTTTTTTCTCATTTCTTTAATTTACCTCCAATCTTTTTACTTTTCTCAATTAAATCCATAGTTTGATTTTTTTTTTTCTAGATCCATCTTGAAAATTTATAACTTTCACCAATTATATTCTTAATTAAACTTTCCTCTTCCAATTCTTTCCTTTTATTTATTAATTTTCTTCAATTAAGTCCTTAATTAATTTTTCTTTTCTTTCAAATGTAACCCTAAATTCTTAATTTCCTTCAATTGACTCCTTAATTAAAAATTTTTATATTTATTTTTATTTTTATTTTTATTTTAGTCTAAAGGTCAATTTGACACATTTGGTAATAGGATACACATGACTCAAAGCATAAATTAGTGTATCAAAATAACTCTATGTTGTTTCTCTCTTTAGGAACCATACATCATCCCTTTTGCTTTTCCTTTAAAAATCTTGATTCCTGCACCTCATGCCTAGCCTTGAATCTTAATGCATTTCAATCAAAAAATAATTAATGATATCTTTGTCTTTTCTTCTCTTTTGTATCAATTAGAAGTGTGCAATGGTTCCGTTAAAACCGATTTAACCAAAAATTAACTAAACCAATTCAAATGGTTAACTGACTGAAAATTTACCATAGCTTTTGCAGTTCAGTTAATGGTTTAAGGAATGGTGAGATTTTGGTTTTCGTTCAGTTTGGTTAATTTTCGAAAAGACTGATTTAACCGAATATAAAACACTGTTGTTTCAGGATTCACTCTTTTAAACAGAACCTAATTTTCTAACTGACGTTCCAGCTCCCTTCTCTCCTTTCTCTTCCTATAGCTGTTCATTTGTTGCTTCCCTTACTCCAATTACTCCTCTGTTAATTTGTTACTGCAGCAGCTCCTCTGTAATTTGTACTTATAGAAATACCATGCAATGAAAATTAGTTAACTCTTATCATTTCCTTTTTTTTTTGTGATTAAATTTTTCGCTTTTATTGTCGGTTTTTTCTTGGGTACTTAAATTTGTTCATTTTATTGGATTTTTTTCTACTTGAGTCTATGCTTTTGGAATTCTGGGGAGCATTTAATTTCAATTGCAATGTCATTCGTACAAGAGAAAATTTCTTTCTATAGTTTTTACTACTTTTTCCCTTTAGGAATTGAATAGGTTTACTGTATTCTCCTCATCTCCTCCCCTTTGATTCTTTATTGTATAAATTGTAATATTTTGTTAGTAGGTTAATGAATTCTTATGCATAATACACCTATATGAAGTTTATGCTCAAAAGTTTTCCTTTAAGATCATCTTTGTTGCATTACTTACAGAAAAATCTTCTGCTTTTCAATACTTTTTCCTCTACTTTGAAACTTGTTGATAAGAATCAGTTAATTTGGTAAAATTAGCTAAACTGATAGAATTTTTTGTTAATTCGATCGATTAACAGACTACAATCGATTCGGTAATGAGTTAATATTTTTACTGAGAGTTCAGTTCTGTTAACCAAAGTTCGATTTGGTTAACCGACCAAACTAACCGTTGCATACCCTAGTATCAATACCTTGAGATTGACTTGTTTATTAGATACTTTTCACCCAATCTATCAATGTTTAGTCTTAATAAAAGAGCCATTCTATATTTAAGAAAGAAGGAACAATGTCAAAAAAATTGGTTTGGCATTCGAAATTCGTGCTTCACTTGCCTCCCTTTTTTATTCTATACTCACCTCCCACCTGTCATAGAGTGTACAAATATGTTACTTATTCAAACTTTAAGTGTGCAATAGGTAAGGGTGTGTAAATGACTTTTTTTGTACAACTTTGAGTGTGCATTTAAGTATTATGCCTTTGTAAAAATAAAAAATATGTGCTCCATCGGCGTTTATAAAAAAATACATGTACCTCATGAAAAAAGGAAAAAAATATCGTAACTTGTGATTGATACCACTTGCATATTTTGATCACAAATGTAATACATGTAAAGATCTCAACTTTTGTATAGTGCAAGACTTGAGATAAACGAGCTATCTCACCATGTACCCTCAAGACTCTAATATGTTTTTTAAAATTTTGATTTCATACTCTCTATCTTAGGATATTAACAAAGGATCACGAATAATATGGTCTAATGAGATATTCTTGAAAAAACGAATTAAATTAAAGTTCATGAGAATTCAAAAAAAAAAAATTCATTATTTAAGTTAAATATTACATTATATGTATTCATTGGTCGATTGCTTATATTTGTTTGAAACATAATTATAAATATACTTAATTTGACTAAACAAGATTGTTAGATATATAAATGTGATATGTGATCTAGGATACAACATACTAAACATATATGCTTCAAGTTTCGTTATATCAGAAGCTATATAAATATATTTCTAACAGAGATATATCACAAAAAAGCTCTCGAAATATGCATGGTGAAATGACATACTTTCTTATGAGTCTTGTAGAAAATTAAAGTGAAATAGTTTGTATCATGCGCAAGGAGTTGAGATGTTGAATTTGGACGGGTCATCCATGATGGGATCTTGGCTTGTTTTACTTAAATTAAATTAAAATAGAATAGAGTAAATTGGTGACTGCTTGACCTACCACGGTTCCATGAAGTTGGATAATGCAAAGTTAACTTCTACTTCTACTGCAGAAGAAAATAAATTTCCAGTAGAAGCAAACTTCCTATCTCTCAATTTTTTTCTGTATACTGGAAATACGCTTTGGAAGAAGCAGAATTTAGTTTTTTTATTACTGTCATCGATCTTTTTAGTTAAAGTTCTGGGTCTTTACAAAAGGTATTTAGGCCATAAAATTAGTTTATACCGTTCGTTACTATATATAATATGATTATGTAATTAACATGCATGATTTGATCTTAATTTGAAATGTTATAATAGATTAAAAAAATGATAGAACCATTTCAATTCGTCATATTTATAAGAAAGCTAATTTTACTGTAAATTATCTTGAAAAGTTAATTTTACTGCAAATTATCTTGACAAGCACGCCTAAGATTTTCGTCGTTGGTTATCACAATTTAGACAACCGGCCACATGGTATTGTGCTACAAAATATATCTAGTGTTTCTTAATTGTCTTTGCTACTTTTGTTATTTTGTGCACTAACCCTGCCAAAAGAAAGCGCAGTGCCAGATATAAATAAGCATGCTAAAAAATAAAAAAAAATAAAAAAATAAAACTTAGAGAAATATGAAATAAGAAGCTTCGAAGTTCGAACATGGAAATTAAACCTATATAGTGGAGATCTGGTTGGTTGGCATAGAGAGAATCAAAACCAAACTTGAAATGGGGCCTTTCACATAATTATTCAAGACAGAGAAAATCAATTGATGATTGGATGGTAGTAAGACTATTCAAGTCTTACCCTACTTTATCACTATAAATTTCTGATAAAAATTCCAAAGTTATTTAAAGCTTCACAGTCCTTCGGTGTTTGTTTTTCCAGCCAAACTGTAAATTTCTGATAATTTTACACATAATTGTACACATCCCATAAACTTTTGGACTGTACATTTAGGATTCACCCTTTACTATCAAATATCATCTCAAACCTCTTAATTAATTTTAATCTCCAACTACATTTTCCACACACATAAAATTATTTCTTAATTATTTTTCACAGAAAACAAAACAACAAAATACCGTTAAAAATTAATATACGATTCAACAAAACAAAAATTAAAAAGTTATATGATGTGTTTTATTTAAAATTTGAAGCAATCAAAATTCAAAACTCTGTAATAATCTATATATAAATTTGGAAGTGGGGTTACATTTATATTAGTTTTTTTTAAAAAAAAATTGTTGTTGAATTGTAGTATTTATGTTAATTTATTTTTAAGGCTAAGTCTAATTGTCTAATTGCAGGTTTACATTTTTCTTTTTTTTAACAAAGCAGCAAATTTATTTTGAGATGTAAAGTGCAAAAATGCCTTTGAACTAGCACCAAGACTCAATTTTGCTCTTAATTTTTTGAGCCCATTAAATTTATTTTGGAAGAAGAAGTAAAAATGTCTTTAACTTTTATTTCTTCAAAATTTAAACTCATTAATTTTCATTTTATCTAAATCATGTCTTTCAACTTTTATTTATCAAGTAATCAAATAAGCCAACTATTTTTGAAGAGCTTAATATCTGAATGAATAAAAATTTAAGTATTTAATAGACAAAATGAACATTATTAAGGGATCAAAATATGAGTTTAGATTTTAAAAAAATACATGTATTGTATATTTTTTCTAACGAGTTGTATTTTTAGTTACGTGTATACACAAGGCTGTACGCATGCACAGTTTCTATTTTTAATTATTTTGTTTAATTTCTTTTGAAGACTTTTGCTAAATTTTGAAAACCTATTGACCTCAATGAGAATAAACTAAGTATTCCTATTAGCATTAAAGGGTCCTATTCAGCAACAGAAACTGCGAAAAGTTAAAACCCTCAACAGGAGCAAGGTTTGTAACACCAACAACTGCATTAATGGCATTAACTTTTTTCACAGTAAATAAAATAATTATTTTCTTCTTCGACATATAATATTATTTTTTAAAACAAATTACAAGTATACTTTCTCAATCAAAATTTCAAACCTAAACTCTCATTTACATTTATAAAAATATTACTTAAAAGCTTCAAATATGAAAATTGCTCAAAAACTAGGGAAATAAACAGAAAAAATATATATCTTAGCTAAACAAGAATTCAAGCTTGGAGATTCTAATAATTTAAATATGTATATAACTTATCTGTTATGTAGAGGATTTGGTCCTGTATAGACTTTCCTCTTTTCTGCACCAAAAATTTCATCACCAGAATCTTTATTGTGTGCATTTCCTTTGAAGGCACCATTAGAGTTTGCAGAAGAAGTAAGCTGATGAGAATAAGAGACTCCACATTTGGATCTGCTAAATCTTGAATAGCCAACAGAAGAACATGGAGTTTCTAACTGTGATATTATCAAGAGAAGAAGAAGAGAATAGCAAGCCAGCTGATCTCTTTTTAGACCCATCTGCTTTCTTGGATTTGAAATCAAACTCATAGCATGGAAATGGATACCCTTTTGGCTAAAGTTGTCTTCTTTTAATTTGTTTTTCTGTTTCAAAAACTTGCGATGGGTTTCTTTTGAAATTGTAGGGTTTTATGGATTCTGATATCAAGAAACTTTTTGGTTGTTTGTTTAGAAAGAAAGAAGGCTTTTAGCTTATCTTAGCCTAGGAATTTGAAGAGGCAAAGAGAGTCAAAATGCATAGTATTTGCTGCCTTTTTTCCTCTTGAAAAAAAAATAGAATTGGATTTCAGTGAGGGCGCTATTGGAAATTTATTTTTGTTTCTAATTTCAGAGCCTAAAATATATGCTGAAGGAGAGAGATGTTCGAATTTCTAACCTGAAAATGAAAGCTCCTCTAGGTCCTTAAAAGGCCCACTTAGTTTTAGCTATTTGGTTTGAATTTTGATATATTTCTTTGGAATGCTTCATTTTAAAAAAAATCATTCAATTTCTTTTAATCTACTGAATTGCTAATTAATTTATATTTATATTGAATAAATAGTAAAATTCTTTCTCTCAAATTTCAAATGTGTTTCATAATTAAAACTCATATTTAAAACCTTTTGAAGAAAATTGGATTTGTGTTAATAATTTATTGATATATCTAATTAAAAATAAAATAAAAATAGATTTGTGTTAATAATTTATTGATAGATCTAATTAAAAATAAATATCATATAAGTAATATAATAATTATTTTATTTAAAAATCACCTTTTTGTCAAGTTAGTTAAAATTTGATTAAGAATTTTCCAAGTAACTAAAGTTTATACATGACCCACTATCTTCCCTTCTAAATATGTAAATGACAAAACAAATTGCTTTATTTATGTAATTTTTTTTGATCAATTAGCTTGGTTCATCAATATGGGGTACATCCATCTGAAGAAAAACCTTATTCTTGTGTTACTACTATATCTCTTGTTCATAGTTTCACGGCTACTCAAATCTCAATAAGACGAAATTTGAATTATACATGCCTTTTCACTAAATAAGTGCAACCTGTAAGCTAATGCTCAAGGGCGTTGTTATAAATTTCTCTAAGATTAATGTATTGTTCTCGATCTCCTAACACAGATGCTCTAGTATTGCGTTTGAAAAAAAAATATATTCTTAAAAATAATTATTTTAAATTTTAAAAATTGTTTTGCAGACAATTAGACAAATAAATAATTTTTCAGACAAATTTAAGAAAAATAATTTATACAAAATTAAAAAAATCAGTTAAATAAATAAAAAATAAAAAATATATTATTTTGATATGCAACAATAATGTCAAACACTCTTTAAATATATGTGTATCATTATTTTCCTCGCTATAATGAAATATCAATTAATTATGCCTGGTTGATCTTCATATCTCCAATTATTTCTCATTATAATAATATTTTATAAATCCTATTATTAACATTCTTCCTCCGTCTAATTAGACTTTTATTCCACCGTGACCAATTGTGTATACAGGCAGACTCTTTTCTGTTAGTCCACCACATGCATGCATTGAGTATATTTGAACTTTGAATCAATAAATAAAAAAACAATAGGGAATAAATTAATTTTTAATATATATTTAGTCAATGACATAATTAACTCAATGGAGATATAATTTGATAAAGGTACAAACCATTACCTAATTAGGGTCTCAATGTGGACCCATTAAAGAAATGTACCTGTCTATAATGTGACCATCCAATTTAGTTGTTCAAACTGGTTACTTACCTTTAATTTTAGGGCCATTGTACAACATTGATGATGGATCTCAATTACTTTCTAAACACAAATATATATATATAATGAGGAGAAATTACATTATTATATGAAAATTGAAAAAAACAATAAAAAAGGATGTCAAAATGGGGTGGGACATAAAGAGGTGGGAGATGAATATCAGAATGTTTGTAGTGATAACTTTCCTACAATAAATGATGATGTTGTTGGCTACTTTTTTATTTGAAGAAGAAAAAAATTAGCACATCAAAGTCATGGACACTTGATTAACTTTTCTTTCTTTTTCACACCAAGGATAAAAAAATTCTGAGCTGCTGGTGACATAAATCTTTATCACAACTTTCTAGTTTCTAGTCATGTTTTGGTATTTTTATTCTATCATAAATTATATATATTATATATAATTTATATATACTTTATTAAGTTCTCCTGACTTTTATATATATATATACATACATATATATATATATATATATATATATATATATATATATATATATAATTCGTATTAAGATTAAAAGATTGATTGGCAAACAAAACAATTTACATAATTTAACCTTGGAATTATAGTCGAGACAAAGAAAAAGATATGGATTGTTTCATAATTAGAATTCAAGCCAATAAAATAAGTATATAAAATAAGATGCAAAACATACTTTTTTTTTTAATGGCTTAGTCATTAATTAAGAGTTAACGCACTCAAGAGAAATGTGTTAAAGTGTGAGAGGAAAAAGATACAAATATGTCCCTTAAGGAAGTGCTAAATAGCATATTTATAATACATTTACGTCCAATTAAGCTCTTAATATCCAATTTTTATCCAAATTTGTTAAATTTTTGTTACTCTGTGAGCAACTAAGCTGATGTGGCTGCCTCCCCAATTGTTGTATGAAATATGGTTGTTAGGTTTTCTACATGTATCTCATCCATAAATCAGCAGAAATAAAAATTAAAATCCATATAGAATCAACCTATGCATTTTAATTTTGAGATTTTTCTTATAAATGTAGAATGATTGATTACCTTTGTTTTTACAACTTTGTTCTCTCTTGTTTGTGAGTTTTTTCTTTTTGTTAGGGTTGTCACAAATCACAAAATCCAAAGCTTTAATTGAATCTACAAATATCCACGTGAAGGAATAAGCCAAAAACTACCAACAATTTGGAGGATAATGGTAGACATAAGCCCTAGATGCTTATGTAGTGTATTCAGCCTAGAGAGGGAGAGAGAAAACTACTTTTTTCTATGAGAAGGACCAGACAAATTCTACCTTATAAAAGAGTGTTTACAACCTATAATCCCTATTAGGGTTAGAAAAGAAAAAATCCTAATAGGTCATTTCCCTAGGTCACCAATACAATAAGTACTTTAAGTTAAAGATTATATATGTCTATTGACTAAATTCCAGACGCTTAAAATGGATGTGGTGACATTTTTGTAAATATCTTACTTGTTATGTGTGTGTCTGTCATTTATAATGACAGACGCATATAACAACTAAGCTATTTACAAAATTGTCACCGCCTCTATTTAAAGTTTTAGACAGAGTATATGCGTCTGTCATTAATAATGACAGGCATATATAACTATCAAAGAATATGCGTCTGTCATATAAATAACAGACATATAAATGTTAGATGTCTGTCTTAAATAATAACAGACGCATATGATGTTATAATAGACGTCAGTTATTATTTAAGACAGACGCATATAAGTTTTTTAAAAACCTAAAAACGAGCCTCTTTACACAGTTTCGTCTACAACAAATATTTTCATCTGAAACTACTCATACATTTCGTCTCATCAACAGATCCAGCTTGTTAAATGGGATGTGGGGAGGGGGGGAGTCCAATCTGACATTCTAAGAGAAAATGGTATGTAAAAATTTAAAACCTTATAATTTTAATTTTAATTTTGTGGTTATTATTTACTATTCTGGTTTTTATTTGATGATATGGGTTGTTGGATATTTCTGCTTCTTTCTTTTGCTTTCGATGATATGGGTTTTTGATGATTTTTTTTCTTTTTAAGTAATCAGCATCACTTTACAAGTTTTTCGAAGTCATTATGCATATATATGGTTAATGTTTCATGTTTTATCATAATTGCTTTTGCTCCCTAGCTTTTTCTGATTTGATTAAATACAAAATTCTTATGGTTTATCTTATAATTTTTTTCTGATTTGTCTGTCGCCAAAATAGTTGTAGCTCAAACCTGTCGCTAAGAGTTACAATTGTAACTCTTGAAGAAAATAACAATGCAACGCTATTGAATTTTTTTAGTAGATATATTCAAATAAAAGAATTCCATTTTTGACTCAATAAGAAAGTACAAACTGCTTTTTTTTTTGTATAGCCAAAGTAGTTAGATAACCTAAGTTACCTTAGCAGATTAATTACATTATCTTTCATAAGCTAATCTCTATTCCAAGAACCTGTGAGCATTCTCTTCTGCAGCCACTACATCACTGTTAGTATATGTGGTAATTTTTATGAACCTGTTGCAGAGTTCTCTATAAAGAAAAACATAGACAATTCATTCTAAGTCTATCTATAAGTGGTAACAAGGTAAAGTCTCAACCTAAAGCATAAAGAAAATACTTCCTTACCTTTGACAGAATAAGAAATTTAATATGTTTCATTCATCAAATCCCTAGACATTATTTAATATAGTTATTTTTCTTATTTATGAAAATTTCCTATCCATCCAAAATTACATATCAATTGCACCATCCAGGCATTTGTATGAATTATACCCCAGGCCTTCTATTGGACCACTTGACCTACTTATCAAGGCTATTCCTATGACACAAAGTAGGCCCAGAAATTCTAATTTTCATGTCATCAGTAGCAATCACAAAATGGGGAAAAAATAAAAATTATGAGAATTGGCAATTGAGCAAGCTTTTAGATGAAAATTACTTGACAGAACCAGAAAGTCTATTCATTGTCAAACAGGTGCGTTGTCTAAATCAGTAGATGTCTCTACTTGCATTTTTCTCCCCAGCTCTTCTTTGAGGGTTTAAGAGAGGGAAACCCAGGTGGGTTTATGATGTTTTTCCTATTTCTATTGATTTCGTAGCTTGTATTGGTGATCCTTTTTTGCATTAGTTCTTGGGTATCTTTAAATTTTCAATTTTTGGTTTCGGTTTGATGCAATATGTATCTTTTCTTTTTTCGTTTTTAATTATCAGATTGTTTTACTCGGTTTTTAGATTTTATAAGGTCATATTTTTATGCATGTTGTGGATCTATGTGCTGCAAACATTGATATGATATTAATGTTGATCACCTTTTTGAGGAATTTGAGTGGTGAAGTACCCTTGGGGTCTGTCTATCATTTACTTTTTGTGCATACATCGATTTTGGTATATTTCTGTGGTAATCTAAAATCTCTACCTCTTCTGGCATTTGATGATGCATCTGATCCTGTTTTTTGGATATCTAAGCTCTTTTGTTTACATTGGTTGTTCATTATATCATCTTGGTGACCTGTATGAAGGGGTCTTACATTGTTGTTACCTTGTTTAGATATGGTTCTCAGATGTCATTCATAACTCCTAAATGTCTGAATTCATTTTGGGGCTTTATTGGCACCAAAAATTTGTCATCATGGAGATGATTCTGCAATCTTTTTTATTCAATTACCTCTTGTTGATGGAAAACTTTTCCCTTCCTCAAGTTAATTGTTTATAGCTTAGTTAAAGCTTTTTCCGCTTATATGCTTTCTACTTTTCTTTGATTTTATTAATTCAACTATTGATAGGGACTTGTCCTACAACCAGCTAACAGGAGAGATTCCATTCAACATTGGTTTCTTACAAGTAGCCACATTGTATGTGCTTGCAACTTATCTCTATTATGGTTGACAGCTTTGATTTTGGGAGTGCCCAATGCCATTTTATGAATTTTAATCTTGATCCTCACTTGATAATATGATAGATTTTGATCTCGGACCAAGCTTCATTCATCATATCAAGTTTTCCGTATTGAAATACAAGAACACTCAAGGTATATTTTCCTCATCTTAATATCATCAACCTTCTATTGATTTTAGTCATTATGGTTGCATAATTCCTACTTGAATTTCATGTGTATATAAATTTTCCAACTATATATATATATATATATATATATTATGTTTCCAGATAGTTGCATTAATAGTTTAGCAATGATATGAAATCAATATTTTCAATCAACAATGGATTCAAAATCATCAATACCCATTCAAGATTTACTGATCATTAGATGTTTAAGGATATTATATATAATGTTTCTCTTGATTAAAAAACAATAAGACTTATATATATTGAACCTTTTTTGTGTGGTTAGATATGGATCGAAGTTGGATGTATGGTAGACGCACTACATTTGAATATTTGAATGGAGTTGCGGAATTTATTAGAATCGTAGAGGAAAAGCAAATAAGGGAAAGAGAAGAAATGATTGTATGTCCTTGTGTTGATTGTAAGAACATGAAAAAGTTTCGAGATGTTCATATAGTGAAATCTCATATAATAAGACATGGTTTTAAGGAAGGTTATACGCGGTGGATATGGCATGGTGAGAGTGTTTTAACTGGGACACGTTCTAATAATAATGAATTTGATCAGCAAGGAGAAAACATTTTATGGAAAGGCCGGAATACCTTCAGAGATTGTTAAACGATGCTGATAAACCTTTGTATCCCAGTTGCAGTAATTTCACAAAATTGTCAGCCGTTTTTAAACTCTGTAATATGAAAGCAAAAAATGGATGGAGTGATAAGAGTTTCACGACACTATTAGAATTGTTGCAAGACATGCTTCCGGAGGGAAATGAGCTTCCCACATCTACATATGAGGCTAAGAAAATGTTGTGTCCCATGGGTATGGAATATAAGAAGATACATGCATGTCCAAATGATTGTGTATTATACTGAAATTAATATAAGGACTTGCACGAGTGTCCAAGGTGTGGAGCATCACATTACAAACGTGGGAAAGTTTCTTCTGAGGATAAAAAGGGCCTCCAGCTAAAGTATTATGGTATTTACCTATAATACCAAGATTCAAACGCCTGTTTGCAAATGCAAAAGATGCAAAAAACTTAAGGTGGCATGCAGAAGGAAGAAAACATGATGGAAAACTTAGACATCCTGCAGATTCTCCTCAATGGAGAACAATTGATAGAACATTCCCAGAATTTGGTGAAGTTAGGAATCTGAGGCTTGGACTTTGTACGGATGGAATCAACCCCCATGGCACTCTCAGTAGTAAACATAGCACGTGGCCAGTTCTTCTTGCGGTTTACAATTTGCCTCCTTGGCTGACTATGAAGCGTAAGTATATTATGTTGTCGTTGTTGATATCAGGGCCTAAACAACCGGGAAATGATATTGATGTTTACCTTGCACCACTTATTGATGATTTGAAACTATTGTGGGATGAAGGTGTGCCGATGTATGATGCATACAGTGAAAGCATGTTTACCTTACATGTCATGATATTTTGCACTATAAATGATTTTTCGGCTTATGGTAACTTATCTGGGTACACCGTGAAAGGAGCAAAAGCGTGTCCGATTTGTGAGGACAACACAATGGACCAACGTTTAAATCATAGCCAGAAAAATGTTTATATGAGTCATCAAACATTTCTCCCTCCTAATCACCCTTATCGTAAGAAGAAAACGTCTTTCAATGGATATACCGAAATGCGAGTAGCTCGTTTGCCATTAACAGGAAATGAGGTTTTTGAACGAGTTAGAGAAATTGATAATGCATTTGGTAAACCTTTTAAACCTACTCAAAAGGGTCCTTGGAAAAAGAGATCTATATTCTAGGATCTTCCATATTGGGAATACTTACCGGTTCGTCATTGTATTGATGTTATGCACGTGGAGAAAAATGTTTGTGATGCTATAATAAGGACATTGTTGAATATACTGGGAAAAACAAAAGATGGTATCAAAGTAAGAAAGGACATGTTAGAAATGGGCATACGGATGGAGTTAGCACCTCAAGATACAGGGAAACGAACATATCTTCCCCCAGCTTGTTATACGTTGTCTAAAATAGAGAAAACAAGCTTTTGTGAGTGTCTTTATGGTGTTAAAGTTCCATATGGATTTTCATCAAATATTAAAAGTCTTGTGTCAATGAAAGAATTAAAGTTGATAGGTATGAAGTCTCATGATTTTTATGTTTTGATGCAACAATTTTTACCGATAGCAATTCGAGGAATACTACCGAATCATGTGAGGAATGTTATCACAAAACTTTATTTTTTCTTCAATGCAATTTGTTGTAAGGTCATTGATCCAGATAATTTGGATGAGTTGCAAGCCAATATTGTTGTTACTCTATGTCCATTTGAAATGTATTTTCCACCTTCCTTTTTTGACATAATGGTGCATTTGGTTGTTCATCTTGTTAGAGAGATTAAATTGTGCAGCCCAGTGTATTTGAGGTATATGTATCCTTTTGAGAGATTCATGGGTATCTTAAAAGGGTATGTGAGGAACCGATATCGACCTGAAGGTAGTATTATTGAAGGTTACTCGGTTGAGGATGGTATTGAATTTTGCACAGACTACTTATCAGGTGTTGAACCTATTGGCATTCCTAAGTCTCATCACGAGGGAAGACTTGGAGGTAAAGGAACAATTGGATTTAAAATGGTATTACCTGGTGCTCAGATGCGTGAGAAAGCACATCTCATTGTGTTGCACCACCTTACACAAGTTCATCCATATTTAGAAGAGCACATGTCCATTTTAAGGCATCTGAATCAATCCAAAGGTGAAATATGATTGACAAATGAACATAATAGTTCTTTTATTGGATGGTTTAAAGACCGAGTGATGTGTCAGTTATCAGAAGTGCCAGAAGATGTAACTGATACCATAAAATGGTTAGCCTATGGCCCTAGGTTGAATATACGGTCTTATGAAGGATATCACATCAACGGATATACCTTTTACACTAAACGTCAGGATGACAAAAGCACAATGCAAAATAGTGGAGTTACTTTGATAGCTTCATCACGAGAATTTTCTAGTGCTAAAGACACCATGCCAATAGATGCTACGATGTCATATTATGGTGCAGTTGAAGACATTTGGGAGCTTGATTATAGGGAATTTATGATTTCTCTCTTTCGATGTAAATGGATTGAAAACCGACACGGTGTTCTAGTGGATGAGTTAGGAATCACTTTGGTTGATTTTAGCCAATTGGGTTATCAAGATGATCCATTCATTCTTGCTTCACAGGCTAAACAAGTATTTTATATTATTGACCCTGACGATAGTAAGTGGTCTATTGTTCTTCAAGGTAAGAGGCGTATTGTTGGTATCGATGATGTGGTAGATGAGGAAGAATATGATCAGTTTGGGTATGATGTTACATCATCATATGATCGAAGCCTAGATTGGGTAAGAGATAGAACAAAAAAGATAGAAGAAGGAAATTATATAATCCCAGTAGAAAAGACAAAAGAGGTGGCAACAAAAATCGTAAGTATAACTTGCTAAACAAACAATGGTATCAAGGAATATGTTTTTTTTATCTATGATTTCTTATAACATATTGTTTATTTGGTGAATAGGAGACATTATGGGGAGAAGTAGCCCAAGGTAGCTGGGTACCAGAAAGGCATGATGACATATTGTCACGTGCACTTGAAAAGCCCGAACATTCTGGCTATGTGAGAGGTGTTTGAAGTGCTGTGACCATCAAACAATTTTATGGTAATCCTGGAAAAAGGAAACTAGCAACATCCGTCTCACCTGAAGTTATTGAAGCGCTTGAGAATAAAATATAGGCCAGATTATTTGCTAAATTCTCGGCACATATTGCACATCTTGAGAATATGATAGAGGAGAGAACTATGAAGTCCTCTCAAATTGGCCCTGATATGGAGGTGGAGATGGGTCCTTCATTTGCTCGCCCAACTCCCAGTAGTTTTCACTCTGTGGACCCACCATTTCCAATATCAGAATTACAGGTAAAAAGTACATTAATTTCATTAGTTCCACTTCCACTTTAATCTAGCTAATATTGATTGTTTGTGTTTTTGCAAACACCTACATCATGCAGACTTGTTACCATTAATGAAGGTAAGCAGGTAATTGTGGCAAGGGGTATGGTTTATCCATCCCTTATTGATGTTATGGTGCACAATCGACCAATCATGCCCAATCACGTCAAGGTATCTGTAGATGAAATATTATCTGGCTGTCATGAAGCCGAACTTCCTGTGCCTACTGAATACTTAACTACAGTTGGGAAAGCAGAAGGTAGCTTTGTTCAATGGCCACAACATCTTGTGGTTCTTGGAGAGGTAATAATTTCTAAACTTATAAATTTTTTCAATATAAATTATCGCATTTCATATATTATAATATATATATATATCATAATTTATTATTAATTGATAGGAACTTAAATCCAAGCCATTAAAGAAGGCTCCAAAGAATAAACAAGGTAGTTGTTTATCGAAAGAATCAACTACAAAGCAACATGGGCCTTTAGTTAATGAGAACATTTTGGCAACTTTGAGTGGTGACATGAGGTTAATGCATGAGATGGTTGCTAAATTGCCTACTGGGTATATTTTTGAAGTTCCTGCAGACATTACAGTATTTAAGTATCCAGTAGATAATCAGATGATTCATGTTGGTATGGAAGACATCGCTCAACTCATCTCCATGGAATGGATTGATGTCTCGATCATTCGAATATTTATGATGTAAGATTATACTAATTATTACTAATATTATAAGATTGATTTAAAAAATACAAAAATAATACTTATGTATGTATTGTGATTCATGCATGCAGGTACCTTCATAACTTGTGCGATACATTCTTCATATCTTCGATCGGATTTCTTTGTCCAACAATGCTTCGTTTGATGTTCACAGAGACTAACTCAGCAGAAAGATATATTATAGAAGCTTTGAAGGAACAAAGAGATAAACATTTCATTCTACTACAATATTTCGAGAAGTAAGAAATATTTACATTCATGTTTGCATAATTTTTATTCTTAACATTTTTACTAACTTCTAACATATTTGTATATCTATAGTAACCATTGGATGTTGATTGTATTTTGTTGTGAACGGAGTGAGGCATTTTTCATGGATCCTCTATCTCGTGGCAGCGGCGATATAAGTCTGAAACCTCACATTAACCTGTAAGTTATAATACTACTAGCTAATAGTTTCTACGATGTTTGTAGCGTTTTCAATATTAATGCCGATTTTGATATACATTTATTTTTCAGAGCCTATAGAACTTATGCTATAGAAGGTGAAAAAAATAAAGGTGCCAGGTTAAAATGGAATGACATTTCGGTGATAATTTTATATTATGAATTACAAGTTAAATTAAAGTTTTTATGATTTTATAATCCTTTATTTAGCATGGGACTTTGTTTTTTTTTCTATTTTAAGTGCCCTCAACAACAAGGAGGTGTTGAATGCGGATATTACATCATAAGGTATATGTACGAAATTGTCATATATCATAATAGTGATACAACATTGCTTAAGGTACGTTCTTTCAAATACTAGTCAGTTTATATTACAAGTATCATACATAACTAGCTATTAATTTTTTCATTTCTAACATATTTTCTATTATCTGTTTATTTGTCTTGTAGGGCTTTGAAAAAGAATCATATAGTCAAGATCAAATAGATGAAATTCGTCATATGTAGTCAAATTACTTTATGAGAAAGTGTATGTAATCTTTTTATTTACTTTTGTAAAATATTTCATATATATTAATGAGAAATACAATTTTAAATTAAAGAATTTTTAATAACTTGTAGATTAATTATTTAATGTGAATTGTTTTAGGCATGATGCTATTGCTTTGATTTATTTAAGTTTTTTAGTTTGTGTTGTCCTGTGAATTCTTGATTATTGAGTTTTGTGAGTTGAATGTTGGATGCCGATTGTGGCTTATTGAAGCTGAATTATTATGAATTTTGAAGTGCGCATGTTATATATATATATATGAATGGTAGCATTATAATATATATGAACCTAAATTAAAAAAAAAAAGCAAATACGCGTCTATCGTTTAATAATAGCAGACGCATATAACTTTGATTATATGTGTCTGTCGTTTACTATTTGACATACGCATATAATCAAGGTTATACGCGTCTGCTATTAGTAAACGATAGATGCATATAATTGATTATATGCGTCTGCTATTATTAAACGACAGACGCGTATAACTATTTATATGCGTCTGTCAAAATGACAGACACATAAAATATATATCATATGTGTCTCCTATATATGTGTCTACTATTTGACAGACGCATAAAATGCAAAATAACAGACACATATAACACTATTTTGTACTAGTGGGTAGACGACCCAATATTACCCAAAATCAACAATTCAATCCAAATTCGACTTGGCTCATTTATAACCCTTATAAAATGCCCAGTTCTCTTTCTCTCTAACTTTGATCCAATCAAAAAATTATTTTACATTGTTTTATTCCTTTTATGGTTATGACTAATAGGTTTTTTAGTCATATTGGCAACTCAAATACTAGGAGAAATTCTAATCTAATTAGAATTTTATGAACTAAATTCTTTTAACACATAATTGATCTTCAATAAATTTTCCTTGACTTAGCAGATCATGAGCGACATTTAGTAAAATATCATGACTACCCAATTAATTAGAAAGTCAGTAGTTAGACATTTAACCCTTTGATAAACAATTACCTTGTAATATGATATTTTATCATACTATACCTCATTTGATTCAGAGCATAAACTTTAGTCAACTCCCACTAGACTGACTACATCACATGTAGTCCAAATGATATTAGTTTTTGTCTTTAAGATTAATTACTCCTTTAGATGTGTTTTTGAAGACTATATTCAAGACATGTCCACTTTGACTAAAGATTTATAAATAATGATCTCCCATAAAAGGTCACAGGGATACACTCCTTTTATCAAGAGTGGTGAATCATTTGTTGATTACTCAACTAACTTTGAATACCTTGTGTCATACCTAATCTTTACCCTATGAGTAATCTTTAAGAGACAATAAGGAATAGAGTCAAAATATAGCATTCAATATCTAAGAAAACTTTGGGTATCTTAAGTTTAAGGATACTTGCACAATTATCATGATGAGACTATCACTGACATTGAATATATATCCATGTGAATTTCTCATAGCTAGGTCATCCAATGTACTTGTCAAAGAGTATAACATGTGCTAGTCGATTTGCATTAACAATATTATGTCTCGTTAATGCTATGACTCAGAATAATTTAGGTATAAAAACAATTGCACATAACGAGAATATCATTATCATTATCATTATCATTATCATATCATAATTTTTCTAATATTATATTATATACCAAAGACTTTATTAAACGATTTAAGATATTAAATCAAATTCATACATTGAAAACTAAATAATGAATAATGCTTTTTTATTAATAATGAAATGTGTACATATAATATCCTATGGTGATTGTCTTTAGGGCATCTCTCTAATAATGTCTTACTTGCACTAAAGCTAATCGCATTTGTATGTTATACCATAAGCGAGTACATGATTATCACATTTTTTCTAAGGTAGTGGCTAAGTGAGGGGGTTAATTAACAATATTTTGATCAATGAAAACTCTTTCTATTTTTATATCTTATCTACCAGTTATCCCCCTAATTAAATGGTAGCACCTAAGTACATAGTTGGATATCTTATGAAACCTTAGCTCCTTTGCTTGTGCAATGCCATCATTATTGTGACAATATAAGGGTATTGGATCAACAATATTAGGAACCACTCCTAACTCTTTATGATAAATTTCTTGATCTAAATCGATTCTTTAATTGCTTTAGAAGTTCCGATGTACTCTACTTTAATTGTTGAATCAGTAGTCATATGTTGTTTGAAACTCTTCTAACTAACTGAACCACCATTTAATGTGAAAACATAGTTTGACTAGAATTTAGAGTCATCTTTATTAGATTGGAAGCTAGCATCTGTATACCTACTTACCTTTAGTTTATCTTCTTTATAAACTAAGATAACATTCTTAGTCCTTCTCAAGTACTTAAGGATATTCTTGATAGCCATAATATCTCTCATCGGGATCTGATTGATATCTACTTATGACACTCATAGCATATTGTAAAGTTTGTTAATTTGGACTCTTAACCGTGAACTCGCCACACCAAGCACAACTGTGATAATCAAAGACTAAATATAGATTAATAGAAAATTGAAAAGTAAAAGTGAGTATTTTTTATTAAGGACCTAATTTAAGAAAAAGAAAAAAATTATTGAGGACAAAGTTGGAAGAGAATTTAGATTAGAGACAATTAAGATTGAAGGCTTAATGGGAATTTTACAAGTGCATAATAAAAAAAATAATATTTTTACCTAGGATTTAATTCCTATTGAAGGAGGTGTCGAATCAAAGGATTAGAGAGAAAAATATCTAAAGTTAAGGTATGTATGCAATAGCATACTAAAAGTGTGTCCTTAGTATGATTTGAATGAAGACTTATGTGTTTTGCTTAGTATATGTTTAATTGACAAATCTGAGAAAAATATATGCTAAGTTAATGATGATATGATCATAAAAATATGCTTATATGATGTTTAATGGCCTTATGAGAGGCTTATGTGTGAACTATGATTTATAATGCATCAATTACCTTAAGATATACTTATTGATGAATTGTTGATGACATGTAATGAAAATACTATCACGGGGCTAAATGATGTATGATTGTTGAATAAAGGATTTCTAGGCAATGAGAAATGGTATAATTGGTGGTTCTACTCTTTTTGTGAAATGATTTAAGTGAATGCAATAATATGTACAATGATAGAGGGTTAGAATTGCTGGAAAATGTATATTTGCACTATAAATTACAACTGCACCACCTCTATCATGACTATGTCACTATGTGGCTTAACAAACAGAGCAGGTTACGGGAGCAATATGACTGTAATTTTAGTTGCGACAGGTCTTTCGCAATCGTGCTACCATTTTTTGCAACTATTCCACAATGTAGCGCAATCATAATAGAGACCACTATGCTTATTTATGTCCACACTCACCTTTTATAACCACGATTTGTGGTCTACATGAATTATTTGTATTATCCTAATAAATAAAAAGTTTTATGGGCAAGAGTTCAACTATGAATAGGGATCACAAAATACATAACACAATCACACTTAGTAAAGGGTGACCCAAGTTTACAGTTTAAATATCTTTAATTTGCTAAGGAACAGAGAGGTTTGCAATGCAAGTACAACACAAAAGTAGTCGCGAAAGATATATCGTGACCATAATTGGAAAGTAGAGATCGCAATTTCTAGTCTACTATAAATGAACTGTACCAAAACTTTATAACTTTAAAAGAACATTTCTAGATATGTAGTAAAAGAACACATATGGCCCATTAAAAATGAACCTTAAACATGAAATTTGTGAATAATGATACATACTATGACAATTTATGATGAGACATAGTATAATTAAGAATCAAGTGATGGTGTCATGTTATGTGAGATAGGCAATCAAAGTATACAAATATTTACTACAATGTTTGTATGAATACAACAATGGTAATGTACGATTTGGTGAATGTAAATAAAACAAATGCCTATTTTGTTATAAAGCTTATATGAGCATATGTGATACATGTAAACAATATGTAAAGGAAATGAATCCATATAACATAAGCTCATAATGTCTACCCTAGGATTAGAGTCATGATAAATGACATACCATCAAGGGAGTAGACGGTACCGTAGATATAAGGACATGTGTGTGTCACAAATGAAACTTTGGCACCCTAACCTATGATTAGGCAATTACTTAGGCTGCAATCAGCCATTATGATGAAAGAAAGATATGTAAATGGAACCTATATGGTTTCACACAATTACTTAGGTTGCATTCAACCATCCCATTATCCTAGTTAGTCCAATTTAAAATGTTATAGGACAATTGATGAAGAACCAATTAAATTTTCTTTAATGCATGATGTTGATAATGAATTACAAGCTTAATATGATCAATGCAAGTATGATATGATGATATGTGCTCTATCTATATGTGCTTATATATAAGAATATATTTCAAAAATGATTGAATCTTCATTTTATGGCTTTCACATTATATGTTGCTAAAATATGGAAGATGGAGTTGTTAAATGCCCATATAATTTGGTTTACAAATAAAAAAGTGACTTTATAAAGGTTTTAGTTTTGACAAAATATTTTCTTGTGATAATAAAGAAAAAAGTTTTGTTATCGTATAAAATCATGTCTTGAAATTTTTATGTGTTACATTGGCATAAAAGTGTTGTATAAAGTTGAGTATTTTATAGCTATTTAAAGGGTTGTTACATTTAGCAGCTTTAAAACTTAAGTTTAGATGATTGTATACCTAAGTGGGTTATGGGTGTTATCATGCATAAACTTAATATTCAATATGACTTTGATAAGGGTTATGACTTTTATCAAAATGTAAGTAGAATATGGATATCAAGCCTAGAGGTATATTGCATGAGGGTATAGTGCATGAGCAGGCTGAGAGTAACAACCCCACTAATACAGACTCATAAAATGAACCGAGTTAGGTGAGTGTCAATGGATAGGGCTATACTCCAATTTAGCAATCAACTATTATAGGGCTAGTGAGCCAGGCTCAATTTTGCTTCATACAGCATTTGGCTGACTTATTTAAACAGGTATTTCAGCAGCTTTAGTGAACACTGGAGAAGAAGTATGAGTATGTAATCTCATTACTCAAGGAGAATGCATATGATTGATGGAAGGTTGTGTTATTGAACTCCCAAACGCCCACACCATTTACATGGGAGTTCTTCCTATTTGAGTCCCATAACAAGTATGTGCCCTGAATTTATATGGACAACAAGAAGAAAGACTTTTAAGATTTGATATGGAGGGTTATGACTATGACAAAATATGAGTGAGAATTTATTAGGATTAGTAGATAAGCAGCAGGCATCATAAGGGATAAGGTAGATAGATGTTAGAGATTTGAAGATGGTCTTAATAACTACATTCGATTTCAGATCACTATACTCTAGATTGATGAGTTCCTAAGACTATTATCAACACCCCTGAATGTGATAGAGTCTCCAGTTGTCATAGTTCAAACATCTAGTAAGAGATTAGGTTAAGAGCTTTGCATAAACAATTTCCACTAAAAGGGGACTACCATCTAAATCTACCATTGTTGTAGCCAACACGCATATCTTTGCCATGAGAAAGAGTGCACATGCCACTTGCACATTTTATGGTAAGGCTCATAGAGGAGAGTGTTGGTTGATAACTGGAACCTACCTTAGTTTTGGGGCCAAGGATCATTAGAATAAAGATTGTTCAAGATAGAGCAGTGTGACTCCAGTTTAGACTCAAATGTCATTTCAAATGCATAGTAGTTATTAAGGACCAAGTTGAGAAGGTCAATAAGGACCCAATCAAACCTTGTTAGAGACTGTCAATACACTACGAGCCAGTAGAGCACTAATTAAAACTTATGTCATAAGGGCTAGAGAGGACTAGAACGTCTTTTCATTACTTGACTCATAACTTATTGCTTTGATATACACTAGTTTTGCACATTCATATATATGTACCAACACCCCTAGCTAGAATAGTATAATAGTAAAGAAGTTAGATTATGATATTGTAGTGACAAATCCTTTAGGTCATAGTATCACAGTTAATCGAGTATACAGAAGTTGCCCAAAAGTTGTGCAATGGATAGAGTTCCCGACTGATTTGATTAAGCTACCATTTCATGAGTCTAATGTCATCTTAAGAATGAATTGGCTCTCACAGCAAGAGGTATTAGTTGACTGTCATTCTTAAAAATTAACTCTTAATGCAATGTTAGACTATTTAGATCTTGAATCATGGGTGCACCTTAGGGTCACAACCATGATTATTAGAGTCTAACTTCAGGATAATGGGATAATTGGAGATTTAAGTGGATATTAAAATGTTGGAAATGATTTTAAGATTGGAGAATTTAATTAACGGTAATATTGGGATAAATACAAACACAGTGGCATAATCTTAATATCATACAAGAGCGATGTTTTAAAATAATATGTTGACTAAGATTTTTACACAATTGGTGCATTCAAACATGTGGTCATGGTTTAAAGATATATGTGGCTCAATATGAGCATTTAAATAAAAGGAGTGAGATGGATATTAAGGAAGGACCAAAAAGGCATTTTTACCACAAAAGTGTAAAAACATCATTTCCTTTCTATTTTCTCACTTTTCCAGCACACCATCTTTTTCCTCATTTCCCTCATGCACACCTCACACCATCTTCATTTCTTTCCTCATAACCATTTCCTTCCTCACATCTTCTTCACCATCAACCCTTAAACACTTAAAAACTCAAAAGAAAAGCATACTATTGGTCAATTTTTAAAAATAAGAAAGGAAAAAGGAGAGCTTAAAAGAAAGGGACAATTTTTGGAGGAAAGAAAAAAAAGGAAAAAGGGCTAAAAAGTGATAGTCATGGCTCACTTTGGCTTAATATTAGTAGGATAAGCTCACCTCCATCTTCTTCTTCATTAATTCCTTTTTTTTTCTTTATTTTCATGTTTCTTGAAACCCATTTCAAATGGGTGAGGCTTTGGTTCCAAGTAAGGGTTTTTAAGTGTTAAAACTGCTCCATTTCTTATATTGATAAAAGTAAGACCTTCAAAGGATTTAAGGCATAAAAGAGAAGTTTTAACATTGGATCTAGGGTTTGAGTACAAGGAACCTTTTATATTGTGTTCATATATGAAAAGACTAAAGGTAATGTTTTATTTATTCTAGGTGGCCTTAGAGAGGGTGGATCTCATCCACAGAAAGGAGATCAAGTTTGATCAAGCTTGAAAGAGGAATGAAGCTCTATTTGTTAAAAGGTTAGTACATATCGGTATCCAAATCCTTTATGTGTGTTTCTATGTGTTGTTTAATGTTTAAATGTAATAAAAATGCATGTTTGATGGTGAATAAAGCTTTAATGATAAGTGAATATGTATTGAACGAGATAGGCGAACTAAGAATTGAAATTTAGGCATATATATGATTGTAGTTGTATTTGTATGAATTGAGGTTTTTTTAACATAGAAGCATGGAATTGAAATTATATGTCCTTATGTGTGTGATAGGATTGGTTGGCAATAGCTAATATAGAATTTGTGTGAAAATTGAGAACTACCCTATTTTTTGCACATTTTCTCTGCACATGACTTTCCAGATTCATGCTCATGAAAGAGTATTTACTGCTGTGAATGGACAATTCATGATTGTGAATCATAAAACCTATAATTGTAGAATTTGGATAGGTTTGTTCACAACTTATTTCACAATTTGATTCACGAGGACAAGTCATGAAGCTATTCTTCATGCTTGTGAACCAAATGGTTCACACATGTGAACAAAATATCACGACCATGATTAAACGCTAATTGTATGATAGTAAGACCAGGGTCTTTCACAGGTAGAGTCAAGAATTGGTTCATGCGTACCAACCTATAAACAACATGTTCATGGTCATGAACCATGACATAAACATGGTAAATTGAAAAGATAAATTGTATGTTCCAAAGTTTATGTATATCATGTTATGCTTTGTTGCCCACTACACCAGAAGCATGATATGAGTATGCATGCATATTAAATCGTATGGTTGATACATATTTTGTTACAAAATGATGCAAATTGAATATGAGTATAAAGTATGAATACATTATGAGAATACAAAGATGAACAATATATATATATATATATTGTAAAATCTATGAGTTATGCATATGTTATGGTCAATTAGTTAATTTTCTTATATGTTCTTAATATGAATTGTACAATGATCATTCAGACGAAAAGGGATACCATGTTTTTATTTAGTTATATATGCATTATGAAAACATAATGGACTAATCATGTTATGTAAGATATATGCACATGATATCATTAAGTATAAATGAATGCCTAGATTTGCTTGCACATATGTACCACTAACCACGAATTGCTTAACGTGTGGGTGTTTCTCACACATAGGTTGTAAAGCCAAATAGACATTAACTAATAAAGAAAAAGAGCCCAATGAAGAGTCGCATGACAAACCCAGTTGAGAGTTTGTGATACACTATGATACAATTTGTTTTTGTATATATCGTGGGGAATGGGATAGATGTCAAATTTGGAAGTTTTATCTTATACATGCTCTGAGGACATATAAATTATGTTAGGATGTATTTTGTAAACCTTGGGGCTAGTTGAAGCTCAAACTGTTATTTTTAATAATAAAGATATCTTTTATTATTGTTTTGTTCTTTCATATTTTTATAAGGATTTTAATATAGTCATCATGGTCATGATGCAAACGAAATCATTTTAAAAGTTTTGAGGTTTCTCTATATTTTTAACACATGATAACATATCATCCGCTTATATAGTTGGACCATACTAATTATATAAGAGGGTGTTAAAATTGGTGGTGTTAGAGCTTAGGTTTAGGTGTTTCTAGACCTAAATGGGTTATGGGTGTATCATGTATACATAGAATGTCCTATATGACTCTAACAATGGCTATTTTAAGTTAATTTGTAGGTTAGAAAGATGATAAAGATAGAAAATGTCCCGAGATGGCTAAAAGTAATAGTCCTTTCAATAACAAGGAATAAAACTAACCTAGCCTTTGTAGCATTCTCGGGCTTAATGCCATCACAGTACCACAACTGTCGATCTTAGGACAAGCTGACTAAGCTCTGTTGCCATTTATGCAAAAGATGGTAGATCTTTTATAGTAGATAGCCTAGGCTATACCACCACTACCACAACTAAGACTCTAGTTTGAAAAGCTTTAAAAGTATGGAACCATAGACTTCTTAGGAAAAAAGGATAATGACCCTATTGCAAC
The DNA here is from genome assembly GCA_023653625.1 of Triadica sebifera. Lineage (NCBI taxonomy): Eukaryota > Viridiplantae > Streptophyta > Magnoliopsida > Malpighiales > Euphorbiaceae > Triadica > Triadica sebifera. The sequence continues at coordinate 30,576,359 of CM042892.1, read as the reverse complement.
CAAGTTTTGGCTTGAGCTGATCAATATAGTATTTGAGCAGCTCTAGTGCACTGAAGAGCAGAAAATGTTGTATCTTGTTTCCCTACTCAAAGAACATACATATGAGTGGTGGAGAATGATGTTGTTTAATTCCCAAACTCTGATACCACTAATATATGAGTTATTTATGAAGGAATTCCATAAGAAATATGTGTCATGTATTTACACTGATAGTATGAAGTGAAAATTCCTTAATTTGAAACAAAGGGGAATGATTGTGATCATGTATGGAAAGGAATTCACTATACTGCATAGGTATGTTGCTAGTATTATTGGAGATGAGGTTGACCATTGCAAGAGGTTTGAGGATGGCCTTATTAAGGACAACCAGTTCCAAGTTGCCTCCCATCAATATGAGAAGTTCCATAAATTGGTTTATGCTACCCTCAATATGGAAAAAGTGAAGTGAAAGAGAAGGGGTAGGAGAGTAACCCTGAAAAGAGTTCAAAAGTCCATAAGCCAATACTACCCAAATCTCAAGCAAAAGAGCTTGTTTTAGCTCAAGACACCTTCAATCTAAAGGCATTAGCCAGAACTGGAGTTGGATAGTGTCCACTAGGCAAGGTTGCCTTCAAGAGCCATTTTTTCCATTACCAGCTTATAAACTCAGGCTATGAAGGACACTGCACCAATTTGTGTATGATGTCAAATGAACCATTAAGGAGAGTGTTAATGGGACGTAGAAGCCTGGTTCAAATGCATATGAAAAGGGATTGCCCTTTTTGGATTTGTGTTACCCCTACAGATATAATGGGGTCAGTTGTGAGACACAACCATAACCAGACTTAGACCAAAATAGACTGAGCAGGATCCAGTTTGGTCGTGTCAGAAAATATTAACTGATCGAGACCCAATAGAACTCCAACGAAGACATATTCCATGAGAGCAAGAGACAATCAGAGTGCCACAGTTGTAATTATTAGTATGATCTTTTTACATGACTTTAGAGTTATATGCATTGATAGATCCCAGATCCACACATTTATACATGTGCACCAATACCCCTAATTAGAAGGGCATAACAACTCAAAATATAAAGTATGAAATCCTTGTCATTAATCCTTTAGGACACAGTGCACAACAAATAGAGTTTATAGAGGTTACCCTATAGTTGTACAACGGAAAGAATTCCCAACTGATTTAATAGAGTTTCCTTTCCATAAGTTTGATATCATCCAAAAAATGGATAGGCTTTTTCAACATAAGACATTAGTAGACTATCAATTTAATACACTGGTTTTCAAATCTCAAAACAAGAAGAAGTAGTAGTTGAGAGTGAGAGATTTTTTCAACCTACTTCAAGTGATAGAAATGATGAAAGCTTAAAAGATGATCAAGATATGATGTGAGGTCTATCTAGCTCATGTAATTGATTACAAGAAATGGAAATTCGGAAGATGAAAGATGTGCTGACAGTGGAAGAATCTAAATAGTTATTGTATTATGTTAAGTATAGGGAATATAGACTAGATGGTTGAAATTTCTTTTATCATCTAACTTTGGTTTATATATGGTGATGGACCTTAGGTCCCTATACTTTCTTTTGTGTGTGTGTGTGTGTACCCATACACCAACCTAGAAAAAGGGTGGCTATAGAAAAGCAAATTGTGAGTTATATTTGTGAACCCTTTTGGAACATAGTACTACAGATGATTAGGTGTATGTGAATATTTCCAAGTTGTCATGCAAGGAAAGAGTTACAGTTAACATGTTCGAATTATTGTCTATGAAAATTTCCTATAAGTCTATTTTTGTAGAACCCTCTCATCTAATTAGGATAAACCAACTTAATCAGCGAGTGCTACATATACCTATTACTGAAAATCTATGAAAATTTAGAACTTTTCTTATCTTGAAAACACTTTATAACACATACACTTTTTGCATATAAACTTGTATATCCATAACATGTTCACAAACATCCATTAAAAAACCATTTTGGTCCAAATACCAATATCATATATAAAATATCATGTTTGGGCTACACTAGCTCAATGTTTACAAAAAATATGACCATTTCAAAAATTACATGTTTCTTGAAATGAAAGACATGTACAAATGTAAACAATTCATATTCCCTATGCCATGTACAAAAAACAAAATGATGACATGAATACACTCGGGTATGCTCTGTAGTCTCTGAATGGGCTTGCTCTTCTGGTCAATTTCTACTATCAACTAAGCTCATAGACCTACATGTAGAGACATCCACATATTAAACTACTAAAAGCTTAATAGTATATATAAACATAAAAATTCATACATGCATCAAACAAGGCATAACATAGCAATTCATGGTCATATCATTAAGTCATATACAATCATGTACACCAATGCATGACAATAAAAGCACTTAATCATATAAAATACTTCATATCACAAAAGTTGTTTTAATATAATATTCTTTAACCATGCATATGTGATCTATTCAAGGTATTAATAACATATTACATATAAGTCGTGAACCATTATAATCTTGTATCATTATACCTTTTTCACTATGTCGTATTCACTAAGTATTTTTGCCTAAAAACTCTCTACATTGACTATTCAAATATGGGTTATGAATAGTGGTGCTCTACGAGCTTAAGTCACTTTGCCACTATCTATGATCATGTGAGCTCGTCCAAGCTCCTCAAGTAAAAAGAGCTCTCCAAGCTTAAGCCACTTTAACTTAGTAAAATTTATATAACTTGTATGTAATATAGGATCAAGGATACTCTCCGAACTTAAGCCATCTTGTCTTTAAAAGAAATCTATGTATAATATTACTACGATACTATAAACCCCCTTCATGACATGTTATTTATCATACCTCTAGTCCTAGTATAGAGCCTAATCATTACTTGTTCATATCCCTTTTGTTATATGTTTCATATACACGTTTTCTCATATGGAACATCAACATTTATCATCCATGTGTTTAATTCATAAAATCATGTGTTTCTTACTTATAGCATATTATAGAGCATACATGTTTATAACTTTTCCATTGCATTGTTGAAGAAAAAACAAATGACATTTAAATAGGCATCATGGGTACCTCTACTAGCAAACCAAACCATGAACATGCTCATGAAATACTACTAGATGTTAAGTGCACATTTTTCACGAGTGTGATTGCGGTTTAAGGATGTGATTCACGATGACGAGACTCTTGTCATGAGCGTTAATGTTGGGTTTCTAGCAATTATAGGCATAAAATAAGGCATTTAACACAATGCACATACAAAGGCTTTAATGGTTGTCCATTGGTAACCTCTTCCTATGAACACTCTCAACATTTCATGCCTTAAACATGCAATAACATCAATTAACATGAAAAAGCACTTAAACATCATAATTTATCCTTCCAAGCTCATTAATGACCTATAACATGCATTTATACATACTCAACTTACCTCTTCCAACCTCCATGACCATCATCATTCAATTTCCTCATTAAATACTCCTTTGGCATATTTATTACAAATTCAACTCAAGCATTATTAATATTCATTCTAAACATCTTCAACATTTATAACATTTTTCATTCAATTCTCTTAACTATCATGGCCTTAAGTGCACTTTTAAGCTCAATATGATCATAAACTGGCATTTATGGCATATAAAGCATTTATCACACACAACATGCCACAATTTGGAATTTAAATGTATATATGTATATACCTTTATAGAGCCTCAAAACCCAAGCTTTAAATCAAGCTTGCCTATCCTCTTAGTGAGTTTCAGCACCTCATCTTCCAACTCTTATCACATATAGACATCTATATCAATATTTATAAACCATAACCATAAATACTAGAAAGTGTTGATAGGAATGACTAACATTGGTCAGCTTTAGCGCCAATGCGTGATTGTGTGTGGTTTTAGCTTTAAATAATGCATAAAAATTGTTACAAACTAATGTTTCACGGTTGTGATGATAGGTTTCATACTGATGAATGTATCTTATGCCTGTGATCCATGATTTACACTTACAAATGTCCATACAAAGCTAGTCACTTGTAGACAACCCGTGACAGAAGGCTTCGCGCCCATAAATGTTGTATATCTAGATTTTGTAATTTGAATTATATAATGGAATTACATTAGTATGATATACACACACACTTGACATGATTAATTGAGATAGTATATAGTATGATAACATTATTATGAACAAAGGATATGCACTAAGTACTCTAAATTGTAAAGTATTATGTGTTTAACATGTTGAGCCATGAAATAGATTATAAATGGTACATATAACCAGAATACGATGTTAAATGCCCATCTTTATTCGAGGACTAGCCTAGGATAGGTAGCATGCCATTGAGGGAGTTATGATACCTTAGAATATTATTAAATGTTAATCAGGGTGGATTAAACTCAGATTAAAGTGCCTTTTGTATCCATATGCATATAGATTTTATGTTTACTTATCAAAGTGGCTTTAGCTTGGGTTTGAGCACTCTTGATTTGAGAAGCTCAGTAGTAGCGATATAGAAATATACAATTAATGAGCAATGTGACTTATGCTCAGGTTAGAGTGCTCCTGTTTCACAACCCGCATTCGAGTTGTTCGAGTTTAGAGAATAGGGCAGAACATAGTAAGTTATAAAGAGAAAACAGTAAATTATTTGTAATGCAGTAATATATAAAGGAAATCAAAATTCTAAAATCAAAATGCTGAAAATTTGGGAAGCAAAAACCAATGAATTATTGTGATACAGAAATCAGTAAATTATTATATACAAAATACAGTAAATTATAATGTAGAATACAATTATACCCTGGAAAGAGATATGGAATCTAATAATCAGGCATATGAAACCAGTTGTTGGATTGTTGTCCTATATGATATAGTTGCTATATACAATTGATGATGTGGAAATACTTATACGATATATGTCATGGTTGTACTATGATTTAATTAAATTAAGCATGATGTTACATCATGATATTATAAATTGAGACATAATATATTTTTGATATATGACTGTATGGCTAAGAAAACAATTACGGATTTAGTATAAACTATATATGTTATGTTAATGTATGAATGCATACTAGATTTTTAATACTTATATGTACCACAAAGCTTTTAGTAGTTTATCATGTGGATTTCCCGACATGTAGGTTTGAAGCTAATAGATAAATGAGTTGATGTGAAGAGAAGTTCAAGCCAGTTAGAGTTTACTCATCTTAGGTCTATTTATTTATTTCATTCATTTCATTTATTTGATATCTCTCATGTCATGGGATAGAGACAGTTATTCCTGTCAATAATAAGGGCATGTAATTGAATTGGTTCATTTTAAATAAGGTTGATTTTTGTAATAAGGGTTGATGTTGCCCAAACCAAATTATATTTTGATTATGGATTTGATCTAGATACAGAAAAGAGTTTTATATAGTATACAGTGCATGAAAAATATTCATTATATAGATATTATCCTTATGATACATATGTATGAGTTAAGTAAAAAACATTATCAGAATAAGTTTATACAGATACAGTAATGTAGCATCCCTCTGTATAGTAGGGTTTGCTTTATTGTATGGGTGGGTGTTACATCACATCCTTTCTTAAAAGCCTAGTCAAATGAGAAACAATGAAAAAAAATCAAGAAAACTCTTGATCTCAGTCACATTACGAAGAGACTTCCAATTCTAAGATTACCTCAACCTTGCTAGGATTATCTTTGATGTCGTCTACTGACATAATGTGTCCAAGGAATATGACTTCATCAAGCTAAAACTCTCATTTGGAGAGCTTGGCATAAAGCTTCTATTCCCTAAGGATATGCAACACTGCCCCCAAATATTGATCATGTTCTGCTTGGTTCTTAGAAAACACCAAGATATCATCAATGAAAACATATATGAACAAGTCCAAATATGGCCTGAAGATCTTAATCATCAAGTCTATGAAAATTGTTAGGGCATTGGTCAATCCGAAGGGCATAACCAAAAACTTGTAATGGGCATATATGGTTCTGAAGGCTATCTTAGCTATATCATCTTCTTTTATCTTCAAATAGTGACAACCTGATCTCAAATAAATCTTGGAAAACACTCTTGCACCCTTCAACTGATAAAAAAGATCATCATTCTATGGTAGTAGATATCAGTGCTTAATAGTCACCTTATTTAGCTGCATCTAGTCAATTTACAACCTTATAGACCTGTCTTTTTTCAAGCAAAACCAATGCACCCCATAGAGATATACTCAGACTGATGAGACCTTTATCTAATAACTCTTAAAACTAAGTTTTTTACTCTTTCATCTCTAAACGTACCATTCTGTAAGGTGTTATAGGTATTGATGTTGTGCTTGGAGTGAGCTCTATAAAAAACTAAATATCTCTATTTAGTGGTAGCCCTAGTAGTTCATTTGGGAAGTTATCTGGAAACTCTCTCACTGTATGGATATCTTGGAGATCTATACCTCCTTTTCTAGTATCATACATATGAGCCAAATAGGTCTCATATCCTTTTCAGATCATCTTCTGAGCCTTCATCATGGAAATCATCTGTGGAGATTGTGGAAACCACTCATCTTCTACTACCACTTATTTTTGCTCTAAAATCCTAAAAACAACTGTCTTAGACCAGTAGTCCACAACTTCCTTTTGCTCTGAGAACCAATCCATACCTAATATGACATTATACTCATGGAACAGTAACTCGATGAGATCCATAGGAAACTTTTTCCTGTGCACAACTAAAGGGCAACTTCTGTATACTCAAATTATAACCACATTATGGCCTTAGAGGTTCATGACCTCTATTTTGAACTCTCGTTTCTCTATCATCATACTATGTTGACTAGGTGTGCTCATGCATATAAAATAATGTGTGAAGCCTGGGTCTATCAAACCATATATATTTGAGCCTTGTCAAGAGTACATACCCATGATAACATATGTGGTTCCCTGATCCACATAGGCCTTTGTAACATATGCCCTAGCTGGAGCTCTACTAGGTCCCACCTTATTCACTATGTCTGAAGTAGCCAAGCTAGGTCCTGCTCAACATTATATCATCTTATTCCTACTCTAGACCAGAGCTGATCATGTTTTCTGAGTGGGTGTAGCACTCGTCAACAAATGGCAATCCCTTCTCAACTGATCTAAGGCTCAACATCTAAAGCAAACCTTTAAAGCCAACTGACACTTTCCTCTATGGTTCCTCTAAGATAGCTTACATAAGGGAGCAAGATCTCTAGTTGCCAGCATGTTGGTTATGGCTAATGTAGTCCTAGAGGGTGGTTACCTCCTGAAAGAACCAGACTGGGAATGACTATATCCCTATCTCTACCCTTTACCCTGTGACAGCTCTAAGAAGAAACAATCTTTCTTATTTATCTTCTATGCCCCATTAGTTGTGGGTCTCTTATAAGATTCATTTATTCTTCTCTTTTTCTCTTTTCCACACTAATGGTGGAGGAAACAAGCTTAGAAAAGTCCTCATGTTGAAATAAAATGACATGATATCCAATGTCATCATTTAAGCCATCTTTAAAATGGCAGCAATTATCTACCTCATCAATAAAGAGACTGTTGCAGATTGTCATATTCATATGTCACATATTTAGGAATTCCCTTCTCTTCTCATCAATGTAGACTCGGAGTACATATTATTTCTTGAATTCATAATTGAAATATTCCCAAGTCAAAGGCTGTGGATTTTATATTTTCTTTAAAACTGGTTTTGTAACGGTTGGGTCTCAGCCTAAGTCTCAGGCCCGCAACGACTGAGCCCATCCGCTGTCTCACTGAAACCAATGGGCTGCTGGGGTCCATGGTCCGATACCCCCAACCCATCACTGTGCACCCAGCCCGAGTCTCAGGCCCGCAATGACTGATTGTACAGCAGGTTGTTGAAGGCAAGGGTCGAACCCTTGACCTCCCTTTAGCCTTAGTAAGAGACTACCAATTGTATTCAACAACCTGCTGTGTAATCAATCGTTGCGGGCCTGAGACTCGGGCTAGGTGCACAGTGATGGGTTGTGGGTATCGGGCCATGGACTTCGGCAGCCCGTTGGTCTCAGTGAGACGGCGGGTGAGCTCAATCATTGCGGGTCTGAGACTTGGGCTGATGCCCAGCCGTTACATAAAACTTGTAGCAGTCGCACCCCCTCACCTGAACCACACGTGCCCGAATAAGGGAGCGCTGCTGCATGTCTTCTTTACTTCAAATCGCTATATTTGTTTTAGCACGCATATATATATATATATGGATATATATATATATACAAAAACCAGGTATAATTTATTTATATAAGATGGTAATTTTAAACATCAAAGTAATTCTTAACAAACTTTAAAAGTAAGTTTTACAAATTCTAACATTCTTTTATATAAAAGCCATATAAAAAAATTTCAAAGCTTGTAACCCACTTTCTAAAGGTTCGACTGCTTTACTTGAATGGGATCACCGCTTGCTTTATCTACCTTTCTATGTCTGCATGGAAATTAAACTCCAGCTAAGCTCTAAGCTTAGTGGTGCATATAAATAAGGCAATATATTATATCATGCAACAAACATTAACAAATATCATTTTATGCATTAAAATGTTTGCATGCATGACTATCAGCATATTCCTATTTCATACAAGTATAAATGTCATGCTCATATAGACAAAGTTGTTTTCATTTATCTTTAATGGTAAAGTACTCTGTTAATCTCTTTATCATTACATTTCAATCTCATATCATCATCATTTTCTTATTCTTTTCTTTTCTTATTTTCCAACATATCCTCATTATCTTTCCCACATCACTCTAAATTTTGGACTGACTGGATACGGGTTATAGATCAAGAGCGCTCCCAGAGCTCAAGCCACCCTGTCCACTATCTGGCTCATAAGAGCTTCTCAAATCAATGGCGCTCCCAGAGCTTAAGCCACATTGATTGAGTATAATTTCATCATAGAAGAATAACTGGACCAAGGGCGCTCCCCGAGCTTAAGTCACCGTGTCCTCATTTATATGTGCTCATTAGAGTTTCTCAAGTCAGTAGTGCTCCCAGAGCTTAAGCCACACTGACCGAGCATCTCAGACCAATGGTGCTCCCAGAGCTTAAGCCACATTGGTTGAGGAATAGTACGGTACCGTTCGCCCCCATAATGACATGTTATTTATCCTGATTCTACTCCGCAGGTAGAGTAATGGACTTCTTTATATTTTCACATCAATCATAATTCTCATGTTTCAGCACATCAATATTCTCATATTTATCAACATCTCTATTTTCTTGTTTTGCAAACATATAGTCATACTCATACATCTTTTCATTTATTTACTAGATTCATCAATATTCTTATATTTATCATCCGCATCAGATTTCATATATCATCCAGGACAATTCACATATTTCATCCGTGACAATTCATTTTTTTCTATATCACAACATAATACATTATCACATCAATATATATATCCATATCATTCTTATTTCACTAGATAGAAAATGACTTTCATTTACTTACCTGAATTCTTCATTTGATAACCACATTCATAATTTAAAATAGAGTGCATTCATGGTCGTGATCACTAATTTCACGCCCATGAATTAGTTCACGCCTGTGAATTAGTTCACGCCCGTAATTCCAAGTTGTGAATGCTACTGGAATGAATCGCCCAAAAGCATTCACGGTCATGATTACTCATTCATGCCCGTGAATAAGTTCACTTATGTGATTCCAATCCGTGAAAGCTTATGGAATAAATAGTACCATTTCCACACATAAGTCACACCCGTGATACAATCAGTCAAAACCGTGAACTCTCAATTTCACACCCATGACTCAATAGTCACGCCCGTGACTTTCAGCAGGAAATCTGCATATTCACATTTTATTCATTCTAACATCATCCAAATCATACCAAATTCTACTTCATGCATTTCTAAGGTTCTTTACTCAACTTATTACTTTCTAATACATGTAAATGTCTTGATCATATAAGATTCTCTAACATGCATCATTAATTCAATGTCACACAAGGATCTCATTTATACATGTCTAAACCTATGGTTTCATGTCATAATCATCATCATTCTTTAAATGCATTTATCTAAAATCATGTTCAACATGCATTATTTCAAACAAAAATAGGCTATTGCCTTAAGTTATGCACAAACCTTAATCTTTCTCCTTCACTCTTCTAGGTAGCTTTCTCTTTTCCTTTGCTCCTTAGAGCTTGTTCCTTGTCACTTGGAACTCCTACAACATCATAAATCATTATTATCATCTTATTTTCTCAAGACCCTAAACTCTATTTTTCTCTCTTTTTCTCTCTTAAAACCCTAATTTCTCTCTCTTTCCATATAAGTCTTGGATGAGCTCAAAATTCAAACTTCCTTTAGAAAAGATGAAGAAGAAGAAGAGGTGCTTCTTACGTTACACTTTTCTTCACTTGATCACAACTTTGGAGATTTTCTCTCTCTACCAAACTTGATTTTTCTTCCTCTTTCTTGCTCTTTCCCGTTTCCTTAGGTGTTATGGGCCATGAAGATCACATTGTCTTGCTCTTTCCTTTCTCTTCCCTTCCTTTCTCTCTCTAGAAATCAAGATGAGCTATGGAGGAAAAGATGTAGCTGGCGTGACTAGTAGAGAAAAGAGAAAAGAAGGCAGAAATGAAGAGAAAAAGAAGAAGAAGTCTTAAATAGGGTACCCAAAAGTCTTCATATGGGACCCACCATTTACCATCTTCCAATTCTACACTTAATCAATATTAACCCTCTTTCTTTAATGTCATGGCTGGCCAACCCTATTAAAATGTACCCAAAATTAATATGTTGATTAGTAATTAATCTCATTAATCCTCCAATTTTTGGTAAATTGCAATTTGACCCCAAAACTTATCAAATTTTGCAATTTAGTCCTTTACCGTAAATCAACTTCTTTAAACTCTATAATCACTTAATTAGGCATTTATCATTTAATTTAACCATTACTTAATCAAGTTTTGTAAAAATCCGAATTTAGACTCCGATCGGTCAAACGCGTTAACTTCGCGACACGTGCGACTCGGGGCCTAAATTACCGGATATTATATTCTCTCCCCCTTAAAATAATTTTGTCCTCAAAATTTACCTATTCATTCGGGGTTGAACAATTGGGGATACTGCTTCTTCATCACTTCTTCACTTTCGCACATGGCTTCTTCAATTGTATGATTCCGCCACCAAACTTTAACAAGAGGGACCTTCTTGTTCCAGAGAACTTTCTCTTCATATGCTATTATAGTCACTGGTTCTTTCTCATAAGACATGTCTTTTTGTACCTCTATTTCCTCAATCGGTATAATGTGGATCAGGTCTGAACGGTATCTTCTTAACATTGAAACGTGGAACACGTTATGAATTCGGTCTAGCTCCGGAGGAAGAGCTAATCGGTAAGCCATTGGTCCTATTCTTTCCAGAATTTCATAAGGACAAATAAATCTTGGGCTTAACTTTCCCTTTTTACCAAACCTCAATACCTTTTTCCACGGTGAAACTTTAAGAAATACTTTGTCACCAACAACATATTCTATATCTCGCCTCTTTAAATCGGCATATGATTTATGTCGATCTTGTGCTGCCTTTAGCCTTTCCGTGATCACTTTAACTTTCTCCTCAGTTTTTGAACTATTTCCAACCTAATCAACTTTTTCTCATTCAACTCGGTCCAACATATTGGTGTCCTACACTTTCTTCCATATAAAGCCTCATAAGGAGTCATACCGATACTCGTTTAATGACTGTTGTTATAGGCAAACTCCATAAGAGGTAGATGTCGATCCCAACTTCCCTCAAATTCAAGCACACAACATCTCATCATATCCTCTAGCAACTGTATAACTCGCTTTGATTGTCAATCCATTTGCGGATGAAATGTCATGCTAAAGTTTAGTCAAGTTCCCAAAGCCTGCTGTAGACTCTTCCAGAACTGCAACGTAAACCTGGGATCTCTGTCGGAGATAATAGATACAGGTACTCCATGAAGTCTCACTATCTCATTCACATAAATCTCAGCCAACTTGTTCAAAGTATAGTCCATTCGCACTGGTAGAAAATGTGCTGACTTTGTCAATCGATCCACTATCATCCACACTGCATCATGTTTTTTCTGAGTTATCGATAAACCGGACACAAAATCCATCGTGATCCTCTCCCACTTCCATTTTGGTATGGGAATCAGTTGTAGTAATCATGTGGGTAATTGATGCTCAGCTTTCACTTGTTGACAAATTAGACATTTAATAACAAATTCATTGATATCCTTTTTCATCCCCGACCACCAGTATTGTGCTTTCAAATCTTGGTACATCTTGTTCCCACCTGGGTGCATAGTATACACCGTTTCATGAGCTTCTTTTAAAATCTCTGACCTCAACTCTTCTATACTTGGCACACAAATCCGATTCTTGAAATACACAGTACCATCTTCTATTAAAGAAAATCCTGACTTTTCTCCATTTTTCAAGGCCTCGACCATCTTTACTAGCTTCTCATCTTGTTTTGGACATCTTTAATTCTCTGCATCAATATGGATTCCACTCGCATCTCAGCTAAAATCTTCCTGCTTAGTGCATCTGCAACCACATTAGCTTTTCCTGGATGGTAGTCTATCACACAATCATAGTCTTTAATCAATTCCAACCATCTTCGTTATCTCAGGTTCAACTCTTTCTATGAAGGAAGATACTTAAGACTCTTGTGGTCCGTATAAATGTAGTATCTTTCTCCATATAGGTAATGTCTCCAAATCTTAAGAGCAAAAACTATCACTGCAAGCTCTAAATCATGCGTCGGATAATTAAGTTCGTGAGGCTTAAGCTGTCTGGAGGCATATGCAATCACTTTTCCCTCTTGCATAAGAACACATCCTAGCCCATTATGACTTGCATCACTATACACAACATAGTCATTTCCTGGAGTAGGCTGAGTCAAAACTGGTGCTTCAGTCAACATTGCCTTCAATCAATCAAAGCTTGCTTGAGACTTATCTGTCCATTCCAAACAGACCTCTTTTCACAGTAGTCATGTCAAAGGATTCACTATAGATGAAAATCTTTTCACAAATCTCCTATAGTATCCGGTTAATCCAAGAAAACTTCTCACTTCTGTCATATTTTGAGGTGATTTCCAATTAAAAATAGCCTCGATTTTACTAGGATCAACTCGAATATCTTCTCCTGAAATTACATGACCCAGAAAACTAACTGTTTCCAACCAAAACTCACACTTAGACAGTTTTGCATACAATTGTTTCTCCCTCAAGGTCTGCAATACTTTTCTGAGATGTTGGTCATGCTCTACTCGATCTCTAGAATAGACAAGAATGTCATCAATGAATACAACTATAAATTGATCAATATATGGCCTGAACACTCAGTTCATCAGGTCCATAAAAACTACTGGCGCATTCGTCAATCCAAATGGCATCACCAAGAACTCATAATGACCATAACGAGTCCTGAATGCCGTCTTAGATTCATCTGACTCTTTGATCTTCAGTTGATGATACCCCGATCGAAGATCTATCTTTGAAAATATACTTGCACCTTTCAGCTGATCAAATAAATCATCAATCCTAGGCAGTGGGTATTTATTCTTAACAGTAACCCTATTAAGCTGCCTATAGTCAATGCAAAGACGTAAAGTACCGTCTATCTTCTTTACAAATAGTATTGGAGCACCCCATAGTGATACACTAGGTCGTATAAATCCTTTATCTAACATTTCTTGTAACTGTATCTTCAACTCCTTCAATTCTATAGGTGCCATCCTATATGGTGTAATAGATATAGGAGCGGTGCCAGGTACTAATTCGATAGCAAACTTTATCTCTCGGACAAGTGGTAGTCCTGGTAACTCCTCAGGAAATACATATGGAAATTCACTAACAGTTGGAATGTCGGTCAACTTTGCACTTTTCTTTTGGGTATCAATCACATACGCTAGGTAAGTCTTACATCCCTTATTGATGAGTTTTCGAGCTTTCAACGCTGATATCACATTATTTGGATATCCTATATTCTCGCCCATCACTACTATCTCTTCTTGTTCTGAAACATTAATTCTCATCTGCCTCTTTCCATAATCTATTATCACCCCATGGCAAGCTAGCCAATCCATTCCCAAGATCACATCGACTTCGCGGAATGGTATCTCTATTAGATCTGCTGGAAATTGCCTGCTTTGAATTTTGACTGGACAACCCCTAAACACTTTACTAACCCGCACACTGTGTCCCAACGGGTTAGTCACACAAATCTCATATTCTAGAGTCTCTGGTTTTAGACCCTCTCGACCCGATGGTGGTGTGCATATGTATGAGTGTGTTGACCCAGGGTTTATCAATGCATGTATACAAAAGCCAAACTGAAGGAATTTACCCGCTATGACGTCAGGTGCATCCTGCTCCTCTCTGCCTTGCATGGCATAAGCTCTTGCTGGAGCAGCTCTACTGCCTTCAGGTCTCTCTACTGTATCTGATCTGAACTGGCTTGGCCCTGCACGACCTCCTCTTCCTTGCCCTTGGCCTCGTCCTCTGCCTTGTCCCATAGTCTGTATTGGCACTGACTCAACAGTCCCTGAACCTCTGCCAAATTGTAGCAATGGACAATCTCTTGTAAGATGGTTCTTAGAGCCACATCTTACGCACACTCCTATCATCCACAATGTTGACACACCGGTAGAGGTGTAGACCTATGGGATGCCTGTGTCGGTGCACTGGCTACCAATGCAATAGATCTTACAGGTTGTCCCCATCTATAAGAATGAAATCTGCTGGAACTCCCAACCTGGAATCGGCCACCAAAAGATCTGGCTCTTTTGCCACTAGATTGTACTCCACTTGGTTGTGGTTCTAGTATACTAACCCCACTAACCTGTACTGGCTATTGTGTTGCCAAAACTCTTTCAACCATTCCAGCATATGCTAGTAAACTAGGAAAGCTCATCAGACGTAGGGCTGAAACTAGTAACTTGATAGTATTCCTCAATCCATCTTCAAATCGTCGACATTTATCAACCTCTGTAGACAGAATACCACCAGCATGCCTGCAAAGATGAGTTAATTCTCTCTCATATTTTGTTACGGACATATCCCTCTATTTTAGCATCAGAAACTCTCTCTTTTTGTCGTCTGTATAGATAGGAGGAATATACTGCTCCTTAAACTTCTCTAGAAAGAATTCCCATGTCATAGGGTTAAGAGCCTATGTGCTCTATGATTCATATCGCCACCAATCATATGCATGCTCCTGTACCAGAGATACTGCATATTCATATTTTTGCTCATTTATGCAGTGCAGTTGATCAAATACTCACTTTGCTCATTCCAACCAAAATTCTGCCATTGAGGGGTCATCTTCTCGTTTACCATAGATATCATATGCCCCTAATTTCTTCAGTATCTCAAACTATAATCTAGACGAATCGGATTGTGATGCTCTCTGTAGCAGATCTATCATCTTTCTCATGAGCTCAGTCTGACCCATATTAATAGTTGAATGCTCATAAAGTGAGCTGGCACTAGATCTCAGTGCCGCAGCTTGACGATGACTTGGTTGCGACGAAGCTCTTGCCTCGGAAGGATCATTACTCTCAGCTTCTTCTACAACTATTCATCTTGATCCTGAAGCCATATCCTGCCTATAACATAAAGGCAACGGCCCTAATCAATAAAGCAGCAACTCCAAAAATGCAATTGTGGGTACATTTCAAGAAAAACATTTTCAACATTCACTTTAAAAATCCAAAACCGCCGTATCAGGCTTTAATATCAATATCCAGAAACACCAACCTGGTGCTCTGATACCAAAACCTGTAGCAGTTGCACCCCCTCACCTGAACCACACGTGCCCGGATAAGGGAGCGCTGCTACATGTCTTCTTTACTTCAAATCGCTATATTTTTTTTAGCACTCATATATATATGGATATATATAGAAAAACCAGGTATAATTTATTTACATAAGATAGAAATTTTAAACATCAAAGTAATTCTTAACAAACTTTAAAAGTAAGTTTTACAAATTCTAACATTCTTTTATGTAAAACCCATATACAAAAATTTCAAAGCTTGTAACCCAGTTTCTCAAGGTTCGGCTATTTTACTTGAATGGGATCACCGCTTGCTTTATCTAACGCCTTCAGCTACCTTTCTATATTTGCGTGGAAATTAAACTCCACGCTAAGCTCTAAGCTTAGTGGTGCATATAAATAAGGCAATATACTATATCATGTTATTTTCATTTATCTTTAATGGTAAATTACTCTGTTAATCTCTTTATCATTACATTTCAATCTCATATCATCATCATTTTCTTATTCTTTTCTTTTCTTATTTTCCAACATATCCTCATTATCTTGCCCACATCACTCTAAATTTTGGACTGAATGGATACGGGTTATGGATCAGGAGCGCTCCCAGAGCTTAAGCCACATTGATTGAGTATAATTTCATCATAGATAAATAACCGGACCAAGGGCGCTCCCCGAGCTTAAGCCACCCTGTCCTCATTTATATGTGCTCATCAAATCTTCTCAAGTCAGTAGCGCTCCCAGAGCTTAAGCCACACTGACCGAGCATCTTAGACCAATGGCGCTCCCAGAGCTTAAGCCACATTGGTTAAGGAATAGTACGGTACCGTTCGTCCCCTTAATGACATGTCATCTATCCTGATTCTAGTCAACAGGTAGAGTAATGGGCTTCTTTATATTTTTGTATCAATCATAATTCTCATGTTTCAACACATCAATATTCTCATATTTATCAACATCTCAATTTTCTTGTTTTGCAAACATATAGTCATACTCATACATCTTTTCATTAATTTACTAGATTCATCAATATTCTCATGTTTATCATTCGCATCAGATTTCATATATCATCCATGTTAATTCACATATTTCATCCGTGACAATTCATTTTTTCTATATCACAACATAACACATTCTCACATCAATATATATATCCATATCATGCTTATTTCACTGGATAGAAAATGACTTTCATTTACTTACCTGAATTCTTAATTTGATAACCACATTCATAATTTAAAATACAGATCATTCACGACCGTGATCACTAATTTCATGCCCGTGAATTAGTTCACGTCCGTAATTCCAAGCCGTGAATGCTACTGGAATGAATTGCCCAAAAGCATTCACGATCGTGATTACTCATTCACGCCCGTGAATAAGTTCACTTCCGTGATTCCAACCCGTGAACGCTTCTGGAATGAATAGTACCATTTCCACACAGAAGTCACACCCGTGATACAATCAGTCACAACCGTGAACTCTCAAGTTCAGGCCCGTGACTCAATAGTCATGCCCATAACTTTCAGCAGGAAATCTGCATATTCACATTTCATTCATTCTAACATCATCCAAATCATACCAAATTCTACTTCATGCATTTCTAAGGTTCTTTACTCAACTTATTACTTTCTAATACATGTAAATGTCTTGATCATACAAGATTCTCTAACATGCATCATTAATTCAATGTCACACAATGATCTCATTTATACATGTCTAAACCTATGGTTTCATGTCATAATCATCATCATTCTTTAAATGCATCTATCTAAAATCATGTTCAGCATGCATTATTTTAAACAAAAATAGGCTATTGCCTTAAGTTATGCACAAACCTTAATCTTTCTCCTTCACTCTTCTAGGTAGCTTTCTCTTTTCCTTTGCTCCTTAGAGCTTGTTCCTTGTCACTTGGAACTCCTACAACATCATAAATCATTATTATCATCTTATTTCCTCAAGACCCTAAACTCTCTTTTTCTCTCTTTTTCTCTTTTAAAACCCTAATTTCTCTCTCTTTCCATATAAGTCTTGGATGAGCTCAAAATTCAAACTTCCTTTAGAAAAGATGAAGAAGAAGAAGAGGTGCTTCTTACCTTACACTTTTCTTCACTTGATCACAACTCTGGAGATTTTCTCTCTCTACCAAACTTGATTTTTCTTCATCTTTCTTGCTCTTTCCAGCTTCCTTAGGAGTTATAGGCCATGAAGATCCCCTTGTCTTGCTCTTTCCTTTCTCTTCCCTTCCTTTCTCTCTCTAGAAATCAAGGTGAGCTATGGAGGAAAAGATGTAGCTGGCGTGACTGGTAGAGAAAAGAGAGAAGAAGGCAGAAATGAAGAGAAAAAGAAGAAGAAGTCTTAAATAGGATACCCAAAAGTCTTCATGTGGGACCCACCATTTGACCATCTTCCAATTTTATACTGAATCAATATTAACCATATTTCTTTAATGTCATGGTCGGCCAACCCTATTAAAATTTCCCCAAAATTAATATGTTGATTAGCAATTAATCTCATTAATCCTCCAATTTTTGGTAAATTGCAATTTGACCCCAAAACTTATCAAATTTTGCAATTTAGTCCTTTACCATAAATCAACTTCTTTAAACTCTATAATCACTTAATTAGGCATTTAACATTCAATTTATCCATTACTTAATCAATTTTTGTAAAAATCTGAATTTAGACTCCGATCGATCAAATGTGACACGTGCGACTCGAGGCCTAAATTAGCGGATATTACAGGTTTCCACTATTGATGCACATGTTCCTACAAAAATGGAACAATGTATCTGGCCTTGTGCTCCTTGGCACACTCTAACTCATTAAAGACCTTCACAGTCTTCTCAAGCTAAAACTCAACTGCAGCTAAGTCATCTTCGTCTCTCCATAGAAAGTCAGTGGCCCCATACTTTTGGAGGTTATAAATTTGTATCATGGGTCTCTCTTGCGGTGACAACTATGGAGCTAGCTATGGCATTTCCTGAGGTATGGTCTGTGCTAACTACTGTAGTATACCAATCATCTACAACATGATTGGTATCGTACCTATTAGAGAGGTGTCCTAAAGGCAATCACTTTAGACACTTGATATATTTATTTATTATTAATAAAGACATTTTCATTATATTGGTGTTCATTCATATATGAATCTGATTTAGATTTTAGACATTTTAATGAAATCCCTAGTATGTAACACAATACGAAGAAAATCATGATAATGAGATTCCTATCATGTTCAGTTGTATTTATACCTAAACAATCCCTAGTCATATAATTAACATAACAAGAAATAGTTAATTAGGACAGACTAGTACATGTTATACTCCTTGATTAGGTTAAATAATTGATCTCATAAGCCAAAGATATGAGATGTTTAAAGTTAACATGTGGATGCTTGCTAAAGTAGCAAAGTACATTAGATATCCTGCTATGAGACAATCACATAGATATATATTCAATGTTAGTGATAGTCTCATCATAGCAGTGGTGTAAGTATCTTTAGACTTGAGATGTTCAAGGTTATCTTGGATACTAAATCATATACATTGACCCATTCTTTATTTCCTCACAGAGGTCGCTCAAAGGATGGTGATTAGGCATAGTATGAGGTATTTGAAAGTAGTTGAGTAGTCAATAAAATATTCACCATTCCTAATGGAATGGGCGTATTTATGGCCTATTGTTGAGATCATTACTCAGAAATCCTTCGTCGATGTGGGCATATCTTGATGAAAGTCTTCAAAAGCATATCTAATAGAGTAATGGATCTTTTAGACAAGAACTAATATTATTTGGACTAGATGTGATGTAATTAGTCTAGTGGGAGTTGACACATAGTATATATTTTGAACCAAATGAGATATACTATGGTGAAAGGATAAATTTCACAGTAATTTTACATGAAAAGATTAAAAATAAAACCATTAACTTTTTGCTTAATTGGGTGGTCATGATGTGTTACTGGATACCTCTTATGATCTGCTAAGTCAACAAAAATTGATTGGAAATCAATTATGGGTCAAAAAAGTTTGACTCATATAATTCTAATTGGATTAGGATTCCTTACGAGACTTGAGATGCCAATATGGCAAAAAAATATATTAGGTCATACGCTAAGAGGAAATGAAGGAAATGTAAAATGGGTCTTGGATAAAATCCAAATGAGAGAAAAAAAAATTGGGTCTTTTATAAGAGTTACAAAAATAGGTCAAATTCAATTTGGAATAGAATTATTGACTTGATCAACATTGGGTCATGTACCTTAGGAAAAGGGGCTCATTAGGGCTTTTTCCTTTCCAATTCTAAAAGGGATTAAATACTCTTTTTAAGGAGTCTATTTCATGGCTACCCCCTTAGAAAAATGAAAGTTATCTTTTTCCTCTCACATTTCTCTTTTATAATAAAATTTTCCATAGCTAGCACTTTAAACCTTTATCACCCCATCTCCTTAGAGGTTTTCTTCTTCTTCATTTGTATGGATACTCTTAGAGGCAATCTTAACTTTGAATTGTTGTTGTTTGCTACAATCTAATAAAGAAAAAAAATCTCATAACTTGGAAGATCAAGAGTTGTAAACAAAGGTAATCAACTTCTCTCATTGAATGGTTCAATCCGATTTTAATATACATAGGTCATTTTATGGGTTTTGAGTTTAATTAATTTTTAAATTTCAATTGTCATATATATAAGATGCATATTCAAAACCCAACAGTGGTATCAAAGTCACCCTATATAAATTAACTATGAATTTAATTAAAATATCAATGAGATTAATTGAAAATGAACAACTTAGATTCTCTCATTTTGTTAAAATTGAATTTGATTATGTTTGGTCTCAAATTTTATTTTCATTCAATAGTATATTAATTTGATGATATTAAATGTTGTTGACAATATATAATGATTTAAATTGTATTGAAACATGAAATTTGAAATTGCGTATATTGCTAAAATTTTAAAGTTTATAAAAGATAGTATAGCCAATTAAGTTTTTTTTTAAGAATGTTCAATTTTGGTTTGTTAATTTTATTTTTGTTTAAGATATATTTATAATGAGTTTTAACTTCCAGACAATCACTTAATTGTTACAAAAATTGTTTTTCATTATGGAACAAATAAAACTAGTAACTAAAGCAAAAACCCTATCATGCGATGAAACTGTTTTGTTTTGTTTGATTTAAAGTGATGGAACTTCATAACTAGAACCTTAATTGCTTGTTTATAAGAAATTCATAATGTTATTTTGATATCAATTGCATGCCAAAGTCAAATTAAGTTAGTACTTAAATTCCTAAAAAATCCTAGTTCCTATATGATTCAATTTAAATTTTGGAGCAATTGATTTGCTAAAGTTTTTAATAATTTATATTATCTAATGAACGAATTTAATTAATTTACACTAATTATAAGTTACTTATAATGATAAGAATGGATTCTGAAAATTTTAGAAAATTTTCAAATAGATTTTGATTTGAATTAGAAAAAAAGGTTCTCTAAATCATAGTTTGACTAGGATTTTAGAATGCAATTATAACTAAAATTGTTTGATCTTATTTGACATCAAATTAATAACTAATTAAGGTAATATAATTATAAATTAATTACTAGTCATATTTGAATTTGATATTTAATGTGATTTCATTATTAAATTCAGATTTAGATGTTGCATACATTAAATTAGTAATAATCTAATTGGCAAAATAAGTAATTTTAGAAAACTTTTTGATATAACCAGACAAAAGAGTTTATAAAATAAAGGAACTTTAACAAAAAAAAAAAGTTTTAATTTCTTATGGTTTTCAGTAATAGGATCATATATCATTAGCTCATTTAGTTAGATTTATGCTAATTAGATGAGAAGTTGCTACACCAATTTTTAATTAGTTTTTATTCATAATATATTTAGTATCTAATCAATAATAGCTCATCAATAGTTTTTTAATTTAAAGATTAAATTTATTCAAAATTAATAATATGCTTTAGCTCTTGTTTCCTAAAACAAAAATACATAACAATAGCACCAATATGTGCCCAAATAATCTTGAAAAAAAATCTAAGGACACGAGATTTATTGTTATTATTTGTTAGTTAATTTGGCTAATATCGTTCCCTGTTTTTTCTTCATTTTTATTTTTTCAATAAATGATATATTTTGAAGGCCAGTCACTTGTAAAAAGGTAGAGATATGTTTATGTAAAATGATGATTGAGTGGGAATGGCATCACCTTTGGATGGCAAGACGCAAAAATAAAATCCAAATGGGAAACGTCGTTATGAGTGCATGTCGCATTATTAGGCCATAGAATATATTGCAATGCAAGTAAACTAACATTTCTCCTTTTTATCATTGTCTTTTTTCTCTCTTGTCTTAATTTGGTCAAAGTGTTGATCCTATCATTATTGGAACATAACTCCTACTATGAGTTTTCACTTTTCTCATAATGGGCTACAATGTGGTCTCCCTCAAATTATTAATCACATTATATAGAGCCTTCATTACTTGATTCAAAATTGGCATTCCTTTCTTTCTTTTCATACTTATCTATGTCATGTGCTTTCCATTCACTTTCTGCTTTGACCTACCACAACCACAAAAATAACTTACACACGCGGCATACAATTGTTATAATGTATATTATTAATATCTAGTTAGTTTAGACTCCCAAATTCACAATCGTTTATATATAAACAAAATTTAATATAAAAAAAATATTCTTTTTTTTATTATTTATTTCGGAATTTATTAAATTTTTTTTTCTTTAAAAGATGGATGAATGAATCATTGATTAATTTATCTTCCACAATTTTACAAATGAAAAAGGAATAAAATGTTAGTGCCTCTTTCAGAGTTTGGTCATTTTTTTCTTTAACTTAGGACAAGCTATTATTATACCTGTTATGCACCATTTTTGAAACATGATTTATTTATTTTTAGGGATGCTAGTTATAGACGTCAGTCCTACATCCTATGGTCCAATCATATTAAGTTGTAAATCGTAATGACATTAATTTTTGTGATATAGTAATATTTCTTTTATCTGTAAGTTAATATGTTTGCATATTTATGTCATAAATTTCATAAAATAATAAAATTATATAGAGAATCATAATAAAATTAAACTATAATAATAAAATCATTATTATACAAAAAATATTTTTTAAAATATTTCCAACATAGCATTAATAAGAATGAATATTGCTATTGCATATATTATGTCAGTTTTTTTTTATGAAAGAATAGCTTATCTGATAAACTATGGCAAAAAAAAAAACACCTAAATTATTATTTCGATGCTTGTGTACATTGAATTAACCTACAAAAAAAAATCTATTTAGGTTTATAAGTGTAAGTGATTCTTGCACTTTATATCATTATGGTATCTTGGTTTGTAGTATCATATTTTTAAGTTGTATATATGGTAAATATCGGGTATAACATGAAGCATATTATAGGTAAATAGTAAATAAAAATTTTTCATAGTAAGAGAGTTTATTCATGCCTTCTGGAGGAAAATATCGACTCAATAAATTCTTATAGAAGAAGTAAAGGAAATTGAGAGGATATGGCTTTTTCATTCATTAGTAATATATTTTGGTATTAATATCAAACGTAATTATATACTACTTTACTCAAATGGGTATTAGCTTCTTTAATTCTCAAATGATTGAACTTGAAAAAAACCTTATCAATGTAGTGATTGACACAAAGCAAAATCCCAACTATATTTTTTAACTTTTATTTCTAAGATAGTATCTACTTCTCCCAAATCTTTCATTTTAAATTGAGAAGTCAAATACTTTTTAGTGTCATTAACTCCTTTTATATAAAATATTCCAACAATTAACATGTCATCAACATATAAATATACAATTACTCTAATGTCTTTAGAAACTTAAATAAATGCATTTATATGCTCCGTCATGTTTAGAATCATTTGATAGAACTATATTATCAAAATTTTCATGTCATTGTTTTGAGTTTATTTTAACTCATACGCTGACTTTATCAACTTAGGAACCAAGCAAGTAAAATCCAAAAAGATCCAACTTCTTACTTCGGAATATGAACTCCTCAAAATGAAATCCAATGAATCCATCACTGACATAACGAACCGTCTTCTTGCCATCATCAATGGCATAAGAAAGATTGGAAAGCACTTGAGTTTGGAAGATGTTAACAACAAAATTTTAAAATGAGTTCATCTTAAAGACTATGGTTCAAGAGTTGCGGAGATAGGAGAGGTCAATGAAGATATGAGTATTATGTCTACCGATATGCCTACCGATATACTTCTAACACACGAGATAGCAGTAAAAAGAGATAGAGAATTTGAAGTCGAACCAGAAAAGAGAAAGCCTCTAACACTCAAAGCCTCTACTTCAAAATCTCAAGATGTAATTGAAGATGATGAAGAGAAAAGTGATGATGTAAATGAGGACAATGTCATGCTCTCAAGAAGAATAAAAAGAATAATTGAAAAGAGACTTGGCAATTCTCGAAACTCCAAACAAAGAACCTTCAAACACTGCTCAAATGACTCTCAAAGAAATAAAGAGGAGGTAAAGTGTTGCAAATGCGGGAAAAAGGACATATCAAACTAGAATGTCCAAAGCTCAAAAAACACAAGAAAATATTTCAAAAAGATGATGGGGAGAAAGGTTACAAATCCACATGGGATGACGAAAGCTCTTCCAGCGAAAAATATGATAATGAAGGTGAATAGGTCAACTTATGCTTCATGGCTTTAAAGGATCACTTCACGGATGAGGTAGATCCTTCTTACTCATACTCTATTAATGATAATAGTAGTGATAATAACAGTAATATTGAAGATGATGATGATGAGCAAAGTTTATTCGAAGTGTTGAAATTAGAATTAGAAAAATATAGAAGTAGACTTAAAACTTATAAAAATAATATTTTAGATTTGAAAAATAAAATGGAAGTTTTACAAAAAGAGAATTTTGATTTTAAAACTTCTAATGAAACTCTTTATAAATCATTAGATGAGTATTCCTCTAGACCCTCAACTAAATCTTTACTTAAAGAAACTAATATTTTGAAAAATGAAGTTAAGGAACTTAGAAATTCAATTTTAAAGTTTCATAAAGGGAAATAGAGTTTAGATACTCTCATAGTCTCTCAACGAACACCTTTAATAAGACATAGTCTAGGCTTTAATGAAACATCATATTCATCTCATAAAACTATATTTGTTAAGTCTAGTGCACCACAACCTCCACAATTGAGGTAATAGTCGCAAGGGTTAAGAGCATAGCTCACACAAAACCCTCTATTTAAAAGAAGAATAGTCAATGGTCATTTGGCTTAAGAGGGAAACCTCAAAAGACCAATCATGCTTTTATGTATAAAAGGCATACACCTAGAAAAACACCTATTCATCACGCATGTGTATCTCATTGCACACAAACTCCTTCTAAAAGGATGTTAAGACCTAAAAGCATGTCAAAACTGAAAAATATATATAAAGCTAAACAATTCGATTATTGCATGAAATTTGGTCATATCAACAAGCATTGTTGGATAAGGAAGGCTCATTGGGCACCTTCAAGTGTCAACCCCTAAGGACCCAAGTTCGTTTGGGTACCTAAAAACCAAACATGAATTATGGTTTTATAGGTATGCCTCAAGTCCACTATAAAAGGAAAATATTTGGCTTGTGGATAGTGGATGCTCAAGGCATATGACCGGAAACGAAGAACTCTTCAAATACATCAAAAGAATTGATGGTGGTAAGTTAACATTTAGGAACAATGCTAAGGGTAGGGTAATTGGCATTGGTTCTATTGGTATTAATAATACAACTTTTTATTGAAAATGTTTTGTTTGTCGATGGTTTGAAACATAATTTGTTAAGTGTAAGTCAATTATGTGATAAGGAAAACCAAGTTATCTTTACCTCAAATGAATGTCTTGTAACCTCTTTAAGTGGCCAAAAGATATTCAAATGAGATAGAGATGTCAATACTTACATAATAGACTTACACAAAATATCTAACATTTTCTCTAAGTGTCTTATGACTATTAGTGATGAATAATGGCTATGGAATAGAAGGCATGGTCATGCAAGCATGAAATTAATTCAAAGCCTTAGCAAAAGAGAGCTAGTGAGTGGACTTCCAAAAGTCAAATTTGAAAAAGATAAGACATGTGAACCTTGCTAAAGAGGAAAATAGCATAAGTCATCCTTCAAATCCAAAAATATTGTAAGTACCTTTAAACCTTTACAACTTTTGCATTTAGATCTTTTTAGACCTACTAGAGTTGCTAGTTTAAGAGGTAAGCACTATGGTTTTGTCACTTGGGTAAAAGAGTGATGCTTTTGAATCTTTCAAAAATTTTGCTAAAAGAGTTCAAAATGAAAAATGTTATTTTATTTCCAAAATAAGAAGTGATCATGACAAAAAATTTGAAAATGAAAATTTTGAAAACTTTTGTTTAAATATGGCATTTCACACGATTTTTCAACTCTTAAGACACCTCAACAAAATTGGGTAGTTGAAAGGAAAAATCGAACCTTAATTGAAATGGCTCGAACAATGCTCAATGAGTATGGTTTATCAACCTGCTTTTGGGCTGAAGCCACTAATACTATGTGTTATATTTCAAATCGAGTTTTCAAAAGTCCACTCTTAAACAAAACTTCTTTTGAGCTATGGAATGGAAGAAAACCCATGATATTTTACTTTAGAGTATTTGGATGCAAGTGTTTTATATTAAACACCAAGGACAACCTTGGAAATTTTACCTCTAAATTTGATGAAGGTATCTTCTTAGGATACTCTACAACTAGCAAAGCTTATAGAGTCTTTAAATAAAAGTCTTTAGTTGTTGAAGAGTCTATGCATGATGTTTTTGATGAATCTAGTAAGTTTGATCTTGTGAAAGGTAGTGTTCTTGATGATATTGTAGGTACAATGGAGAAGCTAGATCTTGATTATGAGAAAGATGATGATGATAAAGAGAAACAACAACAAGATGTATCTCTACCTCAAGCTTAAGAGCAAGACAACTAAGAGCTTCCAAAGGAATGGAAAATGATAAAGAATCACCCCAAAGAACAAATCATTGGTGATCCTACTAAGGGTGTAAGTACTAGATCTCATCTCAAACTCTTAGATTCTAACTTTGCGTTTGTCTCTCAAATTGAGTCTAAAAATATTAATGAGACTCTTAATGATAAAAATTGGGTGATTGTTATGCAATAGGAACTCAACTAATTTGAGAGAAGTAAGATATGGACCTTAGTTCCTAGACCCAAATACCATAAAATCATTAGTAGTACATGGGGTGTTTAGAAATAAGTTAGATGAACAAGGTTCAATAACTAGGAATAAGGTTAGGTTAGTTGTCAAGGGTTATAATTAAGAAGAAGGTATAGACTATGATGAAACCTATGCTTCGGTAGCTAGATTAGAAGCCATAAGAATATTTTTTGCATTTGCATGCCATATGAATTTTAAACTTTTTCAAATTGATGTCAAATGTGCATTCTTAATGGTTTTATAGAAGAGAAAGTATATGTAGAACAACCTCTAGGTTTTAAAAGTCATAACTTGCCTAATCATGTTTTTAAACTTTCAAAAGGCTTGTATGGATTAAAACAAGCTCCAATAGCTTGGTATGAAATACTAAGTTATTTTCTTTTAAAAAATAATTTTTCAAAATGACATATTGATACAACCTTGTTTATTAAAAAGTATAAACATGACATTTTAATTGTTTAAATTTATGTTGATGATATCATATTTGGGTCTACTAATGAATTGTTTTGCAAAGAATTTGCTAAGGGTATGACTAGGAAATTTGAAATGAGCATGATGGGCGAACTTAAGTTCTTCCTTGGTCTACAAATCAAGCAAAGCAATAAGGGCATATTCATCAATCAATCCAAGTACACCAAAGAGTTAATCAAGAAATTTGGAATGGAAGGATGCAAATATGCTAAGACTCCTATGAGCACATCAACAAAATTGGACAAAGATGAGAAGGGGAATAACATAAATGAAAAGCTCTATAGAGGTATGATCGGATCACTTTTATACCTTACTACCTCTAGGCTCGATATAATGTATAGTGTATGCCTATGTGCTAGATTTCAATCTTGTCATAAAGAATCACATTTGAATGTTGTAAAAAGGATTTTAAAATACTTAAATGGCACATTGCATCTAGGCTTATGGTATCCTAGAAATTCATCTTTCCATATCATAGGATATTCAGATGCAGATTATGCTGGTAGTCTTTTGGATAGAAAGAGTACCTCAAACACTTGTCACTTTATTGGTAAATGCCTAGTTTCTTGGTTTAGCAGGAAACAAGTTTCAGCTGTCTTATCTACCGCTGAAGCAGAATATGTGGCTGTAAGGTGGTGTTGCACTCAAATTCTATGGATGAGACAACAACTTAAGGATTATGGTCATAATTTGGACCACATACCCATTAAATGTGACAATACTAGTGCCATCAACCTATCTAAAAATCTCATTCAACACTCTAGAAGTAAGCATATTGACATTAGACATCATTTTCTTAGAGATCATATTCAATATGAAGAAGTTGTGTTAGAATTCATTGATACAAATAATCAATTGACAGACATTTTTACCAAACCTTTTAATAAAGAAAGTTTTTGTTTTATAAGAAAAGAGCTTGGTATGCTTGATGGATCAACATTGTCTTAATTAATTTTTTTTTTTGCCAATTGTATGTTGTGTGAACCTTGAATGTTAATTCTTTCATATGATGTGTTTTACTTGATTGATTTTATGGTATGAAGTTATTAACATGATAGAAATATGTGTCTTAAAGCATAGAACCTTTTTAGAAATCTTCTAGTCTTGTTTTAGACTTAATTTTATTTTTTGAACATTTGAGGTGGTTCATGCCCGTGAGATATATTCACTATCGTGAACATATATAGCAAAAAGTTCCAATAACTTTCACGTTTAGCTTCACAACATGCTTCACGGGTAAAAGTAGTGAAAACTAAGTTTCACGATCGTGACAATATTTGTAACACCCATGAAAAACTTTCTTCACGCCCATGACATATATTCATGGCTATGAACAAAGATAGCAAAAAAAAAAACCAAAACCGTTCACACTTTGTTTCACGACTTGCTTCACAGGTAGAAGTAGTGAAAACTAAGTTTCACACCCGTGACAATATTTGTCACACCCGTGAAAGGCCTTCTTCACGCGTGTGACTATTTAATGTCACGACCGTAACTCATTTTATCTTCCTTTTCATGGCTAGAGCGCCCCTTCAGCAAATCGTGACCCTAATGATTCATGCCCGTGACTGAGTATTCACGGTCGTGAAGCTATCGACTATAAAATGAAATTTTCTGTCTTTTCTCATTTCCATCTCTACAAATTCTTTATTCAATATTTTCTCACAAATTTCAGCCTCCTCACTTACTTTTCCCTCTATTAAACTCTCTCAAAACCCCTTTTTCTTTAAAGAATCACAAGTTTCTCAAGGTTTTCAACCTTTATTTTGGAAATTTCTTCTCTTCTTTTGTTCAAAGCTATCAAAATAGAATCGGGTTCTTCCAAGGGGACAAGGAATAAATCACATGCTTTGAAACACCACCAATTACCTATTCAAAGTCATTCCAGACCATTGTCATCGGCACTATATCGTTCTCAAGAAATGACATCTACTCTCATCACGATCCTTTGAGTGGAGTTGTATCAAGACACTTGGTCTTGGAATAAATCCCATGCTCTGAAACACTACACCAATTACCTACTCAAAGTCATTCCAAACCATTGTCATCCGCACTATGTTGTTCTCAAGAAACGACCACTACTCTCATCACGATCCTTTGAGTGGAGTTGTATCAAGACACTTGGTCTTGAAACGAACATGATTGAACAATTACAGGCATGTCAACTCAGAGAGTTTGTGGACATATATCATCCAACGCTAAGGGAACCCACTCTCGAGTTCCTTAGCACGTTGCAGGTCTCACCCATAAGAACCGCCAAATTCATGTTATGCAAGCATGGTAGCACTCTCACTGCAGCGGAATTTGGCACAATTTTCAAGCTCCCTTCCGATGGCATCCTCAACAAGAGCGAAGTTGAATTCTATGCTCCTCCAACTTGAATACATTTTGGCTCGAAATGCAGCTGAGATGTGAAAAAGACAAAGAGCACCCACCTCCGGTCTCCTGTGCATAAGTATATACATAGGTTTCTCACCTATAGTATATTTGCTCGAAGAGAAAGCAATAGGGCTATCAGAAAATTGGAGCTCTTTTTGTTGGAAATGGCACGAAGAGGACTGTCGGTAGCCTTGTCACGATGGTTCGCAAATCATCTCCTTTCCATCGCAACGAAGCCATCAGGAGATATTTTGATTGGCGAATATGTGACACCCCTTGCCATTGAGTTAGGTTATTTGAAACTAAACAAACACATCTACACTCTCATTCCAGCACATCCATGAGACTGACTCGATCTCAAGTCCTTTATAAAGATGGGAGTGGCTATCTGTATTATTCATAAAGGGAATGTCTATTACAATTTCACCACTCCAGCTGGTGAAATTGATTGGGAGGATAATGACTCTAACGCCTTCAAAGTTGACCTCCAGTCTGTCCAGCAACGGAAGTGAGCCCGTGACAAGACATCGACACCGATAGTAGCTGAGGATGTTGGTTAGTCATCGGCCTCTACCACATCCACTTTGGCACAACAAGTTGTTGATCTTATAGCACCTTGTCTCGGCATAATGCAGGCTTCCATCAATGAGAGATTGGAAAACCTCAAAGACTTTATGGAGTCTCGTATGGACAACCTCGAGGTAGAGGTAGCATGCCTTAGGGATGATTTGTCAGGCTTGAAGCATACCTAGAGTCCTAGTTTTCTTGTAGTAGCTTTACTTTTTGCTGTTATAGGACTTTATCTTTAGTCATTCTAATTTCAATGTAATTCTTCTCCTTTAATTTTAATACAACCATTTTATTGATAGTTCAATCTTTTTGTTGGTGACAAAGGGGGAGAAACAAGCATATGTGTGTTGAATATATGTCAATTGAAGAAACATGTATATATGTGTTCAATATGCAATGTGTGGTTATATAATGAAATATGAAAATGTTATTTCAATTGATAATATGCATAAGTTATACCTCACATCAACCTCACATATACCTTGCAACTTGAACTCATTTTACTTAATGCATAAGATATACTTAACATATATCTCATATATACTTTGAATACACTTGATTATACATTGTTTATTTGATGAGATATACTTAAGATATATCTTGCATATACCTTATTAGTTTGCAAATACCTTTGCTATATTTCTTTAAAATCTTGGACTCTATTATTTTATCTTAAACACCTTCTAAGGGGGAGACTTCTTAAAAACACATATTGCTATATTATTTATCACCATAAAAAAAAGGGGAGAATGTTGAACCTTGAGAGGTATTTCCGTTATTTTAATGATAACAAATAAAATAGCAATAATGTATTAACAATATTTGTGTTCTAAGTGTGTTAAACAGGATATAATTTGATTAGAACATGAAGCAAGATTGAAAGACATAATTTAAAGATAAAAATCAAAATAAATAGTAATGTCACGCCCGTGAATATAGCTTAGCATCAATTTTCCACCATTCAAAGTTTACGGCCATGAAAGATCAAATCAACCGTGAATGATCAAACAAGTCATGCTCGTGAAATAACATTCACGCTCGTGACCAAATATATCAAATTCTTCCAGAGAACTTCATGGCCAGAGTCACCACTTGGACCACGACTTGGAAGAACATTCACGATCGTAACACATATAGTCATCCCCGTGAACGAGGACAGAGAAACATATCAGGCGCAAATTAAGAGTTGGTTCAACGGTTATTTTTGCATTAAATACACCCAAACGGCTATAATTCACAGAGGGAGTATAAATGCAAGTCATTTATGAATCCTAATGAGAAGAACAACAGTTACTTTACATCTTGAATCTTGTTGTAGCTTTATGCATTAATTATTTCTCAAAAAATCTATATTTCTTATGTAAAACCTAATTACTTATAACTTCTAAGTATTATAGGTTGGTGAGTGTTTTCATTGTAATCAATTACTCAAAAGTGAGTTTGGGTATATTGGGTTAAGAGTGAAACATTAGTAAGGGTTTATTGTGTGAGTCATAAAACATAAGGAATTGGTTTTTGTATGAGCCATTGAAAAAACATAAGGCAATTTCTGGGTTAGGTGTTAGCCATTGAGAGAAACACCATAGTTAGGAGTGAGATTGAAAAACTCCATTGTAACACTTAGTGTGTTAATGAAACACCCAATCGAGATTGGGGAGAGGAGTAGGGTTTGTTAATACCCAAACCTCTATAAATCTTATGTGGGATATCTCTTCTTTCTTACTCTATTTTATTTATTCCTCACTTTCAATTAAGAAATTTTTTATTTGCTAACCAATTCAACCCCCTTCTTGGTTCATTATCTAGGCAACACCCATTACATTCACCATTTCCCTTAAAGGGTAATTTAGTCATCTTGCCTAATAAGCAAGATTCACATGTGTTATATGATTCATAATCAAATGACCCCAAACTACCACTCTTCTAGAGCTTAGTCATGCGTTTCTCACTTATGACTAAGGTGACAATGTCATAAGAAAGATGATTTCAACATATCTTATTTTTGCCTTTTATTATCATTGATGTTTAAAATTGGATTTGACATATCTAACATAATATACCGCTAGCATAAAGAATTTCATTCAATATAATATAACAATAATTGTTACTAAAAGCTAAATATAAATCATCTTTATTTAAACTTGAAACATAAATAATATTTTTAGTTAAAGTAGGTACATAATGGCAATCATCCAAATTTAACAAGGTCAAAACATAAGTTCCTACAGCTAATGCAGCAACCCTTGCTTCATTTCCAACGCGTAGGTCTAACTTTCACTTATTGAGTTGTCTATTGTTCCTTAGGCCCTACATATCAGTGCATATGTGTGAGCCACAACTGGTATCTAATACCCATATATCATTATTGGAAACAGTATTAATTTCAATGACAAAAATACATGAAGTAGATGGGGCATCAGATGCCTTCTTCATCAAAGTCTCCAAGTAAGCCTTGTTGTTTCTCTTCCAATGGTCATCCTTGTCACAATGGAAGCATGTCCCCTTTAGAGTAATCTCATTGGCCTTCTTCTTGGTCATGCCTCCCTTAAGCTTCATGGACTTTTTCTTCTTAAGGTTCTTCTTCATAGAACTAGATGGGTCCACCAACATCACAGCCTTAATGTCCTTTTTGATAGATGGCTCAGTTGTCTTGAGTACATTGATCAACTCAAGAATAGTAATGGAGATTTGGTTCATCCTATGGTTAAGCACAAAATGTGAAAAACTATTGGAATTATAATTAAGTCAATACTTAATTCATGATCTATCACAAATCCCAAGGTGGTCAACCTCTTAATGTAGTCATTCATCTTTAGTGCATATTACACTGAAGATGTCCTCTCAACCATCTTAGAGCGGAGAGAAACCTTGAAGTTTCGAACCTTTCAAAACGTGCTTGCTCATCAAAAATTTCTTTTAGATGGTAGACTATGAAATTAGCATCCATAGCCTCATATTGCTTTTGCAACTCAGCTGACATAGTAGCAAGCATAATACTACTTGTCATCTCACTATCATTGAGATGTTTTTGATATGTCTTCTGAACATCTTTAGAATCATTAAAAGCATGGGGATTCGGGAGTGCCTCATCTAGGATATAGCAATCTTTTCAGATTTGAGAACTATTCTCAAATTCCTTAGCTAATTCAAAAAATTAGGCCGAGTCAATTTATTTGACTCCATTAGTGATCGCAAATTCACACTTGTCAACATGATGATGATTCTAGTAACCTAGATATAAAATAGAGTATGTTAGAATGTACATAAAATTGCATGTTTATTAGGTCTTTAATAAATCACATTATGACTCTTACTATTTTATTGTGAATCCATAGCCCTCACTATGAACTCAAGAGAACCTATATGGAAGTTCTCTTAGTGGGTCGATATCCAACTAACTAAGAATATCCTTGAAGCAACTCAACAAGTCATTATTAGTTTGGTTGGTAGGTATCTAATCCATACAAATTGCATTATTCATGCAACTATCGAATCTTGTGCTATCAACTAATTGATGTATGCACATACATTGGGCTATCAACTCTTGATATGTGTACATCTCATGAACACTAACCCAACTTCGCCTCCAATACACATTAACTTTGACGCAAATCCAACAAGCTAATGATATCAGTTAAATCCAACTCATTAATTGTTGAATCTAATTTCAATGGTTTGAACATAATCTTATAGAGCAAGCTTGAGGCAACTCAACAATTCTAACTCTAGAAGAACTCTAATTCTTCTCATATTAATAGAAGGCATAAAACTTAATTATTTATTTAGTGATGGATTTTTATATTAAGTCTCATCATGTTATTATTGCATGCTTTTATATATCATACATTCATCACATGAAAATATAAAGATAGTTACATTAACTATATGGCGTAATTATGGACATACTAAAGTCAATCTCTTGGGCTAAAAAGATTAACTAGGTCTTACTTAATTATATGCATGAATTTACAACTTAAAATACAAATCAAATTCATATTTCTAAGACTACTTGTTTATGGCACCACCTCATTTGTTTCTTGCTCCTTTGTATCTTCATTCTATTATAATCATATGTGATCTAATTACATATTTCAAAGTATAGAAAACCTCAATTTATATTTGAGGGGGTAAGATGAGAAGAAAAATACACAAGAAATAAAAAGAGATAGGGATACGCAAATTCTATTTACTATAAAACAAAATAAATTCATGAATGCTCAATCACATTGAACATAAGTCTATAATCATTCATCATGTCTTTCCATACACTCCTAATATACATTCTCTAATGTATAAAATAAAATAATGACAATTTTGGATTTCAATTTGAAAATCAATTCAACATTTGAACCGAAATTGTCTACTTGTGTTGTTTTGATTAATTTAATTTTGTATGTTATTTCAATGTGGAATATAATGTTTAATCAAATTAAATTAAATTACATATTTCCAAAATTAATTCACCTTAAAATCAAAATATTATAATGTCAAAATTAAATAATTTAATTTTAATATACATACCAATTTTTAGTCATACTAGAATTACCATTGCTCAACTTAAATTAATTCAAAATTAATTTCCAAAAATTCTAAAAACTTTCAGAATTTCGATTATTATTCTAATCATCTTTAGGTCAACTCAAGTTTATTAAAATATTTTTTGGAATAAACCAAAATTATAAAGATAAACGAATCAACATACTTAGATGATTAAAACGACTCATTCGACATATAAAATTGTTTTAAAATTTTAAATTTGTGCAAAATATTTTTGGCATACATCTAACATCAAAATAACATATTTATAATCACATAAAAAAAAATTTAATGTGCTGAAAATAAAATAATCACATATAAAAAAATTAAACAAAATAGTTCCACCGAGTATACCAAAACAGTCTCATTTTTGTATTTGTTTGAAAAATTAATTAAATTAATTTTTAATTAATTATTGAACACTTCTAGAGACAAACACATTCTCAATATGTATAAATAATTTTTTTCATAATCAAATTGAAAAAAAAAAATATAAACAACTTCATCAATAATTATAGAGAATTATTGTGCATATTTATTTCTAATAATGTTCCACAAATTAATTTATATTCACAACATTGAAATATTTGTCTACAACTTTTAGATATTTTAAAAGTTTTTAATGATGCAACATATATTTTAAGTGGTGTTTATTATCCAACATGTCATTTATTATTATATAAATGTATTAATATTGTTGATACATTTTATGATTATATTTTGCATGATTCTATATATATGATGAAAAATAAATTGTAAAATTATTTTAAATATACTATTTTGATTAA
Organism: Triadica sebifera; assembly: GCA_023653625.1. Taxonomy (NCBI): domain Eukaryota; kingdom Viridiplantae; phylum Streptophyta; class Magnoliopsida; order Malpighiales; family Euphorbiaceae; genus Triadica; species Triadica sebifera. Next base: position 30,540,481 of record CM042892.1, on the reverse strand, counting down.
TCTTGTATATTGTGTTTTTTTATCCTAGATCTAAAATAGAAAGCTTATCTGATTATTTGAATATTTATTATTCATTGTTAAGTTTAAGTGACGGTATTAGTGTTGAATATATAATTAATCATATAAAAAAATTATCATGTGATTTATTTATGGAATTTAGTTTGATTTATAATATTTCTACTACTATTACTACTAGTAGTGAGACTGTTAGTTAAAATTCGAATGAATCAATAAAAATTAGAGAGGTTGATTGTTTGATTATGCAAAAGTATAAAAAATTAAGATTATCATCCAGTTCACTCGAATTTGACATTTATCTAACAACTACATTTAAGTTTGGTGACAGTAGAACAAGTAAAAGTTTTTTCAATTCTTAATTGGTGGAATTGACATCAAAATACTTATCTGATACTTTCCCAAATTGCAAAACAAATTTTTGCAAGTTCAGTCTCAACTATTGCAGCTGAACAAGTTTTTAGTGTGGAAGATAATATTTTGGATGAGACGCAATTTAGTTTAACTCTCGAATCCCTAAAAGCTCAAGCTTATATTGATTATTAGACCAAATTGGATTAAGACAACAAGAAATAGAGAAAAATCAATTTGATAACCAATATGACTTTATCAACGAAGGAATGACTGACACATTCGGCACCAGCAGTTCCGAGTAAAAAAATGTAAAAGGGGTCAACAATTAAAATTTAAAAAGTAAGACAATTACGTGAGTTTTAATTCCTCTAAACTCTAATAGGATACGTAGACAGCTTAATTAATGGTAAAAAAATTAAGTTTAAAACAAATTATTAATATTATAATTTTTTCAATATAAATTCAAACTTTTATAATTAAATTATTTTTAAAATAAAAAGATTAAATTAATTAAGTTTTTAGAATAGTTACAATTTTTATAATTTATTAATTTATCAAATAAATATAATCATTTATAAATTTAAACTTATAATTTCTCTAAATCAAAATTTTTTTATTATAATAAGATAAATTATTACACAAAATTACATATTAATATTTAATAAGTTATTTTTTCTCAAAGTTTTTACTTTTTATAATATATTAGTAATACAAATTAGTAATTTTAATTATATTTATTTATTGTGTTATTAATTAAAAAAAAGTCGAACTGGTTCCAGTCCGGTCCGTATTTTTTGGGACAACGAAACCGGCTGTTCCAAACTGAAATCGGCCAGTTCGAAACCATGGCTGGTCTTTTATATATATATATATATATATATATATATATATATATATATATATATATATATACTAAAATAAAGTATATTGTTAATTAGTTGGATTTGATGAATATAAGGAAAACAAAAATCTCGAATTTGTTTTTTTGTATTAATCTTTGTTATATAATTAAGAGATATTACAAGTTAAAATTTTAATTTAATATTAAAATTATTATAAGATGTTTTGAATTTTAATTTAAAATTTAACTATATATATGAATTTATTTTAAGATTATGATGTCTTCAATTTAAAATTATGTAACGAAGAATATTTATACAATATAAGTAGTTAATATAAAACATTTATATTAATGTTACTCTTGAATGCATAGTGTACATATTTGTTTTTATAATTATTTGAATAATTTTTTAAGGTAATTTTGAAAGATGAGTTAAATTTTGTAACTTTCAATAAATTACAAGAGTGGGGTATTATAGGAAAAAAATGATTTTGTTTGAATAGAAAAGAGAGAAATGATAAAAATATGATTATATAAAAAAAATTAGATCGAGAGAAATTGCATGCGTAAGATTTTTAGTGTCAATGAATTCCTTAACCATATGTTTTGAAAAAAAAAAACAACCGTTAACCATGAAGAAGCACAAGGACCAACTTCCAATTAGATTAATCCACTTCATTTTCAGAATATATATATATATATATATATATATATATATATATATATATATATATATATATATAAATATTCTGAAAATTAAGAAGAAGAAGCAGCAGCCTTATTCACAATCAATTCAAGTCTAGCAAAAGCCACACTACCTGGGTTTAACATATAATTGAAAACAATAATTTGTTATTTGTTTTAGTATTAGATTATCAGTCTATCACCTGCCTCTTTTTTGTTATTTTCCTCTTTTCGATAGCAATATATAGGAAACTAAACAATATATTTGAGAAGTTGATGTTATATGGATGACTGAAAATACATGTCTGGGACAGCATTTGGATGAGGGGAAGTCTTTGAAAGTGCTGAGTTTGGAAAAGAATGCAGACAGCTTCCAACCGTTACATATGGGGAATCTACCCATGAGAGGAAGGGAACCAATGATCATTCCAAAGGGTTGCATTGAGTTATTGATCAGGTTTGTTAATGTGGAGAAGGACGTATAGGTCAAAATTATATTTATATTTAATATGTATAATTTTAAAAATTATAATCAACAAAAAAAAACTGCAAGATACTAATTTTAATTAGTACTCAATCTCTAATTAGATTAAATAATATATCATGATAACCACAAAGAGTCTTTAAAGCTAATTCAAAAGATAATTATGATATTATTATTAAATAATAATTATGATAACATTATTAAAGCTAATTCAATCTCTAATTAGATTAAAATTATGCAGCCAACAAATGGATATAAAGCACCAGCATGTGGTAAAATAATGACAACCAATGATAATTTTCTTAAAAACGTATAATTTGGAATAACAACAGCAAACAACTATTCAGTGTCACTAAAGATCAGAGGGATGAAGCGGTAATTAGAAAAATAAACTTCAAAACAGTGGCAATATAAAATAGCGGAAAAATAAACCTTAACCTTCTATATCTCTCCCCTAGGAGGCAGCCTTACCCTCCTCTGCAGCAGCTTCAAATGTCTCGCCTGCCACAAGCTCTGGAACTTCATCATCATCCTCTTGGGCTGCGGTTGCAGCTGCACCGGCATAGGGTGCCTGCATCTGGATCTGCTCCGCCAACCTCTTTAGGTTGTCCAAATTATCAGGACCTACATATAAGGAGTTTAATGGAAAAAAGAAAAGTTAGTAGAGGATCATCAAGTATGAATACAAATTTAAAAAGTTATTATGAAGAGAAAACTGGAAATGCATACCCAATTGAGTGAGAACTTGAGGGAGAATATCTTGCAATTCTGTGGAAAAAGAAAAGAACCGAACAATAATTATTATTGATGGGTATCAATTCAAGAAATGTAAGCCAACAGCAGCAGACATGCCATAAAAATGTTTTGAACAAATCACCATATTAATTCCAAATAACAGAACTAATTTTCATTATGCACTGCAGATTATAATGTTTACAGCTATTAAATACGTACTCTTAGTCTGAGGAGAGCCACTAACAACCCATGTATTGGCAGCAATGGATGCTTGAACTGAAAAAAAAATTAAAAAAAATAAAAATTAAAAGATTATTAGTTTACTAAGCAAGGATTGAAAAAGTCCCAACTTTGTAAACTAGTAGCCTTTACCTTTGGGGTTCACAAACTGGATAACTATGTCATCCTTGAATAAGTTAACTTCCTCTATTGCAGGAATAGCATTCACTCCTATTCTCTTCAGAGTGCACTGGAGCCTTTTATCATCTGTAGTTGTAGTCTTGTGGACAGCCTTCTTCTTTCTGCAGTTAGTGGCAAATCAAAATTTAGAACTGATCAAATATAAATGCAATGCTTGCCACACATTGCAAAACATGCATAACTGATAAACATATATAAATTTAAGTACACCATGGAAACATGCTATATTCCTATTCCAAATGCAAATTAATCCACATTCCCCATTGAATGGAGTGAACCAAATAATACACAATAAAATTTTGCATTAGCAACCGAAGTTCAAAAGAAACATGGGAAAAAGAACAGGAACGTACACAAAATCCAGTCATCATGGTATTCATCTGAATAAGTACACTAGAATGCAATTTAAGATAATCCTTCCCTTAATCAAATTTACATCCATATCTTCATCTCATCTAACTTATTAGTTAAACTTAATATTACAAAAAAAAAATTAAGAGATAAATTCTGGTGACAACTAGACTCGGTATCCACTAGAATATGCTCCCCACCTTCTCATGCTGCCCTTACCACCAGTGCGAACTGCACCAGCCATCTTCATAAGTCTCTCCCTATTCATCTGAAAAAAGGAAAAAAAGGACAGGGATCAATATAAGTATCAATACATCGGCAAAATCATATATCAAACACATAAATTGAATATAAATAACTAGAAGAAAAATCATAAAAAAAAAAGCCAAAACACTTTTATGAATATGACAATAAAAAGATAAATCCCAAAGATATGGGCTGAAATACCATAAAATTTGTTTTAAAGATGCAACAATTAAAGAGGAAAACAAGGGAAATGTACAAAATGGTTTTACCTACAGTTGTCAGAGAATTGAATTTGTCATTTTGAAAACCGAAAATCGAATCGTAAGATTCAATTCGCATTGATAATATTAATTAGAAATAATAGATATTCATTTTTAAGAACATACTTCATATTAATCTCTCATAGTTTAAAATGTAGCAATGGCTAAACCTAAAAATACTACTTAAATTACTGCTAATAATAAACTAAGCAATTCATATAACATATGTATCACATTCAGTATTCTTTTTTTCTTTTTTTTTTCTTGTTTGTTTTCTAATTAAATTTAAGTGGGTTTTTATGGATTTCATCTTTTTTTTCTGATTAAAAAAAGTGGATTTTTGTGGGTCTTTTTTATTTTTTGAGCTGATTAGCTATATTAATTATGTTGAATTATATGAATTGATAGAATCATGCCATTCAACCGATTCTTACAATTCTCTAACAATTCAACCACAATTTAGTGCTAATTTTGATTCTTACTAGAGAGTTTAATCGTTTCATATGGGAATCGTATCGATTCGGACAATTCAAATCGAGAACCATCCGATTCTAACTACAGTGGCATTACCAACTAAGAATTTATTCATCACACAATAAATATCTTAGACTAAATGAAGAAAACAGCCTAAATTAAATCATAGAATTTTCATTTTTCATCAATTTATTACTATGCATCAGCTGACGTACTTATTTTGACTCTCATTTTACCCCAAAATTCATGTGTTGCATAAACCCTAATACTTCAAATACGGTAAGAATAAATCTATGAAAAATTTAAAGAATATACTCGGACATTCAAACATGAGCAAATTCTATGCCTATACTCAAATTCAAATCCAAGCAAAAAAAATATACCATGACAAAAAAATAAAAATCATTATATCTTGACACCACTTTCCACAACTCCCAACTCAATAAAGACCTAAATAGGGATATTTCATACAGGCCCATATTTTGTCTGCAATAACAAAATTCTAACATATGCAGTTACTCTGCTACTGGAATGATTAAGAAGGATGAGAAATGAAAAACTTCAAAGCTTAGAAAATCCAAATCTATGTAATGTGACTAGGTTAACTTAGCCCAAGACGTACCAATAAAATATTCATGTTAACCATTCACTAGCAAAGTTACTTGCACTCCTAATTGAATAATAGGGATCTCTTCTTTCAATTAATATCAGGCATCGAGTAACTGATATGTGCTATAAGTACATGAGAGACAAGTAAAATCACAGCAAGCGAACCCAGCTTCATCATCAGCAACAAAGAGCTGGAATTAAACGCTAGTCAAGTTGCTATATATAATTTCATTAATCCATCAAGTTTTGCAGGAGCCTATCAGCTTCAGCCGACACTCCTTTGCCACATTGAGGTATCTGACATTTCTTAAACCAACTCTAAAACTATCTCCACTAAAATTTGGAAGAGAGAGAGAGAGAGCTGTAAATGCAAGAAACCAGTTAAAAAAAATTGAGGGAAAAAAATAAAGGGTTTCCAAACGAAAACCTGCAGAAAGATATGGGGAGAATATATATAATCAATTAGTTGTTAAAGAGGAACACCAACACTTTGAAGTGTTCAAGAAGAACCAAAAGATTGAGCATAACCCAATGGTGTAAGGAGACATCCAGAGCTAGAATACACAAACAAAAGCAAACAGATCACCAAAAGCTTTGAGAGGAAGAAAAACTTTGAAAGGCAAATAGCTAATCACCCTTTGTAAAAGAATCAAAATGAATAAATAAAATTATAGAAACTCTGAAATTATAATGATGGAAATTTATTGGAATTACCTTAGCTTGTTTGGGTTTATGGTTTTGTTTAAATTTGATTTGGGAGCAGATAAGGAACCACAAGATTTCTCTCAGACGGCGTTCCGGAAGCCTGCTCTTTGTTTGCGTTTACGAGACGTTGAGGATTATAGATCCGACGGTCACTATATGCACCTCTTGTCACATGTCATTATTTTAGAGGCTTTGTATAACAACGTCCTCGGTTCTTAGGCTAAATGCATTTGTAGGCTAATCATTATTCTAAATTTGCAAATGGACCCTCATGTACATTTTTTATTCGATTGTTTTTTAATTTTAATTAATTTTGTACCAATTAAACCCTTAATATAAAATAATACTATTATAATCATTAAGTGCTAGTTGAAAAAAGTTATAAAAAAAAAAAAGGAAAAGGTGAAATTTTGCCTCAATACTTCTAGTTTTTAATTTTGCTCTTCATATTTGTTTGGATCAATTTTACCCTCAATTTTCAAAATTGACTTAATATCATTTTTTTAACATATTTACGGCTAATATTTACTTCTTATAAATGAAAAACATGTTATTTTTCCAAATATCCTACTTCTCTGCTCATTTTTCCAAAACTCTCTTTTATTGCATATAATGGATGGCTCATAACCATATGGCATATTGGCTTCCCTTTCTAATTAAAATCCCACCCTCTAATTCTTCAATCTTTCCATCTTACTCTTGGAAGAAAATTAATTAATGTTCATGAAAAAATTCCTCCATGCTTCTCTTTCTTTCGCATCTGTCATCATTGTTACTCAACAACCATATTAATAGATGGTAAGGAAAACTTGTTATTATTTTTATTTACCAGTGATTTAATGTAGCTTAATTTTTGTTTGGCTTCCACCTAACATTCCTTTTTTTTTTTCTCTCTTTTTTCCTATTTTCTTTCAGTTTTCGAACACAAGTATCCCTACAACCTCTACATTTTCCAAAACCAAAGAGCCTTCCGTTTTTGCAACTTCACCCAATCTTCTCTCTCTCTCTTTCTCAAAACATATATATATATATATATATATATATTATATCTTCTTTATAATAAATCCGAAATTACAAATCTCAATATCATTGACATAATTATATGTATACAAATAATAGCATGTGAAAATGCAGTTATAAAAACCAAGTGTTTAAATAAGATCATCAACTATCACTTCTAATCCTGCTCAAGAGAAATAAATATTTCACATGCTAAGCATTAGTAGTGCATACAAATAAACAATAAGCTATAATTAAGTTTATGGCATGCATTTATATTTGAATCTAGTATTTATAAAATATACAATGAGTTTAGTCATTTATGACTCTGTAAATTCTTACCTTGAATGCATATATGATTGCTATGATCAATGTTATTTTATCTTTTGCCATATTAATTTATATCCAACAATCTCACTTATCAAAACTTAAAATCATAATGCAATGTTACTATACCAAGTTATAATTATCCACTTCTTGTCTTATATAATTGTCATGTACTATCTATCACCTACAAATCTTATTCTTATAATTATCCTATATTTTCATGTTACATTTATTATTCACTCATCTTTTAATGCATTACCTATATATTGTTCCACCTACTTTCTTCATACCTCTTATTTACACTATTTCCATTCAATATTTATATATATACAAAAATTTATGCAAAATTATCAATATTCCTGCAAATGTGAAATTGTTATTATTATCATTTTATTAATTTTCCTTTTATTAACTCTTCATTCAAACTATACAGTTCAACAGTCATATTGAACTATAATCACTTTTATGGTTAATAATTATAATATTTAACTCACATTATTATCTAATTTAAGTGTTACTTGTCATATCCACTAATTTAGACTTAAGTCACATGAGTTGTTAAATCTACTCGTCGGTTTGACCGAAGTCTAAATTTGAACTTTTATCGAAAAATAATGAAAATAATGGTAATTAAGTATGAAAAATATCTAATAAAGTGTTCAAAATATTTAAAGATGTTAAATTTCGGTAAAGGACTAAATTCGAAATTTTGAAAAGTTTAGGGGTCAATTTGCAATTTACCAAAAATTTGAGTATTTATTGGGATAATCATCAATTAAATACATGAATTGGGACATAAAATACATATGGAGGCCAGCCACACCAAGTGGCACATTTTAAGAAGTCAATTGACATACATGAATTAGAAATTAATGAAAAGTTTCTAGAAAATGCTTAGGTGTCTCCATTAATTATGTAATTTTGTCACTTTGTTCTTAAGTGCTTATCCTTTCTTAATTATCACCCTTGATCTAGAATTTTTCCATCATTAAGTGTCTTCCACGTTTCTTGAAGCATAACCCACCAAATGGCAAAGTTTAAGAAGTTAATTAGCATACATGCATTTAGCATTAATGAAAGCTTCTAGATTGAGCTTAGGTGTCCCCCCATTTTAATGACTTTTGTCATCTTCCTTTTGATTGTTTCTTCCTCTTCATTATCCATTTTTCATTGAGGAAAATTCTGTTCTCTCAAACCAGCCACGTTTTCCCTTCTTCCTCCATAGCTAAACCTTGATTCTAGTAAAAGAAAGTGAGAAAAATAGAGAAAAAGCATGGAAAATTCCATTTTCATGCTCAAGGTAGCTTAAGAGAGTAAGGAGAAAGAAAGATATTAGAGTTTATGAAGTGTTAATAATCTGTTTATGAACTTTAGGAACTCAAAGTGACAAGGATCTAGCTCAAAGGAGCAAAGGAAAGGAGAAAGAAAAGTAAAGAGAAAGAAAAGAGAAAAAAAGAGGTTTGTGCATAACCTAAGGCAATAGGCTATTTTATTTTTTTTAATTGCATGATTTAATTATTTGGCATGTTGATGATTCTGAATTGATATTATTTTATGATGAAAATCTTGGGGATGCATGTTTGCTAGACTTAGGATTTAATTTGGTAAAAATTGAATGTGATTATCTTGTATGTTCCTTGCTGGAAATTGATGAGCAGTGTTCACTTAAACTGTTATAACTTAATATCTGGAACTCGGTTTTATATGTTCTTTGTTGGGTTTGAAAGATAAGACATAAGTATATAACTTTTATTTAGACCATAAAATCTGAATATGTCTGTATTTATCCAGAAAAATTTATAAAGCTCGGACATAGAATCTGTCCAGAAATTCTGGGCAGAATTGTTAATAATGAGCAGTAAGTACTTAAACTATCATAACTTGAGTTATGGAGCCTGGATTTGTGTGTTCTTTGTTCTGTATGAAAGCTAAGATATAGGGATACAATTTGTATTTAGACCATAATATCTGAATATGTCTGTAATTGTTCAGAAAAAAATTCATAAAGGTTAGACTTAGAATCTGTCCAGAAAAATCTGGGCAGAATTATCAGTGACCCGTTAGTGTTAATATTATTATATCTTTTGATACCGAACTCCGAATTATGTGGTTCAAGTTGCATATTAAAGCTAAGATCCATATATAAAATTGTTATGAAAATCATGTAACTAAATTCAGAACGGAACAGGACCACAATTAAGGTCCAAAACAGAGAACAGAATCTGCCAGTGACAGGGCAGCATGTGAATTGAGAAATGAAATGAGTAAAATGATGAGAAATTTGTTGTATTATTTTAATTGAGTGATTATGTGATTATTTTGAGATATTACATGCATAAAAAGTATTAAATTAATTGTTATAAATTTTAATGAAACTGTATAGGCCCTAGAACACCTCACTAGAACCAACTTAGGATAGTTTGGCATGCCAAATGGGGGGGAGTATGATGAAAATGATTAAATCCATTAATGGTATGATTATCTACACCGGGTTTGACAATGTTATCTATGCTGGGTTTGACAATGTTATCTACGCCGGGTTTGACACTGTTATTTATGCCGAGTATGACATTATTATCTACGCCGAGTTTGGTACGGTTATCTACGTTGGATTTGGCACTTATATGCACACATCATATTGCCTGGGTGGCACTCCTAAGTGCCTGGATGACAACTCTGTTATCCTATTAAGTGGTTCATATGTGTCCTGGGCATAAATGAAAACATAAATAAAGAAGTTATGGGACATAAAAGAATTATTGAAAGTAAAACGGGAATTATGATTTGTGACATGGATAATAAAAATGGAATTATGAATTGTGGCATGGATAAAAAGAAGGTTTAGTATTATACAATAAGGTGGTAATAAAATAAATAAGTATGAGATAATATAATATAATTTGATGTCTATACATGCTAGAATACCATGATTTGCATGAGAATGATGATTTGATTATGTTAAACAAAATGAGATGCAATAAATTGATGTTATGCATACTAGAATATTATGAAATGTATGTTTGCATGATTTGACCATAAATTTTTATATGACAATGCATATGACATTAAAAATAGTTTATTTCCTTATCTATATGCACCACTAAGCCAAGAGCTTAGCGTGGGAGTTTTCTCACGCAGATTTAGTAAAGAATAAAAAGAAAATAGTAGACAAAGCCAGCTGTGACCTAATCTAGTAAAGCAGTCTGTTGCACACATCATGGGTTAGACAACTTTTGTATATTATCATGTAAATTTTATTTTATAGTATTTGTAAAATAAACAGTATGTTTTGTAAAGAATATGTTACTATATAAAAAGGTCGTTTATCTTTTATGTTATAATTTCTTTTATATTACAAAGTAAACAAATAGCAAATAATATATATATATATATATATATATATGAGAAATTATCAGTTAAACACAATTTAATAAAATGAAATTTTAACCGATAAAGTCAGCGTAGCACACCTTCATTCGGGCATGAACTGCTAGGGTGAGGGGGTGTTACATTACTAGTTCGTCCATATTACTTTAAATTGGACTAAATTAGATATGCACCATGTCCATTATTTGTATGTGCTCTACTAAGCTACTAAAATCAAGCACACTCCTAGACTTAAGCACTTTTACTGAATTTTGTATCCATATGTAAGAATCATAAGGCCAAGGTCTTTTCCAGAGCTAAAGTCACATTATCCTCTATCTGTATATGCTTATCCGAATTTCTCAAGTCAATAGTGCTCCTAAAACTTAAGTCACTTTGACTGAGCTTCTCAAGTAAGAAACACTCCTAGAGCTAAAGAAATCCTGATTGAGTGTATAACTCATTTACTATGGTATTGTTCACCCTATTATTAGCATGTCATTGATCCTAACTATAATCCTAGGTTAGAGTGATGAGTGTATTTGTTTCAAAACTTTTCTTTTTGTCTCATATTGTCACCACCATTATATTTCCTTATTTTTTTTTCATAAGTTATATATTTTCATGCATTCTTTGTAATAATTATTTTATTTATAAACACATTACACAATCTATAATACTTATATACACAATATTTTAGAAAATTATCAACCATAACATCATAATATATATATATATATATATATACCTCATACTTAAGATATCATACTCAAAGTTCTTAACCCATATCCTTTGTTAGTTATTCCTTGTTGTGTCCATATTGTTATTGCTTTTATTCTATCATTGTCCACTTAATATAATTTTAATTTAATTCATTTCATTCATCTACATAATCATTCTTGAGGTCAAAATTAATAATTCTATGTAAAAAGGGAATTTCAAAATCGCTAAACAAAACTCATGGTCATGCTTTGCCTGTAGCAAGGCATTTCACGATCATGGTACCTCTTTGGTATTGGTAGCACTATAATTGCGATCGTTAAAGAGGAGTCAAGGTAGAAAAAAGCCTTTCATAGGTCATTCACAGTCGTTTCTATCCTCTATTTCCTAACCCAAGACCATTCGCAATCGTGAAAAGAGGCACGATCACGAATCTCAGGCAGCATGCAAAAAGACCTTTTTTTATGTTATCATGCATTCCCTTATTTTTACTACAATCATGAACATCACCTTAAACATACTTTAACCTCACAAAAACATTAATCTAACCATTAATTCATATGAAATTCACATGTTTTTTCTAATCCATGCATTAATCAATCAAAACCTAAAACTTTAACCATTAAAATCTATGCAAAATTTCATGTAATCCATGCAATTTCATAATCCTAAAACATTAATCAAACCCTAAAACTCATGCACAATTTCATAATCATGCAAAACATAAACGTTTTACTCCTATGTCTTATCTAAATTTCTGTGAACGTTTCACCTTAAAATGGCATGTATTTTGTGAGTTATGAGATGAACAATTAAACTGATCGGGTTGATACTTTATGTTGAACCAGTTATATTTTATCCAATATTTGAGAACCTTAGAGACCGAATCTGAAATGCATTAAACATGAAAAATGTTCCACATTAACTTATATAACTGTATAAATAGTTTCAGAATAATTGAAGCTACACAATGAAAGTTATGAATTTTTGAATTGGGTACCTTGAAACTGCCTAAGGGCAGAAAACAGGGCAATATCTAAAATTATACCAAAAATTATGTAAAAGTTCAAAAATTCTGAAATTTTAGTATATTTTAGTTTTACATATTATATTTAATCAGAATTAAGAATCATATAAATTGGATAAGTGTAGGAAACGTTATTAATCCAACAGTCCTTAGATGTCTTGTTCTAGCTTAATAGAAATTGTAATTATTTATTTAAGTTATATTAAGAAGAAATATTTTATCAAGCTATTAATTAATTATATTTTTAAATTAGGATTTCAACAAGAAGAATACCAACAAAAGTGAACAAGCTCTGAACTTATATTTTGGAAAAGGAAAATACTATCGAGGTTTGTACATATATGTATTTTGTTTTACCCTTATGCATGATTGTGTGTGTATGACATAAATTACATGTCACAATGATGAAATTATATATTATAGCATGTTTTAAAGTTGTAGGAATGTTATTAACTATGAACTTAACATTGTGTTAATATTTGATAAAATATCATGCTATTACATGGTTTTGAAATAAATTGTGAATATATGATTGTGTTAATATGAAATGAGTATTGGTTATAGAAACAAGTAATTAATGGTGTTAATTGTCCATTTCTCTACTTGAGGACTAACATAGGATAGATGGTGCACCATTAAGGAGGGAATTACGATACCGATATGGATATTATTTAGGGACATGGTGGCTTAAGCTCTGGGAGCGCCCCTGATCCTGATTATACACAGATGACATAATTATATTCAGTCAAGGTGGCTTAAGCTCTGCGAGCGCCCTTGATTTGAGATTATGGTGAGTAGGGTGGCTTAAGCTCCGCGAGCGCCCCTATTTCACACCCCATATCCGGACAGTCCGAGAATGAGATTTGGGTTGATAATAATTAAAGACTATATAATGAAATGTGAAAATTTATTATTGACATAAGTGACAAAACATGAAATGCTTACAGAAGGTAATGAGAATTTAGTTATTGAATATGATTATTATGTTTATACTGTTATGTGATGTGGTTATTTCTTTTATATGAAATAAAAAATCAGTGTATCATGAATTATTTGAGACATGCACTTGTGTGACTGCTTGGAAAAAACTTAATACCTATATGTACCACTAAGCTAGAGATAGCTTAGTGTGGGTTCTTTTCACTCAGGAATTGGAACTATAGACGGTAGGAGGTGAAGTGTCAAGAAGGAAATCCAAGCCCATATCAGCAGAGACACAAGAAGCATAGTTAGAGGGTTGGTTATTTATTATTATTTTTTTTAGTTTGACTATGTATATGGTGTGGTAGACATGTCTCATATATTAATATTGTGTATGTAAATAATTATGTAACATAATCGGGTGCCATATGTGTATGCAATATAAGGATATCTATATATTGTTAATTAGAATAACTTGTCTAAACCAATATAAATAAATAGATTAAGTTATTTAAAATGAAAAAAAAACTCAATTCGAGCAGATTATAGAGTTAAACTTGTGGCATCCTTCTTATATATGTGGGATTATTCCTAATATATAATTGGGGTGTCACATTTAGTGGTATCAGAGCAGGTTTAGGCGTTTTTAGGCGTAGGTGTGAAATGAGATATTAGGTTTAAATATACATGTGTCTCATATAATTCTGATATGGGCTTTCTTCTTGGCAACTTGTAGGATTGTAGGAAGATGTCTTCGGATGAACGAGATATGGCTGAGAGTACCGGCTCTCCTGATACTAGGACACCTCATCAACCTAATGCAGTAAGTGTGCAAAGGCAAAATGCTACTCCAAATCCCCCACCGCATGTAGCAGAACAAATTGACCCTGGTCAAAATCCATTTATACAATAGATGACTGGATTATTCCAACATATGGTACGAGCCATTCCTCAGCCTACCCCAGTGCCACCACCTAGACCAAAAGTAACAATTGATAAGCTTTGTAAGTATGGGGCTTCAGATTTCTATGGTAAGAGAGATGAAGATCCAGCTGCAGCTGAGTATTGGTTAGAAAATATTGAAAGAATTTTTAAAGAGTTGCAAGTGGAAGCAGATGAAAAAGCTGGATTTGCTACTTCTCTACTCCAAGATGAGGCATATGATTGGTGGAAATCAGTTCTTACCAAGCCAGATATGGTGGAACCGGTCTCATGGGATTCCTTCCTCTCTAAATTTAAAGAGCAATATATTCCATTGATCTATATTGATGAGAAAAAGAAAGAGTTCATGAATCTCAAGCAAGGTAAAATGTCAATGACTGAGTATCAGCGGAATTTTACTAGACTGAGCAAGTATGCCCCTGAATTAGTTGCAAATGAAAGAGATAAATGTAGAAGATTTGAAAATGGTCTTAATGAAGAGGTTGGAGATATTATGACTGCTCTTCCGCATAACAATTTGTCTCAGTTAGTTTCTGCAGCACTCAGCCTTGAAAAAAGGAAAAAGAGGAAAATAAAAGAATCTTCTAAAAAGTCAGCTACTTCTGAGACTCAATTCACTAGGAAGAAGAGTCATTTCTTTACTAGTCGTTCACTGAATAGAGGACAGGGAAAAAGTTTTAGCTATTCATAGACAGGGTCTTTTAAGAGGGGGCCACCTTCTAAGGCACCTTCTGCTACAACCAGTTCACAACCTCAGGTTAGCAAGGAAGCTATACCGGTATGTACCATTTGCAATAGGAGCCATTGGGGGGAATGTTGGCGTGTCACAGGTTTGCTTTAGATGTGGGTCCAAGGAACATATACGAAGGGATTGCCCACTCTTGACAGGTGGTACTCCTACTCAGACTACTAGGTCAGCTCCAACTCAGCCTGGAGTTCAGTTCAGATGAGGACCAGGCCGACCGAGGCAGGCTGTTTCAGAGACAGTGAATAGACCTGGATCTAGTAGAGCTCCAGCCCGAGCTTATGCCATGAAAGCTAAAGAAGATCAGTCAGCAACGGATGTTATTGTTGGTATGTTTTCATTATATGATTTTGACATTTGTGCACTCATAGATCCGGGTTCCACACATTCCTATATTTGCACTAGTACACTTATTCAGCATAATATGATTAAAGAAAACCTAGAATATGGAATTGAAGTTAAGAATCCTTTGGGTCACGGTGTAATAGTGAATAAAGTATTTAGGAATTGTCCTTTGGTTGTGCATGGGAAGGAGTTTTCTGCAGACTTGATTGAGTTGCCTTTCCATGAGTATGATGTCATATTAGGCATGGATTGGCTCTCACATCATGAAGCAATGGTGGATTGCAAGTCTAAATTTGTGATACTTAAAAAAGAAAATCAGGAGGAAATTATTGTAAAAGGGGAATTATTTTCACAACATCCTCGAGTCATATCCATAATGAAAGCCCGAAGATTGATGAGAAAATGGTGTGAAGCTTATTTGGCCCATGTGATTGACACCATAAAAGGAGGTTCAAATCTTGAAGATATCCCGGTGGTAAATGAATTTCCAGATGTCTTTCCTGATGACTTACCTGGGTTACCTCCAGATAGAGAGGTAGAATTTACTATTGATCTTGTTCTAGGAACTATGCCTATATCAAAGATGCCATACAGAATGGCCCAATCAGAGATGAAAGAACTTAAGACACAATTGCAAGAACTCCTTGATAAGGGTTTCATTAGACCAAGTACATCCCCATGGGGTGCACCAGTATTGTTTGTGAAAAAGAAGGATGGATCTTTGAGGCTATGTATTGATTATCGACAATTGAATAAGGTGACCATCAAGAACAAGTACCCATTACCGCGGATTGATGATCTCTTTGACCAACTGAAAGGTGCAAGAGTATTTTCCAAGATAGATTTGAGATCTGGTTATCATCAATTAAGGGTGAAGATGGAGGATATTGCTAAAACTGCATTCAAAACCAGATATGGTCATTATGAGTTTTTGGTTATGCCATTTGGGCTGACCAATGCTCTAGTAACATTTATGGACCTTATGAATAGGATATTCAGGCCACATCTTGATCAATTTGTTGTCGTTTTCATTGATGATATTTTGGTGTATTCTAAAGATTCAGAAGAACATGAAAAGTATTTGAGAATAGCATTGCAGACTCTCAGGGAATATAAGCTTTATGCCAAACTCTCAAAATGTGAGTTTTGGTTAAAGGATGTGACATTTTTGGGACACATTATCTCTACAGAAGGCATTAAAGTGGATTCTAGCAAAGTTGAGGCAATTGTGAGTTGGAAACCTCCACGAAATGTGACTGAGGTCAGAAGTTTTTTGGGTTTAGCTGGATATTATCGGAGATTTGTCAAGGGTTTTGCAATGATGGCTTCTCCTTTAACAAGACTATTGAGAAAAGATGTTAAATTTGAGTGGACAGAAAAGTGTCAAGCTAGTTTTGATAAGCTCAAAAGTATGCTCACTAAGGCCCCTGTTTTGACACAACCGATTCCTAATAAGGAGTATGTCATTTATAGTGATGCTTCTCATAATGGACTGGGTTATGTATGGATGCAAGATGGAAAGGTGGTTGCTTATGCTTCTAAACAGTTAAAGTCACATGAGAAGAATTATCCTACCCATGATCTGGAGTTGGCAGCTATAGTTTTTGCATTGAAGATTTGGCGCCATTATTTATATGGGGAGAAGTGTTTTATTTACACAGATCACAAGAGTTTAAAATATCTTCCCTCACAGAAAGAATTGAATTTAAGGCAGAGAAGATGGCTAGAACTAATAAAGGATTATAATTGTGTGATTGACTATCATCCAGGCAAAGCTAATGTAGTAGCAGATGTTTTGAGCAGAAAGATGGTGGCAGAGTTGCACCTTCAACCCACTCTTATACAGGAAATCAATGATGCACAAAGACAAGATAGGAAGTTAATTGAATTAGCTGAGTTGATCTCTAAGGGGGAGAGACCTGGATTCACTATGGACTTAGATGGTGGATTGTTCTATCAAGAAAGATTATGTGTGCCTAGTGTAGAAGATCTTAAACAAAGGATTCTTAGAGAGGCCCATGAAAGAAAATATGCTATGCACCCAGGGAGTAACAAGATGTACCAAGAGTTGAAGAGTAGATACTGGTGGGAAGGTATGAAAAAGGACATCACATAGTACACTTCAAAATGTTTGACTTGTCAGCGGGTCAAGGTGGAACATCAAGTACCTTCGGGGTTGTTACATCCAATTTCTATTCCAGAATGGAAGTGGGAACGAATCACTATGGATTTTGTGACTGGATTGCCTTTGAATCTAAAGAAACATGATACTGTATGGGTCATAGTGGACAGATTTACAAAGTCAGCACATTTCTTACCTATCAGAAAGGACTATCCACTGAATAGATTGGCAGAAATTTATATGAATGAAGTTGTACGACTTCATGGAGTGCCTGTTTCTATTGTGTCTGACAGAGATCCCCGTTTCACATCTCAATTTTGGGGTAGTCTACAACGAGCTCTAGGTACTAAGTTCAATTTCAGCACGACTTTTCATCCGCAGACAGATGGATAGTCAGAAAGAGTCGTTCAGATTCTAGAAGATATGATGAGAAGTTGTCATTAAATTTAAAGGTAGCTGGGAAAAATATCTTCCTTTAATGGAATGTACCTATAATAACAGTTATCAGTCTAGTATCCAAATGGCTCCATATGAGGTACTTTATGGTAGGAAGTGTCGAACACCTATATGTTGGATAGAACTCAGCGAGAGGAAACTTATAGGACCAAACCTAGTGCAAGAGACAGAATAAAAAGTGAAAGTCATTCGCGAAAGACTTAAAACAGCTATAGATAGACAAAAATCATTCGCTGACCTCAAGAGATGGGACATTGAATATGCAGTGGGTGATAAAGTTTTTCTTAAAGTATCTCCCTGGAAGAAAGTTTTGTGATTTGGAAAGAAAGGCAAGTTAAGTCCAAGGTTCATCGGACCTTATGAAATATTAGAAAGTGTTGGACCTGTTGCTTATAAACTCGCTCAACCACCGGAGATGAGTCAAATACATGATGTCGTCCATGTCTCAATGTTAAGATGATATAGATCAGATCCTAATCACATCATACCTGCTGAAAGCATTCAGGTGAGACAAGATTTGACATATGAAGAAGAACCAGTACAAATTTTAGCAAGAGAAATTAAGGAACTGAGGAACAAGCGAGTACCATTAGTGAAAGTACTATGGATGAATCACGCAATCGAAGAAACAACATGGGAAAGCGAGGAGGTGATGAAAGCTCAATACCCTCACCTGTTCAGTGACGATGCATAGGTATGTTTCGAGGACGAAACATCTTAAGGGAGAGATAATTGTAACACCCACTAATTAGAGTTTAATTTGAATAATTTAGACCACATAATTAAATTGTATTTTTGGTTAAATAAAATTAAACATATTAGATATAAAGAAATATGTGAAGATAATGATAATAATAATAATAATAATAATAATAATAATAATAATAATAATAATAATAATAATAATAATAAGAAAATTAAAAAAAATAAAGTGAACAATAAAATGGTCAGCAAAAAAAAAGAGCAAAATGGGAAAATGGCTGAAGACTTTTGTTTTTGGCCATTTCTTCTCTTTTCTCCTTCTTATTCTTCATCATCCCTTTTTCTTCCTCCATATCCCAGATCAAATTACTCATCATTTTCTTCAAGATTTGCATCAAAAATCAGTCCAAATAAATCTGATCTTGGTAAGAAATATTTTTCCCATGATTATTGTGTTATTAGAACTCTTTAGGTTATATTTTTACAGGATATTGAACTCTATTTTTGATTATCTTGTGAATCAAATTTGGGGATTTATTAAACATAACAGTTTTTCATCTATATCTTGTGTAGCTCTCTACCAAATTTTATTGAATGATTTTGAGTATACGAAGAGATATGATTACTAGAGTGAAACTGGTTTAGGGAGACATATCAACCAAATAACCTACGGTTTTTGTAATAATTGATCCTCTTAATGGCTTATTCTGAGGTTTTGTAAAACATGAAAGTTGTCAGTATATATGTTATTGAGGTCTCTACAAACTTTTGTTTGAATTGATCTTGTGTAGGTTGATTTATTCGGAAATGAACTATGACTGTTCCTTGATTGAGCTGGTTTCATATACCTGTGCAATTCTAGTAACTTCGTCTTTATATTTCACCTATTTTTCGATCGACTTAGCCCAAGTGAAAAACATAAAACTTTTACTCCTATGTCTTATCTAAATTTTTGTGAACGTTTCACCTTAAAAGTTCATGTAGTTTGTGAGTTATGAGCTGAACAATTACACTGGTCAGGTTGATACTCTATGTTGAACCAGTTATATTTTATCCAATATTTGAGAACCTTAGAGACCGAATCTGAAAATGAGCTAAACATGAAACATGTTCCCACTTAACCTATATAACTGTATAAATAATTCCAAAATAATTGAATACATTGAAAGCTATGAATTTTTGAATTGGGTACCTTGAAACTGCCTAAGTGAAGAAAACAGGGCAATATCTAAAATTATACCAAAAATTATGTAAAAGTTCAAAAATTCTGAAATTTTAGTATATTTTAGTTTGACACGTTATATTTAATCAGAATTAAGATTCATATAAATTGGATAAGTGTGGGAAACGTTATTAATCCAACAGTCCTTAGATGTCTTGTTCTAGCTTAATAGAAATTGTAATTATTTATTTAAGTTATATTAAGAAGAAATATTTTATCAAGCTATTAATTAATTATATTTTTAAATTAGGATTTCAACAAGAAGAATACCAACAAAAGTGAACAAGCTCTGAACTTATATTTTGGAAAAGGAAAATACTATCGAGGTTTGTACATATATGTATTTTGTTTTACCCTTATGCATGATTGTGTGTGTATGACATAAATTACATGTCACAATGATGAAATTATATATTATAGCATGTTTTAAAGTTGTAGGAATGTTATTAACTATGAACTTAACATTGTGTTAATATTTGATAAAATATCATGCTATTACATGGTTTTGAAATAAATTGTGAATATATGATTGTGTTAATATGAAATGAGTATTGGTTATAGAAACAAGTAATTAATGGTGTTAATTGTCCATTTCTCTACTTGAGGACTAACATAGGATAGATGGTGCACCATTAAGGAGGAAATTACGGTACCAATATTGTAATATCCACTAATTTAGGCCCCGAGTCGCACGTGTTGCCAAGTTGACGCGTTTGACCGATCGGAGTCTAAATTCGGATTTTTACAAAAATTGATCAAAGTAATGGCTAAACTAAATGATAAATGCCCAATTTAGTTATTATAGAGTTTAAAGAAGTTGATTTACGGTAAAAGACTAAATTGCAAAATTTGATAAGTTTTGGGGTCAAATTGCAAATTACTTTTTGGAGGATTAATAAGATTAATTGCTAATCAACATATTAATTTTGGGCACATTTTGATAAGTTTCACCGGCCATGACACTAAAAGAAGAAGGATTAATATTGATTAAGTATAAAATTGAGAGAAAATGGTCAAATGGTGGGTCCCATATGAAGACTTTTGGGTACCCTATTTAAGACTTCTTTTCTTCTTCTTCTTCTCTTCATTTTTTGCATCCTTCTCTCTTTCTCTACCAGACACGCCAGCCACAACGTTTCCTCCATAGCTCATCTTGAATTCTAGAGAGAGAAGGGAAAGAGCAAGACAAGGTGATCTTCATGTTACATAACTCTTAAGGAAGCTGGAAATAACAAGAAAGAGAAAGAAAAATCAAGTTTGGTAGAGAGAGAAAATCTCCTAAGTTATGATTAAGTGAAGAAAAATGTAAAGTAAGAAGTATCTCTTCTTCTTCTTCATCTTTTCTTAAAGGAAGTTCGAATTTTGAGCTCATCTAAGACTTATATGGAAAGGGAGAGAAACTAGGGTTTTGAGAGAGAAAAAGAGAGCTTAGGGTCTTGAGGAAATCAGATGATGATGATAATGATCTATGATGTTGTAGGAGTTCCAAATGACAAGGAACAAGCTCTAAGAAGCAAAAGAAAAGATAAAGCTACCTAAAAGAGTGAAGGAGAAAGATTAAGGTTTTTGCTTAACTTAAAGCAATAACCTATTTTTGTTTGAAATAATGCATGTTGAACATGATTTTAGATAAATGCATTTCAAGAATGATGATGATCATGACATGAAACCATAGGATTAGACATGTATGAATGAGATTCTTGTGTGACTTTGAATTAATGATGCATGTTAGAAAATCTTGTATGATCAAGACATTTACATGTATTAGAGAGTAATAAGTTGAGTAAAGAACCTTAGAAATGCATGAAATAGAATTTGGTATGATTTGGATGATGTTAGAATGAATGAAATGTGAATATGCAGATTTCCTGCTGAAAGTCACGGGTGTGACTATTGAGTCACGGGCATGAACTTGAGGGTTCACGGTTGTGACTGATTGTGTCATGGTTGTGAATTTATGTGTGGAAATGGTACTATTGATTCCAGAACCGTTCACGGGTTAGAATCACGGAAGTGAACTTATTCATGGGCGTGAATGAGTAATCACGACCGTGAATGCTTTTGGGAGATTCATTCCAGTAGCATTCACGGCTTGGGATTACGGGCATTAACTAATTCACGGGTGTGAAATTAGTAATCATAGTCGTGAATGCTCTGTATTTGTAATTATGAATATGGTTATCAAATGAACAATTCAGGTAAGTAAATGAAAGTCATTGTCTATCCAGTGATATAAGAATGATATGAATATATATATATATATATATATATATATATATATATATATATATATATATATATATATATATATATTGATGTGAGAATGTGATATGTTGTGATATAGAAAAATGAATTGATGTAGAAAAATGAATTGTCATGAATGATATATGAAATATGATGCAGATGATAAACATGAGAATATTGATGAATCTAGTAAATGAATGAAAAGATGTATGAGTATGACTATATGTTTGCAAAACAAGAAAGTTGAGATGTTGATAAATATGAGAAAATTGATGTGTTGAAATTTGAGAATAATGATTGATGTGAAAATATAAAGAAGCCCATTACTCTACTTGCGGACTAGAATCAAGATAGATGACATGTCATTAAAGGGGCAAACAGTACCGTACTATACCTCAACCAATGTGGCTAAAGCTTATGAGAGCGCCATTGGTCTGGGATGCTCAGTCAGTGTGGCTTAAGCTCGTAGAGCGCTACTGACTTGAGAAAGCTCCGATGAGCACATATAAATGAGGACAAGGTGGCATAAGCTTGTGTGAGCGCCCTTGATCCGGTTATTCATCTATGATGAAATTATACTCAATCAATGTGGCATAAGCTTGTGTGAGCGTCATTGATTTGAGAAGCTCTTATGAGCCAGATAGTGGACAAGGTGGCATAAGCTTGTGTGAGCACTTCTGATCCATAACCCGTATCCAATCAGTCCAAAATTTAGAGTGATGTGGGCAAGATAATGAGGATATGTCGGAAAAAAGAAGAAGGAAAGAATAAGAAAATGATGATGATATGAGATTGAGATGTAATGATAAAGAGATTAACCGAGTAAATTTACCATCATCGATAAATTGAAATAACATTGTCTATATGAGCATGACATTTATACTTTTATGAAATAGAAATATGTTAATAGTCATGCATGCAAACATTTTAATGCACAAAATGATATTTGTTAATGTTTGTTGCATGATATAGGATATTGCCTTATTTATATGCACCACTAAGTTTAGAGCTTAACGTGGAGTTTAATTTCCACGCAGATATAGAAAGGTAGCTGAAGACGTTAGATAAAGCAAGCGGTTATCCCATTCAAGTAAAGCAGCCGAATCTTGAGAAAGTGGGTTACAAGTTTTGAAACTTTTGTATTTGGCTTTTATATTAAAGAAATGTTTGAGTTTGTAAAACCTACATTTAAAGTTTGTTAAGAATTACTCTGATGTTAAAAATTACTATTTTATGTAAATAAATTGTACTATGATTTTTGTTTATATCCATATATACATGAGTATTGAAAAAAAAAACAAAAATAATATAGCGATTAGAAGAAGTATGAGGTAGACAGGCGGCAGCACTTCCTTTTTCGGGCATGTGCGGTTAGGGTAAGGAGGTTGCGGGCGTGCCACAGATATGGATATTATTTAGGGACAGGGTGGCTTAAGCTCTGGGAGCGCCCCTAATCCTGATTATACACAGATGACATAATTATATTCAGTCAAGGTGGCTTAAGCTCCGCGAGCGCCCTTGACTTGAGATTATGGTGAGCAGGGTGGCTTAAGCTCCACGAGTGCCCCTATTTCACACCCCATATCCGGACAGTCCGGGAATGAGATTTGGGCTGATATTAATTAAAGACTATAGAATTAAATGTGAAAATTTATTATTGACATAAGTGACAAAACATGAAATGTTTACAGGAGTTAATGAGAATTTAGTTATTGAATATGATTATTATGTTTATACTGTTATGTGATGTGGTTATTTCTTTTATATGAAATAAAAATTCAGTGTATCATGAATTATTTGAGACATTCACTTGTATGACTGCTTGGGAAAAACTTAATACTTATATGTAACACTAAGCTAGAGATAGCTTAGCATGGGTTCTTCTCACGCAGGAATTGGAACTATAGATAGTAGGAGGTGAAGTGGACAAGAAAGAAATCCAAGTCCATATCAACAGAGACACAAGAAGCATAGTTAGAGGGTTGGTTATTTATTATTTTTTTTTTAGTTTGACTATGTATATGGTGTGGTAGACATGTCTCATATATTAATATTGTGTATGTAAATAATTATGTAACATAATCGGGTGCCATATGTGTATACAATATAAGGATATCTATATATTTTTAATTAGAATAACTTGCCTAAACCAATATAAATAAATAGATTAAGTTATTTAAAATGAAAAAAAAACTCAATTCAAGCAGATTATCGAGTTAAGCTTGTGGCATCCTTCTTATATATGTGGGATTATTCCTAATATATAATTGGTGCATCACAGGATTTAAACTTTTGGCTATGGTGAGAGGCGTGAACATATAAGGGCCAGTTTATAGTAGAAAGTTCTAGATAAAAATGGAGATAAGAAAGCAAAAGAGAAAAAAGAAAAAAAGAAAAAGAGCAAAAATTCAATGATGGGACTCACCATATTTAAACATCTTAATATTTATGCATAATTAGCATATTAGTGTGATTTAGCTTAGATATATATATATATATATATATATATATATATATATATATATATATATATATATATATATATATATATTGTAATACCCACTAAGTAAGGCCTAGTTAATAAGTTGGTTTAGAGATGTTATAAATCTGTTTTAGGGTTTGGTTAAGAAAAATAGTGAAGAAAATATGAGATAAGTGAAAAGTGACGTGTTCACACCTGTTAATGTAATGTTATGGTTGTGAATGATGTTTTAAGATGTTTCATGCTCGTGAATATCATCAGAAGTTGTTGTTTCTTTCTCCCATTAGCTAAACTCAAAATAAATCCTAAAATTCGAAGTTCTTTCATACCAGTGACTAAAGTCTTATGTCTTACTTTGATTCCGAGACCTAAACACCTAAACAACATCAAAGATAAAAGTTTAACAAGTTTTTGAGAGTTAGAATCCCAAGAAATATTGTGTTCTTGAATAGGTTGAACCCAATAAGAAGAGAGTATCCGAAATCTTTCTTTCCATCTATGTTTCCTTCAATCTTGGCAAGGAATCATGTTTCTCCTTCTTTTTTACAAGCTTTCATAGCTTTTTTCCATATATATTCCATTTTTGGTAGAGACGCATTTCTAAATGGGTTAGGTTTTGACTTTATCATGAGTTTTTATGGTTAAAAGCCTATCTTTAAGCTTGATTAAGGTTATAGTATGCTTTAGTGATAGATTATGTGAGTTTAAGGTCATATAAGAGGTTTAAGGCTAGAATTTGATCTTTGTATATGGTGTATGGAAATTGATAGATATATGTTCTATATGATAAGAGTTGGAAAATGAGGTGATGAAACCCATTTAGAGGACAATTTAGAGGCTCTATTAAAGGTATTTACATATATGCATTTAAATTCTCAAAATGTGGCATGTTGCGTGTTAAATACTTATGAATGTTTTAAATGCTAATTGTTGGTTGTTATCAAAGTAATTGATATAGTTAATGTCATAAGTATTAAATGATATGATTATAAATGTTAAGTTAAACATGAAGTGCATTAATGAGAATGCATAAAGAGAACTTTATCATAAATATACCAAATGTGCATTTAAGAGTATATGAACAATGATGGCTTTAGTGGTGGAAAGAAGTAATTAATGATGTATTAATGTATAAGGAATCATAAATGATTGTTAATATGTATAATGGACATGAAAAGGGAGAATTGAATGATTATGTGTTCTTTGAGTTCAATTGATGATATAGCATAATAATGCATGTTATATCAGAATATTGATAGGAAAAGGTTGTTATGAGATAACCATTAGAGCCCTTCATGTTGATTGCCTTAAATGCCTTAATGTATGTTTATTTTCCTCAAAAATCCAGATTCATGCCCATGACATAAGGTTCACAATCATGAATCATCCACCCATAGCTACCCAGATTAGGCAAAAAGCTTCACTGATTTAAGTCACCACTTGACTCATGGCCGTGAACTCCCTTAGTCATGCTCACGACTATTTCTTCACACCAGTGAAGATATGTGTAAGTTTTAGAGAGAGACATTCATGACTTAGTTTATGGTTAGGTTTATAGGATTGGTTGCCCATAAATGAACTTTCACGGCCATGAACACATAGTTCATGCCTATGAATCATGTTTAAAATGTTATATGTTGTTTCTTCCATGACTGCAATGTAATGGATAAGCATATGCTTCCACAGTGGTATGATATAAATAGAAGACATATGAATATATGCTTGTTCATGCATATATGATACATGGTAATTTTTATATGTTACAAATGTTACATGATAAGAAAAATGTTTATATAATAGTATATCAAGAGAGATTGGAACAAGTGAAGCCTAGGCTCGATACTAGGACTAGAAGTAAGATAGGTGGCATGCCATTAATGAGGCATACGGTATCGTAGTTATATGTTACATAGTGATTCTTTTAAGGACAAGGTGGCTTAAGCTCAGAGAGCCCCTTTAACCCTGTATTGCATGCAAAAGATATATGTTTTACTCAATCAATGTGGCTTAAGCTAGAAGAGTGCTCTTGACTTGAGGAGCCTGAACAAGCATACATGACTATGATAGTGGCAAGGTGGCTTAAGCTCAGAGAGCGCTCCATGCTCATAACTCATATCAGAATAGTCTGTGTAGAGAGTTGTTAAGCGAAAATGTTAATGTAACTAATGGATACAACATATTACAATGGAAAATGTTTTAATGACACATGTATACTTTGATAAATGATGATATGTCATATGTTATGAATACCGGTAAATGCTTACTTAAACATGGTATAAAGGTGAAATATATTGCATGATACTTTGATTTCATTGTCATGCATGATGTTTTAATACAATTCCGTGAATATAAGGTATGTTGATATGTCTTATGTGACTGCATGTTGAATTTATATACCTATATGTTCCACTAAACTTTCAATAGCTTAGTGTGTTGGTGTTTTCCCATGCAGGCCAAAGCCTATTAGATAAAGATTATGGCCGATCAAAAAAAGCCAGTCTAACACAAAGACAATAGAGAATAATTAATAAGGCTCAGTGATATGTCATATTTTGCATTTTGTACATGACATATGGTTTTAAAGCTTGTTTACCTTCATACATATCTTGTATTTTGAAGTATATGTAATCTTTCACTTTAAGGCATGCATTTTTGTAAACATCGATCCATTGAAGCCCAAAATTAATATTTTGATATATATATATATATATATGATGTTTCTTATAGAACAAAAAGGTTTAAAGGTACATGTGATGGTTTTATATATAATAAGTTTATGTGGAAAAAAAAGGTTTTCCAAAGAAAAGAAAAGTTTTAAATTTTTACAAATTTTCTGCAATAGGTACATGTTGCACTCACTCATTTAGTTAGGTTAATCCTAATTTGATGATAGGGCACTACATTTAGTGGAATCAAAGCTTAAGTTTAAGTGTTTTCTGAACTTAAGTGGGTTGAGGGTTATCATGCATACATAGTACATCTCATATGTCTTTGATATCATTCTCTATTGACTTGTAAGAGTGTATAGATATAGATGGATTGGAATCACATGATGTTGCTGAAAGCAATAGTTCTCTAGATATGAGAGCTCCTAATCAACCCAATGCTTCAAGTGTAAAGGGTCTAAGTGTTGCTACAGTTCCTCAGCAGCCTGTCAAAAAAATGGACCTAGGTGCGATATCAATCATACATCAGATGGTTGGTATTCTTCAGCAATTGGCACAAGTTATACCACAAGCACCGCCACAACTAGCTCCACAGCCACCACCATAAATGGCACCCAAGAGAAAGATAGATAGGCTCTAAAAGTATGGGGCCACTAATTTCCTCTATAAAGGAGAAGATGATCCAATTGCAGCCGAGTTTTGGCTAGAAAAGACCAAAGCATAAGGCAAAGTATGCAGTATCATTGCTACAAGACATACATATGAGTGGTGGAAGTCGGTTCTGACAAAGCCATAAACCCCACAACCTTTAACTTGGGAGTATTTTGTTGCCGAGTTCAAGAAAGAATATGTACCCCTGAGTCTACATCGATGATAAAATAAGAGAATTCTAAATATGTGGTAAAGGAACATGACAGTCTCTGAATATGTGAAAAAGTTCACACAGTTGAGCAGATATACAACTGGTCTCACAATGGATGAGGTTGACAAATGTCACCATTTTGAGGATGGCTTAAATGATGACATTGATATTATGTCATTTCCGTTCATCTTGAGGATTTCTCCACTTATGTATCCTCAGCTATTAGTGTTGAGAAGTGTAAAAGAGGCCTATAGGAGACCTATGACCAGTGTGGCACTAACAACCGATAAGAAAGGTTGTTTATTCTCATAACAATTCCAAAGTAGAGGACATAGTAGAAGACAGAGTCATTCATAGCCTAGATCTTTTAGGAGAGGACCTTCTTCTAAGACTACCTCAGTTGCTACTAACACATAGACAGTTAGGGATCTTACTCCTTTATATGGGACATATTAGAGGAATCGTATAGGAAAGTGCAGGTTAGCTATGCATATGTGAGACCCACATCTAGTATCTAATGCCCATGTATTATTAGTAGAAACATTATTAACCTCAATAACATAAATATTTGAAGTAGAAGGTGCATTCAATGTTTTATCCTTTTTTTTTAAAACTCCAAATAGGCCTTGCAGCTCATCTTTCATTGGCAACTTTTACAACTATGAAGAAAAGTTCCTTTTAATGTCTTCTCTCTACCCTTCGTCCTCATCTTCAATGCATGTTGCACTAGAGATTTTCCCTATACTATCTTGCAGTTGAAGAGCAATTTAGATATCTCATATCGCTTGGTACGATTTTGCTCATTTATTAGTTACCTTGGATGATATATAATGGTATTTGCATTTGTAATCTCATGCTGCTTTTGAAACTCGGGTGATATAGAGGCAAACATAATGCAACCTACTAACTCATTATCATTCATATACTTCTTATATGCCAACTATTCATCAACATATGCATGATTTTGATAAAAAATGTGAAGTTCAAATGGAATGACAATTGTCAAGTTAGTTTTGATAAGCTCAAGAGTATGTTGATAGATGCTCTAGTTCTGACACAACTAGTACTTGATAAAGAGCATGTCATCTAAAATGATGTTTTTCACAATGGTTTGGGTTATATCTTGATGCAAGAGGGAAAGGTTGTCTCTTATGCATCTAGGCAAATGAAGTTGCATGAAAAGAATTACTTCACACATAATCTTGAGGTGGCAACCATTATGTTTGTACTAAAGATATGGTGTCACTATCTATATGGGGAAAAGTGTTTCATTATACTTATCATAAGAGTCTAAAGTATCTCCTAACAAAAAAGAAACTCAATTTAAGGCATAGATTATAGTTAGAATTGATCAAGGACTATAATTGCATCATCGACTATCATCTAGGTAAGCCTAATGTTGTGGCCGATGCTTTAAGCAAAAAGACCATACCAGAGTTACATGTTTGACCTATGCTCAATCAAGAGATCAGAGATGCACAAAGGCGAGATATCAAGCTAGTTGATATTATTTAATTGGTCTCTAAAGGGGAGAGACTGAACTATATAGTTGAACCAGATGGTAGTTTGTTCCATTAAGATTGTTTTTGCGTGCCTAATGTTAATGAGTTGAGATAAAGGATCCTAAAAAAAGCGCATGAAACCATATTTTTCCATGCATCTAGGTAGTAATAATATGCATCATGATTTGAAAGGAAGTTTTTGATGGGTAGGTATGAAAAAGGATGTCACAGAGTTCACAATAAAATGTCTGAACATGTCAGCAAGTCAAGGCAGAACAATACCGAAATGGAAATGAGAACGAATCACAATGGATTTTATGATTTGATTGCCTTTGAAACTGATGAAGGATGATGTTGTTAGGGTCACGATGGATAGATTAATGAAGTCAGTACACTTTTTACCTATCATAAGAGACTATCCTTTAAACGGGTTAGTAGAGTTATATGTGAACGAGATAGTACGGCTACATGTAGTGCCAATTTCCATTATATCATATAGAGATCCAAGGTTCACATCTCAGTTTTGAGAAATCTCTAGTTAGCTTTGGGTACCAATATTAGCTTTAGTATGACTTTTCACCCACAGACAAATAGAAAATGGGTAAGGTTGATACAAATTTTGAAATACATAATGAAAAGTTGTGTGTTTGAGTTTAAAGGTAGTTGGAAAAAATATCTACCATTGATGGAGTTTGCCTACAACAACAGTTATCAGTCTGGCATCCAGATGACTCTTTATAGTAGGAAGTGTCTGACACCATTATGTTGGATAAAGCTCAATGAGTGGAAGTTAGTGGGGCCATAGTTGGTGTAAGAGATAGAGAAAAAATGAAGATCATACAATAATGGTTAAAGGCAGCTTCGGATAGACAAAAATTGTATGTTGATCTCAAAGTTTGGAAAAAAGGGCAAGTTGAGCCCTAAGTTCATTGGACCATATGAGATCTTAGAATGGATTGGACGAGTCACCTATATACTTGCCTTACTGCTAGAGATTCACAATGTCTTTCATGTCTCCATTTTGAAGAGGTATAGGCCATATCCTTCACACGACATCACAATCGAAAGCATAGAGGTGAGACCAAATCTTACATATGAAGAAGAGCCGAATGAGATTTTGGCTCATGAAGTCAAAGTGCTAAGGAAAAAAAACACCATTAGTCAAAGTCCTATGGAGGAATCATGCAACAAAAAAGGCTTTATGGGAAAACGAAGAAGTGATTATGGCACATTACCCCTAGTTGTTTCAACAGAACACTACAGGTAATTTTGAGGATGAAATTCTTCTAAAAGGGAGAGAAATGTAACACCCGCTAAGTATGGCCTAGTTAATAAGTTTCTTTAGAGATGTTAAAAATGTGTTTAAGGTTTAGTTAAGAAAAAGAGTGAAGAAAAGATGAGAAAAGTGAAAAATGTCATGTTCGTGGTCTTGAATGCAATGTCATGATCGTGAATAATGTTTTGAGATGTTTCATGCTAGTGACTGATCGGGTCACACCTGTGAACATCGTTAGATATAAAATCCCAACAATTGTTCTTTTTTTCTCTCACGACCTAAACTCAAAAGAAACTTTAGAATTTAAAGTTCTTTCATACCAGTGACCAAAATCTAGTGTTTTTCATTGATTCCTAGACCAAAACTCCTAAACTAACATCAAAAATCAAAGTTTAACAAGTTTTTAGGAGTTAGAAGCTCAAGGAAGGTTGTGTTCTTGAAGAGGGCAAACCAAAAAAGAAGTGAGTGTTTGAAATCTTTCTTTCCAACCGTGTTTCCTTCAATCTTGGCAAGGAAACACATTTATCCTTCTTCTTTAAAAGCTTTCACAAACTTTTTCTATTTATATTCCATTTTTGGTAGAGACCCACATCCAGATGGGTTAGATTTTGGCTTTACCATGAGTTTTTATGGTTTAAGACCCTTTTTTAAGCTTGATTAAAGTTATAGTATGCTTTAGTGAGAGGTTATGTGAGTTTAAGGTTATATAAAAGGTTTAAAATTAAGGTTTGACCTTTTATGGCTTTAAAAGTTAAATATATTATGTATAAAAGTTAATAGATATATGTTATATGTAATAAGAGTTGGAAGATGAGGTGGTGAAACTCACAAAGAGGACAAACAAGCTTAAGAGAAGCTTGGTTTGAAGGCTCCATTAGAGGTATATACATATATGTATTTAAATTCATAAAATGTGATATGTTGTGTGTTAAATGCTATTATTGGTTGTTATGAAAGTAATTGATAGAGTTAATGCATTAAGTATTGAATGATATGAATATAAGTGTTAAGTTAAACATGAAATGCATTAATGAGAATGCTTGAAGACAACTTTATCATAAATGTGCCAAATGTGCATTTTTTTAGTATGTGAACAATGATGGCTTTAGTGGTAGAAAGAAGTAATTAATGATGCATTAATGCATAAGGAATCATATATGATTGTTAATATGTATAATGAGCATGAAAAAAGGAATTGAATGATTATGCATTCTTTGAGTTCAGTTGATGATGTAAAATGATAATGCATGTTTGATAAGAATGGTGATAGAAAAAGGTTGTTATGGGATAACCATTAGAGCCCTTGCATATGGATTGCCTTAAATGTCTTGTTGTATGTTTATTTTGCTAAAAAAAACTAGATTCACGCCCATGATATAGGGTTCACAATCGTGAATCATCCACTCAGAATTGCCCAGATCAAGCAGAAGGCTTCTTGGTTTGAGTCACCACTTAACTCACGGTTGGGAACTCCCTTAGTCACAACCATGACTATTTCTTCATACCTTTGAAGAAATGTGCAAATTTTGGACAAAGATGTTCATAACTTAGTTCACAATTTGGTTCCCGGGTATGGGTGCCCGTGAATCATGTTTAAAATGTTATATGTTATTTCTTCCATGACTGCAATATAATGCATAAGAACATGTTTTCATAGTGGTATGATATAAATATAAGACACATGAATATATGATTGTTCATGCATATATGATACATGGTGATTTTCATATGTTACAAATGTTACAAGATAAGAAAAATGTTTATATAAAAGTATATGAAGGAATATTGGAACAAGTAAAGCCCAGGCTCGATCCTAGGACTAGAAGTCGAAAAGGAGGCATGTCATTAAGAAGGCATACGATATTGTAGTTATATATTACATAGTGATTCTTTGAAGAATAATTTGGCTTAAACTCT
Source organism: Triadica sebifera (assembly GCA_023653625.1). Classification (NCBI taxonomy): domain Eukaryota; kingdom Viridiplantae; phylum Streptophyta; class Magnoliopsida; order Malpighiales; family Euphorbiaceae; genus Triadica; species Triadica sebifera. The sequence goes on along the minus strand of CM042892.1, from coordinate 30,507,460 downwards.
GAGAGCGCTCTTGATCCTTTGTTGCATGCTAAAAAATATATATTTTACTCAGTCAATATGGGTTAAGCTCGGAGAGTGCTATTGACTTGAGGAGCCCAAATGGGCAATACATGATTATAGACAGTGGCATGATTGCTTATGCTCGAAAAGTGCCCATATTCACAATCTATATTTGAATAGTTTGTGTAGAAAGTTGTTGGGCAAAAAGGTTAAAGTAACTAATGAATACAACACATTACAATGGAAAATGGTTTAATGACACACGTTTATTTTGATAATGATGATATGTCATATGCTATGAGCACCAGTAAATGCTTACTTAAACATGGTATAAAGGTGAAATATATTACATCATACTATAATTTCATTGTCATGCTTGATGTTTTAATACGATGTCATGAATATGAGGTATGCTTATATGCCTTATGTGACTGCATGTTGAATTTATATGCTTAAATGTACCATTAAGCTTTCAATAGCTTAGCATGCTGGTATTTTCCCACGCAAGCTGAAGCCTATTAGATAATAATTATGGTCGATCAAAAGAAGTCAACATAACACAACGAGAACAAAGCAAACTTTACAAGGGTCAATGATATGTCATATTTTGCATTATGTACATGACATAGTTTTCAAAGTTGTTTAACTTCATACATATCTTGTATTTTAAAGTATATGTAATCTTTCGCTTTATACATTTTTGTAAATATCGGTCCATTGAAACCTAAAGTTAATATTTTGATATATATATTATAGTGTTTCCTATGGATAAAAAATGTTTAAAAGTACATGTGATGGTTTTATATATAATAAGTTTATGTCGTAAAAGGGTTTTCCAAATAAGAGAAAAGTTTTAAATTTTTACAAGTTTTCCGTAATAGGTACATGTCACACTCTCTCATTTAATTGGATTAATCTTAATTTGATGGGAAGGTGCTACATATATTATATCCAAATTATGTTTTCAATTGGTAAATATTCAAAGTGGTCATTCGATTCTCGACAAATTGCAAATTTACCCCAAAATATTTTTAACACTTTTAATCACTTTGGGAGCCCTTTTTATCAAAATTTATCATTTTTTATTCATTTGTTTCACACTTTTAATCACTTCCATAAATTATTTATCTTTATCTAACTCTTTTCTCTGGTCAAAATCTAAATTTAAACTCTGGTCAATTCGACGCAATGTTTTCGCGACATGTGCAACTTAAGACCTAAATTAGCGGATATGATAGAAAACTCCAATAACTCCATTCAACTTGTATCCACACATTGTCCATCCTTGAATATCTTAAAGCAATTTTAGTGACTTATAAAAAAAAAAAACATTATAAGTCTCATTCTTCAACACTATGAAACAATAAAAATATTTATTTAACAAGTAATTTACCTATTTTTCATCATTAATATCTTCATAAAAAGTACAACATATAGACTGAGCAGTTGAACAAGTATCCAAAAAAACAAAAGCAATATTCATTTTAATTGAAAGTTGACAACACAAATATATGTGTGTGTATGTGTGTGTGCATATTATTTATATGCCTTTTATTTCAACCCATAACCAATCTTGTGCTCACATTAAAGCTTCCAATTTCGTTGTGATGAAGTCTACTGCTATGTGTAACCTTCCATTTGTACTGAAAGCTAACTCTGAAACCATAATAGAAATAGGAATTGTTAAAGCATCTTTAACAATTAATTGTAGAGTAAGATACTTAAGCACATTCTTCCACCAACTTAATATATCAAAATCAACATTTGTTGGCATCACACGCTCCTCCTATAATTATCTAACTTTGTTTTGGCACTCTTAGTTTCAGTATCTAAGGCAACAAACTTATCATAGTTGCTCAAGGGATCTACCTCCTCTTTAAGATAAGAGAATGATGAATGTGAATCATTTATAGAAAGCTGAAAATAAAAACTACTATGTCTACCCATTTTGAATTTGGATGAATATTCAACTACCAAGTTAGAACAAAGGTCTTAAATTCTTTGAATTTCCTTTTTTGCTTCATCACTATTATAAAGAAGAATAGTAATGCAACAATTTAAGCTTATATCTAAGATCGAAAAGAGTTGCCACACCCATAATACCATGAATTTGAGACCAATATTTGTCAAATATTTGTATAATTTTTATTGTCATATCTTTGATGTAAGGATGTCTACAAGTAAGCCATCTCCTCAAAGCCATTCTAATTTCACAAATCTTTGGAAAATATAGATTCACAGTAGGATATTTAGTTCCTAAAAAATCACAGTCACACTATTAAACAACTTCAACCTATCACAAATTTCTATAACCCTTTCCCAATCTTCCTCTATTGGGAGACATTTATAAAGAGACTTTCATTGTTTTAGTCGACTTAAAATATTTTTGTAGCCAATAGAAATATTAAGCATCACATATATAGAATTCCACCTAGTCATACATTATAAGACCAACTTCGTAGCGAATGGAACTTTTAATTGACAAGCTGTCTCTTCAAACTTTTCAGTTCTTTTAGGAGTGGCTACCCAAAATACAACACTAGCACGAATTCTTTCAATACTATCACAAATAACTTCTAAACCATCTCTAACGATTAAATTTAAAATATGAGCACGACACTACATCTACAACAATGACCCTTTTAACCAAAGTGAATTTGCAGATAATTTGTTAAAAATCTATAGCGCTCTCTCACCTAACCAGGGATAGCCTGGCTAAACGAGCTACTATCACACTACCTGTATGCAAAAAATCTACAAAAATTTAAAACTTTTTTTTTGCACCATGACCATAATGACTTGGATAAAATATAAAGTAATGATAATATTTGACTTAACATTTAAAATTAAAATTTTATAAAATATGACTAACCCTTGTCGAGAGATTTATAAAAATACATGTATTTGAGATAAATTACATAATTCTTTCATTTACAAACATGTATACAAGTAAACAACCCTCTTACTATGACATGTACAAAAAAATAGAAAAGTGTGACATGTGATATCACCGACCCTTATAAGGTCTGATTTGTTGTCTCTAATATTGGGCTACCTTCTCTTGATCAATTTTCTTCTTTATCTACTAAGCTCTGACCTATATGGGGAAAACACTCGTACACTAAGCTACTAAAAGTTTAGCAGTACATATAGGTATAAAAATTCAACATACAATTCAAATGTCAAACATAATCATAGCATCATATAAAATATCATGGCACGACAATGAGTATGTCATATCATGTGAAATATATTACGTTATGGGATGGAATAACATCAATAGAGATGTTATCATAACCATAGTGTAAAACTCTTAATGATATAATCGTGTTAATTCATTGCCCAATAACTCTCAATATGGATTATTCAGATATGAGTTGTGAACAGAGGCACTCTCCGAGTTTAAGACACCCTGCCACTATCTATAATCACGTGTGCCAGTCCAGGATCCTTAAGTCAATGGTGCCCCTCCAAGCTTAAGCCACAATGATTGAGTAAACATATAGTTTTTGCATGCAATATTATCTGTAATCATGTGTGCCAGTCCATGCTCTTTAAGTCAATGATGCTCTCCGAGCATAAGCCATATTGACTGACTAAACATATAACTACAATATCATAAACCCCCTTAATAACATGTCATCTATCATACTTATAGTCTTAGTATCGAGTCTGGGCTTCACTTATTCATAATATCTTCTTTATATAATTCAATATAGTATTCATATCATACAATATATATATATATATATATATATATATATATATATATATATATATATATATTGTTCTTGTGGAAACTCATCATGTAACATTCTTATACCGGAAATCATAAAAGCATAATTTAAACATATCATCATGAAGGCATGCACATAGCCATTACATTATAACCATCTAAGAAAATAACATATATCATTTTAAATAGTCTTCACATGTAATGCCCATAATTAGGGCCCATAAGTTATGCTATCGGTTAATGGGAATTGGGGGATAAGTGGAGTTTTAGAAAGTTTGAGAGTGGCTGAAATTATATGTTTCATGCCCGTGATAATGGGTATCACGGTAGTGAATATCGGGTTTTAGTACATAGTTGTAATAAGGTTCTTCACAGCCATGAAGAGTTGCTTCATGCTAATAAAGGAAAGGCTCACACCCATAAAATAAGGGTCACAGCAGTGAAGCCTAGGCAGACAGAGCAGTTGAGGTAGTCACGTTTTCCTCTCTACCATCCATTTTAAATCCTTTCCCCACACTCTGTTAACCAACTAAACACACTTTTGCATCTTCTTCTTCCTCCAAACTCCATTCTTTTCCATTGGAGAAGCTTGGAAGATCAATGTTTCATAAGAGAAAAGTCAGAAAGAAAAGTGAGAAGAATGAGGTTGTGAGTTTAGAGGAAAGCTTGGTTTTTCTTTTCTGGACCTTGGTTCGAATTCCAAAGGATAAGAGGACATTTCTCATCTTGCTAGGATCTAAAAAAGTTGCTGAAAGTTCATCCCAAGGAATAGGACAAGTTTAAAGAGCTCAAACTTTAGCTAATCTTCATCCTATGTGTAAGGTTTGTACATAACAACCCTAAAGACAAATAAATTGATGTTTCTATATTAATGATTTTGAATACATGCTGAGAATGACCATTGGGTAGTTAAATGGAAAAATGTGGGGTTAATATACATGATGACAATTTTGTATGGAATTAGTTAGATTGAGATGTTTGAGGATCGTTTCTAATTTATGCTAATGATTAGAGATGATATGGTTGTGATAAATTGCTTGAATGCATGCTATAATGTTGATAGGGTGGCTAACATTGGTCAACCTTAGTGAGTATTGCATGTGGAAATGACATAATTTGTGATGCTCTGTTTTCTATAAAAATTTTCAGATTCACAGCCGTGAAGGGTGGGTTCACGGGCGTGAAAGTTGTGAAATACATTTATGTTGCTGAAGTAGACCCATTCATGAGCAGTTTCACAGTTGGGTTTACGCCCATGAAGTGGTGATCACAACCATGAACGTGTGCTGATTCACGAGTTGAATAACAATTTATTTCACAGGGGGGACGAGGGAAGGGGGAACTTTCTGTGAAGTAGTGCATCATGGTCGTGAATGGTTATTCTCGGGCGTAAAGCTCTTTATGATGAAAATTTTATGTGTTTATTTTTTAATCGAAATTGATTTGTTGTGAGGCAGTAGGCCTTGTTTGCATCCTTATAGCATGGTATGAAAATATATGTTGTGAAAATGATCGTGGAAATCATGAGAATTATATAAATTATGGTAATGAATAATATGAATATACGTGTGGTGACATTTTAAGCCCAATACTCTGATTAGGACTAGAGCTAAGATAGATGGCATACCATTAAGGGTAGAGATCAGTACCTGGTGACGTATATTGGTCACGATTGAAATATTTTGAAGAATTACAAGGTATTTAGAAGCCTCGGGGTCTTGCCAAATGGGTTTCCCTCACAGCTGTTCCATGCACTCGTTTTCTTCAGTGGACTTATGATGAGATATTTTAAAGATTAACAAGGTATTTAGAAGGCTCGGGTTTAGCCAAATGTGCTTCCCTCATAGTTGTTCCATGCACTCATTTTTCTTCAGTGGATTATTTTGGCTCTAGCGAGAGCTGTAGAGTACCTGTATCCATTTTAGTCTAGTTATGAGTAAAGTGGGCAAAGGTAAGATAATTGATAAATTTTATGTGTGATAAATATGTGTATGACACTGAAAGATATTTTAAGATGCCATGTAGTGTTGTACATTTTATATATATATATATATATAATTCTAATAACATATCATGTAGTATATGAGTTAGTGCATATGCAGACTTCAAGGTAAGTCATCATTTTAGCTCGATGAGTATATCATGCATATTATTTTATATGTTATTGTATGTCTTGCATGTTGTTATGTACCACTAGGCACGAGTTGCTTAGCATATGGACTTTCCATGTGCAGGTTTGGAGCTTCAGGGAGGACCGACAAAAGAGGATGCCCAGTGATCAAAGTTGAGGATATACATTCAAGGTGGGTGATACACTATTGTATCTTTATTTTGGTTGTTTTGTAATGGGTTGGGTTGTTATAGCTTTACATATTGTGTTTGAGAGACATATAGTTTTATAACTATTCATTTTGTAAAACCTTAGATTTGTGTATGCCTATATGATTTGTAATTAAACTTTTATTTATTTGAGTTTGATTTCATGATTTTTAAGAAAACTTTTATTTTGCTAAGTCATCATGGTCATAGTGCATGAAAGTTTTAAAATTTTTGATGTTTTAACTAGCGTGTATTGTAGTATCTTTTGGTATAATTAGGTTTAGTCTTAATTATATCGAAGGGTGTTATATTTAGTGATATCAGAGCTTAGGTTTAGATGGTTTTGAACCTATGTGAGATTGGTGTATCACATGTCTGAGTGTTATCCTTTATGATTATGATGTGGGTTATTCTCTGTCAATGCATAGGCGGAAAAACAAGTATGGAGATTGAACCGTATGATGCGGCCAAAAGTAACAGTCCTCCGAATGTTGGGGCTCAGAATCAGCCAAGCCAGACTAGTGTGCAAAGGTCGGTTGGCGCACCTCCTTTACAGCAGTTGATGGTTGGTCAGTCAAATGAGACACAAGATCCTCTAATGCAGAATCTTGCTACTCTGCTGCAGCAATTAGTGTAGGTTATGCTGCCACCACCTCCTTCACTACCACCACCTCCTTAGTCATTGTCGAGATGTAAAGTTCAGATTGACCAATTGAGGAAGTATAGGGCTACAGACTTCACAGGTTGTATTGAGGATGATCCGACATCCATAGAGTTTTTGGTTAGAGAGGACTGAGAGGGTCTTTGAGGAGCTGGATTGTGTCGGGAGCACAAGGTCATGTATGTTGTTTCACTTCTCTAGGAGCATGCCTATGATTGGTGGAAGTTAGTTTTGCAGAAACTGCAAATTCTAAAGTAGATTACCTGGAATTTCTTCATAGCCAAGTTCAAGAAACAATATGTGTTGAGGATGTATACACATGAGAAAAAATGAGAACTAAACTTACGACAGGGAAACATGATCGTGATAGTTTTCACTACTGCCAGTAGTCAGCCCTAGACATAGAAAGAGACAGTACCTTAGTGTACAATGTGTGGGAGGATGCATAGAGGAGAGTACTGGGGATGCACCAAGTCTTAATACAAGTGTGGTTCTCGAGATCATTAAAAGAGATATTGTCCATTACAGATGGTTGAGGCTCCCATTCAGACTCAGGGTTTAGTGCCGACACAGGGCAGAGGTCGGGGACAGGTCAATTCAGGCAAAGGTGGATCTAAACCGATCGTATCAAGGATAGTGGATAGGCTAGGACCTAGTAAAGCACCAACAAGGGCTTATGATATGAGGGTCAGAGAGGATCCGAGTACATCAGACGTGGTTATTGGTACATTCTTCTTTTTGACTCAGTTTTAATTTTTTTAATAGATTTGAGTTCTACACATTCTTATATATGTACTAATATAGTTAAGCAGTATAACATGTTAATGAAGAGATTAGATTATGAAATAGAGGTGACTAGCCTTTTGGGGCATAGCGCAGTGGTAAACCAAGTATATAAGAATTGTTTGATTATAGTTCAAGGGAAAGAGTTCGCAATAGACTTGATTGAGTTGCCTTTTTATGAATATGACACTATCCTGAGTATGGATTGGCTATCTTGGCATGGTGCAGTAGTGGACTGTAGGATGAAGATGGTAGAATTAAGAATATCGGAAGATAAGATAGTGGTTGTTCAAAGGGAGAGATCCTCATAGAAAATGACAATTATCTCCATGATGAAAGCATAAAAGATTATCAGAAAGGGGTGTGAGGCCTATTTGGCTCACATGATTGACAGCAGAAGGGAGAGCCCAAATCTTAGGGATATTCCGATAGTGGAAGAGTTCCTGATGTGTTCCCAATTGAGTTACCAAGGCTACCTCCAAAAAGAGAGATAGAGTTCCCAATTGAGCTTACTCTGGGTACAGCTCTTATATCAGCAGTACCATATTAGATGGCTCCATCAGAAATGAAAAGAATTAAAAGCACAATTACGGGAATTGCTAAATAAGGGCTTCATCAGACCGAGTGTATCATAGGGTACACCAGTGTTGTTTATCAAGAAGAATTATGGGTCTATGAGGTTGTGCATAAACTATAGGCAATTGAACAAGGTGACCATTATGAATAAGTATATGTTACCATGGATCGATGATCTCTTCAATCAGTTGAGAGGGGTAGGGGTATTCCCTAAGATTAACTTGTGATCGGAGTACCATCAATTGAGAATCAAGGTGGTCGATGTAGAGAATACAACTTTCAAAACTAGGTATGGTCGTTATGAGTTCTTAGTTATACCCTTGGGTTGACCAATACTCCGATAACTTTTATAGATCTGATGAACCGAATCTTCAGACCGTTTCTAGATAAGTTTGTTGTGGTGTTCATGGATGACATCTTGGTGTATTCAAGAAATAAGAATGAGCATGACTAGCATTTGAGAAAAATTTTGCAAACTCTTAGAGAGCAGAAGCTATATGTCAAGCTCTCTAAGTGTGAATTTTGGCTAAATGAGGTTGTCGTTCTCTAGCTTGTGATATTAGTCGATAGGATTAGAGTCAATCTGAGTAAGGTCGAGGCAATTTTGGATTGGAAACCTCCGCAAAATATTATTGAGATCAGAAGTTTTCTCGGCTTAGCAGGGTACTACAAAAGGATTGTCAAGGGATTTTCTATAATTGCTTCTCCGTTGACTAGGTTGTTATAAAAGGATATCAAATGTGACTAGATGAACAAGTGCCATAATAGTTTTGATCAGTTTAAAAGTCTTCTAAAAGAAGCTCCAATGTTGACACAGCCAATTCTGAACAAGGAAAATATGGTTTACATTGACACATGACACAATAGATCAGGTTGCATGTTAATGCAAGAAGGGAAAGTCATCATCTATGCCTTCAGACAGTTAAAGCCTCACAAGAAGTACTACCCAACGTATGATATAAAATGTGCGACCATTTTCTTTGCATTGAAGATATGACATATTATCTATATGGAGAGAAGTGTTACATCTACACTAATTACAAGAGTTTGAAGTACCTTCCTATATAGCGAGATTTGAATTTGAGGCAGAAAAAATGGTTAGAATTGATAAATGATTATGACTATATGGTTAATTATCATCTAAGGAAGGCCAATGTGGTGGTCAATGTGCTTAGTAGGAAGACTATGGCAAAGTTGCACATCCGACCAACCTTAAGTCAAAAGATTAGATATGCACAGAAACTTGATGGCAAGCTAGTAGAATTGATCATTTTTGTAACACCCCCTTACCCAGCAACTCATGCCCGAATGAGGGTGTGTTATGCTGACTTCATCGGTTAAAATATCATTTTATAAATTATATATAAAGGAAAATCACTCGTATATTTTTTTTCCTTTCTTTATTTAATATTTATTTACTTTGCAGTATAAAAGAAATCATGACATAAAAGGTAAACTACATTTTTATATAATAACATGTTCTTTACAAAACATACTGTTTATTTTACAAATACTACAAAATAAAATTTAAAAGATAGCATACAAAAGTTGTGTGACCCACAGTGGTTGAAATATGTTGCTCTACGGATCAGGTCATCGTTAGTTTTATCTACTACTGTCTTCTTATTCTTTGTTATACCTACGCGAGAGAAATTCTCACGCTAAGCCCTTAGCTTAGTGGTCCATATAAATAAGACAATAAATTATTTTAATACCATATGCATTGTCATATAACAATTTATGATCAAATCATGCAAACATACATTTCATAATATTCTAGTATGCATAACATTAATTTATTGTATCTCATTTTTGTTTAACATAATCAAATCATCATTCTTATTCATTTTAAAATTCTTGATTCCCTTTTTATTTTCAATAATTTGTTAATGTCCACAAGAATCAATCATCTATTAATGCATGTCATAAATCATACTCAATCATTTTACATGCAACTTACATTTCATAAATCTTATTCTTTTATATCTTATTTTTATTTTACTTTATCAACTCATTATTATCCATAGCCTTTTATTGCCTAGAACACCTATGAACCACTGACTAAGATAACGGAGTTATCATTCAGGCACTTAGGAGTGCCACCAGAGCAATATGATGTGCACATATAAGTTCCATTACCGACATAGATAACAGTGTCATTACCGGTATCGATAACCGTGTCATTATAGGCGTAGATAACCGTGCCATTATTGGCATAGATAACGGTGTCATTACCAGCATAGATAACAGTGCCATTATCGACATCAATAATCATACCATTAATGGTTTTCATTTTCATCATACTTTTCCCCTATTTGGCATGTCAAACTATCCTAAGTTGGTTCTAGTTAGGTATTTTATGGCTTATACAATCTCTTTAAAATTTATAGCAATTAGATTCACACTTTTCATTCATTTAATGTCTCAAAATAATTACATAATCACTCAATTAAAATAATATTTATATAATATAACAAGGTTCACATCATTTTACTTATTTCATTCCTCAACTCATATGTTGCCCTGTCACTGGCAGATTTCGTTCCCTGTTTTGGACCTTAATTTTGGTCCTATTACGTTCTGAATTTAGTTACATGGTCTTCTTAACAATTTTAGATCTAGATCTCATATTTTAATATGAAACTTGAATCAATTAATTCTGAGTTATGTATCAAAAGATATGATAAAATGAACACTGACTCGTCACTAACAATTCTGCCCAGAATTTTCTGGATAGATTCTAAGTCCGAACTTTATGAATTGTTCTGGATAATTACAAACATATTTAGGTCTTATAGTCTGAATGAAAGTTATAACCCTATGTCTTAGCTTTCAAACCCAATAAGCAACATGAAAAACCGAATTCAAGAAATTAAGTTATAACAGTTTAAGTGCACACTGCTCATCAATTTCCAGCAAAGAACGTACAAGCTAATCACATTCAATTTTTACCAAATTAAATCCTAAGTATAGCAAACATGCATCCCCAAGATTTTTAACACAAAATACTATTAATTCAAAATCATCAACATGCACAACCCTCTTTTTTTTTTCTTTTTCTTTCTCTTTACTTCTCTTTCTCTTTTTCTTTGCTCATTTGAGCCAAATCCTTGTCACTTTGAGTTCCTAAAGTTCATAAACAGATCTTTAAAAATTTATAAACCTAATTTCTCCCTTTCTCCTTACTCTCTTAAGCTTCCTTAAGCATGAAAAATGGAATTTTTCATGCCTTTTCTCTCTTTTTCACACTTTCTTTCACTAGAATCAAGCTTTGGTTATGGCTGATCAAGGGAGAAACGTGGGCTGATGTAAAGAACATAATTTTCCTCAATGAAAATGGATAAGGAAGAGGAAGAAACAATCAAGAAGAAGATGACAAAATTCATTAAGATGGGGACACCTAAGCTCACATTCTAGAAGTCTTCATTAATGCTAAATGCATGTATGTTAATTAGCTTCTTAAACTTTGCCACTTGGTGTGTTGTGCTTCAAGAAATGTGGAAGACACTTAATGATGGAAAAATTCTAGATCAAAAGTGATAATGAAGAAGGAAATACAATTAAGAGAAAGATGACAAACTTAATTAATTATGGGACACCTATGCTTATATACATTAAATATCCCATTCATGCATGTTATATGGTCAATTCAGGGTTGCCACTTGGTGTGGCCAGCCTCCACATGCATTTCATGTCCCAATTCATGTATTTAATTTATGATTACCACTATAAATCCTCCAATTTTTGGTAAATTACAAATTGATCCTTAAGCTTTTTAAAATTTACAATTTAGTCCTTTATGGAAATTTAACATCTTTAAATATTTTAAATGCTTTATTAGCTATTTTCCAAACTTAATTGTTATTATTTTAATTATTTTTCGATAAAAGTCCAAATTTAGATTTCGGCTAAACCAACGAGTCGATTTAACAACTCGCGTGACTTAGGTCTAAATTAGAAGATATGACAATTTTTGTCTCCAAGAAGGAGAGACCGGGTTTCTTAGTCAAGCCAGATGATATCTTATACTACCCGGGCAGGTTATATGTGTCAGATGTCTCCAAGTTGAGACAAAGGATTATGAAAAAGGCCCATGAGTCAAGATTTGCAATACACCCAAGTAGTAACTAGATGTATTAGAAATTGAAAGAAGTGTATTAGTGGTCAAGGATGAAGAAAGACATTATAGAATTCACGACTATATGTCTTACATGTCGGTAGGTAAAGGTCGAACATCAGGTACCTTCAAGGTTATTACAGCATATCACAATTATGGATTTTGTGATTAGATTGTCATTGACTCGAAGAAATACGATGTTGTAAGGTGATCGTGGATAGGTTAACGAAGTCGTCTCACTTCTTACCTATTCGAAGAGACTATCCTTTGAACCTATTGGCAGAGTTGTACGTGAATGAGATAGTGCATCTTCATAGAGTTCTAGTCTCCATCATTTCGGATAGAGATCCGAGGTTCACATTTCAGTTTTAGGGCAGTCTACAGCAGGCTTTGGGTACCAAGCTCAACTTCAGTACGACTTTCTATCCCCAGACAGACGGTCAGTCGGAGAGAATTATTCATATCTTGGAAGACATGAAAGGTGTTGTGTGATGGAATTTGAAGGAAGTTGGGATAGATATCTACCATTAATGGAGTTCACCTACAACAACAGTTACCAATCCAACATTCAAATGGCTTTGTATGAGGCACTTTACAGTAGAAGTATTGGACACCGTTGTGTTGGGCTGAACTCAGTGAGAGAAAGTTAGTGGGGCCAAATCTGGTACAAGAGATAGAAGAGAAAGTGAAGATCATTAGAGATCGACGAAAAGCAATTTCCAATAGACAAAAATCCTATGCGGACCTCAAGAGAAAGGATATGGAGTACTTAGTGGGAGATAAGGTGTTTCTCAATGTATCTCCATGGAATAAGGTTCTTAGATTTGGGAAAAAAAGGCAAGTTAAGCCCTAGGTTCATTGGACCTTATGAGATCCTAAAGATGATCAGACCAGTTGCGTATAGACTCGTTTTACCACTAGAGTTGAGTAAGATATACAATGTCTTTCATGTATCCATGTTGAGGAGGTATCGGTCAGATCCTTCTCACATTAGCACAGCTGAGAGCATAGAGTTGATACCATATTTATCTTACAAAGAAGAACCAGTTGAGATCTTAGCTCAAGAGATTAAGGAGCTCAGGAACAAGTGAGTTCTGTTGGTGAAAGTGTTATGGAAAAGCCATAAAGTTGAAGAAGCAACATGGGAAAGCAAGGATGTGATGAGGGCACAATATATTCAGTTGTTCCGAGACATCATGACAGGTAATTTCCGAGACAAAATATACTAAGGGGGAGAGAAATGTAATGCTCATAATTAGGGTTTATAAGTTAAGCTAGTGGTTAGTGGGAATTGGAGGTTAAGTAAAGTTTTGGGAAGTTTGAGAGTAGCTGAAATCAAATGTTTCACACCTATGACAATGGATGTCACGACCGTGAATATCAAATTTTAGTACACAGTCGTGATAAGCTTCTTCACAATCGTGAAGAATTGCTTCACCACCTTGAATGAGAGGCTCACGCCCATGAAAGAGAAGCCATGGACGTGAAGCATGGGCAGATAGAGCAGGTAATGCATTCACATTTTCCTCTCTGCTATCCCCTTAAACAGGCTTCATGAGCGTGAACTGTATGTTCACGGTCATGAATGTCTCAGTCACGGGTAACCCTATCTATGAACCAAACTGTAAAAGTCATGAAAGTTTCTGTTTGTTTTATGCATTTACTTCACAGGCATGAAGAATATAGTCACGGGCATGACATTGCTTGTGAAATGAGATTCATAGTCTTGAACACCTAGTCATGGGCGTGGTTTTCCAACAGTTAACAATATAAAAACGTGCATTTATTACAAGTCACACTAAGGATTGTCCCATGACAAACTTTTCCTATCAATATATTCATCACATTATGCATTTCATCATGTTAAAGAATCATTTAAACATATAATCATTCCATTTACTCTTTTTGTTCTCATAAGCCATCCTATCTAGCATTTATATTCTATATACATTTAACCATTTCTTACTTACCTCTTTCACCCATTAAGGCATCATCATTCATTACTCCATTTAATATGTCTTAGGCACATTTATTACATATACACAACAAGCATCATCAATGCTCATTCAAGGCACACTTGCATTTATGGCAGTTCACATTCAATATCATATCTCATGGCATTAATTACATCATTTGAACTTTGTACTTAGCATATAAAGCATACAATTCAATTATCACAACATACCATATTTTGGGAATTTGAATGCATATATGTACACACCTCTAATAGAGCCTCAAAAACCAAGCTTCTCTCAAGCTTGCTTATCCCTTTAATGGGTTTCACTACCTCCTCTATCAACTCCAATCACATATAACATATCTATATCAAAATCTTTAACCCTTAAACTTAGCTTTTAAAGCCATAAAGATGAAAACTCTAAATTTAACCCTTTTAATAACATTAATCTCATATAACTCTTTATTAACACTTGTTATAACCTTTAAACAACTTAAAGAGGGCAACTTAAAGAGGGGTCTTTAACCATAAACTCTTAAGATCAAGTCATAACCTAACCCATTTGAAAATGGGTCTCTATCATAAACAAACTAGGTATGATTAAAACTATGAAAGCTTGTAAAAATGAAAGGGTAAAATGATTCCTTATCTCAATCAAAGGAAACACAGTTGAAATAAAAGATTCAACTCCTCTCTTCCTTCTTAGTTTCGGACTCATCAAGAACACTACTTCTTAATGCTATATTTTTCCTAATAACTTATTTAAACCTTGATCTTTTGCTTTAGCTTAGGTGTTTAGAACTAGGATTCAAAGAAAAACATAAGGAATTGATCTCTAGTATGAGACATCTTTGAATTCTATGGTTCTTTTTTGATTTTAGGTCATGAGAGAAAAAAAAAAGAACTGAATGAATTTTATATTTGACGATGTTCACAAGCATGACAATTATTGTTACGACCGTGAATTTACTCAAACCTAGAATTCCATCTTGCGATGGTTCACACCCATGACCATGGTCGTGAAAGAATTGTCACAGGCATAAACCCTATGACATTTCACATTCCTATCTCTTTTCAACTCTTTTTTCATAACCCTTAAACTTACTTATCTCTATTAATCCATATTAATTACTAAGCTCTAATTACAGGCGTTACAAAATCAAATTGATCAAAGAATCATTAGTTGTACAATTATCAATTGTTAAAGTAAACAACTTGTGATCAATATTTCAATCCATCAAACAATCAACAAAAAAATTACAAATAACTTTAGATGTATGTGAACATAGCATATAGATAAACCTAAAATCAAATAATAAGTCACAAATTAAAATGTAATCCATTCATGTAAAAGACTAGAGCTAACTAGATCATATATAAAATATGGAAAAGGATGTACTTGACAATTCAACTTTGTAGATTCCAAGATTCATCAATAAAATGTGCCATTATAGCCATAAATGTTTTCTTTTGATTGCTTGATGTCCATATGTCTGTTCTGATGGCAATTCTACTCTTATTCTTATCAAGCAACGACATTGCTTTTTACCTTTCTTACTCATAAATTTCAATATATCATTTTTCACTATATTTCGATAAACCACTATGAATAGTGGTTGAATAGCACCCACAAACCTTCGAAACCCATAATGCTCTACCATTTTCAAAGGATAGTCATGTAAGATGATCATGGTAGCCAATTCTTTTCTTGCAACTTCTTCATCAAAAGTGTAGGCCCCTATAAAAACTTTTCCCTTCACATCCATCATAGATGTCAAAAATGTTTGTTTATGTCTCTTGATTTTGTCAATGGACATATTGCAAAATGATCATGTAAATGCTTGGTCCCATTTTTTGTTTCTCCATCAAGTTTTTTATGACAATAGTTGCATATCGCCTTTCATTTATCATCTATCTTTTGTCTCTTGAAATTGTTCCACACAATTAATTTCAAACCTCTTTTATTGCCTAAGGTCAAGATCTCTTCATTTTTAATCAGCACAAGGTGTTTGATTTGAATCAACCGGTGTTGAAGAATTATCTCTAGGCATCGGTGGTTAAGAAACTCCTACGGGTGTTTGATTTGAATTCACTGATGTGGAGTCTTGAGTAGGAGTCTCAGAAGATGTCATTTTTCACCTGGTGTTAACAAAAAAAATAATTTAGTCTAAAAAAATGCAAATTTTAGGTTTGTCCAGAATTTTCTAGTCAGTTTCTCCTAATTTCAAGTTAGCCCGAAGAAAAATGCAAATTTCAGATCTGCCCAAAAAAATGCATTGACAGTACCACTCAAAAACTACAATTCAATTCACTGTTACATATCTGAATAATCAAGCAATGTCATAATCATCATCTAATTATAATTAATTAAACTTATATTTGATTAAATTTACTGCAATTACTATACATTAAATACTTGAATTAAAGTTAAATTAATATACAAACCTCACATTGTTTCAAGTTTGAATGGCAAAAAACCTAAGAATCCTAAAACCATTGATCAATTGAATGGAAACCAAGCATACTTAAAATGTAACTCCATGACAACTTGCCACAAACTAAATTAACCCATATGAATGAATTGAAACAAGCAAGAAACTTTTCTAGTTGGTTTTATAAAACATGTCCAGCCCTAGTGAAATTAAATAATTATCCCTTGAGCACAACTTAGTCCAAAACAAAAGGCATCAAGAAAACCCATACTAATAAATGAACTAAATCAATTGCAAACAAAAACCAACAAAAGAACAAAGAAAAAAAATAAGAAATCAACAGATCTAACAACATATACATAGGGAAAGAGAAATCGAATACCACAAAAATTCTTCAGCAGTATTGAAAGTGTAGACCTTGCGGAGAGAGATACCCTAGGCTGGGTTGTTGGTGACGAGAAATGATGAATGGCTCCTTTTCCAGTGATTGGTGATAAGGAGAGCCTACTAAGAGCTGTTAGCTGGCGAGTGGCGAAAGGAAATGCTGTCAACGAGAGTCTGCTTGATGATGGTGGTGTGGCCAAATGAAGAAGAGAGGGATGGGCGATTGTGGTGTTGGGTATGAATGTGATTTTTAGGATTTATCAGTTTAGGAAACTATTTAAGGTTAAAACTTAAAATGCATGTATAGGATTACAACATTTTTATTTTTTGGACACTATTTTATTTTATTTTGTTGACATTGTTAGATATATTTTATTTTAAAAATTACAAATTATATATATATATATATATATATATATATATATATATATATATATATATATATATAGTAGCTACTTAGAATATATCTTTACTTTCTTATATTTTTCTTATTTTATATATATCAATTTCATTTTTTTCATCTTTATTTTCTAAAAATTTCTATTAATATTTTTAATATATATATATATATATATATATTTATATAAGTACTAATTTTTATATTTATTCTAGTAGCTACCTAATTATTCTATTAAATCTTTTTTATTTTTACTTTATTATATTTCCACACTCATTCTTGAATTTTGATACAATTTGTGTTATTTTATCACTCGATCACTAATTTGATGATTCAATATTTCAATTTCAACATCTTGGCTTCATACTACCAAATAGTTTTTGAATATTTTATTTTACTTTGTCATTATTTTTCTGGACGAAATTGTATTTAGTCACACTTTTATTTTTTATTTTTTTATGGACGATTTTTGTTATAGATTATTATTTTTTTACAATTAATTATTTTCATCCAAAAAATAGATAAATTTTTTTGCCTCTATGATATATTTTGACAAAACATAATATACATATAGTGACTAAAACAATTTTCATAATGAAAACTAATAATTTAGTAATGATTTATAAATTTCATCACCAAATGATGGTTTTTTTGACACATATTATGAAAAAAAATTAAAAATTAAAAAAGTTAGAAAATGCTTGTAAATAATATTAAAATTCAATATATATTGCCTACACCAAAGTTAGATGAAAAAAAAATTAGAAAATTCAATATATATTTCACCGGAAATAATATTAAAATTCAGTAAATATTTTTGTGAAAGCTAACTAGTGTATATATATCAAATTTATAAAAAGAAAAAGTAGAATTTGTACTGTTCATTCCATTAGTTGTTTTCTTCTTTTTATTTTTATTGTTTATTTTTTTGAATTTATTAATTGATGAAGTATTTACTAGCATACTAGTATTGATTACTTTTCCTCTTTTATTTTGGTGATAGTTCCTCAAACTTCCTTTTTTTTTTTAAGAAAAAAATTAACCATCTAGAAGAATAAAACGAATAAAAACTAAAACAAAGGATCTAAAACTGTCAAATTAAAAAAAAATAGATAAAAAGATCTAAAATTGTAAAAGCTTGTGATTTTTATTTATACTTGTAGCTATTATGGTTGTAATCATTTTGCTACAAAATATATAACTTTAACTATAGCTACATATGCGGACAAATCAAATTTTAAATATCTACTTAATTATAACAAAAACTTAATTATCCCTAAAACTGTTGGTCATGCTGAAGATCAAAATATTTTCTTAATTATAACAATAACTTATTAGATTTAAATTTTTTAATAAAGTTATAAATTTTAAATAACATTTTATAAAAATAACGTGTAACGAACACAACCAACTAGTCATTCAAAAAGTCCAAACACGTATACCCATCCAAAGTAACACTGCCCATAACCAGTGTCACGGGGCCATTACTCTCTCCCCAAAAGATCGATCTAGCAGAGCGTGCAGTACAACCGCGTTGGTGGGCCCATGAGCCAGGTGGGCCATTACCCTCTCCCGCACCTGGGGTGTGCAGCGCACCACCCTGGCTTAAGTACCAATCGTGGAGTCATTACCCTTTCTCCACAAGACCGATCTGGTGGGGTGTGCAGCGCCACCGCTTATAGCCATGACTCATTCCCTTTACCTATCCGATGTGGGATTGAAGTCTGTGACATTCTCCTCCACCCAATCCTGTGACGCCCTCGTCACAGTGGGCCCCCCTGCCTGCCCCAAATCCGGGGTGCTTGGCGAGACATCGGAGTCGGATCTGGGTCGGCTCTGATACCACTTGTCACGGGGCCATTACTCTCTCCCCAAAAGATCGATCTAGCAGAGCGTGCAGCACAACCGCGTTGGTGGGCCCATGAGCCAGGTGGGCCATTACCCTCTCCCGCACCTGGGGTGTGCAGCGCACCACCCTGGCTTAAGTACCAATCGTGGAGTCATTACCCTTTCTCCACAAGACCGATCTAGCAGAGCGTGCAGCACAACCGCGTTGGTGGGCCCATGAGCCAGGTGGGTCATTACCCTCTCCCGCAGGCTTAAGTACCAATCGTGGAGTCATTACCCTTTCTCCACAAGACCGATCTAGCAGAGCGTGCAGCACAACCGCGTTGGTGGGCCCATGAGCCAGGTGCGGGAGAGGGTAATGGCCCACCTGGCTCATGGGCCCACCAACGCGGTTGTGCTGCACGCTCTGCTAGATCGGTCTTGTGGAGAAAGGGTAATGATTCCACGATTAGTACTTAAGCCAGGGTGGTGCGCTGCACACCCCAGGTGCGGGAGAGGGTAATGGCCCACCTGGCTCATGGGCCCACCAACGCGGTTGTGCTGCACGCTCTGCTAGATCGGTCTTGTGGAGAAATGGTAATGACTCCACGATTTGTACTTAAGCCAGGGTGGTGCGCTGCACACCCCAGGTGCGGGAGAGGGTAATGGCCCACCTGGCTCATGGGCCCACCAACGCAGTTGTGCTGCACGCTCTGCTAGATCGATCTTTTGGGGAGAGAGTAATGGCCCCGTGACACCAGGCTTGGACAAACTTGGATATGGTAAACAATTTAACTGGACTCTAGCCCAACTAGGGATGGTAACACAGCTAAAGTACCGGAGACAATTACCCCATCTAAATCCGATTATATATATACCTCAATCCAATATTATCCGATTTACACTCAAAATCCGTTTAATTTCCTGTTTCTTATAAAAAAATAAAATAAAATTTAAACTAATAAAATAATTAAAAATTTAAAAATATACAAATAATTTACAATAAATCAATACAAAAATAAATAAAATAAAACATAAACTGTAATTCAATATAATCAAATTAAAATAATTTATCAAATTGTTCAAAAATAACATTAAAACAATAAAATTAAATATTATATTTCTAATTTCAAATTGTAATTTATCAATCTATAAAACACAAAAAATAATTAATTATATTATTATCAATAAATTAAAATAGAATATATTTCATAATATATATATATATATATATATATATATATATATATATATATAATCGGATTCATCAGATAGCAAGTACTCAATGACCTCTATTCGTGACAAATTTAAATATTACTATCTAAATATATTAGGATTATCCATTAGAATTTAAACGCATTAGGATAGACACGAACCCATACCCGCTGCCACTCCTAAGCCCAACCTTTGCCTACGTATAAATAAAACAGGACCTTTTTCCATAATTGATTTTTCTCATTTTAAATTTTATTTCAGAATTTGCAATCAGATTATAATACAGTATTTAAAAAGAAAATCAAAATGCTGAAATGCAATTTACTTATTTGATTTCAGTATGCAAGAATTTCCCTCTCTACAATGCTAGAGAGATGCACAAGAATTGCGCATACTACTGGGGAATTTTATTGATAGACAAAACAAGAGGGGCAATAAAATTTCACATTCAAAAAGGTTCAAGCAATTGCCATCAAAATTCTGCGGCTAACCAATCGATATAAAGCACCAGCATGCGGTAAAATAATGACAACCAATGAAAAATTTCTTAAAAAAGTATAATTGGGATAACAGCTGCAAACAACCACTCAGTGTCACTAAAGACTAGAGAGGGCTGAAGTTGTAAATAGAAAAATAAACTTCAAAACACAGTGACTATAAAAATGGCAGGAAAAAAAAATTATATATCTATCTCCCTAAGAAGCAGCCTTACCCTCCTCGGCAGCAGCTTCAAATGTCTCACCTGCCACAAGCTCTGGAACTTCATCATCGTCCTCTTGGGCTGCAGGTGCAGCTGCACCCGCATCGGGTGCCTGCTTCTGGATCTGCTCCGCCAACTTCTTCAGGTTGTCCAAATTATCAGGACCTACAGATGAGGAGTTTAATGGAAAAAAGAAAAGTTAGTAGAAGATCATCAAGTATGAATACAAATTTAAAAATTTATAATAAAAAGAAAGGTGGATTGCATACCCAATTGAGAGAGAACTTGAGGGAGAATATCCTGCAATTCTGTGGGGAAAAAAGAAAAGAACCGAACAAAAATTATTATGTAAGCCAACAGCAGCAGACATGCCATAAAAAATGTTATGAACAACAAATCACCATATTAATTCCAAATAACAGAAATAATTTTTATTATACAGTGCAGATTATAATGTTTACAACTATTAGAGACGTACTCTTAGTCTGAGGAGAGCCACTAACAACCCATGTATTGGCAGCAATGGATGCTTGAACTGAAAAGAAAAAGAATTAAAAGATAATTAGTTTACTAAGCAAGGATTGAAAAAGTCCAACTTTGTAAAGTAATAGCCTTTACCTTTGGGGTTCACAAACTGGATAACTATGTCATCCTTGAATATGTTAACTTCCTCAATTGCAGGAATAGCATTCACTCCTATTCTCTTCAGGGTGCTCTGGAGCCTTTTATCATCTGTAGTTGTAGTCTTGTGGACAGCCTTCTTCTTTCTGCAGTTACAGGCAATTTAAATTATAATTTAAAGCCAAGTAAAACATGGTGAAAGTCAGAGTTGACAAAATTTAGAACTGATATCAAATATAAATGCAACGCTTGCCACACATTGCAAAACATGCATAATAAACATATATAAATTTAAGTACACCATGGAAACATGCTAGATTCCTATTCCAAACGAAAATCAATCCAGATTCCACATTGAATGGAGTGAACCAACTCATACACAATAAAATTTTGCATTAGCAGCGGAAGTTCAAAAGAAACATGGGAAAAAGAACAGGAATGTACACAAAATCCAGTCATCATGGTATTTATCTGAATACAGACACTAGAATGTAATTTAACATAATCCTTCCCTTAATCAAATTTACATCCATATCTTCATCTCATCTAACTTATAAGTTAAACTTGATATTGCAAAAAAATTAAGAGATAAATTCTGGTGACAACTAGACTCAGTATCCACTAGAATATGGTTCCCACCTTCTCATGCTGCCCTTACCACCAGTGCGAACTGCACCAGCCATCTTCATAAGTCTCTCCCTATTCATCTGAAAAGAAAAAAAGAAAAAAAGGACAGGGATCAAATATAAGTATCACTACATCGGAAAATCACAAATCAAACACATAAAATGAATATAAAGAACTAGAAGAAAAATAATTAGAAAACACATTTATGAATTACACACAATAAAAAGACATCCCAAAAGATATGGGTTGAAATACCATAAATTTTGTTTTAAAGATGCAAAAATTAAAGAAGAAAACAAGGGAGATAAACAAAATGGTATTACCAACTAAGAATTTCATCATCACACAAAGGATATCTTAGACTAAATGAAGAAAACAGCCTAAATCAAATAGTGGAATCTTCATTTTCATCAATTTATTACTATGCATTCAGTTCCATCAGCTGACGTAGTTATTTTGACTCTCATTTTACCCCAATATTCAGGTGTTGCAAAAACCCTAAACCCTAATACTTCAAATATGGTAAAAATAATTCAATGAAAATTTTAAAGAATATACTCTACATTCAAACATGAGAAAATCCTATGCTTATACTTCAATTCAAATTCAAGCAAAAATATGTACCATAACAAAAAATAAAAATCCTCATATCTTGACTCCACTTTCCACAACTCCCAACACAATAAAGACCCAGATAGGGACATTTCACACATGGTCATATTTTGTCTGGAATAACAAAATTCTAACATATGCAGTTACTCTGCTACTGGAATGATGAAGAAGGATGACAATGAAAGACTTAGCCCAAGACTTACCAATAAAATAATCGTGATAACCATTCACTATCAAAGTTACTTGAGTATAAGATATCGACTGACTGATATATGCTATGAGTATAAGAGAGAAAAGTAAAATCACAGCAAGCAAACCCAAGCTTCATCATCAGCAACCATAGTCAAGTTGCCATACATAATTTCAAGAATCCATCTAGTTTTGCAGGAGCCTATCAGCATCAGCCGTCACTCATTTGCCACATTGAGGTATCTGACATTTCTTAAACCACCTCTTAAACTCTCTCAACTAAAATTTGGAGGAAACAAAATAGAGATGTAAATGCAAGAAACCATTTTTTTTTTTAAATTAAGGGAAAAAAGGTATTTCCAAGAGAATTTGCAGAAAGATATGGGGTCAATAAGAGAATATATATAATCAATTAGTTGTTAAAGAGGAACACCGACATTTGAAGTGTTCAAAAAGAACCAAAAGATTGAACATAAACCAATGGTGTAAGGAGACATGCAAAGCTAAAACACACAAACGGAAGACAACAGATAAACAAAACCTTTGAGAGGAAGAAAAACTTGGAAAGGCAAATAGATAATAACTCTTTGTAAAAGAATAAAAATGAATAAATAAAATTACAGAAATTACCTTAGCTTGTTTGGGTTTAGGGTTTTGTTTCAATTTGATTTGGGAGCGGATAAGGAACCACAAGGTTTCTCTTTCAGACGGCGCCCAAGAAGCTTGCTCTTCGTTTGCGCTTATGAGAAGTTAAGGATTATAGATCCGACGGTAACCACACGCACCTCTTTCCACGTGTCATTATCTTTGAGGTTTTGTATAACATTGTCGGTTTATAGGCTAAGTGCTTCTGTAGGCCTGTTTTTATGCTAAATGTGCAATTGAATCCTCGTGTGCATTTTTAATTCGATTATTGTTCATATTTTAAATAATTTTACGCCAATTAAACCCCTTATTATAAAATAGTATTATTATAAATCATTAAGTATGTTTCGAAAAAAGTTTTAAAAAAGAAATATGGAATGGGTTCAGTTAATGTTGTTGATTTCATGGATTTTGTTCATCTTCCACTATTTTATAAAAAATAGCAAATAATGTTTACAGGAGAAATGTTAAAAATATCCTAATTTTTTAGATATTTTTTAATATTTATCTTCTAATTAGCTAATAAAAAATTAAAAATGAATGTTGAGAAGTATTAAAAAAAATGTGTAATTAGCATTCGTTTGTGTAATCTATGTATACAATAAAAGAGAGTTTAATTCATTGCAGTTTGGACAGATTTTGCTCCTCAGTAACAACCCATAGGTTAAATGGTACTGTTTGTGTACAAATTGTTGTTATTAATTGAGGGCGTCATTAATGGTCCTTCTTACAAATATTGTTGGAACTTGGAAGTAGGCAAATTTTTGTTCTTATTCTCTCTATGTATCTCTTTCTAAATTTAATTAGTTAGGCGGCGTGGTAGCAATTTTTTTTTAATTTTTTTTAATGAGTAATATCGATTTTTTAGGTAAATTTTATAATATTATAAAGTGAATATACATATCATTAAAATAATAAAAAGAATAACTAAAGTACAAAGACCGTTTTTCATAGTCGGAGGGCAAAAGAGTAATAAAAACTGACAAAAGTGCATAGGCAGTCTTTTCATAGTGTGAGGTCTTTTTGGTTTAAATAATAAAAAAAATGACAAAAGTGTATAGATAATTTTGGGTAGAATTGAAAATTTTTTATAGATTAAATGATACGAAAAATATAGATTAAATTAAATTATATACAACTTTAAGTTAAATAAATATATTTTATAATCGTGTCAATATATTTATGACATGAAAAAATCGTGTCACAATAACATATTTAAATACAATTAGACACGTTAAAAAATATATAAAATATTTAATAATTTTAGTGATATTCAAAATTCAAAATATATAAAGTATTCAAATATATATAATTATAATAAATATCTATAATATATATTTATATATAAATAAATTTATAATACATTTTAATAAAATTAATTATATTAGTATATTGTATATAGAAATAAATATTAATAAATTATTTTATCTTTATATATATATATATATATATATATATATATATATATATATATACTATTGTTATTTTAATTTTAGTTAATTATTTTTATGTTATATATAATATTATAAGTATTTTATAATACAACAATTGTTAATAATTATTTCATACAATTAGAGTTAATTTTAGCTAATATCAAAGTTTAGCAATACACAATTCTAAACCGGTAAAAAAAATTGTCTTCTACTATCATGCATTGATCTCTTAGGAGGTAAAGACTTTTTAATATTTTTAATTAATTTTACATTGAGTTGAACTTTTTATTTTATTAATATTAATTTAACATAAAGCAAATTATTTTGCTTTGCAATCATCAATGATTCAAATCTATATTGTCATATGATTCACACTTCACAACATGTTTAACTCTTCTTTTTCTTTGTAATAATAAATTTCACATCGGTAAAAATAATGAACTCATATGGTAAAAATTTTATAAAAAAATAATTATGAATAGTCAAAACTTAACTTATTCAATCGAAACTTGTTAAAATTGGTCAATTAAATTGATTAGTTTATAAATAATTGGATTGATTGATTTTTATATGGATTAATTATATAATCGGTTTAATAGACATAATTAGTTAATTGTGTTAAATATAATTGTGCATAGCATGTTTAATGATATGACACGACATGGTTAAAATTCATGTTAATACGACATAACTCGATTAATTAATCATGTCGTGTACAAATTTAGTATAATTGTGTCATATTCAATCGAGAAACGATACTACACAAATTAACAGCTTTAATAGTGAGAGAGCTTTTTGATTTCTGGGCGACACTGTATTCACATTTTAAACATCAACTTTCATCAAAATGCATATGCCTTCATGCTCTCTTATCATTGTCCCACCTACAACCGACATTTCTTCTCTCATTTTCTTTTCTATACCACCACATACACAATATAATTATAACAACATGCATTTGTTATATGCTTTTTTTTTGTGGAAAATTTACTGAAACTTGGACTGAAGTGTTTTGTCCTAAACTGTAAAAACCTTTTAATTAAAAAAATAGTTAGTGTATTTTTCTTCTATTTTTGTTTTATGTTATTTTTCTATTTTATTTTCAGTTATGCTAATATATCGTAAAGGAAAAATCATATAACTTGTCCACTCATACTCCTTAGAGCATTTTTATGTTTTAATTTTCTAGATCTGCTACTATATCTTTTTTCATTGAGAATGTTACAATTTTTCTAGTGAAAAAGTTGTTGAATCTGGGGTTTTCCATATCTACTTTGATATTTAAGTCTAATTTTTTTGTTTTTATATTTTTTCTTTTGATTTTGGTTTTTTAGATTGTATTTGCTATTTATTTTTTTATAAAAAAAAAAAATCAATCATATGATTCTCTTCTCTCTTGTTGAATTTTTCAATTTGTTATGTTTTTTTTTTTTTGTTAAAGCTACTAGACAATGCAATTTTAAATATCTCTATTTTTACTACTTTTTTTCAACAAAAAATTATTGTTGCTAATTTTTTGTTTTTTCTTTAAAAATGTGATTGGGTTTCCCCAACTGTTAGAATTTTTGGTGCTTTTCTAAAGATTAGTTCATGCACTGTGTTAGTGTTTAAGTGGGTTATAATGCATGGTAGGCTAGATGATTTTCTACACTAGCAAAACCGATATTGCTTCAATATGAACTTCCATTGATTATTGTAATATGGAAACGAACTTTTCTATCTAATTGGGCTTTCTGATCAGATAGCTAGGTTATAGCAGTCAAATGGGTTTACATTTCATGGATGTAGTTTTTATTAATAGATTGAATAACAAAAAAATGGTATGGGATTTTTTCTGTTATTAAATGTTTTGTCTATTTAATAGATTATTTCTCTAAAATATACTATTATTTTTTAATCTCATGATTAAATTTGATCTTCTTTGTTTCGATTGATTCATTAATTTGAATTTGAAATGTGCACTATTGATATTTATGCTATGAAATATGTTGAGTAATTTAATGTCATGTGTAGTGTATATCTATACAATTATGTCATTGTTTGAACATAGCTGTTTTGTTGATTTTATTTTTATTTTCTGTTTTTTACACTTATTAACTTCTAAGAATATTGCTTTACTACTAATGATTAGTATTGTAATTATGCGATATTTTTAGTTCATTTTGTTTAATGTAGTTCAGTTTATTTCTAACTATTTTTACTTATGTAGATTATTTCTAACTTTTATAAATAGCATCCCCTTACTTCATATCCATTCATTGTAGTTTCTTTGCTTTTCTTTTTCTATTAAGGTTAGACAACTTTAGTTTTCTCCCTCCAATATTTTTTGTAAAATAGCTTCCAAACGTGTAGTGGTCAAATTAAGAGTTTGAGAATGAAAAGTTGTACTAAAATTGAACTTGGTACCTAAAATTTTTTGTAGACTACCCAAAAATTGAGAAGTAAATATGGGGTCTTTATCTGAAATAATGAAGATTGACACTCCATGAAGCTATACTATATCATTAACACAAAGCTTGCTAGTTTGTTCAAGGCAAAATCTCTCCTTATAGGCCAAAAGTGAACTGACTTCGTAAGCTTATCCATAATAACTCATACAATATCATATTTCCTAGGTGTCATTGACAACCCTATCGCAAAGTCCATAATAATTTTCTCTCATTTTCCATTATGATATAATGATATGTTGTAGTAACTCTGATGGTACCTAATATAGTACCTTGACATGATAATAAGTCAGACATTTGTTTGTATACTTTGTTATATCTCTCTTCAAGTCTGTTCACCAGTACTTATTTTTTAAGTCATAATACATCTTAGTACTTTTCAGGTGCATAACATACCTATCATGCTTTCAATTCATTATAGAAGCTATGAAGAAACAGATAGACAAATAATTCATTCTACTACCATACTTTCAAGAGTAAGAAAATATTTACATTCATATTTGCTTAATTTTTATTTTCAATATTTTTACTAACTTGAATATATTTGTATATCTCTAGTAACCATTAGATGTTGATTGTATTTTGCTGTGAATGAAGTGACTCATTTTTTATGAATCATCTAACCCGTAGCAGCCGTGATGTAGGTCTGAAATCTCATCTTAACCTGTAAGTTATATTACTACTAGCAAATATTTTTATAGTGTTTTGTAAAATTTTCAATATTAATGCCCATTTTAGGGCCTATAGAACATATAATATTGAAGGTAGAAAAAATAAATGTGTTAGATTAAAATAGAGTAACATTTCGGTATGAATTTTATATTCATAATTACTAGTTAGATTGATATTTTTATGATTTTATAATTATTTATTTGACTTTTTTCTGTCTTTTTTTATTTTATTTTAATTGTCTTCAACACAAGAATGTGTAAAATGTGGATATTACGTCGTGAGATGTAGGTACAAAATTGTTGTATATTATAATAGTGATACAATATTGCTTAAGATATATTCTTTCAAAAACTAGCTAGTCAATTTATATTACAAGTATGATACATAGGTAGCTGTTAATTTATTAATTTTTAACATGTTTTTCTGCTCTTTGTTGAATTTATTTGTAGGCATTTGAAAATTGATCATATAGTCAAGATCAAACAGATGAAATTTGACATATGTGGTTTAATTACTTTATAAGATAGTATATATAAGAGATCAAATAGATCATATTATTTTTAAATTATTTTAGGGAGTTTGGAATTGTTGTTAGGTGTCCAAAAAGTAGATTTAGAATTTTTTTGATTTAATTGACTGATTTTTTTAATTTTTTATAAACTATTTTTCTCAAACCAACTTCTGGGAAAAATATCTATTTACCTACTTATCTCTAAAAGCAATTTTCAAAACTTAAAAAATTAAAAATAAAAAATTTTCTCTAAAAGCATTTTTCATAAATACAATGTCAAACAGACTTTTAGACATATTGTGATAGATCGTGTTGGTTTTATGTTATGTTAGTCCAATTACTTTGATTACTTGAATTTTTATCATTTTTTATGTTGTGAATATTTTGTAAATTGTTCATTGTCCAGTGTATTTGCGACTTCTGTGCTGGATAATTATTGTCGTTTGTGACTTGTGTATTGGATACCTATTGTGTCTTGCAATATTAATATTGAAGCAGATTATGAATTTTGAAACAGATTCAGAATGGTTATTGCATAATTTGAGCTTAATTTTTTTTAAAAAATACAATAAGTGTTTGTCATTTATTTTTGACAGACGTATATAACTTAATTATATATGTCTACCGATAATTAATAACCTATGCATATGACTAGATTATATGTGTATGTCGTTAACTAATAACAAACACATTATATGAAATCAAATATGTATAAGTTGATTATATGTATTTGTTATTATGTAATAGCAGACGCGTATAATGCAATTATATGCATATACTTTTACTCATACGTATAATATCAAAATGACATATATAAAATTTATATTATATGCGTCTACTCCATAATTTACACATCAATAAAACATGACAACGACACTTATGTTTTCATGTCATTTAGATAGTGGTACACTTAATATTATTTTATTGAAATTAATTGCATTTATGGATATAAACCTTGCACAAACCTAGGTATCATTTCTCTAACCCCGATATGGTCCCTACCTCTATCCTGATGACTTCTCGTGTCATCGGCATGCTTGACACGCAACATTAGATAATTAGTCCGACACGTACATTAGATTAATATCATATAATTAATTTCTCTATGAGAGTTGCTCAGCTGACCCATTATCGTTATATTCTATCCAAGGTATTCATGTATTCGCGGTTAATTTTTTAAGTCCATAAATTAGGTGTCCCCGTGTCATGATTCCTTTAACAATCGTAGTCTAAACTATTTCATCTCATCCTCTCTTTAAGGTTCGTTCACACTTTTGCTCTTCATAGTCCAAAATCTCCATAATAATTATGTGCTACAATATTTATAATTCCCAATTTATATATATATATATATTCGGCCTTCATTAGCTTTCGATTTTGATGGCTTTAAGGTTCTTTATATGGTCCTTTCTTCTTAATGTTTCAGCCTTACAAAGCTTTATGCACTCCCTAGCTTAGCTCTTTTACAATGTAGTCTATTAACTTAAATTTAAGCCTTTTTATTTGTCTCAATTGTGTCTCGGTTTAAGGGACCGAGTCAGACTCATTACCAAACCTTTGGATCCACTTTCCCACGGGTGTTTATTAGCAAAACAGTCCCTATAACTTTTGAATTCCTTTTCACTTGATCCTTTTATCTACTAATTTTATTCTTAGCTAAATTAATCAACTTGTCAATTTAATTAATTTTTTCTCAATTAATCTACATTTAATCGTCTTTATTTTTTTTAACTCATCTTATTTTTCAACCAACAGCTTCTTGTTTCGGTCAAAAATTAAATTCAAGCAGTCCCAAAACAATTCGTGAATTTTAGTTAGTCTTCAAGTCCCCTTTATACTTCAATTTGCAGGTCTAACTTGGTTCTTGTTTTCATCTTATAACTTCTTCATCTAACAGCCCTTTTTAACTCCTTAAATTAAACCAAAACTCTTCTTCTTGGTTCGGCTAGGACATTACAGAGCAGCCCGAATATTTCAACTCACGGGTCCTTATGGATTTGTACCCAAAAATCCTTTCTAATCTCTTGTAACTCACGGTTTCCAACCCAAGTCTATAAGATGTGGTCCTAACCTAACAACCACAACTCCACATTTGCATGCTTTCGGTCACATCCTCCCATCTCAAGCTAGCCAAAAGCTACAATAATCACAACAAAGCAAGAAGAGAGAAAGAAAAAAAAAATCATCAAGAAGGAGATTAGCATATCATCACCCAAAGGAAGAAGAAAAGAAATTAAGTAAGAAATCCAAAAAGATAGTCTCGGGCCTCTCGGCTAAAACCAAAACTAATTGCAATTTTTTTTTTCTTCAAACCGAGACCCTTGACTAACTTTCCTCTCCTTTGTTACTTGAATCTCCCACATGCGAAGGCAATAGCTTCTTTTACACAATTTGGACTTGCATGCAAACCTCACAACTTAGAAATCAAGCTTGGTCGGCTATCATCCTTTCTCTCCTCAGCTTATATCTCGGCTTACACTAGAGATGATGGAGGATAACACTACAAGAAAATCAAGACTTACCAACGAAATTTTTCCGTTGGCAAACAAAAAAATCTGTACGGATTACCAACGGAAAAATTCCGTTGGTAAAACGCTCGTCGTTAAATTTTCCAACGCAAAAAATATTTCATTGGTAAAATTACTAATGGATTACCGATGGAAAAAAGTGTCCGTTGGTCAAATTCCCAACAGATTTCCAACGTATATTTCCATTGTTAAATTAAATCCGTTAGTAAAAATGATTTTATTTTTGGTGAGAAGCCGTTGGTAATCTGTTGGTAAATTACCAACGGAATTTTTCTGTTGGTAAATTACCAACAGAAAAAGTCCGTTGGTAACCAATAGGCAAATTTGTTGGTAATTTACCAACGAAAAAATTTCATTGGTAATTTTCTGATTTATTTAAAAACTTATATTTTAATTATATAAAGAATTAATTTGATTAACCTGTTAATGAAAGCAATAAATATAACACATTATATAGAATTGATCAAATGCGAAATATTAAATAATAAATATTAAACATAACATATTTTAGGTTGTATTTATGAAATTTAATACAAACATAGTGTATATTAATAAAGTTGAAAACTAATACTTTATTAGTATCATATTAATTTAGTCATAGTCATGATCCTCAGCTTATTCATCATCATTGGTAGGTGGAAGATTAGAATATAACACTGTGCCTGCAACACCACTCAAAAGCCTTTGGATCATAGCCTCAATTTCCTGCTGCTTCTTCTTCAGCTCTTGCTCTATCAGCTCCTATCTTTGTTTCATCTGTCGCTCCATCTCCTCCTCTCTCTGCCTCATCTCCTCTTGAAGCTCATCTCGGATTGCATATCGAACCTCCTCATAAATCTCTGTCCGCAGTTGATGAGATTCTACTGTTGCAGATGTAGAAAAAGAACTAATAGCAGTTGCAAAAGGTTTACCTCTAAGCCCATAACATCGCTTCTTCTTGGGTGGTTCAACAACTTCATAATAAATCTTAGACATGTCAACACTCTCCAAAGAAGTTCCGTCAGACTGATTTTCAGTAGCAATATTATAGCGTTCCATCACTTTATCCTACAAGCAAATAATGAAACTCATGGAATAGAGACCAACGTCCATATTAACAATGCCAAATATCTCAAAACTAAATAATAGCAATATGTTACCTATGGTATATAAAGTTTGGGCCATCAATATGAAAAAAAAAAGAAAAACATACTACAACCAAATGATTTACATTGAGTTAATAATGTTGAGTTAACTAACCGCAATATTCTTTGACCGTTGATCAACAAAACTGTCATCTTTCTTAGTCTTATGGATCCTCTCAAATATATCATAATCAGTCACGGGCTGTCCAAAACGCTCTTTAGCCTAAAAAAACATAACACATTATTATGTTGCTTAAAATATAATACATTTTTCAAAATTTTTAAGTCAATTTGAACTGTAAGTTTACAATTTGTTATACCAACTCAATACTGTGATCTACAACAGATCTAGAACCCCCAGTGTACCTAGACGATCCAGTGCCAGGTCCTCCAACCTCACTCAACCTATTTTTTGATGCAATATTACATTTGTTCTTGAAATCTGGAGAATTCCAACTATGCTGCCAGTTGTCCCATATCTCTTCTGAAACACTTTGGGGCCTCTTTTCTGATTTCCTCCAGTCAGAGAGTGTTAGAATAACGCTTACTAGCTTGCCGCTCCCAGATAGTCCGAATCACGAATTCTAAAGATGTATCAAATGAAAAATATTTCTATAAGATATTTTCATTTGTGTTAGTCATATTGAATAATAACTTGATTTTTATCACTTTGCACTATATTCAAAACAGAATAAGGATAATACAAAAAACCTAAAATTCATTCCAGTAATACTCTTTTATATCCTGAGGCACTGCTGACCAAGTATATCCATCTTTGTGAAATCGTTGTTTCATGCATTTTGTAATTTGTGCCGAAGCCTTATGAGATGGAGTAAAGCTAATTGCACAAAAAAACATAAATATATTTAGCCATATGCAAATAATTCATAATATACAAATAAATAATATGTATCGATAATAATTGGATGACAAATAAGAAAAAGTAGGGTTGAACATAACCATCCAAAGCGTATATTGAGACGTGGCTTAGCACTACTTGAAGTTATATCATTTCTTGATGATAAAGTCAGTATATGATCTATAGGACTTGATCCAGAAGCTGGAGTGGCAGGTGATCGTGGTGAATCATCTACTAGTGGTGGTGCTGATGATGATGAACCTGTGCATCCTCCACATGTAGGTGTGACAGGTGGTGATGTATCAGCAACCGATATATTTGCTCCACTTACATCTCTTGTACCACTCTCATCTGAAGGTGTCATAGGTTGTGATATAGCTGGTGTATGCTCTCCAGTTTTATTTCCTCTACCACCTGCAACTAAACGCCCTCCACGTCCATTTCCTCTGCCACGACCAACTCTTCTACCAGAAGACCCACTAGCCATAACACTATGATACATATTTGACTAAGATTAATTCAAGAAAGTTCAAAAATACAAATTCATTATATTAATTAAAAAACAACACTCACAATAAGTTTTTACATCATAATTAGTATATTTTAACAAATGGATAAAAAGTATGCAACAAACTAAAAGTCACACAATCTATAATGGAAAACTACTTCATAATTAGTATCCTAATAACAACTATATGATAAAGTAAAAATCACACAACAAATTAAATTAATATTGCATAAACATTAAGAAGTATCACATTTGTTCTTACGTTTAGAGCCAGATTAAATAGTGAACATAAATTAAAAATGTAACCTGATATTAACTCTAGTCACTATTCGAGCTATTAGTTGATTCATCATATAACTCTTCTTCTTCAGTCGAATCTGAATCTTCTTCATCTGATTCAATTAATGTCCCATCTTCCTGTTCAATGGTATCACCCTCAAGGTTTATAAAAATGTCATTTGGATCATTTAACGAAATTGGATCTTCATCCAAATGAATTTGACTTTGATGATGGACCTCGATGTCATCTTCTTGAAATGGTGATTGATCATTTGTTTCACTAGGCAATATAACATCCACAATAGCCCTGACTTTTATTTTGAATACTGCCCACCAATCGCATTTGTCACGCCTTAAACTAGGGTAACTACAAAAATACACCTGTTTGCTTGCACTGCTAGAACAAATGGTTCATATTTATTAAATCTTCGTTTATTGTTAACCTCTACAAGCTTATACTCATTATGGACTTTTGTTCCCAAGTTTGGTGTGGGGTCAAACCAATCGCACTTTAATAATACAATTCTTTTGATTGGTAAGGCAGGGTATTCCAACTCTATGACTTCTACTAATTGACCATAGTAATCACCTTTTTCGACACATAAATTAGAGCCTTTAATGCACACTCCACTATTGATTGTTCTTCTCATAGACCCATGTTGTAAAGTGTGAAATCTGTAACCATTCACAAAGTAGCCGTGATATGACAAAACAGTTGGTAATGGACCTTTTGCGAGATCTTTGATGAACTTATTTGAAATATTGTTTGAAGGATTATGTGCCTATAAAATAAGTTGAAACAACCTTTAGAAAAATTAAAATGACATATATGGTGCTTAATATATTTATCTTGATACAAAAGAATTAGTTGTTATAATACTCACATATGTTTCAAACCAATATGAGAATTTGTTTTCTAGTTTGTTGTCAACTTCAATCTTAGTGATATTGGATTGACCTCGTTTTAAAGCATCGATGTATATCCTTTGAATACATTAAAAATGACAAATTGGAATATTAGATATGCTTATAAACATCATAAGATATCTATCATGAGTAAAGACAATTATTTATACTAACCTTGTGAACGGTTTCACTTCCGAGCAATTTAACAAAATGTAGATACGAGCTGCTTTATATTCTTCATCTCTCAAAACTCTTGACTTACCTTTCCCCAATGGTCGACCAGGATATTTGAATATTGACAAGTTCCCTTCATGTTCATCACATTTCTCCCTTTGAATACTATTGTCTTCATTACGTGGCACTTGTCTATGTCTCGTGCTTACATGGTCCTCAAAATAGTAGGAACAAAATGATGTAGCCTCTTCAACCAAATATGCATTGCATATCGATCCTTCCACTTTGGCTTTGTTGTTCACATTGTTTTTCAGCTTTCAGAGATACTTACATTATAAAGTAATGTTTAGAGTATCATAAAAAAATTTTATGGAAAGAAAGGAGATAGTCGTTATGCCAAGTACCTCTCAAATGGATACATCCATCGATATTGTATAGGACCAGTCATTTTTGCTTCATAAGCCAAGTGGACAGGAAG
Source organism: Triadica sebifera (assembly GCA_023653625.1). NCBI lineage: Eukaryota > Viridiplantae > Streptophyta > Magnoliopsida > Malpighiales > Euphorbiaceae > Triadica > Triadica sebifera. Next base: position 30,471,743 of record CM042892.1, on the reverse strand, counting down.
ATGCTCCATCGAGTTAAAGAAGCTCGGAGGGAATATTCGCTCAAGCTTGCACAATATGACAGGGATTTGTTTTTCCAATCGAACCATGTCTTCATTTCTTATGACAGTAGTTGTCAACTCCTTGAAGAAAAGGCTCAACTCTGTAAGTGCCTTCCAGACATTGGATGAGAGTAGTTCTCTAAATGCTATAGGTATTAACCTTTGCATAAACACATGACAATCGTGACTCTTCATCCCATACAACTTATGCTTCTTCATGTCTACACATTTGGCCATATTTGAAGCATATCTATAAGGAAATTGAAGTTTTTTGACCCACTCACACAAGGCTTGTTTCCCGCACTTATCCAAAGTGTAACAAGCTTTAGGGTATTTTCCTATTGAGACATTTTGTGCTAGCTCAGGACGACGACAATATTCATTCAACTCTTCCCTAGATTTGAAAGTGTCATTTGTTTTTCCTTCAACCTCCATTACCGTATTGAATATATTGTCAAATACATTATTTTCAATGCGCATAACATCTAAATTGTGTCGAATCAAGTTTGTACTCCAATACGGAAAATCCCAAAAAATGTTTTTTTTCTTCCAACCGCTATGTTTGCATTTTGCTCGATTAGTCTCTTCAGCATCCAATTCTATGACTCTCTTTATCCCCAAACTTTGAATCTCTCTCAATATTTCAATTCCAGACTTTACAGGTGGTGCAACTTTGACCACCATTTTGTTTTTTATGAATGAAGTTTTATTTTTTCGAAAAGGATGATCTAGTGGTAAGAACTTACGATGATTGTCAAACCACGATTGCTTTCTACTTTTTGAAAGAGAAAATGCATCTGAATCATCCATGCAATAAGGACAGGCCATCTACCCCGCTGTACTCCATCCAGATAACATTGAATATGCAGGAAAGTCACTAATTGTCCACATCAGAGCAACTCTCATCTGATAGTTTTGCTTTTTTGAAATGTCATATGCCAGAACACCGGTCTCCCACAAGTGTTTCAATTCTGCAATAAGAGGCTGCAAGAATACATCTAACTTCTCTTTTGGATTTTCCAGCCCAAGAACTAATACTGTTAAGAACATATATTACTCCTTCATACACAGCTATGGCGGCAAGTTGTACGGTGTTACTATGACCGGTCAGGAAGAATATTGTCTACCTGATTGCCCAAACGGTTGAAACCCATCGGTACAAAGTCCCAGTCTAACATTCCGAATTTCAGTAGCAAATTTCGGATGTGTTTGATTAAAATGCTTCCAAGCAGGCGAATTTGAGCAGTGAATCATAACACCGTCTTTAACCTCATGCTCTGCATACCACCTCATTTCCTTGGTTGTGGCATTAGATGCATACAATCTTTTTAGTCTATCAGTGAGAGGAAAGTAGTACATTTTCTTGCATGAAATATTAGTTTTATGTCTTTTACCTCCTCCTCTATATGTTCTCTTGTAACGAGGATGTTCACAGAACTTGCAAATATTTAGTTCACTATCTTCACCCCAATATATCATGCAATGATTAGTACAACAATCAATCTTTTCCACTGGTAGACCTAAACCTCGTAGCAACTTTTTGGTACTGTAGAAGTTATCAGTCACAACATTATCATCAGGAAGGATCTCCTTCATATATTGAACCATTTGATCAAAATTTTTTACAGTCATATGGTTCTCAGATTTCATGGTCATAACTCGAGCTACAAATGATAACAACGTATGTTTTTTACAACCAGGCCATAATTCCTTATCTGCAGCACTAAGCATGTCATAAAATTGCTTTGCTTCCGGGTTTGGAGGTTCCTCAAACTGTTGAGGAGTAAATTGAGGACCAGCAGCATCAAACACCATAGAGTGGTATGCAGTTAAATCATATGCATTATCAAATTCTTGGCTGAAAACTGTATTTTGACTATTGCTAACATCTACATTGGTTTCCCCATGACAATCCCAAACATAATAGTCTGGTACAAATCCATTTTTAGCCACATGAAATTTTACTGTTTCAGAATCATGATATACACGATTCTAGCACTTACGACCATTACATGGACACTTGATGTTATTCCCATCCATCCATGTTGGTTGACTAATAGCAAAGTCAATAAATTGTCCCAAACCATCCACAAATTCTTGGTTCAAATGACCATTTGTTAACCTATTATACATCCACCGACTGTCTGAACTCATTTTTAACCGATTTATATTTATATAGTTTGAATATTGATAAAAATGGTAAGATTAGTCATTGTATTTTAGGTAAGTAACAAACAAAATCAAATCTCTTGCATTGATCCAAATTTTATGCACTTAGGTGAACCCTGTTGCCCAGATATTAGACCAAGAAGGGGGGTTGAATTGGAGTTTCAAAAATTAAACTTTAAAGTACGGAAATAAAATTGCTAATTTTAGAAGGAATAGAGAAAATCAGACACAAAGATTTATAGAGGTTCGGGTATTAACAAACCCTACTCCTCTCCCTAATCGCAATTGGGAGTTTCACTAACACACTAAGTGTTACAATGGAGTTTTACAAACTCACTCCCAACTATGGTGTTTCTCACAATGACTCACACCTAACCCAGAAATCCCTTGTGTTTTAATGGCTCACACAATAACCAATTCCTTTGTGTTTTACAAGCTCACACAAACAAACTACACTTTGTGTTTTACAGGCTCACACAAACAACCTACACTTGTGTTTTACAGGCTCACACAAACAACCTACACTTTGTGTTTTACAGGCTCACACAAACAACCTATAATGTGTTTTACAGGCTCACACAAACAACCTTTTAATTTGTGTTTTGGAGGTTCACACAACTAACCCTTACAAGTGTTCTACTCTTAACCCAGAACTACCCAATGCTCACTTAAGTAAAGATTACAGAGAGAATCACTTATAAATCTTTATTGCTCAAATATGAGGAGCAAAAAGATTTTTACAGAGAATAGATTTGTTTCTCAAAGTATAAAAGTACAAGATAGCTTGTGATTTGAACTATATGCTAATCTTTTGTTTTTCTTATCATTCTCTTATTTCTTAATGTATAAATGACTTCCATTTATACTCCCATGGCTAAATATAGCCGTTGGGGTGCATTAAATAAGAAACTAGCCATTATACCAACCAAAAAATCACGCCTAACATTTTTCTTTTTCATTGGTCATGGGCGTGAATATTCTTGTCACGGGGGTGACAGTTCTTCCCAAGCCGTGACTGAAGTGGTGACCTTGGTCGTGAAGTTCTCTGGTATGTTTTGACATATAGAGTCACGGGCGTGACATTAATTAGTCACGGGCGTGACACTCTTCCCAGCCGTGAGACAAGTGGTGACTCAGGTCGTGAAGCTTTCTGGATGAAATTGAATGAATCCTTCACGGGGGTGACACCTTAATTCACGGGGGTGACAATCTTCACAGCCGTGACCTAAGTGGTGACTCTGGTCGTGAAGCTCTCTGGTTGAAATTACACAACTCTTCACGGGGGTGACACCTTTAGTCACGGGGGTGACTGAAATGCTTACTTTACGGTTTGGTTTTCCTTCATGGCCGTGAACTTCAAATGTTGGTTTTGGTAACAGTTAGCTTTCTTCACGGGAGTGACTCCTAGAGTCACGGTAGTGAACATGCTACTTCTTGCTTTTTGTTTCTTAAGGATTATTCTTCCAATTCTCCATTCTTGCTATTTTATGTCCTGTATAATATACTTACAAAAACAAGTATGTTAAATACAATATTGCTATATTATTTATTATCATCAAAATGACGGAAATACCCCTCAAGATGAACAATCTCCCCCTTTTTGATGGTGACAAATAATCTAGCAATATGTGATTTTGAGAAGTCTCCCCCTCAAAATATACTTAGGATAAAAAATTATAATGTGCAAGAATAGTAAATAAAGATGTAACATTTAACTAGATTTTAAGTATATGCAAGTTATATGAGAAGTATATCCAATACATACCATAATTCCTTTTCAAGACATAAAGTGTATGTAAGGTGTATTTAAGATATATCATGGCATGTTGTTATTTGTAACTTGCTCTTAAGGTGTATGCAAAGTATACTTAGGGTATATTTAAAGTATATAGAAGCTCAGTTTTTCAATTATCTACTTTGCATCTGAAAAGTTGAATCAAGATTTTTAAATCAATTCAAAATCTGTTTACTTTTTGATTCACAATTCTTATATTGCTAGTTTGATACTACTTTCCCTTATCATATTATATTGCATATTGCTAGTTTTCTCCCCCTTTTGTCATCAATCAAAAAGAATATGTAGATTGAAGTAAACAAAAGCAAATATATACTATGAAGGAAAGGATACAAACTAAGAAAGGAAATTTAAGATTTCCTACGCAAACATAACAAACAATCAAAGAAAAAATGATCAAACATAGCAAATTTAGGCTACACTCTAGCCTATATCCTAGCCAGACATCCTATCACTAAGCCTAGCTACTTCAGCCTCAAGGCTGTCTATCCGAGACTCCATGAAGTCCTTGAGGTTTTCCAACCTCTCATCCATGGAAGTCTGCAGCTGCTTGAAATGTGGTGCCAAGAGGTCGACCACCTACTGCGCTAAATACGGTATAGAGGCTGAGGACTGTCCAATGTCCTGCTTGATGGCTGGAGTTGTTTCCTCAATCCTAGGCCTCTTTTTCTGCTGGACTCCCTGGAGGCCTGCTTTAAAATCCTCCGTGTCATGATCTTCCCAAATAATCTCTCCAGCAGTATCAGTGAAGCGGTAGAAGATATCGTTCTGAAAAACGATTCTGACAGTAGCTCCCATCTTAATGAATGACTCTACATCCAGCCTATCTCGTGGGTGTGCAGGAATGATGTTGAAGTGGTGGTTATCCAGCTTCAAGTAATTGAGCTTCACTGCCATATGAGTGACATAAGCCCCAATCAATATATCTCCTGTGGGCTTGGTGGCGATGGAGAGAAGATGGTTTGCAAACCATCTGGAAAGCGCTACTGTGACTCCCCTACGAGTCATCTCGAATAGGAAGAGTTCTGACTTCCTAATAGTTCCATTGCTCTCTCCCCAAGCAAAAATGCTATAGGTTAGAAACCTATGCAAATACCTGTGTACTGGGGTCCTGAGATGTGTGCTCTTAGTTTTCTTGACATCCCAGCTGCAATCCGTGCCAAAATGTGTCCATGCTGCAGGAGCAGAGAATTCTACCTCAGTCTCATTCAGAACGCCATCAGATGGTAGGTTGAATAATTCTCCAAAAGCGATGGCACAAAGGGTGGTTGCATTGTTGCAGAGTTGGAATTTCACCACTTCAGTTGGTGAAACCTGCAAGGTGCTGAGAAATTCCAGCGTTGGCTCCCGTAGAGTTGGCAGATGAATTTCAACAAATTCCTTTAGATGATAGACTTGAAGTTGCGCTGTCATAGTCATCTCGAGCCCGAGATTGCGGACTGTCTGCCATTCGAAGGACCTTGATGATAAAATAGGTCTCTTCTTCAAAGTTGCATATCGAGGATGACAACTTTCTGGAATGATGTTCATGAGGTAATCTGAATACCTCTTTGGTGCATGGGACTTCTTTCTCTTTCCCTTTGATGAAGCAGACTTCATATTTGAAGATTTAGTAGTTGATGGAATTTAAAGGAAAAAATTGAATGAAAATGTGATGAAAAACCCTAGAAATGTATGATTTCTGCTGAAGATTCGAACTTTTGATGGTATTTATAGTGAAATTTCAAGTCTTTGGGGTCGGAATCATCAATGTCTTAATGAATGAGAATAAATGAGAGCGGTTTTGGGAGATGAAGAGTTGAAATGAAAAGTATAACCGACTGTTTTCTTATATATTCGATACATTCACGGGCGTGACTTAATTGTTCACGGGCGTGAATAGTCGTGTTCACGGTTTGCTGAAGCAGTGTTCCACCCGTGAATGAAAGTGTGAATAAGTTCACGGGCGTGATTGATGAACATCACGGGCGTGAATGATCATAGGTCACGGGGGTGAACATATTGTCACGGGCGTGAACTGTTGAATTTTACTACTTATACCCGTGAAGCAAACCGTGACACAAGGCGTGAAAGCTTCTGTGAGTTTGGGGTGTAATTGGTCATGGGAGTGAAACTTAGTCACGGGCGTGAAGGTTATTAGCCACGGGCGTGACTCAAGCCGTGAAATTATGTTTCACCACTTGAAGCCGTGAAATAGACCGTGACCCAAAGCGTGAAAGCTTATGTGAGTTTTTGAGGCGTAATGGTTCACGGGAGTGAAAAAACATCACGGGCGTGAATGTTCTTATCCACGGGCGTGACTCAAGCCGTGAAACTATGTTTCACAACTTGAAGCCGTGAAACATGCCGTGAACGACACTGCCTCTTTGGGCCACTTAAGTCACGGGCGTGAGGATAAGTCACGGGAGTGACTTCCCTATAATTTTCATCAGATTAAGTTCTGCAACAATACTAAATCATTTCAACAAAAATTTTACTTCATAAAGCATAAATTCTCATAAAAATTTTTATCTTATAACTTGTGATATGTTTTAAGATCAACAATTAAAATTTCTTATTCTTGTAATCACAAGGTTAATCCATCAATCATACCTAGTTCTCTTCTAATGAAATTAAATCTTTCCTCATTTAGAGACTTAGTGAAAATATCTGCTAATTGCTTTTCTGTGCATACAAATTCTAATTCAACATCTCCACATTGAACATGATCTCTAATAAAATGATGTCTAATGTCAATATGTTTACTTCTAGAGTGTTGAATAGGATTCTTTGAAAGATTTATAGCACTGGTGTTGTCACATTTTATAGGTATATGGTTCATCTCATGACCATAGTCCTTAAGTTGTTGTTTCATCCAAAGAATTTGTGTACAACAACATCCAACTGCTACATATTCAGCTTCAGCAGTTAAGAGAGCAACTGAAACTTGTTTCTTGCTAAACCAAGAAACCAAACATTCTCCAATGAAGTGACAAGTACCTGAAGTACTTTTTCTATCTAAAAGACTACCAGCATAGTCTGCATCTGAATATCCTATAATATAAAAAGATGAATTCCTAGGATACCATAAACCTAGATGCAATGTACCATGTAAATATCTTTAAATCCTTTTTACAGCATTTAGATGAGATTCTTTAGGACATGATTGAAATCGTGCACATAAGCAAACACTATACATAATATCAGGTCTAGAAGCAGTGAGATATAAAAGTGATCCGATCATACCTCTATAAAGCTTTTCATTAATGCTCTTACCCTTTTCATCTTTGTCCAATTTTGTTGATGTGCTTATAGGAGTCTTGGCATCTTTGCATCATTCCATACCAAATTTTTTGATTAAGTCTTTGGCATATTTGGATTGGTTGATGAATATGCCTTCATTGCTTTGTTTGATTTGTAGACCAAGGAAATACTTAAGTTCTCCCATCATGCTCATTTCAAATTCCCTAGTCATGCACTTAGCAAATTCTTGACAAAGCAACTCATTAGTAGAACCAAATATTATATCATCAACATAAATTTGAACAATTAGTATCTCATGCTTATGCTTTTTGATGAAAAGTGTAGTGTCAACATTTCCCTTTGTGAAACTATTTTCTAATAAAAAAGAACTTAGTCTCTCATACCAAGCTCTTGGAGCCTGTTTTAAACCATACAAAGCTTTTGAAAGTTTAAAAACATGATTTGGCAAATCATAGCTTTCAAAACCTGGTGGTTGTTCTACATACACTTCTTCATCTATATAGCCATTTAGAAATGCACTTTTCACATCCATTTGAAAAAGTTTGAAATTCATGTGACATGCATATGCTAAGAGTATTCTTATAGCTTCTAATCTAGCTACAGGTGCATATGTTTCATCATAGTCTATACCTTTTTCCTGATTATATCCTTTTGCAACTAGTCTTGCTTTATTCCTGGTTATTAACCCTTGTTCATCTAACTTATTTCTAAATACCCATTTGCTGCCTATGATTGGATAATTCTTAGGTCTTGGTACTAGGTTCCATACATTATTTCTCTCATATTGGTTGAGTTCCTCTTGCATGGCAATTACCCAACTTTCATCATTAAGAGCCTCATCAATGTTTTTAGGCTCAATTTGTGAAATAAAAGCTATGTCAGTGACTAAAAGCTTGAAATGAGATCTAGTACTTACTCCCTTTGATAGATCACCAATTATTTGCTCTTTTGGATGATTTCTGTTCATTCTCCATTCTTTTGGAAGTTCTTGCCCCATTTGTTCTTGATTTTGAGGTAGTAGATTTTCTTGATCATTTTCTTCTTTTCCATTTTCAATGACAAGTTTTTCCATATTATCTACAACATCATCAAGAGCACTACCTTTCACAAGATCAAGTCTACTGGATTCATTAAAAACGACATGCATGGATTCTTCCACTGTTAATGATCTTTTATTAAATATTCTATATGTTTTGCTGGTTGTAGAGTATCCTAAAAAGATACCTTCATCAGACTTATAGGAAAATTTTCCAAGATTGTCCTTGGTGTTCAATATAAAACACTTACATCCAAATACTCTAAAGTATGATACCAAGGGCTTTCTTCCATTCCATAGCTCAAATGAGGTTTTGTTTAAAAGAGGCCTTTTGAAAACTCGATTTGAAATATAACATGCAGTTTTTGTGGCTTCTGCCCAAAAATAAGTTGGTAATTCATATTCATTAAGCATTGTTCTTGCCATTTCAATTAATGTTCGATTTTTCCTTTCAACTACTCCATTTTGTTGAGGTGTTCTAGGAGATGAGAAATTGTGAAATGTCATGTTCACGACAAAAAATTTCAAAGTTTTCATTTTCAAATTCTTTCCCATGATCACTTCTTATTTTTGAAATGCAGTACCATTTTTCATTTTGAACTCTTTTAGCAAAGTTTTTGAAATTTTCAAAAGCATCACTCTTTTGAGCTAAGAAAATTACCCAAGTAAATCTAGAGTAATCATCTACGATGACAAATGCATAATGTTTTCCTCCTAAGCTAGCAACCCTAGTAGGTCCAAATAAGTCTAAATGTAATAGTTGGAGAGGTTTTGAAGTACTTACTATATTTTTGGCTTTGAAAGATGACTTGTGTTGCTTTCCTCTTTGACAAGGATCGCATGTCTTGCCTTTTTCATATTTAACTCTTGGTAATCCTTTTACTAGCTCTTATGTGCTGAGACTTTGTATTAAGTCCATGTTAGCATGACCAAGTCTTCTATGCCACAGCCAAGATTCATCACTAGTAGTCACAAGACACTTAGAGGAATGGTTAGATAGTTCATGTAAGTTTATTATGTATGTATTGATATCTCTATTTCCTTTAAATATTTCTTGACCATCAATAGAGATTACAAGACATTCATTTGAAGTGAAAATTACTTTGTTTCCTTTATCACATAATTGACTTACACTTAACAAGTTATGTTTCAAGCCATCAACTAGTAAAACATTCTTAATGAAAGTAGTACTATTAACACCAATGGAACCAATGCCAATTACCTTACCCTTTGCATTGTTTCCAAAAGTAACTTTACCTCCATCAATACTTTTGATTTCATTGAAGAGTTCCTTGTCTCCTGTCATATGCCTTGAGCATCCACTGTCTACTAGCCATGCATTTTTGTTTGTTGTGGACTTGAGGCATACCTACAGAGTTAGAAATCAAGTATGATATTTAGGTACCCAAATGAGTTTGGGTCCTTGGGGGTTAGCACATGAAGGTTCCCAATGAGCATTCCTTATCCAGCAATGTTTATTTATGTGACCCATTTTCATACAATAATTACATTGTTTAGGTCTAATCTTGCTTTTTGGTCTTGTACTGTATTTAAATGCCATAATTTGATTAGACTGATTTTGAGAACAATGGCATGCACATTCATAATTAATTTGCATTTTTCTAGATGCATGCTTCTTATACATAAAGGCATGATTAGTCTTTTGAGGATTGTTTCTTAGGTTTACTAATCCTTGATTATTCCTTTTATGTATAGAGGGATTAGTATACTTATTCTTTGGTGCTTTTCCAGCAAGTGTGGAGATGTGAGGTTCACTTGATTTTACAAAAATAGTTTTGCAAGAAGATGATGATGTGTCTTTAAACCCTAGACCATGTCTTACTAAAGGTGGTCTTTGAGACACAATGAGAGTATCTAAACTCTCTTTACCTTTGTGAAATTTAGAAATGGAGTTTCTAAGTTCCTCAACTTCATTTTTCAAAATATTATTTTCTTTTAGCAAGGAAGCTGTTGAGGGTCTTGATGAGTATTCATCTAATGACTTTTGGAGAGATTCATTAGATGATTTAAGTTTTATGTTCTCCTTTTCTAAGCCATCTATCTTATTTTTTAAATTAGAGATGTTATTTCTATAAGTACTAAATTTACTTCTATATTTCTCTAATTCTATATTTAATTCTTCTATTAGGCTTTGCTCATCATCATCATCATCACTATCAATATCATTATCACTAGTATCATTATTGAAAGAGTATGAGTGTAGTGATCTTACTTTGTCCGAGACGTGATCCTCAATAGCCATGAAACATAGGTTGACTTCTTCACTTTCATTATCATCTTTTTCGCTTGAAGAGCTTTTGTCATCCCATGTGGCTTTGTGACCTTCATGATAGTTTTCTAATGTTTTACACATGCTATATGCAGTTGAACAGTGTTGTATCCTGCCACATTCTTCAACAGATAATGAGTTTGAGAGAATTATCATTGCCTTCTTATTTTTGAAATTTGTTCTTCTTTGAGGCTATGTCCAATCATCTCTTGACAGGATTTCTTCTTCACCATTAACTCCCCTTTTAGTTGGTGGTGTCCATTCTTTTCGAATACTATCCCAAATTTCAATTCCTTCATTATCCAAGTATGTCTCCATTTGAAACTTCCAATGAGCATAATTTGCTCCATCGAAGTAAGGCTTGAGACTTTGGAATCCTTCACTGGCCATATCTTACTCTTTACTAGCGCTTTTTAGGCTTCGATGCTAGACAAGGCTCTGATACCAATTGTTGCCTAGATATTAGACTAATAAGGGGGGTTGAATTGGAGTTTCAAAAATTAAACTTTAAAGTGCGGAAATAAAATTGCTAATTTTAGAAGGGATAGAGAAAATCAGACACAAAGATTTATAGAGGTTCGTGTATTAAAAAACCCTACTCCTCTCCCCAATTGCAATTGGGAGTTTCACTAACACACTAAATGTTACAATGGAGTTTTACAAGCTCACTCCCAACTATGGTGTTTCTCATAATAGCTCACATCTAACCCAGAAATCCCTTGTGTTTTAATGGCTCACACAATAACCGATTCCTTTGTGTTTTACAGGCTCACACAAATAAACTACACTTTGTGTTTTACAGGCTCACACAAACAACCTATACTTTGTGTTTTACAAGCTCACACAAACAACCTACACTTGTGTTTTACAGGCTCACACAAATAACCTACACTTTGTGTTTTACAGGCTCACACAAACAACCTACACTTTGTGTTTTACAGGCTCACACAAACAACCTTTTAATTTGTGTTTTGGAGGTTCACACAACTAACCCTTACAAGTGTTCTACTCTTAACCCAGAACTATCCAATGCTCACTTGAGTAAAGATTACAGAGAGAATTACTTATAAATCTTTATTGCTCAAATATGAGGAGCAAAAAGATTTTTACAGATAATAAATTTGTTTCTCAAAGTATAAAAGTACAAGATAGCTTGTGATTTGAAGTATATGCTAATCTTTTGTTTTTCTTATCATTCTCTTGTTTCTTAATGTATAAATGACTTCCATTTATACTCCCATGGCTAAATATAGCCGTTGGGGTGCATTAAATAAGAAACTAGCCGTTATACCAACCAAAAAATCGCGTCTGACATTTTTCTCTTTCATTGGTCACGGGCGTGAATATTCTTGTTACGGGGGTGACAGTTCTTCCCAAGCCGTGACTGAAGTGGTGACCTTGGTCATGAAGTTCTCTGGTATGTTTTGACATATAGAGTCACGGGCATGACATTAATTAGTCACGGGTGTGACACTCTTCCCAGCTGTGAGACAAGTGGTGACTCAGGTCGTGAAGCTTTCTGGATGAAATTGAATGAATCCTTCACGGGGGTGACAATCTTCACAGCCGTGACCTAAGTGGTGACTCTGGTCGTGAAGCTCTCTGGTTGAAATTACACAACTCTTCACAGGGGTGACACCTTTAGTCACGAGGGTGACTGAAATGCTTACTTCACGGTTTGGTTTTCCTTCATGGTCGTAAACTTCAAATGTTGGTTTTGGTAACGATTAGCTTTCTTCACGGGAGTGATTCCTAGAGTCACGGCAGTGAACATGCTACTTCTTCCTTTTTGTTTCTTAAGGATTATACTTCCAATTCTCCATTCTTGCTATTTTATGTCCTGTATAATATACTTACAAAAACAAGTATGTTAAATACAATATTGTTATATTATTTATTATCATCAAAATGACGAAAATACCCCTCAAGGTTAACAAACCCTTTTGAATATTTTGGAGTCTTATGTTACTAATTACTATTTGTCAATTTAAATGAGCATATTATTTTGTGGAGGTAAATGAGATATAAGGAAGCAAATATTCCTATTGGATTGCATCAAATTTAATTAATATGTAACATTTAATTTATAATCATTTTATTTAATTTCCTACTATTCAAGAAAATGAGCCATATGCACACAATCGAGCAATCCATTTAAGATAAGATAAAGTAAAAAGACAAGTATAATGTAGAAAAATTGGTAAAAAAAATGTTCATTAGTTGCAATCTACCTATGGAAACCACTATCAACCAAATGCATAAGGAAGAAGGAAATGAAATTAATACTCTAAAACGTTTTTCTTCCTACAATGCAGACATGTTAGTACATATCCAATTCTTAACAAAAATAAGTTTTCTTTTTTGAATGTCATTCAGAATTTTTAGGTAAATTTTATTTTTGGTTTTCTTATCACTAGGTGTATGTGGTATTAAGGACTATGATGCTACAAATTAATAGCTTAATATTCCAATAATAAAATTTTAAAGTATTTGCAAGAACTGATTTTCAGAAATGATTAGTTGGTATAATGCTGAAAAGGTTATATCTAAATCACAGAATTCATTTCCTAATGCATTAAATTGTATCATAACCCAAATAGTCTTGCATTTCCTAATGTATTAAACAGTAGAAAGTGCTGAAAATGAATTCTGAGGGAAGTCAGATAAAGCTAGAAGAAACAAAAAGGTTATATCTAGATCACATAATTCATTATAGTGCCAACAATGAAAGATTATAGCTATACATTTCATTTTGAACTAATCAACCACCAAACAGTGTCCTCCCGCTCTAAATATTACTCTAAAAAGATATCTGAACCATCTCAGTTTGAATACTAATAACCATTTCTTAGAGTGAAAATTGAGGGTAGAAAATTATTTCTCGATTCTTAATCTCTCACCTTTTATTTAACAACAACAAGCAGCATCCACAGCCCCACACTCAAGAAGCATTTCATCGAATCATAAACAAGGTAAAGCAAAATGATAGATTGGAAACAATATGTAGTGAGTATATAACTGTTCAAAAAATTACAGCTACTGGAAAAATTAAAATGATTATCCTTATTTAGTTCTAAAAATAATGTGAAGTATTCCATGGAAATGAAGGAGATAAGAACCAATTAGTATCTCAAGTTTTCTTAAGAAGCATATCTGCATCAGAAAAATGAAAAAATTATTGCTTTCTTACCTCCAACTCATGCAGGCGAGCTTCCTCCTTTCTGGCTTCTGATTTAACACTCCTTTGCACCTCAAAAATCACCTATACAAACAGAAAAAATGTGGTACCTGAATGATGATGCAATAAATTCTTTTTTTCTTCATTTACAGTTAAGGATAGACAAACACATTCAATACTTCACATTATTCCTTTGTCATGTATAAACTGCATTAAGAATTTACATGAAGCATTAACTTCATTCACTCAAACCCATCTAAAGCTACAAATAATAGTATTATAAAATAGCTGTAATGGCAAGATATAGGTTGTTTCATAAGTTTGCCTTGGTTGATACTTTCTTTCTATAGATGTCACCTATTTAGTAAACATGGTCAAGTACACTTTTAATAAAGTACTTGTAAATGTGTTGGAATTTGGAGAGGAGTGGCAAAGCAGAAACATTAAAATAAAAACAAAAACATTATCATGAAAGATCAAACATGAAGAAGTAGAACTTGCAGAAAATTAACATAAAAAACAGAATATTGATATTTATAAAACAAAGTTGTTCTTTTTTGTTTCCCTTCTTCATGATTACAGCAGATACTCCTCCCCCTCACTATTTTCCAGTAGTCTCCCTTTTATAGAGAGATGTTAGCTTTCCTTAGTCAAAACCTAACACTATGATTGTCCTTGAAATAAGGATCACCATTCCTTTTCACCTAAAACATTCACATCAGCTGAGACTAGTTTACAACAACAAATCTACATTAATATTAGCTAATCTAGCTTTAGATTTAAGGAAAAATCTCAGCAATTCCAACACTCTTCCTTGATGAGATTTTTGTTGGAGATTAAACTTCTGCAACCTTAAAACATTTTCATTACCAGCCCTAATCTTCTTGACTTGTTTTGCAGCACCATCTCAATTTATGGACTTGGTAGTCCTTTCAATGTTTCACCAAATTTTAGTTTAATGCTGAATGAATTTTTGAATAAGGTATGTCCCATTATGTCAAACCCTATCATACCTCAAATAGTCTTGCATTCCCTAATGCATTAAACAGTAGAAAGTGCTGAAACGTGTACATAGGGAAGTCAGATAAAGCTAGAAGAAACAAAAAGGTTATATCTAGATCACAGAATTTATTATAGTGGCACCATCTCAGTTTGAATACTAATAACCATTTCTTAAAGTGAAAGTGAGGGTAGAAAATTATTTCTAGATTCTTAATCTCTCACCTTTTATTTAACAACAACAAGCAGCATCCACAGCCCCACACTCAAGAAGCATTTCATCGAATCATAAACAAGGTAATGCAAAATGATAGATTGGAAACAATATGTAGTAAGTATATAACTGTTCAAAAAATTACAGCTACTGGAAATTACAGCTACTGGAAAAATTAAAATGATTATCCTTATTTAGTTCGAAAAGTAATATGAAGTATTCCATGGAAATGAAGGAGATAAGAACCAATTAGTATCTCAAGTTTTCTTAAGAAGCATATCTGCATCAGAAAAATGAAAAGATTATTGCTTTCTTACCTCCAACTCATGCAGGCGAGCTTCCTCCTTTCTGGCTTCTGATTTAACACTCATTTGCACCTCAAAAATCACCTATACAAACAGAAAAAATGTGGTACCTGAATGATGATACAACAACTTCTTTTTTTATTCATTTACAGTTGAGGATAGACAAACACATTCAATACTTCACATTATTCCTTGTCATGTATAAACTGCATTAAGCATTTACATGAAGCATTAACTTCATTCACTCAAATCCATCTAAATCTACAAATAATAGTATTATAAAATAGCTGTAATGGCAAGATATAGGTTGTTTCATAAGTTTTCCTTAGTTGATACTTTTTTCTATAGATGGCATCTATTTAGTAAACATGGTCAAGTACACTTTTAATAAAGTACTTGTAGATTAGTGTTGGAATTTAGAGAGGAGTGGAAAAGCAGAAACATTAAAATAAAACAAAAACATTATCATGAAAGATCAAACATGAAGAAGTAGAACTTGCAAAAAATTAACATAAAAAACATAATATTGATATTGATAAAACAAAGTTGTTCTTTTTTTCCCTTCATGATTACAGCAGATACTCCTCCCCCTCAAAACTGATTTTTTTTTTTTATCAAAAACAGGCCCATCAAAGATCATTGGAGCTCTAATTGGTTAAGTCTCATGAAATATATATTGAAACTCAATATATTTTGGTAGAATCTGGTTTAGTTATATTAAGTTCCATAGAATTGAATTCTTAGGATTGAAATTAACACTTTAGCATTGAACAAATAAACATCTACATCTGCATACGAATTTCATAAAATTTTGTGAATTGCATTCATTAAGACAAGAATAAATATAGGAATAAAAAGTATTAGGCAAAAAAGTGAACTAAAACATGATGCATAGTATTTGGTCTTCGTAAAATTGAAAATTGAGGGAGCCAAAGGAATTTTTTAGTATAAATACATGAGGCAAATTGTTGATAATCTTCAAGAATGCATGTCTATCAAAGGCAAGATTCCCTGATCCTAATCTTTAAGAAGTTCCCATTACAAGATCTATTGACTACCAACTGCAAGACATGAAAAATGCCCAACATTATAAATAAAGGGAAAAAATAAGAAATATCTACTTCAAATATGAAATAATTGATAGAATTCAAAAGCTTAATAGCTCAAATATTATTGATCAATCACATACTTATACACACAACAAGTAGAGCAGTATATAGGAAAACCTAATACTATACAAGAAAGAACATAATAGGAATTTGACACTCTAATATTCTAGGAATTCGTAAAAGACAAAATATTCAGAAGGAAAAACCTCAAATTTTAGCTCTAAGCGACGGTGATAGTCTGCTGCTTCGGAGGCTGGATACTCTGCTTATTGTTCTTGGATTTTTCATCGACGCCGAGGAGAAATTCCTATAATGTTTTCAACAAAACAATGCATAAACCTAACTTGGGGACGAATTCCTAGAATAGGAAAAGAAGACACCAACCCAAGCAGAAAATATAACTAAGAGATAAAGAAATCCTTCATTGCCATACAAATTGAAAGAAAAGAGGTGAGGAAGATGGAAATAGTTAGTAGATAATCAAAGTCTTAGCTATTAACCTATTCCAGTTTACGAGGCCATTTCAAGATGTGACGTTTTTCATTCAAAAAAAAGACATAATAATTTAGCTAATCTGATTATGTTAATTTATATATTAAAATATTAAATAATAATAATATTTAAAATATTTAAATAATATAAAAAATAAATTTAACTTAAATTGAGGTTCAATTGATTAATTTAATTTAATTTAATTTAATTCTACTTATATTAATTATATTATAAATCAATTAATTGAATTGAGATTTAATTAACTAAATTAAATCAAATTATAGTTTAATTGATTAAATTGACTTAAATTGATTATATAAAGTATAAATTGAGATTCAATTGATTAAATTGAAAATAAATTGATCTTCAATTGATTAAATTGATTAAACTTTTTTTTAAATTAAATATCAATTAATTAATTGAGATTCAACTACATACTTTGATTAATTTGGAGTTCAATTGATATTAATTGAACTTAAATTGATTAAATCATTGTTGAATTTAACCTCAATTAATTAAATTAAGACTCAAATTGGAATTCAATTGATTAATTGGATTAAAGTAATTTTAGTTGGACTTCAATTGATTAAATTGAGGATCAATTAGCTACAAATTAATTAATTAAATTGAGATTTAATTGAACTTAAATTAAACTTTTACTGATTCATTTGATTTAATTGTCTTAAATCATAGCTCAATTGATTAGATTATGTTCAATTTATTAATTAACTTATATTGATTACATTGAGCATAAATTGACTAAAATTGGGATTCAATTGATGAATTAAACTCAAATTGATTAAATTGATATTAAATTGGAGTTCAATTGATTAATTCAATTAATTTAACTTAAATTGAGGTGCAATTATTTAATTTCATTAACTTAGTTTTAATTGGACTTCAATTGATTAAATTGGTAATCAATTATGAATTATTTGATTAAATTGAGCTTTAATTATACTTTAATTGATTAATTATTTATACAATTCTAACTTAATATGTACTTATATTTATGAAATTAGGAATCAATTCACCAAATTGAAATTTAACCAATTAAATTGAGATTCAATAGATAAATTGAACTTAAATTAATCTTAAATTAATTTTCAATTGATTAAATTAAGATTTAATTGAATAATATGATTCAAATAATGTAAATTAGGGTTTAATGGATTAAAATAATTCTTAAATGACTAAATTGAAGTTCAATTAATTAAATTGAAATTTAGCTAATTTATTACAATTTAATTAATTAAATTGGAGTTCAATTAATTAAATTGAGATTCCATTTATTCATGAACTTAAATTTATTAAATTGAACATAAATTGAACTTCAAATTATTAATTTCGAGTTCAGTTGATTAATTATAAATAAATTGATTACATCATTTTTAAAATAAACTCAATTGAATAATTCTGTGATTCAACTAAATAATTTTTTTAAATTTAATTGAGACTCAACAGAATAATTTGATTAAATTTACTTAAATTGATTAAATTTAGCTTAATTTTATCAAAATAGGATTCAAGGGATTACATTATAGTTCAACTTATTAATTGAACTTTAATTTATTAAATTGAACATAATTAAATTGAATATTAAATTTGAGTTCATTTGATAAATTAAACTTAACTTGATTATACAAATTTTAAATTGCATCTCAATTGATTAAATTCAAATTCAACAAAATAATTTGATTCAATTGACTAAAATTGGTGTTCAATTAATTAATTTACTTAAATTAAGATTGACTTTATGTGTTTAATTAAACTAATTTTAATTGTACTTAATTATATTTATTAAATTATGAATCAATTGATTAAATTGACATTTATTTAACTAAATTTACTCAAGTTATAATTTAATTGATTCAATTGAGTTAAATTGATTAATCAATAATTAATTAATTTCAACTCAAATTATTTAATTATTTATACCAACAGATTACCAACGGAAAATATGTCGTTGGTATTTACCAATATAATATAATCTGTTGGTATTTATCAACGGATTGATTCTGTTGGTATTTTTATACTTCACCGACGGAAGGATTCCGTTGGTAAATACCAACGAAATATTTTGTTGGTATTGTTACAAAAACACTAGATTCCCAATGGTATATTTTCCGTCGGTAAATTCTGTTGGTAATCCGTTGGTAAAGTTAACGCTAAAGATGCGCACCACGTTTACCAACGAAATTTGTTTCTGTTGGTAAAATTGCGTTGTTAATCCGTCGGTAATTTTTTAAAAATTTTTAATAGCATTTCCGTTATTAATCAATCAGTAATCCGTTGGTAATTACCAATGGATATAAAATCCATTGGTAAATGTTAATTTTCTTGTAGTGTAACTATTTATTCAATTTCCGCCAAAACCGAAGCAAAAATCCTCCTCCCTTGCATATATAGTGCCTCGACTACAAATAGAAAATGGGTTTGATGTTAAGTTTTTCATTTACTCTTCTTGTATTCTACAACGACAACCTATTCTAATCTCAACTTGTTGAAAATGAAGGGAAACAAAAATAGTTCAGCTCAGTTTGTAAAGTCTTATGCTCGGGTACAACATTGGAAAGAAGAAGAAATGAGAATGAGAAAAGATAGAAAATGGAAGAATGGTTAGCCTTGTGATTTCGGTTTTCAAACAAAAAAAATGGCTAAACCCTTTCATTTTTATATTTGATTAAAGAAACCATTAGCATGCATGGGTGACAAATGTCACCGTGCATGTAATGTTTTATGTTAATTAAAATTGATTTAAAATAATCAACTATGATTTAGTCTTATCATTAGTCAAACTTCTCAAATGATCCTTGAACTTTCTCTCGTGGAAATCGGGTTAGTTCCACTAAAATGAATAATTGTGTAAAAAATGAAGACCAAGAAAAATTCATAGGTAATTGGTAGAGTCACAAATGGTCTCTCTTAAAAATCAATTTTCTTATATTCTTAGAGTTTTGGTGACAAATTTTTTTTTTAAAGATAATTTAAAGTACAATATATCACTAAAATAAAATATTCGATAATAGCTATTAAATAGACAATAAATAAAATATCAAAAATTTAACGAGGTTCGATCAATTATGTCTACATTCTAGGACATAATAATATTCCACTATTTTTAAGAAATATTACAAGAGAGAGAAAATACAATCAATCTTATAAGAGATTGGTGATTGAGATGATTTGTTAAAAGGGAATGAAATATTTTTTATAAGCTAATATTTTTCTTCCTATCTCTTCCACTTTCAATGTGGGATTGAGAGATTGCCAAAATTTAACAAATCTCCACCTCGGTCATCTCACAATCCTAAATAAATATTTTCTAAACTCTTATTTTACAACTTCAAATGTGTTTTGAAGCGACCAATTTCAAATTTTGAGAACATTTATCAAGTCCAAACAATTATGGAACTTGACACCTGCCACAACTTTTGTTGTCATATCTATGGAATTTTTAGCAGTCATAATCTTCTAAAGTAGTATCTCACCATCTTCAAGAATTTCTTGTACAAAATAATATCGAACATCGATGTGTTTTGTTCTTGTATGCTAAACTTGATTCTTTGCTAAACAAATAGCACTTTGACATGTTTCTGACCAATTTCCAAGTCATTCAACAACTCCTGAGCTAAATTGCATCCTTAACAACTTCTAAAACTACCATGTACTTTGCCTCTATTGTAGACAAAACAACTGTTGACTGTAAGATGTACTTCCAACTAACCGGTACTTTTGCAAGTGTAAGCACATAATCAGTAGTAAATAGACATTTGTCTAAATCACCTACATAGTCAGAATCACAATATCCAACTATATACTAATCAATTTTCTCATCCTGTTCAAACATTATACCAACATCTCTAGTATTCTGAATATATTGCAGAATCAATTTCACAGCTTGTCAATGTCCTTTACCAGGATCATGCATGTACCTGCTCATAACTCTAACTACTTCTGAAATGTTAGACCTCGTATACACCATTGCATACATCAAGCTACCAACAACATTTGTATATATAACATTTGACATGTATTCTCGTTCTTCATCACTTTTCAGAGATAAAGATGCACTGAGCTTAAAATGAGGATCAAGTGAAATACTAACCGATTTTGTCTTCTCATTGATCCCAAAATGCTTTAATACCTTTCTCAGATATTGTTTCTGAGTCAAACAAAGTCTCCCAAATTTTCTATCTTTGCATATCTCCATACCGAGGATCTTTTTAGTTTTTCCTAAATCATTTATTTCAAATCTTGATTTAGTTGAGCTTTTAACTTCTGAATCTCTCCTTCATCCTTTGAAGCTATCAGCATATCATCAACATAAAGGAGAAAATAGATAAATGATCCATCCCGTAGCTTGCACAAATATACACAATGATCATATTTACTTCTTGTGTACTTTTGCTTTATCATAAACTAATCAAATCATTTGTACCACTGTATTGGGGATTGCTTCAATCCATACAACGATTTGCTCAACTTGCACACCAAATTTCTTTTCTAGAAATTTTAAATCCTTCTGGCTGAGTCATGTGGATTTTTTCTTTTAAGTCTCCATGTAAAAATGCAGTTTTAACATCCAGCTGAACTAGTTCCATATTCAATTATGCTACTAAGGCCAACAGTATTATAATGGAGGAATATTTTACAATTGGAGAAAATACTTCATTATAATCAATTTTATCCTTTTGAGCATAACCTTTAGCTACCAATCTTGCCTTGTAGCGGATATCATTCTTGTTAGAAAATCCTTCTTTCTTTGCATAAACTCATTTACAACCAATTGCTTTCTTTCCCTTTGGCAAACTTGCTAGCTTTCATGTATGATTCTTTTCAAGGGATTGCATCTCTTCTTCCATAACCTTTCTCCAATTTTCTTCTTTTGAGCTTTGAATAGTTTCACAATAAGTGGAAGGAATCTTATTATCTACTGAAGATGTATAATTAGTCATATCTTCAAGTCGACCAGGTTTCTTAATATTTCTTTTTTGCTTTCATAGTACAATTGACTCAAATTGCTGAGAAGATTCTTGTGTTGGAACCTCTGCTTCCTCATCTGATCCATTTTCTACTATTAACTCCTCTTCTACCATAGGAGTAATTTTATCAGACTTTACAATCATTGGATCAATAATTCTTCTTCTATCAAACTCCACCTATTTAGGAGCTCCCTCCACCTACTATGGAGAATCATCTATCTGCTCATCTATTACCTTTTTTTTTAACATGGTATACTCATCGAAGGTAACATCTCTACTAAATATTATTTTCTTTGTCTCTAGGCACCATAAATTATATCTTTTGATACCAGAGGATATCCCTATAAAGATAACTTTTTTTGCTCTTGGATCTAATTTCAATTCCTTAACATGATAGTATGCAGTGGAACCAAACACATGTAAGGAATTATAATCTGTAGCAGATTTTCCATACCACACCTCTAAAGATATTTTTCCATTGATAGCAATTGATGGCAAATGATTAATGAGATGACATGCGTATATTACAGTCTCAGCCTAAAACTGTTTGCCCAACCTAGCATTAGACAACATACACCAAAATTTCTCTAGTAGAGTTCGGTTCATGTATTCAACCACCCTATTATGTTTGGTGTATTTATGATAGTGAAATGTTGAATAATTCCTTTATTTCTGTAAACTTTCATGAAATGATCACTTGTGTACTCTCCGCCATTGTCTGTTTGAAGACACTTGATCTTTCTGTCCATCTGAGTTTCCACCATCTTCTTCTATATAAGAAAAACTCCCAACACTTCATTATTTGTCTTCATTGTATACACTCATACTCTTCTTGAACAATCATCAACAAAGGTAATATAGTAGTGTTTACCTCTCATTGAAGCAGTTTTGGAAGGACCTTGTACATCTGAGTGAACATAATCCAGAATACCCTTAGTATCATGGATTGCAGTGCCAAATTTCACTTTCATCTACTTCCCTTTGATGCAATGCTCACAGAAGTCTAACTTGCAGGTTCGTACCCCTTGTAATAATCCTTGATTTGCCAAAAGTTTCAAGAATGTTTTACTTGCATGCCCTAAACGCATATGCTACAATCTGGTTATTTCTAGTTCCTAGTCATTACTAGAAACTACTATTGTTATTCCAACAACTGTATTACCTTCATAGTAATATAAATTATTGCTCATTTGAACTTCTTTCATCCCCACAAGTGCTCAAGATATAACCTTCATTACTTCATTTTTAATGACTATAGTGAAACCCTTTCTCCCAATGATTCTCATACAAATAAGGTTTTTCGTTAGAATGGGCATATATCTTACGTCTATCAAAGTTCGGATTGATCCATCATGTTTTTCAACTGGGCTGAACCAATTCTAGTTATTTTACAAGGGATGTCATTTGCAGTATAGACAAATCCACCTTCAATTTCTTTAAAATCGAAAAACTATTCTCGATTGGGACACATATAGTGGCTATAGCCTGAATCCAGGATCCAAGCAGTCAAACTGCTTATTGATGACGTCAATGCTAATGAAAAATCTGAATCATCACATTCAACTACATTTGAATCTGCAGCAACCTTGCCTTTGTTAGATTTACTCATCAATTTAGGAAAATCTTTCTTCTAGTGTCGTTTTTCTTGACAAAAGGCACATTCATATTTGCCCACTCTAGACTTTGATTTGTCTTTCTTTCCCTTGTTCTTATTTTTTGAATGACCTTTTACTATCAAAGCTTATGTTGCTCCACTGGTGTTATCCTTATTGTTTTCTCTCCTTAATTCATAGCTATATAGTGCAACACATACTTCACTAAAAGACATATCAGCTTTTCCATGGAGTAGAGTAGTTTCTAGAAACTCAAACTCCTCAGAAAGGGATCCCAACAGCATTAGGGTCAAATCTTCATCTTTAAAAGTCACATCCAAATTCATCAGATCTGTTACAAAGTTGACTGAAATTGGTGATGTGATCATTCATCGTGGTATGAGGAACATATGTGAATCTGAACAGTTTTTTCTTCATATGGAGCTTATTTGACTGTTCTTTTTCAAGAATTTTTCCTCCAGTGCCTTCTACAATTTACTTGTACAAGTTTCTTTACAAAAGATATACTTCTGCTCTCTGGACAGGCACGATCGAATTATTCCTTATGGCGAACGATTCATTGTCCTCCATTCTTTCTCAACTGCACCTTTTAGCTTTTCTCTCTTACTGGCAATATCTAAACCTTGTTGAAATAAAGCATTTAAAACTTCACCTTGCCATATACCAAAATGGTCTATACCATCAAAGATCTCCACTGCAATTCCTATATTTGCCACAGTAGTTCTCATCAAAATTGATGAAGTAGAAGTTGTTGTGTCCATCGTGGATTTTTGTTCGTCTTTTGTCATTTCTCTTTTAAAAATATTTAATAGCTTTCAAATGTGGAATACTCAAGAATCCAATGAAACCTTTATGATATGGAAGATCAGCTTACGCTACAACCACATAGTATATAACTCATTAACCTTGGCTCTGCTACCAATTGTTGTGGAAATAGAGTGAATTTCCACCAAAATGAATAATTGTGCCAAAAATTAAGACAAAAAAATTTGCAGGTAGTTAGTGGAGTCACAAATAGTTTTTCTTAAAAACTAACTTCCTTAGACTCTTAGAGTCTTGGTAACATAATTTTTCTCAAATAATTTAAAGTGCAATATATCACCAAAATAAAATACTCAATAATAACTATTAAATAGAAAATAAAGAAAGCATAAAAAATTTAACAAGATTCGGCCAATTATGTCTATATTATCAGACACTACTAAAATAATATTCCACTATTTCTAAGAATAATTATAAAGTGAAATATTACAAGAGAGAGAACAAATACAACCAATCTTAAAAGTAAGAGATTGATGATTGGGATGATTTGTTAAGAGGGAATGAACCTTTTTTTATAAGCTAATAGTTTTCTTCCTCCATTTCCCACTTCTGATATGAGATTGAGAGATTGCCAAAATTCAACACTTTATACTTTCCAAACTTAACTGCACCTCGAATTTTATTTATTCAATTTCATGTCTCAAACTAATGAATTTTGACACATAAATACAATGATGGTCACATCTCAATGTAAATTACGTCTCGGTGTCTTTGATTATGCAATCCGCAATTTAGAGCAAAAATTGCATTATTACGGTTTAGTCATTTTTATCGATTTTGCACTAAAATTTCACATCACATGTCTATTACTAATTTTCTTACTTTTTTAAAATTTGAATTTAAACTTCAATCGTATCGCCACTATTTTGGTCACAAACATGCTCAATTTTCGATAGGCTCGGGACATCTTGTTGCGAAACGCGCGTGTCGATCGAAATTTAAATTAGCGGACATGACATATTCAATCCTAATCACTCACAACTCAACCTTTTAGAGTAGGCCCAACTTGAAAAGCCTTCACAATATAATATTTAGCTTTCCTTTGGTACTAGTCAACCACCCAATGCAAAATTTAAAGCATAACACTTGTAAATTTTTACACAAGCAGTAAAAAATAGTTTTTTCCAAAATTAATCTTTTACATGCAACCTATGAATTCTTAAAAAGATGACTAGGACTAAAGCTCAAAGATTTGGAAGAATGCTTAGAAGAATAAGAGTTTAAAACATTAAACAAAAGCAACTTGTCTAATAAAAAATATTAGTTTTGATATATGGACTGTAATATAGACAACTTTGATATTCAACTTAGATATATGGAACTTGACCTTTTAATAGGCTTGAAAATCTGATAGTATAAACTTAATGTCTAAATAGACTTAAATGTCTTGGAACTCGAATAACTATCTTATTTTGTATCATTTTAGAACCAACCTGAACACAAATTAGCATCCTTAAACTTAGAGACTTTTTACCCCTTGCATATGCTTATCTTACTTATTAAAAACTTAAATTCTACACGAGTCACTTTGAAATAGATAACCTTAGAAATATACAGAAAGTTTGGTTATCATAAAAATCTATAGAGACTTGGGTTGTAGCCCATTGAGCTAACATAACTCATTTTTTAACTGGATCCATGAAGCTCTACAAATAACTAAATTAGTAAATTGATCGAAATAGGAGTTTAAAACATGGTGATACAATATCCTTTATATGCTTGCAATTATGGTAATTATATGTATCATGCATGTATGATATAAAAGTTAGTTTTAATATATCATCAAGCTCTAATTGTTTGGCAAGCTTGTCTAATAACTAGCTTTGTTCTCCTTGTCAACCATGGGTAAGATTATAGGAAAAAGTGATTCTAACTGATATACCTCAAAGCCACTAATAATTGTTCTTTACAAATGCATATAAAAAAACAACCATATAACCTTATGATGGGTTCGCATCCCCTTTAAAATTCTACATTACATGTTTTGAATGAAATAAACATCATTTTAAATACATTCTTCTATTGTTTCAAATTATTCTGTACATAATTTAAGGAAACTCCTTGATTGCTTTCTTTAAGCTTATTAGCATAACCCTTAAGAAGATTGTATTCATCCTTATAACTTCCAAATAGTTGAGTAAGGATAAGTTTTTTGGTCCTTTTACATTTTGCATAACTCATATTAGATTTCAAGTCATCTTTTGCCTCATATATTAATTTATATTTTGTATTCTCTTGAACATTATCTCTAAAATAACTTGCAATAGAGGTAATATTAGCCTTAGAATTCTTATATTATATTACTATTGTGGTCAGTGTTTAATGATTCGATACTCCTTCTCCTTGGGTATCTTAGAGATATGCACAACAAAATGACAACCTTCTTAGCATTTATACCTCAACCTAATATGAATTTTCTTTACCACTTTCAAATCTACCCCATTAGCAACAACAT
Organism: Triadica sebifera; assembly: GCA_023653625.1. Classification (NCBI taxonomy): domain Eukaryota; kingdom Viridiplantae; phylum Streptophyta; class Magnoliopsida; order Malpighiales; family Euphorbiaceae; genus Triadica; species Triadica sebifera. The sequence continues at coordinate 30,444,999 of CM042892.1, read as the reverse complement.
ACACACTCATAATATCCCTTACTTATTTTATATCACCAGAACTCATACATGCCTTAAGAAATTTATAGACCACAACTTTATTATAACTATATATCTTATGGGCAACTTTAATGTCATCTAAGACATCATTGATAAAACTATCATTACTAGTATCAATGCCATTATGTTCAAAGTCACTATCACTATCACTATCCTTATCAAATCCAATGCTTCCATTGGTCCCACTACTTCCATTAGAAGTGTTATGCTTATTAATGTGTGTATTTTTTGTATGGTTTAATTTAGTATTTTTTTATATTAATTTGTGAAGTAATTATGGATCTTAGTGTGGTTTAGGTACTTAGTTATTTCTTTTATATTTTTAAATGATGAAATCGAGATGGAGATAAATTTGAGTGCTTTTGATGCAAAAAAGAAGTTTGAGGTAGCTTAGAAGTCTTGAAGAGGTGGAAAATTGTTCAAGACTGGATTTAGGCTAGTGAGATTGTTGTCACACAAGCAACAAAGTGACACATGAGAGTGGATTTTCAGCAACCAACTCTGTCACATGAGCAATAAAGTGGCACGCAAGAACCAATTACTTGCAACCTAGCAACCCATTCTATCACATGCATAACACCATATTGCATGTGCCATAGGTCTTCCACCAGCATACAATGCGCAAGTGATAATTTAATTCGCGAATGATGCCTAAATTACTGCAGATCCAATTTTAAATTGGAAAAATGGATATTTTGAGAAGTTTAACTTTAATTTTAATTATAAAAAAATAGTAAAAAGAGTTAGATACTAATTAGAACCCTAGTTTAGGTATAAATAAGTTTTTTAGAGAATTTAGGTTAACTTCTAAAACTTGAACACTTTTGACATCATTTGTAACACCATCTTATATAGTTAGGAATAATTCCAACTATATAGGAGAATGTTACCTGCCTATTACCTTTAAATTCGTTGGAATTAGAGTTTCTTCCATTTTGCTTATTATATTTTCATATATTAATTTTTTTTTCATGATAGCAATATGTCATACAATTAATGAATCTATTTGATATGCGGAATTAACAAACCATGACCATATTTTCAAACATAAGTTTGGGCTTTCATTATCCCGATGTTTACAAAATACATATGATCCAAATAAAATTACATGTTCCCAACATAAAAAACATGTAAAACTTTTGAAAACCATAATTATACTCATCACCCATGACATATGGACAAGAACAAAATGCATGTCATGTAAAACACCAACCCTCTGATGTGGATTTACTTTATTTGACTCTGTATGGGCTTACTTCTCTTCCTATCAACTTCTCCCTATAGGCTCCGAACCTTCGTATAGGAAAATACCCACACGCTAAGCAATCTAATGCTTAGTGGTACGTATGTGCATAAATATTCATACATACACTTATGATATGTCATAAAAAATCCATGTTCATATTATCCAATTTTGTATATAAATAATTATAAATAATAACCCATATATCACAGTCCTTTTTATAGCAATATAAAAAAAAGAAATCAATTTATCATATATCAATATGGAATATTGCATACCTAGTTTACTGGTTCAACACATATACATGTCATAATTTACAAAGGTAAATTCATATTCATACCTCATTTATGAATTATATTTTCTTGTTTCATTTACTTGATAACTGATTTTTTTTCCATGTCTTTTTTTAAAATATTTTATATTTTATAGCCCCAAAACTCTAAATACGGACTATTTGGATGCGGGTTGTGAAACAGGAGCGCTCTCACCCGAGCTTAAGCCACCCTGGTCACTATCTGTATCTGCAGTATAAGTGCTCAACCGAGCTTCTCAAGTCAAGAGCACTTTCACCCGAGCTTAAGCCATTTTAACTGAGTAAAATAAATATTTGCATGCATTTAGGATCAAAGGCGCTCTCACCCGAGCTTAAGGCATATTGTCCTTATAATAAAATTTTTCATATGATCATAAATTTCTACGGTACTGTAAACCCCGCAATGGCATGTCATCTATCCTATTTCTAGTCCTAAATTAGAGAATTGAGCTTAATTTATGTTATCATCTTATTGTTTTACATAATTTATCAAAATTCACATATTCATAATAATTTTCGGTTTATATGCCCTATACATATACAAATTTCTTAATCTCATTTGAAACCTCAAACCATAACACATCATATTAATTTAGTCAATACACAATAAGAATTTTAAATATAACTACTATCATATTATTCAAAATTAAAACATATATATATATATATATATATATATATATATATATATATATATATCACCCAATATTTAAAATACCAAATTACTAAATTTTTATTTATGGACAGATTTTTGCCCTAATTTTGGATTGCACCTTTCACCTATTTTTGATTCGAATTTGACCTTATGGTATTCTATGAATTTTTAGATTAATGTCTTATCTTTCATATACAAAAAAAATCATAAAAATCTGAATTTCTAAATAAAGTTATGTCCAAATAACCGTATAGTGCTCAGTAAAAATATGTCAAGTATTTTTCAGAATATTTTTAGGTCCGTGATTTTGTATCAAATTTTAGGTCCAATATAAATCATAACTAGCATTTATACTCTTCATAAATTTTTTGTATCTATGTGTCTATTTTCATTTCCAACTAGATTCATCCCGATCTAAATTCCATAACAAAAGATATAATCAAAATACCATAGAATATTCAGAAAATAACTTCTCAGAATTTTCTGGGTACTTTCAAATCCGAGAATTTTTAGAAATTTTTAGACCAATTTAGATTCAGATGTAGCATTTACACTTTTTATAAAAGTTTTAGGTCTATGTGTCTATTTTTCTTTCCAACTAATTTCATCCTGATCCAAATTCCAGAACAAAAGATATGACCAACATACCATAGAATGTTCAGAAACTAACTACCCAAAATTATTTGGTTACTTCCAAATCCAAGAATTTGTAAAAAATTTTAGACCAACTTTGAATCAGATATAACATTTATACTTTTTATAAAGGTTTTATATCTATGTGTATATTTTTATTTCCAACTGTTTTCATCCCGTTCCAAGTTTCAGAACAAAAAATATAATCAAAATACAATGGAATGTTCAGAAAATAACTATCCAGAATTTTTTGGGTAGTTCAAATCCGAGAATTTGTAGAAATTTTTAGACCAACTTAGAATCAGATATAACATTTACACTCTTTATAAAAGTTTTAGGTATATGTGTCTATTTATATTTCCAACTGATTTCATCCTGATCCAAATTCCAGAACAAAAGATATTGTCAAATACATCGAGACTATTCCAGACGAATTTTAACAAAATCAACAAATATAACAAGTTATTTGTTCACTCTTCCTTCAACATCAAACATCATTGTAATGCAAATAAAATTCACAAAGGAATAAATACGCTCATATATACAAATCTTGACACAATGAAGTCTAAACCTTGACACAATGGAGTCTTAACATTTTCAAACCTTAAGCTATTATAGTTGTTTTAAGTTTTTGGGGAAAGGAAGAGGAAGGAGGAGAAGAAGAAGAAAATGGGTGAAAGAAGAGAGAATTTGTGTATGGAAGAGTGGGAGGGAGGCTAGGGTTCTGAAATTTGGAAGAAAAAGAAGAAAATAACATTTTTATACTCATGGTAAATACCCTATTAGGCCCCCTCTTGTTTTTGCCAAATATCCACTTAAATCCTTGGTTTTTATCTTCTTATTATTAACTTATCCAACATTTCTATTTATTTTATTTAACACACATAACTTAATAAAAATTCACGTATAAATATTTTTATTATATTTTATTTCTAAATTTAGACTCAAATAATTTTAATTACGATCATTAAATATGTTAATTATCCAAGCCTAAATTGACGAGCGTTAAATATCTCTCCCCCTTAAGAAATTTCGTCATCGAAATTTACCTGATTGTTTATGTTGAAAACAACTGGGGATATTGTGCCTTCATCACTTCCTCGCTTTCCCATGTTGCTTCTTTAGTTGAATGATTCCTCTATAACACTTTGACTAATGATACTCATTTATTCCTTAACGCCTTCACTTCAAGAGCCAAGATCTCTGTTGGTTCTTCCTCATATGTTAAATCTGGCCTTACTTCGATGCCCTTGGTTGGAATAATATGAAAAGGATTTGATCGGTACCTCCTCAACATGGAAACATGAAAAACGTTGTGGATCTTGCTCAACTCTGGCGGTAAAGCAAGTCTATAGGCAACTGGTCCAATTCGGTCTAAGATCTCATAAGGTCCAATAAACCTAGGGTAAGACTTGCCATTCTTTCCGAATCTGAGGACCTTTTTCCAAGGGGAAACCTTGATAAACACCTTGTCTCCACTTCATACTCTATGTCTCTCCTTTTGAGATCTGCATATGATTTTTGCCTATCTGAAGGCGTCTTTAACCTTTCTTGTATAATCTTCACCTTTTCTTCTGTTTCTTGCACTAACTCTGGTCCCACTAGCTTTTTCTCACTGAGTTCTATTCAACATAGGGGTGTAAATGAGTCAAGTTACTCGTGAGATACTCGAGATCGATTCGCAAAATACTCGAATTCAACTCGGAGTTAATCGAGTCGAGCCTGACACTGTGTCGACTCGACTCGACTCGATTACACCCCTAATTCCAATACAATGGTGTTCAACACCTTCTACCATAAAGTGCCTCATAAGGAGCCATTTCAATGCTTGACTGATAGCTGCTGTTGTAGGCAAACTCCATCAATGATAGGTATTTGTCCCAACTTCCCTCAAACTCTATTACACAACCCCTCATCATGTCTTCCAAAATCTGAATCACCCTTTCTGATTGTCCATCAGTCTGAGGATGAAAAGCTGTGCTAAAACTAAGCTTGGTACCCAAAGCTCTTTGCAAACTACCCCAAAACTGAAAAGTGAACCTAGGGTCCCTATCTGAAACAATGGAGATTGACACTCCATGAAGTTGTACTATTTCATTTACATAAAACTCCACTAACCTGCTTAATGGGTAGTCCCTTCTGATGGGTAAGAAGTGAGCTGACTTCGTTAATCTATCCACAATCACCCACACATCGTCATATTTTTTTGGTGTCGAAGGCAACCCAATCACAAAATCCATGGTTATTCATTCCCATTTATATTCTGTAATCATGATTGACTGTAACAACCCTGAAGGTATCTGATGTTCTGCCTTGACTTGTTGACATGTCAAGCACCTGGTGGTGAATTCTGTGATGTCATTTTTCATACCTGACCACCAATACTTATTCTTTAAGTCATGATACATCTTGTTACTTCCTGGGTGCATGACATATTTTTGTCTCATGTGCTTCCTTTAAAATCCTCTGTCTCAAATTTTCCACATTAGGTACGCATAATCGACCTTGGTAGTACAAACTATTATCTAAACTAATTGTATAATTAGGTCTCTCCCCCTTATAGACTGACTCAGCTATCTCAACTAACTTGTTATCTTGTTTCTGTGCATCTTTGATTTCTTGGTTGAGAGTTAGACGAGTGTGTAATTCTGCTAAAGTCTTTCGGCTTAATGCATCGGCCACAACATTGGCCTTACCTAGATGGTAGTCGATCACACAATTGTAATCCTTGATCAACTCTAGCCATCTTCTTTGTCTTAAGTTCAATTCCTTTTAGGTAGGAAGATACTTTAAACTCCTGTGGTCGGTGTAAATAAAACACTTTTCCTCGTACAAGTAATGACGCCATATCTTTAAAGCAAAAACAATGGTAGCCAGTTTAAGGTCATGTGTGGGGTAATTCTTCTCATGTGTCTTCATGTGTCTAGAAGCGTAAGCTACTACCTTGCCTTCTTATATCAGTACACACCCAGTCCATTGTGAGAAGCATCGCTATAGATGACATATTCTTTATCAAGGACTGGTTGTGTCAAAATGGGAGCCTCAGTCAACATCTTCTTAAGTCTCTCAAAGCTGTCCTGACATTTCTCTGTCCACTCAAATTTCACATATTTCCTCAGTAATCTATTCAAAGGAGAAGCAATCATTGAAAAGCCTTTAACAAACCTCCTGTAATAATCGGCCAAACTGAGGAAACTCCTGATTTCTGTCACATTACGGGAAGGCTTCCAACTCATAACGACCTCTACTTTGTTGAGATCAACTTTGATGCCATCTGCTGACATAATGTGTCCAAGAAAAGCCACATCATCGAGCCAAAACTCACATTTTGAGAGCTTGGCATAAAACTTCTATTCCTTGAGGGTCTGCAAAACTATCTTCAAATGTTGACCATATTCTTCCTTATTCTTAGAATACACTAAGATATCATCAATAAAAACCACCACAAACAGATCCAAATATAATATGAAGATTCAGTTCATCAAGTCCATAAAGGCTGCTGGAGCATTTGTCAAATCAAAAGGCATCACCAAAAACTCATAATGCCCATATCTGGTTCTAAATGTTGTCTTAACTATGTCCTCTGTCTTAATTTTTAATTGGTGGTACCCTGATCTCAAATCAATCTTAGAGAAAACTCCTGCACCCTTCAACTGATCAAAAAGATCATCAATTCGTGGTAATAGATATATGTTCTTAATAGTCACCTTGTTCAACTGTCTATAATCTATGCACAACCTCATAGACCCATTTTTCTTCTTTACAAACAATACCGATGCACCACATGAAGACACACTTGGTCTGATAAAACCTTTATCTAACAACTCTTGCAGTTGTGCCTTTAATTTCTTCAACTCCGTCGGTGCCATTCTATATGGTGCAACTGATATTGGTGCTATACCTGGAGTGAACTCTATAGAGAATTCAATCTCTCTATCGGGAGGTAGCCCTAATAGGTCATATGGGAACACTTCTGGAAATTCATTCATTATAGGGATATCCTTAAGATCTGGACCTCCCTTCCTAGTATCAATCACGTTAGCCAAGTAGGCCTCACATCCCTTTCTGATCATTCTTTGAGCCTTCATCATAGATATCACTTGAGCAGGTGGTGGAAACCTTTCGCCTTCCACTACTACCTCTTCTAGTTCTGAAGTTTTAAGAACAATTGTCTTAGAACGACAACCCACTACTGCCTTATGTTTAGAAAGCCAATCCATGCCCAAGATAACATCGAACTCGTGGAATGAAAATTCAATCAAATTTGCTAAAAATTCTTTCCCATGCACTATCAAAGGGCAACTTTTGTATACCCAGTTAACAATCACACTGTGGCCTAGAGGATTTGTGACCTCAATCTCATATTCTAGATTCTCGCTCGTCATACTATTTTGACTAGGTGTGCTCATGCATACATGGGAATGTGTAAAACCAGGATCTATTAAAGCACATAAAACTGAGTCATGTAAAGAAAACATACCCATAATCACATCAGTGGCTTTTTGGTCCTCTCTAGCCTTCATAGCATATGTCCTAGCTGGAGTCCTACTGGGTCCCGACCTATTGATTGTCTCTGATACGGCCTGGTTAGGTCCTACTCGACCTCCTCTAGTCTGAGTCTGATTTTGAACCCAAGCTGATCCTACAATTTGTGTAAGTGCACTAATAGTCATCAGAGGGCAATCTCTTTTCACATGGTTCTTGGACCCACATCTAAAACAAGCACATGTGACCAACCAACATTCTTCTCTATGGCTCTTGTGGTAGGTACCATAAATTAGAGTGCTCTCTCGGGTAGCCTGTGTATGTATGCTACCCGGCTGCAGATGTAGCCCTGGAGGGTTGCTCCTCCTGTGTAGTCCACCCGGTGTATAACTCCTATTATGTCCCTGACTCCTTCCATAAGATTGTCCTGGGTAGTATCGATATTTCTTGCCTATAGATTGGGCCACTAGAGTTACTGTCTATCTAAAAGCTTCCTCTGCTATCTTTCTCTTTCTCTTTTCAACACTAACCACAAATGCAATTAGTTGAGTAAAGTTAACATGCTGAAATACAGTCACAAAATCCCCAATCTCTCTATTGAGGCCATCCTCAAATCTTATGTACTTATCTTTCTCACTCATGATAATCTCTGAAGCATACTTACTCAATCGAGTAAACTCTCTCTGATACTCGGTCACTGTCATTTTGCCATGCTTAAGGTTCAAAAACTCCCTCTTTTTCTCATCTATGTAAAATGGAGGAACATATTCTTCCTTGAACTCAGTGATAAAGAATTCCCATGTTAGGCTTTGGAGCCTCTAGTTTCAAAAGAACTGACTTCCACCAGTTATAAGCATCTTCCTGGAGTAGAAATACGACATATCTTGCCTTTTGGTCAGTAGGAACCTCAAGCTCATCAAGGACTATTTCGGTCTTTTCTAACCAATATTCTACTGCAGCAGGATCATCATCTTTCATACCTAGAAAATTTATCGTTCCATACTTATGAAGCTTGTCCATCTGTACTTTCAGTTTCGGTGGTGGAGGTGGAGGAACTAGAGTAGGTTATGGTATAACTCTTGCGATCTATTGCAGCAAACGTGCCATCTACTGCATGAAAGGGTTTTGGTCCTGCTCGGCATGTCCAGGAACCTGTTGGGCTGCGGCTGGTATAGCATTCGGACCCTGAACACTAGCTACATTGGGCTGGTTCGGTGCTCCAATATTAGAAGAACTATTGCTTTCAGTAACTTCATATGCCTGAATTTTCATACTCTCTTCTAATCCTACAAGTCGACAGAGAAGTTGCCCATGTCAGAGTCATATGAGACATACAATGCATGCATAATAAACCTTTAGCCCATTTAGGTCTATGATTACCTAAACCTGGGCTCTGATACCACTAAATGTAACACTATCTTATATAGTTAGGAATAATCCCAACTATATAGGAGAATGTCACCTGCCTATTACCTTAAAATTCGTTTGAATTAAAGTTTTTTCCATTTTAGTTATTATATTTTCATATGTTAATTTTTTTTCATGATAACAATATGTCATACAATTAATGAATCTATTTGATATGCAGAATTAACAAATCATGACCATATTTTCAAACATAAGTTTGGGCTTTCATTATCCCAATATTTACAAAATACATATGTTCCAAATAAAATTACATGTTCCCAACATAAAAAGACATGTAATACTTTTGAAAACCATAATTTTACTCATCACCCATGACATATGGACAGGAACAAAATGCATGTCATGTAAAACACCAACCATCTGATGTGGATTTACTTTATTTGACTCTGTATGGGCTTGCTTCTCTTCCTGTCAACTTCTTCCTATAGGCTCCGAACCTGCGTATGGGAAAACACCCACACGCTAAGCAACCTAATGCTTAGTGGTACATATGTGCATAAATATTCATACATACACTTATGATATGCCATAAAAATTTCATGTTCATATTATCCAATTTTGCATATAAATAATCACAAATAATAATCCATATATCAAAGTCCTTTTTATAGCAATATAAAAAAAAAAGAAATCAATTTATCATATATCAATATAGAATATTGCATACCTAGTTTACTGGTTCAACACATATACATGTCATAATTTACAAAGGTAAATTCATATTCAAACCTCATTTATGAATTCTATTTCCTTGTTTCATTTACCTGATAACTGATTTTTTTCCATATTTCTTTTTTTAAAATATTTTATATTTTATAACCCCAAAACTCTAAATACGGACTATTTGGATGCGTTGTGAAACAAGAGCGTTCTCACCCGAGCTTAAGCCACCCTAGTCACTATCTGTATATGTCTGTATAAGTGCTTAATCGAGCTTTTCAAGTCAAGAGTGCTCTCATCCGAGTTTAAGCTATCTTGACTGAGTAAAATAAATATTTGCATGCATTTAGGATCAAGGACGCTCTCACCCGAGCTTAAGCCACCTTGTTCTTATAATCAAAATTTTCATATCATCATAAATTTCTACAGTACTGTAAACCCCTCAATGACATGTCATCTATTCTATTTCTAGTCCTAAATTAGAGAATTGAGCTTAATTGATGTTATCATCTTATTGTTTTACATAATTCATCAAAATTCAAATATTCATAATAATTTTCAGTTTACATGCCCTATACATATAAAAATTTCTTTATCTCATTTGAAACCTCAAACCACAACACATCATATTAATTTAGTCAATACACAATAAAAATTTTAAATATAACTACTATCATATTATTCAAAATTAAAACATATATATATATATATATATATATATATATATATATATATCACCCAATATTTAAAATATCAAATTACTAAATTTTTATTTCTAGACAGATTTCTGCCCTGATTTTGGATTGCACATTTCACATATTTTTGATTCGAATTGACCTTATGATATTCTATGAATTTTTAGATTAATATCTTATCTTTCATATACAAAAAGAATCATATAAATCTGAATTTTCTAGCTAAAGTTATATCCAAATAACCGTATAGTACTCAGTAAAATATGTCCAATATTTTTCAGAATAGTCTTAAATCCGAGATTTTGTATCAACTTTTAGGTCCAATATAAATCATAACTAGCATTTACACTCTTCATAAACCTTTTGTATATATGTGTCTACTTTCATTTTTAACTAGTTTCATCCCGATCTAAATTCCATAACAAAAGATATAATCAAAATACCATAGAATATTCATAAATTAACTACCCAGAATTTTCTAGGTACTTTCAAATCCGAGAATTTGTAGAAATTGTTAGACCAATTTAGAATCAGATGTAACATTTATACTCTTTATAAAAGTTTTTATTTCTATGTGTCTATTATCATTTCCAACTAATTTCATCCTGATCCAAGTTCCAAAACAAAAGATATAACCAAAATACCATAGAATATTCAGAAAATAACTACCCAAAATTTTCTAGTTACTTCCAAATCTGAGAAATTGTAAAACTTTGTAGACCAACTTAAAATCATATATAGCATTTATACTCTTTATAACAGTTTTAGATCTATGTGTCTATTTTCATTTTCAACGGATTTCATCTCAATCCAAGTTCCAGAACAAAAGATATAATCAAAATACCATAGAATGTTCAGAAAATAACTACCCATAATTTTCTGGGTACTTTTAAATATGAGAATTTGTAAAAAATTTTAGACCAACTTAGAATCAGATATAATATTTATACTCTATAAAAGTTTTAGGTCTATGTGTCTATTTTCATTTTCAACTGATTTCATCCCGATCCAAGTTCCAGAACAAAAGATATTACCAAAATACCATAGAATGTTTAGAAAATAACTACCCAAAATTTTCTGGTTACTTCCAAATATGAGAATTTGTAAAAATTTTTAGACCAACTTAGAATCAGATATAACATTTATACTATTTATAAAAGTTTATATCTGTGTCTATTTTCATTTCCAATTGATTTTATCCCGATCCAAGTTTCAAAATAAAAGATATAATCAAAATACCATATAATGTTCAAAAAATAACTATCCAGAATTTTCTGGGTACTTTCAAATTCGAGAATTTATAGAAAATTTTAGACCAACTTAGAATCAGATATAACATTTATACTTTTATAAAAGTTTTAGTTCTATGTGTCTATTTTCATTTTCAACTGATTTCATCCCGATCCAAGTTCCAGAACAAAAGATATGGTCAAATACATAAAGACTATTCCAGACGAATTTTAACAAAATCAACAAAAACAATAAGTTATTTGTTCACTCTTCCTTCAACATCAAACATCATTGTAACGCAAACAAAATTCACAAAAGAATAAATATGCTTATATGTACAAACCTTGACACAATGAAGTCTTAACCTCTTCAAACCTTAATCTATTATAGTTGTTTTAAGTTTTTGGGGAGAGGAAGAGGAAGGAGAGAAAGAAGAAAATGGGTGAAAGAAGAGAGAATTTGTGTATGGAAGAGTGAAAGGGAGGCTAGAGTTTTGAAATTTGGAAGAAGAAGAAAATAATATTTTTATACTCATGGTAAATACCCTATTAGGCCCCCTCTTGTTTTTGCCAAATATCCACTCAAATCCTTGGTTTTTATCTTATTATTATTAACTTACCCAATATTTCTATTTATTTTATTTAACACACATAACTTAATAAAAATTCACTTATAAATATTTTTATTATATTTTATTTCCAAAATTTAGTCTCAAATAATTTTAATTACGATCATTAAATATATTAATTATCCAAACTTAAATAGACGGACGTTACATCATTCTACACACATAATAATCTTTTGGAATAGAGCAGTGATTTGATTTGATCGAACATTCTATTTTGGATTTGATTTCTTTGGGATTGATTGGATTCTAAAGCTTTGTGAATAGATCACTGTCCAAGGAGATTTTAGATTTGTCAATAAAAAGAGGGAGCTAGATTAGTTTGATATTTGCTTTTGGAAAAATATGTTTAGCTTTAATATTGTTATTAACTTGATCATAGTGATGATAATGCTAGGCTAATTTGTTTATGTGTATTTAGTTAGCTACCTATTTTCTTATGAACTCTTCCAAGTTTAATGAATAAGTGATTGCTTTGTTCTTTTTTAATTGTCCTTCCTTAATTTCAAGTTTTAATAATTGATTGATCACCAATTGTTGGATTTGGAATGAAAATCTTAAGATTGAATTATTAGAAATATCTATCTTTAATTTAACCTAAAAATTAAATTGGATTCTAATTAATTGATTAATTGATTTGTTGAATGGGAAATTAGGTGATCGTCCTTTACATCATCATTTTTGTGCTTAACTGATAAAAATAAGAGAAAATACATATTGGATAGAGAAACTAAACACCTATTCATCATATTGATTACATTAATTAATCTTAGGTTGTATTAAATTAATTTCCAGATTTTAGTTTAATCTAGCTTATTCTTAAAACAAACTTTAAAATTGGCTTAAAGTGTTTAGAATTATTGTGGCTGATTAATTTGGCAATTAATAGGATTTAATCTTAATCTCAGAATGTCTTGCTGAGTGCGTGCTATATTTTTCAGTTCGTATACTTGCGAATAGAATTTGTAATATCAATTACGTCTCTCCTTATTAGCTCCATTTGCCTGTGCACTTAGAGATGGGTTAAATTTTAGTGCTACATCAACATCAACACCAACAACCGTACCAAGATAATTTTCTAACATGCTTTATATATGAGACATGATATTCAATGTGACAATGCATATGGACAAATTAGTATCACTAAGTGCAAATATTCAACTCTTTTAAATCTAGACTAATCAACATTTGCGGTATCCTTCTCCATTCATCCTAATTTATCCCAGCACCATCTCTCTACTACCATCAACAGGTGCAAGAATCATTACTTTACTTAAGTTTGAGAAGTCCAAATCTTTCCTAAATCTATCTCTCATGTCTACATAAGAAAACAAATGAAGAAACATTTGACAACTTCATCTTTCCTCTTTAGAATTTTATCTTATATTTTTCTATTTTACATATTTTTTAGTTGAACACCAAGAATCTTCTTCCTATTTTATTTTTTTATTCATTTCCAATTATAATAATGGTTTTTAGAATAATCTTTCTTTCTGCAATTTTTTTTTATATATTTACTTGTTTAAAAAAAAAGTTTAGAGTCCTATTAATTTCTAAATTTAAATTATCTTTCCTCTTGAAAATTGATCTTATTTTTTATTGTATTTTTTATATGGATATTAGTAATAATATTTCTTCCTTTTTTTCTTTTCCTTTTCTATTTAAATTTTAAAAAATAAATAAGTCTTTTAGTCATATATATATATATATACACACACAAATCAAATTTGTAATTAATCAATTCTTCGAATTCTTTGGCTGACTCCTAAATTAGTCACTTGGTGTCTTTTAAAGATGAAGGACAGATAAGAATAAAGGTTTTTAATCTCGAGGACAAAATGCAGATTCATAAAGAATTTTTTAAGGTGTGATTTCAGCTCTTAATTCTTGATTTTGACTTTAAGAAATTTGATTTGTTGGTTGTTTTATTATCTGTGTTATAGATTTCCTGCAAATGTTTTGGACAGAAAAGGATTGTGATTTTTGATGGATAGAAAGGGGTGTTAAAAGAAAAAGAAAAAGAAAAAGGCTTAATGTCCAAAATGAAACAATAATTTAAGTACTCAATTGTATTTAATTTTTCTATTTAGACGCTGTTTTATTTTAAACCTTTATATCAATTAATTTATTTATGATATATTCTTTTATTGGCTTATCAATATAAACTCGTGTGGGGACCTTGTTTTTTGGATTCTTTTTTGAAATAAACGGTGAGGGACTTAATGTAGACAATTTTTCCAAAAGCAACAAAAGTGAATGTGAACCAAAATGTGAAATGGTGGAAGATATTTCAGATCTAATTTGTCTACCTAACTATTTTTGTATTTTTTTGCCACCTTTTCTGTCTGTTTCTATTTAGCCATGAATTTGTATCTTAAGTGTTCTTTTTCATATTTTCAATTCTCTAATATCATTTTTTTATATACTCTATTATAAATTATAATATTAAGATGGACCTGTAGTTTTATAATTTTGATTGAAGATAGTGTAATATCAGTCTTAAATATACTCAATTTTCCCTATAGGAATAAAAATTAAAAGAAATATAATCAAATTTATTTTCAAAATGGACCAAAAGGAATCTCTTTGGTTGAGGAATTTCTTTTACTAAGATTATACTTGCGAAGGAAAAGAGAAAAACCATACGTATTCCAAGTTTTAAATATTTCTATTAATATAAATGACAAAACTTATATTTCAAATTTAAATTTTTAATTATTCGTCAAAGTTCAAAGGGAATCTTAAAGAATTTGGAAAACTAAACAACTTTCAATTTCATATCCATAACTTGACCCACTTTTTGTTAAAGCAAAATATATATGCATCATCTCCATTTCTCCCTCCTCACCTCTTCAAAGATGGAGACAGTAAAATGGATTGCCATTATAACAATTTGTGCAACTCTGCTCTTTCTAACAATAGAATCATTCCCGAATGATGAAAAAATTGTCATTTTTCCTGGCCAACCAAAAGTCAGTTTCAAGCAATATGGCGGGTACGTAACCATTGATGGAAAGGAGAAGAGAGCTCTTTTCTACTACTTTGTTGAAGCAGAAACAGACCCATTTTCAAAGCCTCTGGTTCTCTGGTTAAATGGAGGTATTTCACTTCCCTCTTGTTCTCATTCACTAAACATATAAAGATATTAATCTTTTTACTTCTAAATGGTCTAAGATGATCATATCCTACCTGGGTTTTGTAGGGCCTGGTTGTTCTTCCATTGGAGCAGGAGCCTTCTGTGAGCATGGACCTTTTAAACCAAGTGGAGACATTCTGATTAAAAATGATTATAGCTGGAATAAAGGTAACCCATTAAAGTTCATGCTTTCATAGCTATTTATTGTTCTTTAATGATTCATATTCTTAATTTGTTTTTTCAATTTTTCCTCTTATACAGTAGCAAATATGATATACTTGGAATCACCTGCTGGAGTTGGCTTCTCTTACTCTGCCAATCAAACCTTCTACACTTCTGTAAATGACGAGATTACAGGTTTCTGATTATAAGTTAATTATTGCATCAAGATCATCTAAATGCATATATTGATTACATATTTATATGTAATTTGGGATTGTTTTAGTTCTCCATTTTTCTGTTTGATATTGGAAATTTCGATGTTCAACTGATAAAATGGCCAAATTCTTGTCACAGCACAAGATAATCTTGCATTTCTTGAAGGCTGGTTTACCCAATTCCCTGAATACAAAGATGCAGATTTCTTCATAACAGGAGAGAGCTATGCAGGTAGGATAATCTTTCAACTCTATAAAATCTAAATGTGTTTGTTTGGCATTAGGAATATTTGCAAAAAGCAGTCAAATTCTTTTGGAGCTTTCAGAACAGAAATATGTTAAATCTATCTCAAGGACAACTTTGCTCCCCATCATAAAAAAAAAAAAAAAACAATCCAAGAAGGTGCCTTCTTTTTACCCCAAAAGGTATATATAACAACAATGTCAAAAAATACAGCTGTGTAGTTGTTAACTTGCGGGTCTGTTTATTTTTGGCTTACCAACTTCAAGAATTTAATGCAACCGAAACTAGAAAAGGATTCAGAGAAAAAAAGAAAATACTAAAAAAGCTCGTACATCTTATCAGGTCACTATGTCCCTCAACTTGCACAGCTCATTATCGAGTCGAAAGCTAAAATTCAACTGAAAGGAATAGCAGTGAGTAGCATAAATTTTCTCTGTGATATCACTACTCAGAAAGCACAGGGTGGCCATTGACCAAGCATTCACCATGTGTTTGTGCTTTCTGATTTTTCTTTTCCCTTTACTATGTAGATATTCAAGGTTTAGCATTAACATTAGTTCAATTTTGATGGCTACAGATAGGAAATCCTCTTTTAGAGTTCGGCACAGATTTCAATTCAAGAGCTGAGTACTTATGGTCACATGGGTTGATTTCTGACACAACATATGATATTTTTACCACAAGTTGTAACTTTTCTCAAATCAGGAGACAGTACCAAACTAGTGGCTCTCTCTCCCCTGCTTGCTCTAGGGTGAATAGCCAAGTCTCAAGAGAAGTTGGTAAATATGTTAACACCTACGACATTACTCTCGATGTTTGCCTATCATCGATCCAATCACAGTCCCATGTGTTGAATCAATTGGTACTCTTTGTTGCCATTGTCCTCTTCTTAGCCTTATTCATAATTAAATTGTGCTTACGTTAAAACTGTGCTTGAGCAGGAATACATAGGGCAAATTGATGTATGTGTTGAAGATGAAACGATGAAGTACTTGAACAGAAAAGATGTACAAGAAGCTCTCCATGCTCGGCTTGTTGGAGTTGATAACTGGACTATATGCAGCGAGTAATTTTCTGGCCTTAATGATTCTAATAAGATTAAAACATTCTGATTAGTCGCCTTTATGTATATAGATTCCTTATTCATTGTTAGCAGCAAACCAAGATAAAATGCCTTTGTTTCTCTTTTTGATGACAGTCTGCTAAGATACAATATGCAAAATTTAGAGATACCCACCATACCAGTTCTGCAAAAGCTTATCAGCTCAGGCATTCGGATTTTAGTTTACAGGTAAAATGAGTAGCATACAGCAGAATGTTATCATATGTCAAAACTGTGGCATAATACTAACACATTAAAGTTTCTCCAGTGGAGACCAAGATGCAGTCATTCCACTGACCGGTACAAGGACATTGGTGAATCGATTGGCAAAGGAATTGGGGCTTAACACGACTGTTCCTTATCGAGCCTGGTTTGAGGGAAAGCAGGTGAGGCGAAATTTCATGAATGTGACTTTGTAAGGAAACCGTGAAGGTGAAGATTAATCATTCATTTATTCTTCAGGTTGCTGGATGGACACAAGTGTATGATGATATCTTATCATTTGCCACTGTTAGAGGTGCATCTCATGAAGCTCCATTTTCACAGCCAGAAAGATCTCTTGTGCTATTTAGTGCTTTTTTGCGAGGGAAGCAACTGCCAGAAATATTTTTTGATAAGAAAATTGGTTGAATGATCAATTTAGATCAGTGTTACTAGTAATCAATTCAGTAATATTCATAATAATATTGTATTTGCATACAATTTTATTGTGATGATATCTAAATTACTGCAAGATTACCGTATAATTGTAGACAAATTACCATTATCTTCATAGATAATTAATCTTCATTGAAATTTTCATTATGGTCTTACAAATTCAGGTCATTGACAGTGACCCATTATTTTTCATTTGCAGTTTTTGCATCTGCTGTTTTTTTTTTCTATGTTCCACCATTATTCTTTTCAACATGTTTTAGAGTAATTGAAAGACGTAATAGATATAGATGCCTTTTTAATTTTCTTTGTTCTATTTCATTTTTTAATTGAATTGTTATGCTGACCAAAATTTTATTTTATGATATTAAAGAACGTGCGAAGATTTTCAATTAATCTTCAAATTTTGAATTTATAAGAATGGTTATTTTCTTTTCCTTGAACAAATTATATATGTTGCATTTTTTAATTGGATATCTTTTGATTTTAACTTCATTTATATCTTTTTGTTGGTTAATCACCTTATATATTGAAAGAATCATGAAGATTCAAACTCAAGGCCAAGAAATTGTTGATACAGAGCAAGAGAAAAATATTAATCAAAGAAATAATTTTATTTTTTTTACAAAAAAGTTTGATCGGGATCATTTAAACTCAAAATCTCACAAACTTATTTAATTGTCAAAGTTTGATCGGGATCATTTTTACATTTATAGTTATTGACGTAACTTGTCAAATGAATCTATATTTTCTTAATCTATGATGAAACTTATTTAATTGTCCAAATAGCTGGCAGTTTGTCTTTTTACAGCACATTACCTGGATGGTAATGTACTATTTCTTCATTTTAATAGTGAACTCTACTTTTGATTCATTTACATTATTCTACTTTGTTGGTATGCTGACTTGAAGAGTAACATATTGATGAATCCAACTGAATCTTAATTCTAATTAAACTTGTTAATGAGAAATAGGTTATCATGGCAGGTTGATGAATCTCAATTTGTTGTTCTAATAAATACCTTAAATCAAGTGATAGTATTAGAATCCATCTTCAAAGTAAAATAAAATAAATTAATATAGTTTTTCTCTTCTAAGAGTATAAAAAGCCATCTATTGAGATCACAAATGATGACAATTCATGGATGAATTGTATATTTAGATATCAAGATTCAAATGATACCACTTCGTGTGAGGAGTTGCATTTCAAAATACACGACGCAATAAAAAGACCTATTTCGTAGCTAAATGGAACTAGGATAAGTTTCTAGTTAGATCACCTGACAATTTTAGTAATGATCTACTGAAATTATAGACTCTATATGGAGTAAAAGCTAAGTTAGATTTAAATGATTGCAACACTATCATAAAAATTGCGCATAAACCTACATAAATGAAATGATAAGGATGCAAGAAAATTCAATGCTCTTAACACCATTTAATTCCTCTCAAGGAGTGTACGAATGGTTGGTCATGTCATAAGGGCAAAAAGGATGATGCTTTTAAAGCATTAAAATAGTTTGTTTTGTTCATATAAACGATGTGTTAGTTTTTAGTCAAACTGAACTAGAAAACATGAGTCACCTTAAATAAGTGACTGATATTTTCAAAAAGGAAGGTATGATTCTATGTAAAAAAAGATAGAATAGGTTTAAGGAAATAGTAAAATTTTTAAGGTTATAAATGGCCAAGAAAAAATTTGGCTACAGAGTCATATACCTGAAAAAAATTACTCAATTTTCTAATAAATTGGAAGACAAAAAACAAGTACATAGGTTTTTTGTAGTTACTAATTATGCTAGAAAATTTGTAGAAAACATCTTTCAATAGTGAAGGAGGATAGTAAAGAAAACATTTACTAAAATTCCTTAGTATTGGGCTAATGAAAATACTTAAGTCATAATTTAAATAAAAGAAAAATAAAAAATTTATCTTATTTGAATTTATCTAAATGAATCATGGAGACAAATGTTTTAGATGAAAGTTGGGATACTGTTTTAAAATTGAAGGAAAAAAATCTAAATCTATCTACAATTATTGGTTTGGAACCTTTTAAGGGCACAAAATTTTGAACCATCCAATTCATGAAAAAAATAGCTACAAAAAAATTATATTAAAACTTTTTATATATTTTTAGCACAAAAAGGTTTTGTTCTTAGAAAAAATTCAACCTATGTCAAAAGGTTTATGAATACGAACTTCAAGGAGGCTAGACAGTCTAGACTATTGAAGTTGCAAAAGTGGTTTCGCTTTTTTAGATTTGACATTAAATATAGGAAAAAATCAAAAAACCACTATGTGGTTTTACAATTTGATAACTTTAAGTATTTTTTTTCTTGGCAAAAAGGGTTTTGTGGATGAGACCATTAACAAAATAAAATTCCAAATCATTACGACGTTAAAATAATCTGAAGTAGTAGGACAATCTTTCCTACATGTAAACCAATCTTCATTCTTTTTCATATATGTTCAATGAACAAAAAAAGATATTTAAAAACAAAATTTCTGAGTTTCTTTTGCCAAAAACCTCCAACTTTTTGTAACCTATCTCAACTTTCCAAACAACCATAAACTACAAATTCATTGTCAAAATTGAAAGAAAAAAGCTTGCATGGAAAGGAAAAACAAATTGAATCAAGCAGTAGAAGGCTCAAACAAGTTTAGAATGTGCCATTGTTAGTGCATTCAGAAGTTGATAAAGATGTAATTGACCTTGGGTAAGTTTTAGAAATCCATTTAATTTTTTTAATAATCATTTAACACTTATAATTTCTAAAATGATTTGGGTTCTATGGTGTGGGTTAGGGTTTTCAATAGGATTTTGTTATAGTGTAAAATTTGTGACATTTTTTAAGTTTATGAATAATTATTCTACTTAATTGGCAGAGTGATAATGCTTCGTTGTGTGGAAATCCAAATCCACTATGGAAGGCAAAGGAATAAGGTAAATGAAGATCGTTGAATTTATGAAAGGGATTCAACAGACACAATTCTTCAGGATATATATTACCTATCATGCCATCACCTTGTTCAAATTAGTTGGAGTTTAGGATAAAATGGTGTTCACATGTGGTTCAAAATTCTAGGATTATCTGACACAATTAGCTTAGAAAATATTGTAGATAACAAAAATATTGACAATATACTTGATTACACCAAAGGTGTAGTATCCACTCAGCTAATCATGATTACTTTTGACTAAACAGACATGTGCTACTGGATAACCATTTAAAAAAAAATGTGCAGATAAAAACTCTTTTTCTTTTTCCTTTGTAAACCCTTAGTCAAATCATAATACCAAAGTAAAACTTAACATATAAAAATCATACATCAATGCATAACCTTGATCCCTAAGGCTCCCTTATGATATATATATAAACTTGGCCTCAATTGACCCATGGTTTGCAAAATAATAACTTTTTTTTATAAATAAATGTTCTTTAACAAAAAGGCTTATACAAAAATATAAACCCTAAAATCATGTCATGTGCAAAAAAAAAGAAGCCGACATGCAACACTGACTCTCAATATGGGCGTTTCTCTTCAAGTCAACTCCTACTATCCCTTAGGCACCGACCCTGCGTATAGAAAATGTACAAACTAAGCTACTGAAAGCTTAATGGTATGTATAGACATAAAAATTTAGGTATAAAACCATACAAATCATATCATGGCACATTATGCATGTTCATATTATAATATCATAACTATTATCCTAATGCATGACAATATAATCACCATATCTTATATCAATAATCATACATAGCAAGCATTCATATATAAAATATGTTCACTAAAACCTTACTTTTTTCCTTTAATTCATTTTTTTTTTGCTCATGACTTATCATTTCCAAATAATGTTTCTTTTTAGTTTATTACTTTACCCAAAACTTTAAGCTGGACTATCCAAATGAGAGTTATGGAATAGATGCGCTCAAGCTCGAGCTTTAGCCTTCCTGTCCATTAACTGTGAATGCTCAACTAAGCTCCTTAAGTCAAGGATGCTCTTACCTGAGCTTTGGCCACCTTGACCGAGTATAAACCAGGAACAAGTGCGCTCTTTGAGCTTCAGCTGCCTTATCCTATGAAACCGAATACCTAAAGCATTCTAATATGAGCTTCAGCTATCAAGACTTCATATAAAGAATATTCTACAGTATTGTAACCCCCTCAATGTCATGCCATATCTCATAGGCCAAATCCTAGATTAGAGAAAATGACATTTTCGGTTCTTATAAATTATTTACTTGTTCACAAACACATAACACTATTATATTACTTATTATGCATCATCACATATACCATACTCTTAAGCATTTACCATACTAATAGGTCCTTTACATATAATTATCTACATATCAATCACCAATCATAAGTTGCATATGTAGAGTCACAAATAGTTCACGGGCATGAACTACATGTTCATGGTTGTAAAGGCCATTCATGGGTACCCCCTTACATATGAAAGAAATCATGACCATTCACTTGAAAGCTTTTGTCCCTAAACACACATAATTTATAGTTGTGACTATATGTTCATGGGTGAATGCACCTAATATATCAACCCTAAAAATCGGGCATTACATTTCTTTCCCCTTTAAAGAAATTTCATGCTCGAAATTTACTTGGGTTTTTGATTTGGACAACTAGGGAATATGTAACAAATAAGAGAAAATGTACCATCAATAGCATTTGCTAGCTCTGGTTATTCTATGACCTTCATGTTGTAGGCTCTTGCTGGCATTCTACTCAATCTTGGACTATTCACCATCTCGAAAATGGCTTGGCTATCTCTGTTCCTAGCTTGTTACTGACCCTGGCCTTGTGTTGGCACTAATCCTTTAGTCTGTGTAGGAGCCTTTCAAGATTGCCTTGGGCCTCATATCTGAAGAAAGTTTCTGATGCCAAATGACACTCTCCTCGATGGAATCTACGACATGTCTCATATAGAGGTAAACTAACTCTAGCCAATTGAGCACTGGCAGTGGCAGATGTAGCTCTTGAGAGTGGTCCCCTCCTGAAAAAACTAGATTGGAAATGGCTCTATCCCAATCCTCTGCTCTGTGAGTGCCCTAAGTAGAAACAACCTTTATCTCCTAAACTCTAAACCATTAAAGCTGCTGGCTTTCTAGGAGCTTCCTCAATTCTTTTTCTCTCTCTTCTCCATACTAATGGCTGATGATACTAGTTTTGAGAAACTCACATACTATAGAGCTGTCACGAAATCCCTAAACTCCTTATTAAGGCCATATTGGAATCCACAACACTTGTCAATCTCATTCATAATCAATTTGGATGCATATTTACTCAGGTGAGTAAATTCTCTCTAGTACCTGGTAACCATCATCTGTCCCTATTTGAGGTTCAAGAACTCCCTCATCTTCTCATTAATGTAATCTCTGGGGATGTACTATTCCTTGAATTCGACCATAAAGAACTCTTATGTCAATGTTTGAGGGACCTTTAGCTTTAATAGAACTGTCTTCCACCAGTCATAAGCATATTTCTATAGAAGAGATACAACATATCTAGCTCTATGCTTCTTAGTACACTCTGGCTCGTAAAAGATCCTCTTAGTCTTCTCTAACCAATATTCGGCTATAGTTAGGTCATCCTCACCCTTGCTAGGAAAATCCATAATTGCATACTTTTGAAGTTAGTCAATCCGAACCTTGGGTCATTCTTGTGGTGGAAACAGTGGAGATGGAGCAGCTTGTGGTACTGCTTGAGCAAATATCTCTAAAAGAGTTGCAAGATTTTATATCAATGAATCCTAAGCCTGACCTGCTAAATCTGACCATTGGCTGCTGTGGATGGACTAGAACAACATATGGACCATGTAAACTCATAACAATGGACTGGTCCTAAGCCCCAACATTTAGAGGACTATTGCTTTCAGCAACATCATATGGTTCTATCCCCATTTACCCTCACTCTAAATCCATAAGTTGATAGAGAAGTAACCTATGTCAAAGTCAGATGAGATGTACTATGCATGCATAATAAACCCTTTTTACTCCACTTAGGTTTAGAAATGCCTAAATCTAAGTTTTGATACAAAAAAAGTAACATATACTCGACTAATCAGGATTACTCCCAACTAAAGGCACTAGTGTTAATAAATAACCATTTTAGAAAAACATGTGCAAATAAAATGTCTTTTCCTTTTTCCTTTGTAAAACCTTCTTTCAAATCAAAATACCAAAGTAAAACTTAACATATAAAAACCATACATCAATGTATAATCTTGATCCCTAAGGATCCCTTTTGATATATATAAACTTGGCCTCAATTAGCCCATTATTTGTAAAATAATAACTTTTATATAAATGTTTTTTTAACAAAAAGGCTTACAAAAACATAAACCCCAAAATCATGTCTTTACAAAAAATGAAGATGACTTGTAACACTGACTCTCAATATGGGCGCTTCTTCTCTTCAAGTCAACTTCTATTATCCTATAGGCTTTGAATTTGCATGCAGGATACCCACACACTAAGTTACTGAAAATTTAGTGGTATATGTAGGCATGAAAATTTAGGCATACAACCATACAAATCACATCATGACACATTATGCATGTCTATGTTTTAAATATCATAACTATTATCCTAATATATGACAATATAATCATCATATCTTAGAAGGATGTTATCTTCAAACATCCATAGGGGACCAACTTTTATGTGTAGTTGGAAGGGATGGGAATGAAAATATGTTCTCAATTGCAATAACATGTGTTGATGTAGAGGATAAAGAATCATGGATATGATTTATATCCACACTATTTGATGATTATGGTAGGCCTGATGTGTAATGCCCACTAATAAGTCTAAGTAAGAATAAGTATGTGATATACATAGGAAACACATGATAGACATCAAAATTTAAATAGATAAAATAAATGACTAAATTAAAAATTAAAATAAATTAAATTAATTGACATGATAAATTTGATTAAATTAGACTACATAATGAAATTGTACTTTTGGCAAAAAAATTAAAGGGATTAGATATAAGTAAATGTGTGAAAATAATAATAATAATAATAATAATAATAATAATAATAATAATAATAATAATAATAATAATAATAATAATAAAGTTAAAAAAAAGAAAAAAAAGAAAGGCAGCAAAAAAAAAAGAAGAAGAAAATTGGGAGAAGGGGGGCTGAAGTCAATTAAGACTTCATTTGCCTCATTTTATCCTAACTTCTACACTCTTCCTCTTATCATCATCATCCATTTCCTTCCTCTCAATAACAGCCCCAATTCTTCATGATTTCACTTAAGATTTGCATCAAAACCACTCCAAATAAATATGTTCTTAGTAAGTAATCTTTTTTCCATTGTTATTGTATTACTTAGAGCTTTTAGGGGTATGTTAAAGCAGTAAATTTTGATCTATTTTTTATTACTTTATGAACCGAATTTAGAGAAGTGTCAAATATAAAAGTTGTTCATATATGTGTTTTTTATATGAATATCAAAATTCATGGAATTATTTTGAGTATATGAAAAGAAATTCTTGTTTGAATGAGACTGGTTTAGGGAGACATGTTAACAGAATAACCTACGATTTTTACTTAATTTGATCATCTTAATGGTTGAATATAATATTTTGTAAAACATACAAGTTGTGGATATATGTGTGATACATGTCGCTGCAAAATGTTGTAGAAATATCTCTTGTGTAGGTTGAGTTATAGTGAAATGAATCATGACTGTTCTTTGATTGAGATGGTTCTACATACCTTAGAGCTCTGGTAATTTTGTCATTATATTTGACCCATTTTTAGATTGAATTAGCCAAAGTTTAAAACATGTAAGTTTTATTTCTATATCTTATCTAAGTTTTTGTGAAATAATTATCTAAAAATGTTGTTTATTTTGTGAGTTATGACCTTAACAAGTGAACTAGTCAGGTTGTTATTTTATTCCGAACTAGTTATAAATCCTCTAGTATTTGAGAATCTTAGAGGCCGAATCTGGACATATAGTAAACATAAAAAATGTTTCAAATTAACTTATCTATATAAAAATTTTCATAATAATTTAATATACACGGTGAAAGATATAAATATTTAAATATAGCACCTTAAAACTGCCTAAGGGTAGAAAATAAAGTAATATTTAAAATTACACTAAAAATCATGTAATGGTTCAAAAATTCTGAAATTTTAGTATGCTATAGTTCTACATGTTAAATTTAATTAAAAATAAGAATCATATAAATTGGATGAGTGTAGAAAAAGTTATAGAGTTAATAGTCCTCAAAGGTCATATGACCGTTGAGGAGAAATTTTAGTTATTTATTTAAACTATAATAAAAATAAGTATTTTAATAAGGTATTAATCAATTATATTTTTATATTAGGCCCTTAACAAGAGGAAGAGCACCAAAGTATACAAGCTCCAAATTTTAGATTTTGAAAAAACTCCATTGAGGTTTGTACATATATGCATTTTAGTTTACCATATTGCATGCTTGTGTGTTAATTGAATAAGTTGCGTATTTGAGTAATATATTAAAATATGTAAATATGAAATGGCTGACAAGAGATAAGATGACCTGCTATGAAATATAAATGAGGAAAAAAAAATGTAGGTGACATATAAAATATGATAAATAAGATGTTAAAGAATATATGTATTTGGTATGAAAAGAGAGGTCATATAGCATATTTGGATTCATAATGGTATTATAAATTCTGGTTATGTATTAAAAGATTTGTTAACTTTGATTGTATGGAAAACTAATTAAACTACGTCGATATTACTTAAATGGTTATATATAATGAAATATCATATGATTATATGATTTTAAAATTTTATAATCATATTTTCATTATAAACATAGAGGGAACATTGATTCCAGCAAATTAATATATAAGGAAAATAAATAAGTAGTAACCTTAATTGCCCAATTTTCAACCTATGGACTAATTAGGGATAGATGGTGCACCATTGCGAGGGCATTACGATACAGATATTGATATGGTTTAGGAACATGTGGTGTTAGCTCCGAGAGCACCCCTGTCCTAATTGTATACATATTTGCAACAAATTCTTATCATAATCTTATCTATCTATTTTGAGACATCTTTGACCAATAACTAAACATTTTACTTTTCATTGATATATTACCTTATGTCTAGTACATTCTTTGAGATTCTCCAGTCCCCACTTTCATTGTAGAAGCGACAACGAATCCTTGCAAAGATCTTTCAACATTAATAGAACTATCTCCCAGGTCTATGAATTTTGTGATTTTTTGTCTATACTGAACTATTGTCTCATGCCATGAGAACTAATTCGCTCTCGGTAGCGTACCTTATGTTGGAATAACATCCAAATGTGTTAATTGGAATTCTTCTTTTGCATCACAATTCATAAATTCCCATATACTTTTATTCACTCATGGTACTATACTCTAGAATGGTTCACATATCATATCCACTAATTTTAGGCTCTAAGTCGCACGTGTCGTGAAATCGACTCGCCAGACTAACTAAAGTCTAAATTCATATTTTGACTAGAGAAAGGATAAAATAATGGTAAATAATTTATGGAAGTGATTAAAAAGTACCCAATGATTGAAAAAGTGATAAATGACTTAATTGCAAAAGTAAAAAAGTTTTGGGAAAATTTTCAAAATTGGCAAAATTTATGGACCATATTGGATATTTGATACTTAACTAAAATTAAACACATCTTTAATTAGTGCTAGGCGTCCATGCATAAAATAGAATAGGAGAATTACAAATTAAAGGGATTAACATGTTAATTGGTATAAAAATCTTAAGAAAGGTCAAAGGGACACCCATTATTTAAACTTTTTCCTTCTTCCCTTATTTATTCTCCTTTTTTTTATCCCTATTTTATATAGAATTTTCTACATATTAGAACCTATACACATTTATTACACCTTCATAACCAAAGCTTAAACCTTAGAGAGAGAAAGTGAGGAATTGAGAGAATGGCTTTTCATGCATGAAAGACCTAGAGGAAGCTAAAAGAGGACCAAAAGAGTTGAAAAAAGATTGGAAGAGAGAAACCTCCCTCTAATTTGGCTATGAATGGAGTTTGATGGAAATAAGTATTTCTTATTCATTCTCTCACTTCTTTCTAATTAAAAAAACATGTTTTAGAGCTCTTAAAAAGCTTATATTTGTGAGATATGACCTATATGAAAATGATGCTTTTTAGGAGATTTAATGGAGTAAAAAATGATAAAAAGTGTTTGGATGAAATAAGTTGAGTTTGGAGAGATTAAAATGGCCAAAATCTTTAATTGTGTGAAGAGATAATTTAGGGTTTAAGGTTTAAAGAGAGAGAAAGTTGTGCGATGTTTTAGAGTTATGAAAGAAAGTATTTTGATGAGTTTTGTTTATGATAGGTACTCCTTTGGGAGGAAAACAAAGGCAAGAGATGAAGAAAGAAACAAAGGAAAGGAAAATGAGGCCTAAAGGCCAAAAGTGAATATGGAATAGGTATGTACATGGTTCTAATGCCATAACCTATAGTTTTTTTTTTTGTAAAATTGTATGTTTGACAATGAGATTGCATGTTATTAATTTAATTAAATATGTCTGATGCCATGTTGGTAGGATTAAATAGTGAAAAATGTGATATTAAGTATTGAATATAAGGAAAACATAGAGTTAAGGGAAGATTGAAAAAAATGGTGGAATGAATGCTTGAATTTGAGGTGCAAAATGCATGTTGAATCATGAATACATGTCTTTTATGTCTTGGGATTGTATTGCATTGTTTTGGTATGCCTTAGAGGGAAATTAGAGTTGGAAAGTGGTTTTTTGACACTATTCACGGGGTGTGAACTTTGCTTGAAAAGTTACTATTCGTTTCAAATTTATTAACAACTTGGAGCAAAACAAAGGTCATGGGTGTGACATAATTGTCATAGCCATGAAACAATTTTAGAACAGTTCAAGAGTTGTGAACAATCATTCATAATCATGAAACAACTTGGCACAACCTTATCACGATCGTGAATGCTCTGTTTTGAGTAGAAAGTTATTAATGAAAAGATAAATGTTAAATTAAAATACATGCTCAAATATGAAAGATACATGTCTAAATGCATGGAATATATATGTATATATGATTGTACCAAAAATATATGTTGATATAAGAGAATGCAAAAGATCTATTTAAGCCCAATTTATGTACCTATCCTATACTAGAATGGGTAAACAAGTTGGCTTGTCAATTAAAAATGATAGGTTGTAAACCTGTAGACCATTGTGCTTGCTATAGGCAATTTATTGCCTCATTATCTTGGACATATGATGTCCAATATCATATGGCGCCCATTCACATACCTTTTTTCTATCTTCCAGTGTCTGGTATAGGTATTTTAGGCATATAAAAGAGAATAAAGAAAGTGAAATGCAAAGGAAATAAAGATATCTGAAAACAAAATAGGATGATAATTGATGTAAAGATTCTTGAATGTGTGTGAATATACATATATTGTTTGAAAACAGAGCTATACATAAGTATTAAGAATATGAAGAAAATAAGTGGAATGAAGTATAAAAGGTATGTAATACTTGGAAACATGGAATAATTAAAAGAGGAAGATTAGTACATATGGAAAAATACATAAAATATGTCATAAATGCGTGATTATAATTTGGTATAATAATAGTGATGATATTAAGCAACGATAAATGGAATTAATAAGAAAAGATCGATGAGTTTAAGAACATAACATGTATGAAAAACAGACAAAGGTGCATGTGTAAGTAAAACTAGAATGATCATGAATGACTCAAAAAGATACTAATTAAATAAATTCTAGTTTTATATGTAAATGCACTCCTTATGCTTAGCCTATAGTATATTGTCTGTTTGCATGCACCATTAAGCATTTATGTTTAGCATGAGAGATGTTTATTTCTCCGTGTTAAAAGTTGTAGCAGAATCTAAAGGTTAGATGGTACATAAGAACAATAACTAGTGGGAATCCAAATTGTTGAACCTTGAGTGGTATTTCCATAATTTTGATGATAAAAAATAATTAAGCAATAAGGAATTTAACCACATTTTATGTTCTCAGTGTATTAGACATGTTACATATTCCTAAGACTATGAAGCAAGTTGATTGAAGTTGTTTGAAGTTCAAAAGAAAGAAAATCAGCAATGGTTCACCCCCGTGAATCTAATATTCACGACTGTGAACATTATCACATTCATGTGGAAGAATTACCACAATCGTGAAATACACCTTTCACACCCGTGACTCATGGGTAACAGTCCATGAGATAGTTAGTGCTAATGATTGTTCGTTCAAATATTCATGGCAGTGAAACATTGGACTACCTGTGAAGCTTGATTAAGTCATGCCCGTGAAAAAATATGTCATGCTCGTGAAAGTCTTCTCATTTCTAGATAGAACCATTCACATTCAACTTCAACACTTCATTCACGGTTATGAAGAATAGTCACACCCGTGCACCTGGAAAGAGAAAGTTGTCAAACGTGAATGGAAAATTTGTTGAACAGATATTTTTGCATTAAATGACTCTCAAACGACTATTTTTGTTAGAGAAAGTATAAATACAACATATTTATGACTTCCAAAGGTTAGAGAACAAGTGAAAAATGTGTATTCTATTTTCTAATCTTATATAGTCTTGTGCATTTAATTATTTTCACCATTCTTATTGTAAGAATAATAATTGTTCAGAATTGTTGAGCCTTTTGGTTGGTGAGTGTTTCATTCTTGTAATCAATTACTCAAAAGTGAGTTTGAGTGAGTTGGGTTATGAGTGAAATATTTGTAAAGGTTTTTTTGTGTGAGCCATTAAAATACAAAGATTTGGTTGTCTTGTTAACCATTAAAACATAAGAAATTTTCTGGGTTAGGTGTTAGCTAAGAAAGAAACACCATAGTTGGGAGTGAGCTAGGAAAAAATCCATTTGTAACACTTTGAGTGTTAATGAAATATCCAATTAAGATTGGAGAGAAGAGTAGGGTTTATTAATATTTGAACCTCTATAAATCTTGTGTGTTAAATCATCTCTCTCTCATAAATTATTTTTTGGTAAAATTGCATTAAGTAAAATTTTAATTACTAACTAATTCAACCCTCATTCTTATTATTGTTTTGGGCAATAATTGGTATTAAAGCGGATCTAACATTCAAAGTCTAACAAGCTCTAGCAAAGATTGAATTATGGCCAATAAAAGATTTCACAATCTCAAGCCTTTCTTTTGTAGAGCAAATTATGCAAATTGGAAATTAAAGATGAAAATCTATCTTGATAGTGAAGGAGTATATGTTTGGGACACTATTCGAAAGGAATGGACACCTCAAATAAGAAGGAATGCTGAAGGAGAAGATGAGATCGTTCCAAGATATGATTAGACCAAGCCCTAAAAGAGAGCTAATAGCAAAAACAAGAAAGACATGATCATTCTAATAAGCTCTCTATCTCTTGAAGAGTGTGGTAGAATCCAATATTATCCAACTACTTACTCCATTTGGAAAACATTGGAAAACTACCATGAAGGCATGAAACAAGTAAAGTCCAAGAAGGTTCAAATTTTTATTACCGAATGTGAACTCTTTAAGATAAAGTCCAATGAGACCATAACCGAAATGACCAATCGACCTTTTGCTATTGTTAATGGCATGAGAAAGCTTGGAAAACACTATAACTTGGAAGATATAAATAACAAGATTCTAAAGAGTCTTCATATGAAAGATTATGGCTCAAAGGTTGTAGGTATTAAGGAAGCCAATGAAAACTTAAGCGCAATTCCTACCGATGTACTTATTGGCAAGCTTCTCACTCATGAGATGACTCTAGTAAGAGAAAAAGAGCTATAAGGAGAAAAAGAGCTATAAGGAGAAAAAGAGAAGAGAAAACCTCTAACATTTAAAGATTCAACTTTAATGCCTATAGATGAAGATTTTCTTAGTGATGAAGAGTTAGTTGATGAAGGAGATGATCAAATAGCCTTACTTTCCAGGGGAATCAAAATGTTGATCACTCATAAATATGGCTCAATTAAGAGCTATAAGCAAAAAGCCTTAAGATTTCCTCTTTTAACAAAGGAAAAGAGAAAGTTAAGTGCTATGAATGTGGGAAGAAAGGACACATTGGATCGAAGTGCCCTATGGCCAAAAGGAGACCCAACAAAGAAGAAGAAGAAGAAAAGGGTCACAAAGCCACTTAGGATGATAAAACCTCATCATTCATTGAAGAAGAAGAAGATGAGGTGGCTAACTTGTGCTTCATGGCCATTGAGGATTATTCCAATGATGAGACATGCTCTACTTCTCAACATTGTGATGATTTATGTGATTTAATTAATGATGATGATGATGATATAACTGAAGTGCTAAATTTATAAATAGAAAGATACAAAATGATACTTGATCTTCATAGAAAAAATTGCTCTAAACTCAAAAATGATTTTAATGACCTTCAAAATGTAATTGAAGAGCTAAAAATGTCAAATGACTATTTAAAGAAGACCTCTATTGCCCCCTCTTCCTACCACAAAGCATTTCTCTCAAAAGAACCTCATTTTCTCTCCAAACACCCCCCACCACCCTCTCTCCCCATCACATCCCTTTCTCCTACCATACTTCTCATCTCCATATTACCTCTGTTCCAGATGCGTTCCTGCTAATGGAGAGCAGATCCGGTCTCAACCATACTCCTCATCTTTCTCCCCCTATACAAATCTCTTATTCGCTATCGGTTTTGTGAGTTTGCCCCCATAACAAGTGGCTAATTTCCTTCCTTTACCAAAATTTTTCCTCTATTTTATTAATTTTCTCAGGAACCAATCAACCCCTTCACTGTAATAATGACAACGGAGCGAGTAGTTCCTCCATCCTCATCTCTGTACCTGAGCCCGTACTGTTGTCTAGTTTTTATTAATTATTTTATTTTATTTTAATATTAAAAATATATTTTTTATTATTTTTTAATTAATTAATTATATAATTTTTAAATAAAACATTTTTTAACTTAATAAGTGTTATATTTTTTTTATTTTTAAAAAAATATTAATTATATTAAAATATAAATAATTAATATATATATATATATATATATATATATATATATATATATATATATATATATATATATATATTTCCGGGTAGGGTTGGTACGTGAAATGGATATATATTCTCTAACTATAAAAATTCTCGGAATCAGAACTGAGAAGAAAATTATAAAAAAAATCCGTCTCATTTTGAACATGTCCAATTGTATCCCTACTTCACCATGTAAATTTATCTTTTCTTTGTTCTTCAAAATTCCTCTTGATCGTAGCGCTTCTAAGGTTCCTTCTTTAATTGTTTTCTTCCTTCCTTGCTTGGACAAGTGTTGCTTCACTAAGTTTTCATTATTTATCTTTATGGATCATGGTTATCAAGCTCTTTTAATGGAGGCTATGAGCACAAAAAGAATAAAAGTGGGGTTGTTGGTTTGGAGAAAAGGCACTTAGGAGATGAAGTTTTTTTTTTCCCCCAAAAGTGTGCCCATTTGTACAATATAGAGGAAGATTGTGATAAAGTTTTTGGAAGTGGGATGTGAGGTGATTCCGTGCCTGTTAGGATTAGCATTATTTTTAATTATTATTTTGTTAATTAATAAATTTTGTTATTATTTTTATTTTTAAAATTAAATTTCAATATCAATTTTCATTGATTAGAAGAATGGTGGTGAGGATTTATGAAAATTAATTATGTTACATATCCTATTTAGTCCTCACTCTTTCTGATTTTTATTAATTAAACTTCTATTTTTTTTTTCAATTTAGTTGAATGAGGTTGGCTTCTAATAATGATGGTGGGTGCCTGGGTGGTGCAGTTGTAAGGATAAGGATGGTAAAAATGAATGAAAAAGAAAATTGTGGAAAATGACCTTCCTTTTATATATATATATATATTAAAGTATATTTAAGGGTGTTTAAAATTACTGTTAAATATTTAAAAAATATATTTAAATTTTTTTAATTTAATTAACCGATTTCTAAAAATTATTTTTTTTAAATCTGTAAATACTTTATTTTGTTTTTTAAAAAATATTTTTTAAATTCAATACTAAACGAAACTTTAAAATAGTTAGTGAAAAAGTAGACGGCTAAACATATATTAGTTTAATTATTTTTTTTTGTTAAGGCTAAACAAAAAATTAATTTAAGAAAACAAATTAAAAGAAAATGGAGATGTTGGTAACTATTTCTCACCTGTTAATCCTCTCTCCTTTTACATATTGATTAAAAAAATATTAAATTCTCTAAAAAAAGAAATATTAAATTAATTAGTGGAGATATTGGCCAAGTGTGAGGTGATGATGTTTATTAGATTTTAATTATGGAAAATCTCCATTAAATCTTCCATTTTCCTAATTCCCATCAATTGACCATTAAATTTTTGTCATTTTAAATTTCTAATTTGAGCACCAAATTAAATATTTTTACCAATTACATATCCTACTAATTTCTCTATTAATTATTATATCTATTGATTAATTTAATTTTTACAATTTTGGTACGAATTAAATTTTACATTTTTCTAATTTAATTCAAAATTTCAATTTCTCTCAATTAATATAAAATTAAAATTTTTATTTATTTCTTATTTTTCTTTAGTCTTAAACGTTTTTAGTCTCAAAATGCACACTACTTTTGATAAATCCATTTTGCTGAGACAAATAAATATTTTCATTCATACAGATTACATGTACATTTTTATATTTAAATAATTATATATCGATAGATTTATTAATACTTGGTAACTGCTAATAGTTCTCTGAATTTGTTTTTTTATGCTTATTTGCAAAACTTTATAAATATAAATATGTTATGTAAAACTTCATAAAATTTCTTTATAATGTATATTTATGCTAATGACTTTTACATTTATTATAAGTCAATAAATATTTAAACTATTACCTTTAAATTTTATCATCAATTTCTTTCTTTTGAATTAAATATGTTATTTATACTATACTTTTATATTATTTATTTTATATATTGTAAAAGAATTTATCTCTTGACACAAAGTGATGATTACCAACTAGTAGAAGAACATTAAGTTAAAGAATTTTATCATTTTTTCTTTTTTTTCATCTTTAAAATATTACTAACAACAAAACGAAAACTCATATCAGAGGATTTTTTGTAGTCAGTTTTGCCTCAAATTAATAATTTTCTCTTGCAAGAAAAGCAGAGACGGAAGAAGGCCATGTCTCGCAGCATCTCATACATAACGGGGTCTCAGCTTCTCACACTTAAAAGCCGCCCGAATCTTGCCATTATCGATGTGAGGTACAATTCCCATTTTTCTTTTTCATTTTTTCTGGCTCTTGATAGTCTCAATTTTAAGTTACTTTGACCTTGAATCAATTCGTCTTCTTTTTAATCTATTTAGGGATGATGAGAGGAGTTATGATGGGCACATAGCTGGGTCGCTGCACTACGCCAGTGACTCCTTTACCGATAGGATCTCTCATCTTATTCGTCAAGTCAATGGGAAAGATACCCTTGTTTTTCATTGCGCTTTGAGCCAGGTTTGTGCTTTTCCTTTTAACCTTTCTTGGTTTCTATACTTGATCAAGTTATTGCTTGTGCAATTTATTTTTAGAAGTGAATTTTTCATGTTAATCCGTGAGCTATTGAAATAGAAAGAATCTGATGGTGTATTATTTAATAATTTGGTCAGATGTTATGTTTTAGTTTTAAATCTACCCTTAAGCTAGTGATTTGTTACAATTTTTCTTCTGAAACTTGTCATTAGTTTTGCTGCTTGCTATTTAGTTTATTTCACTAAATGCTCCTTTATATTTGATAAAAACCACAAAGTTCATAAATTTGGAGGCGTGAAGGTAGTCGGTTTAGCAAAAAAAAGAGGGCACAGAAAAATCTTTCCTGACCAATATGAGAAGAGTTGCTATGCATGCAGCAGTCTGTTACATGTGGAGGGAAGGGAATGCTATTATTTTTCAACAGAGGAGCATGTAATTGATAGTTTTCAGCAATAATAGATATGCAACTTTGGATTTTTGTTATAGGCAGAAGCAAAAATGTGTAGGAATTCAAAATGTGTTAGGTAGTTAGAACTGATGGATAGTGTAGAGATAGCCTGTGATAGCTGTGTTTTTGAGACAGTAATTCTTTTTTTCTATTAAGCTGGTTTTTAGCAATAAATCTCTTTTCGCTATTTACCAAAAAAAGCACATTTTGCTTATGAATGTTGACATTTTTATTATTGATTACCTAAATAATGTACAAATATTAGGAAAGAAGTGTTTGTGATCTTGTTGGTTGGATTATCCAATTAGATTATGAGTGATTCAGTAATGATGTGCAGATATTTGAGTTAAACAATCCATTACATTGCATTGAAAATTGTTTTGTCTTAGTTGAATGAAATGGGATTGCCATGTATTTGCATCTTCTCTCAAACACCCAATCACAAGTTAAAGATGAGGGTGTCAAAATTTTGTTAATGATTTAAGGCATTGGATTTGAAAAATAATTGGGGAAGATTTAATTACCTATTGGCTTTAGGTATCACTGGTATCAGTCACAGTTAGGCTTAGTCAAAAACCAGATATTTGCTTTACTAGTCAAAGCAAGTTTTGGTTCATAGGAATAGGAGTAAGGAGTAAGTGGAACATCCCACTCTTTCAACAGTAGGGTGACCGTGTGCTTTGTATATGTCAAAACAAAAGAGCACAAGGGCATAAAGGAGGTTCTTAGAGAAAATATAGAATTTGCATGAAATTAAAAAACAGTGCAAAAGTGAGGTTGAGGCTCTGGAAAATAAAACAACAGTAGAAACCTGTATTTTCAAGCCAATATTCACCGACCAGGGTCCTTTCATCTGGCAGTGATACTGTTACTTGTTAGGTAGGCTGTTCCTTTGCCCTTAGCATTATGCTTCAGAGCATAACAGTTGGTTGTTATATTCTCAGAGGAAAAGATATTATCACAGCAATGGAACTCAAAGAAGGCAAAAGAAAAAGAACTTCTGTTGATTAAACTTCTCCAAATAACAAATGAAAATTAACAGTAGAAACAACAAAGAAGGATATCTATGCAAGCACAGCCCAGGGAACAAATTCCCCTTCTCCAAGCAAGCTTGAAGACCCAAAAGATTCCAATAAATTTCTCTCCTCCCCTTTTCTCTGCTCCACTACCTATTTATAACCGATTTCTAGTATATTTTAATTACCTAACAGCCCTTCACTCATCCCTTTACGTGTCTCTTTCTAGAATTTATCAATTCTCTATCACTACCCCTTCCGTGAAAAACAGACTTGTCCCCAAGACTGAAATCTGGAAATTGACTTTTGATGGTTAATCCTTCCTCCCATGTAGCCTCTTCAACAGATATGGATAATAATCCTTCTCAAACTCTAGGTTTATGGGTTTTATAAAAGTACCACTGATATATGCAGCAGCTTCTCTTCCCAACTATAGGGTTTTTGTTCCTTGAGTATCCAAGACTGAGACCTGTATTACTGAGAATTTGGCACTCTCCGTCAGCTGATGTGAGATTTTCGTCATCTTCCGTGGTTTTGCAGATTTTTCTTTCTATGGCTTCGTCAGGCTTTTCAACATAGTTCAGCAAGATCACACGAAACTGGCCTTCGAGACACCGGTGTTGGGGCGAGAACGGTTGGCTGTATTCGAAACATAGGCCTTTCCGCCGCCGTTTTCCTAGCTCGGCATAAGTCAGATGGAGAGCACCCTTGTGACGCTGTGTCAGAGATGAGATGTGAGCTGGTTGAGGTTGGAAGAACTGATAAAGACAAGTCTCTACATTTTGCATTGTGGGCTGTTTTTCTTTATTGTAATCAGAATTGGAGGATTGCAATTTGGACTGTGGGTCAGCAATGAGAACAGATTTAATGAATTGGGCCCCCAAATTAGTCTGTTTAAAAGAATGTGATCCCAGCCCGTTACCCATTTCTCCTCCTTCACCCTTTCCCCCACCTCTGTTTCGATAATCAGAACTCAGCCCCCCTTTTCTTCCCAACACCCCTTCTGCATTTCTGGTAGTAATCATGGCAGATTCTCCCAGCACCAGTATTCTTTGTGTATCTGAAAGTCCAATGTTGACCCTGATCTGCTCTATTTTGGCTGGCTTTTCCTTCCTCCAAATATTCTTTTCCTCACCATTTATTATAGCAACAACATCTCCCATTTTAACCGATACAGGTCCCTCATCTCTTTCCTCCGCATCGTCACTGTCATTGTTGTTGTTATCGGTTTCCTCTTCTCCTGCATCTGCATCCTCATTGTCATTTTTGTCATTTGAGGCTTCCATCCCTTCTGTTTCAGAGCTCTGAATAATACTTTTCCACTCAACAAATTTGGTAAAAGAATACAAGTCATTAAATGTGATTTCTCGGTCTGTAATGTCCATCATTTGCAACTTATCCAGCTTCTTCATCCATTGGAAAACTGCCCCCTGGAATTTTTGTTGACTCTTTTCAAGGACTGTAACTTGCTGGTTTAATGAAGCCAAGTGCCCAGTCAGTTTGTGGATTTGTTCTTCTTGTGCATCCAGCCTAGCTTGTGTCCTAGCCTATACATTGTTCCGTCCATCTTCCCCATTGATATCCGGCAGGTCGGACCAATGATAGAAACTGCACAAATATTCTCAGAGGAAAAGATATTATCACAGCAATGAAACTCAAATAAGGCAAAAGAAAAAGAACTTCTATTGATTAAATTTCTCCAAATAACAAATGAAAATTAACAGCAGAAACAACAAAGAAGGATATCTGTGCAAGCACAGCCCAGGGGACAAATTCCCCTTCTCCAAGCAAGCTTGAAGACCCAAAAGATTCCAATAAATTCCTCTCTTCCCCTTTTCTCTGCTCCACTACCTATTTATAACCAATTTCTAGTATATTTTAATTACCTAACAGCCCTTCACTCATCCCTTTACATGTCTCTTTCTAGAATTTATCAATTCTCTATCAGGACTATTCTTTTATATGTTCTCTTTGTTGTGTATACATGGCTTATAAATAAGTACTATCTCCCTCTCTTCCATCTTCATGCTTAGATTGCTTTCTAGGCCTTTGTTAGTCTGGTGAGTGGTTTACGTTGCCAACTCTTTTGCGAAGTTGGCTGCATCAAGTATAATATGATTAATTACTTGCAAAAGGAAGACCTTATATAGATGACCATTTCTATGAAACTGAAAAAGTTATCATTTGGGAAACTTCTGTTTCAGGAATGCTGAAGGCAACAATTATTTTTCATTTTCATTTTTTAAAGTATCAAGTTCTAATTTCCCTATGCAAATTTATATGAATAGCTTAAGGTCATCAGAAAGATTTTGTCTGGAATTTCCATGCTAATGATTGAAGTGACATTGCATGGGCTTTTCTAATCATTTATTTGCTCTTGATGGGCAGTCACTTATGGCTAAGCTTAACTAGCTATATAAAGTACTAATTTGACTCTGATACATTTGGAACTCAAAGGAAACAGATCCCTGCTAGTCTTCTGTAATATTTTTGCTTACACCAGAACCTTCACTCAGAAGTTTTTTCTTCAGGTTCGTGGTCCAACTTGTGCTCGGAGGTTAGCTAATTTTCTCGAGGAGATGAAAGAAGATACAGGTATTAAAAACATACTTGTTTTGGAACGCGGCTTCAATGGCTGGGAAGCAGCTGGTAGACCCGTTTGTCGTTGCACTGA
Source organism: Triadica sebifera (assembly GCA_023653625.1). NCBI lineage: Eukaryota > Viridiplantae > Streptophyta > Magnoliopsida > Malpighiales > Euphorbiaceae > Triadica > Triadica sebifera. The sequence continues at coordinate 30,405,760 of CM042892.1, read as the reverse complement.
TATCCCATGCAAGGCGGAGAGTACTCAGTAATTGGTTGAAACACATCCTTTCTGAATCTCTGAAGAAGAAATATATTATCATGTAAGCACGTTGTAATGAGATGGCATCTGTATCAACTTGCTAAATGTCATATTTGAAGTTTTTTACCCTATAATCAAAAAGCTATCATTTGGTATATTATGACAATTGTTGGAGATAAAACTGCAATTTTTTAAACACAATTTAGGTTTAATACATCTGCAGATCCCATAAATTTGATCTTAACTTTTCGAAAATTCATATCAACAATTAAACTTGCTTATTTTGTAATTTTTAAATGCCTTTAGCTGACATTGGAGAGACTCGTGAATTACAATAATTATAAATTTTATTAGCTTAAGGTGCATAAAAATAGTAAGATAGACAAGTTTATTTGCCTATGTCGATTTAGGGTTTGTCTGTCCTTTAGGCTCAGAATCTTTAATTGACTCGGATGGAGTCATGAAAATGTGTACACCCAAATGAAGTAATGCAAGTAACGTAGTATTTGCCTATGTTGATTTAGGGATTATCTGTACCTCAAATAATTAATTGTATGAAATTATTGAATTAAATCTATATTTGAATAAAAAGATTGAGGATTAAATTTTATTTTTAGCTTTTTCATGAAAGTAAATTGTACCATTAAGCTTAATATTGAATTTTATTGTAATATTGTACCGTTTAGTTTTAAAATAATTAAATCGAGAAATGAACTGAATTTTATTGAATTGAAAGAGACTCACCAAACTGAAAGAAAAAATATTTAAATATTATTTATTTTATCTAATATAATATAAATAAAATAATATGTGGATAGTCTTTTTTTAATATGTGTTATGTATTTGTAAGTAAACACATATTTTGGCTCTTTAACTATAATTTTTATACTTTTATTTTAATAAGATTTAAGTCCTTATATTTTAAATTTGTAAGTTGAGCCATCTTTTTATCTATATTTATGTTATAAATTAGTCTTCTAATTACATGTAACCTATATATGATTATATTTATATAATTTAATTAAATTTTAGTTTAATCAAATTTATTTTTAATAAAAATATTCAGAGAAATATTTATAAAATTATTTTGTGCTTTCGCACTTGAACACATATGCTTGCACGCTAAAGAAGGTTGATGGGGCTATCGCGTGCACGTCGTTTTGTTGCTTGCGCAATAGAAACATGACAAATTTTTGTAGCTGATTTCGTCGCTTGTTCAATAGAAGGTGCACCATGAGGGACAAATTAATTCAAGAGAGGAGCAAATTTATCTATGGAAGGTTCTTTTATTTTTGGAAGGATGAGTTAACAAATTCCATCTATATTTTGACTTCTGTTTGCAGCTAAAGAGGAAGTTATTAGAAAAGATCTAAATCTCTATTTTCTTAGGAGATAATTTTTAGGAAAAATCTTATCTCTTAACAAACATAAATAGGAGAGTTTTAAAAGAGAAAAGGGAAGAACATGGAAGAGAGAAAAAGAGACTGAATTGGGTGGCTAAATGGAGGGAATCAAGCATTATATTGTCAACATCTTTTGCTTCAAAATCATGAGTTCTACAAGGGGGAAATCAAACATCATATTGTCAACATCTTTGGCTTCAAAACCATGAGTTCTTACTTTTTTTAATTTAATTTCTTTTATCATGAAATTGTTTATTTGTAGCTAGGGATATGGAAAGCCTAATTACAATAATGGATTAATTTTTATTTATTTTAATCAAGATGTTCTTATTTTCAAATTGTACAAATTATTATATATGCAATTATGAGCTTGGTCATCTCTTAATTGATTAGGTTTATATGAATGAGCTAGAAATTCATCCAATGTTATAAGTTTTGATAGATCTTAATATATTTTCTATCTCGAGAATTCAAATAGAGGAATCTAGGGGTTACTTGATAGAGGTAGGTTTGATATATCTTGGGAGGGAATATTAAATAAATATATAAAAACTTCAGCTTATGAAAATAACAAATTATCTTGATTAGTTTAATAAATTGAATTTCATTGGAATGATTAGATGGACCAATAGTCTTAGCACTTTCAATTAAATAGTTACAAGTTCAATTATTGATTGCTTTTATTTTGTTTTTCTTCTAATCTTTTATTTTTAGTTCTTTAATTTCTTAAAATTTAAAATTTGGTTGTTCAAATAATTAAGGGTAATTATAGTTTTAGTACTTATTTTGTTAAATCATTGTAGTAACGATATTTTTATACTACTTGATAACTAGCGCACTTGCTAGGCTTATATAAATTATAGGTATCAAGTTTTTGGCGTTATTGCTGTGGATTTAACCTTAAAATAATAATAGAACTCATTCACCATGGTTGATTTAGATTTTACTTATTAAATTCTTGGTGAAGAACTAGTAGAATTTGACTTTGAAATGGAGAGAACTTTCTACACTTTGTGAAGAGCCAACAAGAATAAAAAGAAAGAGGAGGTTGAAGAAGGCAAACTAGCAGAAGCAGTTGAGGAAGAGATGGAAAATGAAGCAATTCAAACTCTTTTAGACTATTCTTATCCAATAATTGTGTTGGTAGCCGAATTTATTGAATAAATTTGGTGTGAGTCCCTCCACATGTGAGTCCTATTACATATAAAATAAAAAAAATCAAAAGTTGCGGCAATTCAATTTCGAATTGAATTCCTCCAGCCAACAATTCAATTTTGAATTGAATTCCTCTAGCCAATATTTTGACTTTTTTGATTTGTATTCACACTGAATATTTTTTCTATAAATAGGCAGATTTCCTTTCATTTGAATTACAACAATTTCAATTCATTTGAGAGAATCTGAGAGAGAGTTAGACTTTTAGAATATTTCCAAAAATTAGGGAGTGACAAAAATAGTGAGAAAAATATTTTGGGGTGTTTTTGGAAAACACTTGTGTGCCACTATTTTTGGGTTTATCTCAAAATTATTGTATTACCTTTAACTTGTGTCAAGGAAAGACTTTCATCTTATACCCATTAATTTTTATTAGTGGAAGAAAAATATTCGGGGTGTTGTCCGTAGACGTAGCCCAAATTAAAATGTGAATCACATTAAATTGTTGGTGTTATTTTTACTGATTATTTTGTTTCACATTTATTTGTGTTATTTTATCTGCTGTGCCCAACAAATTGATGGGGCCACTTCTAAAATTAACTCGCTAATGATTCAAGCCAACAATTTTGAAATCAAGCCTGCAATCATTCAACTGATTCAAACAAGCATTCAATTTAGTAGATTGTCAAGTGATGATCCTAATGCACACATTGTTAATTTTCTAGAAATATGTAACACATTCAAGCACAATGGAGTTGGTGATGATGCATTTAGGCTTAGACTTTTTCCATTTTCATTATGTGACAAAGCTAAGGATTGGATTAACTCATTCCTTGTAGGAAGTATCACCGCTTGGAATGACTTGACTCAAAAACAATTGTCTAAGTATTTTTCTCCTTCCAAAACAATAAAATTGATCAATGATATCGCTACTTTTGTTCAGTTAGAGAGGAAATATTTTCATGAGGCTTGGAAATGCTTTAAGAAGATGTTTAAGAAGTGTCCTCACCATAGATTACCAGTTTGGTGCCATGTTCAAGCTTTTTATAATGGTATTACTCCTTTTAATCATCCCATTATTGATATAGATACAGGGGCACAATCATGAGAAAAAGTCTAGAGAAAGCTTACGATATGGTGGAAAAGATGACATCAAATAGCTACCAATAGAATAATGATTGAGCTGATTGAAGGGAAATGCATCATGTAAACTCTTATATTGCTTTATCTACTCAAATTGCAATTCTGAATAAAAAATTAGATAGTCTCAATGTTGAATCAATAAATATATCAACTTATATTTCATGCAACCTTTGTTGACAATTGGGACATATAAGTTTTGATTGTAAGGTAGGTAATCCTTTTGCTTTCACATGAAAATGTTAATTTTTTTTTTCATGGTTGCATATCAAGTTTTAACCAGTATTCGAACTCATAACCTAGGGTGTAACACCCTCTCACTCTTTTCGAACTGCGGTCAGCCAAGAGGATACTATGATACTTCCTCTCAAAGTCTTGTTTATAAAATACTGAAAACCTTAATATATTTTTATTTTTTTTTCAACATAACTCCAAACATATTTTTAAACAACTTGGCAAAATTTATGATCCTTTGTGTATACAAAATAAGAAAACAATTATAACAAAAATACAAAATGTGAAACCCGCTATAATTGCTCTATTGCTTCATTGGTATCAGGATTCCACTATCTTTATCCTTTATCTACTACATCTATTTCTTTGTATTTGTGCGAGAGAATAAACACTCTCACGCTAAATACTATGCTTAATGGTGCATACCAGAAGGCAATACTTTATAAATCATGCAATACACATACTTATGCCAACTAGCATTACTAAAACATGCGTTTAAATAGACATTTAATAGTTATTATATAATGCTCTTTCATGTAATCAGGATAATCTCAACTACATGAGGGAATACTATAGAATATATTGTAGAAAACCGGATAAATTAAAAACTTTTCATCTTACAATATCTTTATCTTATTTAAAACCATTTTTTTATTACAAATCTGTTTAAAACATAAACCACTATAAAGGCATGCATTATCTATTTGAAACCATTAGCCACAATATGAATAACTTGTATCTTTAGCATAATGCATAAGCATTAGTAACATATTTGTATATTAAGTGAAAAATATATTTTAGGTGATCACATAGTATGTTAGTTTTTCTAGCTTATTAGCCCATAAATATAACATTTAAATTGGTCTCTTAATTTACTTGATTTCCTAATTAATTTAGCATAAAAATTCAAAATTTTTAAGTGAGGTGATTATACTAATGGGTTATATGCATGACATATGACTAGTTAACAAAAAAATGACAAAAATAACCTTTTTTATTTATCAAATATGACCCAAACTTTTCAAAGCAGAATTTGTCATTTCCTCTCTCATTCTTTTTCCTCCTCCTGTCACCCAAATCCTTACCCACTATTAAAACTACACCTAAGCTTCTGTCACACCTCCAAATCACTACAAAAATGAGTTAGATTTAACTTTCTAGCCTATTTCTCCATTACATCTAAACCTAAAGCTCAAGAAGGAGTTAATTTGGTGTTTAATTTATTGGGGGTAGAATTACCATATTCAAGGAGAATAATTAAGGTTTGATAAATTTTAGATTTTAAATCATGATTTTGAGTAGCTAGCTTATTCTTACTTCATATTATATCTTTATTAGATTTGTATAATAAATATTTTTGGTTTAATATTTAGGAGATGAGCTTGGTTTAGAGGCTACCCAAAGGAGTTCACATGCTTAGATATATTTTTACAAACTTTTAGCTAAGGTGAGTGGATATTTATAAAACAAGCTTGCTGTTTTTTCATTGATTTTTATGGTACTTTTGTTAATTAATGAAATATTGATGAAATTGCTTTTAAAAAATTTATTCTTATGCAAATTAAAAAGTTTGGCCAAAATACTTATATTGAATAAATTGTTTACTCAAAATTCTACAAAATTCATTTAAAAATGCATTTAAAGTATAAATTTTATAGAAATTACATCAATACAAAATGGGAACAAAAAATGTTATATTTTATTTCATATGAATTTGAACATGTGAAATGACGGTTTTGAATGACAGATAAATGATATTAATACACCCAATTTGTGAATCCATTAGATCACACATTTAATGATGAGTGCCTTATGTATAATGCCAAGATTGAAAGAGAAATTGTCATTGGGACAGTGCTCGATATACATTATGCCTTTATGACATATGTTGGGTGGTCATCCTTTGTGGGTTGTCTACGCATGCTATAAGTAGTTTATTTGCTCCCTCATAATTGAGATGTTGGACATCACCTCTTATATTGGTTGCTCATTGTTTTTTTATGATTGAGATGCTGAAACGCACCTCTCATGTTGGAATGCTAATGTTCTTTAGTGGTTGCTAGTTATTGTCATCGTTGCACACCTTTGCACCTCTTGGATGTTAGAGATCTATGTGACACATATTTGAGTGTATGGTGATTGATTTATGATATAAAGAGGTTTTCAATTTAAATTTTAATTATGCTATCCTACAAATGTTTTATTATTGATTTTACAAGATGAATATTATGCTTTACAATTAATATTTATCCAGCTGCTTTAGTATGTTTTATGTATACTTTATAGTAAAATCATATTTTGTTCCCCTTGTTATGTTTATATAATCTCACCATGTAAGTATACTCACCCCTCATATTACTCTTCCAGATTCCTCTAAATGATTGGCTGATGTAAAAAGCTATCTTAATTCATGCCTAGAGGAGGCTAGGCTGCTATTCAGAGTTGTGGACATTTTAAGTGCCTAGTTGTACAAATGATATATATATATATTTATGTGTGTCTGTGTGAATGATATATTTTGGGCCATCTAATATGTTGGTCATATCAATGTAAAATGGTGATGTAAATAGTAAATAATGTATATATATTATGACAAGGGAAAATGATGTAACTTTTATACATAATAGTTTTGAGTTAGAAATTTTTCTTAAATGGAACAGGTTCATAGAAGTGATACCCATAATGATTGTGGAATGATTTGTAATTTTATTCGAATGACTACTAGATATATGATTTGTGATAAATACTATGTGTTGAGGAGAATATTGTATAAAATTTTAGTTTATTCTCATCCTTATTAGGAGGGATGAGTGTGACAATTTCCAACTATAATCATATAATAAAAACCATATTTGGGCTTACACTAGCCCTGTATTTACAAAAATAGATCAATAAATATCAAATATTAAATACATGTACTTAAACAAGAATGCATAAATAAAAACTATCCCATAACTCATGACATGTACAAAAAAAACCAAGATATGCCATGTATGTATCATCAACTGTGACATCCTCTTACTTTTTTGTACCTCAAACTAAATGATGAACCTGTGCAGAACTTATAGTATATAATATACATTAACTAATACAAACCTCATGATAAGATAAATACACCTAATTTACTTACATGAAATATATTTTTACAAACTATAAATTGGTACATATTTTATTTTTAAACATGTACTTATTTTAACATATACACAGTGCATGTAAAAATTTCTTTATGAGAATGACATAACCATTACTGTCTTTGTTACTATCGATATTGCGCTCCTCTAGTAGAATTATTAGATCTACAACTCTCTCAACTAGTGCATTTGTATCTATTTCCTGTTTACTATCTGCGCGAGAGAAAAACAACTCTCACGCTGAGTGCTAACTTAGTGGTACAAACTTTATGGAAATAGTTAGATCATAATTAATCTTAAATTCTCATTTATAATCCTAACATACTTCCTTCTAGTAAACCATAAGCACATATATATAAATATATTACATACCAAATTGACATATCAGTATTATCAAATACATCTCAAGTTTCTTACCTATTATGCCCATAAATTGACTACCTAGACCTGGCTATAGAGAGACACAAAGGCTAACCGTATAAAAAAAGGCGTCTATAAGTATGGATGTCAAGCATCTATGATATCCATATAATCAGACTGAGTCGGATCCACTGAGCTAGATAATCCGTATATATTCGTATATCCATATAACCCTATTGGCATGCCAACAAGCCTAACTTATTGTAATCCAAGTTCATTTATAAGCTCATATCACATATGTCTGTATTTAGCAAGAAATCCGTATGGCATTCATATCATTGTATCTAATACATAATTAATTTTTGTATTTTCCTTATAATACACATATATCATAATTTTCTATCATCATGTCATTCATACATTCTGTATACAATATATTACCATTCCATAACAATTATATCCACATATATTAAATATACATCAAATGTATACTTATTATCATCACATATACTAGACGTATACTCAACATGTACTGAATATATACTTTCCATATAATACATTACCCCATATATACCATACATATCTCATACATATACTACATATATATTAGGTTTTTATACGAAATTCAATGTCACATATTCGTTGTTTGTTTTCTCACTTTTATACTGTCTAAATCTAGATTTCGATCATGTCGCTTCTATTTCAATCACAAACATGCTAGGTTTGTAGCCGGTTTGACACATTTGGTCTCAAAATGCATGCATCGAATAAGGTCCAAACTAACAGACATGACACCAACCCTCTAATGTGGGTTTACACTGATTGAGTTTTGTATAGGCTCACTACTCTTCATGTCAACTCATGTTTACAACTCCAAACCTACATGTAAGAAAACACCATCACACTAAGTAACCTAATGCTTTGTGGTACATATATGCTAAAAATTCTACATGTTATCATGCAATGGCATACTATCATTATACCATGTTCATATCATTTACCTTATGATCATGCATATGGATGTACATTCTAGATGTTACATACCTTATTGACATATTAACATACATACTTGAGCCATAGATTATGAATGATATGAACATGGACCAATATTAATTACGTCAAAACTAGATTAAACCAAACCATATATAAGGTTCATCGTATCGTTTTTAGTTTATTCTGTCCAAAACTCTAAGTTTGACTATCCGAATAAGAGTTATAAAATAGAAGCACTCATAATCTGAGCTATAAACAACCTGCTCACTAACTGTATATGCTCATTGAAACCCTTAAGTTTAGAGCACTCATAATCTGAGCTTAACCCACATTCACTCATTTCACTAGGTTTATCCTAATTAGATGAGAGGGCACTACAAAACCAAAAATATATGTTGGTAATTGTAAAAATATAAAAATAATTGAGCCCATGTATTGTGCCTAACCTAAACTAGAATAGGTAGACAGATTGACATGCCAATTAGAGATGATAGGCTATAAAGCTCGTAGGCCATAAAGTTCGTAGGCATTTAACGCCTGTAGACAATTTATTTCTCGTATATTTGGACATTTATTGTCCCATATTGTTATCGCGTCCATTTACATATACCCCTTTTGTCTCCTAATGTTTAATATGGGTAGCTTGGGCATGTTAAAAAGAAAAAAAAAGTGAGAAAAACTAGTATTAAATATAAAAGGAAAGAAAATAAATTAATAATGAGATAGATAGCAAATAAATATCAATAAACTTGTAAATATTTTTATGAGTGTATATGCAAATGAATAGGTGTAAAAGAGTTTAAGTGTTATAGAAAATGACATGTATGGTACCGGTGCAAAATGATGACTTGGATGATATGTAATGCACATTAATTAGGACCTACAGGATATGTTGGTTTTAAAGGGAGAGAATGGGTAGATTATGGTTTTTAATGGTTGAAAATAAGGATGAGAGTGCTTTCACGCCTATGAAAGTCGTGCTACAATAATAAAGAAAAAACAACAGAGTTTAATTGAGGTAGATTCTTTTTGAGTGTACAGTGAGGGAAAAGTACATTCACGCTTGTGAATGGTGTTTACACCCGTGAAGATGTGTGTCATGGCCATGAAACGCATGCTGGTTGAACATGTGAGCAGTCACACTTTTCTCTCTCCTCTACTCCTTATCTATACACCAACTGCTCTCCACCTGTAGCACCCTTTGCACAAACAGGGCAAAACTCGCTGTACAGATATATGCCACATGACTAGAACTAAATCTACCTGTTTGAATTAAAACTTTTCAACGTATTTCCATATTAACAGTTTCACTTCTGAATCATTCTCATATATATAAACATAATTATTCCTCATGTATCTGGATCACATCCATAATTATAACAATAATAACTTGGGCATAACAATCCCTTATTACAAAATCTGTACTAATTCAAATTCATAATCTAAAATACATGTCTTTATTTAAACATGAATTAATGGTCTTTATCCCATGATATGTGAAAAATAAAATAAATAAAATGCATGGATAAAAGTACAGATCCAACTCGAGTCAACTCTAATTGGCTTTGTCTTCTCTCCAAATCACTCCACAGTTTACGACTCCAAACTTACATGCAGAAAAGCCCACACACTAAACTACTGAAAGCTTAGTGGTACATATAAACATGTAAATTCTAGTATGCATTCACATATTACTATAACATCTCATAATTAATAACATATTTGTATGCTTGGCCATATTATCAAACATGTAGTATTCATAAGATAGCTTAAACATGTTAATTTGAATAATATTCAACACTCGAAATTGAGTTCATTATCAAAATAGCATTACATGTCGTCTAACATATCCATATATTATCATGTATTCAAATTTACTAATATCTGTAAATTGTAATCATCTTCTGCATTAAGGGTTTCTGGTTTCAAAGCTCAATACTCTAAACATGGACTACCTAGATGCGAGTTGTGAAACATGAGTACTCTAATACGAGCTTAAGTCACCCTGCTCACTACTATATCTGTCTGTATTACTACCACTAAGCTTCTCAAATCAGGAGTGCTTTGACATGAGCTTAAGCCAACCTGATGAGTAAAGACTGCATGCATATGGGTATAAGAGCACTCTAACACTAGCTTAAGTCACCTTGTCCCTAATTTAGATATGCTACCACTGAGTTTCTCAAATCAAGAGCACTCTAATACTAGCTTAAGCCACCCTGATGAGCAAATATAATAATTGCATGCATAAATCTTTCTACGGTACCATAACCCCCTCAATGACATTCCACCTATCCTAACTAGTCCCTAGATAGAGAATGGACATTCTTATTCATATTCAGGTTATCAATATCAATTACGTCATATTCTATAATTTCAAAAGATCATCACATAATATGCTATGATGTAGAGCACCGTGTGTATAATCAAGTTCCTCAGTTAGGTTATCATATTGTATACAATCTCACATAATCATATTAAAGGTGTATGCAAGTCATACCCAAGTAATCTCATTATATGAATTAATTTATTCTTTTATGAAAATAGGGCATTCATAGGCGTGAAACCTCCTATCACGATTTGTCTACCTATGACTCAGCCGTGACTGGCTTTTAAACCTTCATAGGCATGAACATTTATTCACGGGTGTGAATTCATACTTTCACATGAGTGAAGTCTAGCTTCACGAGTGTGAATTCATACTTTCACATGAGTGAAGTCTAGCTTCACGGGTGTGAATTCCTTTCATAGGCATGAATCTTGGCTTCACGAGTGTGATTCATTACACATAAACAATATTTCAGCACTGATTTCACTAAATTTACCACATCACATGCATATGATTTAAATCTAAACAATGTTAGCCACACCTATGACACTTTACACATTCTAACAATCAAATTCAATTATAAACATGCATTTCATCATTTCAGAATCATCATTCACACTACAAGCATAATATTTTTCGAATAAAAATGATTATATGTACAAACCTTAATAATGGAGCCCTAAAACTCGATTCTCTCTCATCTACTGTCTCTGATGGGGTTCTCCACCATCAGTTTCGGTCCCTAACATGAAAATAGAGACCATATTACATTTTATATTGACATTCCATCCATGAATAACACGTAAACCTATCTTGAACCCTTTCAAACTTATTCCCCCATTAACAACAAATTGAAACAAATCAATGAACATAAGGGAATGTGATTTCTTACCTCTGTTTTATTAAAACAAAATGATCCAAGGGTTTCAGAATGTGTTCTATAACTCTTAAATCACAATATTGATAATTATGGTGAAAACCCTATTTAGATCGGTTCTTACTCTCTTTTTTATGGTGAGTATTTCTTGTTTAATCACTTGAAATTTACAAGAATGATAATGAGTTCATTTTTGGGTTTTAGAGGATTGACAGCTAGGGTTAGGAGTGATTTTATGTGAGTTTCTATAAAAAAAATACGACACTACCATATTTAAAATTGTAGGTCTTCACGGGAGTGAACACTAGTGTCACGAGCATAAACTATAGTGTCACGGTCATGAATATCTTTAGCTTCTGAAATTGAAAATTGCAACATTCATGACCGTGATTAACACTATCACGGGCATGAATGCTGAGAACTTCACTTTTCTCATTTTTTTATATTTTATTTTATGGTTTCTAATACCCATAGCCTCACATATATTCCCATATACCTTTAATATACCTTATTTAACATGTAAATTCCAGGCCCTAATTTGCGAGTGTAACATTTTTCTCCCCCTTAAAGACATTTTGCCCTTGAAATTACCTGATATGTTGTCTCTGAACAGTTGTGGATACTGGGCTTTTATCACTTTTTCACTTTCCTATATAGCCTCTTCCATAGCATGATTTCTCCATAATACCTTGACTAATGGTACTCATTTTGCTCCAGAGTTTCTTGATCTCTCTGATTAGAATTTGAACTGGTTTTTCATCATAGGTCAAATCCAGTCTCACCTTAATGTCCTCTATTGAAATAATATAGAAGGATCATATCTCTATCTCTTCAACATAGAGATGTGGAACACATTATGGATCATGCTTAACTCTAGTGGTAAAGCAAGCTTGTAAGCAACTAGTCCCACTTTCGCAAGTACCTCATAAGGCCCAATGAATCTCAAGCTTAATTTTCCTTTCTTCCTGAATCTCAGAACCTTCTTCCATTGAGAGACTTTAAGAAAAACCTTGTCTCCCACTACATACTTGACATCTTTTCTCTTGAGATTTGCATATGACTTTTGTCTATTAGAAGCTGCCCTTAATCTTTCTTGAATAACTTGTACTTTTTCTTTGGTCTCCTACACCAAGCTAGCCCCACTAGTCTTCTCTCACTGAGTTATGTACAACACAAGGGTGTTTAGCACTTCCTACCATATAATGCCTCATACAGAGCCATCTTGATACGAGACTGATAGTTATTATTATAAGAAAATTCCATCAATGGAATATATTTATCCCATCTACCCGAAAATTCAATCACACAACTCCTCATCATATCCTCTAGGATCTGTATGACCCTCTTTGATTGACCATTTGTCTAGTGATGAAAAGTTGTATTGAAATTGAGCTTAGTACCCAAAGCTCTCTGCAGACTACCCCAAAACTAAGAAGTAACCTAGGGCCTCAATTAGAAACAATAGAGACTGGCACTCCATAAAGTTGTACTATCTCATTGACATAAAGTTCAGCTAGTCTATTCAAAGGAAAATCCCTCGTGATAGGCAAGAAGTAAGTCGACTTCGTAAGCATATACACAACAATCCATACGACATCAAATTTTTGAGAAGTTACTAGCAACCCAATCACGAAATCTATAGTAATATGCTCTCATTTCCATTCTGGCATAGTAATAGGTTGCAACAACCCTGATGGTACCTGGTGTTCTTCCTTGAATTGCTGACAAGTTAAACATATGATAGTATACTCTGTGATATCTCATTTTATACCTATCCATCAGTACTTAATCTTTATGTCGTTATACATTTTTGTGCTTCCAGGGTGCATAATATACCTGGTCTCATATGCCTCATGTAATATCTTATGTCTTATCTCAATAACATTAGGCATGCATAAACGACCCTAATAGTATATTCCACCATCAAATTTAGTTGTACAATATGATCTCTCCCCCTTAAAGACCGACTCGACTATCTCAACAAGTTTACTATCTTGTCTCTGTGCATCAATAATCTCCTGATTAAGTGTCAGACAGATGTGTAATTCAGCCACCATCTTTCTACTCAATTCATCAACCGCTACATTAGCTTTTTCTGGGTGATAATCAATGATATAGTTGTAATCCTTTATCATCTCTAACCACCACCCCTATCTCAAATTGAGATCTCTCTATGTAGGCAGGTATTTCAGATTCTTATGGTCTGTATAGATGAAGCATTTCACCCTATAAAGATAATGATGCCATATTTTCAATGAAAAGGCAATGACCGTTAATTCTAAATCATGTGTGGGGTAATTTTTCTCATGAACCTTCAACTATCTAGATGCGTATGCCACTACCTTACTTTATTGTGTAAGTACACACCCCAGTCCATTGTGAGAAGCATCATTGTAAATTACATACTCCTTATCGGGAACTGGCTATGTCAAAGTTGGAGCCTCTATTAACATCCTTTTCAAACTATTAAAACTCTGTTGGCATTTTTCAGTCCATTCATATTTTATATCATTTCTCAGTAATCTGGTTAAAGGAGAAGCAATCATAGAGAATCCTTTAACGAATGTCTTATAATAACCGCTAACCTAAGGAAACTTCTGATCTCTATCACATTGTAAGAAGTTTTCCAACTCATAATAGCCTCTATTTTGCTAGGATCGACCCATATACCATTTGACGACACAATGTGTCCTAGAAAAGATACCTCATCCATACAAAATTCACATTTTGAGTACTTGGCATACAATTTTTGGTCCCTAAGTATCTATAACACTATCCTTAAGTGATGACCATGCTCTTTAGGTGTCCTAAAATATACCAGAATGTCATCAATAAATACCACTACACATTGGTCTAAGTAGGGTCTGAACACTTTGTTCATTAAGTCCATAAAAATCGTTGGGGCATTGGTTAACCCAAAAGGCATAACCACAACTTCATTATGTCCCTATTTGGTTCTGAATGTCATCTTGGCTACATCTTCTGCCCTAATTCTCAGCTGGTCATACCCTAATCTCAAATCAATCTTTAAAAACATACCTGCACCCTTCAACTAATCAAATAGGTCATCAATATGTGGTAACAAATATCTATTCTTGATTGTTACCTTGTTCAGCTGTCTGTAGTCTATGCATAGCCTCATGGACCCATTTTTTTTTTCATAAATAACGCTAATGCACCCCATGGGGATACACTTAGCCTGATATAACCCTTCTCTAATAATTCCTGCAGTTGAGCTATAAGCTCTTTCAACTCAGATGGTGCCATTCTGTATGGCACTATTGATATGGGTGTTGTGCCTGGAGTGAGCTCTATAGAGAACTCAACCTCTCTGTGAGGTGGTAATCCTAATATATTTTCAGGTAATACATCTAGGAATTCATTTACTGTGGGGATATCCTGAAGTTTTGGACTCCCTTTCTGGTATTAACAATACGAGCCAAATAGGCTTCACATCCCTTCCTCATCATTTTCTCTACCTTCATCATTGAAATAACTCATGGAAGTTGTGGGAAAAACTCACCTTCCACTTTCACATCCCCTTATTTTGTAGTTTTCGGCATCATAAATGTTTCCTTGCAGTCTAGAACTGTACCATGTTGGACTATCCAATCCATGTCTAATATGGCATCCAATTCCCAAAAAGGCAACTCTATCGAGTATGTGAAAACTCTCTCCCTTGTATAATCAAAAGACAACCCCTATATACCCAATTCACAATTATACTATGCCATAAGGGATTGGTAACCTCAATTTTATATTCAAGATTTTCACTAATCATATTGCATTGCCTAGGAGTGTTCGTGCACATATATGAGTGTGTTGATCTTAGATCAATTAATGCACATATATCAGAGTCATAAAGAGAAAACATACCAATAATCACATTTGTAGCCTCCTGATCCTCTCTAGCCCTCATAGCATAAGCTTTAGCTTGCGCTTAGCCTGGTCTTAGCCTGTTAACAGTCTCAGAGACTACTTGGATAGGTCCTGTACGACCTAATGTCTACTGCCTAGTCTGAGCTGGAGTAGACTGTGTGGTCTGAAAAGGTGCTCTACTTATCAACAGAAGATAATCTCTCCTCATATGCTCATTTGATCCACATCTGAAGCAAACACTCGTATTCTTCTAGCACTCTCCCCTGTGACTCTTATGGTAGCCACAAATTGGAATGCTATCTATAGTAGGCTACGTCTGATTGCTACCTATTGTAGATGTAGACTAGGAGGGTTATCCTTTCCTGGATGAACCGCTCCGAGTATAGCCCTTGCTCTGTCCTTGACTCCTACCATGAAACTGTGGGTCGAATCGATCCTTCTTGACTAAAGGCTTAGTCACTAGAGTCACTATCTGTCTAGCAGCTTTCTTAGCTCTCTTTCTCTTCCTCTGTTCCACACTAACAACGGCTAAAATCAGCTTAGTGAAACTATCATACTGAAGTATAGTAATAAAATTTCCTATATATACATTGAGGCCACACTTAAACCTTTTGCACTTATCTCTCTCACTGATGATCATCTCATAGGCATATTTACTCAGTTGAGTAAACTTTCTTTGGTACTCTGTCACTATCATATTGCCCTACTTGAGGCTAAAAAACTCATTCTTCTTCTCATCCATATAGATAGAAGGAACATATTGTTCCTTAAATTCAGCCATCAAAAACTCCCAAGTTATATGTTGTGGAACATCTGGTTTTAATAGAAACTATCTTCCACCAGTCATAGGTATCCTCTTGTAACAAAGAGACAACATATTTGGCCTTTTGATTAGTGGCCACATCAAATTTATCATAAACCCTTTCTATCTTTTCACGCCAGTATTCAACAGCAGTATATTCATCCTCTTTGTTCCCAAAAAATCAGTTGCTCCAAATTTATAGAGCTTGTCCAGCTGTACCCTCGACCTCAGTGGTGGAGGTGGAGGAACTGGTGTTAGTGCTGGTGGCACTGCTCTGACTATCTATTGCAGTAGACCTACCATTTGTTGCATTAATGGAATATGGTCTTGGTTAGCTTGTTCAGGAGTCCATGGGTTAGGGAATTTTTCTGCATCTGGACCTTAAATACTAGCTGCACTGGGCTGGTTCGATTCCTCATTATGTGGAGAGCTTTGGCTCTCAACCATATCATTCGATTTAGATGTCATCTCACTCTAATCCTACAAGTTGACAAAGAAGTAGCCAAAGTTAAATTCAGACGAGACACATGTATGAATGCATGATAACCTTATAATCCATTTAGGTCTAGAACCACGTAAACCTAAGCTTTGATACCACTAAATGTAGCACCCTCTGTATAGACAAGGCAAAACCCACCTAATAAAATAAAAGAGTGAAGGAATCAAGTGCATAAGAATGCCCAAATTTACAAGGAAAAAACTAAGGCATGGCATGACTCACACATTACAGAGAAGGAATTTAAAAGGGAGGCAAATTTTTTAACTCCTGTCTCGAGCTTTTTCCTATAAAATTAAAGACCAAGTGGAGTGGACCATTTGTAGTAGCCAATATATTCCCTCATGGATCATCATGGAGCACTTGAGTTTTGTAATAGTAATGGAGGCACATTCAAGGTGAATGAGCAGTGTGTGAAATATTATATAGAAGAGGAGCATCTTATTCACCATGGATCCAGTATTTCGTTGCCACATATGTGAAGTAAAGCTCACGACTTTAAAAGAGCACTTATGAGAAGCAATCCATTGATTTCAATTAATTTGTTTGGTTATTTACATTGTTTTAAGTTAAAAGTAGACATTTTATCATTTTAACTTTTGAACAATTTTTAGAGCATACATGCATGTTTTATCTCTAGTTTTATTAATAGTAAAGTCATGATTTTGATTTCTTTAGCAGGGTTGGAAAAAAAAGTTAACCAAATGGAGATAAATTGGCCTATTATGCATACGTGGGATTTCAATCACCCTTTCCAACTAGCTCATAACTATCACGTGCTTTAAAGCTCAACATTCAATGAAGTACCTTTTTTTGTCAATTTTATATCTTCTAGTTATGGGTGAGCTTCTTTTTGATACATTGAGGACAATTCCTATATTAAAAGGGGGAGGGGGGAAAGGGGAGATAATTTAGAATTTTTGTTTTGTGTTCAGTTTTTGAAATACTATATGATGCATAGGCATTAATTAATTGGCAATTTGTGTAAACATTCATCCAAACTTATTTTTATATTTCTTGAGACATTTTATAAGCTAAGTAGTGAAACATGATTTTGAAATATGTGACTTGTTTTGAGAATATTCCTTTTCACTAATTCTAAATTTTCAGTTTAAATGATTAGAGAAAAGAATAAATAAATAATAAGCTAAGCATGTCATATGATGGAGCATAAAATACACCTACTAGCCAACAAATTATTCTAATAAGATGGATTATAAAATGCTTTCACTCAGAAAGAAAAAATAAAAGAAAAGAAAAGAAAAGAAAATGCATTCAGGTGAGATGGAGCATTAAATGCTCATCAAAATAAAAAAAATAAAAAAAATTGAAAAAAATCTCTAATTTGGTACTTGATTTGTATTAGTAAGGGGTAACAATAGATGAATAAGTTATGCCTGACTTGATTGTGCTAATTGCATGGTTTTGCAATGATGAATTGAGATTGCATGTGGATAAAGATGAACATAATTTAGTACATTTGTTTTGATTTTGTTTAAAATTGTTGCAATCATGAGTTTGGTAGGCATGTTAGTTTGAGAATAATTAATTACCTATGTGTTTCACAGTATTTTAAGGTGTTTTATTCGATTTATTATTGTTTTCATTGAGGCAAACATCATCTGAAGTGTGAGAAATTCGATAGAGTGAAAATATATAAATAATTATAGATAATTCCCTTTAATCTTTATAAGAATTGTGCTTAATTTATTTAAATTTCATATTAAAGAAGGTTAAATTGATTGTTACATGTAAGATGGGCTTGGAATTGAAGAATTTAATGTCAATTGGAGGAAATCTATCACTCAAGCAATGTTTTGCCACTTGAGTGACAGTAGCTAGACCAATGGAATGACACCCACGCATCGTGTAACACCCTCCTATATAATTAGGAATAATTTCAACTATATAAGAGAGTGTCACATGCCTATTACTTAAAAATTTGGTTAAATTAAAAAAAATTTCCACCTTAGTTATTATCTTATCTTATTTTAACCTTTTTTTTATTGAGTTTCATATGATAGCAATACATTATCCAATTAATAAACATATACTATACATGGAATTGACAAACCATGCCCATAATACCAAATATAGGTTTGGGCTTCCATTAACCCAATGTTTACAAAATAAAAATAATCTAATTAAAATTTTACATATTCTTATTATAAAAGACATGTACAACTTCTGAAAACATAACTAAACCCATATCCCATGACATATGAACAAAAGGAAAAACATGTCATGTATACCCTTTTATGTGGGTTTGTTCTTTAATCTCTATAAGGATCCAAATATGTATATGGAAAAACATCCAAATGCTCAGTAATCTAATGCTTAATGGTACATATGTGCCTATAAATTCATACATACATTTATGCAATGTCATATCATAGTTTCGTGCTCATACCAATGTAATGGTGATCATGCATGAGGTTATACATACATAGTGATCATGTCTTTCTAATCATATTAGCATACACATATTGTACCTTAAGTCATATATGATATAAGTATGCATCAATAATCATTGTCATATTTAACATATAAAGTCACCATTATCAATAAGTCATATATTTCAACCATTTCCATATATCCATTGCCATATGCATATATTTTTATTTCACCCAAAACTCTAAACCCAAACTATATGGATACAGGTTGTGAAACAAAAGCACTCTCACTTAAGCTTAACTACCATGCTCACTAATTATCTGTGTATATGTTCATCGGTGCTCTTAAAATCAAATGTGCTCTTACTTGAGCATTAGCCACCTTGTCTAAGTATAAAAAAAATAATTGCATGCATTTAGGATCAAAGATGCTCTCACCTGAGCTTAAGTCACCTTATCCTCATAGTAAAATTTTTCATATTCTCACATAATCATACAATATCATAACCCCTCAATGACTTGTCATCTATCCGAAGTCTAGTTATAGATAAGAGTAATGGGCTTACGTGTCGTCATCATTTGTCTTTCATTTAATACATGATCCATCATGAATCCACATATACATATGCATATCTCAATGTGTCATATCTTCATGATTTTATACTATACATACACATCTCTCATGTCAAAATACCGCACCCGTGTCGTTTTCCATCATGTATTTTAAGTTCATGTTTTGTGTATTAACATTTAATATAGATTGAATGTTTAAAAGCAACCCTTACATGTTCATCCATTTAGAGTCTATTTATCATGCCAAATCTTACATTTTTGGGACTTACAAACTTTATACATTCCTTATTTACATTAACTCATATACATACCAAATTAACTTAGCCAATATACCATAAAAAATTTAAAGATAATTATTATCACATTTTTCTAATAATCAAAACACATATATATCACAATATTTAGAAGACCAAATTACTAAATATCTATTCATGGACAAATTCTTGCTCTGATTTTTTGTAATATTTTTTACCCATTTTCTGATTTGAATAAGACCTTCTAGTCTTTTATAAATTTTTAGTTTAATGTCTTATCTTTTATATTCAAACAAAATCACATAAATCTAAGATTTCCAGCATAATTTATGGCCAAATTACAATGTGGTATTCAGTAAAAATCTATCTATTATTTTTTGGGCTCTTCTAGGTCCAAGATTTTGCAGCTAATTTTAGGCCCAATTGCAATCAAAACTAGTGTTCACACTCTTCATAAGATTTTTAGTCCTATGTGCCTACTTTCATTCCCAATTAGTTTTATGCCAATCCAAGCTCCAAAACATAAGATATGATCAAATATATCAAGACTATTCCATGCAAATTTTAACAAAATCACCAAAATCATACCTTTAACACAATATAACTCATTTCATAACTAAAACATGCCCATAAAGCATTACATCATTCCCTTTCAATATTCAAGCATTCAAATCATTTGAATCATCATTTCAAATACCAAACATAATAGAAATGCAAATAAAATGCACAAAATGTACAAACCTTGACAACAATGAAGCCTTAATCTCTTTAAGCTTCAAGTGTGCTCTTGTTCTTGGTAGTTTTCACCACTTTCGCTAATACCTATCAAGAAATCAAAATGTTGCTTTTAAACCATAGAACACATATATACACATAAATCTACTCTAAAAACATAAACCTCAACTTTAACTATCAAAGTTCCTATTTTAACCCATGATCTAAGTCAAGTTTTTCTTTTAACCCCTCTAGATGTTTAAATGAGTTTTTTTCGCACATAAAAGCTCTAACATGACATAGAATACAACCCATTTGAAATGAGTATCTACCAAAAATGAAAATAGTAGAAAAAGGAAGAAAAGAAAGCAAAAGAGAAGGAAGCTTCCTTTACCAATTCCATGCCAAGAAAAATTATAGGTTTGGGTATAATGGCTCTTCCTTCTTTTCTCCTTCAAGAAAATGGCTCCATTAGCTCTAACAACTTATTTTTTTCTTCTTTACTAGAAGATTTCAGCTATAGGAGTGAAGTTTATGGTGGTTTAGAGTTCTTTTATGTGAAAGAAAGTGAAAGAATTGAGGGATGAATAGTGAACATATTTTTGAGAGGAAAATTAGGGTTTGTTGGCTGATTTTTAAAGAAGAAAAGGGTTTTTTTTTTATACTTTTGGCAAAACTGCCACTTTTTCCCTTTCTTATTTTTGCCAAATACCCACCTAAATCCTTAGTTTTTACCTTTTTCTTTCAACATACCTTATCATATCCACTAATTTAGACCTCAAGTTGCACGGGTTGTTAAATCGACTAATCGATTCGACAGAAGTCTAAATTTGGATTTTGACTGAAAAATAATTAAAATAATGGCAAATAATTATGGAAAATATTTTAAAAGGTGTTCAAAATATTTAAAGATGTTATTTTACGATGGAGGACCTAAATGCAAAATTTAAAAAGTTTTGGGTCAATTTATAATTTATCAAAAATTAGGGGATGAGGTGAGATTTATTATTTAGATGCATGAATTTGGACATTAAATACATGTGATGGCTGGCCAAACCAAGTGTCACACATTAAGAAGCTAATTAAACATAAATATCTAGATATTTAAGCTTAGGTGTCCTCATCCTTAATGACTTTTGTCATTTTTTTCTTAATTGCTTCCTCTTCCATCCTTATGTCTATCATCTAGAATTTTCTATCCTCTAAACCAGGCCACATTCCCCACCATTTCTTCCATGTCCAAAGCTTGATTATAGGAAGAGAAAGTGAGAAAGAGAGGGATAAAGGCATGGAATAGTAGATTTCATTCATAATTGATCAAAAGGAAGCTAGAGAAAGTAAAAAGAAAGAAAAAAATAAACTAGAAAATAAAAGAAAAAGAAAACCTTAAGGTTTGGCTATGGAAGCAAGGAAGTGAAGGTAAGGTGATTTTTTCGTTTTTCCATGTTCTCTTCAAAGAAATGTAGAGATTAAAGTATGGTTTAAAGAGAGAGAGAGGGAGGTTAGGGTTATGGCATTTTAAGGAAGTAAAGTGTTAATGATCTCTTTTATATATTTTAGGAACTCAAATTGATAAGGAGCTAGCTTAAAGGAGCAAAGGAAAAGAGAAAGATAAGTAAAATAAGAGATTTGTGCATAACTTAAGGCAATACCTTATATTGTATCTTTAAGTTGTATGATTTGAGTATTTGGCATGTTTATGATTGAAAATTAATAAAATTTTGTGAGAAAATCTTGGGGATGCATGTTTGCTAGACTTAGGATTAATTTTGGTAAAAATTGAATGTGATTAATATGCATGTTCTTTGCTGAAAATTTAGGAGCAATGAGTACTTAAACTGTTATAATTTAAGTTTTGGAATTCGGTTTTGTGTGTTGTTTATTGGGTCTGGAAGCTAAGACATAGGAATATAAATTTTATTTAGACCATAAAATCTGAATATGTCTATATATTTCTAGAAAAATACGTAAAGTTCGGACATAAAATCTGTCCTAAAAATTCTAGCCAAAATGGTTAGTGACCAATCAGTGTTCTTTTGGTCATATCGTTTGATACAAAACTCAAAATTAAATGATTAAACTTGCATATTAAAGCTAAGATCCATATATAAAATTGTTAAGAAGACTTTATAATTCAATTCGTATTGTAACAAGACCGAAATGAAGGACCAAAACAGAGCATAGAATCTGCCACTGGTAGGGAAGCAAATGAGTTGAGGAATTTAACGAGTAAAATAATGTGAACCTTGTTATGTTATGCAAATACTATTTTTATTGAGTGATTATGTGATTAATATTGTCTTTAAATGCATGAAAAGTGTGAATTTTATACAATGAATTTTAATGATATTAACTAAGCCCTAGAATACCTAACTTGAAACTAGACTCAAGATAGTTTGACATGCCAAGCAGGGGGGAGTATGATGAAATCCATTAATGGTATGATTAATGAAGCCGGTAATGACACTATTATTGAAGCCTGTAATGGCACTATTATTGAAGCCGACAATGACACTATTATTGAAGCTGGTAATGACACTTGTATGCGCACATCATATTACCGAATGGCACTCCTAAGTGCCTAGATGACAACTCCGTTATCATAGTCAGTGGTTCATAGGTGTTGTGGGCTTAATGAAGTTATGTAAAATAAATGGAATCATAACTTAAGATATGATTAATTATGATGAATTATATAATGATGTTGTAATTAAGTAAAACAATTATGAGATAAAAGAATATAATTTGATATTTATGCATGCTAAAATATTATGAGATGTATATTTGGATGAAAAGACGATTGGGCATAAATTGATATATGACATTGCATGTTGTATGAAGTAGTTTATTGCCTTATTTATATGCACCACTAAGCCAAGAGCTTAGCGTGAGAGTTTCTCTTGCGCAGATATAGTGAAGAATAAATCGAAGAGAGCAGATAAATCTAATGGTAACCTAATCCAGTAAAGTAGCTTATTTCACACACTGTGGGTCACACAACTTTTGTATATTTTGGTTTGAACTTTATATTATAATGGTTGTATAATAACAACACATTTTGTAAATAATACTTTACTATATAAGATGTATTTTTTTCCTTATTATAATTTCTTTTACACCATAAAGTAAATAAATAGTAAATAATAAATAATAATTATATGAAATGATATTTTAACCGATAAAGTCATCATAGCACTCACTTATTCAGGCAAGTGTTGCTGAGGTGAGGGGGTGTTACAGTTTTTGGTATCAAAGCCCGGTTTGGGCAGTTTTGGGATTTAAAAAAAATATTTTTAAAAATAACTATGACATGTGTGTACCGACAATTAAGTATTAAAGTTGCTGCTTACTAATTGGGGCAGTTACTTTTATGATATAGGTAGAGTACGGCTTTAGGGCCACGACAGGTTATGGATGAAGGAGGCAAAAGTAATGAGCCTACTGAAACAAATGCTTCATCATGACCAAGTCATCATTGAGCTACTACATCTAGATGCAATGCTAGCCCATCAAAGGGGCGGTCTATTGCTAGCACAGAACAAACAGAGCTTATGAGGAACATGATAGATTTGTTATAGAGAGCATCACAACCAACCCCATCTGTGCTACAATTTGGGAGACTAAGAAAGTTAGGGGCACCCAATTTCTATGGTAAACAAGAAGGTGACCCGTCCATGGCAGAGTCTTAGTTGGAACGGGCAGAAAGAGTCTTCGATCAACTGCATTGCACAGATGAGCAGAGATATGAATATGCAGTATCTTTTTTGTAAGAGCAAGCATATGGTTGGTGGCGGTTGGAGTCAAATAGTTCAGAGGCATCTGACCCCATGACTTGGGAATTCTTTCTAGAGAAATTCATGGAACAATATATTCCTCCTATCTACACAGATGACAAGAAGAGAGAGTTTTTGATGCTAAAACAAATGGAGATGTCGGTATCATAATATGAAAGAGAATTCACATATTTTTGCAAATACGCTAGTGGTATTATATCCATGAAAGCTGATAAATGTCGACGATTTGAAGATGGGTTAAAATACCCGATCAAGCTATAGGTCTTAGCCCTACACCTGATGAGTTTTTCTAGTTTGCTCGCATTTGCTAGAACAGTTGAGAGAGTTCTAGCAACACAACAACTAGCACAAGATAGAGGGTTCAAAAGGCCCATATCACAGCCGAGTGGGGGACCATCAAGTGGCAAGAGGGCTAGATCTTTCAGTGGCTGATTTTAGGCTGAAAGGTTCTAGCAGACCTTCTTATTACAGGCGGGGATAGCCCACAAGATCTGTTTCTTCGGTAGCCAGTGCACCGACACAGGCACCATGTAGGTTTCTACCTTTACCAAAATGTCTGCATTATGGTCGTCCATATCCAAGAGAGTGTTGGTGGATGACAGGAGCATACTTGAGGTGTGGCTCCAAAAATCATATGAAAAGAGATTGTCCATTATAGTATGGCAGAGGTTTAGGAAGCATTGAGCCGATCCAAAAGCAGGCTTTTAGACAAGGCAAAGGCTGAGGTCGAGGGCAAGACAGAGGAGGCCGATCAGGGCCTAGTCAGTTTAGATCAGAGATGGTTGATAGGCCAGAAGGTAGTGGAGCTGCCCCAGCCAAGACGTATGCTATGCGAGGCCGAGAGGAGCATAATGGACCTGATGTCTTAATTGGTAAATTCTTTCTCTTTAGCTCTGACATACATGCATTGATAGATCCGAAGTCAATGCATTCAAACATATGCACACCACCATTGGGTCAAAAGGGCTTAGAACCACAGGCTCTAGAGTTTTAGATTCTTGTGACTAATCCATTAGGGCACAGTGCGAGGGTTAGCAAGGTGTTTAAGGGTTGCCCAGTCGAAATTCAAGGCAGACAATTCCTAACAGACCTAATAAAGTTACCATTCTGTGAGTTTGATGTGATATTAGGAATGGATTGGTTGGCTCGTTATGGAGTGATAGTGGATTGTGGGAGAAGACAGATGATCATCAGAATTTTGGAACAAGATGAGATAGTGGTGATGAGTGAGAATAGAGGATATCCAGACCAGGTGATATAAGTGATGGAAGCTCAAAAACTTGTTAGTAAGGGATGCAAAGCATACTTAGCATATGTGATTGATATGAAAAAAGCAAGTCCGAAGTTAGTGGATATACCTACTATTAGTTTTTTTCCTGATGTATTTCCAGAAGAGTTACCAGGGTTACCGCCAGATAGGGAAATTGAGTTTGCTATCGATTTGGTACCCGACACCACTTCTATTTCAATTACACCATATAGGATGGCACCAGCGGAGTTGAAAAAGTTGAAGACATGGTTGCAAGAGTTGTTAGATAAGGGTTTTATACGACCCAGTGTATCACCATGGGATGCTCCAGTGTTATTTGTAAAGAAAAAATATGACACTCTCCATCTTTCCATCGACTACAGGTACATTAACAGGGTGACTATTAAGAATAAGTACTCGCTGCCCAGGATTGATGATTTATTTGATCAATTGAAAGATGCAGGCATATTTTCAAAGATAGTTCTTAGATCGGAGTATCATCAACTAAAGATCAAAGAGTCAGATGTACCTAAGATGGCATTCAGGACTCATTATGGTCATTATGAGTTCTTGGTTATGCCCTTTGGATTGACAAATGCACTAGTAGCTTTTATGGACCTGATGAACCAAATGTTTAGGCCATATCTTGATCAATTTTTAGTGGTGTTTATTGATGACATCTTTTTCTACTATAGAGACTGAGAAGAACATGATCAACATCTCATAATAGTGTTGCAAACACTAAGGGAGAAGCAGTTGTATGCAAAGTTATCAAAGTGCGAGATTTTGCTTAAAGCAGTCAGTTTTCTGGGTCATGTAGTTTCAGTAGAAGGTATTCGGGTTGACCCTAGTAAAATCGAGGCTATTCTTAATTGGAAACCACCACAAAATATGACATAAGTGAGGAGTTTCCTCGGATTAGCTGGATATTATAGGAGGTTCATAAAGGAATTTTCATCCTTAATGATTCCTTTGACGCGACTGCTATGAAAAAAGGTCCATTTTGAGTGGACAGATAAGTGTCAAGCAAGCTTTGATCGACTGAAGGCAATGTTGACTGAAGCACCAGTCTTGAATCAGCCTACTCCAAGGAAAGACTTTGTTATGTACAATGATGCTAGTCATAATGGTTTAGGCTATGTTCTTATGCAAGAAGGAAAGGTGATTGCTTATGCCTCGAGATAGCTTAAGCCTCACGAGCTTAATTATCCGACACACGATTTAGAGTTAGCTACTATTGTTTTTGCTATAAAGATCTGGAGACATTATCTATATGGCGAAATATGTTATATCTATACAGATCACAAAAGTCTTAAATACCTTCCCTCACAGAAAGAATTGAATTTGAGACAATGAAGATGATTAGAGTTGATTAAAGATTATGACCATGTTATCAACTACCAGCCAGGAAAAGCTAATGTGGTTGTCGATGCATTAAGCAAGAAGATTTTAGCTGAGATGCGAGTAAAATCCACCTTGATGCAGAGGATCAAAGATGCTCAAAAGCAAGATAAGAAGCTAGTAGAGATAGTTGAGGCAATGAAAAAAAGAGAAAAGCCTAAGTTTTCATTGACAAAAGATGAACAATATACTTCCAAAATAGGATTTGTGTTCCTAATATAGAAGAGCTAAAGTTTGATATCTTAAAAAAAGCACATAAAACGGTATATACCATGCATCCAGGCAGGAATGAGATGTATCAAGACTTGAAAACTCAATACTGGTGGCCAGGAATGAAGAAGGATATCACTGAGTATGTTGCTAAGTGTCTAACCTGTTAGCAAGTGAAAGCGGAACACCAGTTACCCATAGGATTGTTGCAACCAATACTGATTCCAGAGTGGAAATGGAAAAGAATCACGATGGATTTTGTGTCTAGTTTATTGGTGACTCAGAGCAAGCATGATGCAATGTGGGTGATAGTGGATCGATTGACAGAGGCAATACATTTCTTACCGGTCAGAATGGATTACTCATTGAACAAGTTAGCTGAAATTTAAGTAAGTGAGATAGTGAGACTAAATGGAGTGCCAGTATCCATCATATATGATAGGGATCCCAAATTTAAATCGCAATTTTGGAGGAGCTTACAACAAGATTTGGGAACTCGACTCAATTTTAGCACAACTTTCCATCCACAAACAGATGGACAGTCATAACAGATTATCCAGTTGTTAGAGGACATGATGAGAAGCTGTGTGCTTGAATTTGAGGGAAGTTGGAATCGACATCTACCTCTTATGGATTTTGCCTACAACAATAGCCATCAGACGAGCATAAGTATGGCTCCATATGAGGCATTGTATGTAAAAAAATGCAAGACACCAGTTTGTTGGACCGAGTTGAATGAGAAAAATTTGATTGGGCCTGAGATAAAGGAAAGGCTAAAAGCAGCATGAGATCGATAAAAATCATATACCAATTTAAAGAGGTTGGACATTGAATATGATGTGGGTGATAAAGTGTTCCTTAAAGTTTCACCATGGTGAAAGGTATTAAGGTTCGGTAGAAAAGGAAAGCTAAGTCCAAGGTTCATTGGTCCTTATGAGATTCTGGAAAGAATCAAACCAATGACATATCATTTAGCCCTTCCACTGGAGTTGGACCGGATTCACAATATGTTCCATGTATCTATGCTGAGAAGATATAGGTATAATCTGACCCACGTTACACCAGTTGAAGAGATAAAAGTGCAGACAGATATGACTTATGAAGAGGAACCTGTGGCTATATTATCCCGTGAATAAAAGATTCTTCGAAATAAAAGAGTTCCTCTAGTTAAGGTTTTATGGCGGAATCAATCTATAGAAAAAGCCATATGGAAAAGCGAAGAGATAATGAGGAAGCAATATCCTCAATTGTTCACCACAGAATGAACAAGTAAAATTTCAAGGACGAAATTTATTTTAAGGGGAAGAGAATGTCATATCTGCTAATTTAGGCTCTAAATCGCGCAGATTGTTAAATCGACTCGTCAATAATGGAAAATAATTATAGAAAATATTTTAAAAAGTGTTTAAAGTATTTAAAAATGTTATTTTACGGTGGAGGACCTAAATGCAAAATTTAAAAAGTTTTGGGGTCAATTTGTAATTTATCAAAAATTGGAGGATGAGGTGAGATCTTTATTATTTGGACATTAAATATATGTGATGGGTAGCCAAACCAAGTGTCACACATTAAGAAGCTAATTAAACATAAATATCTAGATATTTAAGCTTAGGTGTCCCCATCCTTACTATTTTGTCATTTTCTTCTTAATTGTTTCCTTTTCCATCCTTATACCTATCATATAGAATTTTCTATTCTCTAAACCAGCCCACGTTCCCCACCATTTCCTCCATGTCCAAAGCTTGATTCTAGGAAGAGAAAGTTAGAAAGAGAGGGAGAAAGGCATGGAAAAGTAGATTTCATGCATAGTTGATCAAAAGGAAGCTAGATAAAGTAAAAAGAAAGAAAAAAAATAAACTAAGAAATAAAAGAAAAAGAAAACCTTAAGGTTTGGCCTATAGAAGCAAGGAAGTGAAGGTAAGGTGATTTTTCTTCTTTCCATGTTCTCTTTAAAGAAAGGTAGAGATTAGAACATGGTTTATAGAGAGAGAAAGAGAGGTTAGGGTTATGGAGTTTTGAGGAAGTAAAGCATTAATGATCTCTTTTCTGTATTTTAGAAACTCAAATTGACAAGAAGCTATCTCAAAGGAGCAAAGAAAAAGAGAAAGAAAAGTAAAATAAGAGGTTTGTGCATAACTTAAGGCAATAGCCTATATTTTGTCTTTAAGTTGCATGATTTGAGCATTTGACATGTTTATGATTGCAAATTAATAAAATTTTATGATAAAATCTTGGGGATGCATGTTTCTAGACTTATGATTAATTTTGGTAAAAATTGAATGTGATTAATATGCATGTTCTTTGCTGAAAATTTAGGAGCAGTGAATAGTTAAACTATTACAACTTAAGTTTTGAATTCGGTTTTGTGTGTTGTTTATTGGGTCTGGAAGCTAAGATATACGGATATAAATTTTATTTAGACCATAAAATTTGAATATGTCTATATATTTCCAGAAAATACATAAAGTTCGGACATTAAATCTGTCCAGAAAATTCTGGACAAAATTGTTAGTGTTATTAGTCATATCTTTTGATACAAAACTCCAAATTAAGTGATTCAACTTGAATGTTAAAGCTAAGATCCAGATCTAAAATTGTTAAGGAGACCTTGTAATTAAATATGGATTGTAACTGGACCAAAATGAAGGTCTAATATAGAGCACATAATCTGTCAGTGACAGGACAACATATGAGTTGAGGAATTTAATTAATAAAATAATGTGAATCTTGTTACGTTATGCAAATACTATTTTTATTGAGTAATTATGTAATTAATTGAGTCTTTAAATGCATGAAAAGTGTGAATTTTATACTATGAATTTTAATGACATTAACTAAGCCCTAGAATACCTGACTTGAAACTAGACTCAGGATAGTTTGGCATGCCAAGCAGGGGGGAGTATGATGAAATCCATTAATGGTATGATTAATGAAGCCGGTAATGGTTATATTATTGGTGCCGGTAATGGCACTTGTATGCGCACATCATATTGTCAGGTGACACTCCTAAGTGCCTAGATGGCAACTCGGTTATCCTAGTCAGCGGTTCATAGGTGTTATGGACTTAAAGAAGTTATGAAAAATAAATGAAATCATAACTTGAGATATGATTAATTATGATCGATTATATAATGATGTTGTAAATAAGTAAAACAAGTATTAGATAAAAGAACATAATTTAATGTTTATGCATGCTAAAATATTATGAGATGTATATTTGATTGAAAAGATGATTGGACATAAATTGATATATGACAATGCATGTTGCATGAAATAGTTTATCGCCTAATGATATTTTAACTGATGAAGTCAACATAGCACTCTCTTATCCGGTCACGTGTTGCTGGAGTGAGGGGGTGTTACTACCCAACTTTTAATCTCTTCTGTGAAACACCTAAAACTTAATAAAATCCATTTCTAAATCTTTTTTTTTTATTATTTTTTATTT
Organism: Triadica sebifera; assembly: GCA_023653625.1. Taxonomy (NCBI): domain Eukaryota; kingdom Viridiplantae; phylum Streptophyta; class Magnoliopsida; order Malpighiales; family Euphorbiaceae; genus Triadica; species Triadica sebifera. The sequence goes on along the minus strand of CM042892.1, from coordinate 30,374,904 downwards.
TTGAATTTATGCTCTAATAATCTAAATTGCGACCATTAAACACATTAATTATCATATATAAATTGACGGGTGTTATATTTCTTTCCTCCTTAAGAAATTTCTTTCTCAAAATTTTACCTGATATGTTGTATCGGAACAACTAGTGGTATTGTGACATTCACTTCATCAATTTTCAATGTAGCCTCTTTTATGGCATGATTTCTCCATAAAACTTTGACTAATAGTACTCATTTGTTCCTTAATTCCTTGACTGCACGAGTCAAGATTTCAACTGGTTTTTCTTCATAGGTCAAATATGGCCTCACTTTAATGCTCTCTACTAGAATAATGTGAGAAGGATCTGATTAGTACCTTTTTAACATAGAAACATAGAAGATATTGTGGATTGCTCAACTCTAGTGGTAAAGCAAGTTTATAGGCAACTAGTTCAATCCTCTCTAAGATCTCGTATGATCCAATAAACTTAGGGCTTAATTTTCCCTTCTTTCCAAATTTGAGGACCTTTTTCCATGGGAAAACTTTAAGAAACATATTGTCTCCCGCTTTATACTCTATATCTCTCATCTTGAGATCTTCATATGATTTTTGCTTGTCTGAAGCTGCCTTTAACCTTTCATGTATAATTTTCACTTTTTATTTTATTTCTTGCACTAACTTTGGCCCCATTAGCTTTCTATGATTGAGTTCTATCTAACACAATGGTGCCAGGTACTTTCCACCATAAAGTGCCTTATAAGGAGTCATTTTAATATTGGATCGATAAATGTTATTTTAGGCAAACTCCATCAATAGTAGATATTGATCCCAGCTTCCCTCGAACTCTATTACACAATTTCTCATCATGTTCTGAATATCCTATTTCGATTGCTGAGGATGAAAAGTCATGCTGAAGTTGACCTTGGTGCCTAAAGCTCATAGTAGACTACCCTAAAATTGAGATGTGAATCGTGGATCTCTATCTAATACAATAGAGATTGGCAGCCCATAAAGTTGTACTATCTTATTTACATGTATATCCCTGCTAACTTGCTCAATGAGTAGTCCCTTCTGAAAGGTAAGAAGTAAGCTAACTTTGTTAACCAATTTACAATGACCCAAATGATGTCATACTTTCTCAGAGTCAAAGGCAACCCAATCAAAAAATCCATAGTGATTTTTTTCCATTTCTATTTTGGTATTATGATTAGCTGTAATAACCTTGAAGGTACCTGATATCCTACCTTGTCTTGCTAACATGTCAGGCATCTAGTAAAGAACTTTGTGATATCTTTCTTCATATCGGGCCACCAATACTTACTTTTTAGATATATCATACTTTTTAGATCATGATATATCTTGTTGCTTCCTGGGTGCATCACATACTTAGTCTCATATGCCTTTTTCAAATTTTTCTATCTCAAATCCTTTAATTAGGCACACATAACTAATTATGGTAGTATAACCCATCATCTGGCTCAATTGTATACTCAAGTCTCTCCCCTTTGGAGACTAACTCAATTATCTCCACTAGCTTAGCATCTTTCTTATGTGCATCTCTAATCTCTTGGTTCAGGGTAGGACGAATGTGCAACTCTGTTACGGTCTTCCTACTCAATGCATCAGCCACAACATTGGTCTTACTTAGATGGTAATCAATAACATAATTACAGTCCTTGATCAACTCAAACCATCATTCCTGTCTCACGTTGAGCTCCTTTTGTGTAGGAAGATACTTCAAATTCTTAAGAACGATGTAGATGAAAAAAGATTTTACCATACAAATATTGGCACCATATCTTTAAAGCAAAGACAATGGTTGCTAACTCAAGATCATGCGTGGGGTAATTCTTCTCATACAACTTTTACTACCTAGAAGCATAGGCAACAACTTTTCCATTTTGCATTAAGACATATCCCAATCTATTATGAGAAACATCACTGTAGATGACACACACCTTGTTAAAGACTGGTTGTGTTAGAACTGGAGCTTCCTTTCACATACTCTTCAGCTATCAAAGTTGTGCTGTCATTTATCATTCCATTCAAACTTCATATATTTTCTCAAAAGCCTAGTTAAAAGAGAAGCAATCATAGAAAAATCCTTAAACCTCCTGTAGTAACTTGCCAAAACAAGAAAACTTTTGATTTTAGTCACATTATGGGAGTTTTCCAATTTAAGATTGACTCAACCTTACTAAGATCCACTCTAAATGCCCTCTACTGATACTATATGACCTAGAAATGCTACTTCATCTAGCCAAAACACACATTTGGAGAGCTTGACATAAAGCTTCTATCCCTTGAAGGTTTGCTAAGCTATCCTCAAATGTTGATCATGTTCCTCCTTATCCTTGGAATACACCAAGATATCGTCAATAAAAACCACTACGAACTGATCCAAATATAAGATGACGAGTCATCAAATCCACAAAGACTGTCAGAGCATTGGTTTACCCAAAGGGCATAACAAAAAACTCATAATGGTCATATCTAGTTTTTAAAGTTGTCTTCGTTATATCATCTACCTTTATCTTCAATTGATAGTACCCCAGCCTCAAGTCCATCATGGAGAACACATCTGCACCCTTCAACTGATAAAAAAGATTTATCAATTTGTGGTAACAAATATTTGTTCTTAATAGTCACCTTATTCATTTGTCTGTAGTTTATACATAATCTAATAGACCCATCATTCTTTTTGACAAACAATATTAATGCACCCTATGGGGATACACTTGACTTGATAAAACCCTTATCTAACAACTCTGGGATGTAACACCTCCTTACCTTACTTTAGTTCAGCAAGGTAAATAAGTATTACCCGACTAACTCTCTTATAAGATTAGCTAAATGAAGTATAATTTTGTTTTTTGCAAAAATATTACAGACACAAAAATAAAATTATTACAAATACTAATATTCAAAATTTTATTTATTTATAAAATATATTATTTTACATTCAAACTATATCCATTATATTATATGTACACATTCCTAACACATACTAGATGAAATAGAACTATAATTTAATTTACAAAGTTTTTGACAAAATATACCAAAATATGTTCAAAGCTTTTAGCTGCTTTTCTTCTGAATACCCTTTTTTTTCTGACAATTATCCTATCTACAGCTTTTTTTTACAACCTGCGCGAGGGGAAACCACTAATGCTAAGCTATTAGCTTAGTGGTGCTTCAAAGATAAAAATCTTGCATACATATATTTTCTTACATGTCATTTCACAAATAATGCATAAAATAAAAGAATTATATGAAATCAGATAAATGTCATCAAACATATAATATTTAACAATTTTGATTTAACACAACATTATTCAACGACATACTTTTATATTATTATTGTTTTTCATTTTATTTGTATCCATAACACCTATAACCGAACTAACTAATCAGAATAACAGAATTATCATTACCGGCTTTCATAATATTGTGTCAAGCGCTTTTATAATAGTATTATTACCAGCTTTTGTAATATTGTCATTACCGGCTTAATAATTTTGCGCCGAGCGAATTTATAAATTTGTCATTATCGGCTTTTATATTTGACACCAAGTGCCTTAACTCCCCTGATTGACATGTCAAATTATTCTCTATTCTAGTTCTAGATTAAGTGTCTTAAGGCTTAACTATTTTTATATTTATTCACAATATTTTCAAAAATGATAATTGTATCAAATTTTCACATATATGTTTATTTATTTTTGTATTTGTTCTCATTGTTATTGCATTAGAACCTCACACATAAATAATTTATTAAATATTTCTAATTATAATTAAAGTTAAAATTCACATTAATTACTATATATAATCATCACACCACATGCAAAAGCCCAATATATCAAATTTTTGTCTATGGCAGATTTTGGCTATGCTTTTGGGCCTCATTTTTAGCTCAATTATAATTCGAATTTGAAGTTATAGTCTTCTAATATTTTGTATATTAATGTCTCAACTTTCAGATGAATCAAAATCATTCAAATATAAGTTTTCTATCAAAAGTTATGACCCCTTTTACTGAAGGGCATTCAATTATTTTTACTCAGTATTTTTTGGGTACCTATAGGTCCGGAATTTTGTGTCCAATTTTTAGCCCATTTGCAATTAGAGTTTGAACTTAGGTTCCAAATAAAAGTTTTACCGTTATGAATCAATTTTCATTTCCAACTAATTTCACCTCAATATTATTACCAGAGTATTAGTTATGATAAAAAAAGTTATGAGTGCTCCAAAATTTCTACAGTAGGGTCATCAATTGTCCCAAACCTATCTACTAATTACATCCATCATATGCATTCATTTTTATGCCAAAGTTTTCAGATCACAATTACATTCACATATCTTAATGATTTCACACCATTTGGTCCCATTACCATATAAATTATTAAAAGCAACAACTAATCATATTCCTTGTCAAAACACATTCATATCAACATTAATATATAATTTCACACATTTAAACAATATTCAAGATTTTTATCAATGAAGTACATACCTAATCAGTCTTAGGGCTTCCCTTTTTCCTTCTTTTCCTCCCCTCACTAATTTGCTTTCTCCTTGCCTTTGTCACCCTCTTAAGGGCCTCTCATGTGCTCACTTGGTTTTCCTACACAACCATACCATATCTCATTCCTATCATTCATTATCAAAACTTTTCATGCCTTCATAAAATTCTAATGCTCCTAATATATTTTATACTTTAATTTAGCCAAAATGTTCTAAAGTTAAACTTCCTTCTTGATATGTCATGGCTGTCCAAAAACTTTATCATAGGTCCCAATTTATTTTCTTCAAATCCACCCTCTAATCACACTTCATTTATCACCAATTGTGTTGCTTTTAGGTTAATTTCAATTTTCTCCAAATTAACTTAACCAAGGCAGCCCCTCATTCCCTCATTAGAATTACCTTTTTCTAATTTTTAAGTCATAAAATAATTAACTAACATCAATTATCATTAATTAAAAATTTAACTATATTTTTCTTTAACTAATTATAAATTTCAATTTATAGTTCCATTCTTGACAAATAACCTAAATCTACCGATCCTAATTATATCTATCATCCTTATGGGTCTTAAATGGAAGGGAAAATGTTGAATTTAAGAAGAATAAACTCACCTTAATGGTTCTCCAAGCTAGACCAAACTTGTCCCAAGGTTCCTCCTTTTTCTTTTCTTTTTTCTTCTTTCCTTCTTGCTCCTTCGCTCCCTTTATGACAAGAACTCTTTAATTCTGAAGTTTTCTCTCTCAAAACTAATTTTTTCTCACTTTTTCAAGCTAGAAATGAAGGCAAAATGGTGGCATTGGGAAGACTATGGTGGATGGCAAAAGGGTGAAAGAGAAGAAGAAGATGAGCTAGATTTTTTTAGGTGGCAGAATGTAGAATTTGTCATCTTTTTTACTTTTATACTAAAATAGGGTCCCACTAATTAAAATTAATCCTTATTTTCATTGGTTCATTAACTTAATTAATCTTGATTAACTTTTAAACTTTGAGAAATTCCTTATTTTCCACCAATTTCCTCATTTTCACACTTTGTCCCAAATTTTGTCCATAGGATAATTTTATTTTTTTTCCAGTTCTAGCACTAATCTTTTTAATTCCTAAATAATAATACCCTTAATTATTTTTCCTAATTATTAGTCATTTTTTATGGGTTCAAATTTAGACTCCGATTGAATCAGTGCACCCCAATACGGTCACGCGCAATCGGGGCTTGAATCACTAGATGTTACATGACAACTATGCCTTTTACTCTTTTAACTCTATAGGTGACATTCGGTATGGTGTAGCTGATATGAGAGTTGTACTTGAAGATAGTTGTACTCAAAGTGAGTTCATACTTGAAATGAGTTCTATTAAGAACTCAATCTCCTTGTCTAGTGGTAGTCCTGATAGATCATCTGTAAACACTCTTACTGTAGGGATATCCTTTATGAATTTCCCTTTTTGGTGTATCACATGAGCCAAGTATTCCTCACATCCATTTATAATAATCCTTTTAGCTTTCATCGTTGAGATATATTGTATTGACTGTGGAAACCTTTCACCTTCCACTACTACCTCTCATTAATTGGAGGTCTTAAGAACTATTGTCTTAGATTGGTAGTCCACCACTACTTCATGCTACGAGGTTCAATCCATGCCTAAGATGGCATCGAATTCGTGGAATGGCAACTCGATCAAATCTATAGAAAACTCTTTCCTATACATAATCAAAGGGCAATTCTTGCATACTTGGTTAACAATCACACTATGACCTAGAGGTTTTGTGACTTTAATATCATATTCTAAATCCTCACTTGTCATACTGTTCTAATGAGATGTACTCGTTCATCCATAAGAATATATAGAACTAGGATTTATCAAAGCACATATAATTGCAAAATTTTCCTCCTCTTTTCATCAACATAAACACATGGCACATATTATTTCTTGAAATCAGCCACGAAGAAGTCCTAGGTAGGTGGCTTTGATGTCATGGGTTTCTGCATGAAAAATTTCCTCCTGTTGTAAGCATATTCCTGGAGAAATGATATTACATATTTGGTGTCATATCCGCTAATTTAGACTAAAGTCACGCGAGTTGTTAAATCGACTCGTCGGTTTGACCGAAATCTAAATTTGGACTTTTATCGAAAAATAATTGAAATAATGGTAATTAAGTATGGAAAATATCTAATAAAGTGTTCAAAATATTTAAAGATGTTAAATTTCGGTAAAGGACTAAATTGCGAATTTTGAAAAGTTTAGGGGTCAATTTGCAATTTATCGAAAATTGGAGGATTTAAAGGGGATAATCATAAATTAAATGCATGAATTGGGACATAAAATGCATATGGAAGCCAGCCACACCAAGTGGCACATTTTAAGAAGTCAATTGACATACATGAATTAGAAATTAATGAATGTTTCTAGATTGATGCTTAGGTGTCCCTCCCATCTTAATAACCTTTGTCATTTTCTTCTTGATTATTTCTTCTTCTTTCTTAATCCTTTGTATCTAGAATTTCCCATCATTGTCTTCCACGTTCCTTTTATCATACATCAAAGGAAGATGAACATATTAATTACCTAAGGAAAATATCTAGATTTTTATAGCCTATGTGTCAAAGTATTGATTAATTTTGTCTTCTTCCTCTTAATTGCCTCTCTTCTTCCTTATCACTTAAACATCTAGAAGAATTTTATCTTTTCCTCAAACCAGCCCACGTTTCTTGAAGCATAGCAAACCAAGTGGCATACAACAATTAGCCAAGTGATGTGCATGAATAAGGTATTAATTAAGGTTTCTAGAATGTGGCTTATGTGTCCCCCATTTTAATGACTTTTGTCACTTTGTTCTTGATTGCTTCTTTTTCTTCCTTATCCATTTTCATTGAGGAAAATTCTTTTCTCTCAAACCAGCCACGTTTTCCCTTGTTCCTCCATAGCTAAAGCTTGATTTTAGAAAGAAAAAGTGAGAAAAGAGAGAAAAAGTAAGGTAAAATCCCATTCTCATGCTTAAGAAAGCTTAAGAGAGTAAGGAGAAAGGAAGAAATTAGGTTTATGAATTTTTAATAATCTGTTTATGAATTTTAGGAACTCAAAGTGACAAGGATCTAGCTCAAAGGAGCAAAGGAAAGGAGAAAGAAAAATAAAGAGAAAGAAAAGAGAAAAAAAGAGGTTTGTGCATAATCTAAGACAATATCCTATTTTAATTTTGTTTTAATTGAATAATTTAATTATTTGGCATGTTGAAGATTCTGAATTAATATTATTTGTGATGAAAAATCTTGGGGATGCATGTTTGCTAGACTTAGGATTTAATTTGGTAAAAATTGAATGTGATTGGTTGGTATGTTCTTTGCTGGAAATTGATGAGCAGTGTGCACTTAAACTATTATAACTTAATTTCTGGAAAATTACAAACATATTCAGGTTTTATGATCTAAATGAAAGTTATAGCCCTACGTCTTATCTTTCAAACCCAACAAAAATCCCATTCTCATGCTTAAGAAAGCTTAAGAGAGTAAGGAAAAGGAAGAAATTAGGTTTATGAATTTTTAATAATCTGTTTATGAATTTTAGGAACTCAAAGTGACAAGGATCTAGCTCAAAGGAGCAAAGGAAAGGAGAAAGAAAAATAAAGAGAAAGAAAAGAGAAAAAGAGAGGTTTGTGCATAATCTAAGGCAATAGCCTATTTTAATTTTGTTTTAATTGCATAATTTAATTATTTGGCATGTTGATGATTCTGAATTAATATTATTTGTGATGAAAAATCTTGGGGATGCATGTTTGCTAGACTTAGGATTTAATTTGGTAAAAATTGAATGTGATTGGTTGGTATGTTCTTTGCTGGAAATTGATGAGCAGTGTGCACTTAAACTATTATAACTTAATTTCTGGAACTTGGTTTTCCATGTTCTTTGTGTTTGAAAGATAAGACGTAGGGCTATAACTTTCATTTAGATCATAAAACCTGAATATGTCTGTAATTTTCCAGAAAATTTCATAAAGTTCGAACATAGAATCTGTCCAGAAATTCTGAGTAGAATTGTTAATAATGAGCAGTAAGTACTTAAACTGTTATAACTTGAGTTCTGGAGCTTGGATTTGTGTGTTATTTGTTCTGTATGAAAGCTAGGACATAGGGATACAATTTTTATTTAGACCATAATATCTGAATATGTCTGTAATTGTCCAGAAAAAATTCATAACGTTTAGACTTAGAATCTGTCCAGAAAATTCTGGGCAGAATTATCAGTGACCAGTTAGTGTTAATATTATCATATCTTTTGATAAAGACCTCAGAATTAAGTGATTCAAGTTGAATATTAAAGCTAAGATCCATATCTAAAATTTGTATGAAGATCATGTAACTATAATCAGAATGGAACAGGACCAAAATTAAGGTCCAAAACAGAGATCAGAATCTGCCAGTGGCAAGGCAGCATATGAAATGAGTAAAATGATGTGAACCTTGTTATATTATGTAAATATTATTTCTGATTGAGTGATTATGTAATTATTTTGAGATATTATATACATGAATTGTATGAAATTAATTGTTATGAATTTTAATGAAATTGTATAAGCCCTAGAACACCTAACTAGAACCAACTTAGGATAGTTTGGCATGCCAAATAGGGGGGAAGTATAATGAAAATGATTAAATCCATTAATGGTATGATTATCTACGTCGGGTTTGACAATGTTATCTACGCCAGATTTGGCAATGTTATCTACGCCGGGTTTGGCACTGTTATTTATGCTGGGTATGACATTATTATCTACGCCGAGTTTGGCACGGTTATCTACGCCGGGTTTGGCACTTATATGCGCACATCATATTGCCCGGGTGGCACTTAGGATGGCAACTCCATTATCCGAGTCAGTGGTTCATAGGTGTCCTGGGCATAAATGAAAACATAAATAAAGAAGTTATGGAACATAAAAGAATTATTGAAAGTAAAACGGGAATTATGATTTGTGACATGAATAATAAAAATGGAATTATGAATTGTGGCATGGATAAAAAGAAGGTTTAGTGTTATACAATAAGGTGATAATAAAATAAATAAGTATGAGATAATATAATATAATTTGATGTCTATACATGCTAGAATACCATGATTTGCATGAGAATGATGATTTGATTATGTTAAACAAAATGAGATACAAGAAATTGATGTTATGCATACTAGAATATTATGAAATGTATGTTTGCATGATTTGATCATAAATTTTTATATGACAATGCATGTGACATTAAAAATAGTTTATTGCCTTATCAATATGCACCACTAAGCCAAGAGCTTAGCGTGGGAGTTTCTTTCCGCGCAGATTTAAAGAGGTAGCTGAGGATTTTGAATAAAGACACGGTGATCCAAGTCCAGTAGAGCAACTCGTGTTAAGTACTGTGGGTCACACAAATTATGTAATTATGGTTTGAGTTTTATTTTGTAGTATTTGTAAAATAAACAACACGTTTTGTAAACATGTTATTATATAAAAATGTAGTTTATCTTTTATGTTATAATTTTTGTTATACTGCAAAGTAAACAAATAGTAAATAAAGAAAAAAAATATATGATTGATTTTCAGTTACATACAATTAAATAAAATGATCTTTTAACCGATGCAGTAAGAGGTAGCACTCCCTTATCCGGGCACGAGCTGCTGGGGTGAGGAGGTGTTACATTTGGCCTTGTGCTCTTCAACACACTCAAGCTCCTCAAAAGCCTTCTTGGTCTTCTCCTACAAAAATATGGTAGTTGCAGGATCATCATCATGTTTACAAACAAAATCAATAGCCTCATACTTTCTAAGCTTGTCTATTCATATCTTGAGCTTTGATGGTGGAGGACGAGTGGGCTGTGGCACTACCCTAACTACTTGTTGTATTAGGCCAACCATTTGTTATATTAGAGGTATCTAACCCAGATCAACTTAACCGACGATGTGTTCTGAAAGGACTAGAGTAATATCCGGACCTTGACTGCTAGCATTACTGTGCTAATTCAATGCCCCGATGTAAGAGAGTTGTTGCTTTCAGCAACATCATGCGCCTCTATCTCCATACTCTCTTCTAATCCTGCAAACTGATAGAGAAGTAGCCTATGTCAGAATCATATGAAATGCATACTGCATGCATGACAAACTCTTAGAAATGCTTAAATCTATGCTCTAATACCACTAAATATAACACCCTCCAATATAATTAGAATAATCCCAACGATATAAGCGAGTGTCACATGCCTGTTACCCAAAATTTTGGTTAAATTTAAAACTTTTTTATTCTTAGTTATTACCTTTCATATTTTTACTTTTTTCCTGAGTTTCACATGATAGCAACACATCATCCAATCAATAAACATATATTATATGCAGAATTCAAAACCATGTCCATAATACCAAATATAAGTTTGGGCTTCCACTAGCCCAGTGTTTACAAAATACATATGATCTAATTTAAATTTTACTTGTTCTTATCATAAAAGACATGTACAACTTCTGGAAACATAACTACACCCATATCCCATGACATGTGAACAAAAACAAAAGCATGTCATGCACCACCCACCCTTTGATGTGGGTTTGAACTCTAATCTCTATATGGGCTTTACTTCTCTTCTTGTTAACCATCTATCTATGAGGCTCCAAACTTGTGTATGGGAAAACATACACATGCTAAGCAACCTATTGCTTAGTGGTACATATGTGCATATAAATTCATACATACATTCATGCAATGTCATATCATATTTTTGTGCTCATACCAATATAATGGTGATCATACATAAGGTTATACATACATAGTGATACATGTTTTTCTCATCATATTAGAATACATAGATTGTACCTTAAATCATAATATGATATAAGCATGGATCAATAATCATTGTCCTATTTAACATATAAAGTCATCATAATCAACAAGTCATGTATTTCAACCATTTCCATATATCCAATTTACCATTTTTTTTTTATTTCGTCCAAAACCCTAAACTTGGACTATTCGAATACAGGTTGTGAAATATGAGCGTTTTCATCCAAGCTTAAGTCATATTGCGCTTTAATTGTCTATATATATACTCGTTTGAGCTCCTCATGTGAAGTGTGCTCTTACCCCAGCTCCACCTTGATGAGTATAAAAAAAATAATTACATGCATTTAGGATCAAGGGTTCTCTCACCCACCCAAGTTTAAGCTACTTTGTCCTCATAGTAAAATTTTCCATATTAACAAATAATCATATGGTATAGTAACCTCCAATGACATGTCATATATCCTAAGATTAGTCCTAGTTAGAGAAATAAGTTTACTTGTTGTCATCCTTTATCTTTTGTTTAATACATGATCCATCATTTATCCACATATATATATGCATATCACAATGTGTCATATCTTCATGATTTTATACCATGCATACACATTTCTCATATCAAAATATCATACCCATGTCATTTTTCATCATGTATTTTAGCTTCATGTTACATGTCTTCACATTTAACATAGATTGCATGTTTAAAAGTACCCCTTAGGTGTTCATCCATTTAAAGATTGTTTATTATGCCAAATCTTACCTTTTTGGAGCTTACAAACTTTATACATTTCATATTTACATTAACTCATATACATAACAAATTAACTTAGCCAATATACTATAAAAATTTTAAAGATAATTACTATCAGTTTTTTTAACAATCAAAACACACATGTACATCACATAATAATTAAAAGACCAAATTACTAAATCATTATTCCTAGACATATTCCTGCCCTAAACTTCTGTCACATTTTGCACTTATTTCTGATTCAAATTAGACCTCATTATCTTCAATGAATTTTTAGTTTAGTGTCTTATTTTTTCATATGAAAAAAAGAATCACATAAATTTGAATTTTCTAGCACTTATTATGGGCAAATTACCATGTGATGTGAAGTAAAAATCTGCTTAGTATTTTTTAGGCACTTCTAGGTCCAAGATTTTATAGTCAATTTTAGTTCTAATTGTAATCAGAACTAGTGTTTACACTCTATGTAAGATTTTTAGCTCTATGTATCTATTTTTATTTTCAATTATTTTAATGTCAATCCAAGCTCTAAAACAAAAGATATGACTAAATATATTAAAACTGTTTCAGTTGAATTTTAACAAAATCATCAAAATCATACATTTAACACAATATAACCCATTTCATAATTAAAACATGCCCATAAAGAATTTAAATAATTGCCTTTCAATATTAAAGTATCCAACTCATTCAAATCATCATTTTAAACACCAAACATCATGGAAATGCAAATAAGATGCACAAAGGAATAAATATGCTCATATGTATAAGTCTTGACAACAATGGAGCTTAATCTGTTCAAGTCTCAAGCTTGCTCTTGTTCTTAGTGGTTTTCACCACTCTCTCTAATACCTATCAAGAAATCAAAATGTCTCTTTTAAACCATAGAACACATATATACATATAAATCTACTTAAAAAATATAAACCATAACTATCAAAATTCCTCTTTTAAGCCTAAATCTATATCAAACACTTCTTTTAACCCCTCTAGATATTTAAAGAGTTGTTTTCACACAAAATCTCTAACTAGACATATAATACAATCCATTTAAAATGAGTGTCTACCAAAGAAGAAAATGGTAGAAAAATGAAGAAAAGAAAGCAAAAGAGAAGGGAAAAGCTTCCTTTACCAATTCCTTGCCACGAAAATTGTGGGTTTGGGTGTAATGGCTTTTTCTTCCTTTCCCCTTTAAGAAAATGGCTCTTTTAGCTCCAACAAATTCATTTTTCTTCTTTTCTAGAGGATTTCAACTATAAGAGTGATTTTTCTCTTAGTTTATGATGGTTTAGGGTTCTTTTGTGTGAAAGAAAATGAAAGAATAGAGGGATGAATAGTGAACACATTTTTGAGAGAAAAATTAAGATTTGGTGGCTGATTTTTAATGAAGATGGAAAAAGAAGGGTTTTATATTCTTGGCAAAATTACCACTTTGTTATCTCTTTATTTTTGCCAAATATCTACCTAAATCATTGATTTTTACCTCTTTCTTTTTAGCTTACCCAATTTTTTTTTATCTATTTTATAAAACACTCATAACTTAATAAAATCCATTTATAAATTCTTTTATTATATTTTATTCTCGAATTTAGACTCCGATAATTTTAATCGCAACCACTAGACACGCTAATTATTCGAGCATAAATTGACAGATATTACAAGTTTTTTTTTGTTGCTTGCACGACAAAGACTATATATTGGGAGTTTTGCTCAAGTGATGGTTCTATCACTTGTGCAATGTCTCACTACTTGCGCGATAGAAAACGTTGATGTGGTTGTCATACACGTCATTTTCTTGCTTGCACGACAAATGTGTGCCAAATTTGTGTAGTCAGTGTAACACCCAGTAATTAGGGCTTATAAGATGTATTGGTATTTGAAGAGAGATAGTGGGTAGACTAAGGTTTAAAAGAATGGAAAAAGTGGCAAAGGGTACTTTCACAACCATAAATGGATATTCGCACTTGTAAAAGTCTTGAATTTTCAAAACGATAGAGTTATAGAAGGATTTATAGCCATGAAAGTCATAGATTATGGTCTTACCCATGAGAGGTTTGTCACAATTGTAACAAGAGATATTCACACCTGTGAACAATAGTCAGTGGAGTAGGTGAACAAAGCCATATTTTTCTCTCTTTCATACCTTTTTGCTGCCTTTACCTGTTCCCCATTGCTTTTTTATCCTTCTAAACACACCACCTTCTCCTTTCTCTCCTGCCTTTACCATGGAAGTTTCATAAATCAAATGTGAGTTTTAACTAGAAAATAAAGAAAATAGTAGTGTTTTTTAAGAGAATGATTCAGTCCAAGCCCTTCCCTTGGGAACTACTAGTTCCAGCTTGGAACCAACAGTTCACAATTCCAATCCGAAATTTAAAAAAAAAAAAACACACATAACGGTCATGAGATCGTTGCCCCTTGCACATGCACTGCACACACTTAAAATTTTGGTTTATAAATAAAATGAAAAGACAAAAATATCACTTATAACAGAAAAATAACAGCTATATTTTATGGGGTATTATTGAAATTTAAATTTTCAATTTTTTTCTCTATAAATATCAAATTTATTTCAATATTTTTTATTTGCTACACAATCTCATTCTCAATTAATTCTTAATTTCTCTACAATTCAATTTTAATTCTCTCTACATATATTCGTAATTTCTCTCTAATTAAACTCTCAATTATTAATTCTCTCTAATTTCTTTCTAATTATACTTCTACATAATTTTAAATTTTTCTTCAATTTTTTAATTCTCTCTAATTCTCAATTGTTCTTTATCCTACAATTTTTTTTCATTATATTTCTCTACCTTAAAATCACTTGATTTAACAGTTGTACTTATGTTAATAAATTATTACCAATTTCATGAAATTATGAATGTGATCAACCTTTAATTATATTTTAAAGTATAATAAATTATTATTTTATAATTATAATCACTTTATTATAATTATAATTTACAATTATAAATTAATCGTAATGAATTAAATAAAAATTCAAAAAAATATTAAATTAGATAAAAAAATAAAAAATTATAATTAAAAATTGCAAAATAACTCTTAATTTTATACCATAATAAATAACAATAGATTTGCAAGGAAAGAAAAAAATTGAAAACCATTTATTTGGATAAAAAAAACTAATCGAGATGTCTAATTGAAATTTTAAGCAAACTTTATAAGTGGAATTAATATGAAAAAACTTCAAAGAATAAGTATCAATGGGTTTACAATTCTGCATATGAAACTGCTCAATAATTTTCTTTATGTACAACTCTTATGAAAGTGATAATAAATTTTTTAATTGATCCTTTGAAATCTTAACTCCAAGGATAAATACATTTTTACCCATATTTTTTATTTCAAAGTTAGATGAAAACCATCCCTTAATTTATGTTATATACTCCACATTATTTCCAGCTATGAGTACGTCATCAACATATAAAAATAAAATCACAAACTTATCTTTGGACCTCTTAATATAAACACAATGATCTTCTTCAATCATTTCAAAATCATAAGACATAATTTCATTATGAAATCGAATGTACCATTGTCTTGAAGATTCTTTAAGGTCATAGATTTACTTTCAAAGTTTACATAATTTATGTTCTTGGCCTTTTACAATGAAACTTTCTAGTTGTTCCACATAAATTTCTTCATCTAATTCTCTATTGAGAAAACATATCGTCACATCTATTTGAAGTAATTCTAGGTTCATACTTGCTATGATAACTAGAATTAAGTGTATTGAAGCAAATCTTATAATAGGTGAAAAAGTTTCTTCATAATCTATTCATTTCTGTTGTGTATACCCCTTCGCAACTAAATGAACTTTATATCTTTCGATAGTACCTTCAATCTTATGCTTAATTTTAAGAATCCATTTATTTCCAATAGGTTTGGATCCTTTGGGTGGATCAACTAATTTCCAAACATTATTTGTTTTTATGGACTTCATTTCTTCATCCATTGCTTTCATCTATTTTTTCTTAGAAGGGCATTTAAGCCTTATTTACATTTCTTGGCTCTTATCTTGTGGAGTAACAATGAAGGCTTTCCTTTCAATCTCAAAACGACGACAAAAAATTAGTTTTCAATTTCTCCATCAGATTTGAGATTCTTCAATTTCAATGTTACCCCCACTTGGACCAGCAATCATAGTTGGATCTAACTCAGGTTGTAATTGAGTTTCTATATAAACTAATTTATCATTTCTCAATCACTCCCACTCGAATAAAATGGATTCAACTCTTGTGCAGTGAAAATTGTCTGGTTATAGGTTTCATATAATGATATGTCTTCACCCATTTGACCATGTTTAGGAAAATTATTTTCCAGAAATGTGAAATCTCGTGATTCAAACTCAACTATATTACCACCATCTTGTTTGCCTATGAAAACATACCCTTTTGATTGTTCTGAGTATCTTATAAAAATATTTTTTTCTTCCTCTCAGACCCAATTTTTCCATTTTTATAAGAGGAATTAAGTACATAGGTTGTACATCCCCAAGGTTTTAAAACACTTAGGTCAGGATTTCTACTATCCATAACTCATACGGAGATGTGGTAATAGACTTTGAAGGCACACGGTTAACTACAAATGTCACTGTTGACAATGCATCACCCCAATAGGTTGCAGGCAAATGAGCATGTGTCATCATTGATCTAACCATTTCAAGAAAGGTCATATTTCATCTTTTTGCAACACCATCTTGTTGTGGGGTATACGGGATAGTCGACTAATGCTCTATTCCTTTTTCATCACATAAACGTTTGAACTCATCAGAAAGATATTCTTGACCTCAATTGGTTTTGAACATTTTAATTTTCTTATCTGATAGATTCTCAAATAAATTCATATATTTTATAAAGCTATCTAATGCTTGAGATTTGTGAGAAATCAAATAGACATAGTCATATAAAGTGTAATCATCTATAAATGTGATGAAATAACATGCCCCATGTTTAGCTTTAATTTTCATTGGACCACAAATGTCTGAATAAATTAATAGCAATGGAATTTTGACTCTAGTTCCTTTTCCAAATGGTTTTTGTATTATTTTTCCAGTTAGACAATACTCACAAATTGACAAATCAACTTTGTCAAAATTATCCAATAAGCCTTCTTTAGCTAATCGGTTCATATGTTGTTGGCCAATATGACCAAGTCTAGCATGCCAAATATTTACATCATTTTCGTAATCAACAGCAAATGTAAAATTTGAAAAATATACATTACTAGTATTATGTTCAACTTCAAGAACAATAAAACCATCCAGAAAATAACTACAATCGTAGTAGTCTTGTCTTAAAAACAAATCAACACCATGTCCATAAAACACATAATTCAAAGTCTAACTTAAGTAAAAACAAATTGATACTAAATTCTGATGAATTTCGTGGGTAAATAATACATTATGTAAGAATAAGTTTTGGCCACCACACATAACTAACTTGCAAGTGCCAATAACTCTTACTTTAGCTTTGGAGTTATTTCCTACATATATCCATTCTATTCCTTTTGGAATTCATCAAAATACAATGAAGGCACTTATATCCTTTGCTATATGGTATGTTGCTCCTTCTTGGGCTCTTTGCAATCACGTGTAAAATGCCCTTTCCTACCACAATTATAACACTTGAGCTTGGATACAAGTTTCTTTTTCTTGAAGAAATATTTTTCCATTTTTAGGTTGGTTGAACTTTTGTTTCTTCTTAACCTGAGCATTGCCCTTACTTTCCTTTTGCTAGTTCCCACAATAAAACTTTTGTTTGTGCCCGTTTCCATTTTAAGAGCTAGAGCCAGCCATGTACACATTAGTATTAAACTTGTTGGCCATAAGACGATCCTCTTCAAGCTCTAAGGGCACATATCATCCTCCAAAGTCTTGATGTTTTCATTGTGGGTCAGATGCATTTTCATATTTTTCCAGCTCTGAGGCAATGAACGGATCATAACATGAACTTATTGTTCATCAATAAAGATATTACCTGCATCTTTGAGCTCACTTATTATGTTTGACATATGTCTTAAATGTTTCTTCATTGTATATTCAGGACATTTCTTATAAGTGTCAAACTTGATAGTAAGTGACATCATTTTGGTTATGGACATACCGCCAAACTTTTTAGAGAGAGCTGACCACATGTCCTTTGCTATCTCATACTTTTGAAACTCTTTTATAATGTCATCATTCATACTACTTAGCAATGTAATGCGAGCAATGGAGTTCTTCTTCTTATAGGCCTCACAGGCATCACGATCCCTATTATGTTGGGTTGTGTTGCCTTACTCAGGTTCAATCATGGACATATTTAGAACCTTAAGAGTCTCTTACTCTTCTAGCACATATTGGATTTTTATACTCCAAATCTCATAATTATCGCCGTTCAATTTCTCACTCTTATTGAGTTCAGCTATAATATTCTTAGCAGAAGATATCATTCTTAATACTACTAGAAGACATATATGCACGATAATCAATTCCTAAAACATACATGAACTTCAACTAATTATAAAATGTTAATCCTACACAGGCTTAGATTCGAAAATTCACTGTGTTCCTAATCATCATCTAAAATTCCTATATTCGACTAATTACTTTATAATTAATTATTTACTATTTAAAGTTACTAAAACTTTAATTAATTTGTATTGAACAAATAATTAATTATTCATTGTTTAAAGTTGCTAAAACATTAATGAATTTGAACTGAACAAATTATTAATTAACAAGTTTCATAATTCAACAAAAACAATTTCATGCTAAACAAATTATGCAATAATTAATAGCATGAATTTCATTGAATTGATAAACACAATTATATACAATCTCAATCCATATACTATCATTATATTTGAGTTAGAACTAATCATACAATAATAAAATTTAAGATAGTCTAATCTTATGGACAAAGATAGACTCATACAATTTTTCTTTGAGTTTTAAAGGCATTACATAATTGACTTTGGGTACCATAGGATTTTCAAATTTTTCCTAACTACCTTTGCGAATGGACATTCCATATGAAGTGCCAAAAGTCTTCTTTGCAATCTAATTCACATATGCATTGAAAAAACCCTTGACGAGCTTTTTGTATGAGCCTTTATAGTTATAACTATTCAACAATAAATCAAGGATTCATTGTTCATTAACAGACTTAAAGCCAGACCTCTGCACCTCATATTTCTCACAGTGAGACAACAAACCCCTTTCCCATTCCTTTATCATTTCTTTTATTCTAAAGTAAAAATAACTATGATAAAGGAAAATTAAAATATGAACAAAAAATATTTAAGTCACATTAATAGTTAATGATTAAAAAAAATTTAATCAATTATGTGACCCTAAAAAAATAGAAAATATAATTAAAAATTAATTTAATTTTATGACCAAGTAAATAATTAATCACAATTATTAATTATTTGAATGAATATATATATATATATATATATATTTATTTATTTAAATAAGTATTAACAAATTTAATTTAATTAAAAAAATTGTCTGGTCACACGCACCTATATTTTTTGAAATTTTGTATACGATGCATGTGGGCCACACACCACCTTTCTGGTAGATTCTGGCGACCAGATTTCATCCAGTGGGGGTTTATGGGTCTCTTAAGGCCTTCTATGGGGTCATTTCTATCAATGCACATACACTACTATGTGAAACATGCAATGGCACAAATGGTAATTTTCATCATCTTCTTCATTTAAATTTATGGAAAAACGAATTTTTCAAAGATAATAGGTAATCTTTGAGATGCAATATATAACGTAATTCTTAACAAAAAATTGCGATATATATACCAAATTAAAGATTGACATCTCTACTTTAAAATGAAGTTAAAAACCTCTATAGATTCATAATGTATAAAAGGAAATAAAATCTCAAACATGACATGTTGAATATATTTCACAAGTTCCAAAATCAAATGACCATTTTTTTTTAAATCATAACTAATTCAATACTCAACTAAATCAAGCATATAATATACCGAATTAACCCTTACAGAACCTAATTTTAAGATAAATTAAAATTTTGTCCAAAAGTAGTTTTTGGACAAAATAGACATAAAAATCACAATTTTCTGCAATTTATAAACAAAAAAACAAAACAAAAATTAATCCAATGCATGTTTCTAACCAGGGCTCTGATATCATTTGTAGAATTTTAATATGGATTTAACATATAATCGAATCCAATTTTTGTACATAATTTCCAAGATCATAAACATACATAATTAAGATTCCAATCATATTAACATATAATGAATTGAAATTAAAGTTTTACAACTTAAATGACTAACCTCTTCAAACAATCCACAAAGGAAGAATAGAGAGTTCAATCCTCTGATTTTTTTAGAGAATAAAATTTATATAGAGAGTTGGGAGAAATATATAAAGGTTGAAGGAGAGAATTCCAAAGTCAAAGATCCATTCCAAATGGAAGTTACTTTCTCTTCAATAAATAATTAAGAAAAAGTTATTTTTACATAGAAATAACTCCTCACTTTAATGAGTAATCTCCCATTGCATAGGTAACTCCCCACTTCATAATAATCTTATAATTATTATTTTATCTATCACGGGTGTTACATATAAAACCAACATTAAGGAAGTTAACTATCATACTAAAAATAGTTGGGCCAATAAAAAAAAAAACTCTAACATTTATCTTACTTTTTAACTCCAATTGTTTTTTTTACCTACTAATCGGACTTCTAATATTTTTTCCATTTGTCAATTAAGTCTCTAATATATTTTATATCAAATGCTAACATATTGTTGACATGGAACCATTGTGAGACCCACGAAGCTGAGATTACTCTCATAGTGCACAAATGGGTCCACTGACGTGGCTGACATATTTCTCCCCTTAAATTCCTTTTGCCCTCAGCAACTTTGTCTCTCTATTTTTATTTTAAATCTATACGAATGAAAAATAAATTTTTATATTAAATTATACAATTCAGTGGTATAATAATTTATAATATCAGTCATTTAGAGAAAACAGAAAGTATAAATTTATTTATTAAAATAAAATTATTTTTTTTATCATACTCATATATTAAATCACCATATAATAACTCTAGGGAAACAATGAGTATATGTTATCTCATGATTCAAGTAACCCATGGGATCAGAAGAAACCATACGGATAAATTATATGGTACGATCATAGAACACCTACTGGACCGTAAAATATAATATAAAGCAACTGAAAATCCACCAGACTAATAACTTTTTAGACCGTTGTCAGTACTAAAATAAGGAGTAAAATATCAAATTATCATCAAATATAAATTTATATAACATTTCTAACTATTTTATCATTCAATAAAATAAAGCACAAAAATAATTTTTTTCTTAATATTCGTCATAAATAATTATTTCTCAATTTTATATTCATTATATAAATCAGTTTAAATTAAAACTCCATTAAAATCATACTCTAAACTTTTAATGGCTAAAATTATAAATTAATGTACAGACATCAACTATCGCTTGCTTGCTGGTATCCACCAGCTCTTTTTCCTGATCCGCCCTCGATGCCAGTTCAACTGTTACATTTGAATAACAAATAATTTCTAATTAACTACAGAGTCATATTTAATAATTATTCCAACGAAAATAAAACTCTCCAATTATTTTCCCCTCTTTGATATATTAAAATCTCCTATCGATGTTATTTCTCGTTATGCTTGTTCGACACGAAATTCAAAATTCAGGTAGTCCGATTCGCTTTCTAGTGCTACCAAAAATCTCCAATATTATATTCTTTTATAATAGTTTATTTTTCTTATCTTTCCTCTGTAACTATTTTCTCAATTTATTTCCATTATTTCCTTTAATTTCTATTTTTCTTAAAAATTTTATTTTCAACTCTTAAATTCTCATTAATTTAATAAATGCTTCGATAATTCCAAAACAAATCATATAATTACTTTAACTCATTTTCTTTCATTTTCAATTAACAATTTTTTCAAAATAATATTTAATAATTCTAATAAATTTTTAAATAATTCAGCCAAAAATCCAAAAATTGTATTAAATATTTCTTCCACTCTAAAAATTATTTTTCACTTCCATAAACTCCAATTAACTCTATTATCATCAATTTAAGGTATAATTTCTCCAAAATAACCCCTCAAAATTTCAGCCATAATAGAAAATTTTTCCAAAAAATTTTACAAAAATTTCTAAAAATTATTCTTATGAGTTTTTCACTATCTCTATCATCCTCAAGGCTTATTCTATTCATTTTCTATTTTTTTCATTATCTTTCTATAAAATCCTAACTCTTTCTCTTCCCTAATTCACTTCCAATCTCAACACAAATCCATATTCTACTTCAAACAATCGTCAAACTCAACATAAATCTATGGAAATTTGACAGAAAAATGAAAAACAAATATCACCTCAAAATTTATGGGAATTTTCAGCCAATAGAAAATTTTTCACCAAAATTATTTTGTTTGCATCCCAATTTATTCTCCTTACTCTAAAGGATTAAATAATTGAAATCTTGTAAATTTGGAGTGAGAGAAAAGCTTGATGGAGCCCCCATGGTGCCCAACAAAGAGAAGAAGAAGAAGAATAAGAATTTTTTTCTTGATTTTTTGTAGATAATTCTAGAGAAAATGACTATTTCCTATTTATACCCCAATTACCTTTAATTAATCCTAATGAACTCTTAATCTCACACCCTATTGGTTGTTAGAAAAATTAATTAGATATTAACCTTAATAAGTGGTCCAATCATCTCTTAATTAATCTTGATTAAGTCAAATTTTCTACCACTCACAATTTTCCTTCAAATTAATTCATGATTGAATCTAATTCTTCAAAATCCGAGCTCCAAACATTTTAAGTCCGTCAAATTAAATATACCAAAAATTATAAAGTAATTTTCTCTTCAAAACAGTCTCTTTAATTTCTCAAAAGACCACTGGTGCAAAAATCGCGTTTTTATGGTTTAGTTATTTTTCTTAATTTGATCCGTAAAAATTCATCTAACATTCAATTTCTAAATTATCTGTTTTAAAAATTTTAGAATTCAATTGTGATTACATCAACATCATTGCGATAGTGAACACATATCTCTAACTTCTAGTCAGAAATTAGACAAGAAACATGCACTGGGGACTATATTTCGCAAATCAAAACCCTTAATTTTAAAATATCTCCATATAACTTCACTTATAATTTTAAAATATGATTTTCTATATTTTGGTATATTTAACTCAAATTCTCACTACCGGGCAAAAACTTGTATTACGGCCTAGTCTATTGCCTCAATTTGTGTGCATGATTCGAAATTACAATATTTCATTAAATCAATTCAATATTCACATTAAAACATCATATTATCATGTTAAAGTAAATCTCTCACATTATTTTGTATGTATTTAGACTATGATTGGTACGTCTTTGTATTGCAGTATAAATGACAACATTATGCGTATATGGTTAGGATCTAGATCGCGAATGTGATAATTTACTTCCCCTTAAAAGATTTTGTCCTCAAAATCATACTTGGTAGGTCATTGCTAAATAATTGAGGATACTGACTTCTCATGATCTTCTCTCTTTTTCATGTCACCTCATCTACTGAATATCTCCATTAGAGGACTTTCACCAAAGGTACTTGCTTGTTCCACAGCAGTTTCACTTCCCTTATCAGAAAAACTATCGACTTTTCTTCATATGTCAAACCTGGTTATACCACAATTTTTTTCTACTCAGATGACACATGATATATCCGATTTTAGCTTTTGAGCATTAATACGTGGAACACATTATGAATTTTCTTCAGCTCAAGAGGTAGAGCCAACCTATAGACTATTAGTCCCACTCACTTTGTCACCTTAAAAGGCCCAATAAATCATGGACTCAACTTACATTTCCTTTCTAAAATGAAGTACTTTCTTTCAGGGATATAATTTTAGAAACACCTTTTCACAAACCTCATACTCAATGTCTTTGCTTCTCATATTGGCATAAGACTTCTATCTATCACTAGCTGCCTTGAGCATGTCCTTAATCACTCTAATCTTCTCCTCTGTTTGCTAGCTCCACTAATTTTTATTTTTATCATGCTACTTGATGGCTTCAAATATTTTTGTTCATTTGATATGATTTCATGGAACATAAGCAAAACAAAGAAACATGTTAGTATAATCTACAATAATAATAATTTATTTCAATAGGAATTAAAAAATATTTATTTGATAAACAATCACAAAAGTTGTAATTATGAGTATAAACCACATTAATCATATTACACATTTAATTATAAACATACCATGAATACATGTGCATCAATTATTGGAAATTATTGATCCATAAGCCTTCAATATGATCAGCACCCATGTAATTTTCTTCTAAAATATCTTTTCCATTTGCCATAGGTAACTCGATAGAAAATGGGGGAGTCTCATCAAACTGATCATACTCTTCCTCATCTATCACATCATCGATACCAATAATACGCCTCTTACTTTGAAGAACAATAGACTACTTACTATAACCAGGGTCAACAATGTAAAAGACTTATTTGGCATGTGAAGCAAGAATGAATGAATCATCTTGATAAGCCAACTGACTAAAATTGACCAAAGTGATTCCTAACTCATCCACTCGAACACTGCATCGGTTTTCAATCCATTTACATCAGAGAGGAATCTTGAATTCCTTGTAATCAAGCTTCCAAATGTCTTCAATTACACCATAATATGACATCGTAACATCTATCGGCATGGTGTCTTTTCTACTAGGGAATTCTCTTAATGAAGCTATCAAAGTAACTCTGTTATTTTGCATTGTATTTTTGTCATGTTGATGTTTAGTGTAAAAGGTGTATCTGTTGGTGTCATATCCTTCATAAGATCGTGTATTTAACCCAAGGTTATAAGCTAACCATTTTATGGTATCAGTTACATCCTCTGGTACTTCTGACAACTGATGTAACACCCCCTCACCCCAACAATGCGTACCCGAATAAGGGAGTACTACACTGTCTCCAGTCAAAAAAATCCTCATTTAATAAACAGTAGAAAGCTATATATATATATATATATATATATGTGTGTGTGTGTGTGTGTGTGTGTATATACTAAATTTTTTCACATAATAGAAGAAATAATAAACACTTCATATACAAACCTAATAGTTACAAAAGAGTAGAGTTACTTTACAATATTCTAAAAAGAAATTTAAAACAAAAATACAAAAGTTGTGTGACCCACAGTGTTTGAAACAGACTGCTCTATTGGATTAGGTCACCATTAGCTTTATCTACTCTCCTTTCCTATATCTCCATTATATCTGCACGAGAGAAACTCACACACTAAGCTCTAGGCTTAGTAGTGCATATAAATAAGGCAATAAACTATACTCATGCAATACGCAAGAATGTGCCATCATACATATATGTTAAGTTAAATAATTTTTTTTTCTTACATATTCTTTATTTATATACATATAAATATATATATATATATATTATATAATATATAAATTATATAAATTATATATATATATATATATAAATATATAAAAAATATATAAATTATATATATATATATATAAATATATAAAATAGAAATATAGTTGACATTCATAAAAAGTATCTAATGAATTATGAGTTCAATACACCCTGTTTAGCAGAAAGACGGATATTCCTTGCTTATTATCAGACAACCACTTATTCACAAACCTCGTGTAATTTTTTTTTCTTACATATTCTTTATTTATATACATATAGATTTTTCATATGCAAGCATTACATAACCATCCTGTACAAATAAAATATTCTTTTATATTCATATTTATGTACAACCAATTCATATAAAAAAATTATTTATACCAAGTTAATATATTTATTCCCATAACACCTAGAAACCAATAATCAGAATAATAGAATAGGTCATCCAGACATAATAAGGTTGCCACCCAAGCATTAGGGTATGCACATACAAGTGTCATCACCAACATTAATATATAAATGTCATCACCGGCATCAGTGTATATGTGTTACTGATAGATTTTATATTTTTTTTATTTCAGTTTTGGTCATGTTAAAATCCGAATTAGATTAAGTGTCTTATAAATATTTATAGCCTCAGATCTTAGCTTTAATTTGAAATTCGAATAAATTAATTTTGAATTCTCTATGAAAAGTTATAGCTAATTGAATAATGATTGTTCAGTGCAAATTCTGTCCAGAATTTTAGGACATATTTCAGATCCAACACTCATGCCAATTTTTAACATATTTGCCATTAAATTAGGTCTCACATGCTTCATGAAAGTTTTAGACCTATATCTTAAATTTCAAACCCAACAAAGGACAGATTAATAAGAATTCCAGAGTTTAAGTTATAGCAATATATATACTGACTACTCCATAGAATCCAGCAAAAAATACACACAATTACCTAACTCAATTTTTACCAAATATAATCCTAAATCTAGCAAACATGCATACACAGAATTTTATCACAAAAAACTACTAATTTACAATAATTTACATGCAAAATGCTTAAATTATGCAATATGATGATAAAATATAGACTATTGCTCTAAGTTATGCACTTACCTTAGTCTTTTTTCTCTTTTACTCTCTATATCTCTTTTTTCTTTTCCTTTATTTGTTTGTTCTTATTCTTTGTCAATTTGAGCTCCTAAAATATATAAGAAACATCATCAATAACCTTTCTTTATCAAACCTTCTCTAGACCCTAAACTCTCTCTCTCTCTCTATCTCTCATAACATGCTCTAATCACTATCTTTCTTTAGAGAAAACATGGAAAAGAAGAAAAAAACACCTTATCTTCACTTCTTTGCTTCCATGGCAGAAGCCTAGGGTTTTTTTTCTCCTTTTTTCTTCCTTATTTTCCACTTTCAAGCCTTCTACTAACTTCCTCTCACTTCCTTGAGCATGAAAATACCCTTTTCCATGTCTTTCTCTTTTTTTTTCACACTTTATTTCTTTTTACAAGGTTTGGTTATGGAGGAAGGATGGAGGAATGTGGGATACAAGCTAAGTGTAGAAAATTCCATATTAAGGGTGATAAGGAATAAAGAAAGAATAGGAAAATGACAAAAATTATTAATGATGATTCCATTTTCTTAATAAATATCTAGATATTTATGTTAATTAGCTTCTTAATGTATGAAACTTAGTTTGGTAGGCCAACTCATGTATCATGTGCCCAAAATCATCCATTTAATTATTAAACATCTTATTTGATTCTCCAAAAATTGCAAATTTACTTCGAAACTTTCCAAATTTGCAATTTAGACCTTACCATAATCTAACATCTTTAAACACTTGATTACATATTTTTCATAATTATTTATCATTATTTAATTTTTTTTCCAGTCAAAAATATGAATTTAGACTCTAGTTGGTCTGTCACATTAGTTTAATAACGCAAGTGACTCAGGGTCTAAATTTGCAGATATGACAATTGATGCATCACTCGGTCTTTCAACCATCCAATAAAAGAACGATTTTTTTCATTTGTCAACCATATTTCACCTTTTGATGTATTCAAATGCCTTAAATTAGACATGTGCTCTTCTAAATAAGGATGAACCTTTGTAAGGTGGTGCAACACCAGGAGGTGTGCTTTCTCACGCACTTGAGCACTAGGTAATACCATTTTAAATTCAATTGTTCATTTACCTTTGAGTCTTCCCTCATGATGAGACTTAGGAATGCCAATAGGTTCAACACCTAATTAGTAGTCAGTGCAAAATCAATACCCTCCTCAACTGAATAACCTTCAATAATAGTACATTCTTGTTGATATCAGTTTCTCACGTACCCTTTTAAAATACCCATGAATCTCTCAAAAGGATACATATACCTCAAATGCACTGGACCACACAATTTAATCTCTCTCATAAGATGAACAATCAAATGCACTATTATGTCAAAAAAGGAAGGTGGAAAATACGTTTCAAGTTGGCATAGAGGAACAACAACATTAGCTTGTAACTCATCCAAATTCTTTAGATCAACCACCTTACAACAAATTGCATTGAAAAAAATACAAAGTCTTGTTTTAACATTCCTCATATGATTTGGTAGTATGCCTCAAATTGCAATTGGTAAGAATTGTTGCTTCAAAACATGATAATCATGAGTCTTCATACCTACCAACTTCAATTTTTTCATTGTCACAAGACTTTTTATATTTGATGAAAATCCATGTGGAACTTTGAACCCATAAAGACACTCACAAAAGCTTGTTTTCTCTTTTTTAGACAATGTATAACAAGCAGAGGGAAGATATGCCTGTTTTCCCATATCTTGCAGTGCTAACTCCAATCATATGCCTATTTTTAACATGTCCTTTTTAATTTTGATGCCATCTTTTATTTTTCCCTGTATGTTCAACAATGTCCCTATTATAACATCACAAACATTTTCTCTATGTGCATCACATCAATATAATGATGAATTGGTAAGTATTCCCAATATGGAAGATCCCAGAATACATATATATTTTTCTAAGGAACTTTTTGAGTAGGATAAAAAGGTTTGCCAAATTCATTATCAATATCTCTAACTTGTTCATAAACCTTTTTCTAGTTAAGAGTTACTTGCATCTCTATATATCATTTGAAAGACTTTTTATTCTTATGATAAGGGTGATTAGGAGGGAGAAATGTTTGATGACTCATATTCACATTTTTATGGCTATAATTTAAACGCTAGTCCATTGTATTGTCTTCACAAATCGGACATGCTTTTGCTCTTTTCATGATGTACAAGATAATTTACCATAAGTTGGAAAATCATTTATAGTGCAAAATATCATAGCATGTAAGGTGAACATGCTTTCACTGTATGCATCATATATAGGCACACCTTCATCTCACAACAATTTTAAGTCATCAATAAGTGGTGCAAGGTAAACATCAATATTATTTCCCAGTTATTTAGGTCTTGATATCATATTTTCTGCCTTCTACATACCGCCTTAAGTTTACCTATAATTGGGGGCATGTTTGTGTCTCCTATCTCATTTATCAAATCTATGTGATCTATTAGATCTACAAGTAGATATACTACCCTTAGCTGTCATCTGTCACTAGAAAGGATACCAAACATATGTGCTCAGAGGTATTAAGACTCAGGGGTCTCCTCCTTATCTTACCATAATGACGCATATTCCTTAGGAGTTGTTCTTTGACTTTTTGTAATTGCAATCTATCACCCTATAAAACAAAACAGTGGCCCACATTTGAAAGCAACAACATTTTACTTTTGTATTTGAAACTCTTTTCAAAAATCAATGCATGAGCACACAATCATAGTTCTACCTCAATATATCCTAGAACAACCTAAACCTCGCTCTAATATCAATAAAATTGTAACTCCGCTTATCCCTCTTGGTATACGCGGTCGTATGTCATATGAATAAGCAGTGTTATGGTTTACAAAACCAATACTAAATATTTATTTCATTATATAAAACATACTATAACATAATATCAAGATAAAGAAAATATAAAATATGAACATTACAAAAATATACGAGATATATCCATTCCCTAATTACACTCCTTTGTACATGAGTATTTTTCATATTCAAAATGAGTATTTTTATTTTTATTTACATAAAATATACCAAAATAGCAAAGTACATAAGAAAATATCAACCTGCTCAGGATGGTTACTATCGCTGATCGGTTGCATACTATAGGACCCACTATTAGTGATGTTATATTTACAAAGCTTGTTGCTCTATTTTCACTTTAAACTTGCACGGAAGAAAAATAAATTCTTGGGATGATTTATATAACTTAGTAGTACAATAATTTATAATAACAATCATTTAGAGAAAACATAAAGTATAAATTCATTTATTAATATCATGCACTTAAAAATATTATTCCTTACCATGCCCCTATAGTAAATCATCATAGACTAATTTCAAGGAAAAAGGGGTACATATAATCTAATGATTCCATGAACCCCATCGGATTAGAGAAAATAATGTGAATAAATTATATTGTACGGTTCTAGAAAAATGCACCATACCAAATATATCACTTGATTTGTAAGCTCAACTATCTGTGAAATCAAGTCATTGTCACTATATTAACTCATTGTCATTATTATGCAAAATTAAAATAAAATAAATTTTAACAAATCAAACAATCAAAAAACGTTGGCAACCTAACTAACTAAGGATCTAATAAGCAGTAGTTCCCTGGTAACAGTGCAAAAAACTTGATTTAACTCAAAGTATGCTTGCAAGTGCATGAGCCAATTGTAATACTGACAAGCTCACTCACAAGGTCGATCTCTCAAGAAACTAGTTTAGATTACCAATGAACAATGAAAATTAAATTCTAAGTACTCTACCTAAGTTTGATGAATTGATTGAAGTAATAAAAGAAAAACTAAATAAATAAAAATAACAAATAAATTTGATGAATTAAGATCCAATGAAACTGAGATGGTATTTAGCTCATCTCCCTAATTTGCAATCTATTTTCTAATTCAATTAAGCCTTATGAAGTAAGTTTTCAATGACTCTCACCTTAATTCACCAATTACCCAAACTAATGGTGTAACTAATGCTCAATCCAATTTTTAGGTTAAATTAAAGATGATGTTTTTAATAATGTAACCTTAATATGTTCATTCCAAATTAAACAAAAGGTGGTCAGTCATCATTTAATATGAAACTAAATAATCACAATTGAAATTAGAAAACAAATCATACTTTATAAATAGTAAAGGGAAATTCATACAATTCGGGTTAGCTTACTAAATACCTAATGAAACAATCATTCCATTCATACTTCAATGGACATGTTAATATCAAAATTTATGCTAAGCATGTTACAATAGACATAGAGATAAAGGAACTAAGTTTCTCCTCTAAAAGTTGATAAAAAATCCAACCTAAGACCAGTTGGTCCTCAAATTTTCAAGTTACACTCTAAACCAATCTTCAAGTATCAAAATAGCTCCCTTTAATGATAAAAGGTTTGTTGGAACAATATGGAAAATGTGCCCTATGAGTTCTCTACAGTCACTAGTCCCAAAAGTTATAGAATGTCTCTATTCAAGTGTCTCAAAAAAACCTCTCCAATTTAAAAAAGAAACTATATTTACTCCACTAAGAGTTTTAATTGAATTCTAATTCTAAAAAAGCAATATTTTCCTTCGAAATATGTCAATAAAATCCCAAAAAATAAGTTTTAGAAGTAATCATCTCTAATGTGGGTCCAGTTGTAGAAGTTAAACTTTCATTGCATATTGGACTCTACATGATCATTGATCGTCACATGTGTGACACTTCCTCATCCATGCTACAGGATGAAAAGGCACAAAAACTTTCATGTTTGTAATATGATGTATCCACGAGAACCATGCATGAAAGACATGAAGGAAAATATTTTATCAATAGAGTGGAGCAATCTTATATAATTGAAATGGGTCTAAAAAGAGTTAAAAAAACCCATTAATATGATCAAAATACTTATAGGGTGTGTTCCAAACTATATGAGGCAGAAATGGATCTTTGAGAGTAACAATGGGGCTAAAATTCACAATCAAGCTTATAGGCCAATACTACACAAATGGAAGCCTAAGGTAAAGATCAAAGGAGTCTTTCATGAAGATTCAATTCAAATGGGTTAAATAAGGAAAATTTCATAAAATTAAAGATCACAAGTCATGTGCAACTCATGTGCAAATCATGTGTTAGGAGTCATGTGCAAGACATGTGACATCCACGTGCAAGACATCATATGCCAACCATGTGCTCAAGATCATGTGCCATGCATGTGCCTACTTATGGGATTTGGGCTTAACTTGTAATTGTGCTTAATTATGTATGTGAGCTACCTATTTTAATTATCATAAACTTTAATTAGTGTTAGGCATGTGGGCCAAGGTATGAAGCCCAACCCACCACCTTAATTAGGTTTCTAGAAGATTTTAATTAGTTGTCCTTATTTGACAAGGAATTGGGTTCTTAGTTGTCATATCCCTATTTTTAAGGGATTAAGATTTACTTGAATGTAATTCCCTATCTTTAAGGGATTATATTAGATTTTAGCTATCTTTTAGGATTTGGGTTAGATTAGAACTTAGTTATCCTTTTCCATAAAGGATTCCAAAGACTTAGGACTATGAATACTCATTTAAGCTTATTTTACAAGGTACAAATGAATAAAAATGAATTTTCAGTATTTTTTTTAAAGTGAGGCATATTTGCATCTCCTTATTACTTTTAGGAATTAGTTACTTATCAAGTGATATTACTTGTGGCATGACTATTCTTATTAATTCTTATAATCTTGGTTCTTTGCTACATTGGTTAGCTTTGGGTCGGATTCAATATATGATCACCATAGCTTAAAGTTTGTTTATCTTGTCTTGTTGAGGGGTTTCAAGGCATGCTCTTTGGTGTTTTGCATCAGTTTGGTATCGGAGTTTTTGGTTAGGTAATCATTATCTATCCTTTTAAATTATGCCATTAGAGGTGCCTTAGGATAATTTTGGCCATAATAATTAATGTTGCATGTTTAGGTTTCTTTTAATTCCTTGATGCTTTATTAAGCATTAGTTTAGTGTTATTTGACTAAAAAAAGGAAAAAAATCAGAATTTCGAATTTAGCAGCAAAAATTGTGAAATTGTGCTATTTGAGCTTCAAGTGGAAATCTTGTGATTATTGGTTGTTGGAATAATTTGATATTATCTTAAAATATTGCAATCAATATGAAATAATTGGTTTTTAGATTGGAAATTACAACTTGAGAATTCGGATACCATAGTGATCATATTGAGTATTGATTTGATCTTGAGGAATTGAGCTTATCTATTAAATATACCTTTAGTTCTTGCTAATTGGTGATAAATTGAGGTTGAATAAGGGTTAAATCGACTACTCACTAGGAGGAAATTGGTTATGATTTTTATTCCATATTGTCTAAATCTTTGTTCTTTTTAGTTTTCTTTATTTTTCTGTCCTCTTTGCATCTAATTACATTAGTTAAGTCTAGTTTGCATTCTTAGATTTAATTTGAACAAAAATTAGTAGCATACACCTATTTGCATTCGTATATAGCTTTAGATATAATTAATTTCTTTCACATAAGTTTGCTTTTAGACTTTGTTCCATTCATTCTTGTTAGGGTTCATTGTTAATTCTTAGCATAAATCACTTGCATATTGTTTGATTTTTTTCTAGTTCTTACATGTAATCTTAAGATTCAAACTTTGAGTGGTAAGAGGCATGAATGTGAGCTTAAAAGAGGGTAAAAGCCATTATTTATGTGAAATATGAGTGGTTATATTCTGATTTGAGTGAAACATATGAGGGAGTGATTGTGAGGTCTTTTTATCTTCATTAACTCTTTCTTGTAGCTTGACCATGTCTAAGGGAAATATAAGGAGTAGTAGTGGACATGAGGAACATGGTGACTATGTGCCAACGGATGTTGTTCAATCTTTCATTCAAATATTGGAGGTAAAGATTGGAAAAATTATAGACAAGATGAAGAGACAAAACAAGAAAATTGAAGATTTGAGGCATCAAAGCATCTTTGACACAAGAAGATCAAGAGAGGGGTCTCGACCTCAAGGCATTGGGAGGTTTCAGTCTCAAGAAGAAAAGGCTATTTTGAACATTATGATAATGATAGACAAATAAGAGAAAGAAAGAAAGACAAAATATCTTTTGTAAGTGCCTTTCAAAAAGAAATAGACAAGATGCATGCTAGGATTGATAGGTGGGGGCATGAAGAGAAAGAGAATGAAATGAAGAATCTTTGTCCAAGAAGGTGGGAAATTCAAAAATCAAAATTTCATTATGAATTTGATTTTGTTCATAAGTTTAAAATCGTGGATAATGGTAAGAATCAAATTCATGAGGATATTAATGATGCTCATACTAGTTAAGTTGAAATTGTAGGTGAGAGTATTGATTCTATTTCATTAGAAAAAGTTAATGGTGTTAGTGTTATTGAGAGCATTGCAATTGAAAGTGAAAATATCATTCGAGATGAATTTGAAGCTAATGATAGTCAATCCATAGAGGTAAGTGATGAATATGAATTGGATGAGCTTGAGGGAGTAAAAGAGAATGAGATTGAGATGAAAGAAAGGGTTGTTTATGAAAAAGCTAAAGAGAGAATCAAAAGAGATGAGGTTTTGAGGGAAAAAAGTGGTAGTAGTAATGAGCAAAGAAAGAAAATAGTGAATGTGAGTGACAAAGAGAAAGAGGTGAAAAGTGAAATTTTTACTAACAATTTTAATTATCCTTTGCTTTGTGTTATGCATTTTTCGTTTAACATAGCTAAAGATTCGAGGACAAATCTTCTAGAGGAAAGGGGGAATGATGTATGCATAAGAACCATGCATGAAAGTCATGAAGGATAATATATCAATGGAGTGGAACAATCTTATATCATTGAAATGAGCCTAAAAAGAGTTCAAAATCTCATTAATATGATCGAAATGCTTATGGAGCATGTTCCAAACCATATGAGGCAGAAATGGATATTTGAGAGTAACAATGGGCCTAAAATTCACAATCAAGTTTATGGGCCAATACTACACAAAGGGAAGCCTAAGGTCAAGATCAAAGGAGTCTTTCATGAAGATTCAATTCAAATGGACTAAACAAGGCAAAGTCCATAAAATTGAAGATTACAAGTTATGTGCAACTCATGTCCAAATCATGTGCTAGGAGTCATATGCCAAACATGTGCAAGACATGTGCCATCCATGTGCAAGACATCATGTGCCAACCATGTGCTCAAGATCATGTGTCACGCATGTGCCTACTTATGAAATTTGGGCTTAACTTGTAATTGAGCTTAATTATGCATGTGAGCTGCTTATTTTAATTATCATAAACTTTAATTAGTGTTAGGCATGTGGGTCAAGGTATGAAGCCCAACCACCACCTTAATTAGGTTTCTAGAAGATTTTAATTAGTCGTCCTTATTTGATAAGGATTTGGGTTCTTAGTTGTCATATCCCTATTTTTAAGGGATTAAGATTAACTTGAATGTAAATCCCTATCTTTACGGGATTAGATTAGATTTTAACTATCTTTTAGGATTTGGGTTAGATTAGAACTTAGTTATCATTTTCAATAAAAGATTCCAAAGACTTAGGGCTATATATATTCATTTAGCCTTATTTTACAAGGTATGAATGAATAAAAACGAAATTTGAGTATTTTTTTAAAAGTGAGACATCTCTTTATTATTTTTAGGAATTAGTTATTTATCAAGTGATATTGCTTGTAGTGTAGCTATTCTTAATAATCCTTATAATCTTGGTTCTTTGATATATTGGTTAACTTTGGATCAGATTCAATATATGATTACCATAGCTTAAGGTTTGTTTACTTTCTCTTGTTGAGAAGTTTCAAGACACGACCTTTGGGGTTTCGCATCATAATATTTCAACATTAAGACAGGCTGCAAAATCCTCATGCCCACACTGAATCTTCATGTGCGTGACAATGAAATATTGTAGAGTCACCCTCACAAGTGTGATGCCTTGTCATGCACGTGAAGGGTTTCAATTTTGCACTTTTCTTATAGCATATGCAATCACCAAAAATACTTAACTAAATACCCGAAACATGATAAAATCCTAAATTATATATCACAAATATGAATAGAAATTATACTAAATAAGAATACATCAATAAGGCCTCAAAAAATTAAAAAGAAAAAACTTTATTTGTCGTTTACCGATGCATATAACACAAATGATATGTGTCCTCTTCATATGAATCCTAAACATAACCGACTCGTATTATCACTAGCAACCTATGCATATTATGTTGTTTTGTACTAGTGATGGAATCATTAAAATATGGGTTTTTTTTTTTAATTCTTACTTTTTAATTTTGCGTGTGATTCCTTTTTTAAAATGTAAAATACCATTTTTTAGAATTAATATTTTATTTAATAGTGTATTTAATATTATATTATTTGTATTAATATTAATTTAATATTTATATTAGTTTTATTTATTTATTTATTTATTATTTATATATTATTTTAAATGTTTTCTATGAAATATTATATAAAATATTAATATTAAATTAAATCATTTTATTAATTTTATTGAAATTTTATTACTTATTAAATTAATTAGCTGACCACTCTACCATCTTTTCTGATGTTGTCAACAAGTTCATCTCTTCCTCAACCTGCATTGCCAATCCTACCAACCACCCAACTATCTTTGCCTCCACTTGAAGCAGTTATTTAGTTTTTGATTTAAAATAGTTTTGGAATATTAAATAATTGAAGCCAATTATCTTCGTTTTGTTATATAATCATTTAAGTATATTCACAGTAATAATGTCCTTAAATAATTTTCCAACGATACCGAACGCACCCGTAATGTAAAGATTTTGGTTTTATGATTTACTAATTATTTATTAATATACAGCCGATTAAAGTTTTCAGTTCTCATTTCATTATTCAGCTCCTTATTTTATTCCATTTCCTCTATTTTGGAGCTTTTTTTTTAATCATGGGTAAAAATTTCTAATTATTTGTTAGTACTATTGCTAATTCTAGTTCTGTTCTGTTTTTTTATTTTATTAGAGTTGAACTTAATATTTCCTACCTTAAATAAATCTCTTGATTCTTCCTTTGGTTTGAGTGCCTTGTAACTGCTTTTTCAATTTTGAGTAAATAAATATATTCCTAACTATCTTGACTATCTTTGAGATGCTTCCCATTGATATAAAAATTATTAAATTAATCATGTAATTTAATTGAGAAAAAAAAAATCAATTTTAATATGTTTAAACCAAACAACGGACACTCTTTTTTCAAGAGAATTCTTACAAGGGTAATTGCATGCCAGGTATTACATAGTCTATCCAAGGGCTGAGCGAATCGATCAAATTTAATGAAAAAAATATAATTTGGATCATATTGTTCCGTTCAGATTGAATTGTGTAGGGGATTATGCTTATATTTCAGATTTAATTCGGGTGGAACAGTTTCTTTATTCTCAAATTCAAGTTCATTGTCGAAGCAAATAAAAAAATTTAATAATTTAATTGATTTTTGATTTTTTTTAGGAGATTATACTCATACTTTGGTTTCGAAATCATTTATTTTGTGTTGAACCGATGCACATTCCTACTCACTTGTCTATCTTTTGAAAGCCAGATAAGATAAAAAGCAAAGGTTATTTTGTCAAAGACAAATATATAGAAAAAAACTCTTTTTGGTGATTACTATCTGGTATCAAATTTCTGTCAATTTAAAAAAAAAAATTCTAAATGATATGAACCTATATTTGATTTGGTCAGCTCTCTTTAGGGAAACTATATAATATACTAAAAACATATAAGTAATTGGTATACCCCTAAATACAACAGGAACTTCATGGATGCTTCCTTTTCCAATTAGTGGAAACTTTGTTCTAATTATAAAAGATATTCTTATTCCTTGATACCCTTCTTTCCACCCTTTCTTTATTAAAATAGAATAAAGTTGATACATGAAACGGCAGAGAATAAAATGAAATTTATATTAAGAAAGAGAAAACGGGTTTTATTTTAAAATTAAAAAAAAAATTGCATGTGAACATGCATGAACATGGGATACAGATGTTACCAAAGGGAAATTCCTTTGACCAAATCAGTCGTCAAATGCTTGTTATTACCGAGTTGAAAATAAGAATCCAAAGGAAAGCAAATGCTATGGCGTCAATTGCGATAATATTAATTAAAAGGACTACTTCCAATTGGCAATCGCCTTTACTTCTTAAGTTTTAGCCCTTTCATAGTCTAATTGAGAAGCTGTTGAAATTTTTCCTTGGTCACTAATACCTTGATATCTATCATTATTATGTGTTATTGTGCTAACTTTTCATCCCAACTCGACCTTATTATTATTATTAATCCACAATTGACATTATTAAAACTCATAAGTTACATGATTTTATAGATGTCCATATAACCTCAGTAAGTTCTTTTTTGGGTACATTATGAGTTATTTCTTTTTTTTTTTTAACAAAAAGGGAGAGCTTAACTCAAAAAAAAAAAATAAAAATAATGAAGATAGGAAATGCCACAAAGATCATGCATGAGCCAAATAGAAAGACTAGCTGGGAGGAACCACGAGAACATGAGTCCCTATATCGAATTTGTGGGCTTGATCATTAGCTAAAAATGAGCAACAAAATTTGCCTTGGCTGAATCTAATGTCCTCAAAATCTTCAACTAAGTTCTGCACAACACCAACTAGAGAACGACAGCTAAATAGGACATTCCAGTTTCCTTTGAGCATTTCAATCACATTTTTGCTGTCTGATTCAACCAAAAGCTTTTTAATTCCCAAGGATCGAGCAAGTTTAATACCCTCCAGTAAAGCCCAAAGTTTATCTTTAATAATCCCACAAGAGCCCAGATTCGTAACGTATCCTTGAATCCACGTACCATTTTCACTTCTCAATAAGCCTCCTCCAAAAGCACGACCATTTCTTCACTTGAAGGATCCATCGGAGTTGAGCTTAACGAAACCATGAGGTGGAGGTTTCCAAGCAACAGAGACCAGAGGCTTAGAAATACAGACCTGTCCATTTCCTACTTTGGAAAGAGCATTCATGATCGAGAAAACCATACTCCAAATTTCCTTCAAAGTTTCTTCAATATTTGGGGCTTTATTATTAGACAAAATATTGTTTCTTCGACGCCATAGACACCAGCAAGTAACCCTAAACAACATATTCCATGGGCCTGTCCATTTCCTACTTTGGTGGCAATTACTTAAATCAAGATTCAGCACATTAACAAATTATTATTATTATTATTATTATTATTATTATTATTATTATTATTATTATTATTATTATTTCTGCATTTTGCATAAAGAAAAAATTACTTTCCAGAAAGCGGCAC
This sequence comes from Triadica sebifera, assembly GCA_023653625.1. Classification (NCBI taxonomy): domain Eukaryota; kingdom Viridiplantae; phylum Streptophyta; class Magnoliopsida; order Malpighiales; family Euphorbiaceae; genus Triadica; species Triadica sebifera. The sequence goes on along the minus strand of CM042892.1, from coordinate 30,335,897 downwards.
ATTTCCTTTCCCTATTGAAAAATCTCAAATTGAAAGAAACCCAAACACTTGTCCTTCCATTGTTCATGGCTTCTCCATCGCTCACTTCTCCTTTGAGCTCTCGATCCAGTGTTCCAGTCTCCAACCATTCTCCTTCCATTGCGCAAAAAATATTTTCTCGTTCCTAAATCCCCAAACACGTTGCTGCTGCCGCACATCTTCTTCGGCCCTCTTTCCTCACATCACGGCATCGCAATCTTCAGTCTCCAACCATTCTCTGACCAAATTAGTCATTTCAACAATCTCTGAGGTATGTTTTCAATTTAGTCACATATACTATTTTTTTGTGTGTTCATTGTTGATAATTTTAAATATGTTTTTTCTGTGATTGTGGAATATAGGGATTTGAGATCGTAAGTTTGTAGTAGTGGAATTTTCTCTTAGTTCGAGAAAGTAGGTTTCATAGCCGAACCATGCATATTTTATGCTTTTTTTTATTTTTTTTTTCATATTGTGCAATATGTGTGTTGACTTTTGCGTGCTTGTTTTTATATTTGAGCGGAGCAATAAAATAAATTTGTATCCTGTCGCGGTACTTGTTTTATGCACTTCTCTTAGATGCATCAATCCCATTTTTGCAATGGAATCTCTGCTTTAGTGCTTTCGTGTGATTCAATTATGGATTTTGAATATAATTACCTATTGTTTTATTCTGAGTTCTCATGACATTTCATCCATTTTTAATTAGTTTTTGGATTTATCAGGTCAGTGCTTGAATTTTGTATTATCATACGTTTCTCCTATAGAAATGTTTGAATCTAGAAAGGAGGCATTATAATTCATAAATTTTTGAATTTTTCTACTTTCCTAGTATTGCAACAATTTAGAGTTGGATTATGGCGATTTAGAGTTAAATTTCTGAGTCTCTTATTTTCAAAGTTCATAGTTAAGTTTGTAGGATCAGGGTATCGGTGATTATTTGATTATTTCTGTCTTTAATATATGCATATCATTTTTCCTAATCAAGGTGTACTAAGAGAGGACAAATGTTGTAACATTGCTATATTTTTTTAAGTAGCAGCTAACATAAAGATGAGATATCCCACAATGATGTTTGGAGGGCTAGAATAAGGACATGTAAAACTTCTTCTAGATGGTTTCTAGCAGACAATGTGAACTTGTTCTCTATCCAAAGAATTTGTTATATTTTGCTTCCAACTCAAAATTTCCAATTCAACAATGCCAAAACTGTTAAAATATGGTTTATAGGTTAAATAATGCCATAGTGATCACATTCTGGTGCTTATATATCCTCAGTAAATGGAGAAATCGAACATTAATTAATTTTAAATCGTGTGAAGCATTTTGTGTATATTGATTTGTATAATAAGTTACACGGTTGTATATGCAGTGAATGTAACAATATGATAAGGAAAGGATAATACAAGAGAAAATTAAATAAAGATTACAATAACAAAGCTGGTAATAGAAGGTAGCATTATTCACTCTAATAGCCCCCCTCAAACCATTGTTGGACCTGCTTGAAGACAAAGATGACCGCAAAAATCAAGAAAGCAACGTGGAGGAAATGGTTTGGTGAAGAAATAGGCGATCTGGTTTTTGGATGACAAAAATTTAACATGAATTTCTTTGCAAGCCACCCATTCATGAACAAAATTATAATCTAACTCGATGTGTTTAGTTTAGCATGAAAAATGGGATTGGATGAAAGATACAACACCAATGTTGTCACACCATAAATTCATAGGATCATGTAATGGGAAACCGATTTCAGTGAGTAATGAAGAAACATAGAGTCCTTCAACTGCTGCATTTGCTAGTGTCTTGTTTTTGCTTTCAATGGAGGAGCATGCAATGGTTGGAAGCTTACGGGATGACATTAAGATTAAGTTAGGACCAATGTAGATGCCCAAACCAGTTGTGAAATGACGATCATTAGGATAACCTCACCAATAACAATTGATGTAACTCAAAGTGTACTCGCAAATGCACGAGCCAATTTCAGTATTGGTAAACTCACCCTGGAGGTCGATCTCTCAAGAAACTTGTTTTGCTTAAATTCTTAATCAATTTAAGATTATCAATGAACAGTGAAAATTAAATCCTAAACACTTTACCAAGTTTGATGAATTGATTGAAGTGATGAAAGAAAAAACTCTAAATAAATAAAAGAGCAAACAAATTAATGAATTAAGATCTAACAAGACTAAACAAGTATTTAACTCACATCTCCAATTTGCAATTCCTTTCCTAATTCAATTAAGTCACATGAAGTAAAATTTCAATGGCTATCGTCTTAATTCACCAATTACCTAAACTAATGGTGTAATTAATGTCCAACCCAAATTTTAGGTTAAATTAAAAATGATGTTTCTAATAATATAACCTTAATATATTCATTTAAATTAAAAACAAAGGTGGTCAATCAATCATTTAATCTGAAACTAATTAAGTACATTTGAAATTGGAAAGAAATCATAGTTCATAGATAAAAAATGGAGAGATTTACTGAAGAATTTTTCTCTCGATTGAAAAGATTTGTGCACAGTAGAAGATGGTCAAAGAACTCATAACATTTGGTAATGACTCTTTCTGGAAGATGGCATGCAAAAGACTAGACTTACAGATAAAGTGCAAATAAAAGACATGCACATGTCCTTTTCTCAAATCAAAGAGATATCACAAGTGGAGATCCCCAAATGATTTCCAATCACGAAGACACAAAAGGAAGAAGTTCAAATTCTTCAGAAGGCGAAAGCATAGAGTCAAAAAGAGTGATCGGTGTTATGTTTGTGGCAAGAAATGACATTTTGCAAAAAAACTGTCCTAACAAGCCTAAAAAAGCAGCGAAGATCATCTAGAAGATTCACCAAGTTTCTCAAGTAGACCTTGATGATGCTAACATTGAATCATTGTTCTCCTTGGACAATGAATTAGACTCAATAACATTCTTTACAACGGAATTTTCAGAATCTGAATCAGATGATGAGATATTGCACGATGAGTTACCTTCCCAAAACTCTATATTCCCAGATCAATATATTCCTCCTATCTATCCCATAACTCCTCTTTCTACATTTCAAGATTTAGCTCCCTCAATAGAATTAACATTATCCACCTTCCCAACACCAACTGTTTGTTCTACTCAACCATCTTATCTGATTCCACTTGTCCCAATATTAGATGCTAAGCCTATTAAGATAATTGCATTCATAGACACTGGAGCTCACAGGTCTATGATGAATCCTTTATTCTTCCTGAAAGATATTGGGTTCAGCATGATCAACATTTCCAAGTAGCAGATGAAAATATTTTCACAACTACTTTAAAAACCAAAAACCCTATTAAATTGCATATTTTTCCTAGTCTCACTCCATGGGCCTTAGTGAGTTCCATGAATCTTCTAACTGTCTCATGATGAGAACTGATATTTAGGCTGGACAATAAGATGTCATCAATGTAGATTAGAGTCGTGAGCAACAAATGCTCATAAATTTGGATCATTGCTTTTTGGAATAGAGATGGTGCCACTTTAAGCCCAAATGACATGATTGTCCACTCGTAGTGATGGTTTGGAATACAAAATACCGTCTTGTAACGGTCTTCAAGAACAATTCCTAACTACCAGAATCCTGCTTTCAGGTCAAACTTGGAAAATATCTTTGTTGAAGCCATGAATGGAAACATTGAATCTATTCATGGCAATGGATACTTGTCATCTTTCAGAAAAGAGGTTTAAAGGTTTGTAATCAATTACAAGCCTTTTCTTGCCATGAATTTGCTATGATCTTTTGTTCACATAGAAAGCCTAGCTTGCCCAATTTGACTTTGTGAGTTGAATTAGACCTTCTGATAGTAACTGAAAACACTCATAGATTGCAAGTCTCATGTCTGAGGGAGATATTCCTGGATGAGAGGCTTTTGTTGGATTGAGATCTTCAGAGTTTTTGAATGGAAGTGTAATGAAAAACTCTAGTCGAATCCATAATAAGGAATGATGTTTCTGAGATAACTCTGTATGGGATAGAGCACAACAGGAATCATGAAGTTCCTGAACCAATTCTGAGGATAGGGAAAAGGGTTGTGTGGCTGGTTGGAGGGTGAAGAAGGAAGGTATAGTGGTGAATGGTAATAACTGTTTTTTGTATTGTAGACCTGTGGATAAAATGGACAAATTGTTCAAACGAAAATAAATATCGAATCATAAAACCAAATCTTTATCAAGGAGTTTTGAGCCAAGGACATGTGTCCAGATAGTGAGATCAGGAAAAATATGCAATTTAATAGGGTTTTTGGTTTTTAAAGTAGTAGTGAAAATCTTTCTGTCTACTGCTTGGAAATGTTGATCATGCCGAACCCAGTATTTTTTAGGAAGAATAAAAGGATTCATCATGGACCTGTGCGCACCAGTGTCTATGAATGCAATTATCTTAATGGGCTTAGCATATTTATGAGGGAATACTATTATTGGGACAAGTGGAATCAGATGAGATGGTTGAGTAGAACAAATAGTTGGTGTTGGGAAGGTAGATAATGTTAATTCTGTTGAGGGAGCTGAATCTTGAAACGTAAAAAGAGGGGTTATGGGATAGACAGGAGGAATATAGTGGTCTAGGAATACAGAGTTTTGGGAAGGTAACTTATCGTGCAATATCTCATCTCATCGTCTGATTCAGATTCTGAAAATTCAGCTGCAAAGAGTGCTTTTGAGTCTGATTCATCATCCTAGGAGAATAATGATTCAATGTCAGCATCATCAGGGTCTACTTGAGAAACTTGGTGGATCTTCTAGATGATGTTCACTGCTTTCTTAGGCTTGTTAGGATAGTTTTTTGCAAAATGTCCTTTCTTGCCACAAATATAACACCGATCACTCTTTTTGAATCTGTGCTTTTGCCTTCTGAAGAATTTGAATTTCTTCATATTGTGTCTTTATGATTGGAAATCATCTGGGGGTTTCCACTTGTGATATCTCTTTGATTTGCGAGAAGGACATGTGCATGTCTTTTATTTGCACTTTATCTGTAAGTCTGGTCTCCTGCACGCCATCTTCTAGGAAGAGTCATTGTCAAATGTCATGAGTTCTCTGACCATTTTCTGTTGTGCACACATCTTTTCAACCGAGAGAAGAATTCTCTAGTAAATCTCTTCAAGGCTAAAGAGTTGAGGTTAATGTTCTTTTCTCTGAGCTGGAACTGGATGTGGTTGGAAATGCTTTCTAGGAAAGACAACAGAAATGCCTGCTTCAAATTAGTATCTGTAGTTCCACCAAAGAGGTAGAACTTTTTTGTCATTCTCTGGTAATGTATGTCAAGGTCTTTTCAAAGAAGATAACAACATTTCATCTTAAAGTATTCAACTCTAGCCATGTTGTCATATTTTGTTGTGTTGCCAACAAATTCTTAATGAAAAGTTGTAAGGACTTCTGCTATAGATTGAGTATGATAGAATCTCAACATAGTTGCTTCTGGTAGACTAACAAACTAATCTCTCATTGTCCCTATAAATCTGGAAGTGAATTCCAAGATTATGGCTGGAAATTTGGAATTAGGACATCTTTGTTGAACTTCTATCCAAGCATAGAATTCCTGAATTATATCTCTCCATTTGTGGGGAGGAATTTCATGAAAGGTGAACCATGGACCATTATATGGCATATGAGGAACTTGGGGATTTGATCTTAGGATGTTTGTGTCCATTTCCTCTTCTGGCGGTTCTTCAGTTTGGTAGGCAAGTTGCTGATGAGTAGTTCCACTTTGTTGCGAGGTTGCTGGATCTGCCATAAACTGTATAGGAGGAAAGTATTTTGTTCATGCTCATTGTCAAAGAGTTCAGACTCTAAGCTTTCAGGAGAAAGGTAAGGTATTTTTAAAACTGGGCTTTCCAAGTGAGGAATATTTTGAAGGGCTTGTTGTCCCAGGAAAGTAGTAATGGTGTTTTTTTTTGGCTTGGGTTGTTGGACCATAAGAAAATGGGCTATTTATTTTTGTTTATGAGACTAGGGGACTGTTTGAGGAACATGAGCTGGTTGGTCCAATTGAGAGGTTGACTTAGGAATAACAATGGGAGGTGTATCAGGCCTCATAACAACAGGGGGTTGGGTTATTTTTTGGGTTGGAATAGCACTAGGCTTTGGTTTAAAGATGAGCTTTGGGCCTAAATTTAGTTGTTCCATGAATTGTTTGTGAAAAAGTTCTGAAGGGAGACCAAAACGTTCTAATTCTGCAATAGAGGGTTGGTGAATAGGAAGTGGTGTATGCAATGACTGATGTAAAACAGGAAGATGCAGGGAGGTAAACATCTCAAGAGGATCAGTGAATGAAGGGGATTTAAGAAAATCTTGTTTGAGATCTTGCTTTAGTGAAGCAATATCTCTTTCAAGTTTCTGAAGACGAACAACTTTAGTATCAAAAGTTGAATCATATGATCTATTAGAGATCATATTCATCAGTTCACCTTTTTATTCTGCCTACTGTCTTTCAAGCTGTCTCAACAGCTTATATAGCGCTTCATACTGTGTTGTTTGTCGATTATCCAGGACAGACTTTGTTTGAAACCTTGTCAAATTTAGTTTCAATTCTCTGGAGCACCTTGTTCTGTGGATGCACATTTTGAGTTTGCCAGTTGAATATTGATTATGTTTCTAAAATAGGTCTGGATGTTCCTTTAGGTGTAACTGTTGAAGGTCGGACATATGGAGCAGTCCATACTTGAGAGACAATATATGTGTGTTCCTGGAGAGGAGGCAATTCAGTATCATAAGTAGTTGGAGAAGAGAGTGGTTGATACATGAGAATCATAGGAATAGGCTCAGGTTTAGTGACTTTAGTTTTGGAACTAGCTTGTAACAGGGTAAAGGTAAAGATTTTGGTTTTTCTGGAGGTTTAGGAGGTAGAGAATTATAAGGATCAGAAGGATCATCCCATGAAGGTGGTGCGGGTGGTAAATGATTTTTGAAATGGGAGAGAGGTGAATAAGAAATCACATAATCATATTTCCCTTATGGTTGTCCTAATAATCCAACAGAAGGATCTCCATCTTCATATTTTTGGAAGAACTGCTGCTCAGAACACTTTGTCTTTCTCTTAGATCTTCTGGCATTTCTATTCCATGATTCATCTTTATCTACCATCCTATCTACATAGCAGTCGTCACAGTCACATATGTCAAAGTAACTATGATTTTCGGTATGAGATTGGTAGATAGGTTGTGCTAAAGTTGAGAAGGCAAGGATTGGAATTTTTTCTTGAGAGGAGACAGGCTGCATCACGAATTGGGTGGAAAACTCTACTAGTGTACTAGCTTGAGGTTCATTTTCATCAAGAGAGAAGAACTGAGTTTCAACTTTGCCATCCTTATGCTTTATGAATAGTGGCTTTGTAAAACTCACCGGCTTCTTCAGAACGAAAATAAAAATAAAAGAACTATAATACTCCTCTAAAATTTAATAAAAAATCCAACTTAAGACCGATCGGTCTCCAAATCTTCAAACTACACACCCAATCTTCAAATATCAAAGTAGCTCCCTTCAATGATTAAAAATTTACAGGAACAATATGATAAAGGTGGCTTATGAGTTCTCTTCAGCCACACAGTCTCAAAAGTTACAGAATGTTTTCCTTAAAGTGTTTTAAAAAAAAACCTCCCTTCAATTCTTAAAAAAAACTGCATTTATAAAAGAGTTTTAGTTGAATTATAATTCTAAAAATACAATATTTTCCTTCTGAATATGTCAATAAATTCCATAACATAAGCTCTAGAAGTAATACTCCATAGTGTGAATCCACTTGTAGAAGACAAACTTTCATCCCATATTGGACTCTGCAAGATCCTTAATTGCCACATATGTGACAAGGCCTCATGCATGCTACAAGTTGAGAAGGCACAACTATTTCACACTTGCAATACCTCAGCATGCTGGTGATAGTTCCTTGAAGCTTTAGCCTCGACTCGTTCGTGCTGAACCTGCACACTAGTGACAAATTAGAGATTGCAAAATCCTTACGTCCATGCTAACGCCTCATGGGTGTGAGAAAAAAGAGGGGAATAAGAAGAGGTGTAGTCACCCTCACATAGTGTCATGCACGTGAGGATCTTCTAGTATTCAACTTTCTCACGTATGTGACAGCTCGTCATGCCTGTGAGGGTCTTCACTTTCCTGCAATTCTTTTGAAATACCTACAAATACAAAATATTCAAAACTAAGTACTCAAAATATGCCAAAAAATCTATAATTAAACATTAAAAACATACATAACAACTATACTAAACAAGAACATATTAACAATATGCAAAAAAGTGAAATTGAAAGGAAGAAGACCGAACCAAGTGCAAGCCAAGATGAATGGTTGAACAGGGAGAAGTTGTTTGTTAACTTATGTGAATTTTGTGTGAATTTTTGAACAAAGACAAGTTGTTTGTTAACTTGTGGCACATGAAAATATTTTTTAAGAGTAATGATCGGTTATTAGAAGGTGAGGAAAAAAAGCCAATGTTTTTTATTTTCAAACATTGGCCATCCGCTACATAACATAAAGTCTATTTCCACCCTTTTATTCATGACTAACATTGATGTTGGAGATGTCTGTTCTATGAGAGGATACCAAAAGCATTTCTCAAAGCGTTCCAAACTTGTGAGGAAGAAGTTAATCTCACAATGTAGGAGAAAACTTCTTCGGAAAGAGATGATAGGATCCAAGATATTAACATTTGATCCTTCTTGAACCAATCTGAATAAGCTGGATTAGGAACAATAATGGGTGGGTTGGTATCGGTTTGTATCTCTTTTGGTGGTGGTGTGGTTGTTCCATCAATCAAATGCATGAGTTTTTGATAATTCAGAAATGGGATAAACTGTGTTTTACAGGCTAAGTAATTATTAAAGTTCAGTTTTAAGGCAAAGGTATAAGCTGTAGTTGTTATGGTTGTTGATGTGGGAGTAGTGATGATGGAAATAGCAAAGGTGTTTTGAGTGAATGAATCCATGGAGTTGGAAGATTGTGGGGCCATATTTGGCTCTGATACCATGTGATGTTTTTATTGTAAATTGATTTGTATAATAAGTTACACGGTTATATATACTAGGAATGTAACAATATGATAAGGAAAGGTAATACAAGAGAAAATTCAATAAAGATTACGATAAGAAAGATGGTAACAGAAGGCAACATTATTCACACGAACAAATCGCAACAGTTAGAAATTTTTAAATTCAAGATTAAAATGGACATCCAAAAATGATTAATAATGATGATATTCATACCTTGTGAAAACATGCCTAAATCTTGGTCTTCTCCCGTCTTGGTTATCTAGTACTTTAGATAGGATAATTGATATTAACAATCTTAATATTAGCATTTGAAAGAGCACCAAAGGCTTCAGTTTTTAACATTAGAAGTATATTATTAGTTAATCAATTAATTAATAATTTATATTGGTTGAACAGGAAATAGTTGTTTCAGATATCTATTGCATCCTAGGGTGGCTTGCGATTATATTTGCTAAGGTTCATTAATTTCTTCCATTACTTCATGAGCTTAATTTAATTCCTGAAATACGTAATTAGAATTGAATGCTTGTGACAGGATGCTTTGTGGCTGAACTTTAGAAGATTGTTAATGGGATATGGAATTGGACTTGTTTCTTATGTGGTAATTGCACTTAAAATTTACTTTCTAATTGGCTTCACCTAGCTAGCCAGACAATGAAACTGTGAAATCTTAGAGTGAACTATATAATTTTGGATGCATGTACCTATATATGTTGCAGAAATTACCCCTAAGAATATGAGGGGATCATTTACATCTCTTCAGCAGGTTGTATATATATATATATATATATTTTCGCATTATGGTTTTCTGATAGTTTTTCGCCAAAGTCTTTATTAACCCATTAATTTTTACAGTTGATGATAGGTGTAGGCCAGATGTTTACTTTTCTTATTGTTTCTTTTATCAGCTGGCAAAAATTGGCTATGATAGGTTATACTATTTACCTATAGCTTTTGAAATAATTATCATATTATTACTACTAAGGTTACTAATTAAAAAATGGCTACATTTACACGTTGATATTGATTTTTAGGTAATTTCATTTTCAGGAATTATTCCATGTCTATTACAACTGCAAGGCGTATGGTTCATTCTAGATTCCCCTAGATGGCTGGTGAGTCTAATTAATTAGGAATTTATATATTGTTTAATTTATTGAAAACAACTCAAACTCTAAGTTACCAAAATATTTCAGTAAATTAGTTGAAATAATAAATGAAATTGGCTGCAGGTGAAAATGGGTCGGCAAAAAGACTTGAATCCTCTCTACAGTGCCTTAAGAGGAAAAGTCGCCGATATATCACAAGAAGCTGGCGACATCAGAGTAAAATCTTGTGCAACTTTTATATGATTTTGAACTTACTAATCGCATGCACTTTTTGACTATATATTTTTGACTTAATGTTATCAAGGATCATACAGAGCACCTCCTGGAAATCTCATAAGATGGAATTTTGGACCCGTTCCAATGGAGATAAGTTTACTCACTCGTTGTAAGCCTTAAAATATAAATCTAAATTCACTTGATACTTTTTGGCTTTATTTGATATTTAATTTTCTAATAGTATTTTTTACTATATATTGGAATGGGGCTAATGGTGCAACACCCTCTTACATTATCATAATTTATCCAATTATATAAAAAAATATCATAATATACATGATAAAATTAAGATAAATTAAAAACTTTGTATACATCATGACTAATTTAAAACATCAAAAGAAATATAGTAATTTTAAATCCCAATTTATTTAATAATAATAATGTTTCGGCTTTCACTAGCCCTAAAGTATACAAAATGAATAGTTACAAAATTATGTCATTTAAACCAAAACCAAAATGTATCATGGTGTATCACCAACCTATATCCTTTGACTCCATACTTAGACTTTCTTCTTTATCCTCTAGGCATCAAACTTGAATAAAAGAAAATATATACACGATTAAGTAATTTAATGCTTAGTAGTACATAACAACATGCAAAGTGTAGAAACATTTAAATTAAGCATGGTATACTTACCAATATACCAAATAGTATTACCTCATGAATCCATTCATACATTATCCATTATACATATAATGCCATGCACTAATTATTCATACAAGATCCCACATGCTCAAACATGACATAACAAGTCATCATCCATATAAACAAATAAGTGTACAAGACACTTAATACCATAAAGTAATTTGTCCATCTTATTTTTAACTGGACTAAATTGGACACGAGTAATAAAATTCAAGACTCTCACCCAAGCCTCTCAGGTCATCTACTTGAGATAAAAGTAGCCCTCAGATCACCTACTTGAGTTATTATATAGTATACATACATTTCTAATCCAAGGTAGCTCACCTGAGCTTTAGGCCATTGTCCGTAGGAGATAATCCACAATGACCATCATACGTCTCTCGATACCGTTTTTCCTTTAATGACATGTCATCTATCATAACTTTAATCATAGTTAGAGTATTGGGCATGACTATATTTACCATCCACCATATTCAAACCATGCATTATATATTACCATATCTTATATTTATTTTCACACCATATTTGGGAGTGAGCTAGGAAAAATTCCATTGTAATATTTCAACTGTTAGTAAAACACCCAAATCGAGATTAGGGAGAGAAGTAGGGTTTGTTAATACCCGAACCTCTATAAATCTTGTGTGCATAATATCCTTCTTCCTTTCTCAATTTATTATTTTAGCACAACCAATTCGATCCTCCATCTTGGTTATTATTTTGGGTAACAATTGGTATCAAAGCAAGGACTAACAATCAAGATTAAATAGTGTTAGTAAAGATCAAACTATGGTCAATGAATGATTTCATACTCTCAAACACTTATTTGATGGAGCTAACTATGTGAACTGGAAATTCAAGATAGAAATCTATCTTGATAGTGAATGAGTAGATGTTTGAGAGTTCATTTGGAAAGAATGGACACCTCTAAAAAGAAGGAATTATGAAGGAGAAGAAGAAATTACACGAAGGGACGAGTGGATAGAAATTCAAAAAAGAGAAAATGGAAAGAACAAGAAAGCCATGACTATCCTAATCAACTCTTTATCTCTTGAAGAGTGTGATAGGATTCAACATTGTCTTTCTGCCTACTCTATTTGGAAGACTTTGGAGAACTATCATGAAGGCACCGAACAAGTTAAGTCCAAGAAGGTTCAACTTCTTTTCACCGAATATGAGCTTTTAAAGATAAAGGAAAATGAGACCATAACCAAAATGACAAATCTTCTTCTTGCCATTGTCAATGGCATAAGGGAGCTTGGAATGCAGGATGTGTAATGCTCGATAATTTAGGCCACAATTGCGGTTGACCGAAATCCGGCACGCCGAACTTATCGATATCTAAATTCGGACATGAAAGAAAAAAATTAAAATGATAATAAAATATGAGAAAAATATTTTGGATATTATTAATTGAGAATTTTGAAGTTCGGATCTAAAATTTAGAAAATAATAATTTTTCGCTGAACGAAATTGGAATTTACGGTGTTTTTGACGCATATATTTTAAAAATGTATAAAAATAGAATATTCTCTATCTAAGGAAAGGAATATTCTTTCAATTAAAATAAAGTAAAAATAATTTAAATTAATGGACCAATGAGGAACAAGATTATCTAATTAATCTTAACCACTCACCTAATCCAACTATAAAAGTCAAATTTCACTTTTAGTCTTTATTCTTCTTCTTCCTTATCTTAAACAAACAAAGAACTCTCTCTTCTTCTCCTTTGTTGCTGTAACATACATCCATTTGTTCTTTTTTTTTTCTTCAATTAAAGCTAAGGTTAGATGGAAAAAAGTTGGATTAAAGCAAGATCAACAAGAAAGTGAAGCTAAGTGAGCAAAAACAAAGGAAGAGGAAAGAAGAAAAGAAAAGAAAAAGAGAAGGAAGATTTTGGTCATTTATTCACGGCCGTGAATCGATCGAAATAAAGCTTGAAAATCACTGCTTTTCCTCACTTTCTCTCTTTTCAACCTTCAAACCGATGCATCTTCTCACCTTCTCCAGTCAAATTATGACCTCCAAATCATAATTTCATCACCAATCTCTATCGAAATCATTCAAAAAACACTTCCTGCACTTGATTTCAAGCTTTTTCATCAAGTTTTGGTGAAATTACCAAATCCTAGGCTCGATTACCCTTTCTCTCTCAAGCTTCCATCTCACAAATGGCTTTTGGGCTTAGCCAATCCTAAAGGAAAAAGAAGAGTACGACACCAAAGATACAAGCGGATTATTTACTCAATGTCATACCTCGACATTGCCATAAAAAATATGCTAACCTAAAAAAACAACCTCTCTTATCGATGAGGACCTTCGATTGGGGGTGTGTCAAGACTTTGGGCATAATATCTAACATGGAGGTTTGGTTACGAAAGTGTTGTTTGCTAGAGTTTGTTGACATCTATCAACCCACCTTTCGAGAGCCAACTTTGGAATTTCTTAGCACATTGCAGGTCTCTTCGATTGGCAAAGTCTCTTTCCAACTCTGCAAGCAGGAGAAATCCTTGACCATTGCTAAATTTGAGGAGATTTTCAAGCTCCCGTATGAGGGGATTGATCCATGACAATGAGATTGGATTTTATCCTCATGATGTATGGTCTTATTTTGGCAGTGATTATAGTTGGGATGTTAAGAAGATAGAACACACACCTGATATCACCAGTGCTTCGCTACATTCACCGGTTTCTCACCAATAACATCTTTGCTTGGGATGATAGCAATGGCTCAATTTTAAAGTCCAAATTACTTCTGTTTGATATGGCTCAAAAGAGTGAGCCCATGGCACTATCCCAATAGAGTGCACTCTACCAACTTTGTCAATTAACCTATGCATAATCACCCATACTACATCATATCTCTTTGGTGTCACTAGTAATCTAATCATAAAATTCATTGTGATAATTTTTCATTTCCATTCTAGAATCATGATCAGTTGTAACAAACCTAAAGGTACTTGATATTCTGCCCTGACTTGCTGACATGTCAAGCCTCGCATTTTAAACTATGTGGTGTCTTTTTTCATACCTGACCACCAATGTTTCCCTTTCAAGTCTTGGTACATCTTATTGCTTCCTCAGTTCATCTTAACTCATATGTTTCATTCAAAATCTTTGTCTTAACTCCTATATATTAAGCACACATAATTGGCTTTGGTAGTATAATCCACCATTTGACTCAACTATATACTCAGGTCTCTCCCCTTTATACACCAATTCGGCTAACTCAACTAATATGGCAACTTGTTTTTATGCATTTATGATCTCTTAGTTCAAGGAAGGTCAGATGTACAACTTTGCTAATGTTTTCTGACTTAATGCATCAACCACAACATTGGCCTTTCTTGGATGATAGTTGATCACACAATTGTAATCCTTAATCAATTCTAACCATCTCTTCTATTTTAAATTCAACTCTCTTTATGTAGGAAGATACTTCAAACTATTGTGGTCGGTATAGGTGAGGCATATTTCTCATACAAATAATGGCATGATATCTTTAAAGCAAAAATAATGATCGCCAATGTTAAGTCATGTGTCAGATAGTTCTTCTTATGAGGCTTCAACTACCTGGAAGCATAAGCTATTACTTTCCTATTTTGCATCAAGATACAATCCAATCTATTATGAGAAGCATTGTTATAGATGACTCACTCCTTATCAGGAATTGGTTGTGTCAGAATTGGAGCTTCCATCAATAAACTCTTGAGCTAGTAAAAATTGTGCTGACACTTGTTTTTCTTGACATCTTTTTTTCAACAATCTAGTCAATGAAAAAGCAGTCATGGAGAACCCCTTAACAAATATCCTGTAGCACATTGCCAAACTAAGAAAACTTCTAATCTTTGTCACATTTTGAGGAGGCTTCTAATTCAAGATCACCTCAACCTTATTGGGGTCCACTTTAATCCCATTTGTTGATACTATATGCTATGGAAGGCCACTTCATCGAGCAGAAACTCACATTTGGAGAGCTTAACATACAACTTCTATTCCTAGAGGGTCTGTAAAATAATTCTCCAATGTTGATCATGCTCGTTATCCTTGGAATACACCAAGAAGTCATATATAAAAACCACCACAAACTGGTCTAAAGGCCTGAAGATCTTATTCATCAAATCCATAAATCCTACTAGAGCATTAATTAAACCAAATGGCATAACCAAGAACTGAAAGCTATTTTGGCAAAATTCCCTGCCTTGATCCTCAACTGATGGTATCTTAACTTTAAATTTATTTTGGAGAAAACTCCTACACCTTTCAACTAGTCGAACATATCATTAATTTGTGTTAATAGATATTTGTTCTTGATGTTCTCCTTATTTAATTGTTTGTAGTCTATGCATAATCTCATGTACCCATCTTTCATCTTGACAAACACTATCGGTGTACCCTATAGAGATATACTCAGCCTGATGAAACCCTTATCCAAGAGCTCTTGCAATTGTGCATTTAACTCTCTATCTCTGTCTAGAGGTATCTTTGGTAGGTCATCTAGAAACACATTTGAAAATTCTTCCACTGTCGAGATATCTTTAAGATCTGGATCTCCTTTTCTAGTATCAATTATATGATCTAAAAAGATCTCACACCCTTTCCTAATCATATTTTCAGCTTTCATCACGAAGATGGCCCTCGACTATTGTGAGGACCTCTCACCCTGAACAATCATTCTCTCCTTCAGAAGTTTTTAGCTCAATCATTTTTAACCTGCAGTCTACCCCTATGATGTGTTGAAATAGCCAATCCATACCAAAGATAATATCATACTCATAAAAAGGTAGTTTAATCAATTCTGCTGGATACTCTTTCTCTTAGACTACTTGAGGACAGTTTATGTACGTCTGATTCACTGCAACACTATGCCCTAAGGGATTGGTAATCTCTATCCCATAATTTAGTTTCTCTATTGTCATGTTACAATGTTTGTATAGGTTATTACATATATATAAATATGTGGAACCCAGATCTATCAAAGAAATCAAAATTGAGTCAAAGAGAAGAAATGTACCAATAACCACATCTGTAGTACTCTGGTCCTCCTTGTCCTTTATAGCATAGGCCCTCACTGGTGCTCTACTAGATTGTAGTCTATTCACTGTCTTGGAAGCGACTTGCCTAAATCCACTGTTGCCACTTTTTGGCCTATCCCTGGCCCTAGGTTTGTGTCGACATTGATCTTTGAGTCTGAGTAGGAGCCTCAATAGTTTGTAAGAGGTAGTCTCTCCTGTAGTGATCTCAAAACATGCACCTGAAAAAAGCTCTTGAGTGTCCCCAACACTCCCATCTATGACTCCTGCAATATGATGCACACACTAGTGTTGTCTCTCTTTGAGTATAAGCCTGAGTCTGATTGTTGGCACTAGTGAAGATGACCTTAGATGATGGTTCCTGCCTAGTAAATATTGGTTGACTCCAAATATGGCCCTATACTCTAGACTGGAAGTGCCCGAAACCAGTGCGAGCTTTCTTGCTTGAATTCTATGTGGCACTGAATAAGGGTCTCTTGAAGTTTTTTTCTAATGAATCATTTGATCTTTTCAGTTTCATCTTATTCTCCACACTGATAGTCGAAAAATATAGCTTTGAAAAATCCTCATGATGAAGTGAAGTCACTAAGAACACAAATCTTCATTCAGACCATTTTCGAACCAGTCGCATTTATATGCCTCATCATTGATTATATCGGCTACATACCTGCTCAACCTAGTAAACTTTCTCTCATACTTTGTGATTTTCATGTTTCTCTGCCTTAAGTCCTTTCTTTTCATCAATATAGACTCTCGACATATTCTTTTGAATTATACTAGAAATAAGTCCCAAGTAAGTGGTTGTGGAAATTAAGGCTTAAGAAGATTGTACTTCCACCAATCGTTGGCATGATCCTGGAGAAGAGAAATGACATACCTACCTTTGTGATTTTCAATGCAATCAAGCTCCTGAAAGACCCTCTTGGTCTTCTCCAATCAGAACTCTGCAACAACTAGATCGTCATCTCTTCTGATAAAAACATTTATGGTCCCACACTTTCTTAGCTTATCAATTTGAATCTGCTCATACATTATCCCTTATACATATGATGTCATGCCCTAAAGTAATCATACAAGATCCCACATAATCAAACATGGCATAACAAGTCATCATCCATATAAACAAACAAGTGTACACCACAGTTGATACCATAATGCAATTTGCTATCTTACTCATAACTATACTAAATTGGAAACGAGTAATAAATTTCAAGGCTCTCGTCCAAGCCCCTTAGGTCACCTACCTAAGGTAAAAGTATCCCTCAGATCACCTATCTAAGTTATCAAATAATATGCATACGTTTCCAATGCAAGGGATATCACCTGAGTTTTAGGCCTTTGTCCATAATAGATAATCCACAATGACCAATATAGGTCTCTTGATATGATTTTCCCCTTAATATCTATCCTAACTCTAGTACAATTAGAGTATTGGGCATAACAATATTTACCATCCACCATATTCAAATCATACATATAACCATTACCATACCTTAATTTTCATATCATTTTATAAAAAGAATTAAAAAGGTATACCACTTAAAATTAAATAAATCTTGATTCATGCATCAAAATTTACAAAACCAAATTTAATCTTCTTCACGCCTATGAATTAACCTTTCATAGCTATGAAGGCACTCTTCATGGGTAGTTTATTAGCGAACTAAGCCATGACCTAGCCCATGAACCATTCTACACTGAACGCCACAATCAACTTTAGGTTTCACAGCAATGGCTCACCCTTCACAGGCGTGAACTCGACCATGAACCAAAATGTGAAACTATATATGAACGAGATTGTTCCTCCAACCATTTCATCACCAAAGGATTTCACGACCGTGAACCATAGTGTCATGGCCGTTAACCTGGAAAACTTAATAGATTCAATGCCAAAACAGAGCACACCTGTTCCACATGCAAATTTCTAAGATTGACCAATAACAATCACATTTATCAACACTCCAATACACATTTCTATTAATCTATCATTCTATTAAATCATTTTAACATCTTTAAAACTCAAATAATCACATTCATTACTCAAACTAACCATAAATCCCATTTTAGCATTTAATGTAACCAAAGACCCAAAATCATGCCATTAACCATACCAGTAACCATTAAGAATGCATTTAAAGCATACCAAGGACACAAATGAAGTAAAACAACTTTGAATGTTATTATGCACATACCTTAACCAAAATGAAGCCTTAATCATTTAAGCTTCTTCAAGCTTGACAGTCCACTTGGTGTGAGTTTTTAAGTTCTCTACCAACTCCTAAACATGTAAAAACACCTTCTTTAGATCACAAAATAGAAAATCGATCATAAGAACTAATCTAACACAACGTAACCCAACCTCTCAAAAGCACTATTTTTACCCTTTTGATTTCTAGTTTCTTCGAAAATTCAACAATTAAACTTATGATTATGAAAAAAGAGATAAGGAAGAATATGGAAGGGAAGGATTTGAGTTTGCATGTCATGTAAGGATGGATTATAGGGCGTGAGGAATAGGCCTGTGGCAGACATGAGGCATGGAAGAGAGAAACACATATTTAATTCTCCACTACCAATATATCTTATTCACCCTAATTAATGGGTGTTACAAATGGTGTTCCAACAATTGGGGGGTCTCAATGCTTTTGCATTTTATGTTAGCTCTATTTTGACTTAGTAAGTAAACTGTACTATTATTCTACTTAGTAATACATCACACGAAATAGATTTTGTGGTAAGGTTATGTTATATATCTAACATCTAACATTTTCTACTTAATATGGCAAGCTTTTCAAGCATAAATTGGAGTATAATAGCATCATTTATTGTGACGCTCCACTTATATATTAGGAATAATCCCACATATATAAGAAGAATGTCACAAGCTTAACTCGATCATCTGCTCAAATTGAATTTTTATTTTTATTTTAAATAACTTAATATATTGATTTATTTTGGTTTAGGCAAATTGTTCTAATTAAATATATATATATATATATCCTTATATTGTATACACATATGGCACCCGATTATGTTACATAATTATTTACATACACAATATTAATATATGAGATATGTCTACCACACCATATACATAGTCAAATTAAAAAAATATATAATAATACATAACCAACCCTCTAACTATGCTTCTTGTGTCTCTGCTGATATGGGCTTGGATTTCCTTCTTGACCACTTCACCTCCTACTGTCTATAGTTCCAATTCCTGCGTGAGAAGAACTCACGCTAAGCTAACTCTAGCTTAGTGGTACATATACGTATTAAGTTTTTTCCAAGCAGTCACACAAATGCATGTCTCAAATAATTCATGATACACTGAATTTTTATTTCATATAAAAGAAATAACCACATCACATAACAGTATAAACATAAAAATCATATTCAATAACTAAATTCTCATTACCTCTTGTAAGCATTTCATGTTTTGTCACTTATGTCAATAATAAATTTTTTTCACATTTCATTCCATAGTCTTTAATTAATATCAGCCCAAATCTCATTCCCGGACTGTCCGGATATAGGGTGTGAAATAGGGGCGCTCGCGGAGCTTAAGCTACCCTACTCACCATAATCTCAAGTCAAGGGCGCTCGCAGAGCTTAAGCCACCTTGACTGAATATAATTATGTCATATGTGTATAATCAGGATCAGGGGTGCTCCCAGAGCTTAAGCCACCCTGTCCCTAAATAATATCCATATCGGTACCGTAATTCCCCCCTTAATGGTGCACCATCTATCCTATGTTAGTCCTCAGGTAGAGAAATGGGCAATTAACACAATTAATTACTTGTTTCTATAACCAATACTCATTTCATATTAACACAATCATATATTCACAATTTATTTCAAAACCATGTAATAGCATAATATTTTATCAAATGTTAACACAATATTAAGTTCATAGTTAATAACATTCTTACAACCTTAAAACATGCCATAATATATAATTTCATCATTGTGACATGTAATTTATGTCATACACACAATCATGCATAAAGGCAAAACAAAATACATATATGTACAAACCTCGATAGTATTTTCCTTTTTCCAAAATATAAGTTCAGAGCTTGTTCACTTTTGTTGGTCTTCTTCTTGTTGAAATCCTAATTTAAAAATATAATTAATTAATAGCTTGATAAAATATTTATTCTTAATATAACTTAAATAAATAATTTCAATTTCTATTAAGCTAGAATAAGACCTCTAAGGACTATTGGATTAATAACTTTTTCTACTCTTATCCAATTTATATGATTCTTAATTCTGATTAACTACAACATGTAAAACTAAAATATAGTAAAATTTCAGAATTTTTGAACCTTTACATAAAGTTTGGTATAATTTTAAATATTGACCTGTTTTCTGCCCTTAGGCAGTTTCAAGGTACCCAATTCAAAAATTTATAACATTTAATGTGTAGTTTCAATTATTATGAAACGTTTTATACAATTATATACGTTAATTGGGAACATGTTTCATGTTTAACTTATTTCCTGATTCAGTCTCTAAGGGTCCCAAATATGAGAGGATATATAACTTGTTCAATATAGAGTATCAACCCGACCAGTTTAATTGTTTAGCTCATAACTCACAAACTACATGACATGTTAGGATGAAACTTTCACAGATATTTAGATAAGACATAGGAGTAAAAATTTTATATTTTGTACTTTGGCCAATTCGATCTAAAAATAGGTGAAATATAAGGACGAAATTATTGGAACTGCACAGGTATATGAAACCAGTTCAATCAAGGAACAGTCATGGTGCATTTCAAACTAACTCAACCTACACAAGCCCAATTCATACGAAATTTTGCAATGACCTCAAGAACATATATACCTATAACTTTTATGTTTTACACAACCTCCGAAGAAGCCAAGAAGATGGTCAATTTTTACAAAACCGGTAGGTTATTTGGTTGATACGTCTCCCAGAACCAGTTTTACCCCAATAATCATATCTCTTCATATACTCAAAATCATTCAATAAAATATGGCAGAGAGATACAAAAGACATAAATGAACAATTTTTATGTTTAACACATCCCCAAATTCGAGTCACAAGATAATCAAAAATAGAGTGCAATATTCTGTCAAAATATAACCTAAAGAGTTATAATAACACAATAATCATGGGAAAAATATTTCTTACTAAGATCATATTTAATTGGACTGATTTTTGATGCAAATATTGAAGAAAATGATGATTAATATGATCTGAGATATGGATGAAGAAAAAGGGATGAAGAAGAAGAAGAAGAAAAGAGAAGAAGGAAGAAATGACCAAAAATTGCTTTCAGCCCCTTTTCCCGTTTGCTTTTTTTTTTTTGCTGTCCATTTTACTGTTCACTTTAAATTTTTTTTTTTTTAAAATTTCTTCTTCTTCTTCTTCTTCTTCTTCTTATTATTATTATTATTATTATTATTATTATTATTATTATTATTATTATTATTATTATTATTATTATTATTATTATTATCTTCACATATTTCTTTATAGCTAATATTTTTAATTTTATTTAATCAAAAACACAATTTAATTATGTGGTCTAAATTATTCAAATTAAACTCTAATTAGTGGGTGTTACATTTATTCAAGTTTTTGATTCAGTTTCTTGCAATAATATTATAACACACTCTTACCCTTCCATTGACTAGATAGGTAAGATGACATCTTTTATTAACTGACTGACTTTCCTGTATAGAACTTTCAGAAACGATTGATAGAAATAACATTTATAACTCGTGTATCCAAAAAAAAGTAAAAACTTTAAACATTACCAAAAGGGCTCTTACAACATTTGGAACACATGCTTTTTATACAATTTTAACTTTACTCATAATTTGCATGAAGTGTTTAACAAATATGTACATGACATGAACTAAAAATAAAGACACACCCAAGATGGGTGACTACTGTTGCAAGATTCCTCTCGTGGTGTCTATTGTCTCCACGACTCTCACTCTTTGTTCACTACTGTGATATGATTGTCTATCACCTGCATGAGAAAAATAACTCTCGCATTGAGCTATGCTCTATGGTGTAAGCTTTACAAAAATAGACTAATATTTATCTTATTATATATATATATATAACACATTTTAACCTATCATGCCTTCTAAGAAAAGTTGTAAACATATAACATTCCAAATTCGTTCAGATCATAGATAAGCAATCCATAATTCACTTAAAAAAGACTTGCCTGTTGTGCTCATACACTTGGCTTCCTAGACTAGACTCTAGGGAGACACAAGGGGTATCATGTCCCGATCCTACGATCTTATGTAAAGAATAAGCTAGCTAATAAGTTGTATGTCCCGGTCGAAGCTGTATGTCCCATTTAAAGCCTTATGACCCTATTGACATGCTAACAAATCTAACATACACTAGTCTAGCCCTATGTTTAGGCATATGTCACATTTGTCCATTCGACTTGTTCATACAAAACATGTCTTATTTCTTACATAATCATGTTGTAATTCATAAATTTGTTACTATAAATACACTATGAAAACCTTATAGGATGTATACAAATGTTGATTCACTCATTTATGTAACAACAATAGTCATGAAATGACATGATACATATACTCTAGGTGAATAACAATACTATTCCATGACAATTTCATTCGTTAATACATTGTAGCACATTTTATCCAATATATATTTTGCATGCATACCCATGTGGGTCATGTATTATAAGATCACTTTTATTGTTAGTTATCTACTCTTTTAGTGTTACTAATGTCACCTGTCTATTCAGTGTTTCACAAAATGCATGGTATAATCGATAAGAGAATTAATTCGCAACATAACACACATATATCATATATCACTGTCATATTTGATGTATTAGCTTTTATGGCTATTACCATAATGCTTGTACAAACATAGTTTATCTTTGTTATGCGTTTATTGGATCTTTCTCTTTATCCTATCTAAAAGCCTATGGGGGCAGATGCTCCTGACCAAATACATGTAATTCGATAAACATGTGTCCATGTTGTAACCTAATCACATTAAAGAAATTAAAGGCTAACTATATCAAGGCCAAACCGATGATGCTCATGTAAATTTTTAGTTTTATATGTAGTTCTAATATGAAATTTTTGTGCCTTTGCTCACTTAAGGGTTCGTGTGGCTGACACCTTATGAGATGAAAGTCAATTCACATTTAATGTGCTAATTATGTCATATGGGGGTTCTTCATCATGTTTAGCATAATAGTAATATGATACCCTTTCCTAAAATGGGTTTTGAGCCATTACTTTCCAATCTTCATTTATGTCCAAATATCAAAATAGGTCCTAATTTAATGCTTATTTGTCTTTGGGTCCCTTATACAAAGTTTAACATTTTCAGTTAAATCCTTGGAAGGTGATGTGAATATCATTTTTACATCCTTGGGAAAATGTCTAAAGAAGCTTATTCCTCCATGGCATCCCAAGACTCATGCAAGACCTCTAATGGGAGAAAAAGATCTGGACTGAAAAAAGATATCTTATTCCTCACTAAGGGGGTCTCAAGTTCTTTCAAAATGGACACAAGAGCTCTCTTTTGAGACCTTTGCTACCATTGCACCTCCGAAACTCAACATGCAACATCATCTTTCTCCTTGAGTGGCTTGGCTAAAATCATTAAATGGGTCTTCTATCTTGAATAGGTCTTGGCCTCTCCTCAAAATGGTTCAAAACAAATTGTTTTTTCAAGATTTCATCACATTAAAGTTAGTTGTAGTTAGCTTCTATAGAGAATGAAAGAAAAAGAAGAAGATGAGATGAGAAATGTTTTATTTTTGCCTAAAGAAATGGTGGACGACACTTTGTGAATAAAGAATGCAAAATGGTTAAGTTGGTGGAAGAATAAAAAATGAGAAAAAAGAAACCTTCATTAGGCTTTTATATATATTTGATTTGATGTTAATTAGGTTATATATTTGGCATGTCGCATGCTTGCATGGTGTATTTAGATTTTAATTAAGCTTTCTTAAATTAATCTAATTCCAGTTTATACCAATTAAGCCAAATTTCACTTTAAGTCCTCAAACTTGTCACTTTTCTTATGAGATCGGGCCCTGAATTATATTTCTTTATTTTGAAGCCCTATACTTTAAAGTTTTGACATTATATTATATTGACAGTCAGGTCTCAATGTATACTATGTCTCAGTATTTTTGGTTTCACAATTCATGCCTAAGCCAAAAATTGCAAAATTACGATTTTGGCCCCTTTTTATCGACTCCCACATAGGACTTTATGTCACTCATCTGACACTAACTTTTTAAGTCCAAATTTGAATTATGACTGGCAAGTTACTATTTCTATCATAAACACACGTGATTTTCAGTCAATCCAATACATCAAGCTACAAAACGCGCGTATCGATCAAAACAGAATAGGCAGATGGGGCAAATATTATATATTATAATGACAATTATGGGGGTATTGTTAATAGAAAAATCAAGAAAAAGACTCACATTATTGGCAAGTAGACTAGCCAAAATTTCTAAGTATCTGTCCAAACTCGTTGGATTGAGCAATCTTAAACATGCATTTCTTTTGTGTTTGAGTTTTTGAATAATATCCAAGACAAAATCCAATTTAATTTGAACATCATAAAAATTTTAAATGTGGTATGAATCCAGGAAAACTCTTCTTAGAAGTAGTAATCACTAAGAAACTAATACCAAATTAATATTACATTATTTAATTTGTAGATACTAGTAGTCAAAGCTTACCTATGTTGCATCCTTACAAGATTTTCATTCTTGTTCAAGTTAATTTCCTCAAAACTAGAATCCATTTATCTATCTTGCACTCAATTTCTCATCCTTTAATTGACAATTTAATTATATGCATACCATCATGAGTAGGATCTTCACTTAGGTGAAGAGCTTGCTTCTATTTTGGTGCTTTTTGGTGTATAGGTAGTGTAACTATTCCTACTTTAGTTCAATCCTTTTTTCTTCTCATTCTTAATTGGTTAACTAACTATATATGCAAATTTTTTTTTTAAAAAAAAAATGTGTACTTAGGTTCTTTTTAGTTTAGCATGAGTGGAATACCATGGATTATCATGTCAGAGGTATGATTGTTGCTTTTATTATCTTGCTCTGGTTATTCTTAATATGTAATGAATATTTGGTTTCAGATATTTTCCATAAACTTAAAGGGATCATCAGGAAGTATAGTGAATTTAGTGAGTTGGATATTGCACATAAAAAATTCAAAAAATTGATGAAGCATTGGAATTCAGTTGATGCAAAGGTATAATAATTTTTTATTGTCAAATGACTTTATGATGTCAATACCACATTTGAAGTGTTAAGTTAATAATAACAATAATCTTTTATGTAGAGAATTACTGAAATAAATGTCAATAATCACAAGAGACAAAAGAATATGCCATACCAAGTAAAAGAAGTTTTGCTAGGATAATAAAGTAAATGGTGAGAATTTAAATGTAGTTTATTTAATTCTTATATTGTTTGCTAATTTTTTATGTTTAACATAAAATTTGTGTAATAAATAGCAAGATGCAAATGAAAATAAAGTGTTGTCGACCAATTCTGATCTTTTTATTGAAACTCGAAAAAGAAAATTTGGCAAGATTTATAAGGAATCCTATGATGATACTAGCAACAAGATTGTAAGATCTTAAAAGATGATTATAGAAAGTGTGAATTTAAATCTTAACTAATTAATATACGATTACAATAATAAATATTTACTGAAATTATTGTTCTATTAAAAGCTCAAGCAGAAGTTGTTCAGTCTCAACAAACAAGCGGAAACCAATCAGTTGATGCCTTTTTTATGGTGATAGGAGGGACACGACTTGGTCGTATTATGTTATATGGAAGGGGTGTCACACCAATATACTTAAAATGTAAAGGAGTCAATGGTGAGTCTTCTATAAAGATTCCTAAAAAATTTATTGATGGCATGCAAGAAAATGTTACTCAAGAATTGATAAAAGAAATGGAAGAAAAACTAAAAGTATACAAAATTTCTATGGAACAACAAATTCTATCTATGATATCACATCTCCAAGGTTTGGTTCCTATTGAATGTTAATCAAGTTCTTGGATTGAATTTGAGCTTTGATTCTCTAATAGATGCTAGTAGTGCACCAAGTTAACTAATGCATATACGTAATGCACCTTCCTCAACTAGTAGCCATGAACCTTAGGTACTCTTTTGTAATCACTTGATTTTAGTTGATGTTCTCAAGGCATAAGGTGCAAAAACAGGTTTTTACTAATCTAGTTTTCATAATTGCAGGAACATTGACTACAAATTTTGATACTTCAACAAGTTAGAATTGTGATGGAACATTAACTACAATTTTAAATAGTTTTATAATTACTATTTTAAAACTTGTGAGCTTGTGACATGGATTATTCACTTTATTATCATGTGTCTCAATACTTCTAAATTTGTTTTTTCATAATTTTAAAGATGAACTTGTGTTATATTCATTATATAAAACTTTTTTTATCATGTTGAATATTCATATAATTTTGAGATTCATATGATTATAAATAATTCATTTTTTTTATACACGTTTAATATTGTTATAACTTTATTGAGATTAAATTACTAAAATTATTAGACAAATTATGATATATATTTTGTAAAATATAGCAAAAGTAATAATAACTGTTGTAATAGAAGATTTTTAAGTGTTGCAATGCCTAATATAAAAGCATTGAAATAGACCCTTTTAAATTGTTACAATACATAATAAAAAAAATATTACAATAAATATTATTGACTGTAGCAATAGATTTAATAAACCACTACAATAGATGCCAAAATATATTGCATTACATTTGTTATATAATTGGTGCAATTGAAAAAAAAAGTGTTACATATTCTAAAGATATAATCACTGTAATATATACAACAAACACTGCAATATGAATAAAAAGTGTGCAAAATCTTTATGTAAAACCGTTGCAATATGTTTTGAAATGCACTACAAATACAAACTATTGCAATACTTCGAAAAAAAAAAGTTGCATATTCTTTGACACAAAAACGCTGCCATATATACTAAATAACAGTTGCAAAATATAAAGTCTTACAAAAGACATGACATATGAAATATTTTATACATTGCTTTCCAAACCACTACTGTAGTTGTAGTAAAACACTACAATAACCTATTACAACATAGTCTAATATTACAGTTGGTGTTCCACTGTAATAGGTCTTATGCAATTCTTTTATAACCTTATGCAATATAATATAAGCATTGCAATAAACCATTTAATATAGTAGTGAAGCTATTATAATTGAATAATCCACACAAGCAAAACTATTTAAATTTCTAGAAATTCATAAAAAAACACTATTATGACCATGTGCTACATCTTGAATTCATAACTATTTTTGAAATTCTACCTTTTACTTTAATAGGAACGACACCATTCCTTATATTCATATAGGTAAAACTCTTTTTTTAACTAACGCTTTACTTTATAAAGTGTTTTCAAACTCATCCACGAAATAAATTATTACATAAATTTTGTTATCAATAAGTCGTTCTTACCCTTTAAACATCTAATTTAGTTGTATTTCTAATTAGATGTTGGGTTTCCATTAATGATAAATTTATTTGGAAGACATACCTTTTAATTAAATCTATCGAGAGTCCTGTTATAAATAGGTTTGCTAGATTGTTACAATACCTCACATAAACAATGGTAATTAGTCAATCATTTATTAATTTGTCTAACATATTCATGTCTCAAACTAATATGTCTAGAATTTTCATTGCATAGTTTTCTAAATGTTTTAGATATAGTGGTTTGACTATCACAATATAAGGAAGTGGCTAGCATAAATCATGGCCACAATTCAATTTCTAATAACAGGTTCTTTAGCCATTCTTCTTCCTTTCATGCAGCTACTAAGGCAAATGAATTTTGATTCCATGGTTGAATGGGTAATACATGTTTCTTTCTTTGATGCCTAATAAACAACACCACCAACTAATGTAAATCCCCAATATGAGGTGGATTTATTATCATTAGTAGTGGTTATCTATCTTGCATCAGTGTAATTAACCTTATACAAATACTGGAAAAGTATTATAAAATGTCTTAAATTTATAGTTCTTTTCAGATATTCAAATACTCTAGTAGTAGTTTTCAAATGTTCCAAACTAGATTTACGAGTGTACCTTAATAATTTGCATACTACAAAAGAAATATTGGGTCTTGTGCAATGCATAACATACATCAAATTTTCAACAATACTTGCATATTCAACTTGTGCAATTGCTCCACTAGAATTTTTAACCAATTTTGTTGAAACATCAAATGGGGTGTCTACCTTTTCATACAAAATTTTATCACAATTTGTTAATTAATTGTTATGAATTTCATAATCATCATTTTAACATTCCCTTTTGTGATGACCTTTATTTTGGTCGCTCTAAATCTTTTCTATCATCACTTATTTGTATATTTAATGATGACAAAAATAAATTAGTTGCATAAATTTTTAGACGTAAAAATTTGCACCAAAATTTTGGAGAAACATATTTCAATGACAAATTTATGACAATATTTGTTGTCACCAAAATTTTCTTTTGATGACAACATTATATTTTGTCATTAATTAGTTTACAAAATTTATGACAATATCATTTCATCACTATTGTCCACTTTAAGTGACGATAGATACAAATGCGTTACATTTTTTTCAAAATATTTTATCAAAACTTTTAAAGCCAAATTTTTTAAGGACAAAAATATGAATTTATGACAATGTTTATCGTCTAATAAATTATATATGACAAGATAATAATTTGTTATTAATTAGTTGAATAGATAAGTGATGAAACAATTTATTTAAATGTTTATATTTAATGACGAGTTACATACTTGTCACAAATACATTTGTTCTAGTATGTTAGAAAATATTTCGTCATAATTTGCTCTAGATGCATAATTTTCCACCTTTTTTTTATGAAATAATTTGGTAAGGACTTACTAATATTTTATGATAAAAAAATGTCACAAATAAATATTATTTCATGATGAGATAGACATTTGTAACCAATGCATTTTTTTATGACGTTAAAAAATGTATCATCATAATTTTCTATGGAGGCAAAGTCTTCCACCTATTTGTTGGATGGAATAATAATTAATGATAAATAAATACAACAAAATCTTTTCAATATAAAGAGATTGATAGAAAGCATAACTCCCACTATGTTTCTTAACTTTAATACCTAAGATGGTATCTACCTCATTTAAACATTTCATTTTAAAACTTGAGGATAAATAAATTTCTTGATGAGTTACACATTTGTTACCAATACATTTTTTTATGACATTAAAAAATATATCATCATAATTTGCTATGGAGGCAAAGTCTTCTACCTATTTTTTGGATGGAATAATAATTAATATTAAATAATACATCAAAATCTTTTCAATATAATGAGATTGATAGATAGCATAACTCCCACTATATTTCTTAAGTTTAACATCTAATATTACATCTACCTCATTTAAATCTTTCATTTTAAAACTTGAGGATAAATATTTCTTTGTATCATTGATACCATCTAGATTAGTACTAACAATAAGCATGTCACCTACATATAGACATAAATTACACCAAAGTCTTTTGTAAACTTTGAATAAATACATTTATTTGTATTATTATGCTTAAAACAACAGTTCAAGATCATAGAATCAAACTTTTCATGTTATTGTTTTAGTGTTATTTTAACCCATATAGAGACTTAACAAAAAGTGAACAAGTGACTTATTTGTTTTTTGAGATGGTAGTGCAAATGATTAATTCATAAGGTGGATGTTTGTTATTCAAAGTCATTTTGTTTTGTACCAAATAGTAAAAAGTTATTTTGACCTAATTATGATTGAGTTAATGTATGAAAGGCTTTATATAGGAGTATTGTAACTAAATTGTTGGAAATATATTTATAACCTGAAATTCACAACCTTGCTTCCCCTTATTGCAACTATGCCACAAGGTGACTAAAAAAACAAAATGATTCGTAAGGAGCGGCGCGACCACAATGACTAGCTACGAGGAGCTTTTTGTGATCACAAAATAATTAAAGTTGAGAAATAAAATTGTTCCAAAGAGGGACAATTGTGAAAAGTGCTAGTGAAAAACAAGTCACGATCATGCGCTATGGGTAGTGAGTACGATTTTGGTTGACTTAAGGTTGCTTGTGATAAGTTATAAGCCATGTGTTATAAATTAGTGAACTTGAACATATCTACATAAGCGTGCTTGTAAAGTCTTTATAGATAAGAATAGAGGACCAATGCCATATAATTAGGCTTTACATAATAAAATTATGATGACTAATAAACGTAAAGCATGAAATAGTCAAACTTTGCATAAATAAAAATTCATTTATTATACGAGCATGCTTTTTAAGAAAAAAAAACATTTCCTATATAACATATCATTTCAAACGGTCATATAAAAGAGTATATCAATACTGAATTCATAATTGCAAATTTTACAAGTTATACCAAAAAATTAAATAAAACCATACATTTACATGTCTTGTCTATTGTGCCCATAAGTTAAATCGATAGCCTAGATCTTAGAGAAACACAGAAGGGTATCCTGACCTATAGATCATTTTGAACAAGGTGCCTATGTAAAAATATCCTAGCTGAAAAGATGAATATCCTAGCTAAAACCATATATCCTAGTCGGAGACATATATTTAAGCCATACATATATTTCGACTGAAGTCATCTACTCTGGCCAAAGCCATATGTTCCAGTTGAAGTTGTCTACTTTGAAAGAATCCATATAACCCTATTGGCATACTAACATGATTTTCTACTCTACTCCAGGATTCTCTATGGGCTCAAATTATATATGCGTATAATTCTCAATTACAATGTATGTATTTAATTCATTATCAGTATTTATCTATCATTGACATTATATATTCATTTTTCTTTTCCAGGTAGGTGTCGTTTGTCAATAATATTGTTTCCTTATTGACATACAAATTAACAAATCAAGTACCAATTATTATCATTTCCCATAATAATAATAATATTAATAATAATAATAATAATAATAATAATAATAATAATAATAATAATAATAATAATAATAATAATAATAATAATAATAATTGTGAACCTTGAGGACCTTGAGGGGTATTTTCGTCATTTTGAAGCTAATAAATAAAATAGCAATAATGTATTTAACAATTCTTGTGTTCTAAGTTTGTTGAACAGGATATATCTTGAATATAATATGATGCAAGAATGAAAGACAACTCTTGAAAATCAAAATAAGAAGAAATAGCAAAGTCACACCCGTGATATAGCTTAGCGCCAACTCTCCAATATTTAAAGTTTACGGCTATGAAGGATCATACCAACCGTGAATGATCAAATCAGTCATGCCTGTGAAATAACATGTCAAGTTCTTCCAGAGAGCTTCACGGCCAAAGTCACCACTTGAGCCACGGCTTAGAAGAATGTTCACGACCGTGAAAGTATAAAGTCACGCCCGTGATTAAACACTTCAAGTTCTTCCAGAAAGCTTCACAGTCAGAGTCACCACTTGGACCATGACTTGGAAGAACATTCACGACCGTGACACATATAGTCACCTCTATGAATGAGGACAAAGAATCATGTTAGTCGCAAAGTTAAGAGTTGGTTCAACGACTATTTTCTCATTAAATGCACCCAAACGGCTATAATTCGCTGAGAAAGTATAAATGCAAGTCATTTATGAATCCTAACGAGAAGAACAATTACTTTGAATCTTGAATCTTTTTGTAGCCATTGTGCATTAATTATTTTCAAAAAAATCTTTATTCTTTGTAAAAACCTAATTGCTCATAATTTCTGAGCATTATAGGTTGGTGAGTGTTTTCATTGTAATCTATTACTCAAGTGAGTTTGCATATACAGGGTTAAGATTGAAACACTTGTAAGGGTTTATTGTGTGAGCCATAAAACACAAGAAATTGGTTTATTGTGTGAGCCATTAAAACACAAAGAAATTTCTGGGTTAGGTGTTAGCCATTGAGAGAAACACCATAGTTGGGAGTGAGCTTGTAAAACTCCATTATAACACCTAGTGTGTTAGTAAAACTCCTAATTGAGATTGGGGAGAGGAGTAGGATTTGTTAATACCTGAACTTCTATAAATCTCGTGTGTGATATCTATCCATCCCTACTCTATTCAATTTTATTCCGCACCTAGAGTAAAGAAATTTTTATTTCATAACCAATTCAACCCCTTTCTTAGTTTATTGTTTGGGCAACAATTGGTATCAGAGCAAGTCTAGCATCAAAGCCCAAAAAGTGCTAACGAAGATCAAGAAATGGCCAATAAAGGATTCCAAAGTCTTAAACCTTACTTTGATGGAGCAAACTACGGTCATTGGAAGTTCCAAATGTAGACATATCTCGATAGTGAGGGAATTGAAGTTTGAGATAACGTTCGAAAAGAATGGACACCACCAACCAGGAGAAGAGTTGATGGTGAAGAAGAAATCCTTTCAAGAGATGATTGGATAGAGCCAACGTAGAGCAAAATTCAAAATAAAAAGGTAATGACAATCCTCGCAAGCTCTCTATCCATTGAAGAATGTGGCAAAATCCAACACTGCCCTACCACATATAACATGTGGAAGACATTGGAGAATTATCATGAAGGAACAAAGCAAGTTAAATCCAAAAAGATTCAACTTCTCACTTCAGAATATGAACTCTTCAAGATGAAATCCAATGAATCCATCACCGATATGATGAACCATCTTTTAGTCATCATAAATGGCATGAGAAAGCTTAGAAAGCACATGAGCTTGGAAGATATAAACAACAAAATTCTAAGAAGCCTTCCTCTCAAAGACTATGGTTCAATAGTTGCTGGTATAGAAGAAGCCAATGAAGACATGAGCGTCATGCATACCGATGTGCTTATTGGCAAACTTCTAACACACGAAATGGCTATAAAGAGAGATAGAAAACTTAAAATCGAGCCAGAAAAAAGAAAGTCTCTAGCACTCAAAGCCTCTACTTCAAAATCTCAAAAAGAAGTTGAAGATGATGAATAAAAGAGTGATGATGCAAATGAGGGCATTGCTATGCTTTCAAGAAAAGTGAAAAGAATAATTGAAAAGAGAATTGGCAACTCTCGAAACTTCAAACAAAGAAACTTCAAACACTGATCAAATGACTCTCAAAGGAATAAAGAGGAGGTAAAATGTTATGAGTGTGGAAAGAAAGGACATATCAAACCAGAATGTCCAAAGATCAAGAAACACAAGAAAATATATCAAAAAGATAATAGGGAGAAAGGTCACAAAGCCACATGGGATGACGAAAGCTCTTCAAATGAAAAAGATGATAATGAAGGTGAAGAGGTCAACCTATGCTTCATGGCTTTAGAGGATCACTTCACGGATGAGATAGGTTCTTCTTACTCATATTCATTTAATAATGATAGTAGTGATAATAATAGTGATAGTGACGATGATGATGATCAGAGTCTAATAGAAGTATTGAACTTAGAATTAGAAAAATATAAATGTAAATTTAATACTTACAAAAATAATATTTTAAATTTGAAAAACAAAATGGAAGTTTTACAAAAGGAAAATCTTAATCTTAAATCTTCTAATGAATCTCTTAAAAAATCATTAGATGAGTACTCCTCTAAACCCTAAACTAAATCCTTACTTAAAAAGAACAATATTTTGAAAAATGAAGTTGAAAAACTTAGAAACTCCATTTCAAGATTTCATAAAGGCAAGAAGAGTTTAGATACTCTTATAGTGTCCTAAAGACCACCTTTAATAAGATAGGGTCTAGAATTTAATGGAACATCATCTTCATCTCATAGGACCACAATTGTTAAGTCTAGTGCACCTCATATCTCCACATTAGAAGTAATAGCCCCAAGGGCTAAGTGCACAACACACACTAAACCCTCTATTTATAAAACAAAATGGTCAAAGGTCGATTAGCCTAAGAGGGAAACCTCAAAAGTCCAATTACGCTTTGATGTATAAGAGGCATGCACCTAGGAACACATCGATTCATCATGCATGTGCATGTCACTGCTCACAAACTCCATCTAATAGGATAATGAGACAAAAAAGCAAGGTAAAACCAAAAAACATGTTTAAAGCTAAACAATGTAATTATTTTATGAAATTTGGTCATATCAATAAACATTGTTGGATAAGGAAGGTTCATTGGGAACCTTCATATGCTAACCCCCAAGGACCCAAGTTCATTTGGGTACCTAAAAATAATACTTAAATTGTAATTTTATAGCTATGCCTCAAGTCCACTATAAAAGAAAATGTTTGGCTTGGATGCTTAAGGCATATGACCGGAAACAAAGAGCTATTCAATGACATTAAAAGTATTGATGGTGGTAAGGTAACATTTGGAAATAATGCTAAGGGCAGGGTAATTGGCATTGGATCCATTGGTATTAATAATACTACTTTCATTGAAGATATTTTACTTGTTGATGGTTTGAAACATAACTTGTTAAGTGTAAGTCAATTATGCAATAAGGGAAACTAAGTAATCTTTACCTCAAATGAATGTCTTGTCACCTCTTTTATTGGCCAATAGATATTCAAAGGAAGTAGAGATGTAAATACTTACATAATAGACTTACACAAAATATCTAACCTTTCCTCTAAGTGTCTTATGACTACTAATGATGAATCTCGGCTGTGGCATAAAAGGCTTGGTCATGCAAGCATAGATTTAATTCAAAGCCTTCGTAAAGGAGAGCTAGTAAGTGGACTACCAAAAGTCAAATTTGAAAAGAATAAGACATGTGAACTTTGCCAAAGAGGAAAACAACACAAGTCCTCATTCAAATCCAAAAATATTGTAAGTACCTCGAAGCCTCTACAACTTTTGCATTTAGATCTTTTTGGAACTACTAGAGTTGCAAGCTTAGGAGGTAAACACTATGCTTTTGTCATCGTCGATGATTACTCTAGATTCACTTGGGTAATTTTCTTAGCTCCAAAGAGTGATGCTTTTGAATCTTTTAAAAACTTTGCTAAGAGAGTTCAAAACGAAAAGGGTTATTTTATTTCAAAAATAAGAAGCAATCATGGAAAGGAATTTGAAAATGAAAAATTTTGTCTAGAACATGGTATTTCACAAAATTTTTCATCTCCTAGGACGCCTCAACAAAATGGGGTAGTCGAAAGGAAAAATCGAACTTTAATTGAAATGGCTCGAACAATGCTCAATGAGTATGGGTTACCAACCTACTGTTGGGCTGAAGCCAGTAATACTGCATGTTATATTTCAAATTGAGTTTTCAAAAGACCACTCTTAAACAAAACTTCTTTTGAGTTATAGAATGGAAGAAAGCCCATGATATCATACTTTAGAGTATTTGGATGCAAATATTTCATATGAAATACCAAGGACAACCTTGGAAACTTTGCCTTTAAATCCGATGAAGGTATCTTTTTAGGATACTCCACCTCTAGCAAAGCTTATAGAGTATTTAATAAAAGGTCATTAGTTGTTGAAGAATCCATGCATGTTGTCTTTGATGAATCTAGTAAGCTTGATCTTGTGAAAGGTCACTTTTTTAATGATATCGTAGGTATAATGGAAAAACTTGATCTTAATTATGAGAAATATGAAAATGATCAAGAAAATCCATATCAAGATGTCTCTCTACCTCAAGCTCAATAGCAAGACAAACAAGAGCTTCTAAAGGAATAGAAAATGACAAAAGATCACCTCAAGGATCAAATCATTGGTGATCCTACTAAAGGTGTAAGCACTAGATCTCATCTCAAACTTTAAGATTCTAACCTTGCTTTTGTTTCTCAAATTGAGCCTAAAAATATTGATAAGGCTCTTAATGATGAATATTGGGTGATTGCTATGCAAGAGAAACTCAACCAATTTGGGAGAAGTAAGGTGTGGACCTTAGTTCCTAGACCCAAAGAGCATCAAATCATTGGTAGCAAATGGTTATTTAGAAATAAACTAGATGAACAAGGTTTAATAACTAGGAATAAGGCTAGGTTAGTTGCAAAGGGTTATAATCAAGAAGAAGGAATAAACTATGATGAGATCTATGCTCCGGTAACTATATTAGAAGCCATGAGAATTCTTTTAGCATTTGTATTCCATATGAATTTTTAAACTCTTTCAAATGGATGTCAAAAGTGCTTTCTTAAATGGTTTTATAGAAGAGGAAGTTTATGTAGAATAACCACTGGGTTTTGAAAGCTATAATTTGCCTAATCATGTTTTTAAACTTCCAAAAGCTTTGTATGGTTTGAAACAAGCTCCAAGAGCTTGGTATGAAAGTCTAAGTTCTTTCCTTTTTGAAAATAATTTTTCAAAGGAAAATGTTGACACAACATTATTTACTAAAAAGCATAAGCATGATATTCTAATTGTTCAAATTTATATTGATGACATCATATTTGGGTCTACTAATGAAGTGCTTTGCCAGAAATTTGCTAAGTGTATGACTAGGGAATTTGAAATGAGCATGATGGGTGAGCTTAAGTTCTTCCTTGGTTTACAAATAAAACAAAGCAATGAGGGCATATTCATCAACCAATCCAAGTATGCCAAAGACTTAATCAAGAATTTTGGAATGGAATGATGCAAATATGCTAAGACTCCAATGAGCACATCAACAAAATTGGACAAAGATGAAAAAGGTAAGAGCATTAATGAAAAGCTCTATAGAGGTATGATTGGATAACTCTTATATCTTACGGCCTCTAGGCCCGATATAATGTATAGTGTATGCTTATGTTCTAGATTTCAATCGTCTCCCAAAGAATCACATTTGAATGCTATGAAAAGAATCTTAAAATATTTAGATGGAACATTACATCTAGCTTTTTCGGTATCCTAGAAATTCATCCTTTAATATCATAGGATATTCAGATGCAGACTATACCTGCAGTCTCTTGGATAGAAAGAGTACTTCAGGCACTTGTCACTTTATTGGTGAATGGTTAGTTTCTTGGTTTAGCAAGAAACAAGTTTCAGTTGCTCTTTTTACCGCCAAAGCGGAATATGTTGCAGCAGGATGTTGTTGTACTCAAATCCTATGGATGAGATAACAACTTAAAGATTGTGGTCATAGTTTGAACCATATACCTATCAAATGTGACAATACAAGTGCCATAAACCTATCTAAGAATCTCATTCAATACTCTAGAAGTAAGCATATTGACACAAGACATCATTTTCTTAGAGATCATGTTCAATATGGAGATGTTGCATTAGAATTTATCGATACAAACAATCAATTGGCAGATATTTTTACCAAGTCTCTTAATGAAGAAAGATTTAACTTCATAAGAAGAGAGCTTGGTATGCTTGATGGATTAACCTTATCTTAAGCATGATTGTCAAAATAGTCAAACCTTGAATGTTAATTTCCTTCATAAGTTGTTTTCTATTGTCTAATCTTTTAAGGAATGAAGTGGTTAACATGATGGGAATATATCTTATAAGGCATAAAAGCATCTTAGAAATCTTTTAATCGTATTTTAGAGTTAGTTTTATTAATTGAAGTTTTAAAGAAATTCACGCCCGTGACATATATTCACGGTCGTGATCATAATCGCCAAAAGCTCCAGTAGCTTTCACACCTTACTTCACGACATCCTTCATGGTTGGAGGTAGTGAAGACTATGTATCACACCCTTGACTCTTTTCTTTCACTCCCATGAAACTCTTCATTCATGCATGTGAAACTTTTTCACGGCCGTGAACATTAACATCAAATAATTACAAAATCGTTCATGCTTTGTTTCATGTGTTGCCTCACGGTCAAACGTAGTGAAGATTGCACTTCACGACCGTGACTCCTTTTGTCATCACCATGAAATTCATAACTAACGACCGTGACTATTTAATTTCACGACCGTCAACCGATTCGTATCCTTTATCACGGCTAGAGTGCATCTTCAATAAACTGTGACCACGACTATTCACGCCCGTGATGGACCATTCATGGCTGTGAATCTGTCGACTATAAAATAGGATTCTGCCTTTTTTCTCACTGTCAACTTTAAAAATTCTCTCAATTAAAGCTCTCATTCAATATTTCTCACAAAATCTGGCCTCCTCATATCCTTTTCCATCTATAAAATCCTTTAAAACTCTTTCTCTTTGAAGAATCATAACATCTCAAGGTTGTTCTCAAATCCTTGGTTAGAAACTCATTCTCCAAAATCCCTTTCCAAGATTATCAATGAAACCTAGCTCATCAAAAGACATAAGGAAGAAATCCCATGCTCTGAGATGTCACACGAACTACCTTCTCAACATCATTCCGGAGCATTATCATCCGAGATATGTTGTTCTTAAGAAAAAACCCTACTATTGTCTCATTCCTTTTAGTGGAGTGCTGTCAGGACTCTCGGTCTTGAGACAAGCATGATAGAACAATTGCAAGCTTATCACCTTAAGGAATTTGTGGACATTCATTGGCCAATGCTAAGGGAACCAACTTTTGAGTTCCTTAGCACTTTGCAAGTCTCTCCCACCGGAACAATCAAATTTCAACTATGTAAGCATCCGAACACTCTCACAGCAGCAGAGTTTGGCACTATCTTTAAAATTCTCTTAGATGGCATTCTTAATGAGAGTGAAGTAGAATTCTATGCCAATCCGGCATGGACTCATTTTGGGTTGGATTGTAGCTGGGATGTGAAGAAGACAAAAGGCACCCATCTTCGGTCTTCTGTGCATAAATATTTACATAGGTTTCTTACCTATAATATCTTTGCTAGAGGAGATAGCAACGAGCCAATCCGAAAATTGGAGCTTTTCCTATTGGATATGGCATGAAGAGGTCTAACAGCGGCTCTGTCTCGCTGGTTTACAAATCATCTTCTCTCAATTGCAACAAGGCCATTGGGAGATATCTTGATTGGTGGGTATGTGACTCACCTTGCAATTGAGCTCGGGTATCTAAAACTCAATGAGCACAATTTTAACCTCATTCCAGCACATCCTCAAGACCGGCTAGATGTCGAGTCTTTTATAAAGATAGGAGCAGCTGTTCGTATAGTTTACGAGAATAATGTCTTTTACCGCTTAACCACTCCAGCCGATGAAATTGATTGGGAAGACCAGGATTCTGATGATTTCAAAGCTGGCCTCCAGGGTATCTAGCAACGAAAATGAGCTCGATTCGAAACAACGACCACAGAGGTTGAGCAAGAGGTTGGTCAATTATCAGCTTCTACCACACCTAGCTTGGCGTAGCAGGTTGCTGATCTTTTAGCACTTCGCTTTGACCTAATGCAAGCTTCCATCGATGAGAGGTTGGAAAACCTCAAAGACTTCATGGAATCTCATATGGATAGCCTTGAGGCGGAGGTAGCACACCTTAGAGATAGTCTATCAGGCTTGAAGCCCAATTAGAGTCCCAGTTTTTTTTTCTTTCATGTACTAGTTTCTTTCTTTTATGTACTAGTTTTATTGTTATGGGTGTAGGACTTTAATTTATATTTTTAAACTTTGTAATCTTTCTCCTTCTTTTAATATAATTATATAATTATAATTTTATGGATTGTTTTGTTGATGATAAAAGGGGGAGAACCTAGCAATATATGCAAATGTGTAGTAAAAGGCAAATGTGTTGTACAACTTTGATATACTTCACATATACTTTGCATATACTTAACTAGTTAAGCAAACAACTTTGATATACTTCACATATACTTTGCATATACCTAACTAGTTAAGCAAACAACTTTGATATACTTCAAATATACTTTGCATATACTTAACTAGTTAAGCAAACAACTTTGATATACTTTGGATATACCTTATATATACCTAACTAGTTAGCAAAGATCCATGCTATATGTCGTTCAATTCTTGCACTCCATTATTTTTATCTTAAGTATCTTTTAAGGGGGAGACTTCTCAAAAACACATATTGCTAGATTATTTGTCACCCTAAAAAAAGGGAAGATTGTTGAACCTTAAAGGGTATTTTCGTCATTTTCATGCTAATAAATAAAATAGCAATAATGTATTTAACAATGCTTGTGTTCTAAGTTTATTGAATATATCTTTAATAGAATATGATGCAAGAATGAAATACAACTTTTGAAGATCAAAATAAGAAGAAATAGCAAAGTCACGCCCGTGATATAGCTTAGCGCCAACTCTACAACATTTAAAGTTCACAGCCATGAAGGATCATACCAACCGTGAATGATCAAATCAATCATGCCCGTGAAAGAAAGACACGCTCGTGAAATAACATATCAAATTCTTCCAGAGAACTTCACGGCTAAAGTCACCACTTGAACCATGGCTTGGAAGAATGTTCACGCCCGTGAAAGTATAAAGTCACGCCCATGATCAAACACTTCAAGTTCTTCCAGAAAGCTTCACATTCAGAGTCACCACTTGGACCACGACTTGGAAGAACATTCAAGACCGTGACACATATAGTCACGCCTGTGATTGAGGATAGAGAAACATGTCAGGTGTGAAGTTAAGAGTTGGTTCAATGACTATTTTCGCATTAAATGCACCCAAACAACTATAATTTGCTAAGAAAATATAAATGCAAGTCATTTATGAATCCTAACAAGAAGAATAACAATTACTTTGAATCTTAAATCTTGTTGTAGCCATTTTTTTTTAATTATTTTCAACAAAATTTTTATTCTTTGTAAAATTCTAATTGTTCATAATTTCTGAGCATTATAGGTTGGTAAGTGTTTTCATTGTAATCTATTACTCAAGTGAGTTTGGGTATATATGGTTAAGATTGAAACACTTGTAAGGGTTTATTGTGTGAGCTATAAAACCAAGGAATTGGTTTATTGTGTGAGTCATAAAAAACAAGGAATTGGTTTATTGTGTGAGCCATTAAAACACAAGGGAATTTATGGGTTAGGTGTTAGCCATTAAGTGAAACAACATAGTTAGGAGTGAGGTTGTAAAACGCCATTGTAACACCTAGTGTATTAGTAAAACTCTTAATTGAGATTGAGGAGAGAAGTAGGGTTTGTTAATACCCGAAACTCTATAAATCTCGTGTGTGATATCTATCCATCCCTACTCTATTCAATTTTATTCCGCACCTAGAGTCAAGAAATTTTTATTTCATAACCAATTTAACCCCCTTCATTGTTTGGGCAACAACAACAACAACAATAATAATAATATAATTAATATTTTTGCTTTTATGGCTATTGCCATAAATCTTGCACAAACCTGACTATCGATCCTAATACCGATACGACCCCTATCCTTTATTCATGACAACTTCTCATGGCGTTGGCACATCTGACATGACTTATTTAATATTTAGCCGTCGTATATATAGGTATAATAACTTAACTGACTTCAATTACTTCTTGATTTGTATTAAGGTTACATGTCGAATCTTGATTTCTTGTTACTTGTTACAATTTTATCTCCCTATACACAATTTTCAATTGTTTGATGTTTAGGTACACAGCCCTAGTATATTTCCTCATTTTAATGATTCAAAATCTAAGGTTTTATGTCTGAATCATTTGGTCTATGGTGTACTCTTCCTGGGTAGTTATTTGTTTCCTATTTCATAGTGCAAGTCTAAATACACTTATTCTCCTTTCTAACTATGTCTAAATATCTCGGGTCTTATTACGACTTATTCTGCCTTAGAGTATTTTAATCGTACCTACTAGGCTTGACTCGATGCATTAGAATTCAGTACATAACTTGACCATTTGTTCACGACTTGTAAGGTATTTTAGTCTCCCGTCCTCAATCTTGTGGTTTTCTCCATCACAATCTAGTAGGAATTTTGGGATGGCTCTCTTGTGCCTATGTACCAATTTTTATCCCAAATTTAGAAGGAAAGTCAAATCCCAAATCTAAGTTTCGGTCCAATACGGTCTCCTCATTAAATTTTTTTTTTCTCTTTCTTAATAATACTAGTATTGGAAAAAAAATTTAAACAGTAAATATAATAAATAATATGAAAGTGTAGCAGAAGTTGTATAAATAATACAATCTCATTAAAAACTATAGTTATAAAAAATACAAAGACATAATTTTATTTTAGAAAGAAAGAGAAATAAATCGATAATAGAACATTAGTTAATAGTTTAAGTAATAAGCAAGTTGAAACATAATGAAACATTTTGCATAATAATAGCATACTCTGGAGGATACAATTATAAAAGTAAAATTATTTTATAACATATAAAAAAGTTCATATTGGTTTGTTTAGTTCATCCAAAGTTAGATTACTTAAATAAAAGTCCACTTATAGTTTGTAGCTCATTGATAAATCAAACGAACCATATAGATTTTGTTGCCTATTACCAAAGAAAATGACCCAAATAGAAATTTATATTGAACCAATCACAAAACTATGAAGATATTATATATATATATATGGAAGGAAGTTGTGATTGGAGTCCAAATTCAAACCGAAGAAGAATAAGAAAAATATAAATTTCAATTTCAATTTTGAATTAATTAAGAGAAATTGGAAATCCGGACTAAATTGGATGAAAAGTGAATTTTATTTTGAAGTGAGATTAGTACAATTAAAATAAGTGGTAAATAGAATATGTAATAGAGAAATTAGTGAAGTATTTTTTTTGTTAAAATTATTTAATTTGGAGCTCAAATTGGAGAAAAAGAAATTAACCTATGGACTTTATTGAAAAGAATAAAAAGTATTATAGCAAATTATTTCTTATTGACTTTAAATCATCAAATAAAAAATTAAAAAAATTATTATTCCCTTACTTTAAAAAAAATTAATCTCTAATATTTTTTTATCCCTTAATTCTATCCTATTTAAAAGAACAAACTAAATAGGTAAATCTATATTTTTGAAGGTTATTATACGATGTCGTTTTTTTCATGTACAAATTTGGATGCACACTATTAAAAGAAAAGTAACCTTTTACCAATATATATATATATATATATATATATATATATATATATATATATATATATATATATATATATTATTTATAACATGAACCACATTTAAACTTAATATTAAGTTATTCGTTTCATTTTAATTTTTACCAATCCAATTCTCAAATTTATATTTCGGTAAAGCATATTCTCAAGCATTAATTCAATATCCTAAAATTTAAGCATCACTACTATAACTTGACGACTATTTAACTCTGGAGTAGTCAATTTGGGTTCCAAAAGCTTCGGATTTAGATTGGCCTTGGTTTTAAAGATTTCAAAATAATTAAATTCTTCCTCACCCAAACAAATCTGTCGAGAATTATTTTCACCAATTTATCATAATTACTTAATCAAAATTTTTTCTTTTCATTAATTAATTAATCACCCAAAATTCTTCAAATTTTTTTTATTTTCATTAATTAATTAATTATTTTCACAAATTAATCATAATTGCCAATTAATCACCCAAACAAATGTCATTTTTTTTCTTTTCATTAATTTTCTTTTTTAATGAGTCCATCCTTTCTGCCTTCAAAGCATTCTTACTTAATCAAATGTTAGGCCCATATTCAAGTTCAATTGAGTGAGTAAAGTAAAGAAAATAAGCTTCTTATGTCACGGTTGCACACGAACTACTAAGAAGAGAAGAAAGTCATTTCCCTCATCCTAACCCAAGGCTGCTCGTGAAATTCCACTCAATCTTCCTCCATTTTTTTTTTTGAATTTTTCTCCTCACATGGTCATTGTTCTTACCATATTTCACGCTTCTTCAATCGCCTTTAACCAGCTAGCGATTATTCTCATGATATATATACAAGCTAACAGAGGAAGGATAATTTGGTTTTGTGAGGCAGTCAGGAAATGAATGGAAGAATACATGCCACTTTAGGCTTTATATACTCTAATTAGGTAGCGTATTAGTGGAGAGTGATCGCACATGGTCACCATGGACATATTCTTAAGCTTAATTGAATTTTATTATATTAATTTATGGATCATTTTTTTTCCTATTATTATTATTATTATTATTATGGTGGACGGGCAATCACTTAGTTATGTAATTAATTGGCAATTCCTTGATTTAATCCTCCACTCCTCAAACTTCCTAATATTTTTACTTAGTCACATCCCATATTTTTCTTTCTTCAATTTCAAACCCTAAACAATTTAATCCCTTGCAACTGAATATATCAATGTTCAAAAAAATAATTTATTCTATGCACTGGTACTTTCAGTTTCGCTATTGGGACACTGGAGTGAAAATTGCATTTTTTGTCACTTTTGTGAAACCACACTTAATTTTTTTTTTTTGTTTTCATGCCTTAAGTATTGGAATTTTGATACGAAATTATAACAAG
This sequence comes from Triadica sebifera, assembly GCA_023653625.1. Classification (NCBI taxonomy): domain Eukaryota; kingdom Viridiplantae; phylum Streptophyta; class Magnoliopsida; order Malpighiales; family Euphorbiaceae; genus Triadica; species Triadica sebifera. The sequence goes on along the minus strand of CM042892.1, from coordinate 30,291,432 downwards.
TTCATCTCAATATTCTTTGCACCAAAATATCCTTAGTTCATAATTTGCTAACAGTGTATAAATCGCATATCTTTCAGCCTAGCCTCGATTTCTCGATTTTCATTCGAAATTTAATATTTTTTGTTCGTAATCAAATTTCTCACTTGTACACTATCTGAATTTAGACTCCAATCGAATTGTCTTTATTTCGATCGCGAGCGCACTCGGTTCTGATCTGTGTGATGCATTCGATAGCAAAACATGCATGTCGATCAAGGCTTAAACTGGTGGGTGTGACAACCAAAAGAGTGAAAGTTTGTAAGAAACCAACCTATAGAGCAAATTATTAGTGATCCTACCAAGGATGTAAGTACTTGATATCATCTTAAGGTTTTAGATTCTAATCTTGCTTTTGTCTCTAAAATTGAGCCAAACACCACTGAGGAGGCTCTTAGTGATGAGTGTTTGGTGATTGATATTCAAAAGGAACTCAACAAATTTGAAATAAATAAGGTTTAGACCTTAATTCTAATACTTAAAGACTACCTAATTTATTGATAGTAAATGGGTCTTTAGGAACAAATAAGATGAGGAAGGCAATATACCTAAAAACAAAGCTAGATTGGTTGTCAAAAGGTATAACCAAGAGGAACACATAGACTATGATGAGACTTGTGCTCCGGTTGCAAGATTAGAAGTCATTAGGATTCTTTAAGTATATGCATGTTACATGAATTTTAAACTTTTTCAAATGGATGTCAAAAATGCATTTTTAAATGGCTTTACAGATGAAGTATATGTTGAACAATCTCCTGGTTTTGAAAGCCATACATTTTCAAACCATGTTTTTAAGCTCACTAAAGCCTTATATGGTTTAAAATAACTCCAAGCTTGGTATGACAAGCTTTGTGCATTTCTTTAATGGTTCAAATTTATGTTGATGATATCATCTTTAGGTTTACTAATGAATCTCTTTGATAAGAGTTTGCTAAGTGTATGACTAGGGAGTTTGAGATGAGCAATGATGGGAGAGCTTAAATTCTTCATTGGCCTTCAAATCAAGCAAAGCAAGAAGAGCATATTCATCTACCAATCCAAGTACATCAAAGAATTATTAAAAAAGTTTGGAATGGAAGGATGCAAGAGTGTCAAGATTCCAATGAGCACATCAAAAAAATCGGACAAAGATAAGAAGGGTCAGGCTATAGATGAAAAACTCTATAGAGGTATGATCGGATCACTTTTATACTTTATCGCTTATAGACTCAATATAATGTTTAGTGTATGCTTTTGTACTATGTATCAATTATGTCCTAAGGAATCTCATTGAAATGTTGAAAAAAGGATTTTAAAATACCTTTATAGCATAATGCACTTGGGCTTATGGTAGGCTTATGGTATCCTAGAAACACTTCTTTTCATATAATTGGTTTTTCAAGTGTCGATTATGCTAGTAGTCTCTTAGATAGGAAAAACACTTCATGAAGTCGAAGTGGAGTATATGGAAACATTTTATTATTGCACTCAAATTCTTTAGATGAGATTAAAACTCAAGGACTGATCACATTCCCTCTTAGAGATCAAGTCCAAAATGATGATGTTGTATTAGAATTCTTTGATATAAAGAACTAATTGATTAACATTTTTGCAAAGCCTTTCAATAAAGAAATATTTTGTTTTATAAAAAGGGAGATTGGTATGCTTGATGGGAGCACATTGACTTCAAAAGTGTTTTTAAAAGTTTGCATTGCATTCATTATGGATATTTAATGTTTTGGTAGTGTATTGTATGCTATTGGATGTTTATATGCTTTACATGTATCATATTTGCTTTTATTATGAACCTCATTGTGAACCTTGAGTGTTTTTCCATGTGTTTTTATGATATATTTGTCTTATTAATGTGATACATGCTTGTATGAAAAGAGAAAATATGTTTAACTTACTTAGGAAAAGGTTTTGCAGCACAAAATTTCTTTTTAAAATATGTTTTATTTTTTGTTGTGTTTTAAGGCTTTATGCTTGTGACTAGGTAGTTACAGTCGTGACATTTTGAACTAAAAACAATAGAAACATTCACGTTTTGGTTCACGCCTTGCTTTAGCTTGGTGCCCATGACAGTAGGTATCCATGGCCATGAACATTTTTTCCTGGCAATGAACATATACACCTTAGGAGGCAGATTTGTGCCCACCTTGATTCACGTTTTGATATGCCCTTGAGCATTCATATTCATGCATGTAAATGTTTCTTCATAGCCATGAATAGGGACATATATAACTTAATTCCACTATTTTTCTCTCACTTTCTCTCTCCTCTCGCCGACAACTTCGATTTCTCAGGTTTTTCCTATCGTTTTCGACTATTTATCGATCTTTTTACTTCAAATATCCTTCTTGTTTTCATCATTAAACAAATTTTCTCAATATTTCTCCAAGTTTCATCAAACAAAATCAAGTTTTTCAAGGAAAATCTTCAAACCCTTAATCGTAGATACTCTTCTCCAAGTTTCATCAAACAAAATCAAGTTTTTCAAGGAAAATCTTCAAACCCTTAATCGTAGATACTCTTCTCCAAGTTTCATCAAACAAAATCAAGTTTTTCAAGTTTGACCTTTACCTTGGCCTCTAGACCTAGTTCATCTAAGGACAAAAGGAATAACATAAAGGCTTCAATTGGAAGGATTCCTTTGGACTCTATGTTCACAATCTTAGACCAAAATTACCATTTCAGGTATCTAGCTCTGAAATGCCATCTTATTTTGACTGGATGTCGATTCGTTTATCAAATGGGAGCCATTGTTCAAATTGTCTACAAAGATGACATCTTTTATAGGTTTAAGAGACTTAAGAATGAGATTGCATGGGAGGATGGCAACTCGGATGACTTTAAAGTTGGCTTGCAAGGGAACTAGCAGTGGAAGAAAGCTTGAGTTAAGACTCTTGAGATCCAAATAGGTGGTGAGGTTTTTTCTTCCTCTGCTCCAAACTTGATGCAACAGTTGCTTGGACATTTTGATAAGCACTTTGACTTACTCCAGTAGGACATCCATTTATGCTTTAACTTGCAACAACAAGGTTTTTTTTCCTCTAACAATGTTTTGCTTCTCTTCAACAGTATGTTGAGCAGCAACTTGAAGATCTTAAGGAGAGCATCAACACTTGCATAGTGAGTCTTGAGTCCAAGGTCGCTCTCCTTTAAGATCATCCTTCATTAGGAGACCACTGATGTTTATTTGTTTTGTTTATCTCATAGATTTTAGGAACATTTAGAAACCTTTTATTGCTTTTATCTTTGTAATCACAGTTTTTTTGGTTGTCATCAAAGCTTTTGAACAACTTTATCTTGTAGATTTCCATTTTTTACGAAATGAACTTGGCTTAAGCTTTCATGAAAATGATATCTTCATGTTTATGATTGCTTTTGCTTGTTTTTCTCCTTTTTGGCCTTCATTGGTTTTTAATAGTGACAAATGGGAAGAAACGTTTATGTGTGGTACATGTTGTGATTGTAATATTTTGATATAATTGAAGCATGTGATATATATTGGCATATAATTGCATAATGGCTTACAAATTGCTTATGGTATGACATTTAACCTTCATTGGGCTAATTGAACCTTTTTGAACTTTATTGGTTTGAATTGAACTCAATTAATTGCACTTAATTGACCCATGTTTTTGGCTTGAGTTAGTGGCATGCTTATGTTTTTTAAATTCAATCTCTTATAAACATCCTTTAAAGGGGTGCAAATCATTTCTCTTTGGCCATATATTACACAATTATTTGACACCATTAAAAAGGAGGAGATTGTTGAACCCTGAGGGTTATTTCCTCATGTTAATGATAACAAATAATGGTGCAATAGGAAATTTAATCATACTTTATGTTCTAAATGATTAGATAGGTTAAATGATCTTTAAACCATTAAAGCCAGCTGGATCAAGTCATTTGAAGTTCAATGTGTGAAATTCATAAGACATTCACACCTATGAATGAAGTCATTCATGTCCATTAAAGATAGTGCCATGCCTATTAAGACTTTTGGCACCAAAGATTCAAACTCAATCGTTCATAGCTGTGAAGAAAATGACATACTTGTGAAATAGGCCATTCATGCCAGTTATCTTTTTATCACGCTCGTGAAGGTTATGCCAAAACCTCTAGTTTCATTCATGACAAATTTCACTACTTAGTTTATGGATTGCCAAGAACATTTACGCCTGTGAAGCAACAATCATGCCCATGAAGTTGGAGAATTAAAGTTGATAGGCAAGAAAGGGAAAGTGGTTGAATGACTATTTTATCATTAAATGCACCCTAAACAACTTTATTTTTTAGATGAAGTATAAATACTATACATTTATGACTTCCATAAGGTTAGATAACTAATTATTACGCATTCAATCTATATAAAGCCTTGTTCATTTAACATCTCCAACTACATTTTTCTATTTTCTATTGTAAGCCATTATTGGTCAAGTGCTATTGAGCTTTCTGGTAACTGAGGGTGTTCATTCTTGTAATCAATTATCAATAGTGAGATTGAATGAGTTGGATGGGAGTAAAACATATTTGTAAGGATTTTTGGGTGAGTCATCAAAATATAAGGATTTGGTTGTTGTGTTAGCCATTAAAATACAAGGGTTTTAGGTTAGGTGTTAGCCAATAGTGAAAAACACCATAGTTGGGAGTGAGTTAGGTAAAACTCCATTATATCTCCTTTGAGTTAGTGAAATACCCAATTATAATAGAGGAGAGGATGTAGGTTTTATTAACACCCGAACATTTATAAATTTTGTGTCTCTCATCTCTATTTTTATCTCTTTATCTTTTCTTTGTTATTACCTTAGTTAAAAATTATTTTTAGCTACCAATTCATGGCCCCCTTTTTAGTGATTGTTTGAGCAAAATTTATGTTAGGTTTTTTTTTTCTTCCATGAATCATAAAGAGTTTTGTTCAACTTTAGTTTGATCAGAGCTCTATTCTCACTATAGAATGCAGTGTTTAGTGTTTTAGCCAATAAATACTTTGGAAGGTTATTTTCATGAATCATGGTTTTAGTCATTTCATAAAGAGTTTTGTTTTTCCTTTCCACCACTCCATTCTACTTAGGAGTTATGGAAGCAGAAAAATTGTGAAAAATTTCATAGTTGCTGTAGAATTCTTCAAAGTATTTATTTTTGAATTCTCTACCATTTACTTCTTAAGCCTGTGATGGGATACCCTTTTTCATTATAAAGTCTTTTTTACAACTTTCAAACTCTTCAAATGCATTATTCTTATGTGCTAAGAATAATGTCCATGTAAATTTTGAGTAGTAATTCATAATTAAAAAGACATATGCTTTACCAACAAGGCTTATAGGTGAGATAGGTCCAAATAAATCCAAATGTAGAAGTTCCAATGGTCTTGTGGTTGAAATTTCATTTTTGAACTTGAAGGAAATTCTAGTTTGTTTACCCATTTGAATACCTTGCATAAATCATAAACTTTCATATCTTATCTTTATAAACCCATAACTAGCTATTTTCTAGAAAGTTTGCTGATCTAATCCATACTTACATGATCTAGCCTTCGATGTCATAACTTACTTTCATCTTCCTTAGAGATTAGACATATAAAATTATTTATTTTAATGTCTTCAAGATATACCATGTACACTTTATCATTTTTATATCATGTCATTAGAATTATTTCCCTAGTTTAGAAATCTTCTAATCTACACTTTTATGCCTCAAAGATGACTTTGTTTTTTGTTTTGTCACATTGTTGACTTATCCTTAACATATTGTATTTTAGCCCTTTTACAAGTGAGACATTCTCCAAACATGGATTTTCTCCAATAGATCCAATGCCAATGATTTTGCCTTTGCTTTAGTCTTTAAACATAATGATTTGTCCCAAGTCATGTGCCTAGAGCAGTAGTTATCAAGATATCACTTCCTTCCATTTGAACTACTTTTGCGGCATACCTACAAAAAAAAAAGATTATTTTATATCCCCAATTTTAGAATTGGGTCCTTTCTAGAGGTGTGTTCCCTTTTTAACCCACACTTATTTTACTTTCTTATTATTTCTTTTAAAACAATATTTCATGATATCTCCATGCTTGTTGCAATAATAACAAATAGCACATGGAAAATGAAGTGAATGAGATGCATTGCTATAATATGGTTTATGCTTAAGATAATGCACTTTTGCTATGTTTCACAACCTGTTTTCCAAATTATTTTGGCATGTTAAAACCATGTTTTTTTTATACAAAGAACAACTTTCTTCCAAAGCCACATGCTCAAATATTTTTCTTTTTAGTCAAGTTGTTCATGTAAATAAATATTTTCTCTTGCAACATCATTGTAAAGATTGCATGCTTTTAACTCATTTTCGATGGAATGCCTATGCTCTTTTATAAGAAAATTATGTCCTTTATGTAGCAAATCATATTTCTTTTTCAATGTTGAAAACTCTTTTCCCAATTCATAATACTTATCATATAGTGACTTGCAATAAATAAATATTTCATCATAAATGATCTTACATGTAGAACTTACTTCAAATTTTGTTTTTTGCTCATAAACGTTAAGAGATTTGGTTTTCTCCTTTGTTAGTTCTCCTGTTATAGTTTTTTGAACTTCTACTTATGCATTTTTTGTTACTAGAGCAAAATTAGCAGAATCTTTATTATCTAAATTAAAAGAGCTGCTACTGGATTCTCATTATTGCTCTATGTGGCTACCATTGCTTTCTTCTTGAGCTTTTTATCTTTATTCTTGCCTCTTAAATTTGGACATTTTGGTTTGATGTGCCCTGATCTGTTACACTCATAGCAAATAATCTCATTAGAATTTTGATTTTTCTGCATAAAATCTTTTTTTCATCATGGCAAGTTCCTCATCTATGCTTAAGGATTCTTCTTCACTTGAATATGCTTTCAAAACTATTACCTTTTTTTTTTCTTTTTTGGCTCTGCATTTTGACACTTAAATAATAATTTATGAGATAGCAGTTGATGTTAACAAATTTAAACTCGTAAGTGCACGAACCATTATAATAAGAAAAGACACTTATGAGGGTCAATCTCTCAAGAAATTGTTCGATTTAAATCTCTAATTAACTATAGATTACCAATAAACACAAGAAATCAAATCTAAACACCCTAATCCAATTTATGAGATTAATGATAAAACTAATTAAATTAACTAAAAATATGAAATTAACTAATGAAAGCTAGATTAATTGAATTTACCCGTATGATGAAAGCATGGGTTTAGCTTTGCATCCCAAATCTCGTATTCTCTTTTTAACAATTAAGAATAATGAATAATAATTCTTGAAGCTCTTTATTTTAATCACTAACTAAACAAGCCAATGAATTAATTAGTGTCAAATCTAATTTTTAAGTAAAATTACAAATAGTTTGTCTAATAACTTAACCATAATATTTCTAAATCAAACAACTGTTGGTCAATCAATCATTCAACTTGAAATCATTAAGTACAATTGAAAAGGAAAGAAAAATCATTCATTTAATAAAATAAAAAGGTTTATATAAAGACTGTGTAGCTAACTAAATACCCAATGAAAATTTAGTTTTGCATTGATACTACATTAATCATGTTAATATCAAATACTATATTTAACAAGTTATAGTAGGTAGCAAGAATAAGAAAACTATGTTCCTTTCCTGAAATTTGGCAAAAAATTCAACTTTAGACTAGTTGATCACCAAATATTCATGCTACACTCCAAACCAATCTCTCAAAATCAAAATAGCTTTTTCCAATGATGAAAAGTCTGCTGGAACGTTGATGAAGATTTTAGAAAAGAAAAAGAAAAGATGAAACCTAATTCTACTTAAGTCTGAATTTATACCTAACTAAGATTCCTAATTAGAATCTACTCTAAATTAATTTTCCGAGTTAAAAACATCATCATATCCCCTAAAAAATGGCTCTCCTCTAATAATAATGCATCTCCCAAGTTTTGGGCCCCACTTGCTTGAATTACATCTTTTGTTGCATGTTGGAGTTTGCAGGTCGTGGAGCATCATGCCTCAAACAAATTGTTTTAGGTAAGAATAGTGCGCTTGTGACAGAATGTTGGCAAGGTGGAAGGCTGCTAAAGCATCACGCTTGTGCTAAATCATCACGTCTACGCCGAGTTGTCATGCCTACATTGAATCGTCACGTGCATGCCACCAATCCTCGCTCATATGATCCATTAAACCAGTTAACTTTCAATATTTATGAAAACACCAAGTATATGTGGATATCCATCCAAAATTAAATCCATCTTCTAAAATCATCGAATAACCTACTAAGTAACTAAACATAATATAGATCACCACAAAGCTAACATTATAACATCAAAGTCACTCAAATAAATACTACTGCAAATAAATACATCGACAGTGAATGAATAAATCATCCTTGAGATTTCATATGAATAGTCACTTTAGTTTCTCATTTGGGAATTGATGTTTCTATGTTTAGTATAGTTTTTATTCATGCTTTCCATGTGTAATTATAGGTTTTTGATATATTTTGGTTGGTTACTTATGCATATTTTGTATTTTTACGTTTGCAGAGGAAAGTGCAGAAAGGAAAGCCCTCACGAGCATGACATGTTGCCATACATATGAAGGAGATGTGAGAAAGAAGCCTTTCACGCATATGACAACATGTCATGCTCGTAAGGGTAGTCTATAATATCTTCATATCATGCACATGAGGATTTAGCACGGGCGTGAGGAATTTCCAACCTATCTTTTTGACGCGAGTGTGCATATCTAATGTGAGTGCATAAGCTAATTCGAAAGTAACTATCATGTGCGTGATGACCAACGATCTTGTAGAGTCCTTTTTAAGATGAAAGTCTATCTTACACTATTGGACCCACATTATGGAGGATTACTTCTGAAGCTTAATTTAGGGGATTTTATTAACATATTCAGAATGGAAATATGGTATATTTAGAATTTGAATGCAACCAGAAGTCTTAGTAGTATAAATATAGTCTCTCTCTAGAATTTAAGAGAGTTCATGCAGAGACACAATAAGAAGACGTTCTATAAGTCTTTGAGAGAGGGGTGGCTAAAGAGAACTTGTATGCCATCTTTCCCTTTTAGTTCCAGCAAACCTATCATCAATAAAGGATGCTACTTTGACACTTGAAAAATTATTTATAGCTTGAAGATTCGGAGACCAACTGGTTTTGAGTTAGATTCATCATCAATTTTTAGGAGAACAACTTAGCCCTTTTTATTTCTTTTATTGTTGTAACATGTTTAGCATAGTATTTGATATTGACATGTCCATTATGGTATCAATGGTAGGCTAAATTTTATTGAGTGTTTAGTAAGCTAACTCAATTTGTATGAACTTCCCTTTATTATTTATGAAGATTGATATTTTTTTTTTCCATTTCAATTGTGCTTATTTTATTTTAGATTGAATGATTGATTGGCCATCTTTTGTTTAATTTGGAATGAATATGTTAGGGTTTCATTATTAGAAACATCATCTTTAATTTAACCTACAAATTGGATTGGACATTAATTACACCATTGATTTGGATAATTGGTGAGTTAAGGCGAGAGCTAATGAAAATGCACTTCATAGGACATAATTGAATATGGGAAGGGATTACAAATTCAGAAAGTGAACTAAATACCTAATCAATCTCATTAGATCTTAATTCATTAGATTTATATGTTATCTTATTTATTTAGTTTTACATTTATTACTTCAATTAATTCATCAACTTGGTTAGAGTGTTTAGGATTTAATTTTGATTGTTCATTGATAATCTAAACTTAATTAAGAGATTAAACCAAAAACTTCTTGAGAGATTGAACTCGGGAGTAAACTTATTATATTACACTAGTTCGTGCACTTGCGAGTACACTTTTAGTTACATCAAGTCTCTGGCGCCATTGCTAGGAAATTGTTGATTGAAATCTTAATTAATTTAGGTTGCCAATGTATTTTGGATTATTTTAGATTGTTTGATTTGTTTAAATTCATTTTAATTTAGTTTTACATTTTAGAAATAATGAGTTGGTATAGTAATAACGATTTGATTTCTCAAATAGTTGAGCTTATAAATCAAGTAAGGATTTTGGCCACTAATAGAAATGCATAGATAACTGAGGTAAGATGTATTTATGGTGTCTATAGACATGAAACTAATGCTTGCTTTTCAATTGATTATTTTTCAAGAATCGAGATGGAGCAAACCTATGGTATGGACTTTTTCCAGTCTAGATACCAGAACAACCATCAATTTAAGCTTCATGATTCAAGATAGAGGAACAACCCTAGATTTTCATCGACAAACATAGGTTTATACCCTCTTCAAATGAACTAAAATCATAATCATTATCCATACTAGCAAGTAGGGTCTCAGTCAAAAAAAAAAACTCCACTTTCATACCCTCATCATTACCCATCAAGATTCCTTAATAAGCATAAAAAGCCTTCTTTAAAAGAAACCCTTCAGATTGTTATAATAGCTACTGAAGAGAAAAAGGAAAGGATTGATAGAAATGTGGAAACTATTGAAACAAGTTTAAAAAGGTTGAAAATCTAGATTGAGTATATGGCTAAAAAAGTGAATGCAAACAAGCAGGAACAACTTCTTAAGCAATATGAGCAAGTTCAAGCAATCTCAGTACTATGAAGCGGTAAGTTATATGATAATAAGATTGTTTTGAAAACTAAAACAGGTAATTCTTTTATTTTAGGTGAGTCCCTATAAGTTGATGAATAAGAGGAGAATCTAGAAGAGATGACACATATAAAAAGTCATAAAGAAGAGGAGAATGGCATACAAGAGACTGAAAAATATCTTTTTGCAAAACTTGAGCTACATAAAGCAAAGGAATCTTACAAAGTGCCTATTCCTTTCCCTAGTAGACTGAAATAGAGTAAAAAAGATAAGGGATTTTTTTTTGAAATTGTTAATATGTTTTCTAAAGTGGAAATTAATCTCCCTTTATTGGATGTTATTAGAAATATTCCTTCTTATGCTAAATTCTTTAAAGAATTGACTTCGACAAAAAGAAGGTATAGAACCAATGAGAAAATAATGGTATTTGAGACAACAAATGCAGTTCTTTAGCAATAGCTTCTTAAGATAATGAAAGATCCAAGGACTTTTACTGTAGATATCACTATAAGGAATAAGAAGGTGGCCAAGGCAATGTTAGATTTAGGAGCCAGCATCAACTTAATGCCATATTTAGTATATGCACAACTAGGCTTATGTGAACTTAAGCCTACCTCAATGTGCCTTCAACTTGCTGATAGGTCTGTTAAATATCCTAGAGGTATAATAGAGGATCTCCTAGTACAAACTGGTAAGTTAATTATACCTTTTGATTTTGTTGTCTTGGACATGGAAACTTCTCATTTGAGAGAAAAAAAAAGTATACCATTCTTCTTTTTAGGCCATTCATGGCAACTACTAAAACAATTATATATGCTGACAATGGTAAGCTCACAATTACTATTTTAGGGGAGAATGTGGAATTTAAAGTTTTTGATTCTATGACTTACCCCTCTAATACTTTTCATGATGAATACTTTTATATTGATTGTTTGGACTCACTTATTTATGACATATTTCTGTAGGAGCAAAAGGATAAATTGAAGTCAGCTTTAGCCCTAGATGGATTGGATAGCAATTTGGAGGAAGTGTTAGGAAACCATCCCTAACCTAGCTAAACCAGTAGATGATAAGCCAAAATTGAACCCCCTTACACTTAAAGTGGAGAAGAATGACCTTGAACCACCTTTAGTAGAACTAAAATAACTCCCATTTACTTTAAAATATGTTTTTTTAGGAAAAGGGAACATATACTCGGTAATAATGGCAACTGATCTTTCACGTAGTGAAGAAGAAGCTGTTATTAAAGAGTTAAGAAGGCATAGGAAGGCAATAGGTTGGGAAATATTAGACATTAAGGGAATTAGTCGTACTATATGTATGCATAAAATCATTTTAAAGGACAACGCCAAAGTTGTTAGGGATACCAAAATAAGATTAAGTCTTAATATGCAAGAAGTTGTTAAAAAAAAAGGTACACAAGTTACTTGATGAAGGAATTATTTACCCTATTTTAGATAGTAAATGGTTAAGTCATTCATGTAGTCCCTAAAAAGTTAGGAATTACTATGGTAAAAAATGAAAAAAGAGAGTTAGTACCTAATAAGACCACAACAAGATAGAGAATGTGTATAGTCTATAGAAAGTTAAATGCAGCCACTAGGAAAGATCACTTTCCTCTTTCATTTATAGATCAAATTTTAGAAAAAATTGTCTAGACATGCTTTTTACTATTTTTTTTGATGGTCTTTCAGGTACTATCAAGTTGCTATTGCACTAGAGGATCAGGAAAAAGCCATATTCACTTGTTCATTTACTTTTAGAAGGATGCGATTCGGTTCGTGTAATGTCCCTACCACATTCCAACAATGTATGTCTTCTATCTTCTCTTATATTTTTAAGGATTGCATTGAGTTATTTATGGATGATTTCTCAATTTTTGGTACTTCTTTTAATACATGCTTGAAAATTTTGACACGAGTGCTTGAGAGATGCATTGAGATCAACCTAACTTTTAGTTAGGAGAAGAGTCATTTTATGGTTAAGTAGGGAATTTTTTTGGGACATATAGTGTCTAATAATGGAGTTGAAGTAGATAAGGCAATGGTGGACTTAATTGAAAAATTACCATTAACTACTTCAATCAAAGGAATTATAAATGTTTTTAGGGTATGCTAGGTTTTATAGGCGTTTCATCAAAGATTTCTCTAAAATTTCATACCCTTTAACAAACTTACTTGCTAAAGATGTAAATTTTGAATTTGATAGTGAATGCCTGAAGGCTTTTCAAACTTTGAAAGAAAATTGATCACTAAACCGGTAATTGTAGCCCCTGATTGGTCTTTATGTTTTGAAATCATGTGTGATGCTAATGACTATGCAATTGGGGTTGTACTTGGGCAAATGGTTAATAAGGCCTTACACATTATATATTATGCTAGTGGAACTCTGGGTGATGTTTAGATAAATTATTCCACTACTGAGAAGGAACTTTTAGAGGTATTATTTTCGTTAGATAAATTGAGATCTTATTTACTAGGATTTAAAGTGATTGTTCATGCAGACCATACAACATTGAGATACCATTTAACCAAGCCAAATGCAAAGCCTAGACTTATTAGGTGGGTACTCCTATTATAGGAATTTGACCTAGAAATAAAAGATTAAAAGGGTAGTGAGAATTTGGTTGTAGACCATTTATCTAAGTTAATTTCTGACTTCGATGCTTAGCCTCGAAAAAAGAAATTGTTGAAACATTTCCTGATGAATAGTTGTTTGTTGTAACTCATGTGTTATGATGTGCTGATATTGTTAATTATTTGACGTGTGGCATCTTGAGGGCTGAAATGACTTTCTAAGAAAGAAAAATGTTCTCTTTACAAGCATTATTACTGGAAGGATCCATACCTTTTCAAGCAATGTGTTGATCAAGTCATTAAGAGATACATTCTACAGGAGGAGCAATAAAGTATACTTACTTTCTGTCATGAACTTTAAGTTGGGGGTCACTTTGGTGGTAAGAAAACAACTCATAAAGTTTTTCAATCAGGTTTCTTTTGGCCCACCTTATTTAAAGATGTTCATGATTTCTATCTTAAATGCGATAAATGCCAAAGAAGTGGGAATATAAATAAGAAAAATGAAATGCCTCAAACTTTCAATCTCGTTGTGGAGTTATTTGATGTTTGGGGAATTGACTTCATGGGACCGTTTCCCTCTTCTAATGGTTTTGAATATATACTTGTTGTTATGGATTATATGTCTCAATACACGTACTAATAACACTAAAGTGGTTGTTAAATTTGTGAAGAATCATATTTTTAGCAGGTTTAGGACTTCAAGGGTACTTATTAGTGATGGTGGAGCCATTTTTGCAATAAAGTGTTTAGTGGACTTTTATGGTGTTACTCATAGGGTGGCTACTCCATATCATCCCTAAACCTCAAACTAAGAGGAGGTAAGTAATAGACAAATTAAGCCTATTTTGGAAAAAATAGTGAGGTCTTCACGCAAAGATTGGGCTCTTAAACTGAATCATGAATATAGGCATATCAGACAGTATATAAGACCCCTATTGGCATGAGCCCCCATCGGTTATTGTATGAAAAAACATGTCATTTACCAATTGAATTGGAGAATAAGGTGTTTTGGGCTGTCAAGACTTTAAACAAGGAGATGAGTGAGGCAGGAGAGGAAAGATTACTCCAATTACATGAATTGGAGGAGCTTAAAAATGAAGCATATGAGAATGCTAAGATTTACAAAGAGAAGACCAAAGTGTTACATGACAAATTCTTGATCCATAAGAAACTAATTCTAGGTATGAAAGTTTTCTTGTTTAATTCTTGTTTTAAATTTTTTCCAAACAAATTGAAATCAAGATGGAGTGGTCCGTTTGACTTGATTCTTGTGTTCCCTCATGGAGCTGTGGAATTGATGAATCCAAAGAATGGAGAAAAGTTTAAAATAAATGGCCAAAAAGTTAAACCTTATTATGAGAACTTGCCATTGGTGAAAGAGGTGGTCATCAAAGCCACAAGCTCCTAAGAGAACTAAAAGTTGGTAATGTCTTGCCTAGACAATAAATGTGGCACTTCTTGGGAGGCAACCCAAGTTTATTTGTGTAAATTCTAAAAGTTTTGATTTCGTTAAGACATTTTAGATGTTTTTTTAATTGATTTTATCCCTAAGAACAATTAAAAATGAAATTTGTGTTCAAGTAGGAGTGGACTTTTCAACAATGGGAAAATAGAGCTGATAAAAGTTAGACGTGAGTATGAGTTTGATCCTCATGCTTGTGACAAGGTGTCACTTGCGTGAGGAGGAATCAACCTTCTTGAAGTATGCTTTTGTTGCGGTCATGCTAAAATTTTGCAATCATAGCCAAGGGAAGTGTCATGCCCGTGACACTCATCCAGCAAAATAAACGTTACACACGTGATGATCTATCATGCGTATGATGTATATATTTTACTGTCTCTTTTATGCAATGCAAAACTCTTCTCACGTGTTTATTTAAAGTGTGCAAGTTTCATGTTTTTTTATGATCGTGCCATCTTCCTCAAACCTTTTGCATATATCTTAGAATCCCCCTCCAAACACTTCTCATACTTGCTTTAATCCTAACCCTAAGTTGTTTAGAAACCATAATTTTGCACTGATCCTTTCTTTCTCTAGTAGCCATTATGCCTAGAACCAATCGAGTTGCCATCAAAAGTGAAAAAGAAAGTCGTGCATGCGAGGTATCATGAAGTGTGCCAAAGCATTGACTCCCTTCTCAGTTCGCGCACATAAAAGGGAAAGGAAATTGAGTTGTTGTTGATGCTGAACCACATGGACCTCAACCCACTATGGATATCTTAGCGGACTTCAATGCTCCCTTTCCTATTGTTGCCCAGATATTAGACCAAGAAGGGGGGTTGAATTGGAGTTTCAAAAATTAAACTTTAAAGTGCGGAAATAAAATTGTTAATTTTAGAAAGGATAGAGAAAATCAGACACAAAGATTTATAAAGGTACGGGTATTAACAGACCCTACTCCTCTCCCCAATCGCAATTGGGAGTTTCACTAACACACTAAGTGTTACAATGGAGTTTTACAAGCTTACTCCCAACTATGGTGTTTCTCACAATGGCTCACACCTAACCCAGAAATCCCTTGTGTTTTAATGGCTCACACAATAACCAATTCCTTTGTGTTTTACAGGCTCACACAAACAACCTACACTTTGTGTTTTGCAGGCTCACACAAACAACCTTTTAATTTGTGTTCTGAAGGTTCACACAACTAACCCTTACAAGTGTTCTTCTCTTAACCCAGAACTACCCAATGCTCACTTGAGTAAAGATTACAGAGAGAACTACTTGTAAATCTTTATTGCTCAAATATGAGGAGCAAAAAGATTTTTATAGAGAATAGATTTGTTTTCAAAGTATAAGAGTACAAGATAGCTTGTGATTTTAAGTATATGCTAATCTTTTGTTTTTCTCATCATTCTCTCTTATTCTTAATGCATAAATGACTTCCATTTATACTCCCAGGCTAAATATAGTCGTTGGGGTGCATTAAATAAGAAACTAGCCGTTGTACCAACTAAAAAATCGCGCCTGACATTTTTCTCTTTCATTGGTCACGGGCGTGAATATGATTGTCATGGGGGTGATAGTTCTTCCCAAGCCGTGACTGAAGTGGTGACCTTGGTCGTGAAGCTCTCTGGTATGTTTTAACATATAGAGTCACGGGTGTGACGTTAATCAGTCACAGGCGTGACACTCTTCCCAGCCGTGAGACAAGTGGTGACTCTGGTCGTGAAGCTCTCTGGATGAAATTGAATGAAGTCTTCGCGGGGGTGACATCTTCAGTCACGGGGGTGACTGAAATGCTTACTTCATGGTTTGTTTTTCCTTCATGGCCATGAACTTCAAATGTTGGTTTTGGTAACGGTTAGCTTCCTTCACGGCAGTGACTCCTATAGTCACGGCAGTGAACATGCTACAACTTGATTTCTGTTTCTCAAGGATTATTCTTCCAATTCTCCATTCTTGCTATTTTAATTCATGTCCTGTATAATATACTTACAAAAACAAGTATGTTAAATAATATTGCTATATTATTTATTACCATCAAAAAGACGAAAATACCCCTCAAGGTTAACACCTATCTATATAGAGAATGAGAGAAGTGGTTATATTGCTTCTTTAACTAGAGGATTCAATGCATGTATATTTTTAGATTATGATATTTTACTGAAATTAGGAAGCCTAGAAACCATTAAAGGATTCCTTAAAAACCTTAGGTGGGTCAAATTTGTAGACTTAAAATATACTGCTTATTGAATTTTATGCCACTATGGTTATCAAGAAATCTTTTCATAAGATTACTTTTAGGCTATTTGCAATACAATTCAATGCTAATTTTACACTATCCAAAATATATTTGGGTTTTATAAAATGAGTGCTATGGGATTACCTAATGATTTTAGTTGTTTTAATGCATTGATATTCTTCACTTGCAAAGAAACTTATAATACTAAAAATGCATCTAATGTGCACTTTTTAGGCCCTGCTACTATTGTCATGCATAAATTTATTTGTTATGCTATTTTTGGGTGTGCTGAGAGTAATAAGGTTTCTAGCTCTTAATTGTATTTGCTATGGTGCATGCACAAGAAGATTAGGGTGTCTACTTCCGCTTTTCTTTTTTGAACTATGCTTCATATTATCACTCATCCTACTTCTCCTTTGAGTTTGGGTCATATTGTTATTGCATTTGCTACTTATTTTTATAAATTTGACCCCACTCATACTGAACTAACCAAAGTACCAAGTTTGGGTGATTTAGACAATATTGCTCTTTAAAAAGAAAAGCTAATTCATAATTTGCTTGGCTCTTATGAGTGGGTTCCTCAAGGTGGTGGTGGAAAAAGTGCACCAAATGCAGGACAATCCTAGCCACAGCAAGACCATTCAACTGCTGGCACAAGCTCTATTGACTTTTCAGTATGGCAACTGGTTCTCTCACGACTTAAGGCAATGGAAGTTGCTAATAAAGCCATATTTGATCAATTGACCTCTAATAACTTGGAACTTTTGGGAAATTGGGAAACAACTAACAAATCAATCTATCAGCAATTAATGGAGTTGCATGATCGAGTGGTGAATATGGAAATGGAGTAGGGCTATTAAACATTCAAGCTCACTAAATATTTTGAAGCCATTGGGGTCCAAGTGCCATCCTTGTTGTCGTCTCCTCCACCTTATTGAGTCTCAGCTACATTGTAAGGGAGAACTCTTTCTCTTACACATATTTCTTTTTTGATCTTATTTATGTCATTGAGGAAAATTCCTTGACTAAGTGTGGGGAGAAGAGTTTTATTTTAATTTAGGGTATATCTTAATATTAGTATGGCAATATTAGTTTACATTACCGACTGCTAAATTTTCATTATTTCTATCTCTTTTCTATCCTTTCTTATGCAATAAGTTTATGAAAGGATGCTAAAATTTTGACCTTTGTTGGATTACATGGTTGATGAAGTTAGGATAATCTTTAAATGCTAGTTTCATGCTTTTATTCTATGATAATTCAATTTGATTAATATATTGCCTCACATATATAGAACTAGTAATCTACTTGGGCTATGCATTATTAAAGATAAGTAACTAATGTATTAAATCCTTAGTCATATATTAATAAAAAAATTTAAAAAGGGAAACGAAGAAGAGGATGAGTGGATTTAGAGTTAGTAAAAATAGCAAGATGGAGCATAAAATGCACTTGTCTTATCTACTCTGCTGTCTTACAAAGGATATGAGTATACAAAGCACCCTATATGAGCATATTGTCTTTCTAAAAGTAAAACAAAACAAAACAAAAGGATGAATAAGTTCAAAATAAAAGAAATACACTATGACTTGGGTAAGAATTGTTAATTCTATGCAAAATGAAGTTGATATGAAAACAAGAAAAGGAAAAGTTACACTAAAAGATAAGTGTGGGGGAATATTATATTAGTTGTTGATGATTAATAAAGAGTAGCACAATTAGATTACTCTTATTATATATTTTAAGGCAATGTACTGTATAGGTTGAGTTTTTTTTTTTAATTTAAGTATGAAATTGGAATTGAGATGATTTTGGCCTTAGTTGGCTATGTAATTCTAGTATAGGTCAGGTGGATGCATTAGTGAAACTTAGAGATACATATATGGAAATTAAGAATAATAACAAGTTTATCAGTGTGTATTTTTCTGAGTTTAGGTATGGCTTGGGGACAAACAATATTTAAGTGTGGGCAAATTTGATGTGTCTATATTTTTTATAGTTTTTATTCATGCTTTCCATGTGTAATTATAGGTTTTTGATATGTTTTGGATACTTAGTTGTGCATATTTTGTGTTTCTAAGTGTGCAGAGGAAAGTGCAGAAAGGAAGGTTTCATGGGCATGACATGTTGTCATGCATGTGTGAGAAAGGTGAGCAAGAAGCATCTTATGCACGTGACAACATGTCATGCCCGTAAGGGTAGTGTACAACATCTCTATGTCACGCACGTGAGGATTTAGCATGAGCGTGAGGAAATTCTAGCCTATCTTCATGTCGCGAGTGTGCAGATCCAATGCGGGCGCATTAGCCAATTCCAAAGTGACTGTCATGTGTGTGATGACTAGCAATCTTGCATAGTCCTTTTTTCAATGAAAGTTTGTCTGATACAATTGGACCCACATTATGGAGGATTACTTATGAAGCTTATTTTGGGAATTTTATTAACATATTCAGAATGAAATATTGTATATTTAGAATTTGAATGCAATCAGAACTCTTAGTAGTATAAATATAGTCTCTTTCTTGAATTTAAGAGAGTTTATGGAAAGTCACGATAAGGAGATATTATGTAAGTCTTTTAAAAGGGGTGGCTAAAGAAAGCTCATAAGTCATCTTTCCCTTTCTGTTCCAACAAACCTATCATCAATAAAGGAAGCTACTTTGACACTTGAAGAATAGTTTGGAGTTTAGCTTGACGATTCGGGGACCAAATAGTCTTGAGTTAGATTCCTTATCAATTTTCAAGGGAGTTGCTTAGCCATTTTATTTCTTTTATTGTTGTAACATATTTAGCATATTATTTGATATTGACATGACCATTGTGGTATCAATGATAGACTCATTTTCATTGGGTGTTTAGTAAGCTAACTCAATTAATATCAACTTCCCTTTTTTATCTATGAAGTATGATTTTTTCCAATTTCAATTCTATTTATTTAATTTTAGATTAAATGATTGATTGACCACCTTTTGTTTAATTTGGAATGAACATGTTAGGTTTTTATTATTAGAAACAATGTCTTTAATTTAACATAAAAATTGGATTGGACATTAATTACCCCATTGGTTTAGATAATTGCTGAGTTAAGGTGAGAGCCAATAACAATACACTTCATGGGGCTTAATTGAATAAGTGAAGGATTGCAAATTGGAAAAGTGAAATAAATACCTACTCAGTCTCATTAGATCTTAATTTATTAGATTTACATGTTATCTCATCTATTTAGTTTTATATTTATTACTTCAATTAATTTATCAACTTGGTTAAAGTGTTTAGGATTTAATTTTGATTGTTCATCGGTAATCTAAACTTAATTAAGAGGTTAAGTCGAACAATTCCTTGAGAGATCTATCTCGGGAGTAAACTTACTATATTACATTGGTTCATGCACTTGCGAGTATACTTTGAGTTACATCAAGAGTGAGCGATTAGAGTAAATTTTAATTTGATCTTCTTCCACTAGTACAATAACAACTTTAAGTTAAAGGTTATATATGTATGTTGTATAAATGACAGACACTTAAAATGGAGGCGGTGACATTTTTGTAAATATGTTATTTGTTATATGCGTCTGTTAATATAAATGTTAGTTATATAAAGTTTTAGACATCTGTCTTTATTAAATAACAGACACATATTCCATATAATAGTCGTCTGTTATAATTTAAGAGAGACACCTATAAATTTTTTAAAAACCAAAATACAGACATTTTCATTTGTCATCTCTAACAGTACTATATATATATATATATATATATAATTAATTAATTAATTTGGAAAGTAAGAGTGATAATTAAAAAATTGAATTAAAAAAGAAAATTTGATATTTAACCAAATAATATTTAAATTAATTAATTAAATATATGTCAGGTTTGGTTAACTAATAATATACATATATGATGAATTAATTAATTAATATTAATTTAATTTTTTATTATTTTTAGTTATATATATATATATATTAAAGGTTGCCTACTTAATTATATTATTATGCAGATAATTAAGTTTAATTTTGTATATTAAATATTAAATAAAAATATAATAGTCGTCTGTTTTTATCTAATGTCAGACGCATAAAAATGTTATAGGCGTCTGTCTTTAATTAATGACAGACTATATGCTTTATAATAGGCAGTGACATTTTTGTAAATATATCAAGCTATATATCAGTTATATGCGTCTGTTATTATAAATGATAGACATATAAATGTTTAAGCATCTGTCTTTATGTAATGACAGACGAATATGTTATTATAATAGGCATCTGTTATTATTAAAGACAGACGCATATAAGTTTTTTAAAAACCAAAACAAACATCTTACACAGTACTATGGCATTTCGTTTGCAACAAAGCGCGCTACTCTGAAACTCTCTCGTACATTTTGTCTCAACAAATCGAGCTCGACCATCGTTTCTCCCACACTAGAGATGTGTTCGCCGATGGTATTGGGTTGAAGAGATTGATGGTTTTGTTTGTACTACTGCAAAGAAGATCGCGAGTACTGTTGAGCCATTTTTAGGTAATTTTTGATTTTATCTTTTATTTTGGTATGCAAAGTTTTTGACAAAATGCTTATGTGATGAAGTAATTATTTTGCATATGTTGTTCCTTTGGTGTAACCATAACTGAGTTAGTGGGTATAATCATAATATTGCTAGCTATCTTTAGTGGGTATAATTTGCCCACCGTATTCCAATAGATATTTGCATATGTAAAGATTGTTGTGAATTGGGTCCCCAGATATTTGCATACACAAGTTCAAAAGGCTTAGTTGTTTTAGAATTACTAATGGGAAAGGGTGTTTTAGCCTACTTAGACATAGAACAAATATCACAAAGCATAATTGATAAAACTATCTTTATTGATGAAATGCAATTGTGAAAAAACAAAATTAGAGGGGTGCCCTAGTCGATCTATTATGGTAGATCACCACATTATTGACTTCTCTGGTGAGTTTCATTCTTATGGTGAGTTAGTTTAGTTCTTATTTGGTATAAAGGCTGGAATACCAGACTCTGCGCTCTACTGAGGCAAAGGACGGTAACCATCCCGTTGTGAGACTAGTTTAACAACGCCACGTACCAGTAAGGATTAGGTTGCCTCATTCCCCTCTAGTGCTCTAATACCACTAGGGGAAATGAGGCAACCTAATCCTTACTGGTACGTGGCGTTGTTAAACTAGTCTCACAACGGGATGGTTACCGTCCTTTGCCTCAGTAGAGCGCAGAGTCTGGTATTCCAGCTTTTATACCAAATAAGAACTAAACTAACTCACCATAAGAATGAAACTCACCAGAGAAGTCAGGAATCAAGAAACATGGTATGACTATCCTGAAGGCACACTCTTTGGCCATTGGTAAGATTGTCCTTTTATGCATTCTCAACTTCTAAAATCTCAAAATAACTTTCATTGACTAATGGCTAACTTGAACGATCGAAGAAACTGTGTGTATTGGCTACTATTAGCTGATTAGCAGCTTAGAGGATAGAGAGTTTAAGCAAACATATTGTTTATTGCAAACTTGGGTAATTACATCCTGCCTCTTTCAACTAATAAAAGAGATATTTATAATACAATAACAGTGGCATATGACATCACTGTTTACATCTACTAAGATTCCTTAATAGTACTTTAATAATGCAAGCACTATTTTACAATGACATAAAGTAAAGTAAACATGACTTAAAGTAAAGTGAATAGTAACACACACTTATTAAAGTTACTATCACATCTACTTTAATATAATCAAATAAACTAAGTGGTAGACAGCCAACAAACATACATTATTACTTATGGATAGGCTCATGTGATGGGGACATATTCAAGTCTTCTAGAGATAGTTCTGGGCTTCTTTTGGGCCAATCATCTATGTCATATGGTTCTCCAGGGATTATGGGCTGAGGCCAATGTCTTCTGGGCCGAAATGGTTCTGGTGGAGGATCCCAACATCTTGCATGAGAATTCTAATACTGTGAATGAGTAAAGTCCATGTCCTCATCTGTGTTGAACATAGATCTTTCAGGTGTTGGATCAGGCCTTGAGCTGGAACTGGCTTCTGAGTTTGGAACTGTGATGGAAACATCATCTTCATAGGGCCTGTAAAAAAGATCATCTTGAGAATCCGGATCAAAAACTTGTTCTTCATCTTCCTCTCTGAGCCTGGGCTTTATAACTAGGGGCCATGGGAACATTTTTTATTCTATTGCATGGATCTGGTCCAATTGCTGTAAAACTGATTGGTGGAAGATGATAAAAATTATTATCAATTCTTAATTCTCTGAGAAGACATGCTTTTATATCTTCTTGATTGGCTGGCTCTTCAATGTAATGAACTTGCCATATTCTGCATCTGGTGAGAGTAACGATTCTGGAAGTTCCTGCAACTGTTGTGTATGACATGTGAAAGATAAAAATACCTGTGATATAATCTAGAACATTATTTGGACTTGAGTTTTGAAGAATGAAATCTGCAAACTGCTGCTTCCAAAAAGAGAGAGGCTGAAACCAAGTTAAAAACTTGATTTGTGGTGTCTGAAGGTTCTCCTTGTTATCAATGAATGCAAGCATTCTAATTAGTTCGATTTGGACTGCATGGTAATATAATGTCGATTGACACCATAAATACCATAACTATTCAGGGAACATGTATGCTGAAGTAAGCCTATAGATCATTACCCATGGAAACTCAAATGGGAAATAGACAATCCTTTTGGGACTGCCTATCTTATCCTGGAAGAGAATCATGTATGTGAACAACATGTTCTGTGCAGAGCTTCTTATTTTCTTGAGATCAGTTCTTGGACATCCTGGAGGAGTGTCTCCAAGAAAATCATATAGAGGTGGAGTTGGAGTGCTGGAAGATGAGCTTGAGCTAGGTGAAGCCATATAGATCAGTGAAATCTCTAAAGAAGAAGAGATGAGATCTATCGAATGATGTGGTCTGGATAAGAAATCTGGGATCAAGTTCTTATCCCCTTTTATATGCTGCACATCAAAACTGTATCTACTGAACCATTCTTTCCAGCGCAACAGCTGTGTGTGTGGAATAGTCTTTTGTCTGAAATCTAGCATCTTTGGAAAGGACGAACAATCCATGACAACTATAAAACAATGTCCTATCAGATGAAATTCAAACTTTTTTATTCCATACTTTACTGCTAGAATTTCTTTGAACGTAGAATGGTAATGCAGTTCACTTTCCTTGAAATGACCACTAGCATATCCACAAACTTCTTTCTTATCCCCAATAGTTTCAAATAACACTGCTCCCCAAAATTCATCTGACGCATCATTCTGGATTAATCTTTACCCTATAGAGGGAATTTGCAAGTAGGGTAGTGTCTGAGTCACTGATTTGATTTTCTGGACTGTTTTAGTGTGTATGTCCAACCACGACGGTGCTTCTTTCTTCAATAGTTGATAAAGAGGTTTTACCAACTTACTGTAGTGAAAAATAAACTTCCTGATGTAGTTTGTTATACCAAGAAACTGTTGAATTTGCTTTATCGTGAGATTCTTATCTGGAAATTTCAATAGTTCTTGGGCCAGGTGTGGCTGAGGCCTATAGGTTCCATTGGAAAATTGCATTCCAAGGAAATCTATTGTTGTCTAGGCCAGTTGCATCTTTGATGGGCTTAGCATAACTCCATGAGCCCTTGTGAGCTCAATAAACTTCTTAACTGTTTCATTATGAGTCTGAATGCCTATGCTAAACAATAGTATGTCATCAATGTAGATTAAGGTCATATGAAGCATAGGCTCATAAATTCTGATCATTGCCTTTTGAAACAGTGAAGGTGCTACTTTCAATCCAAATGGCATTACCGTCCATTCGTAGTGATGGTTCGGTATGCAGAAAGCTGTTTTATACCTGTCTTCAGGTATTATGCCAAGTTGCCAGAAACCTGCCTTGAGATCAAACTTTGAAAAGATTTTTGCAGAGGCCATAAATGGAAACGTAGAGTCTATCCTCGGAAGAGGATACTTATCATCTTTGAGAAAATAGTTCAAAGGCTTATAATCAATGACTAGCATTTTCTTTCCTCTGACTTGTTCTGATCTCATATTGACATAAAATGCTTGGCATGCCCAATTTGACTTAGTCAACTGAATCAATCCTTGCTCCATTAATTGAGAACATTCAGCTACTGCAACCTTCATATCTTCTGGTGATATACCAGGATGAGAGGCTTTAGTGGGATTGATGTCTTCTGAATTTTTGAATGGAAGAGCTATGAAAAACTCTGAATGAGTCCATAGGGGTGATGGATGTTTTTGAGCAAACTCTGTATGAGACAGAGCACAGAAAAACTCTTGTAACTCTTTTACCAGATTAGAAGATAAGGTAGGATAGGTTTGGGAAGGTTGTAAAGTGAACAGGGAAGGTATGGTCGTGAATGGAATAATCTGGTTTTTGAACTTAACTCCAATAGGTAAAATGGATAGTTTGTTCAACTTAAAATACAAATCAAATTCGATAACCAAATCCTTATCAGGAAGATTTAATCCTAGGACATGAGTCCATATTGTAAGTTCTGGGAAAACTTGTAGCTTTGTTGGATTTCTGGTTCTGAGAGTGGTAGTGAATATCTTTCCATCAGCTGCTTGAAAATGCTGATCATAATGTGTCCAATACCATTCTGGAAGAATGGATAGATTCATCATTGATCTATGGGCTCTGGTATCAATGAATGCAATAAGCTTAATGGGCTTTGCATACTTATGAGGAAAGATGGTAATGGGAATCAAAGGAATAGGGTGTATAGTTTGATTAGAACAGACTGCTAGTATAGTGGATAAAGTTAAGGTTGTTGAGAGTGGTGATTATGGTTATAGCAGAAATGGTTCAATGGTTAAAACAGGGGGTATGAAATGATCTAGAAAAATAGTGTACTGAGAGGGAATTTCCTCAAGATACTCATCATCATTTTCTGATTCTGAATCAGTAAACTCAGCTGCGAACAACGCTCTTGAATCAGCTTCATCATCTAGTGAGAACAAAGATTCTACATCAGCATCGTCTAGATCCACTTGTGTAACTTGATGGATCTTCTGAATGATCTTAGCGGCTTTCTTTGGTTTGTTTGGACAATGTTTTGCAAAATGTCCCTTCTTGCCATATATATAGCATCGATCACCTTTCTTGAATCTGTCTTTCCGTTGCTTAAAGAACTTGTATTTCTTGCATCAGTGTCTCTTTGATCTAAAAGCATCAAGAGGTCGCCACTTGTGAAACTTTTTGGATTTCTTAGGAGTACAAGTGCACTTCTTATCCTTGCACTTGATCTGAAGATCTGAGCTTTTGCACGCTTTCTTCCATGAAGAGTCTTGGTCAAATGTCATAAGCTCTTTGACCATTTTCTGTTGTGTACAGATCTTATCTACTGTAAGTAGATTTCTCCAAGTGTAAGAGAGTTCAAATCAACATTCTTCTCTCTTAATTGAAATTGGATATGGTTAGAAATACTGTCTGGAAATGACACTAGGAATGCTTGTTTTAAATTAGCATCATTTGCTCCTCTAAGAAGATAAAATCTTCTAGTCATTCTCTGATAGTGCTTATCAAGGTATTTCCGTTGTAGAGAACAACATTTCATTTTGAAATATTCATCCCTTGCCATATCATCATATTCGGTTGTACTGCCAACAAACTCTTCATGAAGGGTTGTTAATATCTCAGCTATTGTCTGGGCATGGTAGAACCTTAGCATTGCTGCTTGTGGTAACCTGACAAACCAATCACATAAAGTGCCTGTGAATCTGGATGTAAACTCCAGGATTATAGCTGGAAATCTGGCATTGGGATGTCTCTGTTGTAATTCTATCCGAGCATAGAATTCTTAGATCTTATCTTTCCATTTGTGTGGAGGGATATCATCAAATGTGAACAAGGGACCATTGGAAGGCATTGGTGGAACTTGTGGATTTGTTCCAGATGGAATATTGGTATCCATCTCTTCCTCAGGTTCTTCAATTGCATATTCAGGCTGTTGGCAGGTTGTACCGCTCTGTTGTGAAGAAGCTGGATCTGCCATGAATTGAATGGGTGGCATGTATTTTGGATCTGGATCATCATCTGAGAGATCAACTTTAGATTTTGAACTTTCAGATGTGATACATAGAACTTATGGGCTTTCAACTTGAGGTAAAGCATGTAATGCTTGTTGCTCCAGAAAAGAAGTAATTGCATTGGGCTTGGATTCCTGGGCCATATGAGAATGGGCTACTTCTTTATGTTTCTGAGAGGTTTCAACAGTAATAGGTTATGTTGTAATAGGAAGAGTAGGCTCTTTTATAATCAAAGGCTTTTGGACAGGAACAGTACTAGGCTAAGGACCAGTACTAGGCCTTGACTTGGGCTCCGGAGTAGGCTTTGGGCCAAGATTAAGATCTTGCATCAATTGTCTTTGAAACAATTCTGAAGCCAGACCAAATCTTTCTAGTTCTGTCTGAGAAGGTGTATGAATAGGAGGTGGTGTATATAGTGGTTGGTGAGAAGTGGGTGGATACAATGATGTGAACAATCCCAGAGGATCAGAGGATGGAGTGGACCTAAGATAGTCTCTTCTGAGATCTTGTTTTAATGATTCAATCTCCTTTCCAAGCTTTTGTAGCTTAACTGCCTTAGCATTGAAACTTGCACCATACATTCTTACTGAGATCATTGCCATCAGTTCTTTGTTCAAATATACTTGTTGTTGTTCAAGCTTTCTTAAAAGTCCATATAGTGCTTCATAATGCGATGTCTGCATTTGATCCATAACAGAAACTGTAACACCACATCTTATGCATTTGAGTATAACCTATCCCTGTATCAAGTAATCATACATAGCATACTGGAAAGGTAAAATACCCTGTTAACAATAGTAGTAAATGTTTTTTTCATATCCTGTAATATAATTCAATGACTTTGCAAGTCTCATATCCTATAATTTCATTCAATGACTTGCAAGTCTCATATCATGTAATATTATTCACTGACTTTGCAAAGTTAACACTGAGGTTTTCACCACAATATAATATATCACATATATCAAAACATAAACTTTACACATAAGTATTTTCGAGTTGCTTTCATTTATACATTTTTAGACTCATTCCAAAATGACTATACATATTCAAGCATGTAAATACAAAACACATATGACATATTTTTATGCTTGTGTGGAATGCAAGGAGAGAGAGTGATGAGGCTCGGCCAGTGACCTGTGCTTCATGTCTTCTATACACTACTCAAAATGAGCTATCACTTTTTTTACCTGAAAAATGATGCAAATTGATGAGTTGCGGCTCAGTGAGAGTAACCATCAAATGAGCTCTAAAGTACCGAACAACTCATAATAATAAGTCACAAATCCAATACATACCATGTATTCCATTCCATTAATCAGTATCATATAAATATCAATAAAGTTGAAACATATAATCATTACTCCTTATGTATGCAAATGCTTTGCTTGTTTCATTTTGTTGTGACTAAGTTAAATAGACATTGCCCCGGGTTTCAATGTGAACATTTGCCATGTGAACATTTGCATTTGCATTTGCTAGCTAGCTTGATCATTTATTTCATTTGCACATTTGTTGGGCCATAGGCGTCTTCTTTTACTTTACAATATCGATTAACTCATCACAATGCCTTTTAAGTCCATATGCATATGCACTTGTACTTAATCATTGATCAACCATTGCATCTTATCACATATAACATACATATACCGCATATATGCCTCATATGTCACGCATACACCTCTTATATATTATACATATACCCTGTATATATATCACATATGTCAAACATATACCTCAAATATATCACAAGTATACCACTTATGTGTACCACAATGTGACAAATTATCCATCATCATATTATCAGGGACCAATCATGACAATCATATTGATAATTATTGTCTATTGTCTATCCGCTCCTTGTGGATCTCCAATATGTTGCGAGCCTAATATGAAAACATAATCGATTAACTCATGATTAGGGAGACTTAATGTGGCTTAAACAAATTAATATGCATTGTTCATGTCAATAGTTAAGATTTTTCCTATGAGGCAGTGTGACCATATGGGACTATTTAGCCTATACCTTTTCTATACTTGACCAATTAATTTGATTCTTGTTCCTAATTAAAACTAACATATAATTATAGAAGATATTAAAATTTCAGACCAATTGGATCATTGTACAATATTTGGTGGAATGTCAAAGAGTGTTCTGTTTTCTGCCTTGTTTTCTGCCTTTAGGCAGTTTCAGGGTACTCATTTGGGTTCATCATAACTTATAATATATAAGTCCCATTTTAATGAAACTTTACAGAAACTTATATGGATTCATATGGAACATTTTTTCATATTTACAACTTTTATCAATTATATCTCTAAGGTCTTCAAAATATAACTAACAGTTTACTGGTCCAGAATAGAATTGGCTTCCGGACCAGTATGACTTCCAAAAGACATAACTTAGTATATACATAACCAATTAAGCTAAAATTAGTACCACACTTTATCTAAGACATATACCTATAATTTTCTGTTTTGATCATTTACAGAAGCTATCTCTAACAAGCTGAAATTAGCCAAACCAATTACTGGATCTGCCCAGGGCACTCAGTAGGCAGTTCAAACGATGGAACAGTCATGGTTACATTCCCCATAACTCAGTATTTACAAGACCTATGAACCTGATAGTTGGTATACAGATACAAAACACATATATCTACAACTTTTATGTTTTGATCTACTTCATATAATGGTTTTAACATGTTCACAATCAACGAACACAGTAGCTAACTTGGTTAGGGTTCACACCCTAACCAGTTTCAGTAGAGAGAGGATTTCTATTCCTATACACCATAGCATGAAAACCAATTTACATAAACATAAATATAAGACATAAAGGAACAACTTTTCTATTTTAAACTTTTCCAGAATCAATTTCTATGTGCATCAAAATCAGGTTGCAAGTCAGTGCCTATTAATAAACCTAAGCAACTCAAATCAACCCTATAGCAATAAGAATTGATTACTTACCAAGAACGACCTTGCAAGGGATCAATATGCTTCAAAAACTAGGTGAAACAAGGATGAATTGAAGTCTGAAATGGAGAAAATTGAAGAAGTCGGGCTGGAGAAGAAGGCAGAAATGGGGAAGAAAGATGAAGATAAAGCCAACTTATTTTTTTGTCCTTTTCTCTTTTTCTCTTCTTCTCTTCTCTTTTCTCTTCTCTTTTATTTCTCTTTTGTTTTATTTTCATTTTATCTTATATTTTTATTATTATTATTTACATATATATGTAATTCCACTAATTCATACAATAATACAACTTAATCATTTGGCTCGATTTAACTAAATTAACAATGTAAATGTTTACGAATCTTAATCTAATCATTTTTCTTACTTTAATTTAGTCACCTTATTCAATTCATTTCTAATACTTTGTTATCCTCATTTAGGTTATAATTACACACGTGCGACTCGATACAAGTGCCAAATACTAGGACACCTAGCTAGTGCGTGTCATAAACTTGTTCCTACGAAAATACGTATGAAATGCATGTGTTCAATTGAATTGTATGCAAGGTGCTTATGTTCAATGAAATGCATGTGGGGAAGGTCGAGGATGTTACAAAAACTTTGTTTGCCACTCTATCAACATTAGTTTCTATCCTGTGAAGAACTGTATTTTGAGCTTGTGCATTCTGTGTTTGCCAATTAAGAACTGCTTCTCCCACAGTGATTGGTTTTGTTGTTCCTTCTGGTGTCACTGTTGTAGATTTTACATACGGTGTCATCCTGGCCTGTGAGATAGGATCTACATGATCTTGTAGGGAAGGAAATTCAGCTTCATAGGATGATGGGGAAGAACAAGGTTGATACATTGCAATCATCGGGATTGGCTTTGGTGCAGGTGTGGGAATTTCTATTTTATGGACAAGCTGGTAGCATGGAAGTGGTTTAGGTTTTGGTAGTTTTGGAGGTATGGGATCAAGTGGTAAATCCCATGAGGGAGGTGATGGTGGTAATGGATTTTTGTAGTGAGAAGGAGGGGAGAAGGAGACCACAGTCATATTTACCTGATGGTTCTCCCAACAATCCAACTGTTGGATCATTGTCTTCATATCTATCAAGGAATTGTTCCTCATAACACTTGTTTTACTTTTTCTACTTCCTTTGCTTTCTTTTCTAGTCTACATCTTTATCTGCTATGCGATCTGCATAACATTAATCACAATCACATATATCAAAGTAATTGTGATTCCCATTATGAGATTTGTAAATCGGTTAAGCAGAGCTGGAAAAAGCATGAATAGGGATGTTTTCCCTTGGGTAGAAAGGATGCATCATGAATTGAGTTGAAAATTCCACTAGTGCTCTAGGTTGAGCTTCATTCTCCTCAGGAGAGAAGAACTGTGTTTCAACTGTGCCATTCTTATGCTTGATAAACAAAGGTTTTGTAGAACTGACAGGTTAATTCTTCTGATGAAGAAGTTCATAGTTTTTCAACCATGAGTGAGGAAAGATCTGAAGAAGATCTTCCTTGTTCAGTTGCTTTGGGATCTGGACGACTTTTGGAACTTGGGTAGAGTCAAATGTAATACTCAAAGCGTCAGAAGATGCCTATACAGAGATCCATAGCATGATTCTGAACTTTGTAAATCATTTGATAGTGCAAAGTAGCAATATATGTAGTTGTTATGTTCTTGACTCCAGTAATCAGTACATGTACCTTTAATGTTGAAAACGTATGAGGATCTTGAAACCTCATATTGAAATTTGGGTAGAAAGTACATAGCACAGTGCCAGCATTCAGAGTAGTCTGAATTGTTCCAATAATAGCATGTTGATACTCCAAGAATCTAGTGTCCATAAGTGTTATATGAGCCACTACTGGTAATCCTTTTCTGCCATGGTAGGTAAGAGCAAACCTGATTGCTCCAAAATGGATATGAGAATACTCATGACTTCTCCACTGAGCAGGAAACTCAGGAGGAATTTCTAGAGTAATAACTGTTCTTCTCCAGTTCCTTGAATAGGACACTGATCAAAGGAAGAAGACTGTACATACTCCTTTACAGAGGAAGGCTTTTGTCTGATCAGGGATTTTATAGAAGTGGTGAAAGTGGATTTATGTTTCTGGAAAGAATTGTACGGATTCAGAAATGCAAGATTGGTTTCCTGAACTTTTTGATCTTCAGGAAGGAAAGAAAGTTCATAAAGATGAGAAAGAGTTTTAAAGGTTGAAGAGATAAAGAAGAAGAAGAAGATAAACGACTTAACTTAGTAAGATCTATCATGATGGTGAAAAGTTCCTCTCCACTGCTTATCAAACTAATAGTAAGCCAATATAGTTTCTAAGGCTCAAGACAATAACTTTGAAACTACATTATTGATTACAAAAAAGGAACTAAGATTTAGTACATAGAGATTTCCCACTACTTTTCTAAGGACAATCTGCCAGCTACTCTTAAGGTCCTGTAAAATGCAACAAGTGTTCTATACTTGCCCTTTTTCAATCATAATCTATTGTCAATAAGCATGCTCACCAAAACCAATCATGTAAAACCCATGTGTCGGTTGAGGCTTAAACTAACGAACGTGACAGTAGTGGTGGTGGTGCTACCCAAATTGGAGCTAGTATTGATGTTGGATAGGGTATTGGTGGATGTGAATGTGGTAATGTTGAATATGGTGGTGCTATAGGAATTGGTGTTTTAATTTATGATAGGATGTTGAAGGATAGAGTTAGGCCTTATATGTTTACTTTCAATATCTTGATTAGTAGCTATTGTAAGAATAATAAACATGAGTTGGCAATGGAATTGTTTAAGGAGATGAAGGAGATTAGCCTGATTAAAAACCATAAAAAATATGAAAATTTTAATTAGCCTAAATACCCATTCAAGATTTACCCATTAGATGTTTAAGGATATTATATATAATGTTTCTCCTAATTAAAAAGCAATAAGGCTTATATATATTGAACCTTTTTTTGTGTGGTTAGATATGGATTGAAGTTGGATGTATGGTAGACGCACTACATTTGAATATTTGAATGGAGTTGCAGAATTTATTAGAATTGCGGAGGAAAAGAAAATAAGGGAAAGAAAAGAAATGATTGTATGTCCTTGTGTTGATTGTAAGAACATGAAAAAATTTTGAGATGTTCATATAGTGAAATCTCATATAATAAGGCATAGTTTTAAGGAAGGTTACACACGATGGATATGGCATGGTGATAGTGTTTTAACTGGGACATATTCTAATAATAATGAATTTGATCAGTAAGGAGAAAATAACATTGATGATGAAGAGAATGATCGTGTAGACGAGATGATAGATGATACGGAACATTTTATGGAAAGGTCGGAATACCTTCAGAGATTGTTAAACGATGTTGATAAACCTTTATATCACGGTTGTAGTAATTTCACAAAATTGTCAGCCGTTTTTAAACTCTGTAACATGAAAGCAAAAAATGGATGGAGTGATAAGAGTTTCACGACATTATTAGAACTGTTTCACAGCACTATGGAGTGTAAATAATTAAAACTAATTAATCTAAAATATTATTTTGAAGAAAGAGTTCAACATTCCGGATGATAAGAAAAATATTGTACTAAAAACTGTTAGAATGCGGTGGAAGGATTTTAAGTATCGATTGGTGGTTAAGTACAAAAAGAATAAATCCGTGCAAAAGTCACCATTGGAATTATATGACTTCATCAACGAGAAAGATTGGGAGGAGTTTAAACAAACACATGAATCTGAAGAATATGAGGTACTAATTATGAAGTAGATTAATGCAATTTACATTTACATTTATGCAAGACATGATAATGGGATCTTCATTATTTTTTTTAACAGCAAATCAGTTCCAAGGCAAAGGCAAAACAAGCAAAGAATGTGCATCCATATTTCTTGGGTCATGTAGGCTATGCTGGGAAAATGACTCAATGGATTATTGAAGATCCCATCTGTTCTTTTTCATCATCACCATCTATGAGCTCTGATGTTATATCATCATATGATCAAAGCCTCAATTGGGTAAGAGGTAGAACAAAAAAGACAGAAGAAGGAAATTATATAATCCCAGTAGAAAAGACAAAAGAGGTGGCAACAAAAATGTAAGTATAACTTGCTAAACAAACAATGATATCAAGGTATCTTTTTTTTTTATCTATGATTGCTTATAACATATTGTTTATTTGGTGAATAGGAGATATTACGAGGAGAAGTCGCCCAAGGTAGCTGGGTACTAGAGAGGCATGATGACATATTGTCACGTGCACTTGAAAAGCCTGAACATTCTGGCTATGTGAGAGGTGTTGGAAGTGCTGTGACCATCAAAAAATTTTATGGTAATCCTGGAAAAAAGGAAACTAGCAACATTCGTCTCACCTGAAGTTATAGAAGAGCTTGAGACTAAAATAGAGGCCAAATTATTTGCTAAATTCTCGGCACATATTGCACATCTTGAGAGTATGATAGAGGAGAGAACTAGGAAGTCATCTGAAATTGGCCCTGATATGGAGGTGGAGATGGGTCCTCCTAGTAGTTGTCACTCTATGGACCTACCATTTCCAATATTAGAATTACAGGTAAAAATTTTGAATTTCATTACTTCCACTTCCACTTTAATCTAGCTAATATTGATTTTTTTTATGTTTTTGCAGACACCTACATCATGCAGACTTGCTACCATTAATGAAGGTAAGCAGATGATTGTGGCAAGGGGGATGGTTTATCCATCCTTTATTGATGCTATGGTGCACAATCGACCTATCATGCCCAATCACGTCAAGGTATCTGTAGATGAAGTATTATCTGGCTGTCATGAAGCCCAACTTTCTGTGCCTATGAAATACTTAACTACAGTTGGGAAAGCAGAAGGTAGCTTTGTTCAATGGCCATAACATCTTGTGGTTCTTGGAGAGGTAATAATTCCTAAACTTATAAAATAATAAAATATAGATTATCACATTTCATATATCATAATATATCATAATTTATTATTAATTGATAGGAACTTAAATCCAAGCCATTAAAGAAGTCTCCAAAGAATAAACAATGTAGCGGTTTATCGAAAGAATCAGCTACAAAGCAACATGGGCCTTTAGTTAATGAGAAAATTTTGGCAACTTTGAGTGGTGACATGAGGTTGATGCATGAGATGGTTGCTAAATTGCCTACTGGGTATATTTTTGAAGTTCCTGCAAACATTACAGTGTTTAAGTATCCAGTAGATAATCTAATGATTCATGTTGGTATGGAAGACATCGCTCAACTCTTCTCCATGGAATGGCTTGATGTCTCGATCATTCGTATATTTATTATGTAAGATTATACTATTTATTACTAATATTATGTTGAACCTTGAGGGGTATTTCTGTCATTTTGATGCTAACAAATAAAATAGCAATAATGTATTTAACATACTTGTTTTCTAAGTCTATTAAACAGGGTATGAAATATGATAGCAAGAATAGAGAATAGAAGATTAATCTTAAAAAGATAAAATTGAAGATATAAAATGTTCACGCCCGTGACTTTATGTGTCACACCCGTGATGAAGCTTAGCACCAACAATCCAACATTTAAAGTTCACGGCTATGAAGAATGATAGCAACCGTGAATGAACATTTCAGTCATGCCCGTGAGAAGACATGACAAATTCTTCCAGAGAGCTTCACAACCAAAGTCACCACTTGGACCACGACTTGGAAGGATGTCACGCCCGTGAAGATAAAATGTCATGCCCGTGAACAAACACCTCAAAACCTTCCAGAATGCTTCCCGGCCAAGGTCACCACTCAAGTCATGGCTTGGAAGAACAATCACGACCGTGACATATATAGTCACGACCATGAAAGATGAAAGAGAAACATGTCAGGCGCGATTATAAGGGTTGGTTCAACGACTAGTTTCATATTAAATGCATTCTAACGGTTATAATTTACTAAGGAAGTATAAATGCAAGTCATTTATGCATCCAGAACAAGAAGAGAATAATAGAGAACAAGAGAATAGCTAATATTTTGAATCAAAATCTTGTTGTAAGTCATTTTGTGCATTTGATATTTTCAAAACAAACATTTATTCTCTGTGAAAATATTTTTGCTCATCATTTATTGAGCAATATAGATTTATAAATGTTTCTCTCTGTAATCATCTACTCAAGTGAGGTTTTGGGTATTTGGGGGTTAAGAGTAGAACACTTGTAAGGGTTAGTTATGTGAGCCTCTAAAACACAAAGAAAGGTTATTTGTGTGAGCCTTTAAAATACAAGGTAAAGGTTATTTGTGTGAGCCTTTAAAACACAAGGTAAAGGTTATTTGTGTGAGCCTTTAAAACACAAGGAATTGGTTTTTGTGTGAGCCATCAAAACACAAGGGATTTCTGGGTTAGGTGTGATCCATTGTTAGAAACACCATAGTTGGGAGTGAGCTTGTAAAACTCCATTGTAACACTTAGTGTGTTAATGGAACTCCCAATTGATATTGGGGAGAGGAGTAGGGTTTGTTAACACCCGAACCTCTATAAAAATCCTTGTGTCATATTTTTCTATCCCTACTAAACTTAACTTTTCTTTATGCACTTAAAAGTTAAATTTTTAATATCCAATTCAACCCCCTTCTTGGTTCAATATCTGGGCAACAATTGGTATCAGAGCGAAGTCTAGCATCGAAGTCTAAACAGCGCTAGTAAAGATCAAGATATGGCCAATGAAGGATTCCAAAGTCTCAAGTCTTACTTTGATGGAGCAAATTATGCTCATTGGAAGTTTCATATGGAGACATATCTGGATAGTGAAGGAATTGAAGTATCGGATAGCGTTCGAAAAGAATGGACACTACCAACCGGAAGAGGAGCTGATGGTGAAGAAGAAATCTTATCAAGAGATGATTAGATAGAACCTCAAAGAAGAGCAAACTTCAAAAACAAGAAGGCAATGACAATTCTCTCAAGTTCATTATCCATTGAAGAATGTGGTAGGATACAACACTGCCCAACAGCTTACAGCATGTGGAAAACATTGGAAAACTATCATGAAGGAACCAAGCAAATTAAATCCAAGAAGATTCAACTTCTTACTTCAAAATATGAGCTCTTTAAGACGAAATCCAATGAGTCAATCACTGACATGACCAAGCGTCTTCTAGCTATCATAAATGGAATGAGAAAAATTGGGAAGTACCTGAGCTTGGAAGATGTAAATAACAAAATCCTGAGAAGTCTTCCTCTCAAAGATTACGGTTCAAGTGTTGCTGGTATAGAAGAAGCAAATGAAGATATGACCATCATGAATACTAATGTGCTTATTGGCAAACTTCTCACACATGAAATGGCAGTGAAAAGAGATAGAGAGCTTGAAACAGAGCCGAAAAAAAGAAAGCCTCTAGCACTAAAAGACTTTACTTCAAAATCTTAAGAAAAAGTTGAAGATGATGAAGAAATGAGTGATGATGAGAGTGCGGACATTGTTATGCTCTCAAGAAGGTTGAAAAGAATTATTGAGAAGAAAATGAGCAACTCTAGAAAATTCAGGCAAAAAAACCTCAAACAGACTTCTAATGATGCACAAATAAGTAAAAAAGAGGTAAAGTGCTATGAATGTGGAAAGAAAGGGCATATTAAACCGAAATGTCCAAGGCTCAAGAAGCATAAGAGCAAATACCAAAGAGACAATGGGGAGAAAGGTCACAAAGCCACATGGGATGATGAAAGCTCTTCAAGTGAAAAAGATGATAATAAAAGCGAAGAGGTCAACCTATGCTTCATGGCTATAGAGGATCACATCTCAGATAAGGTAAGATCACTTCACTCATACGCTTTCAATAATGATAGTAGTGATAATGATAGTAATAGTGATGATGATGATGAGAAAAGCCTAATAGAAGAATTGAATCTAGAACTAGAGAAATATAAGAGTAAATTCAATACTTATAAAAATAACATTTCTAGTTTAAAAATCAAAATGGATGTTTTAGAAAAGGAGAACTTTAAGCTTAAATCATCTAATGAATCTCTTCAAAAGTCATTAGATGAATACTTTTCAAGTCTTCCAACTAAATCCTTGCTTAAAGAAAATAATACTTTAAAAAATGAAGTTGAGGAACTTAGAAATTCCATTTCAAACTTTCACAAAGGAAAAGAGAGCTTAGATACTCTCATTGTGTCTCAAAGACCACCCTTAATTAGACATGGTCTAGGATTTGAGGGCACATCATCATCTTCTCACAAAACTATTTTTGTTAAGTCAAGTGAACCTCACATCTCCACACTTGCTGGAACAGCACTAAGGAATAAGTACACTAAACCTTCTATACATAAAAGGAATAATCAAAGATTGGTAAGCCTAAGAAAGAAACCTCAAAAGGCTAATCATGCCAATTAATCATGATTGTGAATGCCATTGTTCTCAAACTCAGTCTAATAGAAATATGGCATTCAAAAATATTGTAAAACCAAAAAGCAATTTTAGACCTAAACAGTGTAATTATTGTATGAAAATTGGTTACATAAATAATTATTGTTGGATAAGGAAGGCTCATTGGGAACCTTCATGTGTTAACCCCCAAGGACCTAAGATCATTTGGGTACCTAAAAATCATACTTGAATTGTGATTCTATAGGTATGCCCCAAGTCCACAATAAACAAAAATGCTTGGCTAGTAGACAGTGGATGCTCAAGGTAT
Organism: Triadica sebifera; assembly: GCA_023653625.1. NCBI lineage: Eukaryota > Viridiplantae > Streptophyta > Magnoliopsida > Malpighiales > Euphorbiaceae > Triadica > Triadica sebifera. Next base: position 30,252,805 of record CM042892.1, on the reverse strand, counting down.
ATGACAGAAGACAAAGAACTCTTCAATGAAATCAAAAGTATTGATGGAGGTAAAGTTACCTTTGGAAACAATGCTAAGGGTAAGGTAATTGGCATTGGCTCTATTGGTATTAATGGTACTACTTTTATTAAAAATATCTTACTTGTTGATGGCTTGAAACATAACTTGTTGAGTGTAAGTCAATTATGTGATAAAAGAAATAAAGTAACCTTTACTTCCAACGAATGTCTTGTAACCTCTATTGATGGTCAAGAGATATTTAAAGAAAATAGAGAGATAAATACCTACATAATAGATTTACTTAAAATATCTAACCATTCCTCTAAGTGTCTTGTGACTACTAGTGATGAATCTTGGTTGTGGCATAGAAGACTTGGTCATGCGAACATGGACTTAATTCAAAGTCTCAGGACAGGAGAAATAGTAAAGGGATTGCCAAAAGTCAAATTTGAAAAAGACAAGACATGTGAACCTTGCCAAAGAGGGAAGCAACACAAGTCATCCTTCAAATCCAAAAACATAGTAAGTACCTCAAAACCTCTACAACTCCTGCATCTAGATTTATTTGGACCTACTAGAATTGCAAGCTTAGGAGGTAAACATTATGCCTTTGTCATTATAGATGATTACTCTAGATTTACTTGGGTAATTTTCTAAGCTCAAAAGAGTGATGCTTTTGAAAATTTCAAAAACTTTGCTAAAAGAGTTCCAAATTAAAAAGGATATTGCATTTCAAAAATAAGAAGTGACCATGACAAAGAATTTGAAAATGTAAACTTTGAAAATTTTTGTCTTGAACATGGCATCTCGCAGAATTTTCATCTCCGAGGACACCTCAATAAAATCAGGTAGTTGAAAGTAAAAATTGAACTTTAATTGAAATGGCTAAAACAATGCTCAATGAGTATGGTTTACCAACTTACTTTTGGGCAGAAGCCACAAATACTCCTTGTTATATTTCAAATCGAGTTTTCAAAAGACCTCTCCTAAACAAAACTTCATTTGAGCTATGGAATGGAAGAAAGCCCTTGATATCATACTTTAGAGTATTTGGATGCAAGTACTTCATATTGAATACCAAGGACAACCTTGGAAAATTTGCTTCTAAATCTGATGAGGGTATCTTTTTAGGTTACTCTACAACTAACAAAGCATATAGAGTATTTAATAAAAAGTCATTAACTGTTGAAGAATCTATGCATGTTGTTTTTAATGAATCTAGTAGACTTGATCTTGTGAAAGGTAGTGTTCTTGATGATGTTGTAGGTACCATGGAAAGACTTGATCTTGAAAATGGAAAAGAAGAAAATGATCAAGAAGATTCACATCAAGTTGATTCTCTACCTCAAGCTCAAGAGGAAAATAGGCAAGAGCTCCCAAAGGAATGGAGATTGACAAAAGATCACCCTAAAGAGCAAATCATTGGTGATCCTTCAAGGGGAGTAAGTACTAGATCTCATTTCAAACATTTAGCCTCTGACCTTGCTTTTATTTCTCAAATTGAGCCTAAAAATATTGATGAGGCTCTTAATGATGAAAGTTGGGTGATTGCAATGCAAGAGGAACTCAACCAATTTGAGAGAAGTAAAGTATGGACCTTAGTACCTAGACCCAAAGATCATCAAATTATAGGTAACAAATGGGTATTTAGAAATAAACTAGATGAACAAGGTTCAATAACTAGGAATAAGGCTAGATTAGTTGTAAAAGGGTATAATCAGGAAGAAGGAATAGATTATGATGATACCTATGCTCCTGTAGTTAGATTAGAAGCCATAAGAATACTTTTAGCATATGCATGCCATATGAATTTCAAACTCTTTCAAATAGATGTAAAAAGTGCCTTTTTAAATGGTTATATAGAAGAAGAAGTTTATGTAGAACAACCACCAGGTTTTGAAAGCTATGATTTTCCTAATCATGTTTTTAAACTTTCAAAAGCTTTATATGGTTTGAAACAAGCCCCAAGAGCTTCGTATGAAAGACTAAGTTCTTTTCTTTTAGAAAATAACTTTACAAAGGGGAATGTTGACACTACATTATTCACTAAAAATCATAAGCATAATATTCTAATTGTTCAAATTTATGTTGGTGATATCATATTTGGGTCTATTAATGAATTGCTTTGTCAAGAATTTGCTAAGTGTATGACTAGGAAATTCAAAATGAGCATGATGGGTGAGCTTAAATATTTTCTTGGTCTACAAATAAAACAAGGCAATGAGGGTATATTCATGAACCAATCCAAATATGCCAAAGACTTACTTAAGAAATTTGGAATGGAAGGATACAAGAATTCCAAGACTCTAATGAGCACATCAACAAAATTGGGTAAGGATGAAAAGGGTAAGAGCATTAATGAAAAGCTTTATAGAGGTATGATCGGATCACTTTTATATCTTACTGTTTCTAGACCCGACATAATGTATAGTGTATGCTTATGTGCACGCTTTCAATCATGTCTAAAAGAGTCTCATTTAAATGCAATAAAAAGAATTCTAAAATATTTACATGGTTCATTGCATATAGGCTTGTGGTATCCTAGAAATTCATCCTTTTACATTGTAGGATATTCAGATCCATATTATGCTGGTAGTCTTTTAGATAGAAAAAGTACTTCAGGTACTTGTCACTTTATTGGAGAGTGCTTAGTTTCTTGGTTTAGCAAGAAACAAGTTTCAGTTGCTCTTTCTACCGCTGAAGCGGAGTATGCAGCAGCAAGATCTTATTGTACACAAATTCTTTGGATGAAACAACAACTTAAGGATTATGGTCATAGTATGAACCATATACCTATTAGATGTGACAATACAAGTGCTATAAATCTATCTAAGAATCCCATTCAACATTCTAGAAGTAAGTATATTGACATTAGACACCATTTTATTAGAGATCATGTTCAATATGGAGATGTTGTATTGGAATTTATAAGCACAGACAATCAATTGGCAGATATCTTCACTAAGTCTCTAAATGAGGAAAGATTTAATTTCATAAGAAGAGAGCTTGGTATGATTGATGGATTAACTTTGTAATTGCCAAATTGCCAAACCTTAATTGATAATCTTGTTTTTGTCTTATCTTACTAGAAAAAAGGTAGCTAATTTGATAGAAATATATGTTATAAGGAATAGAATCTCCCTATAAATACTTTAGTCCTGTTTTAGACTTATTTTATTTAATGAGAATTTTAGGCCATTCACGCCCGTGACATATAATCACGACCGTGAACTAAATCGCCAAAAGAACCAGTAGCTTTCACGACTTGCTTCACGACATGATTCACGGCTTAAGGTAGTGAATACTATGTTTCATGACTACAACCTTTTTCATTCACACCTGTGAAACCCTTCATTCACTCTCGTGATGCTTTTTTTAAGACTGTGAACATTTCCACCAAAAACTTACAGAAGCATTCACGCTTTGTGTCACGATCACAAGTAGTGAAGTTTAATACTTCACATCTTTGACTCATTTTTCACCACCGTGATAGTTCATCATTCACATCCGTGACCTTTAAATATCATAACCGTGATCAATTTCATACCTCTACTCATGGGTAGAGCATCTCTTCAACAAACCGTGAACACGACACGTCACGCCAGTGACTAAGTTTTTCACACCCATGAAGATGTCGGCTATATAATGTTTCTACCGTTATTTCTCCCATTCCAACTCTCTAACTTCTCTCAACTTCTCTCATTTATCACCATTGAATACCATTTTGAAGATTTCGGCCCCCTAACCACTCATTCCATCTATAAATATCTTCAAAAACCACTTCCATCATCAGAAATCATATCACCTTAGGGTTTTCTCAAAATTTCTATCAATTTCTCACTCTTCAAAAATTTATTCTTTCAATCAAAATGGAAACCGGTTCCTCTAAGGGTACAAGGAAGAAGTCTCATGCTCTAAGAAGGTACACAAATTACCTTCTAAACATCATTCTGGAGCATTGTCATCCTAGATACTCAGTGGTCAAGAAAATGTCACTCCTTTCCTCTAGATCATTTGAGTGGCAAACCGTTCGTACACTCAGCCTCGAGACAAGCATGACAGAACAACTCCAGGCCTGTCATCTAAAGGAATTCTTTGATATCCATCAACCAACTCTGAGGGAGCCAACCTTAGAGTTTCTGAGCTCTTTGCAAGTATCTCCTACTGGCACGGTGAAGTTCCAAATTTGTAAGCATCCGAACACCCTCTCTGCCACAGAGTTTGGAGACTTGTTCAACCTTCCCTCTGATGGCATCCTGAATGACAGTGAAGTGGAGTTCTATGCTACTCAGGCATGGACTCACTTCGGTCTTGATTGCAGCTGGGACGTCAAAAAGATGAAGAGCACCCACTTTCAATCCCCAGTGCATAAGTATTTGCATAGGTTTCTAACCTATAGCATCTTTTCCAGAGGAGACAACAATGGCATAATCAGGAAGTCAAAGCTCTTTCTCATGGAGATGGCCCGAAGAGGCCCCATAGTGGCTTTATCTCGATGGTTTGCAAACCATCTTTTGTCAATTGCCACCAAGCCCTTCGGAAACATTCTGATTGGTGGGTACATAACTCACATCGCCTTGAAGCTCGGATACTTGAAACTAGATGAACATCACTTCAACCTCATACCAGGGCATCCTCGAGACCGACTAGACATCGAGTCCTTCATCAAAATGGGAGCGGCTGTTTGTATAGTGTTTGAGAATAACATCTACTATCGCTTCACCAACATTGTTGGTAAAATCATTTGGGAGGACAATGACTCAGATGACTTCAAAGATGGCCTCCAAGGAATCCAGCAGAGAAAGTGGGCTGGAGTTGAGGTGGCACCTCCAGAAGTTGAGCAGGAAATGGGACAATCCTCTGCTTCCACACCAAACTTGGCTCAGCAAGTGGTTGAACTCTTAGCACCACGGTTTGAATAATTGCAAGCTTCGATGGATGAGAGGTTAGAGAACTGTTGCCCATATATTAAGCCAAGAAGGGGGGGTTGAATTGGAGTTTCAAAAATTAAACTTTAAGGTGCGGAAATAGATAATTAATTTTAGGAGGGATAGAGAAAATTTGACAAAAAGATTTATAGAGGTTCGGGTGTTAACAAACCCTACTCCTCTCCCCAATCGCAATTGGGAGTTTCACTAACACACTAAGTGTTACAATGGAGTTTTACAAGCTCACTCCCAACTATGGTGTTTCTCACAATGGCTCATACCTAACTCAGAAATCCCTTGTGTTTTAATGGCTCCCACAATAACCAATTCCTTGTGTTTTATAGGCTCACACAAACAACCTTTATCTTGTGTTTTACAGGCTCACACAAACAACCTTTTAATTTGTATTTTTACAGGCTCATTCAAACAACCTTTTAATTTGTGTTTTTAGAGGCTCACACACTAACCCTTACAAGTGTTCTACTTTTAACCCAAAAATACCCAAAGCTCACTTGAGTAAAGATTACAGAGAGAACCACTTACAAATCTTAATTGCTCAATAAATGAAGAGCAAAATGATTTTTACAGAGAATAGATTTTGTTCTCAAAGTATGAATGTACAAATAGCTTGTAATAAGATTTTGATTCAAAGTAATTCTTATTCTATTGTTATTTTCTTGTTTTGAATGTATAAATGACTTTCATTTATACTCCCATGGCTGAATATAGCTGTTGGGGTGCATTAAATAAGAAACTAGCCGTTGTACCAACCAAATAATCGCGCCTGACATTTTTCTCTTTTATCATTCACGGGTGTGATTATATTTGTCATGGGCGTGACAATTCTTCCTAAGCCGTGACTGAAGTGGTGACCTTGGTCGTGAAGCTCTCTGGAATGTTTGGCCACATTGAGTCACGGGCGTGACATACATATTCGTGGGCGTGACAATCTTCCCAGCCGTGATTCAAGTGGTGACTTTGGTCGTGAAGCTCTCTGGATGAAAATGCATGAACATTCAAGGGGGTGACATTTTTATTCACAGGGGTGACTGAAATGTCCACTTCACGATTTGTTCTTCCTTCATGCCCGTGAACTTCAAATGTTGGTTTTGGTAATGGTTAGTTCTTTCACGGGCGTGACACATAGAGTCACGGCAGTGAACATGCTACTTCTTGAATTTTGTCTTTCAAGGATTATTCTTCCAATCTCCATTCTTGCTATTTTAATCCATGTCCTGTATAATAGACTTAGAAAACAAGTATGTTAAATACAATATTGCTATTTTATTTGTTATCATCAAAATGACGGAAATACCCCTCAAGGTTTAACAATCTCCCAATTTTTTATGGTGACAAATAATCTAGCAATATGTGCTTTTGAGAAGTCTCCCCCTCAAAATATACTTAGGATAAAAAATTATAAAGTGCAAGAATTGTAAAGAATGATGTAGCATTGAAATAAACTTAACTAGATTTTAAGTATATGCAAGTTATATGAGAAGTATATCTAATATATACCATAATTCCTATTTTTGATTCAAAATTCATTTACCTTAATATATATTGCTAGTTTTCCTTATATTGCTAGTTTGATACATTTTTCCTATAATATATTGCTAGTTTTCTCCCCCTTTTGTCATCAATCAAAAAGAATATAAAGATATCAAAGAGGTAAGAAAAAGCAAATACATTAAATAAAGGAAAAGATACAAACAAAGTTAAATGTTCAGAAAGGAAATTGAAAAATTTCCTACACAACAACAAACATAAGCAAAATAAACAAGCAAAAAAAGCAAATTTAGGCTACACTCTAGCCTAACTCCTAGCCGGACATCTTATCACGAAGCCTAGCTACTTCAGCCTCAAGGTTGTCCATCCGAGACTCCATGAAGTCTTTGAGGTTCTCCAACATCTCATCAATCGAAATCTGCAGCTGCTCAAACCGTGGTGCCAAGAGGTCAACCACCTGCTGCGCTAAAGTCGGTGTGGAAGCCGAGGACTGTCCGATGTCCTGCTCGGCTACTGGAGGTGCTTCCTCAACCCGAGCCCCCTTCTTCTGCTGGACTCTTTGGAGGCCTGCTTTAAAGTCCTCCATGTCAGTATCTTCCCAGATGATCTCCCCAGCAGTGTCGGTGAAGTGGTAGAAAATATCATTCCTGAAGACGATTCTGACAGCGGCTCCCATCTTTATAAAGGACTCGACATCCAAACAATCTCGAGGATGTCCAGGGATGAGGTTGAAGTGATGCTGATCCAGCTTCAGATAATTAAGCTTCACTGCTATGTGGGTGACATATGCACCAATCAGTATATCTCCTACAGGCTTGGTGGCAATGGATAGAAGATGGTTTGCAAACCCTCTAGAGAGTGCCACGGTGAGTCTTTTGCCAGCCATCTCAAAAAGGAAGAGCTCCGACTTTCTGATAGTCCCATTGCTTTCTCCCCTAGCGAATATGCTATAGGTCAAGAACCTATGGAAATACTTGTGCACTGGGGACCTGAGATGTGTGCTCTTTGTCTTTTTGACATCCCAGCTACAATCGGTGCCAAAGTGTTTCCAAGATCGAGGGGCAGAGAATTCTACCTCGCTATCATTCAGGATGCCATCAGATGGTAGATTGAACAATTCCCCAAATTCAATGGCACTAAGGGTGTTGGGATTGTCACAAAGTTGGAATTTCACCACTCCAATAGGTGAAACCTGCAGGGTGCTGAGGAATTCCAGTGTTAGCTCCCTCAAGGTTGGCTGGTGAATTTCCACAAAGTCTTTCAGATGACAGACTTGGAGTTTCTCTGTCATAGCCGTCTCGAGCCCGAGACTTCGGCCTGTCTGCCATTCGAAGGACCTTGATGATAGTAGAGGTCTCTTCTTCAAAGTTGCATATCGAGGATGGCATTGCTCCGGAATACGGTTCATGAGGTAATCTGCATACCTCCTAGGAGCATGGGACTTCTTTCTTTTTCCCTTGGATGAAGCAGTCTCCATTTATTTTGAAGAAATCGGTTTGTGATGGATTGGGAAAATTTTGACAGAGAAAATTTTATGAAACCCTAAGAATATAAGATTTCTGATGAAGACTTGAACTTTTGGTGTTATTTATAGGAAAAGTTTAAGTCTTGGGGGCCAGAATCTTCAATGTCTCAATGAATGTGTGTAAATGAGAGCAGTTTTGGGAGTTGGAGAGTTGAAATGAACAATATAACCGGTTGTTCTTTTATATGCTCGATACATTCACGGGCATGAATTGTGTTTTCATGGGCGTGAATGGTCGTGTTCACGGTTTGCTGAAGGAGTGTTCCACCCACGAATGAAGGCATGAATAAGTTCACGGGCGTGACTGATGAACTTTCATGGGGGTGAACTAATAGTCACCGGCGTGAAAGATTGAATTTCACTACTTATGCCCATGAAACAAGTCGTGACTCAAGGCGTGAAAGCCTCTGTGAAATTTGGGGTGTTAAGGTTCACGGGAGTGAAAATTCGTCACGAGCATGAAAGTCTCTTTTCACGGGAGTGAATGAAGCCGTGAAAATAAGCTTCACCACTTGAAGTCGTGAACCATGTCGTGAACCAAGTCGTGAACGACACTACCTCTATTTGCTATTTAAGTCACGGGCGTGAATATATGTCAAGGGCGTGACACCCCTAAAATTTTCATCAAATAAAATTAAGTCCTAAAAGCAAGACTAAATCATTTCAACAAAGATTCTATCCCTTAAAACATAAATTTTCATCAAAATTTCTATCTTATATCTTGTGATATGAATTAAAATCATCAATTAAAATTTCATAATCTAGCGATCACAAGGTTAATCCATCTGTTGCCCAGATATTAGACCAAGAAGGGGGGTTAAATTGGAGTTTTAAGAATTAAACTTTAGAGTGCGGAAATAAAATTGTTAATTTTAGAAGGGATAGAGAAAATCAGACACAAAGATTTATAGAGGTTCGGGTATTAACAAACCCTACTCCTCTCCCCAATCGCAATTGGGAGTTTCACTAACACACTAAGTGTTATAATGGAGTTTTACAAGCTCAATCCCAACTATGGTGTTTCTCACAATGGCTCACACCTAACCCAGAAATCCCTTGTGTTTTAATGGCTCACACAATAACCAATTCCTTTACAGGCTCACACAAACAACCTACACTTTGTGTTTTATAGGCTCACACAAACAACCTATAATTTGTGTTTTACAGGGTCACACAAACAACCTTTTAATTTGTGTTTTGGAGGTTCACACAACTAACCCTTACAAGTGTTCTTATATTAACCCAGAACTACCCAATACTCACTTGAGTAAAGATTACAGAGAGAACTACTTATAAATCTTTATTGCTCAAAAATGAGGAGCAAAAAGATTTTTACAGAGAATAGATTTGTTCTCAAAGTATAAAAGTACAAGATAGCTTGTGATTTGAAGTATATGCTAATCTTTTGTTTTTCTTATCATTCTCTTGTTTCTTAATGTATAAATGACTTCCATTTATACTCTCATGGCTAAATATAGCCATTGAGGTGCATTAAATAAGAAACTAGTCGTTATACCAACCAAAAAATCGTGCCTGACATTTTTCTCTTTCATTGGTCACGGGCGTGAATATGCTTGTCACGGGGGTGACAGTTCTTCCCAAGCCGTGACTAAAGTGGTGACCTTGGTCGTGAAGCTCTCTGGAATGTTTTGACATATAGAGTCACGGGCGTGACATTAATTAGTCACGGGCGTGACACTCTTCCCAGCCGTGAGACAAGTGGTGACTCAGGTCGTGAAGCTCTCTGGATGAAATTGAATGAATCCTTCACGGGGGTGACACCTTCATTCACGGGGGTGACCATCTTCACAGCCGTGACCCAAGTGGTGACTCTGGTCGTGAAGCTCTCTGATTGAAATTACACAACTCTTCACGGGGGTGACACCTTTAGTCACGGGTGTGACTTAAATGCTTACTTCACGGTTTGGTTTTCCTTTATGGCCGTGAACTTCAAATATTGGTTTTGGTAACGGTTAGCTTTCTTCACGGGGGTGACTCCTAGAGTCACGACAGTGAACATGCTACTTCTTGTTTTTTTTGTTTCTCACGGATTATTCTTCCAATTCTCCATTCTTGCTATTTTAATTCATGTCCTGTATAATATACTTACAAAAACAAGTATGTTAAATAAAATATTGCTATATTATTTATTATCATCAAAATGACGGAAATACCCCTCAAGGTTAACAATCTCCCCCTTTTTGATGGTGACAAATAATCTAGCAATATGTGATTTTGAGAAGTCTCCCCCTCAAAATATACTTAGGATAAAAATTATAATGTGCAAGAATAGTAAATAAAGATGTAGCATTTAACTAGATTTTAAGTATATGCAAGTTATATGAGAAGTATATCCAATACATACCATAATTCCTTTTCAAGACATAAAGTGTATGTAAGGTGTATTTAAGATATATCATGACATGTTGTAACTTGCTTTTAAGGTGTATGCAAAGTATACTTAGGGTATATTTAAAGTATATAGAGGCTAGGTTTTTTAATTATCTACTTTGCATCAAGATTTTTAAATCAATTCAAAATCTGTTTACTTTTTGATTCACAATTCTTATATTGCTAGTTTGATACTACTTTCCCTTATCATATTATATTGCATATTGCTAGTTTTCTCCCCCTTTTGTCATCAATCAGAAAGAATATGTAGATTGAAGTAAACAAAAGCAAATATATACTATGAAGGAAAGGATACAAACTAAGAAAGGAAATTTAAGATTTCCTATGCAAACATAACAAACAACAAAGAAAAAATGATCAAACATAACAAATTTAGGCTACACTCTAGCCTATATCCTAGCCAGACATCCTATCACGAAGCCTAGCTACTTCAGCCTCAAGGCTGTCTATCCGAGACTCCATGAAGTCCTTGAGGTTTTCCAACCTCTCATCCATGGAAGTCTGCAGCTGCTCGAAACGTGGTGCCAAGAGGTCGACCACCTGCTGCGCTAAAGATGGTGTGGAGGCTGAGGACTGTCCAATGTCCTGCTCGATGGCTGGAGTTGCTTCCTCAATCCTAGCCCTCTTTTTCTGCTGGACTCCCTGGAGGCCTGCTTTAAAATCCTCCGTGTCATGATCTTCCCAGATAATCTCTCCAGCAGTATCAGTGAAGCGGTAGAAGATATCATTTTGAAAAACGATTCTGACAGCTGCTCCCATCTTGATGAAAGACTTTACATCCAGCCTATCTCATGGGTGTGCAGGAATGATGTTGAAGTGATGGTTATCCAGCTTCAAGTAATTGAGCTTTACAGCCATATGACTGACATAAGCCCCAATCAAGATATCTCCTGTGGGCTTGGTGACGATGGAGAGAAGATGGTTTGCAAACCATCTGGAAAGTGCCACTATGACTCCCCGTCGAGCCATCTCGAATAGGAAGAGTTCTGACTTCCTAATAGTTCCATTGCTTTCTCCCTGAGCAAAAATGCTAGTTAGAAACCTATGCAAATACCTGTGTACTGGGGTCCTGAGATGTGTGCTCTTAGTTTTCTTGACATCCCAGCTGCAATCTGTGCCAAAATGTGTCTATGCTGCAGGGGCAAAGAATTCTACCTCAGTCTCATTCAGAACACCATCAGATGGTAGGTTGAACAATTCTCTAAATGCGATGGCGCTGAGGGTGTTTGCATTGTTGCAGAGTTGGAATTTCACCACTCCAGTTGGTGAAACCTGCAAGGTGCTGAGAAATTCCAGCGTTGGCTCTCGTAGAGTTGGCATATGAATTTCAACAAATTCTTTTAGATGACAGGCTTGCAGTTGCGTTGTCATAGCCATCTCGAGCCCGAGATTACAGACTGTCTGCCATTCGAAGGACCTTGATGATGAAATAGGTCTCTTTTTCAAAGTTGCATACCGAGGATGGCAACTTTCTGGAATGATGTTCATGAGGTAATCTAAATACCTCTTTAGTGCATGGGACTTCTTTCTCTTTCCCTTTGATGAAGAAGACTCCATATTTGAAGATTTAGTTGTTGATGGAGTTTAAAGAAAAAAAATTTGAAGGAAAATGTGATGAAAAACCCTAGAAATGTATGATTTCTGCTGAAGATTTGAACTTTTGATGGTATTTATAGTGAAATTTCAAGTCTTTGGGGTCGGAATCTTCAATGTCTTAATGAATGAGAGTAAATGAGAGCGGTTTTGGGAGATGGAGAGTTGAAATGAAGGTTGTAACCGACTGTTTTCTTATATATTCGATACATTCACGGGCGTGACTTAATTGTTCACGGGCGTGAATAGTCGTGTTCACGATTTGCTGAAGCAATGTTCCACCTGTGAATGAATGCGTGAATAAGTTCACGAGCGTGATCGATGAACCTCACGGGTTTGAATGATCATATGTCACGGGGGTGAACGTATTGTCACGGGCGTGAACTGTTGAATTTCACTACTTATACCCATGAAGCAAGCCGTGACACAAGGCGTGAAAGCTTCTGTGAGTTTTTTTTTAGGCGTAATTGTTCACGGGAGTGAAAACGCGTCACGGGCGTGAATGTTCTTATCCACGGGCGTGACTCAAGCCGTGAAACAATGTTTCACTACTTGAATCCGTGAAACATGTCGTGAACCAAAGTCATGAACGACACTGCCTCTTTGGGCCACTTAGTTCACGGGCATGTCCCCTATAATTTTCATCATATTAAAATTAAGTTCTGCAACAAGACTAGATCATTTCAACAAAAATTTTACTTCATAAAGCATAAATTCTCATAAAAAAATTTTATCTTATAACTTGTGATATGTTTTAAGATCAATAATTAAAATTTCTTATTCTTGTAATCACAAGGTTAATCCATCAATCATACCTAGTTCTCTTCTAATGAAATTAAATCTTTCCTCATTTAGAGACTTAGTGAAAATATCTGCTAATTGCTTTTCTATGCATACAAATTCTAATTCAACATCTCCATATTGAACATGATCTCTAATAAAATGATGTCTAATGTCAATATGTTTACTTCTAGAGTGTTGAATAGGATTCTTTGAAAGATTTATAGCACTGGTGTTGTCACATTTTATAGGTATATGGTTCATCTCATGACCATAGTCCTTAAGTTGTTGTTTCATCCAAAGAATTTGTGTACAACAACATCCAACTGCTACATATTCAGCTTCAGCAGTTGAGAGAGCAACTGAAACTTGTTTCTTGCTAAACCAAGAAACCAAACATTCTCCAATGAAGTGACAAGTACCTGAAGTACTTTTTCTATCTAAAAGACTACCAGCATAGTCTGCATCTGAATATCCTATAATATAAAAAGATGAATTCCTAGGATACCATAAACCTAGATGCAATGTAACATGTAAATATCTTAAAATCCTTTTTACAACATTTAGATGAGATTCTTTAGGACATGATTGAAATCGTGCACATAAGCAAACACTATACATAATATCAGGTCTAGAAGCAGTGAGATATAAAAGTGATCCGATCATACCTCTATAATGCTTTTCATTAATGCTCTTAACCTTTTCATCTTTGTCCAATTTTGTTGATGTGCTTATAGGAGTCTTGGCATTTTTGCATCCTTCCATACCAAATTTTTTGATTAAGTCTTTGGCATATTTGGATTGGTTGATGAATATGCCCTCATTGCTTTGTTTGATTTGTAGACCAAGAAAATACTTAAGTTCTCCCATCATGCTCATTTCAAATTCCCTAGTCATGCACTTAGCAAATTCTTGACAAAGCAGCTCATTAGTAGAACCAAATATTATATCATCAACATAAATTTGAACAATTAGTGTCTCATGCTTATGCTTTTTGATGAACAGTGTAGTGTCAACATTTCCCTTTCTGAAACTATTTTCTAATAAAAAAGAATTTAGTCTCTCATACCAAGCTCTTGGAGCCTGTTTTAAACCGTACAAAGCTTTTGAAAGTTTAAAAACATGATTTGGAAAATCATAGCTTTCAAAACCTAGTGGTTGTTCTACATACACTTCTTCATCTATATAGCCATTTAGAAATGCACTTTTCACATCCATTTGAAAAAGTTTGAAATTCATGTGACATGCATATGCTAAAAGTATTCTTATAGCTTCTAATCTAGCTACAGGTGCATATGTTTCATCATAGTCTATACCTTCTTCCTGATTATATCCTTTTGCAACTAGTCTTGCTTTATTCCTGGTTATTAACCCTTGTTCATCTAACTTATTTCTAAATACCCATTTGCTGCCTATGATTGGATGATTCTTAGGTCTTGGTACTAGGTTCCATACCTTATTTATCTCAAATTGGTTGAGTTCCTCTTGCATGGCAATTACCCAACTTTCATCATTAAGAGCCTCATCAATGTTTTTAGGCTCAATTTGTGAAATAAAAGCTATGTCAGTGACTAAATGCTTGAAATGAGATCTAGTACTTACTCCCTTTGATAGATCACCAATTATTTGCTCTTTTGGATGATTTCTGTTCATTCTCCATTCTTTTGGAAGTTCTTGCTCCATTTGTTCTTGATTTTGAGGTAGTAGATTTTCTTGATCATTTTCTTCTTTTCCATTTTCAATGACAAGTTTTTCCATATTATCTACAACATCATCAAGAGCACTACCTTTCACAAGATCAAGTCTACTAGATTCATTAAAAACAACATGCATGGATTCTTCCACTATTAATGATCTTTTATTAAATATTCTATATGCTTTGCTGGTTGTAGAGTATCCTAAAAAGATACCTTCATCAGACTTAGAGGAAAATTTTCCAAGATTGTCCTTGGTATTCAATATAAAACACTTGCATCCAAATACTCTAAAGTATGATACCAAGGGCTTTCTTCCATTCCATAGCTCAAATGTGGTTTTGTTTAAAAGAGGTCTTTTGAAAACTCGATTTGAAATATAACATACAGTGTTTGTGGCTTCTGCCCAAAAATAAGTTGGTAATTCATATTCATTAAGCATTGTTCTTGCCATTTCAATTAACGTTCGATTTTTCCTTTCAACTACTTCATTTTGTTGAGGTGTTATAGGAGATGATAAATTATGTGAAATGCCATGTTCAAGACAAAAATTTTCAAAGTTTTCATTTTCAAATTCTTTCCCATGATCACTTCTTATCTTTGAAATGCAGTACCCTTTTTCATTTTGAACTCTTTTAGCAAAGTTTTTGAAATTTTCAAAAGCATCTCTCTTTTGAGCTAAGAAAATTACCCAAGTAAATCTAGAGTAATCATCTACGATGACAAATGCATAATATTTTCCTCCTAAGCTAGCAACCCTAATAGGTCCAAACAAGTCTAAATGTAGGAGTTGAAGAGGTTTTGAAGTACTTACTATGTTTTTGGCTTTGAAAGATGACTTGTGTTGCTTTCCTCTTTGACAAGGATCACATGTCTTGCCTTTTTCATATTTAACTCTTGGTAATCCTTTTACTAGCTCTCCTGTGCTTAGACTTTGTATTAAGTCCATGTTAGCATGACCAAGTCTTCTATGCCACAGCCAAGATTCATCACTAGTAATCACAAGACACTTAGAGGAATGGTTAGATAGTTCATGTAAGTTTATTATGTACGTATTGATATCTCTATTTCCTTTAAATATTTCTTGACCATCAATAGAGATCGCAAGACATTCATTTGAAGTGAACATTACTTTATTTCCTTTATCACATAATTGACTTACACTTAACAAGTTATGTTTCAAGCCATCAACAAGTAAAACATCCTTAATAAAAGTACTACTATTAACACCAATGGAACCAATGCCAATTACCTTACCCTTTGCATTGTTTCCAAAGGTAACTTTACCTCCATCAATACTTTTGATTTCATTGAAGAGTTCCTTGTCTCCTGTCATATGCCTTGAGCATCCACTGTCTACTAGTCATGCATTTTTGTTTATTGTGGACTTGAGGCATACCTACAGAGTTAGAAATCAAGTATGATATTTAGGTACCCAAATGAGTTTGGGTCCTTGGGGGTTAGCACATGAAGGTTCCCAATGAACCTTCCTTATCCAGCAATGTTTATTTATGTGACCCATTTTCATACAATAATTACATTGTTTAGGTCTAAACTTGCTTTTTGGTCTTATACTGTATTTAAATGCCATAATTTGATTAGACTGATTTTGAGAACAATGGCATGCACAATCAATTTGCATTTTTCTAGACACATTCTTCCTATATATAAAAGCATGATTCTTTTTCAGTAAAGAGGTTTTAGCAATCTTATTTCTTGGTGTAGTTCTAACAGGTGTGGAGATGTTATGTTCTTTAACAAATACTGTTTTGTTAGAAGATGATGATGTGTCCTTAAACTCTAGACCATATCTTACTAAAGGTGGTCTTTGAGACACAATAAGAGTATCTAAGCTCTCTTTACCCTTGTGAAATTTAGAAATGGAATTTTTAAGTTCTTCAACTTCATTTTTCAAAGTATTATTTTCTTTTAACAGTGAAGCTGTTGAGGGTCTTGATGAGTATTCATCTAATGACTTTTGAAGAGATTCATTAGATGATTTAAGCTTTATGTTCTCATTTTCTAAGCCATCTATCTTATTTTTCAAATTAGAGATATTATTTCTATAGATACTAAATTTAGTTCTATATTTCTCTAATTCTATATTTAATTCTTTTATTAGGCTTTGCTCATCATCATCATCATCACTATCACTATCATTATCACTACTATCATTATTGAAAGAGTATGAGTGTTGTGATCTTACTTTGTCGGAGACGTGATCCTCAATAGCCATGAAACATAGGTTGACCTCTTCACTTTCATGATCATCTTTTTCGCTTGAAGAGCTTTCGTCATCCCATGTGGCTTTGTGACCTTTCTCCCCATTGTCTCTTTGGAATTTGCTCTTATGCTTCTTGAGCCTTGGACATTCAGGTTTGATATGTCCTTTCTTTCCACATTCATAGCATTTTACCTCTTCCTTACTTCTTTGTGTATCATTTGAAGTTTGTTTGAGGTTTCTTTGCCTGAATTTTCTGGAATTGCTCATTTTCTTCTCAATGATTCTTTTTAATCTTCTTAAAAGCATAGCGATGTCCACATTTTCATCATCACTCATCTCTTCATCATCTTCACTTTCTTCTTGAGATTTTGAAGTAAAGGCTTTGAGTGCTAATGGTTTTCTTTTCTCTAGCTCTGCCTCAAGCTCTCTATCTCTCTTTACTGCCATCTCATGTGTGAGAAGCTTGCTAATCAGCACATCAGTGTTCATGATACTCATATCTTCATTTGCTTCTTCTATGCCAGCAACTCTTGAACCATAGTCTTTAAGAGGAAGACTTTTCAGGATTTTATTGTTTACATCTTCCAAGCTCAGATGCTTCCCAAGTTTCCTCATTCCATTTATAATGGATAGAAGACGGTTGGTCATGTCAGTGATTGACTCATTTCATTTCATCTTGAAGAGCTCATATTCTGAGGTTAGAAGTTGAATCTTCTTGTATTTGACTTGCTTAGTTCCCTCATGATAGTTCTCCAATGTCTTCCACATACTATATGCTGTTGAGCAGTGCTGTATTCTCCCACATTCTTCAATAGATAATGAGCTTGATAGAATTGTCATTGCCCTCTTGTTTTTGAAATTTGCTCTTCTTTGGGGCTCTGTCCAATCGTCTCTTGATATGATTTCCTCTTCACCATCAGCTCCTCTTCTGGTTGGTGGTGTCCATTCTTTTCGTACACTATCCCAGACTTTAATTCCTTCACTATCCAAGTATGTCTCCATCCTAAACTTCCAATGGGCATAATTTGCTCCATCAAAGTAAGGTTTGAGACTCTGGAATCCTTCACTGGCCATATCTTAATCTTTACTAGTGCTTTTTAGGCTTCGATGCTAGACAAGGCTCTGATACCAATTGTTGCCCAGATATTAGACCAATAAGGGGGGTTGAATTGGAGTTTCAAGAATTAAACTTTAAAGTCCGGAAATAAAATTGTTAATTTTAGAAGGGATAGAGAAAATCAGACACAAAGATTTATAGAGGTTCAGGTATTAACAAACCCTACTCCTCTCCCCAATCGCAATTGGGAGTTTCACTAACACACTAAGTGTTACAATGGAGTTTTACAAGCTCACTCCCAACTATGGTGTTTCTCATAATGGCTCACACCTAACCCAGAAATCCCTTGTGTTTTAATGGCTCACACAATAACCAATTCCTTTATGTTTTACAGGCTCACACAAACAACCTACACTTTGGGTTTTACAGGCTCACACAAACAACCTATACTTTGTGTTTTACAGGCTCACACAAATAACCTTTTAATTTGTATTTTAGAGGTTCACACAACTAACCCTTACAAGTGTTCTTCTCTTAACCCAGAACTACCCAATGCTCATTTGAGTAAAGATTACAGAGAGAACTACTTATAAATCTTTATTGCTTAAAAATGAGGAGCAAAAAGGATTTGTACAGAGAGTAGATTTGTTCTCAAAGTATAAAAGTACAAGATAGCTTGTGATTTGAAGTATATGCTAATCTTTTATTTTTCTTATCATTCACTTGTTTCTTAATGTATAAATGACTTCCATTTATACTGCCATGACTAAATATAGTCGTTGGGGTGCATTAAATAAGAAACTAGTCGTTATACCAACCAAAAAATCGCGCCTGACATTTTTCTCTTTCATTAGTCACGGGCGTGAATATGCTTGTCACGGGGGTGACAGTTCTTCCCAAGCCGTGACTGAAGTGGTGACCTTGGTCGTGAAGCTCTCTGGAATGTTTTGACATATAGAGTCACGGGCGTGACATTAATTAGTCACGGGCGTGATTCTCTTCCCAGCCGTGAGACAAGTGGTGACTCAGGTCGTGAAGCTCTCTGGATGAAATTGAATGAATCCTTCACGGGGGTGACACCTTCATTCATGGGGGTGACCATCTTCACAGCCGTGACCCAAGTGGTGACTCTGGTCGTGAAGCTCTCTGGTTGAAATTACAGAACTCTTCACGGGGGTGACACCTTTAGTCACGGGGGTGACTTAAATGCTTACTTCACGGTTTGGTTTTCCTTCATGGCCGTGAACTTCAAATATTGGTTTTGGTAACGGTTAGCTTTCTTCACGGGGGTGACTCCTAGAGTCACGACAGTGAACATGCTACTTCTTGTTTTTTTTGTTTCTCACGGATTATTCTTCCAATTCTCCATTCTTGCTATTTTAATTCATGTCCTATATAATATACTTACAAAAACAAGTATGTTAAATACAATATTGCTATATTATTTATTATCATCAAAATGACGAAAATACCCCTCAAGGTTAACACCATCAATCATACCAAGTTCTCTTATAATGAAATTAAATCTTTCCTCATTTAGAGACTTAGTGAAAATATCTGCTAATTGCTTTTCTGTGCTTATAAATTCTAATGCAACATCTCCATATTGAACATGATCTCTAATAAAGTGGTGTCTAATGTCAATATGCTTACTTCTTGAATGTTGAATAGGATTCTTTGAAAGATTTATAGTACTCGTATTGTCACATTTAATAGGTATATGGTTCATCTCATGACCATAGTCCTTTAGTTGTTGTTTCAACCAAAGAATTTGAGTACAATAACATCCAGCTGCTACATATTCTGCTTCAGCAGTTGAGAGAGCAACTGAAATTTGTTTCTTGCTAAACCAAGAAACTAAGCATTCTCCAATAAAGTGACAAGTACCTGAAGTACTTTTCCTATCTAAAAGACTACCAGCATAGTCTGCATCTGAGTATCCTATAATATAAAAGGATGAATTCCTAGGATACCATAAACCTAGATGCAAAGATCCATGTAAATATCTTCAAATTCTTTTTACTGTATTTAAATGAGATTCTTTAGGACATGATTGAAATCGTGCACACAAGCAAACACTATACATTATATCGGGTCTAGAAGCAGTGAGATATAAAAGTGATCCGATCATACCTCTATAAAACTTTTCATTAATGCTCTTACCATTTTCATCCTTGTCCAATTTTGTTGATGTGCTCATATGAGTCTTGGCATTCTTGCATCCTTCCATACCAAATTTCTTAATTAAATCTTTGGCATATTTGGATTGGTTGACAAATATTCCCTTATTGCTTTGCCTTATTTGTAGACCAAGGAAATACTTAAGCTCTCCCATCATGCTCATTTCAAATTCCCTAGTCATACACTTAGCAAATTCTTGACAAAGCAACTCATTAATGGAACCAAATATTATATCATCAACATAAATTTGAACAATTAGTATATCATGCTTATGCTTTTTGATGAATAATGCAGTGTCAACATTTCCCTTTGTAAAACTATTTTCTAATAGAAAATAACTTAGCCTTTCATACCAAGCTCTTGGGGCTTGTTTTAAACCATACAAAGCTTTTGAAAGTTTAAAAACATGATTTGGCAAATCATAGCTTTCAAAACCTGGTGGTTGTTCTACATACACTTCATCATCTATAAAACCATTTAGAAATGCACTTTTCACATCCATTTGGAAACGTTTGAAATTCATGTGACATGCATATGCTAAAAGTATTCTTATAGCTTCTAATCTAGCTATAGGTGCATATGTTTCATCATAATCTATACCTTTTTCCTGATTATATCCTTTTGCAACTAGTCTAGCCTTATTCTTGGTTATTAAACCTTGTTCATCTAATTTTTTTCTAAATACCCATTTACTACCTATGATTTGATGATCCTTGGGTTTAGGTACTAGGGTCCATACCTTACTTCTCTAAAATTGATTGAGTTCCTCTTGCACGGCAATTACCCAACTTTCATCATTAAGTGCCTCATCAATATTTTTAGGTTCAATTTGAGAAATAAAAGCAATGTCAGTGACTAACTATTTGAAATTAGATCTATTACTTACTCCCCTTGAGAGATCACCAATTATTTGCTCTTTTGGATGATCTTTCATCATTCTCCATTCTTTTGGAAGTTCTTGTTCATTTTCTTCTTGATTTTGAGATGGAGAATCATTTTGATGTATATCTTCTTGATCTTTTGTTCTTTCTTATTTCCAAGATCAAGTCTTTCCATATTACCTACAACATCATCAAGAACACTACCTTTCACAAGATCAAGTCTACTAGATTCATTAAAAACAACATGCATAGATTTTTCAACCGTTACTGATCTTTTATTAAATACTCTATATGCTTTGCTGGTTGTAGAGTATCCTAAAAAGATACCTTCATCGGATTTAGAGGAAAATTTTCCAAGATTGTCCTTGGTGTTCAATATAAAACACTTGCATCCAAATACTCTAAAGTATGATATCAAGGGTTTTCTTCCATTCCATAGCTCAAATGAGGTTTTGTTTAAAAGAGGTCTTTTGAAAACTCGATTCGAAATATAACAAGCAGTGTTTGTGGCTTCTGCCGAAAAATAAGTTGGTAATTCATATTCATTGAGCATTGTTCTAGCCATTTCAATTAAAGTTTGACTTTTCCTTTCAACTACCCCATTTTGTTGAAGTGTCCTAGGAGATGAAAAATTATGTGAAATGTCATGTTCAAGACAAAAGCTGTCAAAATTTTCATTTTCAAATTCTTTCTCATGATCACTTCTTATTTTTGAAATACAGTACCCCTTTTCATTTTGAACTCTTTTAGCAAAGTTTTTGAAATTTTCAAAAGCATCACTCTTTTGAGCTAAGAAAATTATCCAAGTAAATCTAGAGTAATCATCTACGATGACAAATGCATAATGTTTTCCTCCTAAGCTAGCAATTCTAATAGGTCCAAACAAGTCTAAATGTAGGAGTTGAAGAGGTTTTGAAGTACTTACTATGTTTTTGGCTTTGAAGGATGACTTGTGTTGCTTTCTTCTTTGGCAAGGATCACATGTCTTGCCTTTTTCATATTTAACCCTTGGCAATCCTTTTACTAGTTCTCCTGTGCTGAGACTTTGTATTAAGTCCATGTTAGCATGACCAAGTCTTCTATGCCACAGCCAAGATTCATCACTAGTAGTCACAAGACACTTAGAGGAATGGTTAGATAGTTCATGTAAGTTTATTATGTATGTATTGGTATCTCTATTACCTTTAAATATCTCTTGACCATCGATAGAGATCACAAGACATTCATTTGAAGTAAAGATTACTTTGTTTCCTTTATCACATAATTGACTTACTCTTAACAAGTTATGTTTCAATCCATCAACAAGTAAGACATCTTTAATAAAAGTAGTACCATTAACACCAATAGAACCAATGCCAATTACCTTCCCCTTTGCATTGTTTCCAAAGGTAACTTTACCTTCATCAATACTTTTGATTTCATTGAAATGTTCTTTGTCTCCTGTCATATGCCTTGAGCATCCACTGTCTACTAGCCATGCATTTTTGTTTATTGTGGACTTGAGGCATACCTACAGAGTTAGAAATCAAGTATGATATTTAGGTACCCAAATGAGTTTGGGTCCTTGGGGGTTAGCACATGAAGGTTCCCAATGAGCCTTCCTTATCCAGCAATGTTTTTTTATGTGACCCATTTTCATACAATAATTACATTGTTTAGGTCTAAACTTGCTTTTTGGTCCTACACTATCTTTGAATGTCATAATTCTCTTAGACTGATTTTGAGAACAATGGCATGCACAATCATGATTAATTTGCATTTTTCTAGATGCATACTTCTTAAACATAAAGGCATGATTATTCTTTTTATGTATAGAAGGTTTAACATGCTTATTTCTTGGTGTTGTTCTAACAAGTGTGGAGAAGTGAGGTTCTTTAGGCTGAACAAATATGGTTTTGTGAGAAGATGATGCAGTGTCCTTAAATCCTAGACCATGTCTAATTAAGGGTGATCTTTGAGACACAATGAGAGTGTCTAAGCTCTCTTTACCTTTGTGAAATTTAGAAATAGAATTTCTAAGTTCCACAACTTCATTTTTCAAAGTATTATTTTCTTTTAGCAAGGAAGCTGTTAAGGGTCTTGATGAGTATTCATCTAATGACTATTGGAGAGATTCATTAGATGATTTAAGCTTTATGTTTTCCTTTTCTAAACCATCTATCTTATTTTTTAAATTAGAGATGTTATTTCTATAGGTATTAAATTTACTTCTATATTTCTCTAATTCTATATTTAATTCTTCTATTAGGCTTTGCTCATCATCATCATCATCACTATCATTATTACTATCATTATCACTATTATCGTTGTTGAAAGAGTATGAGTGTAGTGATCTTACCTTATCTGAGACGTGATCCTCAATAGCCATGAAACATAGGTTGACCTCTTCGCTTTCATTATCATCTCTTTCACTTGATGAGCTTTCGTCATCCCATGTGGCTTTGTGACCTTTCTCCCCATTGTCTCTTTGGTATTTGCTTTTATGTTTCTTGAGCCTTGGACATTCTGGTTTGATATGTCCTTTCTTTCCACACTCATAGCACTTTACCTCTTCCTTACTTCTATGTGTGTCATTAGAAGTTTGTTTGAGGTTTCTTTGCCTGAATTTTCTGGAGTTGCTCATTTTCTTCTCAATGATTCTTTTTAATCTCCTTGAAAGCATAACAATGTCTTCATTTTCATCATCACTCATTTCTCCATCATCTTCACTTTCTTCTTGAGATTTTGAAGTAGAGGCTTTTAGTGCTAAGGGTTTTCTCTTCTCTAGCTCTGCTTAAAGCTCTCTATATCTTTTCACTGTCATCTCATGTGTGAGAAGTTTTCCAATCAGCACATCAGTATTCATGATGCTCATATCTTCATTTGCTTCTTCTATGCCTGCAACTCTTAAGCCATAGTCTTTAAGAGGAAGACTTCTCAGGATTTTGTTGTTTACATCCTCCAAACTCAGATGTTTCCTAAGTTTCCTCATTCCATTTATAATGGATAGAACTCAGTTGGTCATGTCAATGATTGACTCATTGGATTTCATCTTGAAGAGCTCATATTCTGAGGTCAGAACTTGAATCTTATTGGATTTGACTTGCTTAGTTCCTTCATGATAATTCTCCAATGTCTTCCAAATGCTGTATGCTGTTGGGCAGTGTTGTATTCTCCCACATTCTTCAATAGATAATGAGCTTGATAGGATTGTCATTGCCTTCTTGTTTTTGAAATTTGCTCTTCTTTGAGGCTCTGTCCAATCATCTCTTAATAGAATTTCTTCTTCACCATCAACTCCTCTTCTGGTTGGTGGTCTCCATTCTTTTCGTACACTATCCCAGACTTCAATTCCTTCACTATCAAAGTATGTCTCCATCCGAACCTTCCAATGGGCATAATTTGCTCCATCAAAGTAAGGTTTGAGACTTTGGAATCCTTCACTTGCCATATCTTAATCTTTACTAGCGCTTTTTAGGCTTCGATACTAGACAAAGCTCTGATACCAATTGTTGCCCAGATATTAAGCCAAGAAGGGGGTTGAATTGGAGTTTCAAAAATTAAACTTTAAGGTATGGAAATAGATAATTAACTTTAGGAGGGATAGAGAAAATTTGACACAAAGATTTATAGAGGTTCAGGTGTTAACAAACCCTAGTCCTCTCCCCAATCGTAATAGGGAGTTTCACTAACACACTAAGTGTTACAATGGAGTTTCACAAGCTCACTCCCAACTATGGTTTTTCTCATAATGGCTCACACCTAACCCAGAAATCTCTTGTGTTTTAATGGCTCATATAATAACCAATTCCTTGTGTT
Organism: Triadica sebifera; assembly: GCA_023653625.1. Lineage (NCBI taxonomy): Eukaryota > Viridiplantae > Streptophyta > Magnoliopsida > Malpighiales > Euphorbiaceae > Triadica > Triadica sebifera. Next base: position 30,228,223 of record CM042892.1, on the reverse strand, counting down.
TTACAGGCTCACACAAACAACCTTCACTTTATATTTTTACAGGCTCACACAAACAACCTTTTAATTGGTGTGTTTACAGGCTCACACAAACAACCTTTTAATTTGTGTTTTTAAAGGGTCACACACTAACCCTTACAAGTGTTCTACTCTTAATCCAGAAATACCCAAAGCTCACTTGAGTAAAGATTACAGAGAAAACCACTTACAAATCTTAATTGCTCAATAAATGAAGAGCAAAAATATTTTTACAGAGAATAGATTTTGTTCTCAAAGTATGAATGTACAAATAGCTTGTAATAAGATTTTGATTCAAAGTAATTGCTATTCTATTGTTATTCTCTTGTTCTGATTGTATAAATGACTTCCATTTATACTCTCATGGTTGAATATAGTCGTTAGGGTGCATTAAATAAGAAACTAGCCGTTATACCAACTAAATAATCGCGTCTGACATTTTTCTCTTTCATCATTCACGGGCGTGACAATTCTTCCCAAGCCATGACTGAAGTGGTGACCTTGGCCGTGAAGCTCTTTGGAATGTTTGGCCACATTGAGTCACAGGCATGACATACATATTCAAGGGCATGACAATATTCCCAGCCGTGATTCAATTGGTGACTTTGGTCGTGAAGCTCTCTGGATGAAAATGCATGAACATTCACGGGGGTGACATTTTTATTCACGGGGGTGACTGAAATATCCACTTCACGGTTTGTTCTTCCTTCATGGCCGTGAACTTCAAATGTTGGTTTTGGTAACGGTTAGTTCTTTCACGGGCGTGACACATAGAGTCATGGCACTGAACATGCTACTTCTTGAATTTTTTCTTTCAAGGATTATTCTTCCAATCTCCATTCTTACTATTTTAATCCATGTCCTATATAATAGGCTTAGAAAACAAATATGTTAAATACAATATTGCTATTTTATTTGTTATCATCGAAATGATGGAAATACCCCTCAAGGTTTAACAAGCACCTTAAGGATTTTATGGAGTCTCGCATGGAGAGCCTCGAGGCGGAAGTAGCTCACCTTAGAGATAGGATGTCTTGCTAGCCTTTATGTTAGCCTTGTTATTGTTTGTTTTTAGCTTGTTTGTTTTTTCAGAATTTTTAATTACTTTTGTATTTGGTTTTCTTAAATCAATATATTTGCTTTTGTTTTCCATTATATTTTATCTTTTTGATATTCTTTTTGTTAATGGAAAAAGGGGAGAACCTAGCAATATATTTGTTTAAAGAAGAGTTATGCAAATGAGCTTTATACACCTTAAATATATCTTAAGCATACTTTGCATGTACCTTGATGCAAGTTACATAAATGAATATGCACTTGATATACTCTGAATATACCTTAAATAAACTTAACTTGCTTTAAAGAAAACTTTGGTATACATTGGATATACTTTGCATATAACTTGCATATACTTCAAACTAGATAGTATATTTTGATGCTACACTTCATCATTCTTTACAATTCTTACACTTTAGCATTCTTTATCCTAAGCATCTTTTAAGGGGGAGACTTCTCAAAAGCACATATTGCTAGATTATCTGTCACCATCAAAAAGGGGGAGATTGTTGAACCTTGAGGGGTATTTCTGTCATTTTGAAGCTAACAAATAAAATAGCAATAATGTATTTAACATACTTGTTTTCTAAGTTTATTGAACAAGGTATGGAATATGATAGTAAGAATGGAGAATGGAAGATTAATCCTAGAAAGATAAAATTGAAGATATAACATGTTCACGCCTGTGACCTTATGTGTCACACCCGTGATGAAGCTTAGCGCCAACAATCCAATATTTAAAGTTCACAGCCATGAAGAATGATAGCAACCGTGAATGAACATTTCAGTCATGCTCGTGAATAAATGTCATGCCTATGAGAAGACATGACAAATTCTTCCAGAGAACTTCACGATCAAAGTCACCATTTGGACCACGACTTAGAAGGATGTCACGCCCGTGAAGATAAAATGTCACGCCTGTGAACAAACACCTCAAAACCTTTCAGAATGTTTCACGACCAAGGTCACCACTCAAGTCACGGCTTAGAAGAACAGTCACGACCGTGACATACATAGTCACGACTGTGAAAGATGAAAGAGAAACATGTCAGACGCGATTATAAGGGTTGGTGCAACAGCTAGTTTCATATTAAATGCATTCTAATGGCTATAATTTACTATGGAAGTATAAATGCAAGTCATTTATGCATCCAAAACAAGAAGAGAATAAGAGAGAACAAGAGAATATCTAATATTTTGAATCAAAATCTTGTTGTAAGTCATTTTGTACATTTGATATTTTCAAAACAAACATTTATTCTCTGTGAAAATCTTTTTGCTCATCATTTATTGAGCAATATAGATTTGTAAGTGTTTCTCTTTGTAATCATCTACTCAAGTGAGTTTTTGGGTATTTTGGAATTAAGAGTAGAACACTTGTAAGGGTTAGTTGTGTGAGCCTCTAAAACACAAAGAAAGGTTATTTGTGTGAGCCTTTAAAACACAAGGTAAAGGTTATTTGTGTGAGCCTTTAAAACACAAGGAATTGATTTTGTGTGAGCCATCAAAACACAAGAGATTTTTGGGTTAGGTGTGATCCATTGTTAGAAACACCATAGTTGGGAGTGAGCTTGTAAAACTCCATTATAACATTTAGTGTGTTAGTGAAACTCCCAATTGGGATTGGGGAGAGGAGTAGGGTTTGTTAACTCCCAAATCTCTATAAAAATCCTTGTGTCATATTTTTCTATCCCTACTAAACTTAACTTTTCTTTCCGCACTTAAAGTTAAATTTTTAATATCCAATTCAACCCCCCCTTCTTGGTTCAATATCTGGGCAACATATTATAAGATTGATTTAAAAAATACAAAAATAATACTTATGTATGTATTGTGATTCATGCATGCAGGTACCTTCATAACTTGTGCGATACATTCTTTATGTCGTCAATCGGATTTCTTTGTCCAACAATGCTCAGTTTGATATTCACAGAGACTAACTCAGCAGAAAGATATATTATAGAAGTTTTGAAGGAACAAAGAGATAAACATTTCATTCTACTACCATACTTCCAGAAGTAAGAAATATTTACATTCATATTTGCATAATTTTTATTCTCAACATTTTTACTAACTTCAACATATTTGTATATCTCTAGTAACCATTGGATGTTGATTGTATTTTTCTGTGAACGGAGTGGGACATTTTTCATGGATCCTCTAGCTCGTGGCAGTCGTGATATAAGTCTGAAACCTCATATTAGCCTGTAAGTTATAATACTACTAGCTAATAGTTTCTACAATGTTTGTAGCATTTTCAATATTAATGCCAATTTTGATATACACTTATTTTTCAGAGCCTATAGAACTTATGCTATAGAAGGTGGAAAAAATAAAGGTGCCAGGTTAAAATGGAATGACATTTCGGTGAGAATTTTATATTCTGAATTACTAGTTAGATTAAAATTTTTATGATTTTATAATCCTTTTATTTAGCATGGGCCTTTGTTGTTTTTTCTATTTTAAGTTCCCTCAACAACAAGGAGGTGTTGAATGCGGATATTACATCATGAGGTATATGTACAAAATTGTCGTATATCATAACAGTGATACAACATTGCTTAAGGTATGTTCTTTCAAATACTAGTCAGTTTATATTACAAGTATGATACATAACTAGCTATTAATTTATTCATTTCTAACATATTTTCTATTCTTTGTTTGATTTGTCTTGTAGGCTTTTGAAAATGGATCATATAGTCAAGATCAAATATATAAAATTCGACATATGTGGTCAAATTACTTTATGAGAGAGTGTATGTAATCTTTTTATTTACTATTGTAAAATATTTCATATTAATGAGAAATACAATTTTAAATTAAAGAATTTTGAAGAACTTGTGGATTAATTATTTTCATGTGAATTGTTTTAGGCATGATGTTGTATTGCTTTGATTTATTTAATTTATTTAGTTTGTGTTGTCCTGTAAATTTTTGATTATTGAGTATTTGTGACTTGAATGTTGGATGCCTATGGTGGCTTATTGAAGCATAATTATTATGAATTTTGAAGCAGGTTATATATGAATGGTAGCAATATAATATGAGCTTTAATTTTTTTTAAAAAAAGACAATAGGCGTCTGTCGTTTAGTAATAGCAAACACATATAATCAGTTATACGTGTCTGTCGTTAAAAATAGCAGACGCATATAACCTGATTAAATGTGTATGCTATTATTAAACGACAGATACGTATAATCAAGTTATATGTATCTGCTATTATTAAACGACAGATGCGTATAACTGATTATATGCGTCTGCTATTACTAAACGACAGACGCCTATAACTTGATTTTATGCGTCTGTCACAACGACACACATATAAAATTTATATCATATGTGTCTCCTATGTATGTGTCTACTATTTGACAGACGCATAAAATACAAAATAACAGACACATATAACTCTATTCTGTACTAGTGTTCACTGACTGATCTTCCAAGAGCCTTGAGAGAGTTATTGATATTGATGAATTTGGCACTAGTTTCTGATATACTCTCATCTTGTTTCAAAAGCTTCATATTCATTCATAACAATAAATAGTTGTGAATCCTTGAATTGTTTAATCCTTTGTAGTTTCTTTCAAGCTTGTCCCAAAATTTTGAAGTTATTTCACAAGCAGAAACATGATTAAATTCACTTACATTAAGAGCACAAAAAAAAAACTCATTGCTTAATCATTAGCCTTGGATATCTCATTTTCTTCATAATTCATTCCTTTGATTGCTTTTCTTAACATTACTCATTCTATTGTTTTTGTTGAAGAAGCATATCCATCAAGAATGACTTCCTAGCACTACAAGTCCATTGTTTGAACAAAGATGTTCATCCTGACTTTCCTATAGGAATAATTTTCTCCATTGAAAAGTGGTAGTGACTAAATGTCTTTCTTTGAATGATGTAGCAACAATCGATGTGGAACTGATGATGAAGCCATCATTGGATCTCTCCAAAGAATGTTAATCCTTATGCATAGGAGCTAGGCTCTAATACCAATTATAGGTCCCAAATATGCTTAAGAAGGGAGTGAATTGAACTTTAAAATTTTCTCTTCATTAGAGAAAATTTTACAGTTTTCTACCACATGTTTCTACTAAGTAGAATACATATTTCTACTCAATAGCATTTGACAGTTTTCTACCATATGTTTCTACTCAATAGCATTTGACAATTTTCTACCACATGTTTCTATTAAAATTTTGTATAATAAAAATGAAACTATTATGACAAATTCTTATAAACAATCAGAAAATATATTGTCACACTATAGTTGATTAAAAAAATAACTTTATATATGAAACCTTTGCTTAACTTTTTGACTTTTCAAAATCAAGAGTTTAGCTTATACAGCTTGAGAATCTTCAAACTCTAATTTTATTGTAAACCCTAAACCAGAATTAAAAACTTAATGTAATAATAAAAATATGATAGAAACTAGTAAAAGAAGATTCACACAAAGATTTATAGTAGTTGAGCCTCTGTTTATCTATTTCACTCCTCAAAAAATCTTTCTTCAGAGTTTCTTTCACTAATGGCTATTTTAATAGGCAAAAGATCAAGCCAAATTACAGTAATAGCAATCTATATACCCTATACTCACCCTCACTCTAATCTCTAAGGTTTTATATAAGGCTAACCTTAAAATCTACTTCTTTTAGGGTAAAGGAGAATCTTTCAAGCTTCATACTTGAAACTTACCCAAATAAATACAATAAAATCACAAAATTTTTATTTCTCACTTTTAGCAAAATGTACAATCAATCTATAACTGAAATGAGGAGGATATCTAAGGTATTAAGCTCACACAATGAAAGTAGATGAAAAAATCATTTAGAGCACTTTTGAAAATTAACAATCCACTTTCTCTCTTTTTCCTTAATTTTTAATTTAATATTTTTTTAGGTTATATTTATAGTTAAAATTCAAAAACATAGTAAGTTAGACCATTTGAATACAGTTGTCGGAAGGCATTAAATGCCTACTCTGTACAACTTTCCACAAAGTTGTTTGTGAGGTATTCTACTAGTAGAAAAATGTTTTCACTTCTGCTTAGTAGAATTCATCTTTTCTCCATATAAACCTTTTCTCTTGAAAACTTTTAGTTTAAAAAGCTTTATTAATCAAGACATTTTAATGCAATTTCTTACAAGTAAAACGTTTAAATTTTCTTTGAGAAACATTATGCAATGCAACTCTAACTACTCATTTGGTTTTTCAATAATTCCTAAAGGTGAATATATTTTTCTTAATTTTCTTCTCTATAATATTTTCATCTTCATTGTAGATTTTTATAAAACATAATTCATAATAGAGATATGTTTTACATTAGTTTATTATTATCAAAACCAAATCTCAATAAGTTTATATTTTATGGATATTAGATACTGCAAATCTTCAGTGTCATGTCATGCAAGTATATATCAGTAAGAATAACTAAACAAAATTAATATGTATTAATTCATCTTTTTGTGTAAACAATATTTGCTAATTTGTTTTTTCAATGGTGGGCGGGTTTTATCGATATGATGTGAAAATGTAATATAAGTGACGCAAAGGTTCAATTTCAACAAGGCTTAGCGATTATTCTCATTCATTTTGGACCCATTTGTTATTATATAACCAAAAACGAATAACAGAATTTAAAAACATAGTATGAAGGTTTAGAATCATGAATGCATGATTTAAACCTTAAATAGATTGATTAATTAGAAACTTAGTCAATATTTTTATTTTCAGGAAAATTATATGTTGAGAAAAGAGAACCATCAAATAGAACAATAAGAAAATTAATATATATATATATATATATATATATATATATAATATGTGTGAAGTATTTTGAGAATATCATTTCAAAAAAATCATAAAAGAAGATTTTTATAGCAAAAATATATGTAAATAACCCATCTAGTCACTCCAAAAAGTTGACTATGCTAAATTTTATTCTTTTAGAAATGTATATGTTATCTTCAAAAAAGGAAAAAAAAAAGAAGAAGAAGAAATGCATATGTACTTTATGCAATGCAAATTAATAAAAAATGATTTTTTTAAAAAACAATTAGTCATTAATAACAGAGATCAACAAATGTTTGAAAATGTTTAAACATGTCGGCTCCTTGGAAAATAAATAGCAATTTAAAATTACCACTGCAACCAAAAATTAAAGGAAAGAAAAGAAAGAAATGGGTTATTAATTTTTATTGCTGTGGATTGGGCCAAGTGTTGCTATAGATTGGACGTTAAGGATTTCAACCACTACCACTCGAAAGCAATTTAACTTTTTTTGAAACAAAAAAAAAAAGCAATTTAATTTGCTCCTATTAGAATTTTTTTTTTTCATATATATATATATAACAGAATTTTATTTGGATCACACATACAAATTATGATTTAATTTGATTAAATTATAATTTATTTATTATTTGGACAATTGTGAGAAATATAAATTTGCTATATGGTAATTTTCCCACTTGTTATTTGATCATAACCAAGTAAAATATGGGTGGTTATGCATACCTTGTTTCTTCATGGCCTCGTCAAAATCAAGAAAAGGACAAGGGCTTATTTGCAAGAGATTGGGGTTTTAATCCTAACACGAAATTCAAATAAATGACTTGAAGTTATTTTACTTTGGGTCTTTTATCAACTTATATGCCCACTATATAACAAAAGCATTTTAATATATAGGTCTAATTCCTTCACAAGCACATAAATGTGCTCATAATCACATGCATTCATTAGGGCTTGATGTCCCAATCCCCTTCCCATATTGATTCCATATTGTCATGGGCTCCAAATGCATCACAGATTCTTCGATAGGCAATGGACTTGTGGGACTATAACTCCATCAATGACCTAACTCTTTTTAGTTTGGTATTTTATTAACATTTTTATCTCTTTGCTATGATCTCCAACAAGGCTGTCAGCATGGGCCTAGAGAAACTCATCCCGCGTTTAAACATAAAACTCAAAGATAAGCCGAATACATTATATCGATGATATTATAATCCTTACATAAACCTCCTCTTGCCAATTCTCACAAGTTTTCTTCTTTAGGATGCTAGACAACCTTACAAGCAAGTTTTTCACCGGCCATTTGCAAACCTTTGTGAAGAATTTTAGATTGAACAATTCTCCTCGCATATGAGATTGCAAATTAAACTACAATCATTTGGACATTTAGCTATATTTGGGAGAAAAAAATATGGAGGAAAGAAAAATAAAGAAGTATTTTCACTTTACATTTTTTGAAAAGAAAAGAAAAATAAATTTTATTATTTACCTTTAAGTACTTGATAGAAGGAAAATATGGGAAAAAGAAAAATAATGAGGTATTTTCACTTTACTTTATTTAGAAAGGAAAAGAACAAAAAGAGATGAGTGAAAATAACTTTTATTTTCTACTCCTCATTTTTTTCTCCAAAATAGATAGAAAATATGGGTAACTGAATAAAAAATATCATTATTACTAATAATTTTTTTTATCCTTGATTATTATAGTATATTATTTTATAAAATAATATACAAAATAATAAATATGTAATATTATAACTTTTTTCCTTTCACAATAAATTATTCAAACAAATATTTTCTTTTATCAAGGAAAAATAGTCAAACACAATAAATATGAAAAAAAATAAAGAAAAAAATAAATTTATTTTCCTTCCTTATTTTTTTTCCACCCATAAAAGTTCTCAAATATGGTGTTTATGAATGGAGCACGATGACATGCAAATCTTTAGGAACACTTGAAAGCTTTTTATTTCATGAGAATTAAGGTTTTTCCAAGGATTTTGAAGTATATGAAATCCATATTTATAGGCAACAATTTGAAAAAAAAAAAAAAAGAAAGAAGATAATTGTTAGATAGATATATACTTTTCTTGGAATTCTAAATTTTTGCACATTATTTTATCATTTTATGAAACAGACAAGCTTAGCACATAACAGTAAAAATTAGTGACTCAATAAATATGGGTCTATTCACATTGTTTTTCATTTCATGATTTCCGATCTCTTCTCCGAAGAAAAATAGAAACATGTTTGGCAAAAATTCTTGGTTTCTACTTTTAACAGAAAAGAAGGAAATATTTTCGAATTAAAAACCACAAAAAGATAACAGAAGAAAATAGAAAAATAAAGAAGTAAATAAGAACTAATAAGTTTTTGCTTAATAGTACTAGTTTAGTGACCAAAACTGATAATTTGGAATTCAAATTTTTATTCAGACTAATTGTAACAAACAAAAAAAAATTAAGTAGATAAAAAATGGTTTACGATAAGTCTTTTCTTTCTATCTTAGCAGTTTATCTAAAGAAAAACTAAGAGATACTTTTGATATTCTTGAAAACTGTGATTTATACTCATTTTGAAAACTTAATTTATACTTCAAAAAAAAAAAATGGCATGCATGTTCATATCTTTCCTCTAAGGATTTACATTAAATCCTAAGCATTAATTCATATCTTCAAATGGGTTTTCTATATATATATAGAAGGCTTCTTCAAGCAGCTTGTACGTTTTAACAATCTTCTATAACAAGGGCTAATTGGAAAATATAATGGGTAATCTATTTACTTGAGTTAGATCAAGTTCAATTCTTCTTTCCCGCACATGTAAACAAAAAAAAATATAAATGAATATTTTATTTTTTGCCTAAACTCATAAGGGGCTTAGGCCACATTGGACATTCTAAAAATCTTGGAAAGTCCATCAAGTTAGACTTTGAACATGTCTAAGCCCATCTAAACTAAGAGTATAAAGAAATTTTTGTAATTGATGCTAATAATATTGTTTCACTCAAATTTTTATATAAATTCGTAAAAAATATAAAATTTTAAAATAAAATATGAAATCATTTAACTTTTACATGTGATTTGGTTATTATATTATGAGTTAAATATGAATACAGTAATTAACAAACATTAAATAATCATACAAAATAAAATAGGGTATTGAAAATAAAAATTGAATTCGCATATTTAATTCAAAGTTCAAAGTTAAGCCATGAAATAAATTGATTCCCTGATAAAAAAAAAAAAAAGGGAATTGTTAAGTTTATCCAACCAAAAAAAAATATTTCCAATTGATGTAAAGTGACTAAGTGAGTTTGCTAAAATATTATTTTAATTATTCAGATCCAAACAAAATGATAAAAGTAAAAAAAAAAAAAAAAAGTACTGGAATTTAAGTTCAGTTTAAAAAGAAAAATAAAAATTGAGTAGCATGTGTTCATCAATGGTTAAAATTAGTCATGTACCGAAAATCTTAAATTAAAAAAAAAATAAAGGTAAAACATTCATGTCAATTCAAAAAATATAAACACTAAAAAAATAAATCCAAGAGTCCAAGTATAAATATTGAAAATGAAATATTCTCTCCATTTCATTTTCATGGGCTTACTGTTCATTTTCATTTGTCTCAAGTCTATTTTCTTTTTTAAAAATATAATTAATTGCATGTTAATTCACTATTATATTAGATAAAAATACATATTTATAACTATATTAACTACATTTCTTAATTTGTGTAAAAATACAAATAAGTCTATCCAAATGGAATGAAGTATAAAATATACCTCAACAACATGATTATTAAGAATGACAAGAGTTTAGATATGCATACCATAAACTAATACATAAAATAAAAATAAATCACACATTTATAAAATACAATATATATTTTAGAGAAACAACCAAAATAATCAATATGCAAAAAAAAAAAGTAGAAATCATAACAATCTAATCTCAAATCCACAAATTCTAACCCATACTTTAACAATACTCAAACTAAAAAGGAAAAAAAAAATTATAAAAAATCTTGCAATTTGTACATAATTAGTCAAGAGAAAAAAGTATAAAAGAAGAAATAAACTATATATATAAAAAAAAAAAAAATCTTCCTAATACTCAATCATCACCATATCAACCATGAACTCCAATTTGTTGAATCTAAGAGAAAAGAAAAAAAAAAGGAGAGGAAGAAAAATTAAAGATTGTGGTTATCATTGAATTTTGAGAAAACCTATTTATAATGTTTTGAGGCTTATTATTAATTTAAAAGTTTGATTTATTTTTCTCTTTAGGACTATTTTTATTTTTATTATATTTTTTGTTGCTCGGACACTAAGATCGATTATTCTTCTTGTTTTATTTTATACATTTCTTTTATTTTCTTATTTTAATTTTTCATTGATTCTTTCTTTATTTGGCTAGAATGGTCAATTTACCAATTTGGTATCTATATGCCAATTTGGTGTGAAAATCAACCATGAATATTAATTTCTAGTTTACTTCCTTAAAAAACAAATCTCAATATTGCGAGGAATATATTGTTATTAAGAATAAAGATTTAAGGATGTTATGGATTGCTTAAATCTACATAGAATAATTTTAATAAATCAAGAATATTTAGACATTTCAAATAGACTTGACAATAAGATCATATTGAATATGCAAACATGATAGATAAAGTCGGTTTTGTGTTTTGATTCTGATTAATCAGATAAATCATCATATCATTTCATTTTTAAAAACTAAATTCATATAAATTTTAAATGTGAATTTCATCATATTTTAAATTGAATTTTTGTATCCATCAAATTGCTAGATATTATTTCAAACAAAAAATTAAAATATGAAATTGTTGTAGGTGAAAAGGCAAGAAGAGCATATCCATACAAGACGATGAGGAAAGTGAGGAAAGTGCCGAAAGAAAGTAATGGATAAAAGATCGGTTGATGAGAAAGAACAGTAGGAGTAAAAATAAGAAAAATGCAGCACGCTTAGGCGCAGTGAAAAAAAAAAAAATAAGCTTCACCTTTGGAAAGAAAAACAGCACGTATTTCCGACAATCCCCACTTTCTTTGTCTCCTTGAAAAATGTGCTGTTTTAAAATTAATACATAAAATTCAAAAACATAATCTCCCTTCTTTTTCTTTTCTGTTTTCTGTTTTTTTTTTTTCTTTTTCAATTTCTCCAGTTCTTTCTTTGATAACCTTTCTTCTCTTTTTGTCAGTCTACTATTGCACGCTATAGGCTGTGATGCCATTGCCACACCATCGACTTGTACTTATGAGACATTTGGTCAAATTAGTTATTCTTTATAATTATTTGGGATGATTGCCACTTTGTTACTTTCTTTCATCTAATTTTAGTTAAATTTTACTGAATTTCATATCTTGCATCTTCCTTTTACTTTGCCTTTGATGTTAAAATGGAAGTTAATGAGTTCAATAAGCACATGTTGCTGACCAACAATTAGTATTAAGATATTTCAAATCCAACTGTAGATAAGATATAATTGTTTTTCTTATTCTATTTCCTTCAAATTAGTTTTTAAAATGAATTAGATTCAAAATTTATTTTTAGTGTGATATCAAAAATATTAATATTATAATATTTAGTCTTATAGATTTTTAAAATATTGATATTTTTATTTGTATTCAGATTTTATTGTGAGAATAGTGTGTTAAAAATATATCATATAGACTATTTTATAATATAAGTGATGTTTTATAATTATATGAATATATTTCCTCCCTTAAATTAACAAGTTTTGAATAAGTTAACTTTAAATTAATTTTCAATTATTGTTAAATAATTATTGAAGATTTAAATATCAACAACACTTTGAAATATAATTAGGATTTTAATTGATTAATTAATTATAATTTTGAATTTCTAATACACGATTGTTCAGATATCTCCTATACAATCATTTGCTTAATATATTTAAAACGTCAAACCTAACTTCTCAGCTATGAGGTTTCATATCTATTATAAACTTCATTTTTTAATTTTTGTAAGTTTTCTGATAAAGTTTTTTTTTTTCCTTTTTTAGCACTTATGATTGGGTATGATAAAACCTTTCTTTCTATCCATTTGATTTAGTGTTTCATAAAACATTCTTATTTTAAATAGTTATCTCCTATGTCCACATTTACTTATCAATAATTAAGAATGCAATGATTATGCAATATAGAATGAGCCAATATTATATTTTCAACTGATATTTTCATTATTAATGGTGGTACTTGTCATACTTTTTATGTCACCTTTCTATTCTTTCTTTTTATGTCACCTTTCTATTCTTTGCTTCTGACAAGTTATACATCACTTAGTCCAAACCCATGCAAAAGGATTAAGATGATTCCTTGGTCTCTTTTACTCAAAACTAAGCTCAGAACTGAGTATGAGACTCCAACAATAGTTTCATAGGATTTGCAAGAAGAAGATCTCAGGCCCAACCTCAGCCCAAGATTCAGAACCAAATTTGACTTTGAAGATCCATTACCAGAAAGTATTGAAGAAACCAAAGACATTGATGATTGGCCTAGAAGAGACGAGCCCACTCTTGAAGACTTTAATTTGTCACCATCGCATAAGTCAATTCGTAAATAGTGTAGATGTTTGCCACTATATTATGCTTTTGTAAAAATTGTAAAAATTCAGTTAATATGATAACAGATGACCCTACCTGTCGAAAATGAGTGGATTTTCTTTTATGATGTTTCATTCATAGTGATTATCACTATTAAGGAATCTTATCTTTAGTGTATAATGATGTAAGTAGTGACGCATGTGTCAATTGCCTTTAGCCTATATAAGTAATTTTGTATTATGTAGCAAGCATCAAATGTTTAGCTTTTTGTAATTTTCCTGTTTGAAATACAATTATTTTTTCTTAAACTTCTCTCTTCCTCTGATCCTAAATTGGTTCATTACTAAGTAGTTCAGGATTGTATAACAATCTTCCGGTATCTCTGAGAATTCTTGAGTTAGGAATCAAAACAGGATAAACCCTCTAGTGGCCAGAAGAGGCTTTAGGGTTAGTCATACCTTGATCCTTTTTAAAGGTTCTCAGTTTTATCCACCATTATCTTTGAGAGTTCTTGAGTTAGGAATCAAAACAGGATAAACCCTCCAATGGCCAGAAGAGGTTTTAGGGTTAGTCATACCTTAATCCTTTTTTAAGGTTCTCAGTTTTATCCACCATTGGTATCAGAACCTTAAAACTATTTTTCTTGATCCAATGTATGGTGACGAGGAGCCTTTTCCATCATCATAGCATATTCACAAAAATTATCTTGTTCTTCTTCTATTCTTTCTTTACAACCTTCTACTTTTTAAAATCTCAGTCATCAGTATAAACTTTCTTTCCTTCCTGAAGATAAAAAAAATCCAAGAAAAAATATATCCCTTTCATAAATCCTTACCATACCTTTCAGAAGCATAATCCTCTTTCACTACCTCTATTAAAGCCTTGATCAGACAAAAACCTCCATCTGTAAAAGAGTATGTACAGTCTTCCTTCTTTGATCAGTGTCCTATTCAGGGTACCGGTGAGGAACAGTTCATAACTCTTGAAATCCCATCTGAGTTCCCTACTTAGTGGCTCAATAGTGGATACTCTTATATTCACTTTAGGGCCATCAGAATTGCTCTGACTTATCATGACCGAAAAGGTTTAACTGTTGTAGCTCATATTGCTCTACTGGATACCAAGTTTTTGGAATACCAACATGTTGTAATTGGTACCATCCAGACCTTTTTGAATGTAGGGACTGTTCTTTGTACGTTTGTTCTGAACTTTAACATGAGGCTTCAAGATCCTTATACTTTTACAACATTGAAAGTCCAAGTTCAGATAACTGGAGTTCAAAACATAACTACTACAGACATAGCTACTTTACACTACTAGATGATTTACATAGTACATAATCATATTATGAATCTCTGTATTCAGCCTCTACTGATGCCTTGAGCACTACTGTAGACTCAACCCATGTTCCAAGGGTAGTACAGATTCCCAAACAATAGACAAAAGAAGATATTATTCATATCTTTCCTTAGTCTTGGTTAACCAACTATGTGCTTCTTCACCAAAGAAGTCAACTAGTGAGTTCTACAAAACCACTCTTCATAAAGCACAAGGATGACAGAGTTGAAACTCAATTCTTTTCCCCTGATGAAAATGAGCCTCAAGCTAGCACACCAATGGAGTTTTCCACCCAATTCATGATGCAACTTGTTTCCTCTCATGAGGAAATACTGATACTTGCCTTCTCAAGTTTAGCATAACCCATCTATCAATCTCATATCGGGAATCATAGTTACTTTGATATATGTAACTGTGATGATTGTTATACAGATAGGATGGGAAATGAAGATGAATCATGGAACAGAAAAGCCAAAAGATCAAAAAGAAAGACAAAATGTTCTAAGAAATAGTTCTTTTAACTATTTGAAAATGGAAATCCTTTTATTGGTCTGTTAGGACAACCGTCAGGTAAATATGACTATGTGATTTCTTATTCGCCTCCTTCCCATTTCAAAAATCCATTACCACTTGCACCATCTTCACAGGATGATCTTATTGATCCTTTACCTCATAAACCTCTAGAAAAACCTAAACCATTACCCCTGCCCTGCTACAAACTAGTTCCAAAGCCTAAAGACACTATACTTGAATATGATAGCTATGTATCAACCACCCTCTTCTCCATCCGCCTATGAAACTAAATTTCCCTCTCTTCAAGAACACATAGACACTGTCTCTCAAATCCGGACTGCTTCATATGTCTGACCTTCGACGATTACACGTAAAGGGACTTCCAAACTGATTTCTACAGCAAAATCAGTTTTGAACTGGCAAATTCAGAATGCACATGCACAAAATAAGGTGCTCCAAATAATTAAAACTAAGGTTGACAAGGTTGCAAGCAAAGTCTTTATTCTGGACAATCGATAGATAACACAGTATGAAGCACTATACAAGCTATTGAGACAGCTTGAAAGACAACATGCAAAACTAAAAAGCAAATTGATGAATATGATCACAATTATGTCATATGATTCAACTTTTGATATTAAAGTTTTCCATCTTCAGAATCTTGAAAGAGAGATTGCTTCATTAAAGCAAGATTTTCTTAAATCTCCTTCATTCACTGATCCTCTAGGGATGTTTACCTCCCTACATATTCTTGTTTCACATTAGCCATTGTATACTCCACCTCCTATTCATCAACCCTCACTTGCTGAACTAGAACATTTTGGCCTCTCTTCATAACTATTTCACAAATAGTTCATGGAATAACTTAATTTAGGCCCAAAGCCCATCTCTATACCAAAGCCTAGTACTGTTCCAGCCCAAAGAACAACCCAAACACTTGTTGTTATAAGGCCTAATACACCATCCATTTTTACTTATGAAACAACCCAACCAGATCAACCAATTCCTATTCCTCAAACAGTTCCTCAGTCTCAGAAACAAAAAGAAATAGCCCATTCCCATATGGTCTAACAACCCAAGTCCACAAATACCATTATTACTTTTCTAGAACAACAAGCCCTTCAAAGTATTCCTTATCTTGGAAGCTCAGTTTTAGATATACCCTACCTCTCTCTTGAAAGTTCAGAGTCTGAACTTTTTGACAATGAACTTGACCCAAAATACTTTCCTCTAACATAGTTTATAGTAGATCTAACAACCTCACAATTGAGTGGAATAACTCATTAGCAACCTGCTTACCACACTGAGGAGCCACCAGAAGAAAAAATGGATACAAACATCCCAGGAACTAATCCACAAGTTCCTCCTATGCCACAGAATGGTCCATAGTTCACGTTTGATGACATTCATCCCCATAAATGGAGAGACAGAATCCAAGAAGTCTATGCTTGGATAGATGTCTAGTAAAGACGTCCCAATTCCAGATTTCCAGCCATAATCTTGGAATTCACTTCCAGATTTACAGGAACACACAGAGATTGGTTTGTACAGCTTCTAGAAGTAGCTATGTTGAGATTCTACCATGCTCAATCTATTGCAGAAGTTGTCACAACTCTTCATTAAGAGTTTGTTTGTAACACAATAGAATATGATGACATGGCTAGAGATGAATATTTCAAGATGAAATGTTGTTCTCTTATCTGTAAAGACCTTGTCAGACACTACCAGAGAATGATAAAAAGGTTTTACCTCCTTGGTGGGACTACAGATGCTAATTTGAAACAAGAATTTCTAATATCTTTTCCAGAAGAATTTCCAATCACATTTAGTTCTATCTCAGAGAAAAAAAATATTGACCTCAACTCCCTCAACCTTGGAGAAATTTACCAAAGAATTCTTCTATCGGTTGAAAAGATTTATGCACAACAGAAGATTGTCAAAGAACTAATGACGTTTGACAATGATTCCTCCTAAAAGATGGTGTGTAAGAGACCAGACTTGCATATAAAGTGCAAAGAAAAGACATGCACATGTCCTACTCGCAAATCAAAGAGATATCACAAGTGGAGACCCCCAGATGATTTTTAGTCAAAAAGACACAAAAGGAAGAAATTCAAAATTTTCAGAAAGGTTCTACCTCCTTGGCGGGACTACAGATGCTAATTTGAAACAAACATTTCTAGTATCTTTTCCAAAAAGCATTTCCAATCACATTCAGTTCCAGCTCACAGAAAAATAAATATTGACCTCAACTCCCTCAACCTTGGAGAAATTTACAAGAGAATTCTTCTCTCGGTTGAAAAGATTTATGAACAACAAAAGAAGGTTGAAGAACTCATGAAGTTTGACAAAGATTCCTCTTAGAAGATGGTGTGTAAGAGACCAGACTTATAGATAAAGTGTAAAGAAAAGACATGTACATGTCCTAGTCGCAAATCAAAGAGTTATCAAAAGTGGAGACCCCCAAATGATTTTCAGTCAAGAAGACACAAAAGGAAGAAATTCAAATTTTTCAGAAGGTGTAAGCAAAAATTCAAGAAAAGTGATAGATGCTATATTTGCAGCAAAAAGGGACATTTTGCAAAGAATTTCCCTAACAAGCCAAAGAAAGCTACAAAAATCATTCGAAAGATTCACCAAGTTTCTCAAGTAGACCTTGAAAATGCTGACATAGAATTATTGTTCTCCCTGGATGATGAATCAGACTCAAAAGCACTCTTTCCAGCAGAATTTTCAAAATCTGAATCAGAGACAGATGATGAGATGTTAAGAGATGAATTGTCTTCCCAAAACTCCATATTTCCAAACCATTACATTCCTCCTATTTATCCCATTACCCCTCTTCCTATCCTTCTAGATACAGATCCCTTAACAAAATTAACATTATCTACTTTCCCAACACCAACTACTTGTTCTACCCAACCATCTCACCTAATTCCTACTGTTCCGATAACAATTTTCCCTTATAAGCATGCTAAGCCTATAAAGATAATTGCATTCATAGACACTGGTGCTCACAGGTCTATGATCAATCCCTCTATCCTTCCTGAAAGATATTGGGTTCAGCATGATCAACATTTCCAAGCAGCAGAAGGTAAAACCTCATTGAAAACCAGAAACCCTATTAAATTGCAAATTTTTCCTGAACTTACTATCTAGACACACGTCATTGGCTCAAAACTCCCTGATAAAGATTTGGTCTTAGGATTTGATCTTTATTTCCATTTATCCAACATGTCCATTTTACCCACAGGTTTACAATAAAAAAACAATTGTTACCATTCACCACTATACCTTCCTTATTCACCATATAGCTTACCTTAAAGCCCTTTTCCCTGTCCTCAGAACCGGTCTAAGAACTTTATGATTCTTATTGTGCTCTATCCCATACAGAGTTTTCATAAAAACATTTTTCACCTCTATGGACTCAACTAGAGTTTTTCATCACACCCATTTAAAAATTTTGTAGATCTCAATCCAACAAAAGCTTTTCATCCAGGAATGTCTCCCTCAGATATGAAACTTGCAATCCAGGAATGTTCTCAGTTTTATCCACCATTTTGGGTTTTATATTCTTTTTGTCAACTTAATTAGTTGGTAGAATTTACTTGGCATTCTCCTAACTTAAGAAATTTAAAAATTGAACCATATTGACACCCAAAATCAAATAATTATACTTAAAAAAAAAAACTCAAAGTAACATCAGCATAATTACAATCAAACTTATTAAAGTAACTCATTCTTTGGGGTAGGTTTCTAATTAAACAATATTAGAATTGTGTGAGCCTAAAAAGTCAGTTTTGATGATAATTATATATTCAATATCATTCTAAAATGATTTAAACCATTTTGAAGTTAGGTCCATTATAAATATTAAACTTTTGTCTCTTAAACTTTTGATATGAAATTATGTTCAAAATGGCCTTAGCCCATTTCTCATTTGTTTAAATTCAATATTTTTAATATTATGGATTTTTTTTTCTCTTTCATTGAACCACAATCTTATAGTTATATATGGTTCATTCTCATATGGCTATGATAAATTTGTGTAGGCCTAAAAAGTTAAATTTAGTAATTATAAATTTACCATTACTTCAAAATAATTTAAACCATTCTAAAATTAATTGTACTATAATTATAAATCTTTATTATTATTATTGTTGTAAGACTACAATATTAAAATTATAAGTATATAAAGTTCATAAAAGTATGCCTAGATAAAGAAAAATTTCAATCTCTCAAGTAATTAACTCATCAACCACTTAAGTACTTGCCACCAAAATTTTTACTTCCATGAAAATCATTGATCACTATTTGACAAAGATCAATAATATATGAGAGAGATGGGATAGAGATTTTTGACCTATTTGTTCCCCCTTATTAAGGGGCATATGTCATCCGAACTAGTTCAACATTATGTAAGACTAGTTCAACATAAAAATCCATTTTACAACATGTATTATAAAATTTGATCTACAAGATCAAAGTCATATATATAATAAAAGCCATATTGGAGTTACACCAGCCCTGTATTACAAAAGTACATTATGTAAATATTAAATACATATTTTGAGATAAAAGATCAATATAAAAAATTTTAACCCATATCTCAAAGCATGTACAAAAGAAATAAAAGAATGTCATATATGAAAACCAACCCAAGACTGGGTTTACAAGACTGGATTTACTCTATCTGATTGGGCTTGCTACTCTTCAGTCAACCTCTATCTACTGGCTCTAAATTTGCATGCACAAATATCTACACTCTAAGCAAACTAATACTTAGTTGTACATATATGCATAAAAATTCTAAAATATATCTTGTCATATCATACATGTTCAGAACATTTACATATGATCATGCATACTTGTACTAAAAATATAAAAAAGATATAACATGCATTCATATCCATTTCTATAAACCATATGTAGAAACAATATATAACAAATCATAAGCAACAACACAAGTATTCAACCATTTTCTTTAACGGCCGCAAGTTAGAGCCTATAATTAATATGTTAAATAAAGGCACATTAAGAGTATATGGGAGGTATATAGTGGCTAAAGGTTTTGGTAATATGAAATTGATGAAAAAAATAAGAAAAAAAAGAAGTTTATAGCATTTACCCCCATGACAATGTTAATCATGACTGTGAATATCATAAAATCCAGAATTTACAACTGAGGATCATCACGACCATGACACTATGGTTCACGCCTGTGAAGACCTGCAAATTTAAATATAGTAGTTTCATATTTTGACATAAAGTCATTCATTATCAATAAGAAAATCCTTGCCACCACACTTTGAATATCCTAGAACCAATTCCCCTCATTCTGTTTCAATCCTAGTTGAATAAACGTGAATTACCCACTATAAATAAAGCTAAAATAGATTAGAAATAAGATTTCAATATACAATTGAAATCAGAATCGAATAGCATTAGAACACGTTTTGAGACTAGAAAACTAATATGTAACCTTTGGGACAAAGGTAAGAATCACGTTCCCTTGTATTCTTTGATCCAGTTCAATTTGTGTTAATGAGGATTAAGGTTAATAGGTTTTAAGCCAATAGTAAAGTTAAAGTTTTTGTTAGTTCATTGAAGAAATAAATGTTATGGCATATATAGAATGTAATATGGTCTATGATTTCATATTCGGGACTGATGTTAAAGGTGGAGACACCCATTAGAGGCAGTAGACATGAGAGAATTGAGTTTTAGGATTCCAAGTAAGGAGATATATATACACATTTTATTCGGTTTGATATGCTTGTGATGTGAATTGTGATTCTAATGTCTTAAATGGCATGAAATTGATGATTTGGCATTGTTGGAATCAAGTTAATTAAATTGTTAATTTTGGAATATATGATGGAATTGATATATTGACAAATGAATATGTTTTAATGATATGGCATTGATGAATGTGGTATTGAGCTAGATTGATGGATTAAAGTATGAATAAATGCATGTTTGTAATTGTTTGTTTAGGTTGGAATATAGGAAGTGTTAATAGGTGTGACTAACATTGGTTAGCTTTAGTAGTTTGCATGATTGTGTGTAGAATTGGCTTCAGTCGATGTTGGAATATTGCTTATGTTTGATGAGTCATGCCGGTGAAGCCAAAATTCAAGCATGTGAATGCACGAACATAGTATAGTCACACCCGTGAACCAATATTCACAACCATGAATGATCATGAGCTAGTCATAAGTAGACAACCCATGACAGTGGCTTCACGATCATGAATATACTATTCATGTCCATGTATGCCTTGCATCCAGAAACGTGTAAATTGATTGATATGATGAAATAACATGATTATGATTTATACACACACTTGGTATGATCAAATGAGGATAATTATAATATGATGTCATGATTATGGAACATATAAATGCACTAGGTGCTATGAATATCATTATGATACGTGATGATATTGTGAAACTATGGAATGTAACACAAATGATGTTAACATCTAGAAAATGAATATATATGCCCATTCTCTGTTGAAAGACTAGATAGGATAGGTGGCATATTATTGAGGGGGTTACAATACCGTAGAATATTTATGCATGCAATTATTACATTGCTCATCAGGGTGGCTTAAACTCATGTTAGAGCACTCCTAATTTGAGAAGCTCACTAGTAGCATAATTGGATTAGAGACAAGGTTGTTTAAGCTCAGATTAGAGTGCCCTTGTACCCATATGCATGTTGTCATTACTCATAGGATGGCTTAAGCTCATGTTAGAGTGCTTCTGTTTTAAGAAGCTCAGTGGTAGCAATACAGAAAAATACAGTAGTAAGCAGAATGACTTAAGGTCGTGTTAGACTGATCCTATTTCATAACCCACATCTAGGTAGTCTAGGTTTAGAGAATTGGGCTAAGAAACCAGAAATTTGTATTACAGGAATTTAAAAACAAATACATTCTTAAAAAGGGATGTGAAAACTTGAAATCGCATATATATATATATATATATATATATATATATATATATATATATATATATATGGAATTAGTAATGGTATGCTTGCAATACATTAAGAAAGATATTGTGATTATGATCACATAGAAATGCTATAAGAAAATATATTATAAAACCATGATTGTATGAATCACTTATGTAATGCATGCTGTTAATGTATTGAAACCAATCCAGTATGAATGAACTTTTATGTGAACATATATTCATATGGAGTTATGGTCATGCACACTGGTATGTTTGTGAATGTGAGATGTATATTGATATGTGAATACATGCTAGAATTTAAATGCTTATGTACAACTAAACTTTCAGTAGCTTAGTATGTGGGTTTCCTTGCACACACATTTGGAGCCAGTAGACTATTGAGTTGACTTGAATAGAAGACAGAGCCAATCGGAGCAGTCAAAGTTGACCTGTGTTGGGTCTGTTCTTTTATTACATTCATTTCATTTAGTATTCCACATATTATGGCATAAAGACATAAAGTTATTTCATGGTTTAAATAAAGACATGTAATAGATTTTAATAAGTACAAGAAGTATGGATTTTTTAATAACTGATTTTAAATTCCAAGATAGTGTTGAGATGATTATGGATGCAATTAAGATGCAGAAATAAAGTTTTGTGTTTCTTTATATGAGATTGATTTGGATATGATATTGTTAATACATAAATAAGTTAGAAAAATTTTGATTTAGATAGATAGATACATATCTAGTTGTGTGGTGTTCGCCTGTACAGTAAGGTTTGCCTTGGCTGTATAGGCGGGTGTCACATTTCCATATTTCCAGTTTACCATGTCATTATTACTTTTCTGTCCAAAACTCTGAGTTGAACTATTTGGATGTGAGTTGTGAAAGATGAGCGCTCATAACTCGAGTTTAAGTCACCTTGAATGAGAATTATAATAATGTCAACAAACTAGGATCAAGGGCACTAATAACCCAAGCTTAAGCCACCTTATTCTTATATTAATATCAATATATCTTAAGGTACCATAACTCTCTCAATGACATATCATCTGTCCTATGTCAAGTCATATATTACATAACTGGACATTTAACGCATAACATTTATCTTTTAATCCCATTATCATAAACATGTTATCCAACATTTAACCTCATTTATGTATCATCACATTATCAATATATAAATTCCATAATACATCACTCATATTTTATCATCTATATATACATATATCTCAAAATATGTGCTTAAACAAAACCTTCACATAACATCTTTAATAAAAATTGCATACTATGCATTTATAATGCTTCACGTGTGTGAATACTCATTCATGGCCATGAAGGTTCCTTTCATGAGTGTATTACCAATGAAACAAGACATGAAAGCTATTGCATACAAAACACTTGTTGTTCACGTTCGTGACATTTCCTTCATGGGCGTGAACTTATATTTCACGACTTTTTGATAGTGAAATGAACTGTTAAATTTTAGGTTTGAACATGAAAACTAGGTCTCGATAATTATGATCATGACTAAATATTGATGGGTATAAACTCATGCAATCCTGGCTTCTTTAGGCATGAAGCAGGGTCTAAGAAGCTATTGTTTGTTCTAGACACTCATTTCACAGGCGTGACTCCTCCTGTGTTTTTATTTGTTTTAGTTTTTATTAATGTTTCTTATGTTTAGCTATAGGTTTTTATCATGTTTTGGTACTTAATTGTTTTAATTTCGAGATTAAAGGAAGAAAAGTTGAAATGCAAGAAAATGACCAAGCCTAATGCAAGTGAAGGGTGTTTATTGCTGTGAGAATTTTCTCCTTTCATTCTATCATTGGTGCAAGGTTTTGATCGCAAGTGCGAAGTTCTTAAAGCCTAGTCCCCTACTGCAGATTGGTTCCTATAGAGATATGATATATCTCAAAGTGTACTCACAAGTGCACAAACTAGTGTAATATGATAAGCTTACTCCCGAGGTCGTCCTCTCTAGGAACTTTGTGATTCTAAATCCTTAATTAGTTTTAAGTTAACAATGAACAATGAAATAAAATCACAAGCACTTTAACCAATTTTAATTAATTGATTAAACTATAAGAGAAACTAATAATAAAGATTACAGTAAAAAGGTAATTAAGGAAATCAATGAGAGAAGAAACAGAAATCTAGCTCATATCTCCCAATTTCCATATCTCTTAATGAATTAAGAACCAATGAATATATATTTCATGACTTCCACCTTCAATGTATCAGTTAATCAAACCAATGAATTAACTAATGTTTAATTCAATTTTTAGGTTAAATTATAGATGTTGTGTCTAATAATCTAGCATTAACATATCTATTTAAAGTTGAATAATTGGTGATCAAGAAACTATTAAACCAAAAGCTTATTAAGCACAATTAAAATTGAAGAAATCATATATTAATTTAATAGATAAAAAGGAACAATACAGATTGGGGTTGCTCATTAAGTACCCATTAAAGTGTTTAGCCTAGCATTATAATAACAATGGTCATGTTCATTCTGATGGCTTAGTTAAACATAAAAGAAAATAAAAGATGAAAAGAAAACTTCCTGAAACACTACCACACAATTCTTAATTTCCTCCTGAGTGAACAACTTATGTGTTTCTTATTTTTCTCCTCTTCTCAAAGGTAAAAGAAAAACTAAAATTAATAACCTAAAAGTCCTAGTTGAATTCTTCTTTTAAAGATATAAAACTTCCTAATTACAAGATAATTTCCCCGATAGATTATCTTCATATTGTCATTTATCTTCAAAGTTTGGATCCCACTCAATAGGAATAGAGTTTGCATACGACTGGGTCACTAGAACAAAAATGGTCATTACGTGTGTGATAAGGTGTCAAATGCATAAGGCTTTCCATAGGTCACGTGCTTGATAGGCAAACAAAGCATTTAAGCACCCACAATCAATTAGCACATCCGTGATAGGAGATTGGGCTTTAGAAACTTCACACCAGCGATTAAAATCTTGCACTAGCAACAAAATGAAAGAAGAAAATTCTTATAACAACAAGTGCCCCTCACGTGTGTGACATGGTGTCACGCACGTGAGGCTTGGTCATTTTTCTGCATTTTAGCTTTTCTTCCTACAATCACAAAATTAAAACAAATAAGTACCAAAACATAATAAAAACCTATAATTAAACATAAGAAACATTAATAAAAACTATAACAAATAAGAACACATCAACTCCCTTGTCTCAAGCATAAAACCTAGTTTTGTTCAAGCACTCATGACTTTGAATCCTATGACACCGGTGTGAATTTGGGAATTTTCAGGGCAGAAATGTAACACCCTCTCGCCTAAACATGATTAACCCAATTAAACAAGCGGATGCTACATGACCTGTATGCGAAAAATCTGTGAAAATTTAAAACTTTTCTTTGCATCATGGCCATGATGGCCGGAGTGGAAATGTCATAAAGATAGTCTTCCATGACATATCTAATAGATTAATGAGCCTCAAGGACAAGAACTAACATTACTTGGACTAGACGTGACGTAGTCAGTCTAGTGGGAGTTGACACATGTCCATACTCTGAACCAAGTGGGGGTATAGAATGGTGAAAGGAATAATTGCACAGAAATTGTCTATGGAAAGGTTCGTAGTCAAGACACTGACTTTCCAGTCAATTGGGGGTCATGATGTGTTGCTAGATACCGCTCATGGCTTACTTAAATTAATTGTTAATTTAAGTGGCCAACATAACCGAGAACCTAATGGGTCACACGCATTAAAGATATGGAGAATGAGTAAAATGGTCTTGGATAGGATCCAAATTATGAGAAAATTATTTTAGGATGGATTGCAATGAGATCACACGGAAAAATCGTTCGGGAGTGTCACGGGCCCACGCGGGCTAGGCAGGTTGCTGGCTTGCCTCGCGGGCCAGCTGGGCTGCCCAACAGCAGCCCGCAGCAAGCCCAGCGCGCTGCTGCTTTCCCATCCGTTGGGCAACGACTGTTTTTGGCCTTAATTAGGCTAATTATGGCCAATTACTATTCATTTATTTCCATTTTCTCCAATTTTGACTTTTCATCTTATTTTTGAATTTGATTCAAATAGAAGAGACATCAAATGACAGAAAATAGACATGAAAATATTTTATGTGAAAAAAAAATATTTTTAAGACAAAAAATTTCTCTCAAGAACACTTTCAAAGCTAGCACTTTGAATTTGTTCAAACCATTTCTCTTGATAGTTTCTTCTTCATTCTTCACGTGGATTATCATTAGAGACATCCTAGCATGGATTCTTGTGGTTTGCTACAACTCAACAAAGTGAAGATTTGAAGAACAAATAAAAATTACAAGGTATAATTTTTAAGATTTACATTTATATAAATTAGTTTTAATGGTACAAGTTTGATCTTTTGTTTTGGGTTTTGAAAAATTTTATTTTTCGCTGCGTTTATGAATATGATTCATTCTTCAAAACCCTACACCAAGCTCTTGAAGTCAATGCCGCTCTTCAAGCTTCAGCCATATTGACTAGATAAACATATAACTATAGTAGTCTAACCCTCTTAATGGTGCACCATCTATCCTACTACTAGTCTTAGTATCGAGTTTCGGCTTAACTTGTTCATATTGCCTTTATTACACTTCAATATAGCATTCATATCATATATCATATATACTTTATTCATGTGGAAATGCATGATGTAACATTTTCATGCTGGATATCATATGAGCATACTTTAATCGTATCCTTATGAAACATGTGCATAGCCATTGCATTGAAACAATTTGTAAATCTCATTTAGAGTAAGATTTATGTTTGTGAACTACATGTTCACGGTTGTGAAGGTTCATTCACCGACACCCCTACCCGTGAACCAAAATGTTAACTATGTCGTGAATGCTACTATCCATTTTGTGCACTTGATTCACTGACATGACATTATATAGTCACAGGTGTGACATTATTTGTAAGATGAGATTCACGGTCATGAACACCTAGTTACGAGGGTGAATTTGGGTTTTCCAGCAGTTGACAGCATTAGAAACATACATTCATTACAAGTCAATTACAAGGCTCTAAGGATTGTCCTATGACAACCTTTCCCTATCAACATTCTCATCACATTATGCATTAAAGCATGTTAAAGGATCATTCAATATACATAATCACCACACTTACCATTTCCTTATTCACAAACTATTTTTTTTAAGCATATATGTTTTCATATACATTTCATCATTACTTACTTATCTTTTTCATATATAAGGCATCATCATTTATTATCTCATAAATGCCTCTTTAGGCACATTTATTACATATACATTACAAACATAAACATTGCTTATTCAAGGCATACTTACATTTATAGCATTTCATACTCAAAACCCTATCTCATGGCATTAATTACCTCATTTGAACTTGGATTTTAGCAATTAAAGTATGCAATGCAATCATGACTTAAATAACACCCAACATGCCATACTTGAGAATTTGAACACATATACGTACATACCTCTAATAGAGCCTCACAAAACCAAGCTTCTCTTAAGCATGCTTATCTTTGTTAAACCTTGAGGGGTATTTCCGTCATTTTGATGATAACAAATATAATAGCAATATTGTATTTAACATACTTGTTTTCTAAGTCTATTATACAGGACATGGATTAAAATAGCAAGAATTGAGATTGGAAGAATAATCCTTGAAAGACAAAATTCAAGAAGTAGCATGTTCACTGTCGTGACTCTATGTGTCACGCCCGTGAAAAGAGCTAACCATTACCAAAACCAACATTTGAAGTTCACGGCCATGAAGGAAGAACAAACGGTGAAGTGGACATTTCAGTCACCCCCGTGAATAAATTTGTCACCCCCGTGAATGTTCATGCATTTTCATCCAGAGAGCTTCATGACCAAAGTCACCACTTGGATCACGGTTGGGAAGTTTGTCACGCCCGTGAATGAGTATGTCACACCCGTGACTCAATGTGTTAAAACATTCCAGAGAGCTTCACAACCAAGGTCACCACTTCAGTCACAACTTAGGAAGAAATGTCACTCTTATGACAAGCATAGTCACGCCTGTGAATAATGAAAGAGAAAAATGTCAGACGCGATTATTTGGTTGGTACAACGATTAGTTTCTTATTTAATGCACCCAACGGCTAAATTCAGCCATGAAAATATAAATGGAAGTCATTTATGCAATTAGAACAAGAGAATGAAGAGAATAACAAGAGAATAACATATACTTTGAATTTAATTCTTATTACAAGCTATTCGTACATTCAATACTTTGAGAACAAAATCTATTTTCTGTAAAAATCGTTTTGCTCTTCATTTATTGAGCAATTAAGATTTGTAAGTGGTTCTCTTTGTAATCTTTACTCAAGTGAGCTTTGGGTATTTCTAGGTTAAGAGTAGAACACTTGTAAGGGTTAGTTATGTGAGCCTCAAAACACAAATCAAAAGGTTATTGTGTGAGCCTGTAAAAACACAAAGTGAAGGTTGTTTGTGTGAGCCTATAAAACACAAGGAATTGGTTATTGTGTGAGCCATTAAAACACAAGGGATTTCTGGGTTAGGTGTGAGCCATTGTGAGAAACACCATAGTTGGGAGTGAGCTTGTAAAACTCCATTGTAACACTTAGTGTGCTAGTGAAACTCCCAATTGCGATTGGGGAGAGGAGTAGGGTTTGTTAACACCCGAACCTCTATAAAAATCCTTGTGTCAAATTTTCTCTATCCCTCATAAAATTAATTATTTATTTCTGCACCTTAAAGTTTAATTTTTTGAAACTCCAATTCAACCCCCTTTCTTGGCTTAATATCTCGGCAACAATTGGTATCAGAGCTTTGTCTAGCATTGAAGCCTAAAAAGAGCTAGTAAAAGATCAAGATATGGCCAGTGAAGGATTCCAAAGTCTCAAGCCTTACTTCGATGGAGCAAATTATGCTCATTGGAAGTTTCAGATGGAGATATATTTGGATAATAAAGGAATTGAATTTTGGCATAGTATTCGAAAAGAATGGACACCACCAACTAGAAGAGGAGTTAATGGTGAAGAAGAAATATTGTTAAGAGATGATTGGACAGAGCCTCAAAGAAGAGCAAATTTCAAAAATAAGAAGGCAATGACAATTCTCTCAAGCTCATTATCTGTTGAAGAATGTGGCAGGATACAACACTGTTCAACTGCATATAGCATGTGGAAAACATTAGAAAATTATCATGAAGGCCACAAAGCCATATGGGATGACGAAAGCTCTTCAAGTAAAAAAGATGACAATGAAAGTGAAGAGGTCAACCTATGCTTCATTGCTATAGAGGTTCACGTCTCGGATAAAGTAAGATCACTACACTCATACTCTTTCAATAATGATAGTAGTGAAAATTATAGCAATAGTGATAGTGATGATGATGATGATGAACAAATCCTAATAGAAGAATTGAATCTAGAATTAGAAAAATATAGGAGAAAATTCAGTACTTATAAAAATAACATTTCCAATTTGAAAAACAAAATAGATAGTTTTGAAAAGGAAAACATAAAGCTTAAATCATCTAATGAATCTCTCCAAAAGTCATTAGATGAATACTCATCAAGACCCTCAACAGCTTCATTGTTAAAAGAAAATAATACTTTGAAAAATGAAGTTGAGGAACTTAGAAATTCCATTTCTAAATTTTACAAAGGTAAAGAGAGCTTAGATACTCTCATTATGTCTCAAAGATCACCCTTAATTAGACATGGTCTAGGATTTAAGGGCACATCATCATCTTCTCACAAAACCATCTTCGTTAAGTCTAAAGAACCTCACATCACCACACCTGCTAGAACACCACCAAGAAATAAGCATATTAAACCTTCTTTACATAAAAAGAATAATCATGCCTTTATGTATAAGAAGCATGCATCTAGAAAAATGCAAATTAATCATGATTATGCATGCCATTGTTCTCAAAATCAGTCTAATAAAATTATGGCATTCAAATACATTGTAAGACCAAAAAGCAAGTTTAGACCGAAACAATGTAATTATTGTATGAAAATTGGTCACATAAATAAACATTGCTGGATAAGGAAGGCTCATTGGGAACCTTCATGTGCTAACCCCCAATGGCCCAAACTCATTTGGGTACCAAAAATCATACTTGAATTGTGATTCTATAGGTATGCCTCAAGTCCACAATAAACAAAAATGCTTGGCTAGTAGATAGTGGATACTCAAGACATATGATAGGAGACAAAGAACTTTTTAATGAAATCAAAAGTATTGATAGAGGTAAAGTTACCTTTGGAAACAATGCAAAGGGTAAGGTAATTGGCATTGGTTCTATTGGTGTTAATGGTACTACTTTTATTAAAGATGTCTTACTTGTTGATGGCTTGAAACATAACTTGTTAAGTGTAAGTCAATTATGTGACAAAGGAAACAAAGTAATCTTTACTTCAAATGAATGTCTTGTGATCTCTATCGATGGTCATGAGATATTTAAAGGAAATAGAGATATAAATACATACATAATAAACTTACATGAATTATCTGACCATTCCTCTAAGTGTCTTGTAACTACTAGTAATGAATCTTGGTTGTGGCATAGAAGACTTGGTCATGCTAACATGGACTTAATACAAAGTCTCAGCACAGGAGAACTAGTAAAAGGACTGCCAAGAGTTAAATATGAAAAAGGCAAGACATGTGAACCTTGCCAAAGAAGAAAACAACATAAGTCATCCTTCAAAGCCAAAAACATAGTAAGTACTTCAAAACCTCTTTAACTCCTGCATTTAGACTTGTTTGGACCTACTAGAATTGCTAGCTTAGGAGGAAAACATTATACATTTGTCATCGTAGATGATTACTATAGATTTACTTGGGTAATTTTCTTAGCTCAAAAGAGTGATGCTTTTGAAAACTTCAAAAACTTTGCTAAAAGAGTTCAAAATGAAAAAGGGTATTGTATTTCAAAAATAAGAAGTGACCATGGGAAAGAATTTGAAAATGAAAACTTTGAAAATTTTTGTCTTGAACATGACATTTCACATAATTTCTCATCTCCTAGGACACCTCAACAAAATGGGGTTGTTGAAAAGAAAAATCAAACTTTAATTGAAATGGCTAGAACAATGCTCAATGAATATGAATTACCAACTTATTTTTGGGCAGAAGCCACAAATACTGCTTGTTATATTTCAAATTGAGTTTTCAAAAGACCTCTTTTAAACAAAATCTCATTTGAGCTATGGAATGGAAGAAAGCCTTTGATATCATACTTTAGAGTTTTTGGATGCAAGTGTTTTATATTGAACACCAAGGACAATCTTGGAAAATTTGCCTCTAAATCCGATGAAGGTATCTTTTTAGGATACTTTACAACCAACAAAGCATATAAAGTATTTAATAAAAGATCACTAACAGTTGAAGAATCCTTGCATGTTGTTTTTAATGAATCTAGTAGACTTGATCCTGTGAAAGGTAGTGTTCTTGATGATGCTGTAGGTAATATGGAAAGACTTGATATTGGAAATGGGAAAGAAGAAAATGATTAAGAAAATTTACAGCAAAATGATTTTGTACCTCAAAATCAAGAACAAAATTATCAAGAACTTCCAAAAGAATGGAGAATGACGAAAGATCATCCAAAAGAGCAAATCATTGGTGATCTATCAAGGGGAGTAAGTACTAGATCTCATTTCAAACATTAAATCACTGACATTGCTTTTATTTCACAAATTGAGCCTAAAAATATTGATGAGGCTCTTAATGATGAAAGTTGGGTAATTTCCATGCAAGAGGAACTCAACCAATTTGAGAGAAATAAGGTATGGACCCTAGTACCTAGACCCAAGGATCATCAAATTATAGGTAGCAAATGGATATTTAGAAACAAACTAAATGAACAAGGTTTAATAACCAGGAATAAGGCTAGACTAGTTGCAAAAGGATATAATCAAGAATAAGGTATAGATTATGATGAAACATATGCACCTGTAGCTAGATTAGAAGCCATAAGAATACTTTTAGTATATGCATGTCACATGAATTTCAAACTTTTCCAAATGGATATGAAAAGTGCATTTCTAAATGGTTATATAGATGAAGAAGTGTATGTAGAACAACCACCAGGTTTTGAAAGCTATGATTTGCCAAATCATGTCTTTAAGCTTTCAAAAGCTTTGTATGGTTTAAAACAGGCCCCAAGAGCTTGGTATGAGAGGCTAAGTTATTTTTTGTTAGCTTTGCAAAGGGAAATGTTGACACCACATT
The DNA here is from genome assembly GCA_023653625.1 of Triadica sebifera. Taxonomy (NCBI): domain Eukaryota; kingdom Viridiplantae; phylum Streptophyta; class Magnoliopsida; order Malpighiales; family Euphorbiaceae; genus Triadica; species Triadica sebifera. The sequence goes on along the minus strand of CM042892.1, from coordinate 30,195,690 downwards.
ATTCATCAAAAAGGATAAGCATGATATACTAATTGTTCAAATTTATGTTGATGATATAATATTTGGTTCTACTAATGAGTTGCTTTGTCAAGAATTTGCTAAGTGTATGACTAAGGAATTTGAAATGACCATGATGGGAGAGCTTAAGTATTTTCTTGGTCTACAAATAAAACAAAGCAATGAGGGTATATTCATCAACCAATCCAAATACGCCAAAGATTTAATAATGAAATTTGGTATGAAAGGATGCAAGAATGCCAAGACTCCTAAGAGCACATCAACAAAATTGGACAAGGATGAAAAGGGTAAGAGCATTAATGAAAAGCTTTATAGAGGTATGATCGGATCACTTTTATATCTCACTGCTTTTAGACCCGATATAATGTATAGTGTTTGCTTGTGTGCACGATTTCAATCATGTCCTAAAGAATCTCATTTAAATGCAGTAAAAAGAATTTTAATATATTTACATGGATCTTTGCATCTAGGTTTATGGTATCCTAGGAATTCATCATTTTATATTTTAGGATATTCAGATGCAGACTATGCTGGTAGTCTTTTAGATAGGAAAAGTACTTCAGGTACTTGTCACTTTATTGGAGAATGCTTAGTTTCTTGGTTTGGCAAGAAACAAGTTTCAATTGCTCTCTCAACTGCTGAAGCAGAATATGTAGCAGCTGGATGTTGTTGTACTCAAATTCTTTAGATGAAACAATAACTTAAGGACTATGGTCATGAGATGAACCATATACCTATTAAATGTGACAATACAAGTGTTATAAATCTTTCAAAGAATCCTATTCAACACTCAAGTAGTAAGCATATTGACATTAGACACCACTTTATTAGAGATCATGTTCAATATGGAGATGTTGCATTAGAATTTATAAGCACAGAAAAACAATTAGTAGACATTTTTACTAAGTCTTTAAATGAGGAAAGATTTAATTTCATTAGAAGAGAACTTGGTATGATTGATGGATTAACCTTGTGATTGCTAAATTATGAAATTTTAATTGATATTTTTAATTCAGATCACAAGACATAAGATAGAAATATTGATGAAAGTTTATGTTTTAAAGGATAGAATCATTGTTGAAACGATTTTGTCTTTTTTTTAGGACTTAATTTCATTTGATGAAAATTTTAGGGGAGTCACGTTCGTGACTTAAATGGTCAAAAGAGGCAGTGTCGTTCACGACTTGGTTCACGACATGATTCATGACTTCAAGTGGTGAAGCTTATTTTCACGGCTTTATTCACTCCCGTTAAACGAGACTTTCATTCACGTGACAAATTTTCACTCCCGTGAACCTTAACACCCCAAAACTCATAGAAGCTTTCACGCCTTGAGTCACGGCTTGCTTCACGGGCATAAGTAGTGAAATTCAACATTTCATGCCCGTATCTATTTGTTCACCCCCGTGACGGTTGATCATTCACGCTCGTGATATTCGAAGGCCACGCCCGTGAAATTATTGACACTCTCATTCACGGGTTGAACACATCTTCTGCAAACCGTGAACACGATCATTCACGCCCGTGAAAACACTCTTCACGCCCGTGAATGTATCGAGTATATAAAAGAGCAGCCAGTTATATTTCTCATTTCAACTCTCCAACTCCCAAAACTGCTCTCATTTACACACATTCATTGAGACATTGAAGATTCCGGCCCCCAAGACTCAAACTTCTCCTATAAATACCATTAAAATTTCAAATCTTCATAAAAAATCATACATTTCTATGGTTTCCATAAAGGTTTTCTGTCAAAATTTTCCCAATCCATCACAAACCAATTTCTTCAAAACAAATGGAGACTGCTTCATCCAAGGGAAAACGAAAGAAGTCCCATGCTCCTCGGAGGTATGCAGACTACCTCATGAACCGTATTATGGAGGAATGCCATCCTCGATACTCAACTTTGAAGAAGAGACCTCTACTGTCATCAAGGTTCTTCGAATGGCAGACAGTCTGAAGTCTCGGGCTCGAGACGACTATGACAGAGCAACCACAAGCCTGTCATCTGAAAGATTTTGTGGAAATTCACCAGCTGACCTTGAGGGAGCCAACACTGGAATTCCTCAGCACCTTACAGGTTTCACCTACTGAAGTGGTGAAATTCCAACTTTGCAACAATCCTAACACCCTCAGTGCCATCAAATTTGGGGAATTGTTAAGTTTACCATCTGATGGCATCCTGAATGATACTGAGGTAGAATTCTCTGCCCCTCGAGCCTGGACACACTTTGGCACCAATTGCAATTGGGATGTCAAGAAGACAAAGAGCACACATCTCAGGTCCCCAGTGCATAAGTATTTGCATAGGTTCCTAACCTATAGAATATTTGCTAGGGGAGAAAGCAACAGGACTATCAGGAAGTCGGAGCTCTTCCTCTTTGAAATGGCTCGCATAGGACTCACCGTGGCACTCTTTAGATGGTTTGCAAACCATCTTTTATCCATTGCCAGCAAGCCTACTGGAGATATCTTGATTGATACATATCTCACCTACATAGCAGTGAAGCTTGAGTATCTGAAGCTAAATGAGCATCACTTCAACCTCATCCCTAGACATCCTCGAGATCGCTTGGATGTTGAGTCCTTCATTAAGATGGGAGCGGCTGTCAAAATTGTTTTCGAGAACGACATCTTCTACAGCTTCACCGACACTGCTAGGGAGATCATCTGGGAAGATAATGACACGGAGGACTTTAAAGCAGGCCTCCAAGGAGTCAAGCAGAAGAAAAGGGCTCGGGTTGAGGAAGCACCTCCAGTAGCTGAGCAGGACATCGAACAGTCATCGACTTTCACACCGACTTTAGCGCCGCAGGTGGTTGACCTTTTGGCACCATGTTTTGAGCAGCTGCAGACTTCGATGGTTGAGAGGTTGGAGAACCTCAAATACTTCATAAAGTCTCAAATGGACAGCTTTGAGGCTGAAGTTGCTAGGCTTCATGATAGGATGTCCAGTTAGGAGTTAGGCTAGAGTGTAGCCTAAATTTGCTTGTCTTTTGCTTGTTTATTTTGTTTATGTTTGTTGGTGTGTAGGAAATTTTCAAATTTTCTTTCTAAACATTATTTAACTTTGTTTGTATCTTTCCCTTTATGCAATATATTTGCTTTTGCTTATCTCATTGATATCTTTTTATTTTTTTGATTGATGACAAAAGGGGGAGAAAACTAGAAATATATTATACGGAAAATGGTATCAAACTAGATATAAGGAGAAACTAGCAACATATATTAAGGTAAATGAATTTTGAATCAAAAATTAAAATTGAATTGACATTGAAATAGATTAAAAGGGATTAGAAACCTTGATTCAAAATTTCATATGCAAAGTATAAAATTGAAATATTGAGCTTTATATACATTAGATATACCTTAAGTATACTTTGCATATACCTTCATGCAAGTTTCAAAAATAAATATGCCATGATATACCTTAAGTATACCTTACATATACTTCATGCCTTAAAAAGGAATTATGGTATATATTGGATATACTTCTCATATAACTTGCATATACTTAAAATCTAGTAAGTTTATTTCAATGCTACATCATTCTTTACAATTCTTGCACTTTACAAATTTTTTATCCTAAGTATATTTTGAGGGAGAGACTTCTCAAAATCACATATTGCTAGATTATTTGTCACCATCAAAAACGGGGAGATTGTTAAACCTTAAAGGGTATTTCCGTCATTTTGATGATAACAAATATAATAGCAATATTTTATTTAACATACTTGTTTTCTAAGTATATTATATAGGACATGGATTAAAATAGCAAGAATGGAGATTGGAAGAATAATCCTTAAAAGACAAAATTCAAGAAGTAGCATGTTCACTACCGTGACTCTATGTGTCACGCCCGTGAAATGAGCTAACTGTTACCAAAACCAACATTTGAAGTTCACGACCATGAAGGAAGAAAAAATTGTGAAGTGAACATTTCAGTCACCCCCGTGCATGTTCATGCATTTTCATCCAGAGAGCTTCACGACCAAAGTCACCACTTGGATCATGGGTGGGAAGTTTGTCACGCCCGTGAATGAGTATGTCACGCCTATGACTCAATGTGTCAAAACATTCCAGAGAGATTCATGACCAAGGTCACCACTTCAGTCACGACTTGGGAAGAAATGTCACTCCCATGACAAGCATAGTCACGCCTGTGAACAATGAAAGAGAAAAATGTCAGGCGCAATTATTTGGTTGGTACAACGGCTAGTTTCTTATTTAATGCACCCCAATGGCTATATTCAGCAATGGGAATATAAATGGAAGTCATTTATGCATTAATAACAAGAGAATGAAGAGAATAACAAGAGAATAGCATATACTTCAAATTTAATTCTTATTACAAGCTATTTGTACATTCAATACTTTGAGAACAAAATCTATTCTCTGTAAAAATCTTTTTGCTCTTCATTTATTAAGCAATTAAGATTTGTAAGTGGTTCTCTCTATAATCTTTACTCAAATGAGCTTTGGGTATTTCTGGGTTAAGAGTAGAACACTTGCAAGGGTTAGTTGTGTGAGCCTCAAAACATAAATCAAAAGGTTATTGTGTGAGCTTGTAAAAACACAAAGTGAAGGTTGTTTGTGTGAGCCTGTAAAAACACAAAGTGAAGGTTGTTTGTGTGAGCCTGTAAAAATACAAAGTGAAGGTTGTTTGTGTGAGCCAGTAAAACACAAGGAATTGGTTATTGTGAGAAACACCATAGTTGGGAGTGAGCTTGTAAAACTCCATTGTAACACTTAGTGTGCTAGTGAAACTCCCAATTGCGATTGGGGAGAGGAGTAGGGTTTGTTAACACCCGAACCTCTATAAAAATCCTTGTGTCAAATTTTCTCTATCCCTCCTAAAATTAATTATTTATTTCCGCACCTTAAAGTTTAATTTTTTGAAACTCCAATTCAACCACCCTTCTTGGCTTAATATCTGGGCAACAATATTTTTGGTGGATTTCTCCACCTCCCTTTTCAACTCCATCACATATAACATAGCTATATTAAAATCTATGACCCATGAACCTTGCCTTTAAAGCCATAAAGCATAAAACCGTGATATTAACCCATTGACACTTGAACTCTTACAACTTCTTACCATATATATATATAAGTCTTTAAACAACTTATAAAGGGGTCTTAAACCATAATCTCCTAAGATCAATGGCTCGTAAATTGGTTATTGTGTGAGCCATTAAAACACAAGGGATTTCTGGGGTTAGGTGTGAGCCATTGTGAGAAACACCATAGTTGGAAGTGAGCTTGTAAAACTCCATGGTAACACTTAGTGTGTTAGTGAAACTCCCAATTGCGATTGGGGAGAGGAGTAGGGTTTGTTAACACCCGAACCTCTATAAAAGTCAAATTTTCTCTATCCTTCTTAAAATTAATTATTTATTTCTGCACCTTAAAGTTTAATTTTTTGAAACTCCAATTCAACCCCCCTTCTTGGCTTAATATCTAGGCAACAATCTTTTTGGTGGATTTCGCCACCTCCCTTTTCAACTCCTATCACATATAACATAGCTATATTAAAATCTATGACCCATGAACTCTTACAACTTCTTACCATATATATATAGATATATAGATATATATCTATATATCTATAGATATATAGATATATATCTATATATCTATATATATATATATATATATAGATATATAGATATATATCTATATATCTATATATCTATATATATATATATATATATAGATATATAGATATATATCTATATATCTATATATATATATATATATATATATATATATATATATATATATATATATATATATCTATATATATATATATGTAAGTCTTGAAACAACTTATAGAGGGGTCTTAATGTAAGTCTTGAAACAACTTATAGAGGGGTCTTAAACCATAATCTCCCAAGATCAAACCATAACCTAACCCATTTGGAAATGGGCTCTACCATAAATGAATCTTACATGATTAAAGCTGTGAAAGCTTGTAAAGAAAAAGGAGAAACATGATTCCTGCATTACTCAAAGAAAATATAGATGGGATGGAAGATTTGACTTTTACCTTCCTCGTAGGGTTTGGTCCTCAAAAACACTGCCTTCCTTGTGGTCTCTTTTCCTAATAACTTGATGGAACCTTGATATTTTTCTTTGGTTTAGATATCTAGGGTTGGGAATCAAAAAGAAACATCAGTTATTGGCCTCTAGTATGAGAAAACTTTGAATTCTAGGGTTCCCTTTTAAGTTTTAGGTTATGGATGGAAGAGAGAACAACTGATATGATTTTATATCTAACGATGTTCATGGGTGTGACAACCCTTGTCATGGCCATGAATATGTTAAATCCCATAATTCCATTTTACGATGGTTCACGGTTGTGAAAGAGCTGTCATGGGAGTGAATCCCATGACATTTCACTTTCTTGTTTCTTTTTCAACTCTTGTCCCATAACTTTTAAACATACTTATCTTTCCTAAATCCATATTATTAAATAAGCCCTAATTATGGGCATTACAAGGAATGAGCCAAAATAGAGTATTCACACACCACATACAAAGGCTTTAAAGATTGACTAGTGTCAATCACTCTTATTAACATATCAGTCCATATAGATACCATAAACATGACTTAACATCATTAAGACACATATATCCATAAAATCATGCCAAAAATGCTAATTTAAGCTCATTAATACCATAATCAACTCTTATGTCATTTTAACATTCAAAACTTACACAACTAAGTCATTGTCATTAAAATCATGCCTTTACATTTTCATTTTGCATCTACCACATATAACATATTGAAAAATGCATGAAAAATGAATTAATATGCCAATATGTACATACCTTAACAAAAATGGAGTCTTAACTAATTCTTCAAGCTTTTAAGCTTATCTCTCCCTTTGTGATGAGTTTTCTTACTCACTAGCAACACTAACATCATAAAAACATCCTCATAAGACCCTTATAATAGAAAACACAAGTAAAAAAACCTAAAAATTGTGTTCCAACACTATATTGTAAGCATTCTTCTCTAACCCTTTAATTTCCCAACTTTCGACAATAGTGTTTAAGTTAAAAAGGAGGTAAAGAAGATGAAGCAGAAAACTAACGTGTGTTAGAGAGGGATTCAGGGTAGTGGAGAATAGGTAAAGTAGAGATATGAAGCAAAGGAGAAAGAAAAGTGTGGCTACTAAGGTGCAAAACCAACCTACATTCATAGGTGTGAAGCTTCCTTCATGGGTGTGAATCGCAATTCACTACCGTGACCAAATAATTCATAGGTGTGAATGTTTTCATTACTCTAAAATGAACTCACCATATTTAAACTTTATCATTTTGCATCCTTCAATAACTTTCATGGATGTAAACCTATAGTTATGGGCATGAAAACACTTTTTTACACAAAACTTAACCTTTTTAAACACCAACTACTCATTCTCTCACTCTTTAAACCAACATAACTTTAGGCCCTAATTATTGGGTATTACAATTCTCTCCATCTTAAAGAAATTTTATCCTCAAAATTTACCTATTGTGTTGTGTTAAAATAACTGGGGGTACTGAGCCTTCACTTCTTCTACGTTTTCCCATATCACTTCTTATGTAGCATGATTCCTCCATAACACGTTGACTAATGGTACTTGCTTGTTCCTCAACTCTTTAACTTCTCAAGCTAAGATCTTAACTTGTTCTTACTCATATGATGAGACTCCTGAAAGTGGATATATGAAAATATTATATTTCTTACTCAACTCTAGTGGCAATATAAGTCTATAAGTGACTTGTCCAATCCTTTCCAGGATCTCATAAGGTCTAATAAACCTAGGGTTCAACTTGTCATTGTTTTTGAACCTGAGGTCCTTCTTCCATGGGAAAAATTTAAGAAACACTTTGTATCCCACTATGTATTCTATATCTCTCCTCTTAAGATCTACGTATGACCTTTGTATATCTGAAGTTGCCTATCTTCATTTTTTCTTCCCTTTTTTATACCAGCTCTAGCCCTTCTATCTTTCTTTTGCTAAGCTTGGTCCAACATAATGGTGTCCAATACCTTCTACCATAAAGTGCCTTATAAGAAACCATTTGAATGCTCAACTCTTAACTATTGTTGTAAGCAAGCTCCATCAATGATAGATATTTTTCTCATCTACCATCAAATTGTATGACGCAAATCCTTATCATGTCTTATAAGATTTGTATTATCCTTTCCAATTGACCGTTCGTCTAAGATTGAAAAGTTGTACTGAAGTTGAGCTTGGTACCCAATGCTTGTTGTAGACTTTCCCAAAACTATAATGTGAACCTCAAATCTCTATCTAAAATGATTGAAACTGACACTCCATAAAGTTTTATCACTTCGTTCACATACAATTCTGCTTGTCTATTTAAGGATAGTCTTTTTTGATAAGTAAGAAGTGAGTTGACTATGTTAACCTATCCACTATGTACCCATATGGTATCATACTTCTTTAATGTTTGAGGAAACCCAATCACAAAATCCATTATGATCCTTTCCCAATTTCATTCCAAAATTATGATTAGCTATAGCAACCCTGATGGTACTTGATGTTTTATCTTGACTTGCTGACATGTTAGGCATTTCGTAGTGAACTCTATTATCTCTTTCTCCATTTCTGACCACTAATATCCCCCTTTCAAATGCTAGTACATCTTGTTGCTTTTCTAGATGCATCACATATCTCATCCCATGTGCATCCTGCCTTTGTACATCTCTAATCTCTTAGTTTAAAGTAGTTCAGATGTGCAATTCTGCTATGAACTTTCTACTCAATAGATCGACCACAACATTGTCCTTGCTTAGATGATAATCGATTACACAAATGTAATTCGTGATCAGTTCTAGCCATCAGCTTTGTCACAAGTTCAACTTTCTTTGTGTAGGAAGATACTTCAAACTCTTATGGTTGGTGTATATGAAGCACTTTTCCCTCCATATAGATAGTGACACAAAATCTTGAAATAGAAAACAATGGCTGCCAACTCTAGGTCATAAGTTGGGTAGTTATTCTAGTAAGGTTTCAACTATCTCAAAGCATAAGCAAGAACCTTCCCCTTCTTGCATTAAGACACATCCCAATCCATTGTGAGAAGAATAAGTATAAATGACATACTCCTTGTCAGGAACTGGAGCTTCCGTCAACAAATTCTTAAATTGGTCAAGGTTGTGCTAGCATTTATCTGACCATTCAAACTTCATATCTTTTCTCAACAATCTAGTCAATAGAGAAGCTATCATAGAGAACCCTTTAACAAATCTCCTATAGTAACCAGCTAAGCTAAGAAAACTTTTAATCTCTATTACATTGTTAGGAGACTTCCAATCCAATATTGCTTCAACCTTTTTAGGATCCATTTTAACCCTATCTATTGATACTATGTGTTTAAGAAATGCCACCTCATCTAGCCAAAACTCATATTTAAAGAGGTTGGTATACAACTTTTGATCTCTGAAGATCTATAAGACAATCCTTAAATGATGTTCATGTTCCTTTTGGTTCTTTGAATAGACCAAAATTTCATTTATGTGGACTACCACAAACTGATCCAAATATGGCCTAAAGATCTGGATCTTTAGATCTATGAACACTGATGGGGCATTGGTTAACCCAAAAGGCATAACCAAAAACTTATAGTGACCATATATGGTTCTGAAAGTTGTATTTGCAATATGTTCTGCCTTAATCTTTAACTGGTGTTATCTTGACCTCAAGTCAATCTTTGAGAAAACTCTTACACCCTTAACTGATCGAATAGATCATCAATCTATGGCAATGGATACTTGTTCTTGATGGTTGCCTTGTTTACCTATTTGTATTTTATGCATAATCTCATCAACGTATCTTTTTTCTTAATGAACAACACCGGTGCAACCATGGAGATACACTCGGCCTAGTAAAACCCATGTCTAATAGTTCTTATAGTTGTGCCTTTAAATCCCTTAACTTTGAAGGTTCCATTCTATATGGTGCAGCTGATATTGGTGTTGTACTTGAAGTGAGCTCAATAAAGAACTTTATCTCCCTATCTAGAGGTAACCTTAGTAAATCATCAGAAAACACATATGGATATTTTCTCACTAATGAGAAATACTTTAGATTGGGTCCTCCCCTCCTTATATCAATCATGTGAGCCAAATAATCCTCACATCTTTTTGCAATCATCTTTTGAGCTTTCATCATGGAGATCACTTATGCAAGTTGTGCAATATTTCACCTTCCATTACTACCTCTTATCATTCTGAAGTTTTAAGAATTAGCATTTTAGACCGATTATCTACTACTGCCTTATGTTGACAAAGCCAATCCATGCCTAAAATGACATCATACTCATAGAAAAGAAACTCAATCAAATTTGTGGGAAACTTCTTTCCATGTACGATCAATGGATAAGCCTTGTACAGTTAATTAACAACCATATTGTGGCCTAGAGGGTTAGTGACCTCAGTCTCTTATTTAAATTATATATTCTCATATTGTGCTAGCTAGGTGTTTTGGTTCATACATACAAGTTTGTAGATCCTAGGTCTATCAACGTACATAACATAAGCCATCACGAGTACAATAAGTACTTTAAGTTAAAGGTTATATATGTCTGTTGTCTAAATTGCAGACACTTAAAATGGATGTGGTGGCAATTTTGTAAATATTTTACTTGTTATATGCGTCTGTCATTTACAAATGGCAGTCATATAAGGTTAAGACATCTGTCATTATAAATAACAGACGCATATAATAATTATATGCGTCTGTCATTTATAATGACAGACGCATATAACAAGTAAAAGACAAGAGAATATGCGTCTATCATTTGTGAGTGTTTACTTGTTCTTAAATTTCTGCCACAGGTTAGTCACTCTTATCTAATTCTTTTCTCCAAATCTTCTTGTTCTGCTTTAGGCCTGGTTTGTACATTCTTCAGCATGACTTGTGTTTCGTCTCTGTATGATTCATATGATAGCTTATTTGAAGTTTTGCCATTTATCTGAAGTTAAAGCATATTACGGTTTTTGAGTTATTCATCATTCTATCTTATATGAAAATGTGGAGTCCTAAGAGACAATTTGAAGACAGACCTTCCATTTTGTTGCATGTAATGGCTGCTCCAAATACTCAGATATGCCCTTGTGTTGGGAACAGAATTGAAGAACATTGGAGTAGCACAACGTGTCAATAGAGCATGGAATGACATTTCGGTGAGAATTTTATATTCTGAATTACTAGTTAAATTAAAATTTTTATGATTTTATAATCCTTTATTTAGCATGGGACTTTGTTGTTTTTTCTATTTTAAGTGCCCTCAACAACAAGGAGGTGTTGAATGCGGATATTACATCATGAGGTATATGTACGAAATTTTCGTATATCATAACAGTGATACAACATTGCTTAAAGTACGTTCTTTCAAATACTAGTCAATTTATATTACAAGTATGATACATAACTAGCTATTAATTTTTTCATTTCTAACATATTTTCTATTATCTGTTTATTTGTCTTGTAGGCTTTTGAAAAAGGATCATATAGTCAAGATCAAATAGATGAAATTCGGCATATGTGGTCAAATTAATTTATGAGAGAGTGTATGTAATCTTTTTATTTACTTTTGTAAAATATTTCATATATATTAATGAGAAATACAATTTTAAATTAAAGAATTTTAAATAACTTGTAGATTAATTATTTAATGTGAATTGTTTTAGGCATGATGCTATTGCTTTGATTTATTTAATTTTTTTAGTTTGTGTTGTCCTGTGAATTCTTGATTATTGAGTTTTGTGAGTTGAATGTTGGATTCCTATTGTGGCTTATTGAAGTCGAATTATTATGAATTTTGGAGTGCGCAGGTTATATATATATATATATGAATGGAAGCATTATAATATATATGAACCTAAATTTAAAAAAAAAAGCAAATACGCGTCTGTCGTTTAATAATAGCAGACGCATATAATAGTTATAAGTGTCTGTCATTTACTAATAGCAGACGCGTATAACCTTGATTATATGCGTCTGTCGTTTACTAAACAATAGACGCATATAATCAAGGTTATACGCGTCTACTATTAGTAAACGACAGACGCGTATAACTATTATATGGGTCTGCTATTATTAAACGACAGACGCGTATAATTGATTATATGCGTCTGTCAAAACGACAGACGCATAAAATTTATATCATATGCGTCTCCTATATATGTGTCTACTATTTGACGGACGCATAAAATGCAAAATAATAAACACATATAACACTATTTTGTACTAGTGCATAGAGGGAAAATATACCCATAATGACATCTATGGCCTCATGATCCTCTCGTTTCCTCATAGCATAAGCTCTTGCTTGAGTCTTGATAAGTCCCATTTTCTTGACTATCTATAGTGTAGTCTGGCTAGGTCTTGACTCCTCTGGTATCATGTCTACTTTGGATTAGAGCTAATCTCGTTATTTGAATAGGTGCTAAATTGCCCAACAACAGACAATCCCTCTTCAGATGATCTTGGGCCCCATATCTAAAACAAGACCTGGTAGCTGTCCAACACTCACCAAAGTGACTCTTGCAATAAGTCCCACATAGAGGAGCAACTCATCTCAAAATTTGTAGTTATAAACTGGCGATGGTAGATGAGGCCTTGGAAGGTTATCCCCTCTTGAAGGAACACGATTGTGAAAAGCCTTGACTATGTCTTCTAAACTATGACTACCTTGAAAACAAATTACCTTTTTTTCCTAAAGTATATGCCATACTAGTTGATAGCTTCTTGGAGGACTCATCTATCTTCTTTTTCTTCCTTCTCTCTATATTGATGGCTACAGATACTGGCTTTGAAAAGTCTTCATGTTGAGAGAAGTAACCAGATAGCCAATATCCTCACTTAGACCATCCTCAAACCTATGACACTGATTTTCCTCATCCCTTGAAATTATGATTGCATACTTGCTTAACCTGATGAACTCTTTCTTATACTCAGATACTATAAGGTTCCATTGTCTCAAATTGAGGAACTCTCTCTTTTTCTCATCCATATAGGCCCATGACACACACTTCTTGAATTATGTCATAAAGAAATTCCAAATTGGTGGATGTAGTGTCTGTGACTTCAACAAAACTAACTTTCACCAATCATATGTGTGTTCCTGAAGCAAATAAACAACATATTTAGCTTTGTGCTCATTAACACACTTTAACTCTTCGAAGACTCATTGCCTTTTTTAACCAAAATTTTTTAGCTGCTGGATCATCATCACTCATGCCACCAAAAGTTGTACCTCATACTTTCTGAGTCTATCTATTTGCATTTTGGGCCTTGATGGTGAAGGTGGTGGAGCTAGTGATAGTACTAGCTGTGGTGCTGCTTGCAGCATAGCATGCCCTAGTTGATATAGAAAACCATTACCTGCTGCATGAAAAATGTCTAGCCTTCATCAGCCTGACCTATAGCGTGCTGAGAAAGGACTATGGTAGCACCCATACCATGTACACTAGCCACACTACGCTAGTCTTAAGCTTTTTCTGAATATATTTACCTTGACTATATAAAAGGATGCTACAAAACCTTTTTTCTAAAAATCCAGTTAAATTTAAAGCTTTTTCCATTATAATATTAAAAACATATTTATAAGAATTAAAATCATTTTCAACAAAGACCAGTTAAACATAAACAATTATTTTACAACATGTATTATAAAACTTGATCCATAAGATCAAAGTCAAATATAAAATAAAAGCCATACTGGGCTTACACTAGCCCAATATTAAAAAAGTACATTAAATACATGTTTTGAGGTAAAACACAAATATAAGGAATTTTAACTCACATCCCATGGCATGTGCAAAAGAAACAAAAGAATGTCATATACAAAAACTATCCCAAGATTGGTTTTACTCTAACTGATCCCTAATTAGGCTTGTTAATCTTCAGTCAACATCTATCTACTAGCTCCAAACTTACATGTAAGAAAATGTAACATCATACCTTATGCATTTCAGTAAAACCTATCCATGTGTTTAGTAATCACACATGACATACAAGTAAGTTAAACAAACCTATCAACATTGATAGGAATTTTTTTTTATCATCTCATCAATATCATCATTCAATAAATATGCAAATCAACATATCTCATGTATATGAAGACTTAAACTTTACGTTGCCCAGATATTAGGCCAAGAAGGGGGGTTGAATTGGAGTTTCAAAAAATTAAACCTTAAGGTCCGGAAATAAATAATTAATTTTAGAAGGGATAGAGAAAATCTGACACAAGGGTTTATAGAGGTTCAGGTGTTAACAAACCCTACTCCTCTCCCTAATCGCAATTGGGAGTTTCACTAACACACTAAGTGTTACAATGGAGTTTTACAAGCTCACTCCCAACTATGGTTTTTCTCACAATGGCTCACACCTAACCTAGAAATCCCTTGTGTTTTAATGGCTCACACAATAACCAATTCATTGTGTTTTACAGGCTCACACAAACAACCTTCACTTTGTGTTTTTATAGGCTCAAACAAACAAGCTTCACTTTGTGTTTTTATAGGCTCACACAAACAACCTTTTAATATGTGTTTTGAGGCTCACACAACTAACCCTTACAAGTGTTATACTCTAAACCCAAAAATACCCAAAGCTCTCTTGAGTAAAGATTACATAGAGAACCACTTATGAATCTTAATTTCTCAATAAATGAAGAGCAAAAAGATTTTTACAAAGAATAGATTTTGTTCTCAAAGTATGAATGATATCAAGGGCTTTCTTCCATTCCATAGCTCAAATGAGGTTTTGTTTAAAAGAGGTCTTTTGAAAACTCGATTTGAAATATAACAAGCAGTATTTGTGGCTTCTGCCCAAAAATAAGTTGGTAATTCATATTCATTAAGCATTGTTCTAGCCATTTCAATTAAAGTTCGATTTTTCCTTTCAACTAACCCATTTTGTTGAGGTGTCCTAGGAGATGAGAAATTATGTGAAATGCCATGGTTAAGACAAAAGCTTTCAAAGTTTTCATTTTCAAATTCATTCCCATGATCACTTCTTATTTTTGAAATACAGTACCCTTTTTCATTTTGAACTCTTTTAGTGAAGTTTTTGAAATTTTCAAAAGCATCACTCTTTTGAGCTAAGAAAATTACCCAAGTAAATCTTGAGTAATCATCTACGATGACAAATGCATAATGTTTTCCTCCTAAGCTAGCAATTCTAGTAGTTCCAAACAAGTCTAAATGCAGGAGTTGAAGAGGTTTTGAAGTACTTACTATGTTCTTGGCTTTGAAGGATGACTTGTGTTACTTTCCTCTTTGACAAGGATCACATGTCTTGCCTTTTTCATATTTAACTCTTAGCAGTCCTTTTACTAGTTCTCCTCTGCTGAGACTTTGTATTAAGTCCATGTTAGCATGACCAAGTTTTCTATGCCACAACCAAGATTCATCACTAATAGTCACAATACACTTAGAAGAATGGTTAGATAGTTCATGTAAGTTTATTATGTATGTATTGATATCTCTATTTCTTTTAAATATCTCTTGACCATCGATAGAGATCACAAGACATTCATTTGAAGTAAAAATTACTTTGTTTCCTTTATCACATAATTGACTTACACTTAACAAGTTATGTTTCAAGCCATCAACAAGTAAGACATCTTTAATAAAAGTTGTACCATTAATACCAATAGAACCAATGCCAATTACCTTACCCTTTGCATTGTTTCCAAAGGTAACTTTACCTCCATCAATACTTTTGATTTCATTGAAAAGTTCTTGTTCTCCTATCATATGTCTTGAACATCCACTGTCTACTAGCCAAGCATTTTTGTTTATTGTGGACTTGAGGCATACCTATAGAATCACAATTCAAGTATGATTTTTAGGTACCCAAATGAGTTTGGGTCCTTGGGGGTTAGCACATGAAGGTTCCCAATGAGCCTTCCTTATCCAACAATGTTTATTTATGTGACCAATTTTCATACAATAATTACATTGTTTTGGTCTAAACTTGCTTTTTGGTCTTACAATGTATTTGAATGCCATAATTCTATTAGACTGATTTTGAGAACAATGGCATGCATAATCATGATTAATTTGCATTTTTCTAGATGCATGCTTCTTATACATAAAGGCATGATTATTCTTTTTCTGTATAGAAGGTTTAACATTCTTATTTCTTGGTGCTGTTCTAGCAGGTGTGGTGATGTGAGGTTCTTTAGACTTAACAAATATAGTTTTATGAGAAGATGATGATGTGACTTTAAATCCTAGACCATGTCTAATTAAGGGTGATCTTTGAGATACAATGAGAGTATCCAAACTCTCTTTACCTTTATGAAATTTAGAAATGGAATTTCTAAGTTCCTCAACTTCATTTTTCAAAGTATTATTTTCTTTTAACAATGAAGCTGTTGAGGGTCTTGATGAGTATTCATCTAATGACTTTTGAAGAGATTCATTAGATGATTTAAGCTTTATGTTTTCCTTTTCTAAAACATCTATCTTATTTTTTAAATTAGAGATATTATTTCTATAAGTACTAAATTTAGTTCTATATTTCTCTAATTCTATATTTAATTCTTCTATTAGGCTTTGCTCATCATCATCATCATCGTCACTATCATCATCATTATCACTACTATCATTATTCAAGGAGTATGAGTGTAGTGATCTTACCTTATTCGAGACATGATCCTCAATAGCCATGAAGCATAGATTGACCTCTTCACTTTCATTATCATATTTTTCACTTGAAGAGCTTTCATCATCCCATGTGGCTTTGTGACCTTTCTCCCCATTATCTCTTTGGTATTTGCTCTTATGCTTCTTGAGCCTTGGACATTTAGGTTTGATATGTCCTTTCTTTCCACATTCATAGCATTTTACCTCTTCCTTACTTCTATGTGTGTCATTAGAAGTTTGTTTGAGATTTCTTTGCCTGAATTTTCTAGAGTTGCTCATTTTCTTTTCAATGATTCTTTTTAATCTCCTTGAAAGCATAGCAATATCCTCATTTTCATCATCACTCATTTCTTCATCATCTTCACTATCTTTTTGACATTTTGAAGCAGAGGCTTTGAGTGCCAAGGGCTTTCTTTTCTTCAAGCTCTCTATCTCTCTTCATTGCCATATCATGTGTGAGAAGTTTGCCAATCAGCACATCAGTATTCATGATGCTCATATCTTCATTTGCTTCTTCTATGCCAGCAACTCTTGAACCATAGTCTTTAAGAGGAAGACTTCTCAAGATTTTATTATTTATATCTTCCAAACTCATATGCTTCCCAAGTTTCCTCATTCCATTTATAATGGCTAGAAGACAGTTGGTCATGTCAGTGATTGACTCATTGGATTTCATCTTGAAGAGCTCATATTCTGAGGTTAGAAGTTGAATCTTCTTGGATTTGACTTGCTTAGTTCCCTCATGATATTTCTCCAATGTCTTCCACATGCTGTATGCTGTTGAGCAGTGTTGTGTTCTCCCACATTCTTCAATAGATAATGAGCTTGATAGGATTGTCATTGCCATATTGTTTTTGAAATTTACTCTTCTTTGAGGCTCTATCCAATAATCTCTTAATAGGATTTCTTCTTCACCATCAGCTCCTCTTCTGGTTGGTGGTGTCTATTCTTTTCGTACACTATCCTAGACTTCAATTCCTTCACTATCCAAGTATGTCTCCATTCGAAACTTCCAATGGGCATAATTTGCTCCATCAAAGTAAGGTTTGAGACTTTTGAATCCTTCATTGGCCATATCTTACTTTTTAGGCTTCGATACTAGACAAAGCTCTGATACAAATTGTTGCCCAGATATTAGGCCAAGAAGGGGGGTTGAATTGGAGTTTCAAAAAATTAAACCTTAAGGTGCGGAAATAAATAATTAATTTTATGAGGGATAGAGAAAATCTGACACAAGGATTTATAGAGGTTCGGGTGTTAACAAACCCTACTCCTCTCCCCAATCGCAATTGGGAGTTTCACTAACACACTAAGTGTTACAATGGAGTTTTACAAGCTCACTCCCAACTATGGTGTTTCTCACAATGGCTCACATCTAACCCAGAAATCCCTTGTGTTTTAATGGCTCACACAATAACCAATTCCTTGTGTTTTACAGGCTCACACAAACAACCTTCACTTTGTGTTTTTAGAAGCTCACACAAACAACCTTCACTTTGTGTTTTTATAGGCTCACATAAACAAACTTTTGATATGTGTTTTGAGGCTCACACAACTAACCCTTACAAGTGTTCTACTCTTAACCCAAAAATACCCAAAGCTCTCTTGAGTAAAGATTATAGAGAGAACCACTTATAAATCTTAATTGCTCAATAAATGAAGAGCAAAAAGATTTTTACAGAGAATAGATTTTGTTCTCAAAGTATGAATGTACAAATAGCTTGTAATAAGAATTAAATTCGAAATATATGCTATTCTATTGTTATTCTTTTTTATTCTCTTGTTCTTAATGCATAAATGACTTCTATTTATACTCCCATGGATGAATATAGCCATTGGGGTGTATTAAATATGAAACTAGCCGTTGTACCAACCAAAAAATCGCGCCTGACATTTTTCTCTTTCATTGTTCATGGGCGTGACTATGCTTGTCACGGGAGTGACATTTCTTCCCAAGCCATGACTGAAATGGTGACCTTGGTCGTGAAGCTCTCTGGAATGTTTTGACATATAGAGTCAAGGGCGTGACATACTCATTCACGGGCGTGACAAGCTTCCCAGCCGTGATCCAAGTGGTGACTTTGGTCGTGAAGCTCTCTGGATGAAAATGCATGAATCTTCACGGGGGTGACACATTTATTCACAGGGGTGATTAAAATGTCCACTTCACGGTTTGTTCTTCCTTCAGGGTCATGAACTTCAAACGTTGGTTTTGGTAATGGTTAGCTTCTTTCACGGGAGTGACTCAAAGAGTCACAACAGTGAACATGCTACTTCTTGAATTTTGTTTTTCAAGGATTATTCTTCCAATCTCCATTCTTGCTATTTTAATCCATGTCCTGTATAATAGACTTAGAAAAACAAGTATGTTAAATACAATATTGCTTTTTTATTTGTTATCATCAAAATGATAGAAATACCCCTCAAGGTTTAACACTTTACATCTAAGGTTTACTAGTTGTATCCATTTACATATCATTGTACAACTCCGAGTAAATATACATGTATATTCATATAAATCCAAAATGTGGATGACATGATTTCATGTTCGTTTGGAATGCAAGGAGAGAGAGTGGTGAAGCTCGACCGGTGACTTGTCTTCCATGTCTTATATATGCCACTCAAAATGAGCTATCACTTTTCTTTACGTGAAAACTCATGCAAATTGATGAGTTGTGGCTCAATGAGAGTAATCATCAAATAAGTTGTAAAGTAGCAAGCAACTCATAGTAACAAATCACAAACCCATTGCATTCACCATTATCATGTAATTACGAGTAAAATTTAAACATATAATCACCAATCTTTGCTTATGCTTATGCTTATGCTTATTTCATTTCATTTTGTTGTGACAAAGTTAAATAGACATTTCCCCTGGTTTCCATGTGAACATTTGCATTTGCTAGCAAGCTTAATCATTTGTTTCATTTACACATTTGTTGGGCCATAGGCCATTTCTTTTGCCTTGCAATATCAATTTACTAGTCACAACACCATTTTAAGTCCTTATGCATATGCATTTGTAACTAAGCATTCATCGACAATTATATCCTTATCACCTATACCATTCATATACCACATATATATACCACATACATCACAATTATCCATCATCTCATTATCAAAGTCAATCACATCAATCAAATGAATCTTATAATCACAAGTCAATTCACATTTCACATAGCAAGCGATGTCAATGTGTACTAAAGAAATCATTTGATAATTAAACTCACCTTCCACTTTTGATTCTGACCTTTAACTTATTTTTTATCCCCTTCTTGTGGGTCTCCAATTTGTTGTGAGACTAATATGAAAATATAATCGAATAATTTATGAGAAAAAAACTTAATATGGCCTAAACAAATTAATGTGCATAGTTAATGTACATAGTTAGGGTTTTTCCTATGGGATAGTGTGACCTTATAGGACCTATTAGACCATAACTTTTTCTAAAATTGTCCATTTTATGTGATTCCTATTTCTAATTAAATATAACATATAATTATATGTTCAGAACAATTGGAGTATTGTACAATTGTTTTGGAGAATTTCCAATTATGTTCAATTTTCTGCCATATTTCTGCACTTTGCAGTTTTAGGCTATCTAAAACTGAACATAATTGGAAATATGGCAGAAACTGAACAATCAGACTAGTTCCAATTAGATGCTAATATCTTTTTATATACACCAAATATTGCAAAACATTTATATATACATAAACCTAATACATATATGAACAACTTTTATGTTTAAAACTTCTCCAAATTTGGTCCATAAGGTCATCAAAATTAGAGTGCAAAACATTGCTTTAACACAACCCTAATAGTTCAAACCCACACTAAAATAATGGAGAGAAGATTACTTACTAAGAACAAACTTGAATAGGATTAATTTCTGCAAAACTTAAGTTAAATAAGGAGGAAAAAAAGGCTAAAATTGGAGAAGAAGAAGAAGAAGAAACGAATCTGAAGTGAGGGAGGCAGAATGTTGAGGAAAAAGATAAGGTCCACCTCCCACCTCCTCACTTTTGTCATCTTCTCTCTTCTATTTTTTTCTTTTTCTTTCATTTTTTTTTGTTTTTTAGTTTCTTTTCATTTTTCTTCATTGATTTGAACTAATAATTTTATTCATATAAATCTCAATTTCATGCCATCCTCAACTAAATTATAAAATGGATACGTGCAATTTAACACAATTGCAAAATACTTAGACGCATAGCTAGTGCGTGTTGTAAACTTGTCCCTATAAAAATACATATGAAATGCATATGTTCAAGTGAGACATATCCAAATGCATACGTCCAAATGAAATGCATGTAGAAATGCAAATATGGGAAGTTGAGGATGTTACAATTCTCCCGTCCTTTTAAAAATTTTGACATCGAGATTTAATACCTGAAAATAGGTGTGGATATTGTCTTTTCATTTTTTCTTCTGTTTCCCATGTTGCCTCTTCTAGTAAATGGTTATGCCATAATACCTTAACTAAAGGTATTTCTCGATTTCTTAGTTGTTTAGTCTTGTATCTAATGATTACCACTGGTTCTTTAACATAAGTCGTATCATTTGCTATCTCGATAAGTTGATCTTTAAGTATAAGTGTAGGATCTGACATGTACCTTCTAAGCTTGCTCACATGAAACACAATATAAATCTGAGTCATCTCTGGTGGTAAAGCCAATCTGTATGCCAATGGACCAACTTTCTGAAGAATTTCATAAGACCCTATGTACCTTGGGCTCAATTTACCCTTCTTGCCTAATCGAATTATCCCTTTCCATGGAGATATTTGTAAATATACATTTCAACCTAACTCGTATTCTATCTCCCTTCTATGCTGATCAATGTAACATTTTTATCTGTCTTGTGCTACTTTTAGCTTGTTTTTGACAACTTTGATCTTATCCACTGTGTCTTGTACTATCTCTGGCCCTTCTAATGCATGTGCTCCTTCTTCATCCCAAATGATGGGGCTTCGACACTTTTTGCCATACAATGCCTCATATGGTGCCATCTGGATGCTGTTATGATATTAGTTGTTGTATGCAAATTCTATCAATGTTATATATTCATCCCAAGCTCCTTTGAATTCCATAGAACATGCCCTAAGCATTTTTTCCAATGTCAATATAGTCCTTTATGATTTTCCATCAGTCTATGGGTGGAATGTAGTACTGAAGTTCAATTGTGTTCCCAATGCATCTTGTAAACTCGCCAAAAAATGTGAAGTAAACCATGGGATCTCTATCAGACACAATGGAAATGGGAATACCATGTAATCAAATTATCTCATTCATATATAATTTTGCCAAACTATTGAGTGTACACCCCCATTTGATAGGTAGAAAATGTGTTGACTTGGTTAATCTATCAACAATTATCCATACTGCATCATTTTTTCATGGAGTTATTGGAAATCCATAAAAAAATCCATTGTTTTCTTCTCCCATTTCCATTATGGCATAGGCAATGGATGTAACTTACAAAATGATGCTTGGTGTTCAATCTTAATCTGCTAACATGTTAAACATTTAGAAACATATTCTACTATGTCTTTCTTCATTTTTGGCCACCAGTAGTAAGGTCTTAAGCTATGATACATCTTGGTCACCCCTAGGTGCATTGCATAGGGTGCATTGTGTGCCTTTTTCATTATTTCCTAGTGCAAATTATCAGTGTCTGGAATACATATACGTGATTTCAACATTAGTGTATCATCCTGCAAATAAAACTTTGCATTATTTCATTGCTTTATCATCTCAATTTTCTCACAAAATGGAGGATCTTTAGCTTGTGCTTCTTTGATCCTTTCCTTAGTATAGATCTAACTTGAAGAGTAGCAATCAGTGATGCTCCATCATACATATTTAATTCAATATTCATAGATCGTAATTGAATCAAATATGGAAAAGAGGATGCTTGTAAGTGAGCTACACTGCTACTGGAATTCTTGCTCACTGCATCTGCTACTACATTGGCTTTCCTTGGATGATATTCAATTGTGCAGTCATAATCCTTCAATAGCTCTAACCATCACCTCTGTCTCATGTTTAACTCTTTTTGTGTCAGTAAGTAACCCAAACTTTTATGGTCTGTAAAGATATGAAATGTCTCACCATACAGATAATGCCTCCAAATCTTTAATGCAAATACAACTGCAGCCAATTTGAAATCATGCACTGGATATGAGATCTCATATGGTCTCAATTGTCTGGATGCATAAGCTATCACCTTACTATGTTGCATTAATACACATCCTAAGCGTTGGTGAGAAACATCACTATATACCATAAATCCACTTGTACCCGTAGGAATAGCTAACACTGGTGCTGAGGTTAACCTTTGTTTTAGCTCTTCAAAATTCATTTGGCATTTTATAGCCCATTTGAAGGGCACATTATTTCTTAGAAATTTAGTCAAAGGGCTGAAAATCAATGAAAATCTATCAACAAATCTGCGGTAGTATCCTGTTAAACACAGGAAACTATGCATTTCTAAAAAAAATTTAAGAGCTTCCCAATTTACCATGGCCTCTATTTTTTTTGGATCTACCTTTATACCCTTGCTTGATACCACATGTCTAAGAAACACTAAATGATCCAACCAAAATTCGCATTTACTTAGTTTAGCATATAGTTGTTTCTCCCTTAATGTTTGCAACACAATTTTTAAATTTCATTCATGTTCTCCCCTATTCTTTGAGTACACCAATATGTCATCAATAAATACTATAACAAAATTTTCCAATATGGTTGCAACACTTTATTCATTAATTCCTTAAATGCAACTGGAGCTTTACTCAACCCGAATGGCATTACTAAAAATTCATAATTACCTGGTTCAAAAGGCAATCTTCAAAACATTTGCCTCTGCTACCCTTAACTGGTAATAGCCTAATTTTAAGTCAATTTTAGAGAATACCTGGGCTTCTTGCAACTGGACAAACAAATCATCTATTATGGCAATGGATATTTGTTCTTGACTGTCATTTTGTTAAGTTGCCTATAGTTAATGCACAATCTCACGGTTCCATCTTTCTTTTTAATAAATAATATTGGAGCTCCCCAAAGTGATACACTAGGTCCAATATACCCTTTATCAAGAAATTCCTTCAATTGGATCTTCAATTCTTTCAACTTAAATGGGGCCATTCTGTAGGGTGACATTGATATTGGCATTGTTCCTAGTACTAATTAAATAGTGAATTTTATCTCTCTATTTGGGGTTAAACTAAGTAGATCATCTGGAAATACATCAGAAATTCCCTCACTACTGGTATATTTTCAAGTAAGCTACAAGTGGTTTAGTATCAGTCACATATGCCAAATATGCCTCACATCCTCCTTCGATCATCCGAAATGCTCTTGCAGCAAAGATTAGTTATGTAGGCATAAGTTTTCTTTCACCCAAAAATACAACCCTTGGTTGGTTCGGTGATTTTAAAATTACTTCTTTAGTAAAGAAATTCATTACTGCATAATGTTTATGTTGCCCAAACAATGAACAAAAAAGGGGGGGTTGAATTGGTTATAAAAAAAATTCTCACCTTTAAATGCGGAATAAAATTAAATAGAGTAGGGATGAAGAGATATCGCACACAAAATTTATAGAGGTTCGTGTATTAACAAACCCTACTCCTCTCCCCAATCTCAATTGGGAGTTTTACTAACACACTAAGTGTTACAATGGAGTCTTACAAGCTCACTCCTAACTATGGTGTTTGTTGAACCTTGAGGGGTATTTCTGTCATTTTGATGCTAACAAATAAAATAACAATAATTTATTTAACATACTTGTTTCCTAAGTTTACTGAACAAAGTATGGAACATGATAGCAAGAATGGAGAATGGAAGACTAACCTTAAAAAGACAAAAATTGAAGAAATAGCATTATTCACGCCCGTGACCTTTTATGTCACACTTGAAGCTTAGCGCCAACTACCAAATATTTAAAGTTCACGGCCATGAAGAATGATAGCAACCGTGAATGATCATATCAGTCACGCCTGTGAAAGAAAGTCACACTTGTGACAAAACATGTCAAATTCCTCCAAAGAGCTTCACGGCTAGAGTCACTACTTGGGCCCCGGCTAGGAAGGATGTTCACGCCCGTGAAAGAATAATGTCACTCCCGTGATCAAACATTTCAAATCCTTCTAGAATGCTTCACGACCGAAGTCACCACTCAAGTCACGGCTTCAAAGAACAGTCACGACCGTGACACACTTATTCATGACCGTGAAAAAGGAAAGAGAAACATGTCAGGCGTGAAATTAAAAGTTGGTGCAACGAATATTTTCGCATTAAATGCAACCAAATGGATATAATTCACTATGGAAATATAAATGCAAGTCATTTATGAATCCAGAATAAGAGAATAGCAAATACTTCGAATCTCAATCTTGTTGTAGCCATTTGTGCATTTACCACTTTAAAACAAACATTAATTCTCTGTAAAAAATCTTTTTGCTCATTGTTTTCTGAGCATTATAGACTTGTAAGTGTTTCTCTTTGTAATCTACTACTCAAGTGAGTTTGGTATATTGGGTTAAGAGTAGAACACTTGAAAGGGTTATTTGTGTGAGCCTTTAAAATACAAGGAATTGGTTTATTGTGTGAGCCATTAAAACACAAGCGATTTCTAGGTTAGATGTGATCCATTGTTAGAAACACCATAGTTGGGAGTGAGCTTGTAAAACTCAATTGTAACACTTAGTGTGCTAGTGAAACTCCCAATTGATATTAGTGAGAGGAATAGGGTTTGTTAATACCCGAACCTCTATAAAAATTCCTGTGCGATATCTTCTTATCCCTACTCAACTTAAATTTTCTTTCCGAACTTAAAAGTTAAGAAATTTTAATATCCAATTCAACCCCCTTCTTGGTACAATATCTGGGCAACAGTGTTTCTCTCAATGGCTAACACCTAACCCAGAAATTCCCTTGTGTTTTAGTGGCTCACACAATAAACCAATTCCTTATGTTTTATACCTCACACAATAAACCCTTACAAGTGTTTCAATCTTAACCCAATATACCCAAACTCACTTGAGTAATATATTACAATGAAAACACTCACCAACCTATAATGCTCAGAAATTATGAGCAATTAAGTTTTTACAAAGAATAAAGGTTTTGTTAAAAATAATTAATGCACAGTGGCTACAACAAGATTTAAGATTCAAAGTAATTGTTGTTCTTTTTCTTAGAATTCATATATTACTTGCATTTATACTTCTTCGGTGAATTATAGCCGTTTGGGTGCATTTAATGCGAAAATAGTCGTTCAACCAACTCTTAACTTCACGCTTAACATCTTTCTCTGTCCTCATTCACGGGCGTGACTATATGTGTCACGATCGTGAATGTTCTTCCAAGTCATGGTCCAAGTGGTGACTTTGACAGTGAAGCTTTCTGGAAGAACTTTGAAGTGTTTTATCACGGGCGTGACTTTATACTTTCACGGGCATGAACATTCTTTCGAGCCGTGGTTCAAGTGGTGACTCTGGCCGTGAAGCTCTCTAGAAGAACTTGACATGTTATTTCTCAGGAGTGTCTTTATTTCATAGGTGTGACTGATTTGATCATTCACGGTTGGTGTGATCCTTCATGGCCATGAACTTTGAATGTTAGAATGTTGGCACTAAGCTATGTCACAGGTGTGACATAATCAATCACGGACGTGAACATGCTATTTCTTCTTATTTTGACCTTCAAAAGTTGTCTTTTATTCTTGCATCATATTTTGTTCAAGATATATCATGTTCAACAAACTTAGAACACAAGCTTTGTTAAATACATTATTGCTATTTTTATTTGTTAGCATCAAAATGACAAAAATACCCTTCAAGGTTCAACAATCTCCCCCTTTTTTATGGTGCCAAATATTCTAGCAATATGTTTTTTTGAGAAGTCTCCCCCTCAAAAGATGCTTAAGAAAAAAATAATATAGTGTATAGCATGGATATGCTAACTAGTTAGGTATATGCGAGGTATATTCAAAGTATATCAAAGTTGTTTGCTTAATTAGTTAAGTATATGCAAAGTATATGTGAGGTATATTCAAAGTATATCATGGTTGTTTGCTTAACTAGTTAAGTATATGCAAAGTATATGTGAGGTATATGTTATACAACACATTTGCCTTTTACTATACACATTTGCATATATTGCTAGGTTCTCCCCCTTTCATCATCAACAAAATAAACCATAAAATGATAATGATGCAATTATATTAAACAAAAGAGAAGAATTACAAAGTTTTAAAATGTAAATTAAAGTCCTACACCCATAAAAATAAAAACTAGTACATGAAAAAACATAAAAAAAAAAGCTAAGACTCTAATTAGGCTTTAAGCTTGACAGACCATCTCTGAAGCGTGTTACTTCGGCTTCGAGGCTATCCATACGAGATTCCATGAAGTCCTTGATGTTTTCCAACCTCTCATCTATGGAAGCCTGCAATAGGTCAAAGCAAGGTGCTAAAAGATCAGCAACCCGTTGCGCTAAGCTAGGTGTAGAGGCCGATGATTGACCAACCTCTTGCTGAACCTCTGGGGTTACTGTCTCTTCTCGGGCTCATTTTCTTTGCTGGATACCTTAGAGATCAGCCTTGAATTCATCAGAATCCTAGTCTTCCCAATCGATTTCACCAGCTGGAGTGGTAAAGTGGTAATAGACATTATTCTCATAAATTATATGAACAGCTGCTCCTATCTTTATAAAAAGACTCGACATCTAGCCAGTCTCGAGGATGTGCTAGAATGAGGTTGAAAATGTGCTCATCAAGCTTTAGATACCCGAGCTCAATTGCAAGGTGAGTCATATACCCACCAATCAAGATATCTCCCAATGGCTTTGTTGCAATTGAGAGATGATGATTTGCAAACCATCGAGACAGAGCCACGTTTAGACCTCTTCGTGCTATCTCTAGGAGAAAAAAGCTATGATTTTCGGATTGCCCCGTTGCTATCGCCACTGACAATGATACAACTAGCTCACACATTTGTGAGTATATTTTGTGTTACTTCAAATTTTTGGCATCATCGGGGAAATACTATTGATTAGATTCTTTGTTAATTAGATTGCTAACATTTGACTTTTAAATAATTTTAAAATTTTCTATCCATTTTATGTTAATTTTACTTTATTATTTATTCTAGTAATAATTTAGTTGTTGACTTTAGTTTTATGCCAAGTACTAGTAAACGAACAAAGTCAGGCATAAGCATTCATTCAATGGAGTTATGAATTAATCTCTAAGACAGAGACAAGAAGAACAATCCCTTGAAGAAAAAGAGGAGATTCTTGAAAACCTAGAGAATTCTGAAAAAGAGGAAATAAACTAGCTGATGGAAATCCCACCAAGAGTAGCTGGTGAACACAAGTAGTTAGCCATGAAAAACTATGCCAGATCATTGGCAACACTACCTCATGTATTGTGTTAGGAGATGTAGTAAGGAATTATTAGATAAAAAAAAATACATTTGAAAATGTTCTCATCCTTCTATGACTTGCCTAATGAGGATCCTTTAACATAAGAGAATTTTATGCAACAATCAATACTTTTGCTTTAAATGGGTTAAACGAAGACCAATTGAGGATTATGTATTTTTCTTATACCTTAAAGGGCATAGCTAAAGTGAGCCTAATGACTTTACCTTTTTCTCTTTGAATAGTTGGACTAAGTTATATCATAAATTTATGGGTAAATTATTTTAGCACCAGAAAATGAAAGAGTTGAGAGCTGAAATTACAAACTTTTTATAAAAACTCTGAAACATACTATGAGGTGTGGAATAGATTCAAGATGCTTCTTTTTCAATGCCTTCATTATGGATATCCTCTTCTAGTAATAAATCACTCATTCTATAATGGTTTAAGGTATCAATATCAATGCATGGTTAATAACATAGCTGGCGGAGCTATAAGGCAAATGACAACAATAAAGGTCTATGAAATGTTTGAACTATTAAGAGCTAATTCTTAACAAAAGAGTATGAGAGGAAGGAAAAATGGCAGTGCATGAAGTTTCCAGTGGTAATGAGTTAGAATTACAAAGCAAGTTCGAATGCCAATCAATAAAGGACTTACATCTATGAATGAGATATGTGGAATTTGTGGTATTTATAGATATGGAGCTAACATTTGTTTTTCTTTTGATCCTTTGGCAGCGACTAAAATAGAGCAAGTTAATGCCTTAAATTCCTTCCAACCTAGGCAACAAAATAATTTACTAAAAGCCTCAAAATCAACTTCCATACCCATTTCCAAACCCAATAGGACATGCTAGTGCACCTAGAAAGTCATCTCTAGAAAAAACATTAAATAGTTTCATACTAGCAACTCAAGACAAGCAGAAGAGAATGAATAAGACATTTGATTCAATTGAAGTTTCATTCAAAAGGCTAAAACTTCAGATTGGGCAAATAACAAAGGCAGTACAAGAAAAAAAATAAGGGAATTTACCTAGTCAAATAGAGCAAGCCAAATCTATGACTATGCATGGTAACACTTGTAATGATGAAGTAAATTCTGAAACTGACGTGGTGTATTGTTCTTTGTAGGTACACATGAATTACAAAAAAAATGAATTGAAGTTTCTAAAGATAAAAACAAAATGGGAGGGAAAGAAGAAAGAAGTCCCAAACCTCATTACTTAAAGCAACTAAGCCTTAAAAGCCACATTTTCTTAAACAAAGGGAACATAATAAAGGTAAGTCATCTTCTCAAGTTAAGAATGACTCACTTTTGTTCAATTCTATTAGGAAAATATTTTCACCAACAAAGTCTATGAAAAAATATTCTTACCATGATAGTATTGGATGTGACTAATGAAATTGATGTATGTGACTTTTCAACTTTACCTACTGCAAATCAATGTTTTTGCATGTTTATGGTTGATAAGTTTGTTGCTGAAAGGAACTCAAATGTAAATAAATATGGTGAAATTGTGAGTAGTGCAAGGATGAAGGTCCAACTTCAAATGACTTTTCATCCACCTTAAAAGAACAACAATTAACAATGTCTTGCCTAGATAATAAATGTGGCATTTCTTAGGAGGCAACCCATGTTCTTTCTTATTATTTTTAGTTTATGAGTTTCAATTTCAATTTTTGTTTAAGTTTGTAAGTTTCTATCTGAATTCTAACTCTTAATTGTGTTTAGAGAATACATTTACAAAAGGGAAGGTATGTTAATTAAATGATGAGCTAAGACACGTCTGAGAGCATATAGGTGTCAAGGGCATGAGAAATTCCTCACACACATGACACCACAAAGGTATAAAGTGTCACGGACATGATGAATTCCTCATGTGTGTCACACTTTTTTTTTATTATTGTATTATTCACGTGATCTTTAAAATGTGCAAGTGTTCTCCTTTTCTCACGATCGTGTCATTTTTTCTCAAATTTTCTTCTTCTTCTTCATTTTTTCTCTCAACTTTTTCTAAACCCTAACTCCTAATTACCTCTTAATTTCTCATTTTTCCCTCAAATTAGAACCAAATCTCACAAACTCATCACTAGTTTAGGCACTCTTTTCCATTTTTTAGCAAAATCAATATGCCCAGGATAAGAAGCTCATCACAAAGGCATGGAGAGTCATCACACACATGAGACCCAACAACCCCACCACATCACGAGCATAAGGATGAAGAAGCTTCATATAAAAATGTTAAGGAAGCTTTAAAACATGAAGAAATAGACATATCCTTCTTGTATAATGCTCATTTTCCAATTTATTCTACTGAATAAGGAGCAATATATGAACATTGTGTCTAGAACTATAATTGCATACAAATTCTTTGATTTTGATACTTTAGAGAAATTAAATAGTTTAGACACCGTAAAAGCATATATTAGGCGCCTAGGTTGCATAGAGTTCATTATCATAACAGACCCTAGTTTTATGGAATTGGTTTTAGAGTTTTATAGTACTTTACTAATAAATATGAAATGCATTAGAATGAATTTCAAATTATTAGGCAAATGATGTGTAGTGACTTATGGACTATGCAAATAATTTTTAAGTTCTTTATGGAATGAGTTAAAGATATGCTTTATAATTTTATTGCTGATGAAATTTGACAAGTATTGATAAGCGAACCCCATTATAACCTTAGGAATGTTTCAACAATGAGTTTTAAAGAATCATATATTTATCTCCTTCATAAGCTTATATGCCATGCAATATTTGGAAAATTAGAGAGTAATAAAGTTTCTAATATTGAACTATTTCTATTATGGTATATGCACTTCTGCATTTATTTTGAAACATATTCTCTACACCATCAGACATCCTAGGGCTACACTTGGTTTAGGCCATATTATTACTACCTTTGGTAGGCAGTTTTGTGCTTTAATGTTTTTGCCAATAATCTAACATTGATTCATAGCCAAGAAAATTTCAATAGTATTTCATTGCAATAATTTAACCTTATTATTAAGGACGGAGATATTATCCAATGGTTAATGTTACCAAGTGAAAAGGGTGATTCTTCATAGTAAAAAGGAGATATAGAGCCAAATGAGCAACAACCTCCACCATAATCAAATAAGCCTAAGCAATCCTTATACCTGAGGTGCAATGAGTTATGCAGCACTTAAACCATATGAGCCATAGGATGGATCGCTTGGAGTGCACCAGTTCCCAACATACCATTCTCCTATGCCAAATTCTAAAGCTCATTCATCTTTTGTCTCAATAAGGCATTTTTCATACTAGATAAGTATTTCTTTCCTTTAGCTTATTTCTTTTTTGCTCTTTTATAAGCCATTGAGGGTAATGTCTCAAATAATGTGTGAGGATTTTAGGGTGAAAGAATTTATGTGTTAATAGTATATATGTTTCAATTTAAAGAAAAGAGAAAGAAAAAAATACAAAAAAAAGTGTTATGTGTTTTGTTTTCAACTAATATGTTTGATTTCTTTTTCTTTATTTTATCATAAGCAAGGTAATGAAGAAGTACTATATCTTAACTTTATGTTGGATTTGCATAGTGATTAAGTTTAGGATAGTTCTAATGCTAGTTTCATACTTTTGAATTGAAAGAATTTCAATTTAATTATTTATTTGCCTCATTTATATAATATCAGTAATTTACTTAGACTATGAATTACTAAATATTATTAACTTATATGTTAATTCCTTAACCACCATGAAGTAAAATAAAAATCTCAATTAAATTATAGAGTTAACAAAAATAGCAAGATGGAGCATAAGATGCACTTGTCTTATCTACTCCGCTGTCCCACCGAGGATATGAGTATGTGAAATACCATAAATAAGCAAAGTGCATTTTTCCAAGGAAAAAAAAATCTACAAGTTTAAAATAAGAGAAATGCACTATAACTTAAGGAAGAATTATTAAATCTAAATAAAAAAAATAAAATTATAAAGTTAGAGTTTAAGGGCTTATCAAGAAAATTTGTATCATTTCATTTTATTTCCTTGCATAACTAAATTATTCATATACTATGTCTTCTATTTGTGTTATTTCATCATGTCTCCATTTCATTTATGTATTTAAAATTATATCTTATTATATCCAAATTCATATCTTAATGGTTTAAAAATGAATTTATTGTTCCAAACAAAGCATTCACAATTATGACTAGTATGTTCATACCTATGACAAAAGTTATTTCCCAACTGTGAATGATGGTCTACAACTTGTGAACCATTTTAAAACTGTTTCATGGCTGTGAAAAATGATTCATGCCCGTGAACCCTATTTTGCTCCAAACTATGAATGAATCTGGAATAAATAGTAATTTTCCTATGCAAAAATTCACACCTGTGAATCACTACTGGAAAAGCTATTTTCAACACCAATGCATCCTAAAGCATACCCAAAACCACATTATTCTATTTCAAAATATGCATAAATAATTTTCATAACTCAACATGCAACTAACACTCAAATTCAAGCATTCATATTATAATTCTCTCAATTTTTCCTTTAGCTTTATAATTTCCTCATAATTTACTGATAACCATCATATTCACCACTATTTAACTCTACTAACACGGTTTCAAGCAAATATAATTAAATTTATAACATGCAAAATTATTAACAAACATGCAAAATTACCAAACTAAAGACTATTACCTTAGGAGCATGCACTAACCTTTTACTTTCATCTTTGGCCTATAGATCTCTCTTTTCTCTTCCTTTTGCTTTTTCTTTGCTTCCTTCCCTTTCTTGTCTTTGTTTCTCTACCAAAGAACACCTATTACATGTTAAAATTTCATTACAACACTTTCTTGCTTAAACATAAGCCTTCATTTTCTCTCTCTCTAAACTCAACCCTTAAATTCTCTATCTTCATTTTTTTTTAATTTCAAGCATCTCTAGCCTTTCTAACCTCCACCTCTTCTCTTTTTAAGGTTTTCTAATAGTTTTTATACCCTTTCCCACTATCACAACTTCTTAAAATCTTTACTTACATACAAGGTTACAACCCTCACCTATAAACTCTTTAAAAGCTCCAAAATATACTTTCGTAAAGAAAGAAATAAGCAAATGAAAAAGACATACTTACTTCCACCAAACTCCATCTATGGCTGAATTAGAGGGAGGTTTTTCTCTCCTCTTACAATCTCCTTTCAACTCTTTTCTTAGCTCTTTGGCCTTCTCTAAGCTTTCTTATGCTTAAAATAACTTTCTCTTTGCTTTTCCCACTCTTTTGTCACTTTCTCTCTCTCTAAAGTTAAAACTTTGGTTATGGAGGTGTAAGAAACATATATAGAAGCTTATATGCAGAAAATGCTAGATAAAATGGGGATAAGAAATTAGGAAGAAGAACAAGAAATAATGGAATAAGGAAAAAATCCAAATATTGGTACCCACCTTGACCTGAACTTGATATTTTCACAAAATTAACACATTAGCCCACTTAATCATATGTGTGGCCAGTCATCAATAAAATAAATGTGTTAAAATTTTATTTTAATAAAAAATATCCAATTTGGCTCTCCAATTTTGCCAATTTTATAATTGTACCCCAAAACTTTATAACTTTTGCAATTAGGTCTTTTATCCTTTTTTATCACTAGTTCATACATTATACACTTTATTAATCACTTCTATAATTTATTTATCATCATTTTGACTTTTTCCCCATTCAAAATTAGAATTAAAACTTCAATCAGTCTGACATGTTGATTTTGCGATATGCACATCTCGAGGCCTAAAATTAGTAGATATGACAAATTATATGATTTATACTATGACCTTTCATATAATTATTGGCAGTTATATATCATTTTCTATATATAACTATAAAATTACTAGCAATTATATGACTTTTATTATGTTCTTTCATATAATTGGTGATAGTTGTATGTACTTTTTTTTTTATGTATAACCATATAATTACTAGCAATGATTTGATTTTTGCTATTTTTTCATATAATTAATGTTATTTATATGTCATTTTTATGCATAACCATATAATTGTTAGCATTACATGATTAGCATTATATGATTTTTATTATGTTCTTTCATATAATTGCAGACAATCATATATCATTTTCTATATATAATCATATAAGTGCTAGTAATTATATGTATAAAAGTGAATTTGCTAGCATTATTAAGGAAAAAAATTTATTGCTAACCAAACACCAAAAAATATTTTCCAGAGACATTATTCTACAAACAAATAGAGACTTAATATAAAAATTTTAAAATTCAAAAAGTTGCACAATTGAAGATATGATTTTCCAAATCTCTTCAATATAATACGACATTTAACTAATCCTTTTTAACAAGTATAAAAATATAGCGATGGAAAATACTCTCTCAAATCCGTCAATGTATATATATATATATATATATATATATATATATATAACTAGTATAATAACAACTTTAAGTTAAAGGTTATATATATCTGTTATGGAAATGACAAACGCTAAAAATATAGGAGGTGAAATTTTTGTAAATATGTCAAACTATATATATATATATATATATATATATATATATATATATATATATATATATATATATAACAGGTATAATAACAACATTAAGTTAAAGGTTATATATATTTGTTATGGAAATGACAGACGCTAAAAATATAGGAGGTGAAATTTTTGTAAATATGTCAAACTATATGTTAGTTATATGCGTCTGTTAATATAAATGACACACATATAAAGTTTTAGGCATCTGTCTTTATTTAATGACAGACGCATATATTATATAATAGGCATCTGTTATACTTTAAGATAGATGCCTATAAGTTATTTTAAAACCAAAATGCGAGCATTTTCATATGTCGTTTCTAACAATATTGTATATACATTCATTTCATCTACGATAAATTAATTTGAAAAGTACAGTGTTAATTAAAGTTTTTTATTAAAATAAGACAAATTGATATTTAACCAAATAATATTTAAATTAATTAATTAAATATATGTCATGCTTGGTTAGTTCATATATACATATATATATATATATATATATATAACACAAATATTAAAGGTTGCCTATTTATAGGTTTGTATTTGTAATAATAATAATTATTATTATTATGCGGATAATTAAGTTTAATTTATATAATATATTAAATATTAAATAAAAATATAATAGGCGTCTGACTTTATTTAATGTCAGACGCATAAAATAGTTATAGGCATATGTCTTTATTTAATGATAGAAGCATATATGATATAATAGGTAGTGACAATTTTGTAAATAAGTTATATGTTAGTTATATATGTTTATTAATATAACTGACAAACGCATATGCTATATAATATGCATCTGTTATACTTTAAGACAGACGCCTAAAAGTTTTTTTAAAACCAAAATGTTGGCATTTTCATCTGTCGTCTCTAACAGTACTATATATACATGCATTTCATCTGCAAAATCGCGCTAATTTGAAACTTTCGCATACATTTTGTCTCAACAAATTGAGCTTGACCATCATTTCTCCCACACTAGATATCTACTCGCCGACAGTATTGGGGTGAAGGGATTGGGTGTTTTGTTTCTACTGAAAAGAAGAGAGTACTGTTGAGCCATTTTTGGGTAATTTTTGTTTTGTATCTTCTATTGAACATTTCCTTCCTCGTTTTCACTCTTGGATAATAAGATTCACTATCCCTCGTTATTGTACTTGTTTATTGTGCATTTCAGCTTGAAACCCTAGTGATGGCAGTATTACATATAAAAGGGAAGCAAACATTATTAGCATTATATATGGTCTTTCTAGGATTTTCCACCATGCTGTGAATTTATACATACATTTAAATTCTATTTAGATGACAATTTTGACTAACCTTTATCGCAGGTAAACCATTGGTCAAATATAAATTCTTTTAACATTGTAAATTATTTATAGTTTTTCATTTTTTAAAAATTTATTTTTGTATATAGTTTTATTAAAAAGGAATTTTAGTTTAGTGTTCATTTTACTTAATGAATCTAATTACTAGAAGATTCATGTATTGACCCATCGGGGGCATCACAAAAGGCATTTGGTATCTCTATTTATTTTTTAATTGCTTTTTTTGTTATAGCAAAAGCCATTTTTAGTTGTTGAAGGGAATGCGTGCATTTGTCTAATTGATGAGCAACATTCAGTATTTAGATATTTTTTTTTGACGATGATTGA
Organism: Triadica sebifera; assembly: GCA_023653625.1. Taxonomy (NCBI): domain Eukaryota; kingdom Viridiplantae; phylum Streptophyta; class Magnoliopsida; order Malpighiales; family Euphorbiaceae; genus Triadica; species Triadica sebifera. The sequence continues at coordinate 30,159,356 of CM042892.1, read as the reverse complement.
ATTTTTCATTCTCCTTTTTGTTAACATAATTTTTTGGCAACTTGATGTAGGTTTTATCTTCCATTAACTTAAATTTAGTTTCATGTTTAAAATTGGTGTTGCAACAATTAATACCATTATTTTTAAACTTTAATTTATAATTGCACAACTACATTATTTGGAATTTACAAAAGAATTAGAAATCATTAGTTTTTTGATATAGTATTTACTTTCAACTTAAATTTAATTGAACCCTTTGCATTGAGAACATAAAAAATATGAAAATTTTAATTAGCCTAGATACTCATTCAAGATTTACTCATTAGATATTTAAGGATGGGATAGGTTGGAGCGATAAGGATATTAGATATAATGTTTCTCTTGATTTAAAGCAATGAGGTTTATATATATTGAATCTTTTTTTATGTGGTTAGATATGGATTGAAGTTGGATGTATGGTAGACACGCTACATTTGAATATTTGAATGGAGTTTCGGAATTTGTTAGAATTGCAGAGGAAAAGCAAATAAGGGAAAGAGATGAAATGATTGTATGTCCTTATGTTGATTGTAAGAACATGAAAAATTTTCGAGATGTTCATATAGTGAAATTTCATATAATAAGGCTCGGTTTTAAGGAAGGTTACACACGATGGATATGGCATGGTGAGAGTATTTTAACTGAGACACGTTCTAATAATAATGAATTTGAAAGTCAATGAGAAAATAACATTGATAATGAAGAGAATGATTGTGTAGACAAGAAGATAGATGATACATAATATTTTGTGGAAAAGTCAGAATACCTTCAGAGATTGTTAAATGATGCTGATAAACCTTTGTATCCTAGTTGCAGTAATTTCACAAAATTGTCTGTCTTTTTTAAACTCTGTAACATGAAAGCAAAAAATGGATGGAATGATAAGAGTTTCACGACACTATTAAAACTGTTGCAAGACATACTTCCGAAGGGAAACAAACTTCCCACATCTACGTATGAGGCAAAGAAAATGTTGTGTCCCATGGGTATGGAATATAAAAAGATACATGCATTTCCAAATGATTGTGTATTATACCGAAATGAATATAAGGATTTGCATGAGTGTCCAAGGTGTGAAGCATCATGCTGCATACATGGGAAAGTTTTTTCTGAGCATAAAAAAGGGCCTCCAGCTAAAGTATTATGGTATTTACCTATAATACCAAGATTCAAATGCCTGTTTGTGAATGGAAAAGATGCAAAAAATTTAAAGTGGCATGCAGAAGGCAGAAAACATGATGGAAAATTGAGACATCCTGCATATTCTCCTCAGTGGAGAACAATTGATAGAACATTCCCTGAATTTGGTGGTGAAGTTAGGAATCTGAGGCTTGGAATTTGTATGAATGGAATCAACCCCTATGGCACACTAAGTAGTAAACATAACACGTGACCAGTTCTTCTTATGGTTTACAATCTGCCTCCTTGGCTGACTATGAAGCGTAAGTATATTATGTTGTCATTGTCGATATCAAGGCCTAAACAACCAGGAAATGATATTGATGTTTACCTTAAACCACTTATTGATGATTTGAAATTGTTGTGGGATGAAGGTGTGTCGGTGTATGATACATACAGTGAAAGCTTGTTTACCTTACATGTCATGATATTTTGTACTATAAATGATTTTCCAACTTATGGTAACTTATGTTGGTACACAGTGAAAGGAGCAAAAGCGTGTCCAATTTGTGAGGAAAACACAATGGACCAACGTTTAAATCATAGCTAGAAAAAAGTTTATATGAGTCATCGAACATTTCTTCCTCCTAATCACCCTTATCATAAGAAGAAAAAGTCTTTTAATGGACATACTAAAATGCGAGTAGCTCATTTGCCATTAAGAGGAAATGAGGTTTTTGAACAAGTTAGAGATATTGATAATGTATTTGGTAAACCTTTTAAGCCTGCTCAAAAAGGTCCTTGGAACAAGAGATCTATATTCTGGGATCTTCCATATTAGAAATACTTACTGGTTCATCATTGTATTAATGTTATGCACATGGAGAAAAATGTTTATGATGCTAGAATAGGGACATTGTTGAATATACTAGGAAAAAAATTATGGTATCAAAGTAAGAAAGCACATATTACAAATGGGCATACGAATGGAGTTAGTGCCTCAAGATACAGGGAAACGAACATATTTTCCCCTAACTTATTATACGTTATCTAAAAAAGAGAAAATAAGCTTTTGTGAATGTCTTTATGGTGTTAAAGTTCCATATGGATTTTCATTAAATATAAAAGGTCTTGTGTCAATGAAAGAATTGAAGTTGATAGGTATGAAGTCTTATGATTGTCATGTTTTGATGCAACAATTTTTACCGATAGCAATTCAAGGCATATTACCAAATCATGTGAGGAATGTTATCACAAGACTTTGTTTTTTCTTCAACGCAATTTGTTGTAAGGTCATTGATCCAGAGAACTTGGATGAGTTGCAAGCCAATATTGTTGTTACTCTATGTCAAATTGAAATGTATTTTCCACCTTCCTTTTTTGACATAATGGTGCATTTGGTTGTTCATCTTGTGAGAGAGATTAAATTGTGCAGTCCGGTGTATTTGAGGTATATGTATCCTTTTGAGAGATTCATGGATATCTTAAAAAAGTATGTGAGGAACTGATATCGACTTGAAGGTAGTATTATTGAAGGTTACTCGGTTGAGGAGGGTATTGAATTTTGCACAGACTACTTATCAAGTGTTAAACCTATTGGTATTCCTAAGTCTCATCACAAGGGAAGACTTGGAGGTAAAGGAACAATTGGATTTAAAATGGTATTACCCGGTAGATGCGTGAGAAAGCACGTCTCCTTGTGTTGCACCACCTTACACAGGTTCATCCATATTTAGAATAGCATATGTCCATTTTAAGGCATTTGAATCCATCCAAAGGTGAAATATGGTTGACAAATGAACATAATCATTCTTTTATTGGATGGATTAAATATCAAGTGATGCATCAATTATCAAAAGTGCCAAAAGATGTAATTGATACCAGAAAATGGTTAGCCTATGGCCCTGGGTTGAATATACAGTCTTATGAAGGATATGACATCAACGGATCTACCTTTTACACTAAATGTCAGGATGACAAAAGCACAATGCAAAATTGTGGAGTTACTTTGATAGCTTCATCACAAGAATTTTCTAGTGCTAAAGACACCATGCCAATAGATGTTACGATGTCATATTATGGTGCAGTTGAAGACCTTTGGGAGCTTGATTATAGGGAATTTAGGATTCCTCTCTTCTGATGTAAATGGATTAAAAATCGATGCGGTGTTCGAATGGATGGGTTAGGAATCACATTGGTCAATTTTAGCCAGTTGGGTTATCAAGATGATCCATTCATTCTTGCTGCATAGGCCAAACAAGAATTTTACATTGTTAACCCTAATGATAGTAAGTGGTCTATTGTTCTTCAATGTTAGAGGTGTATTGTTGGTATCAATGATGTGGTAGATGAGGAAGAATATGCTCAGTTTGATGAGACTCCCCCATTTTCTATCGAATTACCTATGCAGATGGGGAAGATATTTTAGATTCAAATTACATGTGTGATGATCATATTGAAGGCTTATGGATTGAAAATCGCTAATAATTGATGCATATATGTTTGTGGTAAGTTTATTTAGAAATATGTAATATGATTAATGCGATTTATACTCATAATTACCAACTTTTATTATTGTTTATCAAATAAATCTATTGTTTTATTTCCCATTGAAATAAAGTGTTATTATTGTGGATTATGCTAATATGTTTCTTTGATATGCTTATTTACAAGAAATCATGTAGAATGAACAACTAGATTTTGAGCCATCAAGTATCATGATAAAAAGAAAAACTAGGGGAGCTACCACGTGCAAAAAAAATGAAGAAGAAAGGGGATGAACAAAAGACAATAAATTTCGATGAGTTTGATCGCCCAATAGGAATATACACCGACAGTTTTAGTTCCTACGTTGGCCTTGTAGCATATTTCTATGTGAACATCATGATAAAAAGCTAGGATATGGTTGATAAAGGTCACTAATGGAATTATATGACTTCATCATTGAGAAAGATTGAGAGGAGTTTAAACAAGCACGTGAATATGAAGAATATGAGGTACTAATTATGAAGTAGAATAATGAAATTTACATTTACATTTTATGGAAGACATGATAATGACTTCTTCATTATTATTTTTTTGTTAACAATAAATCAATGCCAGAGTGAAGGCAAAGCAAGCAAAAAATGTGCATCCACATTTCTTAGGTCGTGTAGGTTATGTCGGGAAAAGGGCTCAGTGGATTATTGAAGATCCCATCTCTTCTTTTTCATCATCACCATCTATGAGCTCTGATGTTACATCATCATATGATCAAAGTCTCGATTGGGTAAGAGCTAGAATAAAAAAGACAGAAGAAGGAAATTATATAATTCTAGTATAAAAGACAAAAGAGGTGACAACAAAAATCATAATTATACCTTTCTAAACAAACATTAATGGCAATTATCTCTTTTTATCTATGATTGCTTAAAACATATTGTTTATCTGGTGAATATGAGATATTACGGAAAGAATTTGCCCAAGGTAGCTAGGTACTAGAAAGGCATGATGATATATTGTCACGTGCACTCGAAAAGCCCAAACATTCTGGCTATGTGAAGGGTGTTGGAAGTGCTGTGATTATTAAGAATTTTTATGTTAATCCTGGAAAAAGGAAACTATCAACATTCATCTCCCCTGAAGTTATAGAAAAGCCTGAGACTAAAATAGAGGCCAAATTATTTGCTAAATTCTGCGCACATATTGCACATCTCAATTTGGCCCTGATATGGAGGTGGAGATGGTTCCTTCATTTGCTCTCCCAACTCCTAGTAGTTGTCACTCTATGGACCCACCCTTTCCAATATCAGAATTACAGGTAAAAAATTTGAATTTCATTACTTCCACTTCCACTTAAATCTAGCTAATATTGATTTTTTTGTTTTTGTAGACACCTACATCATGCAGATTTACTACTATTAATGAAGGTAAGCAGGTTATTGTGGTAAGGGGTATGGTTTATCCATCCCTTATTGATGCTATAGTGCACAATCGACCTATCATGTTTGTTGCCCAGATATTAAGCCAAGAAGGGGGGTTAAATTGGAGTTTCAAAAATTAAACTTTAAAGTGCGGAGATAAAAAAATTAATTTTAAGAGGGATAGAGAAATTTGACACAAGGATTTTTATAGAGGTTCGGGTGTTAACAAACCCTACTCCTCTCCACAATCTCAATTGGGAGTTTCACTAACACACTAAGTGTTACAATGGAGTTTTACAAGCTCACTCCCAATTATGGTGTTTCTCACAATGGCTCACACCTAACCTAGAAATCCCTTATGTTTTAATGGCTCACACAATAATCAATTGCTTATGTTTTATAGGCTCACACAAACAACCTTTTCTTTGTGTTTTTATAGGCTCACACAAACAACCTTTATTTTGTGTTTTTACAGGCTCACACCACTAACCCTTACAAGTGTTCTACTCTTAACCCATAAATATCCAAAAGTCACTTGAGTAATAAATGATTATAGAGAGAAACACTCACAAATCTTTATTGCTCAATAAATGAAGAGAAAAATGATTTTTACAGAGAATAGATATTAGTTCTCAAAGTATTGAATGTACAAATAGATTGTAATAAAATTTTGATTCAAAGTATTTGTTATCCTCTTGTTCTGAATGCATAAATGACTTCCATTTATACTCCCTTGGCTGATTATAGCCGTTAGAGTGCATTTAATATGAAACTAGCCGTTGTACCAACCAAATAATCGCGCCTGACATTTTTCTCTTTCATCATTCACGGGCGTGACTATGTTTGTCACGGGCGTGACATTTCTTCCCAAGCCGTGACTGAAGTGGTGACCTTGGTCGTGAAGCTCTCTGGAATGTTTTGAAATACTGGGTCACGGGCGTGACATACATATTCACGGGCGTGACAAACTTCTCAGCCGTGATCCAAGTGGTGACTTTGGTCATGAAGCTCTCTGGATGAAAATGCCATGAAAATTCACGGGAGTGACTTAAATGTCCATTTCACGGTTTGTTCTTACTTCATGGTCGTGAACTTCAAATGTTGGTTTTGGTAACGGTTAGCTCTTTCACGGGCGTGACACATAGGGTCACGGGCGTGAACATGCTACTTCCTTATTTTTGTTTTTCAAGGATTATTCTTCCAATCTCCATTCTTGCAATTTTATTCCATACCCTGTTTAATAAAGTTAGAAAACAAGTATGTTAAATACAATATTGCTATTTTATTTGTTATCATCAAAATGACGGAAATACCCCTCAAGGTTTATCAATCTCCCGCTTTTTGATGGTGACAAATAATCTAGCAATATGTGCTTTTGAGAAGTCTCCCCCTCAAAAGATACTTAGGATAAAAATTTATAAAATGCAAGAATTGTAAAGAGTGATGTAGCATTGAAATAAACTTACTAGTTTTTAAGTATATGCAAGTTATATGTGAAGTATTTCCAATATATACCATAATTCTTTTTAAGACATGAAGTATATGTAAGGTATACTTAAGGTATATCATGGCATATTCATTTTTGTAACTTGCATGAAGGTATATGCAAAGTATACTTAAGGTATATCTAATGTGTATAAAGATCAATTTCTCATATTTATACTTTGCAGATTAATTTTGAATCAAATTTTGAGTATTTCTAATTTCTTCCTACCTAATTCAATGTCAATGTATTTGTAGGTTCTTATTTTTGATTCAAAATTCATTTATCTTAATATATTGCTAGGTTCTCCCCTATATTTCTAGGTTCTCCCCCTTTTGTCATCAATCAAAAAGGATATAAAGATACCAAAAGATAAACAAAGCAAATATATTAAATAAAGTGAAATACAATCAAAGTTAATTAAAGTTCAGAAAGGAAATTTAAAATTTCCTACACACAAACAAAAAAAAAGTAAATAAATAAGTAAACAAGCAAATTTAGGCTACCATCTAGCCTAACACCTAGCCGGACATCCTATCTTGAAGTCTAGCAACCTCTGCCTCAAGGCTGTCCATCCGAGACTCCATGAAGTCTTCGAGGTTCTCCAACCTCTCATCCATCGAAGCCTGCAGCTGCTCAAAATATGGTGCCAAAAGGTCAACCACCTACTGCGCTAAATTCGGTGTGGAAGTCGAGGATTGTCCGATGTCCTGCTCAGCCACTGGAGGTGCTTCCTCAACCCGAGCCCTTTTCTTCTGCTGGATACCTTAGAGGCCGGCTTTAAAGTCCTCTGTGTCATTGTCTTCCCAGATTATCTCCCCAGCAGTGTCTGTGAAGCGGTAGAAAATATTGTTCTCATGAACAATTCTAACAGCTGCTCCTATCTTTATGAAGGACTCGACATCCAAGCGATCTCGAGGATGCCTAGGGATGAGGTTGAAATGATGCTCATCCAGCTTTAAATAGCCAAGCTTCAAGGTTATATGGGTGACATAACCACCAATGAGTATATCTCCTGTGGGTTTGGTGACAATGGACAGAAGATGGTTTGCAAACCATCTAGAGAGCGCCAGCGTGAGTCCTCTTCTAGCCATCTCAAATAGGAAAAACTCTGATTTTCTGATGGTCCCATTGCTTTCTCCCCGAGCGAATATGCTATAGGTCAGGAACCTATGCAAATATTTGTGCAATAGGGACAAGAGATGAGTACTCTTTGTCTTCTTAACATCCCAGCTACAATCTAAGCCGAAATGGGTCCAAGCTCGAGTGGCGGAGAATTCTACTTTGCTGTCATTGAGTATGCCATCAGAAGGTAAGTTGAATAATTCCCCAAATTCAATGGCACTGAGGGTGTTGGGATTGTTGCAGAGTTGGAATTTCACCACTCCAGTATGTGACACTTGCAAAGTGCTAAGGAATTCCAGTGTTGGCTCCCTCAATGTTGGCTGGTGAATCTCCATAAATTCTTTCAAATGACAGGCCTGGAGTTGCTCTGTCATAGCCATTTCGAGCCTAAGAGTTTAAATGGTTTGCCATTTGAAGGACCTCGATGAAAGAAGAGGCATTTTCTTCAAAGTGGAGTACTGGGGATGGCTTTGCTCCGAAATTCGGTTCATGAGGTAATCTGCATACCTCCTAGGAGCATGAGACTTCTTTCTCTTTCCTTTTGATGAGGCAGTCTCCATTTGAGTTGAAGAAGTGAACTTTGTGAGGGTTTGAGAAAAGTATTTGACATAAATTTGATAAAACCCTAAAAGAGTATGATTTTTGATGAAGGAATGGACTTTTGATGGTATTTATAGGAAAATTTTGTGACTTGGGGCCAGAATCTTCAATAACTCATTGAATGTGTGTAAATGAGAACGGTTTCAAGGGGTTGAAAGGTTGAAATGAGAAAATAACCGGTTGTTCTCTTATATGCCCGATGAATTCACGGGCGTGAATGGTCGTGTTCACGGTTTGTTGAAGGAGTACTCTACCCATGAATAAAGGCGTGAATATGTTCACGGTCGTGATGTTTGAATGTCATGGGCATGAATTATGAACTGTCACAGGGGTGAAATACTAGTCACGGGCGTGAAAGGTTGAATTTCACTACTTATGCCCGTGAAGCAAGGTGTGACTCAAGGCATGAACGCCTCTGTGATTTTTGGGGTGTAAAGGTTCACGGGCGTGAAAATTCGTCATGGGCATGAAAAGGTCTTTTCACGGGAGTGAATGAAGCCGTGAAAATAAGCTTCACCACTTGAAACCGTGAACCATGTCGTGAATCAAGTCGTGAGCGACACTACCTCTTTTGGCTATTTAAGTCACAGACGTGAACATATGTCACGGGCGTGACTTCCTTAAAATTTTTATCAAATAAAATTAAGTCCTAAAAACAAGACTAAATCATTTCAATAAAGTTCTATCCCTTATAACATAAATTTTCATCAAAATTACTACCTTATATCTAGTGATATGATACAAAATTAAGATCATCAATTAAGATTTCATAATTTAGCAATCACAAGGTTACATCAATCATACCAAGTTCTCTTCTAATGAAATTAAATCTTTCCTCATTTAGAGACTTAGTAAAAATATCTGCCAATTGATTTTTTGTGCTTATAAATTCTAATGCAACATCTCCATATTGAACATGATCTCTAATAAAGTGGTGTCTAATGTCAATATGCTTACTTCTCGAGTGTTGAATAAGATTCTTTGAAAGATTTATAGCACTTGTATTGTCACATTTAATAGGTATATGGTTCATTTCATGACCATAGTCCTTAAGTTGTTGTTTCATCCGAAGAATTTGAGTACAACAACATCCAGCTGCTACATACTCTGCTTCAGCAGTTGAAAGAGCAACTGAAACTTGTTTCTTGCTAAACCAAGAAACTAAGCATTCTTCAATAAAGTGACAAGTACCTGAAGTACTTTTTTATCTAAAAGACTATCAGCATAGTCTGCATCTGAATATCCTATAATATAAAAGGATTAATTTCTAGGATACCATAAACCTAGATGCAAAAATCCATGTAAATATCTTAGAATCCTTTTTACTGCATTTAAATGAGATTCTTTAGGACATGATTGAAACCGTGCACACAAGCAAACACTATACATTATATCGGGTTTAGAAGTAGTAAGATATAAAAGTGATCTGATCATACCTCTATAAAGTTTTTCATTAATGCTCTTACCCTTTTCATCCTTGTCCAATTTTATTGATGTGCTCATTGGAGTCTTGGCATTCTTGCATCCTTCCATACCAAATTTCTTAATTAAATCTCTGGCATATTTGGATTGGTTGATGAATATGCCCTCATTGCTTTGCTTTATTTGTAGACCAAGGAAATACTTAAGCTCTCTCATCATACTCATTTCAAATTCCATAGTCATACATTTAGCAAATTTTTGACAAAGCAACTCATTAGTAAAACCAAATATTATATCATCAACATAAATGTGAACAATTAGAATATCATGCTTATGCTTTTTAATGAATAATGTGGTGTCAACATTTCCCTTTGTAAAGCTATTTTTTAATAGAAAAGAACTTAGTCTCTCATACCAAACTCTTGGGGCTTGTTTCAAACCATACAAAGCTTTTGAAAGTTTAAAAACATGATTTGACAAATCATAGCTTTCAAAGCCTGGTGGTTGTTCTACATACACTTTTTCTTCTATATAACCATTTATAAATGCACTTTTCACATCCATTTGAAAAAGTTTGAAATTCATGTGACATGCATATGCTAAAAGTATTCTTATGGCTTCTAATCTAGCTACAGGTGCATATGTTTCATCATAATCTATACCTTCCTCCTGATTATATCCTTTTGCAACTAATCTAGCCTTATTCCTAGTTATTGAACCTTGTTCATCTAGTTTGTTTCTAAATGCCCATTTGCTACCTATAATTTGATGATCCTTGGGTCTAGGTACTAAGGTCCATACCTTACTTCTCTCAAATTGGTTGAGTTCCTCTTGCATGGAAATTACCCAACTTTCATCATTAAGAGCTTTATCAACATTTTTAGGCTCAATTTGAGAAATAAAAGCAATGTCAGTGACTAAATGTTTGAAATGAGATCTAGTACTTACTCCCCTTGAGAGATCACCAATGATTTACTTTTTTGGATGATCTTTCATCATTCTCCATTCTTTTGGGAGTTCTTGTTCGTTTTCTTCTTGAGTTTGAGGTAGAGAATCATTTTGAGGTGAATCTTCTTAATCATTTTCTTCTTTCTCATTTCCAAGATCAAGTCTTTCCATATTACCTACAACATCATCAAGAACACTAACTTTCACAAGATCAAGTCTACTAGATTCATTAAAGATAACATGCATGGATTCTTCAACAGTTAATGATCTTTTATTAAATACTCTATATGCTTTGCTGGTTGTAGAGTATCCTAAAAAGATACCTTCATTGGATTTAGAGGCAAATTTTCCAAGATTGTCCTTGGTATTCAATATAAAACACTTGCATCCAAATACTCTAAAGTATGATATCAAGGGCTTTCTTCCATTCCATAGCTCAAATGAGGTTTTGTTTAAAAGATGTCTTTTGAAAACTCGATTTGAAATATAACATGCAGTGTTTGTGGCTTCTGCCCAAAAGTAAGTTGGTAAATCATATTCATTGAGCATTGTTCTAGCCATTTCAATTAAAGTACGATTTTTCCTTTCAACTAACCCATTTTGTTGAGGTGTCCTAGGAGATGAGAAATTATGTGAAATGTCATGTTCAAGACAAAAGCTTTCAAAGTTTTCATTTTTAAATTCTTTCCCATGGTCACTTCTTATTTTTGAAATACAGTACCCTTTTTCATTTTGAACTCTTTTAGCAAAGTTTTTGAAATTTTCAAAAGCATCACTCTTTTGAGCTAAGAAACTTACCCAAGTAAATCTAGAGTAATCATCTACGATGACAAATGCATAATGTTTTCCTCCTAAGCTAGCAATTCTAGTAAGTAGGAAAAAGTCTAAATGCAAGAGTTGAAGAGGTTTTAAGGTACTTACTATGTTTTTGGCTTTGAAGGATGACTTGTGTTGCTTTCCTCTTTGGCAAGGTTCACATGTCTTGCCTTTTACATATTTAACTCTTGGCAGTCCTTTTACTAGTTCTCCTGTGCTGAGGCTTTGTATTAAGTCCGTATTAGCATGACCAAGCCTTCTATGCCACAACCAAGATTCATCACTAGTAGTCACAAGAAGTAACATTCAGCAATTTAGGCCCCGATTGCGCGTGACCGTAGTGGGGTCCACTGGTTCAATCGGAGTCTAAATTTGAACCCATAAAAAAAAAGGACTAATAATAAGGGAAAATAATTAAGGGTATTATTTTTTGGGAATTAAAAAGATTAGGGGTAGAATTAGAAAAAAATAAAATTTTCTATGGACAAAATCGGTATTATGGAGATTGTTTGGGGAAAAAGTGTGAATATGGAGGAAGATGTGGTAAAAATGGAATTTTTCAAAGTTTAAATGTTAATCAAGATTAATTAACTTAATGAACCAATAAGAATTAAGATTAATTTTAATTAGTAGGACCCACACATTAATCAAGGTATAAAAGTAAAAAATGGGAGGAATTTTTCATTTTTCCAACAAAATATCTAAGTCCTCTTCTTCTTCCTTTTCCCATCCTTGTTGCCGTCCACCTCCACTCTCTTAAACCTCCATTTTTCTTTCAATTTCCAGCAAGCTAATAATGAAAAGAAATTAGTTTTGAGAGAGGAAAAATAAGAATTAAGGAGTTCTTACCATAAAAGGTACCAAAGGAGCAAGAAGGAAGGAAGGAAGAAAGAAGAAAAAGGGAGAAGAGTAGGGGAATTTCGGCCCACCTTGGAGAACTATTAAGGTGAGTTTATTCTTCTTAAATTTAACCTTTTTCCTTCTATTTGAGACCCATGATGATGATAGGTGTGATTAGGTTTGATAGATTTGGGATTGGTTGCAAGATAGAACTTAGAAAATTAAGTCTGTGTTTAGTTGATGAAGCTGTAATTGGACTTTGAATTGATGATATTTGATGTTAGATAATTTTTTATTGCTTAAAAACTAAAGAAAATATGATGCTAATGGATGAATAAGGGGCTGCCATAATTAAAGAAATTAGGAAAAATTGAAATTAATATGGAAACACAACAATTGGTGATAAGGAAAATATGATTTGAGTGTTGAATTGAAGAAAATGAATTGGTAACTAGGATATGGTTTTTGGGCAGCCATGACATATGAAGAAGGAAGTTTAAACTTAGTACATTTTAGCTCAATTAAGGTGTAAATCATATTAGGAGCATTAGAATATTATGTAGACATGAAAAGCATTGAAATTGGATGTTGGAATTGAGATGTGGTATAATTGTGTAGGAAAAATAAGTGAACAAGTGAGGGGCCCTCAAGAGGGTGACAAAGGCAAGGAGAAAGATAGCTAATAAGGGAAGGAAAAGAAGGTTTAAAGGAAGAACCAAGGCTGATTAGGTATGTGCTTCATTGATAAAAATTTTGCATGTTGTTAATAAGTATGGAATTATATATTAAGGTTTGTTATGTTTGTGTTTTTGAGATGTTATGTGATTTGTTGTGACTTTTGATATTATATATGGCAATGGGACCAAATGGTGTGAAATAATTGAGACATATGAATGTAGTTTTAATTATGGAAATTTTAGTATCAAAATGAATGCAAATGATGAATGTGGTTGAAATGTGAATTGATGCCAATTGATGGCTCGAGTACAGAATTCCAGGAACAGCTCTGTCTATTTTGATGATAACTTGAGTTGTGGAACTCCTTTTTGTATGTTCTTTATTGGATAATTGAGACACAGGGCTTTAATTTGTATTTAGACTATAACATTTAATTATGTCTAGATTTGCCCAGAAAAATGCATAAAGTTTAATTCTAGAATCTGTCCAGAAAATTCTGGGCAGAAAATTCTGTGATGATGCAGTAGTGAATTGATCATAACTTTTGATAGAAAACTTTGATTTAAGTTATTTTTGATGAATCTGAAAGCTAAGACAATAAGCTAAAAATTGTTAGAAGGCCAGAACTCCAAATTCTAATTATAAATGGGCTAAAAATGAAGCCCAAAAATAGGTCCAAATTCTGCCATAGGTATAAAACGTGAAGTGTTGGACTTATGCATGTGGTATGTTAATTATATGTAATAATTAATGCAAATATTTACTTTGATGGTAATTATCAATGTTTAACAGATTATTTATATATGAGATTTTATTGTAATAATAATGGGAATATAGAACAAAAATAAACAAGCATACTTATGATAGTTGAAAATATTGCGAATTAATATAAAAATAGTTAAGCCCAAAAATACCTAGTCTAGAACTAGAATAGGGAATAGTTTGGCATGTCAATCAGGGGAATTTAGGCACTCGGTGCCAAATATGAAAGCCGGTAATGACAATTGATAAATGCGCTCGGCGCAAAATTATTAAGCCGGTAATGGCAATATAACAAAAGCCAGTAATGGCATTATTATAAAAGTGCTCGGCGCTACATTATGAAAGCCGGGAATGAAAACCCCGTTATTCCTATTAGATAGTTCAGTTATAGGTGTTATGGGCACAAGAAAATAATAATAATACTAATATTGAAGTATGTGATTTTGATAAGTGTTACATGAATTAAATTTGTTACTATTACATGTTGAATGAAATTTATTTGATTTTATAGAAATTTTTATTTTATGCATTATTTATTAAATGGTTAATTAATATGTGAGAAAATATATATGTATGTAAAATTTTTATCATTGAAGCACCACTAAGCTAGTAGCTTAGGGGGTGGTTTCCTCTCGCGCAGGTTTAGAAGGGTAGCCGTAGAAAATAGTCTGTCATAAGAAGAAGGGTATCCGGAGGGAAGCAGCAAAAAGCTCTGGGTTTTCTTTTTTGGTATATTTTGTTAAAAAACTTTGTAAATTAAAGTATTGTTTTTATTTCATATAATGAGTATTAAATATGTGAGTTACTATGTAAAATAACATAGTTTGAATGTAAATTAATATATTTTATAAATAAATAAGATTTTGAGTATTATGCTTGTAATACTTTTATTTCAATGTCTACAAGATTTTCAAAAAAAAAATTTACTTCACTTCATTAATTTTATAAAACAGTAAGACGGGTAATACTCACTTACCTTGCTGAACTATAGTGGGGTAAGGGGGTGTGACACAAGACACTTAGAGGAATGGTTAAATAGTTCATGTAAGTTTATTATGTATGTATTGACATCTCTATTTCCTTTAAATATCTCATGACCATCGATAGAGATCACAAGACATTCATTTGAAGTAAAGATTACTTTGTTTCCTTTATCACATAATTGACTTACACTTAACAAGTTATGTTTCAAGCCATCAACAAGTAAGACATATTTAATAAAAGAAGTGCCATTAATACCAATAGAACCAATGCCAATTACCTTACCCTTTGCATTGTTTCCAAAGATAAATTTACCTCCATCAATACTTTTGATTTCATTGAAAAGTTCTTTGTCTCCTGTCATATGCCTTGAGCATCCACTGTCTACTAGCCAAGCATTTTTGTTTATTGTGGACTTGAGGCATACCTATAGAATCACAATTCAAGTATGATTTTTAGGTACCCAAATGCGTTTGGGTCCTTGGGGGTTAGCACATGAAGGTTCCCAATGAGCCTTCCTTATCCAGCAATATTTATTTATGTGACCCATTTTCATACAATAATTACATTGTTTTGGTCTAGATTTGTTTTCTGGTCTTACAATATTTTTGAATACCATTTTTCTATCAAATTTATTTTGAGAATGATGACATGTACAGTTATGATTAATTGTAGATTTTCTAGATGCATGCTTCATATATATAAAGGCATGATTATTCTGTTTATGTATAGAAGGTTTAATATGCTTATTTCTTGGTGCTGTTCTAACAGGTGTGGAGATGTGAGGTTCACTAGACTTAACAAAGATGGTTTTGTGAGAAGATGATGATGTGTCCTTAAATCCTAGACCATGTCTAATTAAGGGTGATCTTTGAGACACAATGAGAGTATCTAAGCTCTCTTTACCTTTGTGAAATTTAGAAATGGAATTTCTAAGTTCCTCAACTTCATTTTTCAAAGTATTATTTTCTTTTAGCAAGGAAACAGTTGAGGGTCTTGATGAGTATTCATCTAATGACTTTTGGAGAGATTCATTAGATTATTTAAGCTTTATGTTTTCCTTTTCTAAATCATCTATCTTATTTTTTAAATTAGAGATGTTATTTCTATAAGTACTAAATTTACTTCTATATTTCTCTAATTCAAGATTTAATTCTTCTATTAGGCTTTGCTCATCATCATCATAATCACTATCATAATCATTATCACTACTATCATTGTTCAAAGAGTATGAGTGCAGTGATCTTACCTTATTCGAGACATGATCTTCAATAGCCATGAAGCATAGGTTGACCTCTTCGCTTTCATTATCATCTTTTTCACTTGAAGAGCTTTCATCATCCCATGTGGCTTTGTGACCTTTCTCCCCATTGTCTCTTTGGTATTTGCTCTTATGCTTCTTGAGCCTTGGATATTCTGGTTTGATATGTCCTTTCTTTCCACACTCATAGCACTTTACCTCTTCCTTACTTCTTTGTGCATCATTAGAAGTTTGTTTGAGGTTTCTATGCCTGAATTTTCTTGAGTTGCTCATTTTCTTCTTAATGATTTTTTTTTAATCTTCTTGAAAGCATAGCAATGTCCTCATTTTCATCATCATGCATTTCTTCATCATCTTCACTTTCTTCTTGCGATTCTGAAGTAGAGGCTTTGAGTGCTAAGGGCTTTCTTTTCTCTGGCTCTGCTTCAAGCTCTCTATCTCTTTTCACTGTCATTTCATGTGTGAGAAGTTTTTCAATTAGCACATCAGTATTCATGATGCTCATATCTTCATTTGCTTCTTCTATGCCAACAACTCTTGAGCCATAGTCTTTAAGAGGAAGACTTCTCAGGATTTTGTTGCTTACATCCTCCAAACTCAGATGCTTCCCAAGTTTCCTCATTCCATTTATAATGGCTAGAAGACGGTTGGTCATGTCAGTGATTGACTCATTGGATTTCATCTTGAAGAGCTCATATTCTGAGGTCAGAAGTTGAATCTTCTTGGATTTGACTTGCTTAGTTCCTTCATGATAATTTTCCAATGTCTTCCACATGCTGTATGCTGTGGGGCAGTGTTGTATTCTTCCACATTCTTCAATAGATAATGAGCTTGATAGGATTTTCATTGCCTTCTTGTTCTTGAAATTTTCTCTTCTTTGAGTCTCTGTCCAATCATCTCTTGACAGGATTTCTTCTTCACCATCAGCTCTTTTTCTGGTTAGTGGTGTCCATTCTTTTCGTACACTATCCCAGACTTTAATTCCTTCACTATCCAGATATGTCTCCATCTGAAACTTCCAATGGGCATAATTTGCTCCATCAAAGTAAGGTTTGAGACTTTGGAATCCTTCACTAGCCATATCTTAATCTTTACTAGCGCTTTTTAGGCTTCGATGGTAGACTAAGCTCTGATAAGAATTGTTGCCCATATATTAAGCCAAGAAGGGGGGTTGAATTGAAGTTTCAAAAATTAAACTTTAAAGTGCGGAAATAAAAAATTAATTTTAGGAGGGATAGAGAAATTTGACACAAGAATTTTTATAGAGGTTCGGGTGTTAACAAACCCTACTCCTCTCCCTAATCGCAATTGGGAGTTTCACTAACACACTAAGTGTTACAATAGAGTTTTACAAGCTCACTCCCAACTATGGTGTTTCTCACAATGGCTCACACCTAACCCAGAAATCTCTTGTTTTTTAATGGCTCACACAATAACCAATTCCTTGTGTTTTACAGGCTCACACAAACAACCTTTTCTTTGTGTTTTTACAGGCTCACACAAACAACCTTTACTTTGTGTTTTTACAGGCTCACACAACTAACCCTTACAAGTGTTCTGCTTTTAACCCAGAAATACTCAAAACTCACTTGAGTAATAAATGATTACAGAGAGAAACACTCACAAATCTTTATTGCTCAATAAATGAAGAGCAAAATGATTTTTACAGAGAATAGATATTAGTTCTCAAAGTATTGAATGTACAAATAGATTGTAATAAGATTTTGATTCAAAATATTTGTTATCCTCTTGTTCTGAATGCATAACTGACTTCCATTTATACTCCCTTTGGCTAATTATAGCCGTTAGGGTGCATTTAATATGAAACTAGCCGTTGTACCAACCAAATAATCGTGCCTGACATTTTTCTCTTTCATGATTCATGAGCGTGACATTTCTTCCCAAGCCGTGACTGAAGTGGTGACCTTGGTCGTGAAGCTCTCTGGAATGTTTTGAAACATTGGGTCATGGGCATGACATACATATTCACGGGCGTGAAAAACTTCTCAGCCGTGATCCAAGTGGTGACTTTGGTCGTGAAGCTCTCTGGATGAAAATGCCATGAACATTCACGGGCGTGACATTTTAATTCACGGGCGTGACTTAAATGTCCATTTCATGGTTTGTTCTTCCTTCATGGTCGTGAACTTCAAATGTTGGTTTTGGTAATGGTTAGCTCTTTCACGGGCGTGACAGATAGAGTCACAGACATGAACATGCTACTTTCTTAATTTTGTTTTTTAAGGATTATTCCTCCAATCTCCATTCTTGTTATTTTATTCCATACCCTGTTTAATAGACTTAGAAAATAAGTATGTTAAATAAAATATTGCTATTTTATTTGTTATCATCAAAATGACGGAAATACCCTTCAAGGTTTAACAATGTCCAATCACGTCAAGGTATTTGTAGATAAAGTATTATTTGGCTGTCATGAAGCCTAACTTCTTATGCCTACTAAATAGTTAACTACAGTTGGGAAAGTAGAAGGTAGCTTTGTTCAATGGCCATAACATCTCGTGGTTCTTGGAGAGGTAGCAGTTTAGATTATTAATAAAATTTATATTATCGCATTTCATATACCATAATATGACATAATTTATTATTAATTGATAGGAACTTAAATCGAACCCATTAAAGAAGGCTCCAATGAATAAATAAGGTAGCGGTTTATCGAAAGAATCAACTACAAAGCAACATGGGCCTTTAGTTAATGAGAAAAGTTTGGTAATTTTGAATGGTGACTTGAGGTTGATACATGAGTGGTTGCTAAATTGCCTATTGGGTACATTTTTGAAGTTCCTATAGACATTATAGTGTTTGAGCATCCAGTAGATGATCTAATGATTCATGTCGGTATGGAAGACATCACTTAACTCTTCTCCATGGAATGGCTTGATGTCTCGATCATTCGTATATTTATGATGTAAGATTATATTATTTATTACTAATATTATAAGATCGATTTAAAAAATATAAAAATAATTACTTGTGTATGTATTGTGATTCATGCATGCAAATACCTTCATAACTTGTGCAATACATTCTTTATATCATCGATCGGATTTCTTTGTCCAACAATGTTTCGTTTGATGTTCACAAAGACCAACACAACAGAAAGATATATTATACAAGCTTTGAAGGAATAAAGAGATAAACATTTCATTCTACTACCATACTTTTAGGAGTAAGAAACATTTACATTCATGTTTGCATAATTTTTATTCTCAACATTTTTACTAACTTCAATATATTTGCATATCTCTAGTAACCATTGGATGTTGATTGTATTTTACTGTGAACGGAGTGAGACATTTTTCATGGATCTTCTAGCTCTTAGCAACCACGATATAAATCTGAAACCTCATATTAACATGTAAGTTATAATACTACTTGCTAATAGTTTCTACAATGTTTGTAGCATTTTCAATATTAATGCCGATTTTGATATACACTTATTTTTTAGAGCCTATAGAACTTATGCTATATAAGGTGGAAAAAATAAAGGTGCAAGGTTAAAATGGAATAATATTTTGGTGAAAATTTTATATTCCTAATTACTACTTAGATTGAAATTTTTATGATTTTATAATCCTCTATTTGGTTTTTTCTTTGTCGTTTTTTCTATTTTAAGTGTCCTCAACAATGAGGAGATGTTGAATGCAAATTTACATCATGAGGTATATGTGCGAAATTGTCGTATATCATAACAGTGATACAACATTGCTTGAGGTATGTTCTTTTAAATACTAGTCAATTTATATTACAAGTATGATACATAACTAGCTATTAATTTATTAATTTTTAACATATTTTCTATTCTTTGTTTGATTTGTCTTGTAGGCTTTTGAAAATGGATCATATAGTCAAGATCAAATAGATAAAATTCAATATATGTGGTCAAATTACTTTATAAAAGAGTGTATGTAATCTTATGTAATCTTTTTATTTACTTTTGTAAAATATTTCATATTAATGAGAAATACAATTTTAAATTAATGAATTTTGAAGAACTTGTGGATTAATTATTTTCATGTGAATTGTTTTAGGCATATTGTGTTGCTTTGATTTTATTTAATTTTTTGAAATTTGTGTTGTCTTGTGAATATTGTTGTGAATTTTTAATTATTGAGTATTTGTGACTTGAATGTTAGATGCCTATTGTGGCTTGCAATATTGAAACAGGTTTATTATGAATTTTGAATCAAGTTATATATGAATAACAACAGTATAATATGAGATTTACTTTAAAAAAAAGATAATAGGTGTCTGTTAATTCGTTGTGACAGAAGCGTAAACTTGATTATACGTGTCTATCGTTAAAAATAGCAAACATGTATAACCTAATTATATGGGTCTGCTATTACTAAATGACAGACATGTATAAGCAAGTTATACACGTCTATTACAACAACATATATATAAAATTTATATCACATGCGTCTCTTATATATATATCTACTATTTAACAGACACATAAAATACAAAATAACAAATACGTATAACTTTTTTTGGTAATAGTGTAATATATATATAAAAGTAAATTTGCTAGTATCACTAAGAAAAAAAATTTAATGCCAAACAAACACCAAAAAATATGATAGTCAAATATCAAAAAATATTTTTAAGAGACATTATTCTACAAACAAAAAGAGCTTTAACATGAAATTTTAAAATTCAAAAGTTGCAGAATTGAAGATATGATTTTCCAAATCTCTTCGACATAATACCGCATTTAACTAATCCTTTTTAACAAGCATAAAAATATAGCGATTATATATATATATATATATATATATATATATATATTACTAAGGAAAAAATTTATTGCCAACCAAACATCAAAAAATATTTTTCAATTGTTTTCTATTATTGCATCCCAAATTCAAAAACTATTATATTTATCTAACAAATATTTTTGAGACATTATTATGCAAACAAATGAATCTTAATATGAAAATTTGAAAATTCAAAATGTTGCACAATTGAAGATGTGATTTTCCAAATCTCTTCAACATAATACCACATTTAACTAATCCTTTTTGACAAGCATAAAAATATAGCAATGGAAAATGCTCTGTCAAATCTGTCACTATATATATATATATATATATATATATATATATATATATATATATATATATATATATAGTGATGATGGCTTGCAACAAAACCCTAAACCTAATTCTGAGCCTTTTGCACCAAAAAGTAAAAATTCTTTATTTTTATCTTAACTGAAAAAAAAAACCATATTTTTTTTGTAAGAATCTATTAAAAAAATATATTCAGAATTTCAGACTATAGAAAGCTTCTAAATGCAGACAAGAGATCCTCTTAGATTCTTGTTAGAATGTTTTGTTAGTAATGCAGTGATTTCTTTCGTTAGAACAGAAACAAGAATATTACACAAAACCTTAACTTGTCTGTCTTATACAAAATACTCTTTGTCCTTTACTGTCACTATTCATTGTGTACCATTGTCTGATAAATTCTGCAACTGCCACATCTTAAGCACCAAATCTGACAAATGGATCCAACTCTATCAAGTTTTCAGTAACTCCAATTATCTTTTCTCTTTACTCTTTCTCGACCAATATCCTTACATACACAAAATATCACGTTATTCAGATAACATCACCCACAATATTTTTATAGTAATAATAATAATAATAATAATAATTTTGGTTTTTAAGAAATATAATAATTTTCAGTGAAGATGTGATTTGATTATGAGAATTTCAAGAGGTTTCAAATTTGAAACTTTTCGTTACCATCTATGTGAAAATTTAATTTGTCAATTTTTGAACCTCCCAATGAAAATAATATAATAGTTTCAATACTTAAAATAAAAAATCCACCAAAACCTCAGCACATATATATAGACAAAAGTTCATAAACTATGCAAATCTTCAATTTTCAACCAAGAAACTTAATTATTTTGCTGTCTAAAGAGTACAGATTAAACTCATCAATCTTGAGTTCATTAGTTGATTAATAGTACAATCCAAATATATTCCCCCCTTCTGAAATTATTTTCTGGATTTACACTAAACTATCAAACCCACACGCAAACTTAACTATCAGCTTACACAAGACTACTCTTTTTTCCTTTTTTTTTTTTTTCTAAGACGGAAATACAACGCTCAAAATCTGAATTGGAAACTTTGCTATTAGAAAAAAAATAAAAAAGGAAAACTAGAAACTATCTTCATTGAATTATTACTTTGTGCTCTAAAACCCTTCGCCTTTTCGATCGATCGCTAGAATTGGATTGCTCGATCAAAGATTTCAGAGCAGTTTGCAGGAAATGAAGTGATTCAGCGCTATGATCTTTCTCTGCAGCAATGATAAGAACATTCTGGATTCTTCCACCAAGTGTTACCATTTCAGCTCTAAGAGTCTTCAAATGGAGAGACTTTAATATCTCAATCAGATGAGGCAAAAGATCTGATCGATCTTCGCAGCATAAAGAAGCCTTAAAGATCAGCTGCCCGTCTCCGGAATATTCGCCGGAAAGAACTGTGATCTCATCGTTCTCGGATGGAAAAGCTTCTAGCCCTGGAAACTCTGCTGTCTGTTGCTTCAATTCTCTCACTCTTTGAACAACATTCGATAGAAGTGAAGCTTTGTCTGTCTGTTAAAATTGAAACAAACAACTTTAATTTATTAGAGACTCTAAACATGTGAATTATAAAAAGTTCTTCAACTTTCCTCAAACAGACTAAACTAAACCCTAGAAAGGATAATTCACAAAAACAAAAACAAAAACAAAAAAGAACACTTTCTTGCTTTTACTTTTGCAGTTTGAATATTCAGAAAAGCTTTCAAAAACTGGTTATAGATCCAGTACTTCAGAATCTAGACTATAGCTATTATATTTACAGCATCTGCTTTGTGTTTGGTTGCCGAGAAAATGAGAGAAAGTGTGAATGAAAAATAAGCCATCATACCTTCAATTTAAGTTTCAAAAAGTGGATTAAATTCACTATAAATAGTTGAGTTAGGCAAATCTCAAGTCAGTCAACGGGGGTTTTGGCATTCTGGTCAAAAAGAACATATGATCAAAGTCTAAAAATAAAAAATAAAAAATTTCCCTTTCTTCTTTTTTTTTCCTACAATTTCTCAGATACCAAACAGTGAACAAACACAATAATTAGTACAAGAAAATAAAACACATTAATTAAAACTTTAACAATTATTACATTTTTTAAAGCTTCAAACACCAAAATTAAAAGAAAAATGAAAAAGAAAACATAATTCACAATCTCTGTAATAGCTCAGAACCCATTTAAAGCCCATTTAGCATCCAAAGTCTTAGTTAATTAATTAACGAATATATAATTAATTGCAGAAAGAAAATGAATACATAATTAATTACCTTTGAATTGCAACGAAGGAGGGTCCTAAGCTTATCAAGATGAGAATTAATTCTCTCTCTTCTCCTTTTTTCAGCTTCTTTATGATTCTTCAAAGCAGCAAGAGCTTTATCCTGGGGTGTCATATCTGTAATTACAGATCCTTCCAAGGGGTAATTATGGTAAGAGGAAGAAGATGAACTGCTTAAGTTTTGCATCGCCGGGAAACCGTAAGGTCCGACGTTGAATACTCCGTTCTCCGCGAGAAATCGGAACAAGTGTGAATTTTCTGGCGAGATTTCGGGCTGCATGTTTGTGTTTTTTAGTGTGGCCGAAATGAAATGGAAAATTGAAATGAAACGAAACGGACGAAATGAATGGTTATATATAAATTTCTTTTCAACGTGGAAAAGTTGGGGTGTTGTTTGGCTTTCGGCGGGTTGTTTTCTTTCTTTTTTTTTTTTTAATGATTTTTGTCTTTTTAAAGGATTTTCATTTTTTTCTCTTTTTGTAGTGGTTTTGAATTTGATTTGCTATGTCGTTTTTTGATGACGTGGATGGATAAAAGAGTGAGACTCGTTTTTTTAGAAAGAAAAAATTTATCATTTTCATATTTTTGTTAAAGGTATCAAAATCAAACTTTATTGTTGCTCAAATGTAAATAAATTATTTGGATTTTTCTTAAGGCAAAAGCCATTTTTAAGCCTCTCAAGTTTTTAAAATTTCAATTTGAGTTCTTTCACATTTTATTTAGTGCATTTAAGTTATTTTTATTCTATTTTTATTTGCATTAAGGCCTTTTTAATAGAATTCAATTTTATGTTAATACGGTAAAGTATATTAAAAAATAATAAAATTATAACTTTTAAAGAAAATGTATCAAAAATTTTGCATTATATGAGAATCATTTCGAGCTTAATTGGTTGAAAATACTAGAAGTCTTCTAAATAATGTAGGTTTGAATCTCACACTACAAGAAAAGAATGGAATAGCGACGACATTTAGCGATGAATTGACATCCGTAGCAATTAGCTTCGGATCAGCGACGGATCTGTGACGACAATTTAAAAAAAAATTAATATTTGATTCGTCAAAAATAGCAACCGATTAGCGAGGAATATTTGCTACCGTAGCTAAATGTTCTAGCTAATATGTAGGGATTATATGACACTAAACATTTGCGACAGATTAGTGACGCATTTGCGACAGCTATTTAGCGACGAATTTAAAACCATCGCAAATTTGATAAAATAGTGACAGAATTATATAGCGACGGAATGTTTCCGTCGCTAAATATTACCGACGGAATGTTTCCGTTGCTATCGTAGCGACGACTATATGTCGTCGGTAATATAGCGACAGAATAAGTCATCACTAATATAGCACTAATATAGCGACGGAAAAAGCCATCGCTAAAGGTAAAAAAACACAGTAAAATGTGAGCGACGAAATTGTTTGTCGCTGATATTTAGCGACGGAAAATATCCTTACGCTTTGTGACGAATGTTAGCAATGGAATTTCCGTCGCTAAATATGAATGAAACGGCGTCGTTTCTTTAATATGAAACGATGTCGTTTTGCTGGGGTGGGTTATAAATCTGAAATCCAAAAATTTTTTCCCACCCAACCGTTCTCGCCCTCCTCCTCTTTCCCCCCTTCCCACCCAGCAGCTGCTCTTCTCTCCCACTCCCACCGGCGACTGGTCTCCTCCAGCGATGCTCCTCCTCTGCTCCGGCCGTGCTCCTCCTCTGCTCCCAGCCCCGATCGGCTCCGGTCCTCTCCCTCCTCCTCTCCTAGTCTCGGTCAGTTTTTTTTTGGTTGAAATCAAATATATAATTATAAATCAGTTGAAATTTTTTTATAGCTACTCAACTATTATTTTGATGCTCTCATATTGTAGTTTTAATAAATTTTTAGATTAAATTTTATTTTGGTTGAACTTTGTTATTCTTAAATTTTTAAATTAACATTTAAGGATAAAAATTTTTGTTTAAAATTCTAATGAATAAAATATTAAATATCATACGATAATGTGAAATAATATTTCAAAAAAAAAAAGATATTTTGATGTTCTTGCTAAAACTAGAGTTGGCATTAATAATAATAATAATAATAATAATAATAATAATAATAATAATAATAATAATAATAATAATAATAATAATAATAATAATAATTTTATTATAAAAATTGATCAAACAACCTTATTAGATATTGAATAAATCTAATACTTTACTTCTTTGTTGTTGTTGTTATTGTTATTAAATTTCAAAAAATTCATAAGTAGGAAGAAAAGACATCAAATATATATATAGAAATAATAGAGATTAATTTCTTTTTTTTTTCAAAAACATATGAAATTACCCTGTTATTTATAAGCATGAAATTTAAAAAAAAGTTTCAATTAATCAGTTTATATTCCATATATTTATTCTTTTTTTTTTCTTATTTTAGGCAATATTGAAAAAATAAAACTATTTACTTTCTATTGAGAATGATAAACATTAGTTTGTTAACAAAAAGAAATGTATTATGACTACATTTTCTCATATTTTTGTAGAAAAACATTCTACAAGCAAATTGTAATTTCAAAAAAACTTAACTCAAAATCTTAAATGAACTATTCAAATCTAAATTGACTCAATATAATTAACAAGAGAGTATATAATTAATTCCATGTACGGATACAAGTAAAATAATTGAATAATTACTATTATTTTAATAAAATAGAGATTTTAATAAATAGACTATTTTTTATTTCACTTTCTATAATTAAATTAATTTGGCAAGATTGAAAATAGGCAAGCCAAGGATTAGGGTCACACAAATTTCATAATTTGGAACTTTTCCATGAAATGTGAATGAGCAATGATTAATTATGACATATAAACAGTAAAATGCTTAAAAAGGAATTATGGATGTTGGGTCATCATCTCAACCTTAGGGAAGTAACTTTCGATGTGTATTAGTCAACTGATTTTAAGCCACTCTACAAATGAAATTAAAGGGAAATGTTTAATATATTCTTTTAACTCTTTATTTTTAAATTTTTTCTTTTCTTATAAATTAATTTAAATATTAAAGTGTATTAAATATGAAAATAACATTACATCTCAAGAGGTTGAAGAATACCCATCAACTGATTAATTATTATTATTATAAAAACAATGTAATAAACATGTAGGATAGGTGTAAAGTTAACACTTTTTTGTAGATAATTAATTAAAAAAATTGCATTTCTCATTATTGCAATTGGGGGTAGTTGGCTTGAGCCTCAGCTTAACCTTTTAGACACCACCTTCCATTTTCAATAATCAATATAAATTCACTCAATATTTCATTCTTTTTTTTTAAAAAAAAAAAACAAATATAAATATATAATTCTCATCATTTTTGCATTATTTTTCCTTTTAACAATGCAACAACTCACTCACTTGTGAAAACTAAACAAAATTGGGACAAAAAAAGTATTCTAATAAATGAAATATTAAATTATTTAATGCAATATACTTATATTTGTTAAGATATTTTTATGCTACATATCCATACTTAGTTTAAAATTATCTATAAATATGAATTATATAATTATTATTAAAAATATAATTAATCTAAAATTTGTAAAAAAAATTAGAATTATAAACAAATAAATTTAAGATATCTATATATTACATGTATAATTGGTTTTATAGCTAGTACCTCAAGCCCTTTATAAGTATTAAAACTAATACTCATACTCATTTAAGAACTCTTTTAACCCTAACTATTGTTCAATTAATTATATGACATATTATTTTATAATTTAAGTATATTATTTTGTATACTTAGTAATTTACATACATATTTCATTCATATTATATAACATATTATTAATTAATTATATGACATATTATTTTGTAATTTAAGTATTTTGTTTTCCATATTACATATTATTTTGTAATTTAAGTGTACTTAGTAATTTAAGTATATTATTTTGTAATTTTATAATGTTGGAACATATTATATAACATATTATTAATTAAGTTACATACATATTTATAAAAATAATATAATGCTAGGACATAATATAGATAATTTAGGCAAAAAATTATAAAATGGCTAAATTTAATTACTAAGTTTAATAAAATACCTATTTAGCTATTAAGTTTGATTAAAATTATAAAATAGCTAAAATTAATTAATAAGTTTAATAAAGTACCTATTTAGCTAATAAGTTTGATTAAAAATTATAAAATAGCTAAATTTAATTACTAAGTTTAATAAAATAAATTTAATAAAATACTTCAATTACTAAGTTTAATAAAATAAGTTTAATAAAATAGTTTAATTACTAAGTTTTATAAAATAAGTTTAATAAAAAAAGCTATTTAGCTATTAGTTTGATTAAAATTAAAATTATCGTTCGGTTGAAAGAATAGCTAAGTTGCTCTAAATCTAGATTAGTATAACTTGAAATTTTTATGAAAGTTAATAGCAATAGTTATAATATTAAACTATTTTATAGTTTTATTTCATTATGATTTATCAATTACAATTTCATACTTCAAATTGATTTGAATGTTTTCCTTGATTTAATAGAGGTAATAAAAAAATGAGACCAGATCATGAATGGATGTATAAACGGTTGAAAGATGGACTTTTAAACCCAGAATTCATGACTGGTATGAGACAATTCATAGAATTTGCATGCAGTCACCCGGAAATGATGGACAATGATAGGATAAGATGTCCATGTTTTCATCGCAAGTGTCAGAATCGCATGTTTCATAATGTGGATACAGTTAAGTTACATTTGTATAGAAACGGTTTTGTACCAGATTATTATTATTGGACGTTGCACGGGGAACAAGCAGTTGTAAGTAACTTAAATAGCAAATGCGAGAACAGATGCGCGAAGAACTTCGAATTGAGCTTCGAGACGAGATGCGTGCAGAGATGCGACAGTTGATAGCAGAGATGACTAATTCTACCAACATTTCATCAGCTCCATCTAGTGATCCACCACAATCTGACAGGATGTAGGATTATATATATATATACTGTAGTATTTTTAATTATTGAATATTTTTCATGTTGGACTACAAAATTTTAATATTTATTTAATGAATTCAGTAAAAACAAAATTTTGATTTTCATTTAATTGATTTTTTAAATTGCAAAAATATTTAAATTACATAATTTAATATATAGAGTAAATGTCCAACAAACCTTAGCGACGGACGCTGTCTGTAGCAAAATAGCGACGGACGCTGTCCGTAGCAAAATAGCGACGGACGCTTCCGTAGCAAAATAGCGACGGACGAAGTCAACAAAATAGCGACGGACGCTGTCCTTAGCAAAATAGCGACGAAATCTTTCCGTAGCAAACAATAGCGACTAACAATATCCGTCGCTAAATAGCGAGGTATTTTCTGTCGTCATTACAATTCCTGCAATAGACTTAGTGACAGATATTTCGTCACTAATTCCGTCGCTAAAGTTAGCAACAGAATAATAATCTGTCGCTATTGGACTTGCGAGAAGGTTTTCTGCGACGGATTTAATCCGTCGCAAATCTGTCGCTAAATTAGATTAGCGACGAAATTGTTAATTGTAGTGACGGATTTATCCGTCGCTAAAATATATTTTTCTTGTAGTGCCACTGTCTTCCTTTCCAATATGTACCTGGTAAAAAAAATAATGTATTACCTTTCTCATTGCACTTTCAACACAACAAAAATGGAAATTTTATCACCTTGATACACAAAAAGCTTTCCAAAAGCAACTCTTAGAGTTGTATATAAATTCTAAATTGTTTTGAACTAGAATAAAATACCGAAGAAAAAATTAATAACCAAATTGTACTATTAATATTTTTAATTGGACTGAACATAATTGTACCATTATTTTTAATTTTAACGAATATAAATCTTTTAATGATATTCGGAGTAATAACTATAAATCTTCAAATTGAATAAGAACCTAATTGTACCGGAAAAAATCGATTTTTAAATATAAATTTTTTAATTTTATTATATATAATAACTAATAAAAATAAAATAATTTATATATAACATTATTTATAACTTTTATAATTCTATTATATATGTAATATAACTTAATCTTATAATTATGTCCACTTTAATCTACAAAAATAAAATAATAAAATTTTTAATTAGTTAATAAAATAACAATGGATTCAAATAACTGCAAAATTTATATATTAGAAATAATTTTATATGCTACAAGTTCTATAATGATGCAGAGCATTGAACCCATGACTAGGGGTGTGCAAAACCGAACCAAAGCCAAATTGAACTAAATTGAATTTAATCTATTTGATTTAATTTATTCAGCTTTTTGTTTGTTCGGTTTGGTTATTTATACAATTTTTGATTTATTCAATTCCGTTAAAAATATTAAAAAATCAATTAAATCAAATCCGCCGTATATATATAGTAATTAATTTAAATTTTTATAAAATAAAAAAATTATAATTTATGATAATTAATTTTAATATATGATAATTTATAAAATCATGAACTATTATAATTTATTTTAATTTGTGTTAGCTAATTTTATTTTATGGTAATTATTAAAATTATCATAATTAATTTCAATTTATGCTAATTCATAAAATTTTGATTTAGTTTATGGTAATTTATAAAATTATAATAATTGATAAAGTTATTATGATTGATTCTAATTTTTTATAATTGATAAAATATATTAATAATTATAATTTATAGTTAAATTAATAAAATCGATTAAACCAAATCAAACCAAACTAATAAAAAATATTTCAATTCAGTTAGGTTCGGTTCAAAATATATTTTGGTTTGGTTTTCTTAGATACATGTTTAAAACCAAATCAAACCAAATCAGTGCACACCCCTAGCCATGAGCTCCATATAAGTCTAAGGTGAACTTACCATCAAGCTAATCAACAATTTTTATTATTAACATCCAAACAAAAATATTATTTGTAATATATTGTTGTTTTTCATCTTTTACTCTAATTTTCTAATTATAATTTTTTTACATTTATAATTTATTCTAATTGTATATGTGATAAATTTGTGTTGTATTAATTTATTATTTGATAAATCAATTTAAGTACAATCTATTATATATTATTCTAATTTATAATTCATATATTATAATTATACGATAAATCAATTTGAATCTAATTAAATTATATAATTTTTTAATCAAAATAATTGTATTATATCAAATTTATTCTAAAATTCTAAAAATCCCTAATGCCCATATATCTCTCTTCTCATGCCACATGTTGCATGTCGTAGATGTCAAGCCTCTCCATGCTGCCAATCAACAATCGCGCTCTTCTCATTCCTCACTAGTTAGTAATTGCGCTATCCTCAATCCTAACCAATCAACAATCATTACCCCGCCCTAAACTATCAAGATTAGCAAATAAGGGCAAAGTTGTCTTTTGCTACTATCACAATCCAAAACTAGTCATAGCTAGCGCATAAATTAAAACTAACTCAATCTATGCTAGCTTCATATATAATACAAATACAACTCAAAAAAATATTGTGGGTTCAACCTTCTCCAAATTTCAATGATCCCAAATTCATCTCCAATATATGAAAAAACAATAATGTGATATGAGTATACAACTCGTTCAGGGAATGATAATTATTGTACACAATAGATTGGGAACATACAAATACTCAAATAATTTTTCAAATATTTTTAAATATTCAAAACATTATATCAAATGTTTGACTGAATTCCATATGCTATCAACTTCATTATTTTGCAAGTAATTCAATATCTAAAATATGTATTGATAAACAAAACAAATATATATATATATATATATATATATATATATATATATATATATATATAATCAAATTAAATTTAAAACACACAATAGAGTATAATGGTGATACCCCACACCACTAAATGCTAGATAATTAGTAAGCGTATTATTCATAACAAATAACATATATCTTTTACCACAACTTCCAATGTGAATGCTAATGATACAAATGCAACAACAAAACACATAATGATAGTGAATCTGATCCTAATATTGTGGTATTTTTGCAAACTCTAAATAATAGATAACATATATATTGTTCACAATGGAGTCAGATATAAATACAGATAAAATAAGTACATATACCAATTTGAAAATAAAATTTACAACAATGAATTAATGAATAATATCAGTAAAATTAAAATAATAAAATCAATTATAAATTTCAATAAGTAACAATTTAAATAACATTCATTTCAATGAAAAATATAAAGTCAAATAATACTGAACCACCTCAAATTGTCAAAATATATAATTTTCAGAATCATATGATAAAAAAAAAATTAAATTTCAAATAGTCAGAATATTCAATTTTTTAGATCAAATGATAATAAAATTGTAACACTATTTTCCCTCCTATATACTCTACAAAATACCAGTTGGATAAGAAATGCTCCATTTTTTTTTAAAAACTATTACTAGAACATATATAGCAATAGTTAACATTATTATACAAAAAGAAATACAAAGAGAATACAAAATAAGAAAAATATATAACATAAGAAAAATGAATATAATATATTTACAAACTCTCTCTATTCACACCCTAGCTAACTATCTACATATCAGAATGAAAATGCTTTTAAACTTCTGTTATAGATCAAAACATATCAAAATAACTAAAATACAAGCAAAAAAACTCACCCTCTCTAGGGAATTGTCACTATTACTATTTGCCTCCATTCGGTGGGGCCTACTAGTTAATGATGCCTTTATTTATACACTCATCGCTTCGACTTACTTTTTTGGCACTTGTGTGAGAGAAAACAAACTCTAACTCTAAATTTTCCACTAAGTGATGCAAATTCTTATAATAAAATTCATCTTAGAAGAAAATATAACATCCATTTAAAAGCTATAAACCTTTCAAATTCAATTTCAATACAATACTTGTAAAAATTATGCAAATTACCTTTTTCAGCAGTTAAAAATACATGTTATATTTAAAATCTTCCACAAAGAAATACAAATCATGAAATCCTATAATTCCAAAGATTTCAATTCAAAAATATTAAATAAAGTCATTATTCGTGTTATGTTATTAAGTATTTCTATCGCCCACCCACATATTATGACATCGTAGACCTACCCCTAGGGAATCGAGGGGTATTATATCACATATTAATTATGGGATCCACAGATAAGTACAAGATGCAAATATATATCTCAAAGCCCTAGTGAAAATCGTGTATTTCCAGTCTGACCCATCACCTCAATTTGCATGCCAAATAGAAAATCACAATGATATGACTTATTAGCTTAATATTGATTCCAAATATATTATTTATCATTGTTAAATGATATTTTCTCACTTGAAAATATTCGTATTTAGATTGATTGTAATGCTCATGTCTCGCATGGTACAAACAACTATGGAACTCGCATATAACAATCTTGCCTTAAATTGCTGACGTGACAACTCTCTTCCCTTAAAAAGATTTCATCCTAGAAAATATACATGATTGATCTCTGTGGATTAGTTGTGGGTGTTGGCTCTACATCACCTCTTCACTCTTCCATATCGCTTCCTTAGCTGAATGTTTATGCCAAAACAATTCACCATAGGTACCTATTTATTCAAAAGTTATTTCACTTCCTTTGCCAGAATAACTATCTGTTCTTTTTCATATGTCAAGTTTGGTTGTACCTTTATATCTTCTACTTGGATGACATGGGATGGGTCTGACTTATACCTTTTGAGCATGGACATAAGTGTTGAACCTTAAGGGGTATTTCATAATTTTGATGCTAGCAAATAATTGGGCAATAGGGAATTTTACCATATTTTTGTATTCTAAATGTTTTGGTAGGTTAAATGCACTTTAAACCATAAAAGTTAGTTGTTTCAAGTGGATTGAAGTTAAAAGAATGAAATTAAAAAGTCACTCATGCTTTGTGATATAGAGGTCATGCCCGTGAAAATAGTCACGCCTGTTAATACAAACATCCACCTCCGTGAAATTGAATTTTCATGCCTGTGGAAGACAAGATCATTCTCATGAAACATGTGCGTGCCAAACCTTAATATTCAATTGTTCACGACTGTGAAGCTTTAGCCTACTTGTGAAGCACAAATAGTCATGTCCGTTAAGAAATGGCATGCCTATAAAGTATTATGCAATTTCTGGACAGAAGCATTCATGGTCAGCTTCACCATTTCAGTCACAATTTCACCAAGAATAGTCATGCCTATGAAGTCTCAATCATGCTCGTAAATATGCACATTTAATGTTGACAAGTGCAAATAAAAAAATAGTTGAACGACTAGTTTTGCATTGAATGCACCTCAAACGACAATACAATCATTTATAAACTTTTAGAGGTAAGACAACAAGTTATCAAGCATCAAATCTTTGTAAAGCCATTTGTGCATTAATTCAAATTTCATTTATAATCTCTATTGTGAAATCCATTTTTGCTCAGTTTGTTGAGCTCTTTTGGTTAAGTGCTTTCATTCCTATAATAAAATACTAATTAATGGATTTGAGTGATTTGGGTTGTAAGTGAAATAATTGTAAAGGTTTTTGTGTGTGCCATAACAAAATGCAAGGATTTAGTTATTTTGTTAGCCATTAAAACACAAGGGTTGTTATTGGGTTAGATGTTAGCCAAGAGAGTAAAATACCATAGTTAGGAGTGAGCTAAGAAAACTCCATTGTAACACTTTGTGTATTAGTGAAATAACCAATTGAGAATGGGGAGAGGAGTAGGGTTTGTTAACACCTAAACCTCTATAAATCTTGTGTGTGCATCTCTTTACTTCTTCTTCTTGCTTATTCTTTGTCATTTGCTCAGAGAAAAATTTTATTTACCAACCAATTCAACCCCTCTTCTTGGTTATTATTTTGGATAACAATTGAAATCAGAGCTAAGTCTAGCATTCAAGCCTAACAAGCGCTAATAAAGATTGAACTATGGCCAATGAAAAGTTTTATAATCTCAAGCCTTTCTTTAATGGAGCAAACTACTCAAACTGGAAATTCAAAATGGGAAACTTATCATGATAATGAGGGAGTAGACATTTGGGACACTATTCGAAAGAAATGGATACCTCCAATAAGAAGGAATGCTAAGAAAAAGATGAAATTATTCCAAGAGATTATTGGACGGAGCCTTAAAAGAGAGCAAATGGAAAAAAACAAAAAAGCCATAATTATTCTAATAAGCTCTCTATCACTTGAAAAAGTGTGGTAGAATCCAACATTATCCAACTGTTTACTCCATTTGGAAAATATTGGAAAACTACCATGAAGGCATAAAGCAAGTGCAATCCAAAAAAGTTCAACTTCTTATCCCCGAATATGAACTCTTCAAGATAAGCCAATGAGACTATAACCAAAATGACCAACTGAATTTTTGCTATTGTCAATGGCATGAGGAAGCTTGGAAAGCATTATAGATTGGAATATGTAAACAACAAGATTCTAAAGAGTCTTTCAATGAAAGATTATGGCTCAAAGGCTACGGGTATTGACGAGGCCAATGAAGATTTGAGCATAATTTCTACCGATGTACTTATTGGAAAACTCTTACTCATGAAATGGCTTTAATAAGTGAAAATGAG
Organism: Triadica sebifera; assembly: GCA_023653625.1. Classification (NCBI taxonomy): domain Eukaryota; kingdom Viridiplantae; phylum Streptophyta; class Magnoliopsida; order Malpighiales; family Euphorbiaceae; genus Triadica; species Triadica sebifera. Next base: position 30,124,431 of record CM042892.1, on the reverse strand, counting down.
CTTGAAGGAGAAAAGGAGAAGAGAAGGCCCCTAGCACTCAACGCTTCAACTTTCATGCCTATAGATGAAAATCTTCTTAGTGATAAAGGAGAGGAACAAATAGCCTTACTTTCAAGGAGGACCAAGATATTGATCACCAAAAATGGCTCAATTAAGAACTATAAGCAAAAAGCCTCAAGATTCACTCTTAGAAACTCCTCATCCATCAAAGGCAAAAGGGAAGTCAAGTGCATTGAATGTGGGAAGAAGAGACACATCAAGTCGAAGTGCCCTAAGCTCAAGAGGTATAAGAGGAGACCCAATAAAGAAGAAAAAGAAAAGGGTCACAAAGCCACTTGGGATGATGACTCCTCAACATTCATTGAAGAAGAAGAAAAGCAAGAAGAAGAAGAAGAAGATGAGGTATGCTATACATCCCAACCTTGTGATGAATTATGTGATTATCATCCTCAAATGATTTAAAAGGTAGTTGAAAAGCTAGAAACCTCAAATAACTCTTTAAAGAAGTAATTGGATGAGACTTCCTCAAAACCTTCAGCCAATTTTTTATTAAAAGAAAACAATGCTTAAAAAAAATGAAGTTGAAAAGTTTAGAAATTCTATCTCTAAATTTTACAAAGGGAAAGAGAACTTGGATACCTTAATTGTATCTCAAAGACCTTTCTTGGTGAGATATGACCTAGGATTTAATGGAGCATTATCATCCTCCTCACCTAGAATAATATTTATTAAGTTTAGCACTCCAAAAATCTCTTATATTAAGGTAATAGCCTCAAAGGTTAAGGGAAAACACATACAAAACCCCTTACTCAAAAGAAAAGCAGTGATGGGTCATACGACTTAAGAGAAAAACCTTAAAAGGCCAATCATGCTTTCTTATATAAGAGGCTTGAACCTAGGAAAACACCCATTACATATGTTTGTTCCTGTTCTTATATACATGTTACCTTTAAAAAGGTTGTAAGGCCTAAACCTCATACAAAGTGGCAAAATCAATTTAAATAAAAAGTGCCACTATTGCATGAAGTTGGGCATATAAACGTTCATTGTTTTGTGAGGAAGGCTCATTGGGAACCTTATAAATCTAACCTTCAAGGAGCCAAGTTCATTTGAGTATCGATGAACCAAACCTAAATTGTTGTTTTGTAGGTGTGCCTCATGTCCATATTAAAGGAAAATATTTGGTTAGTGGATAGTGGATGGTTAAGGCAAATGACCAAAAATAGGTACATTTTCACCTAAATCAAAAGGATTGATGGTGGTAAGGTAACCTTTGGAAACAATGCCAAGGGTAAGGTAATTGGCATTGGTTCAATTGGTTTAAATAATATTTTTTTAATTAAAGATGTTTTACTTGTTGATAGTTTAAAACACAATCTTTTAAGTGTGAATCAATTATAAGATAAGGAAAATCAAGTCACCTTTAGCTCAAATGGATGTCTTATGACCCTTGATATTCAAAGGAGATAAAGAAGGCAATACTTACATAATTAACTTACACAAGTTGACTAATCTTTCTTCTAAGTGTCTTATATCTATCAGTGATGAGTCTTGGCTATGGCACAAAAGGCTTGGGCATGCAAGCATGAACTTAATTCAAAGCCTTAGCAAAGAAAAGCTAGTATATGGGCTACCCAAAGTCAAATTCATCAAAGATAAGACATGTGACCCATGTCAAAATGGAAAACAACATAAATCATCTTTCAAGCCTAAGAATGTTGTAAGTACTCAAGATCTCTACAACTTTTACATCTAGATCTTTTTGGACCTATTGGAGTTGCTAGTTTATGAGGAAAATACTATGCTTTTGTCATTGTTGATGATTACTCTAGGTATACTTGGGTAATTTTCTTAGCTCATACATGTGATGCTTTTGAATCCTTTAAAAACTTTGCCAAAATAATTCAAAATGAAAGAGGTTATTTTATTTTTAAAATAAGAAGTGATCATAGAAAATAATTTGAAAATGAGCATTTTGAAATTTTGTGTTTAGAATATGGTATTTCTTATAATTTTTTAACTCCTAGAACACCTCAACAAAATGGGGATGTTGAATGGACAAATAAAACTTCGATAGAAATGGCTAGAACAATGCTTAATGAGTATAGTTTACCAACCTAATTTTAGGCTAAAGCCACCAATATCGCATATTATATTTATAATTGTATTTTCAAAAGGTCTATTTTAAATAAAACCTCTTTTGAGCTATGGAATGAAAGAAAATCCAAGATCTCATACCTTAGAGTGTTTGGATGCAAGTGTTTTATATTGAATACCAATGACAACCTTAGAAATTTTGCTTCTAAATCTAATGAAGGTATCTTCTTAGGATACTCCTCCTTATAGAGTCTTTAATAAAAGATCATTAGTTGTAGAAAAGTCTATGCATGTTGTTTTTTTTGAATCTAGTAAACTTTAACTTGGGAAAGGTATTGTTTTTTATGATGTTATAGGATCAATGGAAAAGCTTGATCTTGATCATAAAGCGGATGGTGAAACCTCAAAGAAAGATGATAATAATGATCAAGAGGAGCAATAATAAGAAGAGCATCGAGAGAAACAATTACTAAAGCTCAAAAACAAGGCACCCAAGAGTTACCAAAGGAGTTGAAATTCATCAGAAACCACCCAATGGAGCAAATATTAGTGATCCCACCAAAGGTGTAAGTGCTCGTTCTCATTTTAAGTTTTGAGATTCTAATCTTGTTTTTATCTCTCAAATTGAGTCAACGACTATTGAGGGGCTCTTGGTGATGAGAGCTGGGTAATTTTCAAGCAAGAGGAACCCGACCAATTTGAGAGAAGTAAAGTTTGGACCTTGGTTCCAAGACCTAAGGTCTACCCAATTATTGGTAGTAAATGGTTATTTAGGAATAAGTTGGATGAGCAAGATCAAATCACTAGGAACAAAGCAAGATTGGTTGCTAAAGGGTATAACCAAGAAGAAGGCATAAATTATAATGCGATCTATGCTCTAATTGTGAGATTAGAAGCCATAAGGATTCTTTTAGCATTTGCATGTCATATGAGTTTTAAGCTTTTTCAATTGGATATTAAAAGTGTATTTATAAATGGTTTTATAGAGGAGGAAGTTTATGGTGATTAACCTCTCGGTTTTGAAAGTCATGCATTGCCAAATTATGTGTTTAACCTCACTAAGGCCTTACATGGTTTAAAACAAACACCAAGAGCTTAGTATGAAAGACTTAGTGAATTTCTCTTAGAAAATAGTTTATTAAAGGGATATGTATATACTTCTCTTTTTATCAAAAAGTATAAGCAAGACATTCTACTTGTTCAAATTTATATTAATGATATTTGTTTAAACTTTAGGGTTATTTGATTTTCCCTTAAAGGTATTTCTATCATTTCGATGATAACAAATAATTGATAAATAAGAAATTTAACAATTTTTTGTGTTTTAAGTAATTATACAAGTTAAATTTATATTGGAATATCATAGCCAAATGATCAAGTCAAATAAAGTTCAAAAGTGCAAAATAGATGCTATTCACACCCACAAAGTCAAATGTCATGACCATAAAGGCATTGAAACACCAAATAATTTTAAAATTCGATTAATAGTCAAAATACTATTCACTCCTATGAAGAATTTTTCATGTCTGTAAATGTAAAAATGCAAAATTTTGAAAAAATCAAGAGCAAAACAATTAATGCCCATGAAAAAACTATTACGCTTGTGAAACCTAGAAAAATAATCCTTGTAGCATGCTCTAAGGTGGTTTAATGGCTATAATTCAATTTAAAGTTACTCTAACAGCTAGATTTCAAAAGAACTTTATAAATAGCTCATATTTCTTAAGAAAAAAATCAACTAGAGCATTGAGAGCTTAATTACTATGAGAAATCCTTGATAAATCATTTTGTGAAAGTTTATGCTTTTATTTCTTTGTTGCAATCTTTCTTGTATTATTTTCAATTCTCATTATGGTTGTGTAAAGCTCAAGTGATCTTGAGGTTGTACTGAGATTGAGTGAATTAGGTTGGGAATTAAACATTTATATGAGTTTTGTGTCCACTTATTAAAAACTCTTATAAGGGTTTGAGTGTGAGCCTTGAAAAATACTTGTACATGTTTAATCTACATATGGAAGTAGATTATTAATGAATTTAAAGTCTCAGCAGTGATTGAGGAGATGAGTAGGCTTTAAGAGCGGAACCTTTATAAATCCTGTATTTATTTTTCTCTCTTGCTCTTCATCTTGCTTAAAATTTTTAATTTTCCATTCCTTACAAAAATCACCAATTCACCCCCTTGTGTTTCTTAAGGCCTTTCAATTAGTATCAAAGCAAGGTCTCCATTTTGTGAAAATCTAATCATCTTAGAGAAAATATCATGGCCTACACAAGCCAAACTCCTGAAGTCCATGGACCAAGCTACACAAGACCTCCATTCTTTGATGGCACTAATTTTGCTTATTGGAGAAACAAGATGGAAATGTTCTTGGATAGTGAAGGTGTCAACTTATTAGACATCATAGAGGAATGATGGACTCATCTAATGGAGAAAGATAAGGATGGAAATGAAGCTCCCATTCCGAGAAGCAAATGGAATGAAGCACAACAAAAGGCCACTTTAAGGAATAGAAAAGAAATTAATATTCTTTATTACAGCTTGAGCAGAGAAAAATACAATGGAATTAAACATATATGATTGACTAAGGAAATTTGGGAGTGTCACAAAACCAAACATGTAGGAATGAACCAAGTTAAAAGCAAAAAGCTAAAAAATGTTTGGAATAGAGTACAAGTTATTTGAAATGAAGCCTAATGAGAGAATATGTGATATGTATAGTAGGCTCATCACTCTTGTCAACTCAATGAGGAAATTTGGCAAAAAATTTCTATTGAAGATATTAACAACAAAATTCTTGTGAGTTTACCTCAAAGAATTTGGGAAGCTAGGATATCCTCCATTGAAGAAGCTAATGATCTCTTAAAACTTCATACAATTGAAATCTTAGGTAACTCCTTACTCATGAGATGAAGATGTGTAACACCCCTTCACCCCAACAGCTCGTGCCTGGATGAGGGAGTGCTATGTTGACTTCATCATTTAAAATATCTTTCTTAAATTATTTATAAATGAAAACCACTTGTATATTTTTTTTCTTTATTTACTATTTATTTATTTTGTAGTATAAAAGAAATATAACATGAAAGATAAACTACATTTTTATATAATAACATGTTCTTTAAAAAAATATACTATTTATTTTACAAATACTACAAAATAAAATTCAAAAGATAATATACAAAAGTTGTGTGACTCATAATGGTTGAAATATGCTGCTCTACGGATCAGGTCACCGTTAACTTTATCTACTATTGTCTACTTATTCTTTGCTATACCTGCGTCAGAGAAATTCCCATGCTAAGCCTTTGGCTTAGTGGTGCATATAAATTGTTAGAGGAGTGCTCTAAAGGCAATCACCTTTAGCAATTATTGTACAAATTTATTTGATTAATAAAAGGCTTTTTCATTAATTTGATGTTCATTTGATATATGAATTGATAAGTGATTTTAAATCAATTAATGAAGTCATTGATACATAACATAGCATGAAGGAAATCATGATGAGATCATGATATTGAGATTCATATCATGTGTAATTATGTTAGTATCAAAATTATCCCTAGTCATAGGATTAATGAGACGAGATATTATTAATCCAGACAGACTAGCACATGTTACACTCCTTGATTGGATCGAGTAGTAGATCTCATAATCTATAAACATGAGATGTTTAGAGTTAACATGTGGATGTTTGCTAAGTACATTGAATGACTAACTATGAGACAATCATATGGATAATCTATTCAAATGTCAATGATAGTCGCATCATAGCAATGGTGCAAGTATCCTTAGACTTGAGGTACTCAAGGATATCTTGAATATTGATTCTGTATTTTGACACTGTTCCTTGTTGCCTCAGAGAGGTAGCTCATAGGGTGGTGATTGGATACATCTTGAGGTATTCGAAGGTAATTGGGTAACCAACAAATGATTCACCACTCCTGATAGAAGGAGTGTATACCCATGGCCTATTGTCATGGTCATTACTCATGAATCTCTGGCCGGAGTGGAAATGTCATAAAGATAGTCTTCAATGACATATCTAATAGAGTAATGAGCCTCAAGGACAAGAACTAACATTACTTGGACTAGACGTGACGTAGTCAGTCTAGTGGGAGTTGACACATGTCCATACTCTGAACCAAGTGGGGTATAAAATGGTGAAAGGAATAATTGCACAGAAATTGTCTATGGAAAGGTTCGTAGTCAAACCGCTGACTTTCCGGTCAATTGGGGATCATGATGTGTTACTAGATACCGCTCATGACCTGCTTAAATTAATTATTAATTTAAGTGACCAACATAACCGAGAACCTAATGGGTCACACACATTGAAGATATGGAGAATGAGTAAAATGGTCTTGGATAAGATCCAAAATATGAGAGAATTATTTTAGGATGGATCATGATGAGATCGCACAAAAAAATTGTTCGGGAGTGTCACGGGCCCGTGGGGGCTAGGCAGGCTGCTAGCCTGCCTTGCGGGCCAGCTGGACTGCCCAACAGTAGCCCGCAGCAGGCCCAACGCACCTACAACTTCCATCCGTTGGCCAAGGGCTGTAATTGGCCATAATTAAGCCAATTATGACCAATTACTATTCATTAGTTACCATTTTCTCCATTTTTGACTTTTCATCTTATTTTTGAATTTGATTCAAATAGAAAAGATATAAAATGGCAGAAAATAGACATGAAAATATTTTTTGTAAAAAAAAAATATTTTTAAGACACAACAAAAATTATCTCAAGAACACTTTCAAAGCTAACACTTTGAATTTGTTCAAACCATTTTCTCTTGATAGTTTCTTCTTCATTCTTCGTGTGGATTATCATTAGAGATATCCTAGTGTGGATTGTTATGATTTTCTACAACCCAACAAAGTGAAGATTTGAAGAACAAATAAAAATTACAAGGTATAATTTTTAACATTTACATTTATATAAATTAGTTTTAATGGTACAAGTATGATTTTTTGTTTTAGGTTTTGAAAAATTTTATTTTTCGCTGTGTTTATGAATATGATTCATTCTTCAAAACCCAACATTGGTATCAGAGACTGGTTGTATCCATTAAAATTAATTTTAATTGAAAGTGCAATGGGATTGAATGTTTTTGATGATTTTGGATCAATAAGTTTTGAAAAATTGAAATTAATTTGTAAAATATAATTTACACATTTTTCTTTCTTTAATATGATCATTTGATGATTAAAAATGATTATTTTGATTGAAAAATGATTTGAATGTGATTTAAATAATTAATTTCGGATTTATTTAAAAAATGCCTAAAACTGCCTTGTTTATGAACATGTGTTGTTATTTGGCTTAATTGATGAGGCTGATTGCATTTGTTTTGTAATTTAATTATGAAAAAATTATTCAGATATATTGATAATATTTTTATACCTCTGGAAGTGTCCAATAATTAATTAAAAATTATTTTAATTAATTTTTCAAACAAACACAAAAACGGAACTGTTTTAGCTTATCCAGTGAGCCTGTTTTGTTTGATTTTTTTTTTTGTATGTGTTTATTTTATTTTCAGCACCTTGAAATAATTTTTATGTGATTAATAATATGTTATTTTGATGTTAGATGTATGCCAAAATTATTTTTCAAGCATTTGAAATTTTAAAAATTCTAGATATGAAATTAGTCATTTTGAGCATCTAAGTGTGTTGGTTCGTTTGTCTTAGTAATCTTGGCTTGTGCCAAAAATATTTTGATGAATTTGAGCCGACTTAAAGATAATTAGAATGGTGATTTGATGTTCTGGAAATTTTTAGAATTTTTGGAAATTAATTTTAAATTAATTTAAGTTGTGCAATTTTAATTCTAGTATGATTAGAAATTGGTATATATATTAAAATTAAATTGTTTAATTTTAACATCATAATATTCTGATTTTAAGGAGAATTAATTTTGAATTATTTCTGGAAATATGAAATTTAATTTAATTTGATTAAATATTAAATTCCACTTTAAAATGACATACAAAATTAAATTAACCGAAAGAACACATATAGATAATTTCGATTCAAGTGTTGAATCGATTTATAAATTGAAATCCAAAATTGTCATTTTTATTTTGTGCATTAGAGAATGCATGTTAGGGGTGTATGAAAAGGTATGATGGATGATTATGGACTTAGGCCCACTGTGATTGAGCATGCATGGAATTATTTTGTTTTATTGTAAATAGGGCATGCATGTCCCTATCTCTTTTTCTTTCTTATGTATTTCTCTTCTCATCTTACTCCCTTCAAATGTAAATTGAGGTTTTTCTATAATTTGAAATATGTAATTAGATTACATAGAATTAGGATAGAATGAAGATACAAAGGAGCAAGAAGCAAAGGAGTTGGTACCATAAACAAGAAGACTTAGAAATAGAAATTTGATTTCTATTTTGGGTTGTAAATTCATGCATATACCTAGGTAAGATCTAGTCAATCTCTCTTTGGCTCAAGAGATTGACTTTAGTATGTCCATAATCATGCCATATAGTTAATGTAACTATCTTTATATATCAATGTGATGAATGTATGATATATAAAAGCATGAAATAATAACTTGATGAGACTTAACAAAGAAATCCCTCACTAAATAAACAATTAAGTCTTACGCCTTCCATTAATATGGGGAGAACCAGAGTTCTTCTAGAGTTAGGGTTGTTGAGTTTCCTTAAGCTCACTCTATAAGAATATGTTCAATCCATTGAAATTAGATTTCACGATTAATGGGTTAGACTTAATTGATATTATTAACTTGTTGGATTTGCGCAAAGGTTAATGTGTATTGGAGGTGAAGTTGGGTTTGTATACATGAGATGTGCACATATCAAGAGTCGATAGCCCAATGTATGTGCACACATCAATAAGTTGATAGCACAAGATTCGATAGTTGCATGAATAATGCAATTGGTATGGATTAGATACCTACCAACCAAACTAAGGATAGCTTGTTGAGTTGCCTCAAGGTTATTCGTAGCTAGTTGGATATCGATCCACTAGGAGAACTTCCATATAAGTTCTCCCAGGTTCATAGTTCGGGCTATGGATTCGCTATAAAATTGTGGGAGCCATAATGCGATTTATTAAAGACCTAATAAACATGCATTTTATGTACATTCTAACATATTCTATTTTACATCTAGGTTGCTAGAATCATCATCATGACAAGTGTGGATTTGCGATCGCTAATGGAATCAAATAAGTTGACTGGGCCCAATTTTTTGGGTTGGCTAAGGATTCTGAGAATAGTTCTCAAATCCAAAAAGATTGCCTGTCCTAGATGAGGCACTCCCTAATCCCCCTACTGCTAATGCTTCTGAAGATGTTCAGAAGGAATATCAAAAGCATATCAATGATAGTGAGATGGCAAGCTGCATTATGCTTGCTACTATGTCAGCTGAGTTGCAAAAGCAACATGAGGCTATGGATGCTAATTCCATAGTATACCATCTAAGAGAGCTTTTTGATGAGCAATCACGTTCTGAAAGGTTCAAAACTTCAAGGTTGCTCTTTCACACTAAGATGGTTGAGGGGACATCTCTAGTGTATTATGCATTGAAGATGAATGGCTATATTGAGAGGTTGGCCACCTTGGGATTTGTGATGAACCATGAATTAAGTATTGACTTCATTCTAACTGGTTTGTCTGATAGTTATTCACATTTTGTGCTTAACTATAGATGAACCAAATCTTTACCACTATTCTTGAGCTTATTAACTTGCTTAAAATAGTTGAGCCATCTGTCAAGAAGGACAGTAAGGCTGTGATGCTGGTGGACTCTTTAAGTTCTAAAAGGAATAACCTTAAGAAGAAGAAGAATTCCATGAAGCCAAAGGGAGGCGTGGCCAAGAAAAAGGCCAAGGAGATTGCTCCAAAAGGGACATGCTTCCATTGTGGCAAGGATGACCATTAGAAGAGAAACTGCAAGGCTTACTTGGAGTCCTTGAAGAAGAAGGCATCTGATGCCCCATCTACTTCAGGTATTTTTGTCATTGAAATTAATACTGTTTCTAATAATAATATATGGGTATTAGATACCGGTTGTGGCTCACACATATGCACTGATATGCAGGGCCTAAGGAACAGTAGACAGCTCAATAAGGGAGAGTCAGACCTACGCGTTGGAAATGGAGCAAGGGTTGCTGCATTAGCTATAGGAACATATGTATTGACCCTCCCTAGTGGGTTTATATTAAATTTGGATAATTGCTATTATGTACCTGCTTTGACTAAAAACATTATTTTTGTTTCAAGTCTAAATAAAGATGGTTTCCTTTTAGCTTTTAGTAACAATTGTTGTTCTATTATGTTGAATGGAATTCTTTATGCTAATGGTACATTATGAAATGGAATATACATATTAGATAAGTCAAATCCAATTTTAAACATCAATGATAATAAAAGGCAAAAACAAGATATGTTGAAATCATCTTATTTATGGCATTGTCGTCTTGGTCATATAATTGAGAAATGCATGGCTAAGCTACACAAAAGTGGTAGTTTGGGGTCATTTGATTATGAATCATATGACATATGTGAATCTTGTTTACTAGGCAAGATGACTAAATTACCCTTTAAGGGAAAGGGTGAACGTGCTAATGGACTTTTAGACTTAATACATTCAGATGTATGTGGTCCAATGTCTACACACGCTAGAGGTGGTTTCATCTACTTCATTACTTTTATCGATGACTACTCACAATATGGATACGTGTATCTTATGAGATACAAATCTGAAGCTTTTGAAAGGTTCAAAGAATTCAAAAATGAAGTAGAGAAACAACTTGGCAAAAGTATTAAAACACTTCAATCAGATCGAGGAGGTGAATACTTGAGCCAATAGTTTCTAGATTATCTTAGGGATAATGGGATTTTATCTCAGTGGATTCCACCTTACACTCCACAACACAATGGTGTAGCTGAAAAGAAGAAACCAAACCTTGTTAGACATGGTAAGGTCTATGAGGAGTTTTGCGGAATTGCCTAAATCCTTTTGGGGTTATGCACTAGAGACCGCCATTTATATATTAAATGGAGTTCCTTCAAAGTCAGTTGATGTTACTCCATATGAGATATGGTTTAACAAGAGGCCCACATTTTCTTACATGAGAATTTGGGGTTGTCCTGCTTAGAGAGAGAATTCCTTCTACAAGGAGATAGTGGGAGCAAAATTGAACTTGAGGAAGTTCAAGATGCTAAAACAGATGTTGATCAATTACCTGAACTCGAGCTTGTTACTCATATAGATGATATAACAGCACAACCTTCTGAAAAACAAGAGCTTCATAGGTCAAGTAGGATATGTACTATTCCAGATAGATATGGATTTCTCATTAGTGAACAGAATGACGTATTGCTCATAGAAAATGATGAGCCTACAACCTATGAAGAGGTTCTGAATAGTTCAGAATCTGACAAATGGCTTTAAGCCATGAAGTCAGAAATGGATTCCTTGTATGAAAACCAAGTATGGACTTTGGTTGACCCACCCGAAGGAATAAAGCCTATAGGGTGCAAGTGGGTTTTCAAATAAAAAACTGACATGGATGGTAATGGGATTACCTATAAAGCTAGACTTGTTGCTAAAGGTTATCATCAAAGACAAGGAATTGACTACAATAAAACTTTTAGCCCAGTAGCTATGCTTAAATCCATAAGGATACTCCTAGCCATTACTACTCATTATGATTATGAGATATGGCAAATGGATGTGAAAACAACTTTCCTTAATGGAAATCTGACTGAGGATATGTACATGACACAACCAGAAGGTTTCATATCCAAAGATGGCAAAAAGGTATGTAAGCTTCAAAGATCAATTTTGGACTAAAGCAAGCATCCAGGAGTTGGAATATTCGGTTTGATGAGACAATCAAACAATTTGGTTTCTTACAAAATCCAGATGAACCTTGAGTTTACAAGAAAGTTAGTGGGAGTGCAATCGTATTTCTCGTGTTATATGTAGATGACATATTGTTAATGGGAAATGATGTCTCAGCCTTACAATCAGTCAAAATTTGGTTATCCAAGAATTTCTATATGGAAGACCTTGGAGAAGCAGTTTATATTTTAGGGATAAAGATCTATAGAGATTGATCTAAAAGATTGCTTGGTCTTTCACAATCTACATACATAGATAAAATGCTAAAGAGGTTTACATGGAGTAGTCCAATAGGGGATATATTCCCATGACCCATGGGATTACTCCCTCAAAGTCTTTGTGTCCAAAGACACAAGAAGAGAGTACAAACATGAGTTTGATTCCATATGCTTCAGCTATAGGATCAATCATGTATGTTATGATATGCACAAGACCCGATGTATCATATGCTCTGAGTGTCACGAGTAGATACCAATCGGATCCTGGTGAGGGTCATTGGGTGGCTGTCAAGAATATCCTTAAGTACTTAAGAAGAACTAAGGATGTATTCTTGGTATATGGAGATGGAGATATTACTGTGAGCGGGTATACCGATGTCAGCTTCCAATCTGACAAGAATGACTCAAAATCTTAGTTAGGTTATATATTCACATTAAATGGTGAAGCAGTTAGTTGGAAGAGTTCCAAATAGGAAATGACTGCTGAATCCACAACCGAAGCAGAGTACATTGAGCAGAGTACATTGCAGCTTCTGAAGCAGCAAAGAAAGCTGTTTGGATAAAAAAATTCATCATAGAACTTAAAGTGGTTTCCAACATTATTGATCCAATACAATTGTATTGTGATAATAATGGAGCCATTGCGCAAGCAAAGGAGCCATGGTCTCATCAGAGATCCAAACATGTACTCAGAAGATACCATTTGATTAGAGAAATCATTGGTAGGAATGATGTAAAGATAGAAAGAGTGCCCACTGATCAGAATATTGCTGATCCTTTAACTAAGCCATTTCCCCAAAAGAAATATGATTCTCATGTACTCGCTTATGGAATTAAATATAAAGGTGATTGGCTTTAGTGCAAGTGGGAGCTTGTTATTGATTCTGTATTTTGACACTATTCCTTGTTGCACTCCTTGATTGGATCGAGTAGTAGATCTCATAATCTATAAACATGAGATGTTTAGAGTTAACATGTGGATGCTTGCTAAGTGTAGCTAAGTATATTGGATGACCAACTATGAGACAATCATATGGATAATCTATTCAAATGTCAATGATAGTTGCATCATAACAATGGTGCAAGTATCCTTAGACTTGAGGTACTCAAGGATATCTTGAATATTGATTCTGTATTTTGACACTATTCCTTGTTGCCTCAGAGAGGTAGCTCATAGGGTGGTGATTGGATATAGCTTGAGGTATCCGAAGGTAATTGGGTAACCAACAAAGGATTCACCACTCTTGATAGAATGAGTGCATACCCATGGCCTCTTGTCGTGGTCATTACTCAGAAATCTCTGGCCAGAGTGGAAATGTCATAAAGATAGTCTTCAATGACATATCTAATAGAGTAATGAGCCTCAAGGACAAGAACTAACATTACTTGGACTAGACGTGATGCAGTCAGTCTAGTGGGAGTTGACACATGTCCATACTCTGAACCAAGTGGGGTATATAATGGTGAAAGGAATAATTGCACATAAATTGTCTATGGAAAGGTTCGTAGTCAAACCACTGACTTCCCGGTCAATTGGGAGTCATGATGTGCTGCTGAATACCGCTCATGACCTGCTTAAATTAATTGTTAATTTAAGTGGAAAATATAACCGGGAACCTAATGGGTCACACGCATTGAAGATATAGAGAATGAGTAAAATTGTCTTAGATAGGATCTAAAATATGAGAGAATTATTTTAGAATGGATCGCGATGAGATTGCACGAAAAAATTGTTTGGGAGTGTCATGGGCCCACGCAGCCAGCCTTGCGGGCCAGCTGGGCTACCTTGCAGCAGCCCGCAGCAGGCCCAGCGTGCTTGCAACTTCCATCTGTTGGTCAACGACTGTAATTGGCCATAATTAGGCCAATTATGGCCATTTACTATTCGTTAGTTACCATTTTCTCCATTTTTGACTTTTCATCTTATTTTTGAATTTGATTCAAATAGAAAGGATATAAAATGGCAGAAAATAGACATGAAAATATTTTTTGTAAAAAAAAAAAATATTTTTAAGACAACAAAAATTCTCTCAAGAACATTTTCAAAGCTAGCACTTTGAATTTGTTCAAACCATTTTCTCTTGATAGTTTCTTGTTCATTCTTTGCATGGATTATCATTAGATACATCCTAGTGTGGATTGTTGTGGTTTACTACAACCTAACAAATTGAAGATTTGAAGAACAAATAAAAATTACAAGGTATAATTTTTAACATTTACATTTATATAAATTAGTTTTAATGGTACAAGTATGATATTTTGTTTTAGGTTTTGAAAAATTTTATTTTTCGCTGAGTTTATGAATATGATTCATTCTTCAAAACCCAACATAAATAAGACAATAAACTATTTTAATACCACATGCATTTTCATATAACAATTTATGATCTAATCATGCAAACATACATTTCATAATATTCTAGTATGCATAACATTAATTTATTTTATTGTATATCATTTTTTTTAACATTATCAAATCATTATTCTTATTCATTTTACAATTCATCATTCCCTTTTTATTTTCAATAATTTGTTAATGTCCACAATAGTCAATCATCTATTATTGCATATCACAAATCATACTTAATCATTTTTCATGAAACTTACATTTCATAAATTTTATTCTTTTATATCTTATATTTATTTTACTTTATCAAATCATTATTATCCATAGCTTTTCATTGCCCATAACACTAAATATTCTTTTTGTCCATGTCCCAATTCATAATTCCATTTTTATTTTCAATAATTCATTTATGTTTCGTAACTTCTTTATTTATGTTTTCATTTATGCCCAAGACACCTATGAACCACTGACTAGGATAACGGAGTTTCCATCTAAGCACTTAGGAGTATCACCCGGGAAATATGGTGTGTGCATATAAGTGCCAAACCAGGTGTAGATAACCGTGTCAAACTCGGCGTAGATAATAATGCCATACCCGGTGTAGATAACAATGTCAAACCCGACGTAGATAACAATGTCAAACTCGACGTAGATAAAAATTCCAAACTCGGCATAGATAATCATACCATTAATGGATTTAATCATTTTCATCATACTCCCCCCTATTTGGCATGCCAAACTATCCTAAGTTGGTTCTAGTTAGGCGTTCTAGGGGGTATACAATCTCATTAAAATTCATAGCAATTAGATTCACACTTTTCATGAATTTAATATCTCAAAATAATCACATAAGCACTCAATTAAAATAATATTTACATAGTATAACAAGGTTCACATCATTTTACTCATTTCATTCCTCAACTCATATGTTGCCCTGTCATTGGCAGATTTTGTTCTCTGTTTTGGACCTTAACTTTGGTCCTGTTACAATCTAAATTTAGTTACAAGGTCTTCTTAACAATTTTAGATATGGATCTTAGATTTAATATGCAACTTTAATCACTTAATTCTAAGTTATGTATCAAAAGATATGATAAAATAAACATTAACTGGTCACTAATAATTCTGCCCAGAATTTTCAGGACAGATTCTAAGTCCAAACTTTATGAATTTTTCTGGACAATTAAAAACATATTCGGGTTTTATGGTCTAAATAAAAGTTATATCCCTATGTCCTATCTTTCAAACCCAACAAACAACATGAAAAATTGAGTTCCAGAAATTAATTATAATAGTTTAACTACACATTGCTCATCAATTTCTAGCAAGGAAAATACAAACTAATCACATTCAATTTTTACCAAATTAAATTCTAAGTCTAGCAAACATGCATCCCCAAGATTTTCAACACAAAATTATATTAATTCAGAATCATCAACATGACAAATAATTAAATCATGCAAATAAAAATAAATAAAATAGGCTATTGCCTTAGGTTATGCACAAACCTCTATTTTCTTTCTCTTTACTTCTCTTTCTCCTTTCCTTTGCTCCTTTGATCTAGCTCCTTGTCAATTTGAGTTCCTAAAATTTATAATAAGATTATTAAAACTCCATAAACCCTAATCTCTCTCTTTCTCCTTACTCTATTAGAAAAGGCCTTCAAGAAGCAAGACTCAAGCAAAAATGAGCAACTAGTTTACTATGAGTGCAACAAGCTTGGACACTATCAGTCAGAATGCCCAAAATTAAAAATAAAATAAAAGATGAAAAAAAAAGAAAAGCCTTCAAAGTAACTTGGGATGACTTAAGCGATAGGGATGGTGAACCCAATGGCAAAACTGCAGATCTCTATTTCATGGGATTTGAAGAGCCAATAGAGAATGAGGTAACCCTAGACCCAAATTTTGATTCTAATGATGAAATGATACATGCTTGTGAAACATTATTAGATAAATGTGATCATCTCTCTTTAAAAATAGTTCACTTAAAGAATTAGCCAAAACTCCAGAAGAAGAAATTGAGAAATCAAAATTTTCTAATGAAGATTTAACTAAATCTTTAAATGAAAGTATTTCAACAAAAGATAAAGTATTATATGAAAATGATACACTTGTAAAGAAATTTGCTTTATTAGAAAAAGAAGTTTCTAATATTAAAGAATCCATTTTTAGATTTAATAAAGGAAAGGAAATTTTAGATGGTATGATTGTAGTTGTTAAAACTTGAGGGGTATTTCTGTCATTTTGATGCTAACAAATAAAATAGCAATAATGTATTTAACATACTTGTTTCTAAGTTTATTGAACAGGGTATGAAACATGATAGCAAAAATAGAAAATGGAAGACTAACCTTAAAAAGAAAAAAAAGAAATAGCATGTTCACGCCCGTGACCTTGCAAGAATGGAAAATGGAAGCCTCTTGCACTAAAAACCTCTACTTCAAAATCTCAAGAGGAAGTTGAAGATGATGAAGAAAAGAGTGATGATGCAAATGAGGACATTGTTATGCTCTTAAGAAAGCTGAAAAGAATTATTGAGAAGAGAGTGGGCAACTCTAGAAAATTCAGGCATAGAAACCTCAAATAGACCTCTAATGACTCACAAAGAAGTATATAGGAGGTAAAGTGCTATGAATGTGGGAAGAAAAGGCATATTAAACCGGAATGTCCAAGGCTAAAGAAGCACAAGAGCAAATACCAAAGAGACAATGGGGAGAAATTCCACAAAGCCACATGGGATGACGAAAGCTCTTCAAATGAAAAAGATGACAATGAAAGTGAAGAGGTCAACCTATACTTCATGGCTATAGAGGATCACGTCTTGGATAAGGTAGGATCACTTCACTCATACTCATTCAATAATGATAATAGTGATAATGATAGTAATAGTGAAGATGATTATGAGCAAAGCCTAATAGATGTATTGAATCTAGAACTAGAGAAATATAGAAGTAAATTCAATACTTATAAAAATAACATTTCTAATTTGAAAATCAAAATGGATGTTTTAGAAAAGGAGAACTTTAAGCTTAAATCATCTAATGAATATCTTCAAAAGTCATTAGATGAGTACTCTTCAAGACCCTCAACTAAATCCTTGCTTAAAGAAAACAATATTTTGAAAAATAAAGTTGAGGAACTTAGAAACTCCATTTCAAAATTTCACAAGGGAAAGGAGAGTTTAGATACTCTCATTATGTCTGAAAGACCACCATTAATTAGACATGGTCTAGGATTTAAGGGTGCATCATCATCTTATCACAAGACTACTTTTGTTAAGTTAAGTGAACCCCACATCTCCACATTTGTTGTAACATCCCCAAGGGCTAAGTGCATAAAATACACTAAATCTTCTATACATAAGAGGGATGATCAAGGGGTAGTAAGCCTAAGAAGTAAACCTCAAAAGGCTAATCATGTCTTTATGTATAAGAAGCATGCACCTAGAAAAACACCAATTCATCATGCTTGTGCATGCCATTGTCCCAAACTCAACCTAATAGAAATATGGCATTCAAAAGCATTGTAAGAACAAAAAGCATATTTAGAGCTAAACAATGTAATTATTGTATGAAATTTGGTCACATAAATAAACATTGCTGGATAAGGAAGGCTCATTGGGAACCTTCATGTGCTAACCCCCAAAGACCCAAGCTCATTTGGGTACCTAAAAACCATACTTGAATTGTGATTCTATAGGTATGCCTCAAGTCCACAATAAACAAAAATGCTTGGCTAGTAGATAGTGGATGTTCAAGGCATATGATCGGAGATAAAGAAATTTTCAATAAAATCAAAAGTATTGATGGAGGTAAAGTTATCTTTGGAAACAATGCTAAGGGTAAGGTAATTGACATTGGCTCTATTGGTATTAATGGTACTACTTTCATTAAAGATGTCTTACTTTCATTAAACACTATGCCTTTGTCATTGTCAATGACTACTCTAGATTTACTTGGGTAATTTTTTTAGCTCAAAAAAGTGATCCCTTTGAAACTTTCAGAAACTTTGCTAAAAGAGTTCAAAATGAAAAAGGATATTGTATTTCAAAAATAAGAAGTGATCATGGCAAATAATTTGAAAATGAACAATTTGAAAATTTTTGTCTAGAACATGGCATTTCGTAGAATTTTTCATCTCTTAGGACACCTCAACAAAATGGGGTAGTCGAAAGGAAAAATCGAACTTTAATTGAAATGGCTCGAACAATGCTCAATGAGTATGGTTTACCAACTTACATTTGGGCCAAAGCCACAAATACTACATGTTATATTTCAAATCGAGTTTTCAAAAGACCTTTCTTAAACAAAACTTCATTTAAGCTATGGAATGGAAGAAAGCTCATGATATCATACTTTAGAGTATTTGGATGCAAATGTTTTATATTGAATACCAAGGAAAACCTTGGAAAATTTCCTCTAAATTTGATGAGGGTATCTTTTTAGGATACTCTACAACTAGCAAAACATATAGAGTATTTAATAAAAAGTCATTAACTGTTGAAGAATCTATGCATGTTGTTTTTGATGAATCTAGTAAGCTTGATCTTGTGAAAGGTAGTGTTCTTGACGATGTTGTAGTTACCATGGAAAGACTTGATCTTGAAAATGAAAAAGAAGAAAATAATCAAGAAAATTCACATCAAGATGATTCTCTACCTCCAGCTCAAGAGGAAAACAGGCAAGAGCTCCTAAAGGAATGGAGATTGACAAAAGATCACCCCAAAGAGCAAATCATTAGTGATCTTATAAGGGGAGTAAGTACTAGATCTCATCTCAAACATTTAGTTTCTGATCTTGCCTTTGTTTCTCAAATTGAGCCTAAAAATATTGATAAGGCTCTTAATGATGAAAGTTAGGTGATTTCTATGCAAGAGTAACTTAACCAATTTGAGAGAAGTAAGCTATGGACCTTACTACCTAGACCTAAAGAGCACCAATCATTGGAAGCAAATGGGTATTTAGAAATAAACTAGATGAACAAGGTTCAATAACTAGGAATAAGGCTAGGTTGGTTGCAAAAGGATATAATCAAGAAGAAGGAATACATTATGATGAGACCTATGCTCATGTAGCTAGCTTAGAAGCCATAGGAATACTTTTTGTAGGGTTTTGAAGAATGAATCATATTCATAAACGCAACGAAAAATAAAAATTTTTAAAACCCAAAACAAAAGATCATACTTGTACCATTAAAACAAATTTATATAAATGTAAATGTTAAAAATTATACCTTGTAATTTTTATTTGTTCTTCAAATCTTCACTTTGTTAGGTTGTAGCAAACCACAACAATCCACACTAGAATGTCTCTAATGATAATTCACGCGAAGAATGAAGAAGAAACTATCAAGAGAAATGGTTTGAAAAAATTCAAAGTGCTAGCTTTGAAAGTGTTCTTGAGAGAATTTTTATTGTTTCAAAAATATTTTTTTCACAAAAAAATATTTTCATGTCTATTTTCTGCCATTTGATATCTTTTCTATTTGAATCAAATTCAAAAATAAGATGAAAAGTCAAAAATGAAGAAAATGGAAACAAAATGAATAGTAATTGGCCATAATTGGCCTAATTAAGGCCAAAAACTGCCATTGGCCAACGGATGGGAGGTAGCAGGCGTGTTGGGCCCGTTACAGGCCCAGCTAGCCCGCTAGGTAGACCAGCAGCCTGCTAGGTAGACCAGCAGCCTACCTAGCCCGCACGGGCCTGTACGGGCCAGTGACACTCTCGAACGATTTTTCCGTGCGATCTCATCGCGATCCATCCTAAAATAATTCTCTTATATTTTGGATCCTATCCAAGACCATTTTACTCATTTTCCATATCTTCAATGCGTGTGACCCATTAGGTTCTCAGTTATGTTGGCCACTTAAATTAACAATTAATTTAAGCAGGTCATGAGTGGTATCTAGCAACACATCATGACCCCCAATTGACCGGAAAGTCAGTGTTTTGACTACGAACCTTTCCATAGACAATTTATGTGTAATTATTCCTTTCACCATTCTATACCACACTTGGTTTAGAGTATGGATATGTGTCAACTCCCACTAGACTTACTACGTCACGTCTAGTCCAAGTAATGTTAATTCTTGTCCTTGAGGCTCATTACTCTATTAGATATGTCATTGAAGACTATCTTTATGACATTTCCACTCCGGCCAGAGATTCCTGAGTAATGACCATGACAATAGGCCATGGGTATACACTCCTTCTATCAAGAGTGGTGAATCATTTGTTGGTTACCCAATTACCCTCGAATACCTCAAGTTGTATCCAATCACCACCTTATGAGCTACCTCTCTAAGGAAATAAGGAATAGTGTCAAAATACATAATCAATATTCAAGATATCCTTGAGTACCTTAAGTCTAAGGATACTTGCACCATTGCTATGATAAGACTATCATTGACATTTGAATAGATTATCCATATGATTGTCTCATAGTTGGTCATCCAATGTACGTAGCTATACTTAGCAAGCATCCACATGTTAACTTTAAACATCTCATGTTTATAGATTATGAGATCTACTACTCGATCCAATCAAGGAGTGTAACATGTGCTAGTCTATCTGGATTAATAATGTCCCATCTCATTAATCCTATGACTAGGGATAATTTTGATACTAACATAATTTCACATGATAAGAATCTCAATATCATGATCTCATCATGATTTCCTTCATGCTATGTTATGTATCAAGGACTTCATTAATTGATTTAAGATCACTTATCAATTCATATATCAAATGAACATCAAATTAATGAAAAAACCTTTTATTAATCAAATAATTTTGTACGATAAGTGCTAAAGGTGATTGCCTTTAGAGCACTCCTCTAACAAGCTCCCACTTACACTAAAGCCAATCGCCTTTGTATTTAATTCCATAAGCGAGTACATGAGAATCATATTCTTTTGGGGAAGTGGCTTAGTTAACGGATCAACAATATTCTAATCAGTGGGCATTCTTTCTATCTTTACATCATTCCTACCAATGATTTCTTTAATCAAATGGTATTCTCTGAGTACATGTTTGGATCTCTGATGAGACCGTGACTCCTTTTCTTGTGCAATGGCTCCATTATTATCACAATACAATTGCATTGGATCAATAATGTTGGGAACCACTCCAAGTTCTGTGATGAATTTCTTTATCAAAACTACTTCCTTTTCTGCTTCAGAAGCTGCAATGTACTCTATTTTGGTTGTGGAATCAGCAGTCGTTTCCTGTTTGGAACTCTTCCAACTAACTGCTCCACCATTTAGTGTGAATATATAACCTGACTAAGATTTTGAGTCATCCTTGTTAGATTGGAAGCTGGCATCGGTATACCCGCTCACAGTAAGATTTCCATCTCCATATAACAAGAATACATCCTTAGTTCTTCTTAAGTACTTAAGGATATTCTTGACAGCCACCCAATGACCCTCATTAGGGTCCGATTGGTGTCTACTCGTGACACTCAGAGCATATGATACATCGGGTCTTGTACATATCATAGCATACATGATTGATCCTATAGTTGAAGCATATGGAATCAAACTCATGTATGTCCTTTCATATTGTGTCTTTGGACACAAAGACTTTGAGAGAGTAATCCCATGGGTCAAGGGAATATAACCCCTATTGGACTACTCCATGCTAAACCTCTTTAACATTTTATCTATGTATGTAGACTATGAAAGACCAAGCAATCTTTTAGATCTATCTCTTTAGATCTTTATACCTAAAATATAGACTGTTTCTCTAAGGTCTTCCATAGAGAAATTCTTGGATAACCAAATTTTGACTGATTGTAAGGCTGAGACATCATTTCCCATTAACAATATGTCATCTACATATAACACGAGAAATACGATTGCACTCCCACTAACTTTCTTGTAAACACAAGGTTCATCCGGATTTTGTAAGAAACCAAACTGTTTGATTGTCTCATCAAACCAAATATTCCAACTCCTAGATGCTTGCTTTAGTCCATAAATGGATCTTTGAAGCTTACATACCTTTTTGCCATCTTTGGATATGAAACCTTCTATTTGTGTCATGTACACATCCTCAATCAGATTTCCATAAAGAAAAGTTGTTTTCACATCCATTTGCCATATCTCATAGTCATAATGAGTAGCAATGGCTAGGAGTATCCTTATGGATTTAAGCATAGCTACTGGGCTAAAAGTTTCATCGTAGTCAATTCTTTGTCTTTGACGATAACCTTTAGCAACAAGTCTAGCTTTATAGGTAATCACATTACGATCCATGTCAGTTTTCTTTTTGAAAACCCACTTGCACCCTATAGGATTTATTCCTTCGGGTGGGTCAACCAAAGTCCATACTTGGTTTTCATACATGGAATCCATTTTTGACTTCATGGCTTAAAGCCATTTGTCAAATTCTGAACTATTCAGAACCTCTTCATAGATTGTAGGCTCATCATTTTCTATGAGCAATACGTCGTTCTGTTCACTAATGAGAAATCCATATCTCTCTGGAACAGTACGTATCCTACTTGACCTACCTAGCTCTTGTGCTTCAAAAGGTTGATCTGTTATATCATGTGTATGAGTAACAAGCTCTAGTTCAGGCAGTTGATCAACATCTGTTTGAGCATCTTGAACTTCCTCAAGTTCAATTTTTCTCCCACTATCTCCTTTTAGAAGGAATTCTCTCTCTAAAAAGATAGCATGTCTTGAAACAAAAACCTTTTTTTCCAAGGGGTGGTAAATTTGTTATCCATATGATGCTTTTGGATATCCCACAAATAGACATCGATCAGACATAGCTTCTAGCTTATCTGACATTGTCCGCTTCACATAAGCAGGACAACCCCAAATTCTCATGTAAGAATATGTGGGCCTCTTGTTATACCATATCTTATATGGAGTAACATTGACTAACTTTGAAGGAACTCCATTTAATATATAAATGGCGGTCTCTAGTGCATAACCCCAAAAGGATTTAGGCATTTCAGCAAAACTCATCATAGACCTTACCATGGCTAACAAGGTTCGGTTTCTTCTTTCAGCCATACCATTGTGTTGTGGCATGTAAGGTGGAGTCCATTGAGATAAAATCCCATTATCCCTAAGATAATCTAGAAACTCTTGGCTCAAGTATTCACCTCCTCAATCTGATCGAAGTGTTTTAATACTTTTTCCAAATTGTTTCTCTACTTCATTTCTGAATTCTTTGAACTTTTCAAAAGCTTCAGATTTGTATCTCATAAGATACACGTATCCATATCGTGAGTAGTCATCGATAAAAGTAATGAAGTAGATGAAACCACCTCTAGCGTGTGTAGACATTGGACCACATACATCTGAATGTATTAAGTCTAAAAGTCCATTAGCACGTTCACCCTTTCCCTTAAAGGGTAATTTAGTCATCTTGCTTAGTAAACAAGATTCACATGTGTCATATGATTCATAATCAAATGATCCCAAACTACCACTTTTGTGTAGCTTAGCCATGCGTTTCTCACTTATACGACCAAGATGATAATGCCATAAATAAGATGATTTCAACGTATCTTGTTTTTGCCCTTTATTATCATTGATGTTTAAAATTGGATTTGACATATCTAATATGTATATTCCATTGCATAATGTACCATTAGCATAAATAATTCCATTCAACATAATAGAACAACAATTGTTACTAAAAGCTAAAAGGAAACCATCTTTATTTAAACTTGAAACAGAAATAATGTTTTTAGTCAAATCAGGTACATAATAGCAATTATCCAAATTTAATATAAGCCCACTAGGGAGGGTCAATACATATATTCCTATAGCTAATGCAGCAACCCTTGCTCCGTTTCCAACGCATAGGTCTGACTCTCCCTTATTGAGTTGTCTACTGTTCCTTAGGTCCTGCATATCAGTGCATATGTGTGAACCACAATCGGTATCTAATACCCATATATTATTATTGGAAACAGTATTAATTTCAATGACAAAAATACCTGAAGTAGATGTCAAGGACTCCAAGTAAGCCTTGCAGTTTCTCTTCCAATTGCCATCCTTGCCACAATGGAAGCATGTCCCTTTTGGAGCAATCTCCTTCACCTTCTTCTTGGCCACACCTCCCTTAGGCTTCATGGACTTCTTCTTCTTCTTAAGGTTCTTCCTTTTAGAACTTGAAGAGTCCACCAGCATCACAGTCTTATTGTCCTTCTTGACAGATGGCTCAGCTGTTTTAAGCAAGTTAATCAGCTCAGGAATAGTGGTAGAGATTTGGTTCATCCTATAGTTAAGCATAAAATGTGAATAACTATCAGACAAACTAGTTAGAATTATGTCAATACTTAATTCATGGTCCATCACAAATCCCAAGGTGGCCAACCTCTCAATATAGCCATTCATCTTCAATGCATATTGCACTAGAGATGTCCCCTCAACCATCTTAGTGCGGAAGAGCAACCTTGATGTTTTGAACCTGTCGAAATGTGCTTGCTCATCAAAAAGCTCTCTTAGATGATATACTATAGAATTAACATCCATAGCCTCATACTACTTTTACAACTCAGCTGACATAGTAGCAAGCATAATGTAGCTTGCCATCTCACTATCATCGAGATGCTTTTGATATGCCTTCTGAACATCTTCAAAAGCATTAGCAGTAGGGGATTAGGGAGTGCCTCATTTAGGACATAGCCAATCTTTTCGGATTTGAGAACTATTCTTAGATTCCTTAGCTAATCCAAAAAATTGGGCCCAGTCTACTTATTTGATTCCATTAGTGTTCGGAAATTCACACTTGTCATGATGATGATTCTAGCAACCTAGATGTAAAATAGAACATGTTAGAATGTACATAAAATGCATGTTTATTAGGTCTTTAATAAATCGCATTATGACTCCCACTATTTTATTGCGAATCCATAGCCCTCACTATGAACCTGACATAACTTATATGGAAGTTCTCCTAGTGGGTCGATATCCAACTAGCTAAGAATAACCTTGAGGCAACTCAACAAGCTAACCTTAGTTTGGTTGGTAGGTATTTAATCCTTACCAATTGCATTATTCATGCAACTATCAAATCTTGTGCTATCAACTTATTGATGTGTGCACATACATTAGGCTATCGACTCTTGATATGTGTACATCTCATGTATTCAAACCCAATTTCACCTCCAATACACATTAACCTTGGCGCAAATCCAACAAGTTAATAATATCGGTTAAGTCTAACCCATTAATCGTGAAATATAATTTCAATGGATTGAACATATTCTTATACAGTGAGCTTGAGGCAACTCAACAACCTTAACTCTAGAAGAACTCTGGTTCTACCCATATTAATGGAAGGCATAAGACTTAATTTTTTATTTAGTGAGGGATTTCTTTGTTAAGTCTCATCAAGTTATTATTTCATGCTTTTATATATCATACATTCATCACATTTATATATAAAGATAGTTACATTAACTATATGGCATGATTATGGACATACTAAAGTCAATCTCTTAAGCCAGAGAGAAATTGACTAGGTCTTACCTAGGTATATGCATGAATTTACAACCCAAAATAGAAATCAAATTCCTATTTCTAAGTCTTCTTGTTTATGGTACCATCTCCTTTGCTTCTTGCTCCTTTGTATCTTCATTCTATCCTAATCCTATGTAATCTAATTACATATTTCAAATTATAGAAAACCTCAATTTACATTTGAGGGAGTAAGATGAGAAGAGAAATACATAAGAAAGAAAAAGAGGTAGGCACACGCAGGCCCTATTTACCATAAAATAAAATAATTTAATGCATGCTCAATCACATTGGGCTTAAGTCCAAAATCATCCATCATGCCTTTTCATACACCCCTAACATGCATTCTCTAATTCACAAAATAAAAATGACAATTTTGGATTTCAATTTGTAAATCGATTCAACACTTGAATCGAAATTGCATATATGTGTTATTTCGGTTAATTTTATTTTGTATTTCATTTTAAAGTGGAATTTAATATTTAATCAAATTAAATTAAATCCCATATTTCTAGAAATAATTCAAAATTAATTCTCCTTAAAATCAGAATATTATGATGTTAAAATTAAACAATTTAATTTTAATATACATATCAATTTCTAGTCATACTAGAATTACAATTGCACAACTTAAATTAATTCAAAATTAATTTCCAAAAATTCTAAAAATTTCAAGAACATCAAATCAGCA
Source organism: Triadica sebifera (assembly GCA_023653625.1). Classification (NCBI taxonomy): domain Eukaryota; kingdom Viridiplantae; phylum Streptophyta; class Magnoliopsida; order Malpighiales; family Euphorbiaceae; genus Triadica; species Triadica sebifera. Next base: position 30,097,693 of record CM042892.1, on the reverse strand, counting down.
TTCTAATTATCTTTATGTTAGCTCAAGTTCATCAAAATATTTTTGGCACAAGCGCCAAAATTACTAAGACAAATGAACCAACACACTTAGACCCTCAAAATGACTAATTCGATATCTAGAATTTTTTAAAATTTCAAATGCTTGAAAAATAATTTTGGCATGCATATAACATCAAAATAACATATGTTTTAATCAAATAAAAATTATTTCAAGTTTATGGATATAAAATAAACACATACAAAAAAATCAAACAAAACAGCCCCACCGGGTATGCTAAAACAATCCCCTTTTTGTATTTGTTTGAAAAATTAATTAAAATAATTTTTAATTAATTATTAGACACTTCCAATGGCATAAGAATATTCTCAATATATTTAAATAATTTTTTCATAATTAAATTACAAGAAAAATGTAATCAGTCCCATCAATTATGCCAAACAACAACACATGTTCATAAACAAGACAATTTTAAGCATTTTTGAAATAAATCCGAAATTAATTATTTGAATCACATTCAAATCATTTTTCAATCAAAATAATCATTCTTAATCATCCCATGATCATATTCAATAAAGGAAAAATATGTAAATTATATTTTACAAATTAATTCCAATTTTTCAAAACCTATTGATCCAAAATCATCAAAAACATGCAATCCCATTGCACTTTCAATTAAAATTAATTTTAATTGATACAAGGAGGCTCTGATACCAATGTAGGGTTTTGAAGAATGAATCATATTCATAAACCCAGTGAAAAATAAAATTTTTCAAAACCCAAAACGAAAGTTCATATTTGTACCATTAAAGCTAATTTATATAAATGTAAATGTTAAAAATTATACCTTGTAATTTTTATTTGTTCTTCAAATCTTCACTTTGTTGGATAGTAGCAAGCCATAACAATCTACACTAGGATGTCTCTAATGATAATCCATATGAAGAAGAAGAAGAAACTATCAAGAGAAATGGTTTGAACAAATTCAAAGTGCTAGCTTTGAAAGTGTTCTTGAGAGAATTTTTGTTGTCTTAAAAATATTTTTTCACAAAAAAATATTTTCATGTCTATTTTCTGTCATTTGATGTCTTTTCTATTCGAATCAAATTCAAAAATAAGATAAAAAGTCAAAAATGGAGAAAATGGAAACAAAATGAATAGTAATTGGCCATAATTGGCCTAATTAAGGCCAAAAACTGTCGTTGGCCAACGGATGGGAGGCAGCAGGCGGGCTGGGCCTACTGCAGACTGCTGCTAGGCAGCCCAGCTGGCCCGCTAGCAGGTCAGCATCCTGCCTAGCCCGTGCAGGCCCGTACGGGTCCGTGACACTCCCGAACGATTTTTCCATGCGATCTCATCGCGATCCATCCTAAAATAATTCTCTCATATTTTGGATCCTATCCAAGACCATTTTACTCATTCTCCATATCTTCAATGCGTGTGACCTATTAGGTTCCCGATTATGTTTGCCACTTAAATTAACAATTAATTTAAGCAGGTCATGAGCGGTATCTAACAACACATCATGACCCCCAATTGACCGGAAAAGTCAGTATTTTGACTACGAACATTTCCATGGACAATTTATGTGCAATTATTCCTTTTACCATTCTATATCCCACTTGGTACAGAGTATGGACATGTGTCAACTCCCACTAGACTGACTATGTAACATTCAATGATTTAGACTCCGATTGCGCGTGACCATAGTGAGACACGCAGGTTCAATCACAGTCTAAATTTGAATCCATAAAAAAATGACTAATAATAAGGGAAAATAATTAAAGGTATTATTATTTGGGAATTAAAAAGATTAGGGGTAGAATTAGAAGAAAATAAAATTTTCTATGGACAAAATCGGTATTATGGAAATTGTTTGGGGAAAAAGTGTGAATATGGAGGAAGATGTGGCAAATATGAAATTTATGAAAGTTTAATTGTAAATCAATATTAATTAACTTAATGAAGCAATAAGAATTAGGATTAATTTTAATTAGTGGGACCCACACCTTAATTAAAGTATAAAAGTCAAAAATGGGAGGAATTTTCCATTCTTCCACCAAAATATCTAACTCTTCTTCATCTTCATTTCTCCTCTCTTTGCTATCCACTCTAGCCTTCCAAAGCCACCATTTTTGCTTCATTTCAAACTTGAAAAATAGAGAAAAAAAAAGTAGTTTTGAGAGAGGAAAATTCTGAATTAAAGAGTTCTTTCCATAAAAAGAGCAAAGGAGCAAGAAAGAAGGAAGACAAAAAAAAGGGAGATTGGTTAGGGGAAATTTCGGTCCACCTTGGCGAACACTTAAGGTAAATTTATTCTTCTTAAATTCAACCTTTTTTCCTTCAATTTGAGATCCATGTTGATGATAGATGTGATTAGGGTTGATAGATATAGGTTATGTTGCAATTGAACTTAGAAATTTAAGTTTGTGATTAGTTGATGGAAGTGGAATTAAACTTTGAATTAATGATAATTGAAGTTAGTTAATTGTTTTATGGCTTAAAAACTAAAGCAAATATGATGTTAATGGATGAATGAGGTGTTGTCATAGTTAAAAAAATTTGGGAAAAATTGAAATTAGCATAGAAGCACAACAATTGGTGATAATTGAAGCATGATTTGAGTGTTGAATTGAAGAAAATGAATTGGGAACTAGGATATAGTTTTTTGGAAGCCATGACATAGTAAGAGGAAAGTTTAACCTTAGTAAATTTTAACTCACTTAAGGTGTAAAACATATTAGGAGCATTAGCATACTATGTAGACCTGAAAAGCATTGAAAATGGATATTGGAATTGAGATGTGGTATGATTGTGTAAGAAAAACAAGTGAACAAGGGAGAGGCCCTCAAGAGGGTGACAAAGACAAGAAGAAAGCTAGCTAATAAGGGAAGAAAAAGAAAGATTAAGGGAAGAGCCAAGGCTGATTAGGTATGTGCTTCATTGATAAAAATTTTACATGATGTTCATATGTGTGTAATTAGGTGTTAAAGTTTAATATGATTGTGTGTTTAATGTGTGATGTAATTAGTTGTTGTTTTTTATATTTTTTATGGCAATGGGACCAAATGGTGTGAAATAATTGAGACACATGAATGTAGTTGTAATTTTGGAAATTTTAGTATTAAAATGAATGCAAATGATAATTTGGCTGCAACTCATTTTTGTATGTTATTTGTTGGAAATGAAATCTAAGACACAGGAAGTTAATTTGTATTCAGACCATTAGATCTAATTATGTCTAGACTTGTCCAGAAAAATGCATGAAGTTCAAACCTAGAATCTGTCCAGAAAATTTTGGGCAAAAATATCTTTGATGATTCAGTATTAAATTAACAATAACTTTTGATAGAAAAATGGGATTTAAGTGATTTTTAATGCCTATGAAAGATAAGACAATAAGATACAAATTTTTAGAAGGCCATAACTCTAAATTCGAATTATAAATGAGCTAAAATTGAAGTCCAAAAATAGATCTGAAATCTGCCATAGGTAAAAACATGAAATATTAGAGTTGTGCATGTATTATATATAATAATTAATGTGAATAATTATTTTAATGGTAGTTATGAATGTCTAACAAATTATTTATATGTGAGATTTTAGTGCAATAATAATGGGAATAAAGAACAAAATTAAATAAGCATGATTATGATAGTTGAATAATATTGACATTTTTGAAATATTGTGAATTAATATAAAAATAGTTAAGCCCAAAGACACCTAGGCTAGAACTAGAATAGAGAATAGTTTGACATTCCAATCAGGGGATTTTAGACACTCGGTGCCAAATATAAAATCCTGTAATGGCAAATTGATAAATGCGCTCGGCGTAAAATTATTAAGCCGGTAATGACAATATTACAAAAGCCGGTAATGACATTATTATGAAGCGCTCAGTGCAATACTATGAAAGCCGAAAATGACAACCCCGTTATTCCTATTAGTTAGTTCGGTTATAGGTGTTATGAGCACAAGAAAATAATAATAATAATAATAATAATAATAATAATAATAATAATAATAATAATAATAATAATATCGAAGTATGTGATTTTTATAAATGTTATATGAATTCAAGTTATTAAATATTGAATATTTGCTGAAATTGTTTGATTATATATAATTTCTTATTTTATGTCTTACTTGTTAAATTTATAAATGACATGTAATCAAATATGCGTATGTAAAGTTTTTATCATTGAAGCACCACTAAGCTATTAGCTTAGCATGGGTGGTTTCCTCTCGCGCAGGATTAGAATGGTAGCCGTAGAAAATAGATTTTCAGAAGAAGAAGGGTACTCAGAATGAAGCAGCAAAAAGTTTTGGATTTTCTTTTTGGTATATTTTATAAAAAAATTATGTAAATTAAATTATGGTTTTATTTCCTATAGTATGTATTATAGACACAAATTATAATGTAAATTAATGTACTTTATAAATAAATAAAATTTTGAATATTTGTGTTTATATTAATTTTTATTTCAGTGTCTGCAATATTTTTATAAAAAAAAATTATTCTTCATTTCATTAATTTTATGAAACAGTTAGACAGGTAATACTCACTTAGCTTGCTGAACGAAAGTGGGGTAAGAGGGTATTACAGACTACGTCACGTCTAGTCCAAGTAATGTTAGTTTTTGTCCTTGATGCTCATTACTCTGTTAGATATGTCATTGAAGACTATCTTTATGACATTTCTACTCCGGCCAGAGATTTCTGAGTAATGACCACGATAAGAGGCCATGGTTATACACTCCTTCTATCAAGAGTGTTGAATCCTTTGTTGGTTACCCAATTACCTTCGAATACCTCAAGTTGTATCCAATCACCACCCTATGAGCTACCTCTCTGAGGCAACAAGGAATAGTATCAAAATACAAAATCAATATTCAAGATATCATTGAGTACCTCAAGTCTAAGGATATTGCACCATTGCTATGATGAGACTATCATTGAAATTTGAATAGATTATCCATATGATTGTCTCATAGTTGGACATATATTCACGGTCGTGATCATAATCGCCAAAAGCTCCAGTAGCTTTCACGCCTTGCTTCACGACATGCTTCACGGTTGAAGGTAGTGAAAATTATGTTTCACGCCCATATCCGTTTTCTATCACCCCTGTGAAACCCTTTGTTGATGCCCATGATGCTTATTCACGATCGTGAACATTTCCACCAAAAAACTTACAGAAGCGTTCACCCTTTATGTCACGCTCTATCTCAAAATCACAAGTAGTGAAGATTGTACTTAACGACCGTGACTCATTTGTCACCACCGTGATATTTTATCATTCACACTCGTGACCTTTAATTGTCACAACCATGAATTGTTTCACATCCCTCATCACGGGTAGAGCGTCTCTTCAGCAAACTGTGAACACGACATTTCACGCCCGTGACTTACCATTCACGACCGTGATTATGTCGGTTATAAAATGTTTTCTGCCATTATTTCTCTCATTTCCAACTCTCCAACTTCTCTTATTTATCACCATTCAATACCATTTTGAAGATTTCGGCCCCCTAGCAACATACACCATTTATAAATACCTTCAAAAACTATCTCCATCATCAGAAATCAAAACACTCTAGGTTCTATTCCAAAATCCCCTAAGTTTTTTTCTTTCTCTCTTTAAAAAAATATTTTTACAATAAAAAATGGAACCCCGCTCATCCAAAGGCACCAGAAAGAAGTCTCCTGCTCCAAGAAGATACATGGAATACCTTCTCAATATCATCCCAGAGCACTGTCATCCGAGGTACACAGTTCTCAAAGAAAAGACCACTTTTTTCCTCTCGATCATTTGAGTGGCAAACTATCAAAACACTTGGTCTCGAGACAAGCATGATAGAACAATTTTAGGCTTTTCATTGGAAATATTTCATTGATATCCATCAATCGACATTGAGGGAACCAACTCTCGAGTTCCTTAGCACCCTGCAAGTCTCTCCTACCGGCACGGTAAAATTTCAACTTTGCAAGCATCCGAACACCCTCACTGCCACGGAGTTTGGTGACATGTTCAACCTTCCCTCTGATGGTATCCTTAATGAGAGTGAGGTGGAGTTCTATGCTACTCAGGCATGGACTCATTTTGGGCTCGACTGCAGCTGGGAAGTCAAGAAGGCAAAAAGCACCCACCTTCGATCACCATTACAAAAGTACTTGCATAGGTTTCAAACCTATAACATTTTTGCCAGAGGAGACAGCAACAGATCGATTTGGAAATCTGAGCTCTTTCTCCTTGAGATGGCCCGAAAAGGCCTAACAGTGGTTTTATCTTGATGGTTTACAAACCATCTACTGTCTATTTCCACAAAGCCCTCCGGAGACATTTTGATTGGTGGGTACGTGATTCACCTTGCTATAAAGCTTGGGTATTTGAAGCTAGAGGAGCACCACTTTAACCTTATACCAGTGCATCCCTGAGACCAACTAGACGATGAGTCGTTTATCAAAATGGTAGCGGCGGTTCACATAGTTCATGAGAACAACATCTACTACCACTTCACCAACACAGTTGGTGAGATTATTTGGGAGGACAACGATTCGGATGACTTCAAAGCTGGCCTCCAAGGAATCCAGCAGAGGAAAAAAGTTCGAGTTGAGATGACAACCCCAGAGGTTGAGCAGAAAATTGGACAATCCTTTGCCTCCACACCGAACTTGGCTTAGCAAGTGGCTAATCTATTGGCACCACGTTTTGACTAATTGCAGGCTTCGATGTATGAGAGGTTAGAGAACCTCAAGGATTTCATGAAGTCTCACATGGAGAGCCTCAAAGAGGAAGTAGCTCACCTTAGAGATGGGATATCCGGCTCCAAATCTAGCTAGACTATATTTTCGCTATGTTAATTTCTAGCATTTTTTATGTAGGACTTTAAATCACTTTCCAAAATCTTGTACTTTTCTTTTAATATTAATATAATTGTATTAGTTTTCCCTTATGATTTATCTTTTTTTTATTCTTTTTGTTGATGACAAAAGGGGGAGAACCTAGCAATATATTATATTTAAAATTTAAATGCAATATATTTGAAATACTTATTTGAATCAAATGAATATGCAAGTATGCAAATGAGTTGACATACCTTGAATATACCTTAAGTATACTTTGCATATACCTTGATGCAAGTTACATGAATGAATATGCTTAATATACTTTGAATATACCTTAAATATACTTTGCACATACTTAACTAGTTTTAAGTAAAAATTTGGTATACATTGGATATAACTTGCATATATGTAAACTAGAAAGCATACATCCATCCTATACTTCATCATTCTTTATAATTCTTGCACTTCAGCAATTTTTTATCTTAAGCATCTTTTGAGGGGGAGACTTTTCAAAAGCACATATTGCTAGATTATTTGTCACCATAAAAAATGGGGAGATTGTTGAACCTTGAGGTGTATTTCCGTTATTTTGATGCTAACAAATAAAATAGCAATAATGTATTTAACATACTTGTTTTCTAAGTTTATTGAATAGGGTATGAAACATGATAGCAAAAATGGAAAATGGAAGACTAACCTTAAAAAGACAAAAAATGAAGAAATAGCATGTTCACGCCCGTGATGAAGCTTGGCGCCAACTATCCAACATTTAATGTTCATAGCCATGAAGAATGATAGCAACCATAAATGATCATATCATTCACGCCTGTGAAAGAAAATCACGCCAGTGAGAAAACATGTCAAATTCCTCCAGAGAGCTTCACGGCCAGAGTCACTACTTGGACCACAGCTAGGAATGATGTTCATGCCCGTGAAAGAATAATGTCACGCCCGTGATCAAACATTTCAAATCCTTTTAGAATGCTTCCCTACCGAAGTCACCACTCAAGTCAAGGCTTATAAGAACAGTCACGACCGTGACACACTTATTCACGACCGTGAAAGAGGAAAGAAAAATATGTCATACATGAAATCAATAGTTGGTGCAATGGCTATTTTAGCATTAAATGCAACCAAACGGCTATAATTTGTCATGTAAGTATAAATGGAAGTCATTTATGAATCCAAAACAAGAGAATAGCAAATACTTCGAATCATAATCTTGTTGTAGCCATTTGTGCATTTACTACTTTCAAAACAAACATTAATTCTCTGTAAAAAATCTTTTTGATCATTATTTTCTGAGTATTATAGATTTGTGAGTGTTTCTCTTTGTAATCTACTACTCAAGTGAGTTTGGGTATATTGGTTTAAGAGTAGAACACTTGTAAGGGTTATTTGTGTGAGCCTTTAAAACACAAGGAATTGGTTTATTGTGTGAGCCATTAAAACATGAGGGATTTATAGGTTAGGTGTGATCCATTGTTAGAAACACCATAGTTGGGAGTGAGCTTGTGAAACTCCATTGTAACACTTAGTGTGTTAGTGAAACTCCCAATTGAGATTGGGGAGAGGAGTAGGATTAGTTAATACCCGAAACTCTATAAAATTTCCTGTGTGATATCTTCTTATCCCTACTCTATTTAACTTTTCTTTCCGCACTTAAAAGTTAAGAATTTTTTAATATCCAATTCAACCCCCCTTCTTGGTTCAATATCTAGGCAATAGTTGTTAATTCAACTCCTTTAAAATCTAAAAATGGTATTGGTTTTGGAACCTCACATACTAGTACTTCCGAAAGTTAAACTATGGCTATCACTAAGACTTTTTGTCAACCTAGGTATAAAACTAAAGAACATAAAAAGTTTAATACTATGAAAGCAAATAGCTCAAAAGCTAAAAGCTATAGGAGACCAAAACCAAGGAAACATTATCACCCATCTTCATATGCTTATCATGATTTTAAAAGAAATAAACATACACCTCATGCTATATGGCATTACTATGGTGATATAGGACATATTAATATGAAATATTTTATAAGTAAGACACACTTATATCTTTCCAATGCTAACCCCTAAGGACCCATATATATTTGGGTACCTAAAACCAAGTAATTTACCTTTTTGCAGGTATGCTTGAAATCCACCATGAGTGAAAATCAGTGGTATCTTAATAGTGGATGTTCAAGTCATATGACTAGAAATGCCGACTTATTTAGTCACCTAGAAATGAAAATGTTGGTAAAATGACTTTTAGTGATAATGCCCAATATAACATCATTGGCATCAGTTAAATTGAAAAGAAAGTTTGAACTCTATTTGAAAATGTTCTTTTGGTTAATGGTTTAAAACATACTTTATTTAGAATTAGTCAATTGTGTGATAAAGGATACAAAGTAACTTTTGAACCTATAAAATGTAGTGCTACCCAAATTTCATATAAAGTTATCTTCTATGGTGCAAGTGTCATATCCATTAATTTAGGCCCCAAGTCACGTGTGCTGTTAAATCGACTCGTTGGTTCGACATGAGTCTAAATTTGGAATTTGACTGAAAAATAATTAAAATAATGACAAATAATTAAGGAAAATATTAAAAAAAAAGTGTTTAAAGTATTTAAAGATGTTATTTTATGATGGAGGACCTAAATGAAAAATTTGAAAAATTTTGGAGTCATTTTGTAATTTATCAAAAATTAGGGGATGAAGTGAGATGTTTATTATTTAAATTCATGAATTTGGACATTAAATACATGTGATGTCTGGACAAACCAAGTGGCAAACATTAAGAAGCTAATTGATATAAATATCTAGATATTTATTAAGAAAATGGGACTCATCATTAATGATTTTGGCATTTTCTTCTCATTTCCTTTTTCCTTTTCCATCCTTATCTCTATCATCTATAATTTTCTATTCTTTAAGTACCAACGTTCCCCACCATTTCCTCCATGTCCAAAGCTTGATTCTAGGAAGAGAAAGTGAGAAAGAGATGGATAAAGGCATGAAAGAGTAGATTTCATGCATAGTTGATCAAAAGGAAGCTAGAGAAAGTAAAAAGAAAGAAAAAAAACTAGGAAATAAAAGAAAAATAAAACTTTAAGGTTTGGCTAAGGAAGTAAGGAAGTGAAGGTAACGTGATTTTTCTTCTCTTCCATGTTCTATTTAAAGAAAGGTAGAGATTAAAGCATGGTTTAAAAAGAGAGAGAGGGGGGGGTTAAGGTTATGGAGTTTTAAGGAAATAAAGTTTTAATGATCTCTTTTATGTATTTTAGGAACTCAAATTGACAAGGAGCTAGCTCAAAGGAGCAAAGGAAAAGAGAAAGAAAAGTAAAGAGAAAGAAAAGTAAAATAAGAGGTTTGTGCATAACTTAAGGCAATAGCCTATATTTTGTTTTTATGTTGAATGATTTGAGAATTTGGCATGTTTATGATAGTAAAATAATAATATTTTGTGATAAAATCTTGGGGATGCAAGTTTACTAGAATTAGGATCAATTTTGGTAAAAATTGAATGTGATTAATATGTATGTTCTTTGTTGAAAATTTAGGAGCAGTGAGTACTTAAACTGTTATAACTTAAATTTTGGAATTCAATTTTGTGTGTTGTTTAATTGGTCTAGAAGCTAAGATATAGGTCTATAAATTTTATGCAGACCATAAAATCTAAATATGTATATATATTTTCAGAAAAATACATAAAATTCGGACATAAAATCTGTCCAGAAAATTATGGGCAAAATTGTTAATGACCATTTAGTGTTCTTTTGGTCATATCTTTTGATACATAACTCCAAATTAAGTTATTAAACTTGACTATTAAATTTAAAATCTATATCTAAAATTGTTAAGAAGATCATATAATTAAATTTGGATCGTAACAAGACTAAAATGAAGGTCCAAAACATAACACATAATCTATCAGTGACAGGGCAACATATGAGTTGAGGAATTTAATGAGTAAAAAAATGTGAACCTTGTTATGTTATGCCAATACTATTTTTATTGAGTGATTATGTGATTAATTGAGTCTTTAAATGTATAAAAAGTGTGAATTTTATAATATGAATTTTAATGATATTAACTAAGCCTAAAACACCTAACTTGAAACTAGACTTAGGATAGTTTGACATGCCAAGCAGGGAGAGTATGATGAAATCTATTAATAGTATGATTAATGAAGCTGATAATGACACTATTATTGGAGCCGATAATGACACTATTATTGAAGCCGGTAATGACACTATTATTGAAACCGATAATAACACTTGTATGCACACATCATATTGCCCGGATGACACTCCTAAGTGCCTAGATGACAACTCCGTTATCCTAGTCAGTGGTTCATAGTTGTTGTGGGCTTAAAGAAGTTTTGAAAAATAAATGGAATCATAACTTGAGATATAATTAATTATGATGGATTATATAATGATGTTGTAATTAAGTAAAACATGTATGAGATAAAAAAAAATATAATTTGATGTTTATGCATGCTAAAATATGATGAGATGTATATTTGCATGAAAAGATGATTGGGCATAAATTGATATATGACAATAGATGTTGCATGAAATAGTTTATTTCCTTATTTATATGCACCACTAAGCCAAGAGCTTAGCGTGGGAGTTTTTCTCGCGCATACATAGTGAAGAATAAATATAAGATAATAGATAAAGCTAGTAGTGACTTGATCCAATAAAGCAACTTGTTTCACAAACTGTGGGTCACACAACTTTTGTATATGTTGGTGTGAACTTTTATTTTATAATGGTTGTATAATAAAAACACGTTTTGTAAATAATACTTTACTATAAGATGTATTTTGTTTCCTTATTATAATTTCTTTTACACCATAAAGTAAATAAATAATAAATAATAAATAATAATAAAGAAAATAAATATACGAGTCTCTCTTAATCATATATTAATATGGAATGATATTTTAATCGATGAAGTCAGCATAACACTCTCTTATCCAAAGACATGTTGCTAGGGTGATGAGGTGTTACAGTTTTTGGTATCAGCGCCTGGTTTGGGTGATTTTGGGATTAAAAAAAATATTTTTGAAAATATGACATGTGTGTACCCATAATTAAATATTAAAGTTGCTTTACTGATTGGGGCCGTTACTTTTATGATTTAGGTAGATTATGGCTTCAAGGTCATGATAAGTTATGGCCGAAGGAGGCAAAAGTAATGAGCCTACCAAAACAGATGCTTCATTGCCCCCCAATCGTCGTCGAGCTACTACCTCTACATCTAGTGCTAGCCCATTAAGTGGGCAGTCTATTGCTGGCACAGGACAAATAGAACTTATGAGAAACATGAAAGATTTGTTACATAAAGCATCACAGCTAGTCCCATCTATGCTACAATTTGAGAGGCTGAGGAAGTTAAGGGCACCTGATAAATTTCGACAATTTGAAGATGGGTTAAGAGACCTGATCAAGCTATAAGTCTCATCCCTACGCTTGATGAGTTTTCCTAGTTTTCTATTATCTTCCGGAACAGTTGAGAGAGTTCTAGCAACACAATAGCCAGCATAAGATAGAGGGTTCAAGAGGCCCATATCATAGCCGAGTGGGGGACCATTAAGTGGCAAGAAGGCCGGATCTTTCATTGGATAATTTTAGGCTAAGGGTTCCAGCAGACATCCTTCTTACAAAGGGGACAACCCATAAGATCTATTTCTTCGGCAGCCAGTGCACTAACATAGGCACCATGTAGGTCTCTACCTCTGTCAGAATGTCTGCATTGTGGTCGTCCTCATCTGGGAGAGTGTTGGTGGATGACATGAGCATGTTTGAGATGTGGCTTCAAAGATCATATGAAAAGAAATTATCATTTATTACAATATGGCAGAGGTTTGGGAAGCACTAAGCCGATATAGACATAAGCTTCTGGGTAAGGAGAGGTCGAGGTCGAGGTCGAGGTAGAAGAGGTCGATTAGGGCCAGTCAGTTTAGATCATAGACAATTGAGAGGCTAGAAGGTAGTGGAGCTGCCCAAGCTAGGGCGTATGCTATGCGAGGCCGAGGGGAGCATGATGCACCTGATGTCATAATTGGTAAATTTCTTCTCTTTGGCTCTGACATACATGCATTGATAGATATGGGGTCAACGCATTCATACATATGCACACCACCACCAGGTCAAGAGGGTTTAGAACCACACTGTAGAGTTTGAGATTCTTATGACTAACCCATTAGGGCACAATGTGAAGGTTAGCAAGGTGTTTAAGGGTTGCCCAGTCGAAATTCAAGGCAAGCAATTCCTAACAGACCTGATAGAGTTACCATTCCATAAGTTCGATGTGATATTGGGAATGAATTGGTTGGCTCGTTATGGAGTGGTAGTGGATTATGGGAGAAGACGAATGATCATCATAATTTCAGAATAAGATAAAATAGTGGTGATGGGTGAGAACAGAGGATGTCCAAACAAGGTGATATCAGTGTTGAAAGCTCAGAAATTCATTAGTAAAGCATGTGAAGCATACTTAACATATGTGATTGATATGAAAAAAGCAAGTCCAAAGTTAGTGGATATACCTACTGTTAGTGAGTTTTCTGATGTATTTCTAGAGGAGTTACCAGGGTTATCGATGGATAGAGAAATTGAGTTTGCTATCGATTTGGTACCTAACACCACTCCAATTTCCATTACACCATTTAGGATGGCACCAACGGAGTTGAAAGAGTTGAAGATACAACTGCAATAGTTGTTAGATAAGGATTTTATACGACCTAGTGTATCACCGTAGGGTGCTCCAGTGTTATTTGTGAAGAAGAAAGATGGCACTCTCCATCTTTACATTAACTACAGGCAGATTAATAGGGTGACTATTAAGAATAAGTATCTATTGCCTAGGATTGATGATTTATTTGATCAATTGAAAGGTGCAGGCATATTATCGAAGATAGATCTTAGATCGAGGAATCATCAACTGAAGATCAAAAAGTCAGATGTACCTAAGACAATATTCATGACTCCTTATGGTCATTATAAGTTCCTAGTTATGCCCTTTAGATTAACGAATGCACCAATAACTTTTATGGACCTGATGAATCGAGTGTTTAGGCCATATCTTGATCAATTTGTAGTGGTGTTTATTGATGACATCTTTGTCTACTCTAAAGATCGAGAAGAACATAATCAACATCTCAGAATAGTGTTGCAAACACCAAGGGAGAAGCAGTTGTATGCAAAGTTATCAAAGGACGAGTTTTTGCTTGAAGCAGTCAGTTTTCTAGGTCATGTAGTTCCAATAGAAGGTATTCGAGTTGACCCTAGTAAAATCGAGGCTATTCTTAATTGGAAACCACAACGAAATATGACAGAAGTGAGGAGTTACCTCAGTTTAGCTGGATATTATAGGAGGTTTGTGAAGGGATTTTGAGTGGACAGATAGGTATCAAGCAAGCTTTGATCAGCTGAAGGCAATCTTGACTGAAGCACTAGTCTTAACTCAGCCTATTCCAAAGAAAGACTTTGTTGTGTACACTGATGCTTGTCATAATGGTTTAGGTTGTGTTTTTATGCAATAAGAAAAGGTGATTGCTTTTGCCTCGAGACAGCTTAAGCCTCATGAGCTTAATTATCTGACACATGATTTAGAGTTAGCTGCTATTGTTTTTGCTTTAAAGATATGGAGACATTATCTATATGGGGAAATATGTTATATCTATGTAGATCACAAAAGTCTTAAATACCTTCCCTCATAGAAAGAATTGAATTTGAGACAATGAAGATGGTTGGAGTTGATTAAAGATTATGATTGTGTAATCGACTACCAGCCAGGAAAAGTTAATGTGGTTGTTGATGCACTAAGCAGGATGATTTTAGCTGAGATGCGAGTACAATCCACCTTGATGTAGAGGATCAAAGATGTTCAAAAGGAAGATAAGAAGCTAGTGGAGATAGTTGAGGCAGTGAAAAAAAGAGAAAAGCCTAAGTTTTCATTGATGGAAGATGGCACAATATACTTCCAAAAATAGGATTTGTGTTCCTACTATAGAAGAGTTGAAGTTTGATATCTTAAAAGAAGCACATGGAATGGTATATACCATGCATCCAGGAGGGAACAAGATGTATGAAGACTTAAAAACTCAATACTGGTGGCTAGGGATGAAGAAGGATATCACCGAGTATGTTGCTAAGTATTTAACCTATCAGCAAATGAAAGCAGAACATCAGTTGCCCATGGGATTGTTGCAACCAATACAGATTCTAAAGTGGAAATGGAAAAAAATCACGATGGATTTTGTGTCTAGTTTATCAATGACTTAGAAAAAGCATGATGCAGTGTGGGTGATAGTGGATCCATTGACATAGTCGACACATTTCTTACTGGTCAGAATGGATTACTCATTGAACAAGCTAGCCAAAATTTATGTAAGTGAGATAGTGAGACTTCATAAAGTGTCAATATCTATCATCTCTAACAGAGATCCCAAATTTTCACAATTTTAGAGGAGCTTAGAACAAGCTTTGGGAACTAAACTCAATTTAAGCATGGCTTTCCATCCACAAACAGATGGACAATCAGAGTGGATTATCCAGTTATTAGAGGACATGATGAGAAGCAATGTGCTTGAATTTGTGGAAAGTTGGGATCGACATCTACCTTTTATGGAGTTTGCCTACAACAACAACTATCAGACGAGCATAGGCATGGCTGCATATGAGGCATTGTAGGGAAGAAAATGCAGGATGCCAGTTTGTTGGAGCGAGTTGAATGAGAAAAAATTTATTGGGCCTAAGATAGTTCAACAAAACAAGGAGAAAGTTAAAGTGATCAAGGTAAGGCTAAAAGCAGCACAAGATCGACAGAAATCATATACCGATTTAAAGAGGCGGGACATTGAATATGATGTGGGTGATAAAGTGTTCCTTAAAGTTTCACTTTGGAGAAAGGTATTGAGGTTCGGTAGAAAAGGAAAACAAAGTCCAAGGTTCATTGGTCCTTATGAGATTCTGGAAAGAATCGGACTAGTGGCATATCGTTTAGCCCTTCCACCGGAGTTGGACCAAATTCACAATGTATTCCATGTATTTATGCTAAGAAGATATAGGTCTGATCCGACCCATGTTATACCAGTTGAAGAGATAGAAGTGCAAACAAATATGACTTGTGAAGAGCAACCGTGGCTATATTAGCCTATGAATAAAGGATTCTTCGAAATAAAAAAGTTCCTCTA
The DNA here is from genome assembly GCA_023653625.1 of Triadica sebifera. Classification (NCBI taxonomy): domain Eukaryota; kingdom Viridiplantae; phylum Streptophyta; class Magnoliopsida; order Malpighiales; family Euphorbiaceae; genus Triadica; species Triadica sebifera. The sequence goes on along the minus strand of CM042892.1, from coordinate 30,081,647 downwards.
GTTAAGGTTTTATGGCGGAATCATTCTACAGAAAAAGCCACATGGGAAAGTGAGAACATGAAGAGGCAATATCCCTAGTTGTTCACAGAATGAACAGGGATGAAATTTATGTTAAGGGAGAGAGAATTTCATATCCGCTAATTTAGGCCCCCAATTCGCGTGGGTTGTTAAATCAACAAGAGTCCAAATTTGGATTTTGACTGAAAAATAATTAAAATAATGAAATAATTATAGAAAATATTTTAAAAAGTGTTTAAAGTATTTAAAGATGTTATTTTACAGTGGAGGACCTAAATGCAAAATTTGAAAAGTTTTTGGGTCAATTTGTAATTTATTAGAAATTTGGGGATGAAGTGAGATATTTATTATTTAAATGCATGAATTTGAACATTAAATACATGTGATGGCTAGAAAAACCAAGTGGCAAACATTAAGAAGCTAATTGATATAAATATCTAGATATTTATTAAGAAAATGGAACCTATCATTAATGATTTTGACATTTTCTTCTCATTTCCTTTTTCCTCTTCCATCCTTGTCTCTATCATCCAGAATTTTCTATTCTCTAAACCATCCCACATTCCCCACCATTTTCTCCATGTCCAAAGCTTGATTCTAGGAAGAGAAAGTGAGAAAAAGAGGGAGCAAGGAATGGAAGAGTAGATTTCATGCATAGTTGATCAAAAGGAAGCTAGAGAAAGTAAAAAGAAAGAAAAAAATAAACTAGGAAAAAAAACCTTAAGTTTTGCCTATGGAAGGAAGGAAGAGAAGGTAAGGTGATTTTTCTTCTCTTCCATGTTCTCTTTAAAGAAAGGTAGAGATTAAAGCATAGTTTAAAGAGAGAGAGAGAGGGATGTTACGGTTATGGAGTTTTAAGGAAATAAAATTTTAATCATATCTTTTATGTATTTTAGGAACTCAAATTGACAAGGCGCTAGCTCAAAGGAGCAAAGGAAAAGAGAAAGAAAAGTCAAGAAAAAGAAAAGTAAAATAAGAGGTTTGTGCAAAATTTAAGGCAATAGCCTATGTTTTGTCTCTAAATTTTATGAGTTGAGCATTTTGCATGTTAATGATTGTAAACTAATAATATTTTGTGATAAAATATTGGGGATGCATGTTTGCTGGACTAAGGATCAATTTTGGTAAAAATTGAATGTGATTAATATGTATGTTTGTTTTCTGAAAATTTAGGAGCAGTAAGAATTTAAACTGTTATAACTTAAGTTTTGAAATTCAGTTTTGTGTGTTGTTTGCTGGTTCTAGAAGCTAAGACATAGGGATATAACTTTTATTTAGACCATAAAATCTGAATATGTCTATATATTTCCAGAACAATTCATAAAGTTCGAACATAAAATTTGTCTAGAAAATTCTAGGAAAAATTGTTAATGACTAGTCAGTGTTCTTTTAGTCATATTTTTGATACATAACTCCAAATTAAGTGATTCAACTTGAATATTAAATTTTAGATTCAGGTATAAAATTGTTAAGACGACCTTGTAATTAAATTTGGATTGTAACAGGACCAAAAGGAGGGTCCAAAACAGCGCACATAATATACTAGTGATAGAGCAACATATGAGTTGAGGAATTTAATGAGTAAAATAATGTGAACGTTGTTATATTATGAAAATAATATTTTTATTAAGTGATTAATTGAGTCTTTAAATGCATAAAAAGTGTGAATTTTATACTATAAATTTTAACGACATTAACTAAGCCTAGAACACCTAACTTGAAACTAGACTAAGGATAGTTTGGCATGCCAAGCATGGGGAGTATGATGAAATCCATTAATGGTATAATTAATGAAGCCAGTAATGGCACTATTATTGAAGTCGGTACTGACACTATTATTAAAGCCGATAATGACACACATCATATTGCCCAAGTGGCACTCCTAAGTGCTTGGAAGACAACTCAGTTATCCTAGTTAGTGGTTCATAGGTGTTGTTGGCTTAAAGAAATGAAAAATAAATGGAATCATAACTTGAGATATGATTAATTGTGATGGATTATATAATGATGTTGTAATTAAGTAAAACAGGTATGAGATAAAAGAATATAATTTGATGTTTATGCATGCTAAAATATTATAAGATGTATATTTGCATGAAACGATGATTGGGCATAAAATTGATATATGACAATGCATGTTGCATGAAATAGTTTATTGTCTTATTTATATGCACCACTGAGCTAAGAACTTAGCATGAGAGTTTCTCTTAAGCAGATATAGTGAAGAATAAATAGAAGATAGTAGATAAATCAAACGGTGACTTGATTCAGTAAAGCAGCCTATTTCACACATTGTGGGTCACACAACTTTTGTATATTTTGCTCTGAACTTCATTTTATAATGGTTGTATAATAACCACACATTTTGTAAATAATACTTTACTATATAAAATGTATTTTTTTCCTTATTATAATTTATTTTACACCATAAAGTAAATAAATAGTAAATAATAAATAATAACAAAGAAAAAAATATATGAGTGTCTCATATTCATATATTTATATGAAATGATATTTTAACCGATGAAGTCAGGATAACACTCCCTTATAAGGACACGTGTTGCTAAGGTGAAGGGATATTACAGAAAGAGTCAATAAAGTGTATACTATTGATTTTAACTTTTTGACTAACCAAGGTGTTGAGTTTTTTGTTGCCATTAAATATGACATGTGGGTTTGGCTTGAAAGACTTAGACATGCCAACATAAAGCTAATAGGAGATCTAAGAAAATGTGATATGGTCGTTGGTCTTCCCAAAATCAAATTCTAAAAGATAAAGTCTATAGAGCATGCCAAATGGGTAAGCAAGTAAAAAGTTATTTCAAACCCAAAAACAAGGTAAGCACCACTATACCTTTTCAATTATTACACATGGATTTATTTGGACCATATAGAGTTGCTAGTTTAGTTGGAATGCACTATGCCTATGTCAGTATTGATGATTACTTTAGATTCAATTGTGTATCCTTTCTAGCTCGTAAGGATAATAGTTTTAATGTTTTCAAATCTCTTGCAAACCGTATTCAAAATGAAAAATGTTTGAAAATCTCTTCCATAAGGAGTGAACATGAAAAATAATTTAAAAATGATTCTTTTAAACCATTTTTCATTGAAAATGGAATTTCACATATTTTTTCTTCTCTTAGGACACTTCAAAAAAATAGAGTTATTGAAAGGAAAAATAGAACATTGGTAAAGATAGCTAGAGCAATACTTAATGAGTATAATTTGAGAAAATACTTTTGGATTGAAGATGTTAATACTCGATGTTATATTTTAAATAGAATTTTTATTAGATCTATTTTAAATAAAACTCCTTATGAGCTATGAAATGGTAAAAGCCTAAGATCTCATATCTAAGAGTGTTCAGATGCAAGTGCTTTATATTAAACACCAAGGATAATCTTAGAAAATTTTATGCCAAAACCGATGAAGGTATATTTCTTGGCTATGCTAATTCTAGTAAATCTTATAGAATTTTTAATGAAAGAACTTTAGTAGTGGAAGGGTCAATGCATAATGTGTTTGATGAATCTAACCCCAATGAGTTGAGAAAAGTTGTTATTGATGATGATGATGATGATGCAAATATTATTGAAGAATTAAATCAACAATAAAGCAATATAAATGATGAACAAAACAACTCATGTTCACAAAATGAACATCAAGAGAATGTTGTAGTAGAACCTTCAAAGGAAAAACTAGAAAAACCACCAATGGCTCCCCAAACTTTAAATGTTCATGAGGATCTTCCGATGGAATAACATTTCAAGAAAGACCATCCAAAGGACATCATCATTTGTGAACCATCAAAAGAGGTAACTACTAGACACTCTCTTAAGACTTTTTATAGTTTTGCCTTTATATCTCAAATTGAACCTAAAAATGTTGATGATGCATTGTGTGATGAAAGTTGGGTACTTTCCATGTAAGAAGAACTCAATTAGTTTGAGAGAAATAAAGTGTAGACTTTAGTCCCTAGACCTAAGGATTATCCTATAATAGGCTCCAAATGGTTTTCTAGAAGTAAACTTGATGAATCTAGTACTATTACTAGGAATAAGGCTAGGTTAGTGGCTAAAGGCTATAACTAAGAAAAAGGCATTGACTATGATGAAACCTTTGCCCCTATTGCAAAGTTGGAAGCTATTATAATGTTGCTTGCATATGCATCTTACTTGGATTTTAAATTATATCAAATGGATGTTAAAATTGCATTTTTAAATGGTTTTATTGAAGAAGAAGTTTATGTTGAACAACCTCCTGGTTTTGAACATCATGATCTTTCATACCATATTTTAAAACTTACCAAAGCTTTATATGGTTTAAAACAAAGCCCCTAGATCTTGGTATGAAAGAGTAAGTAATTTTCTCTAAAAAATGGTTTTTCATAAGGCATGGCAAGAAAAATCACAAAAATGACATTCTCATTGTACAAATATATGTGGATGATATTATATTTGGTGCTACTAATGTAAGCTTGTGTGAAGAATTCTCTAATTGTATGCAAAATGAATTTGGAATGAGCATGATGCGAGAACTTAAGTTCTTTTTTGGACTTCAAATCAAACAATACTCTAATGGAATCTTCATAAATCAAGCAAAGGGCACCAAAGATTTGCTAAAAATATTTGGAATGGATGGAGCAAAAACAAGCAAAACTCCTATGAGAACCACCATCAAACTTGACAAAAATGAGAATAGTAAATCGGTTGATGAAAATAAAATATCGAGGTATGATAGGAAGCCTTCTTTATCTTACTTAAGTAGATATGATATTATGTTTGTTTTATGCTTATATGCACATTTTCAATCTTGCCCTAATTGATTTCTTTGAACTTTATATGCATTCAATGTTTGCATTTCTTCTCCTATATAATTGATTTCTTTTTAATAGTGACAAGGGGAGAGAAAATGTGCATATGTTGTTTTGAGAAAATATATTGTTTTAAGAAATGTGCATATGTTCATGTTATTTGTTGTTGCATGAACTTAAATGCTTTAAGCATATGAAAAAGGGAAAAGAAAATTTTTTTTTATTTTTATTATTTGTTATATGCATGATTAATTGATATATGTAGAATGCATTGTATGATATAATGATTTTAGCATATTTTCGGAATTTTTGCAACATACTATATCATGGGATTAGCTTAATTGCACTAAAGGCTTGATATTTTTTGTGGCATACTTATGCATTTTCAATTTTTATTTTTATAAGCACATGTTAAGGGGGAGAAAAATTTTTCTCCATAGCCACATATTACACAATTATTTGTCACCATAAAAAGGGGGAGATTGTTGAACTTTGAGGGTTGTTTTTATTTTACCTTAAGAGTATTTCCATCATTTTGATGATAACAAATAATTGAGCAATAAGAAATTTAACCATTCTTTGTGTTTAAGTAATTATATTGGCTAAATTTTTATTGGAATATTATAGCTAAAGAAATCAAGTCAAATAAAGTTCAAAAGTGCAAAATAGATATTATTCACACCTATGAAGTCATATGTCACGACTGTGAAGGTGTTGAAGTGCCAAAGAATTGAAAAATTCAATTCAATAATGGTCAAAAGCTATTCACGCCGTGAAGTACTATTCACTATTCATGCCTATGAAGGAATATTCATGCTCTGAAACATTGTTCATGCCCGTAGTCAAAATGCAGAAATTTGAAAAAATCCAAAGCAAAGCAATTCATGCTCTTGAAAGAACTGTTCATGCCTATGAAAGTTGGAAAATGACTTTTGTAGCTCGCTCCAAGTTAGTTGAATGACTATAATTCAATTTAAAGCTACTCTAATGACTATATTTCAAAGGATCTTTATAAATAGCTCATATATTTTAAGAAAGAACATCAACTAGATCATTTAGAGCTTAATTACTTTGAGAATTCCTTGAGAATTAATTTATGAAATTTTATGTTTTATTTCTTTATTGCAATATCTCTTGTATTATTTTCAATTCTTATTCTAGTTGTGTAAAGCTCAAGTGATATTGAGTTTATAGTTGTTTGAGTGTTTTTATTCTTATAAACAATTGCTCGATAGTGAGATTAAGTGAAATGAACATGATGGGAAATGTTAAATTCTTCCTTAGTCTTCAAATCAAACAAAGCAAGAGGGCATCCTCATCAACGAATCCAAGTACACCAAAAAGTTATTAAAAAATTTTGAAATGAAAAGATGCAAGAGTGCCAAGACTCCAATGAGCACATCAACAAAGTTGGACAAAAATGAGAAGGGTAAGACTATAGATGAAAAGCTCTATAGATGTATGATCGAATCCCTTTTATACCTTACTACTTCTATATCTGATATAATGTTTGGTGTATGTTTGTGTGCTAGATTTCAATCATATCCTAAGGAATCTCATTTGAATGTTATGAAAAGGATTTTAAAATACATTCATGGCATAATGTACTTAGGCTTATGATATTTTAGACTTCATTTTACATTATTGGTTTTTTGGATGTTGATTATGCCGATAGTCTTCTAGACAGAAAAAGTACATATGGAACTTGTCACTTTATTAGTGAATGTTTATTTTCTTAGTTTAGTAAGAAACAAGTTTCGGTTGCCTTATGCATTACCAAAGGGAATATGTGGCAGCGGATTGTTGTTGCACTCAAGTTCTTTAGATGAGACAACAACTCAAGGACTATGGTCAAGAGATTGATCACATTCCTATCAAATGTGACAATACAAGTGTTATAAATCTCTCTAAAAATCACATTCAACATTCTAGGAGAAAATACATAGACATTAGGCATCATTTTATGAGAGATCATGTCTAAAATGGTGATGTTGTGTTAAAATTTATTGACACAAACAATTAATTAGTTGACACCTTCACCAAGCCTTTTAATAATGAAAGATTTTATTTTGTAAAAAGGGAGCTTAGTATGCTTGATGGGAGCACTTTATCTTAAAATTTGCTTTTAAAGGTATACATTACACTTAATCATGCATTTTTATGCTTATATGTGAACCTTTAGTATTATACTCTACTTTGATGATATTCTTGTCACAATTATCTGATATATGTCTGTAAACCATGAAAAAGTATGTTTTATTTGCATAGGAAAAAGTATAGTTGAACAAAAATTCTTTTTGGAACTTGTTCTTTTATTTTCTATTTTTAGGGATCCACATTCATGAGTAGTTTGTCACGACTGTGAATACTTTTGAACTAAAACTTCCAGAGCCGTTCATATTTTTATTCACACCTTGTTCACAACTTTATAACCGTGAAAATCATTGTTCATGCCCATGAATATTTATTCACGGTCGTGACACTTTTGAGCCTTTGAATCCATATTCGTTACGCCCTTGTTCATGGTTAGTGTCACACTCTATCATGATCATGAACATCCAGTATTCACGCCCATGAACACGTATTCATGACTATGAATCTGGTGATATAAAAGCTAATTTTCACTATTCACTCTCATTTTTCTCTCTCTTCTCTCATCAACATCACAACCCTCTAGTCTTTCTGGCCATTTTTGACCATTTCTTCACCTTTTTTGACATATTTCAATTGGTTTTCATCATCCAATCACTTTATACTAATTTTCTCCTTGTTTTTCTTCAAGATTTCTCAAGTTTTATCAAGTTTTCCAAAGTTCTTGAAGGATTTTCCGAAGCCATAGGTCTCACAAGTCGTAGTGTTTTAGCATTTTGCTTTCATTTTCACTAGTTTTTTGACATCTACCATGGCTTTAAAAGGGGGTTCTTCTAAAGGCAAGAAGAAGAACATTGTAACTTGATATTCGATGGACTCAATGTACATAATTATGAGCAGTCACTACCATTCTAGGTACAACATTTTCAAGGAACGTCCCATTCTCTCAACTAGAATGTTTGATTAGGATTTCATAAGAACTCTAGGCCTAGAATCAGATATGCAAGTACATCTAAAGAAGTGTGGTTTGTTGAAATTCATTACCATTTACCAACCAACCTACTTTCGAGGAGCCAACCCTAGAATTTCTAAGTACCTTGTAAGTCTCCCCAATTGGTAAGGTTTCATTTTAGTTGTGCAGACACGAGATATCTCTCTCTGCCATGGAATTTGCCGACATTTTCAAGCCACCACATAAGGGGTAATTCATGAAATTGAAGTAAAAGATTTCTATCCCACCTCAGTTTGGGGCACCTTTGGTAATGAATGTATCTAGGACGTGAAATAGACCAAGAGCACACATTTTACCAATATGGTTCATTGCTACATTAATCGGTTTCTAACATACTCCATCTTTGCTCGAGAGGACAACAATGCAGAAGTCTGAATTGCTCTTGTTAGAATAGGCTTATTGAAATGGTTTGCATCACATCTCTTTTCCATTACCGCAAAGCCTACCAGTGACATTCTCATTATAAGTTATGTTACTCATTTGGCTATGAAGCTTAGTTATCTGGATTTTCAAAATCATTCCTACACCCTCATCTCAAGTTCTCCTTGTGATTGTCTTGATTTTGATTTGTTTGTCAAGATGGGAATTGCTATCCGCATCCTCTACAAAGATTAAATTTTCTATAGGTTTACCACACTTATAAAAGAAAGTTGCATGAGAACCCAATCACTTTCATGAGTTCAAAGTGGGTTTACAAGGTTTTCACCATAAGAGAGCTAGAGTGGATCTTCCTAAGGATCTAGAAAGTGGTATTAAAGCCTTTGCAACTAGTGAGGCAGCCTCATCTTCAACATAAGACTTGGCTCAGCAATTGATGGCCCTGATCACTCTTCGCTTTGACATGCTTCAGAAAAGCATGGATGATTTTTAGCAATCCATTGATCAGAAGGTGGAGGATCTTGAGGAATTTGTTGAGTCTCATGTAGAGAGCCTTGAGGAGGAAGTGGCTCATCTACGTGATTAGTTATTTGATGACAAGCTATGATCTATCTTAGCTTTAGTTTCTGCCTCAAAAGTAATAAGCTAACAAAGACATCTTTTGATATGCTATCAAATTTCTTAAGTTTGTTATCAATTCATTAACTTTTTGACTTAGTAATGCACATGTTTTTTATTTCATCTTGTTTATGTTGGGTTTTGAAGAATGAATAACATTCATAAACGCAATGGAAAAATAAGATTTTCAAAACCCGAAACAAAAGATCATACTTGTGCCATTAAAATTAATTTATATAAATATAGAGGTTAGAAATTATACCTTGTAATTTCTTATTTGTTATTCAAATTTTCACTTTGTTGGGTTATAGCAAACCGCAACAAACCCACACTAGGATGTCTCTAATAATAATCCATCCCGAAATAATTTGTATTTAATTTCATAGGCGAGCACATGAGAATCATATTTCTTTTGGTGAAGTGGCTTAGTAAAAGGATCAACAATATTTTGATTAGTGGGCACTCTTTCTATCTTTACATCATTCCTACCAATGATTTATATAATCAAATGGTGTCTTCTAAGTACATGTTTGGATCTCTGATGAGACCGTGGTTCCTTTGCTTGCGCAATGGCTCCATTATTATCACAATACAATTGTATTGGATCAATAATGCTGGGAACCACTCTAAGTTCTCTGATGAATTTCTTTATCCAAACTGTTTCCTTTGCTGCTTCAGAAGCTGCAATGTACTATGCTTCAGTTGTGGATTCAGTAGTTGTTTCCTATTTGGAACTCTTCCAACTAATTGTGTGTCCTCTCATCTTGTGTCTTTGGACACAAAGACTTTGAGAGAGTAATCCCATAGGTCATGGGAATATATCCCCTCTTGAACTGCTCCATGCTAAACCTTTTAACATCTTATCTATATATGCAGACTGTGAAAGACCAAACAATCTTTTAGATCTATCTCTATAGATCTTTATCACCAAAATATAAACTGCTTCTCTAAGGTCTTTCAAAGAGAAATTCTTGGATAACCAAATTTTGACTGATTGTAAGGTTGAGACATCATTTCCCATTAATAATATGTCATCTACATACAACACAAGAAATATGATTGCATTCCCACTAACATTCTTGTAAACACAAGGTTCATACGAATTTTGTAAGAAACCAAACTGTTTGATTGTCTCATCAAACCAAATATTTCAACTCCTAGATGCTTTCTTTAATCCATAAATGGATCTTTGAAGCTTACATACCTTTTTTCCATCTTTAGAAATGAAGCCTTCTAGTTGTGTCACGTACACATCCTCGGTCAAATTTCTATTAAGGAAAGTTGTCTTCACATCCATTTGCCATATCTCATAATCATAATGAATAACAATGGCTAGTATTCTTATGGATTTTAGCATAGCTACTGGGCTAAAAGTTTCATCATAGTCAATTCTTTGTCTTTTATAATAACCTTTAGCAACAAGTCTAACTTTATATGTAATCACATTACCATCCTTGTCAGTTTTCTTTTTGAAAACCCACTTGTACCCTATAGGCTTTATCCCTTCAAGTGGGTCAACCAAAGTCCATACTTGGTTTTCATACATGGAATCCATTTCTAACTTCATGGCTTGAAGCCATTTGTCAGATTCTGAACTATTCATAACTTCTTCATAGGTTGTAGGCTCATCGTTTTCTATGAGCAATACGTTGTTTTATTGACTAATAAGAAATCCATATCTCTCTGGAATAGTACATATCCTACTTGACCTATGAAGCTCCTGTGCTTCAGAAGTTTGGGTTGTTATATCATCTGTATTAGTAACAAGCTCGAGTTCAGGCAGTTGATCAACATTTGTTTGAGCATCTTGAACTTCCTCAAGTTCAATTTTGCTCCCACTATCTCCTTTTAGAAGGAATTCTCTCTCTAAAAGGATAGCATGTCTTGAAACAAAAATTTTAATTCTAAGGGGTGATAAAATTGATATCCATATGATGCTTTTGGATATCCCATAAAGAGACGTCGACCAGACTTAGCTTCTAGCTTATCTAACATTGTTTGCTTCACATAAGCAGGACAACTCCAAATTCTTATGTAAGAAAATGTGGGCCTTTTGTTATACCATATCTCATATGGAGTAACATCAACTGACTTCGAAGGAACTCCATTTAATATATAAATGGTGGTCTCTAGTGCATAACCCCAAAAGGATTTAGGGAGTTCCGCAAAACTCATCATAGACCTTACCGTGTCTAACAAGGTTCAATTTCTCCTTTCAGCCACACCATTGTGTTGTGGCATGTAAGGTGGAGTCCATTAAGATAAAATCTCATTATCCCTAAGATAATCTAAAAAATTTTGGCTCAAGTATTCACCTCCTCAATCTGATTGAAGTGTTTTAATACTTTTGCCAAGTTATTTCTCTACTTCATTTATGAATTCTTTGAACTTTTCAAAAGCTTCAGATTTGTAACTCATAAGATACACATACCCATATTGTGAGTAGTCATCGATAAAAGTAATGAAGTAGATGAAGTAGATGAAACCACCTATGGCCTATTAAGTCTAAAAGTCTATTAGCATGTTTACCCTTTCTCTTAAAAGGTAATTTAGTCATCTTTCCTAATAAGCAAAATTCATATGTGTCATTTGATTCATAATCAAATGACCCCAAACTACCACTATTGTGTAGCTTAGCCATACGTTTCTCACTTATATGACCAAGGCGATAATGCCATAAGTAAAATGATTTTAACATATTTTGTTTTTGCCTTTTATTATCATTAATGTTTAAAATTGGATTTGACATATCTAATATGTATATTCTATTGCATAATGTACCACTAGCATAAAGAATTCCATTCAACATAATAGAACAACAATTGTTACTAAATGATAAATGGAAACCATCTTTATTTAGACTTGAAATAGAAATAATGTTTTTAGTCAAAGAAGGTACATAATAGCAATTATCCAAATTTAACATAAGCCCACTAGGGAGAGTCAATACATAAGTTTCTACAGCTAATGCAGCTACCCTTGCTCCATTTCCAATGAGTAGGTTTGACTCTCCCTTATTGAGCTACCTACTATTCCTTAGGCCTTGCATATCGTGCATATGTGTGAGCCACAACCGGTATCTAATACCCATATATTATTATCAGAAACAGTATTAATTTCAACAACAAAAATACCTGAAGTAGATGGGGCATCATATGCCTTCTTTTTCAAGGACTTCAAGTAATCCTTGCAGTTTCTCTTCTAATGGCCATCCTTGCTGCAATGGAAGCATGTTCTCTTTAGAGCAATCTTCTTGGCCTTCTTATTGGAAACACCTCCCTTAGGCTTCATGGACTTCTTCTTCTTCTTAAGGTTCTTCTTTTTAGAACCTGAAGAGTCCACCAACATCATAGCCTTACTGTCCTTCTTGACAGATGTCTCAGCTGTTTTGAGCAAGTTAATCAACTCAGGAATAGTGGTAGAGATCTGGTTCATCCTATAGTTAAGTACAAAATGTGAATAACTATAGGAGAAACTGGTTAGAATTAAGTCAATACTTAATTCATGGTCCATCATAAATCCCAAGGTGGCCAACCTCTCAATATAGTCATTCATCTTATGCATATTGCACTAGAGATGTCCCCTCAACCATTTTAGTGCAGAAGAGCAACCTTAAAGTTTTGAACCTTTTAGAACGTGCTTGCTCATCAAAAAGCTCTCTTAGATGGTATACTATGGAATTAGCATCCATAGCCTTATGCTGCTTTTGCAACTCAGCTAACATAGTAGTAAGCATAATGTAGCTTGCCATCTCACTATCATCGAGATGCTTTTGATATGCCTTCTGAACATCTTCAAAAGCATTAGGAACAGGGGAATTAGTGAGTGCCTCATCTAGGATATAACCAATATTTTTGGATTTGAGAACTATTCTTAAATTCCTTAGCCAATCCAAAAAATTAGGCTCAGTCAACTTATTTGATTCCATTAAGGATCGCAAATTCACACTTGTCATGATGATGATTATAGCAATCTAGATGTAAAATAGAACATATTAGAATATACATAAAAATGCATGTTTATTAGGTCTTTAATAAACCGCATTATAACTCCCACTATTTTATTGCGAATCCATAGCTCTCACTATGAACTCGAAAGAACTTATATGAAAGTTCTCATAGTGGGTGGATATCTAACTAGCTAAGAATAACCTTGAGCAACCTATGTAATCTAATTACATATTTCAAAGTATAGAAAATCTCAATTTATATTTGAGGGGAGTAAGATGAAAAGAGAAATACATATGAAAGAAAGAGAAGTAAGGACACACAGGCCTTATTTACCATAAACAAAATCATTATATGCATGTTCAATCACATTGGGCCTAAATCCATAATCATCCATCATGTATTTTCATACACCCCTAACATGCATTCTATAATGCATAAAATAAAAATGACAATTTTGAATTTCAATTTGTAAATAAATTCAACGCTTGAACCGAAATTGTTTACTTGTGTTCTTTCAGTTAATTTAATTTTGTATGTCATTTTAAAGAGGAATTTAATATTTAATAAAATTAAATTAAATTCCATATTTCCATAATTAATTCAAAATTAATTCTCCTTAAAATTATAATATTATGATGTTAAAATTAAACAATTTAATTTTAATATACATACCAATTTCTAGTCATACTATAATTACAATTGCTCAACTTAAATTAATTCAAAATTAATTTCCAAAAGTTATAAAAACTTCTATAACTTCAAATCATCATTCTAATTATCTTTAGGTCAGCTCAAGTTCAGCAAAATATTTTTGGCACGAGCCAAAATTACTAAAACAAACGAACCAATACACTTAGATGCTTAAAACGATTCATTCGACATCTAGAATTTTGTTAAAATTTCAAATGCTTGAAAAATAATTTTTTTCATGTATCTAGTATCAAAATAACATATTTTTTATCACATAAAAAATATTTCAAGGTGCTGAAAATAAAACAAACACATACAAAAAAAATCAAACAAAACAACCCAACCGGATATACTAAAACAATCCCTTTTTTGTATTTTTTTTTTGAAAAATTAATTAAAATAATTTTTAATTAATTATTGGACACTTACAAAGGTATAAAAACATTCTAAATACATTTAAATAATTTTTTCATAATCAAATCACAAAAAAATATAACCAGTCTCATCAATTAAGCCAAACAACAGCACATATTCATAAAAAAAAGGCAATTTTAGGCATTTTTGAAATAAATCTGAAATTAATTATTTGAATTACATTCAAATCATTTTTTAATCAAAATAATCACCCTTAATCATCCTATGATCATATTAGAGAAACAAAAATTTGTAAAACATATTTTACAAATTAATTTCAATTTTTCAAAACATATTGATGAAAAATTATCAAAAACATGCAATCTCATTGCACTTTCAATTAAAATTTATTTTAATGGACACAAAGGGGCTCTGAACCACTGTTGGATTTTGAAGAATGAATCACATTCATAAACATAGTAGAAAAATAAAATTTTCAAAATTCAAAATAAAAGATCATACTTATGCCATTAAAACTAATTTATATAAATATAGATGTTAGAAATTATACCTTGTAATTTCTTATTTGTTATTTAAATATTCACTTTGTTGGGTTGTAGAAAACTACGATAATCTACATTAGAATTTCTTGAATGATAATCCATGCGAAAAATGAAAAAGAAACTATCAAAAGAAATGGTTTGAACAAATTCAAAGTTCTAGCTTTGAAAGTGTTCTTGAGAGAATTTCATTGTCTTAAAAATATTTTTTTTACCATTTAATGTCCCTTTTTCCTATTTTTTACCATTTAATGTCATTTCTATTTCAATCAAATTCAAAGAAAAGATCAAAAGTCAAAAATGGAGAAAAGGGAATTGAATGAATAGTGAGTGTGCTTAATGGTCGTAATTGGCCTAATTAAGTCCAAATTCACCCGTTGGCCACCGGGAGGAACCAGGGCATGCCCTGGGCCTACTGCAGGCTACTGCTGGGTAGCTCAGCTGGCCAATAGCCTTCCTAGCCCACGCGGGCCCATGACACTCCCGAACGATTTTTCCATGCGATCTCATCGCATTCCATCCAAGAACATTTTACTCACTCTCCATATCTTCAATGCGTGTGACCCATTAGGTTCCCGATTATATTGGCCACTTAAATTAACAATTAATTTAAACAAGTCATGAGCGGTATCTAGCAACACATCATGACCCCCAATTGACCGGAAAAGTCAGTGGTTTGACTGCGAACCTTTCCATAAATAATTTCCGTACAATTATTCCTTTCACCATTCTATACCCCACTTGGTTCAGAGTATGGACATGTGTCAACTCCCACTAGACTGACTACATCCCGTCTAGTCCAAGTAATGTTATTTCTTGTTCCTGATGCTCATTACTCTATTAGATATGTCATTGAAGACTATCTTTATGACATTTCCACTTCGGCTAGAGATTCCCAAGTAATGACCACGATAAGAGTCCATGGGTATACACTCCTTCTATTAGGAGTGGTGAATCATTTGTTGGTTATCCAATTACCTTGGAATACCTCAAGTTGAATCAAATCACCACCCTATGAGCAACCTCTCTGAGGCAATAATGAATAGTGTCAAAATACATAATCAGTATCCAAGATATCCTTAAGTACCTTAAGTCTAAGGATACTTGCACCATTACTATGATGAGATTATAATTGACATTTGAATATATTATCCATATGATTGTCTCATAGCTGGTCATCCAATGTACTTAGCTACACTTAGCAAGCATTCACATGTTAACTCTAAACATCTCATGTTTACAAATTATGAGATCTACTACTCGATCCAATCAAGGAGTGTAATATATACTAGTCTATCTAGATTAACAATGTCATGTCTCATTAATCCTATGACTAGGGATAATTTTGATACTAACATAATTACACATGATAAGAATCACAATATCATAATCTCATCATGATTTCCTTCATGTTATGTTATGTATCAAGGACTTCATTAATTGATTTAAGATCACTATCAATTCATATATCAAATGAACATCAAATTAATGAAAAAACCTTTTATTAATCAAATAAATTTGTACAATAAGTGTTAAAGGTGATTGTCTTTAGAGCACTCCTCTAACAGTTTATTGCTTCTTTTCTTCTCTTTTTACTTGTATCTTTTTTATTGTGTCAAATGGGGGAGAATGATATGCAATATGCATTATGTATGTTTTAAATATGCTATGTCTTTTATATGCCATAGTTATGACATTTATGCATGAGCTATGTTTTTTTGATATGGTACTTTCAATTTGTTTTTTTATTAAAACATACATAGTATACTTGATGAACTAAGTGAATTCCTTTGAACTTCTTTATATTCATTTTTTTTTTGTTAAATTCTGTGGCATGCTTGTGATCATATATATTAAATTTTTTATAAGCATATTTTGAGAGGGAGAAAATAATTTTTTTTCTTAAGCCACATATTGCTTAACTTTTTGTCATCATCTAAAAGGGGAATATTATTGAACTTTGAGGGATATTTTCGTAATTTTGATAATAAGAAATAATTGGGCAATAGGAAATTTAACCATATTTTTTGTTTTAAATATTTTGACAAGTTTAATGCTTCTTAATCCACATAATTTAGTTGTTTCAAATGGAAGTTAAAAGAATGCAATTAAGAAGTCATTCACACATGTGATATATTGGTCACGCCCGTTAATACAAACAACCACCCCTATGAAACTGAATTTTCATGTCTGTGGAAGACAAGATCACGCTCAAGAAGCTTGTATGTGCCAAACCTTGACATTCAATTGTTCATGGATGTGAAGCTTTGGCCTGCCTGTGAAGCACAAATTGTCACGCCCATGAAGTATTATACAATTTTTTGGACAGAAGCATTCATAGCCAACTTCACCATTTCATTCACGCCTGTGAACCCTTAGTCACACCTATGAACATGCACATTTAATGTTGACAAGTGCAAATGAAAAAGTGGTTGAATGACTAGTTTGGCATTGAATGCACCCCAAATGGTATTATTTCTTAGAAGAAGTATAAATATAGTTATTTATGAATTGCTCAGTTTGTTGAACTCTTTTTTTTTACTGAGTGCTTTCATTTCTATAATCAAATACTCATTAACGAGTTTGAGTGATTTGGATTGTGAGTGAAATACTTATAAAAAATTTTGTGTGAGCCATAAAAAATACAAGGATTTGGCTGTTGTGTTAGCCATTAAAACACAAGTGTTGTTATTGGGTTAGGTGTTAGCCAAAAGAGTAAAATATCATAGTTGAGAATGAGCTAGAAAAACTCTATTGTAACAATTTGTGTATTAGTGAAATATTGAATTGAGATTGGGGAGAGGATTAGGTTTTGTTAACACCTGAACCTCAATAAATCTTGTGTCTTTATCTCTTTACTTTTTCTTCTTGCTTATTCTTTGTCATTTGCTAAAAGAAAAATCTTATTTATAACCAATTCAACCCCCCATTCTTGCTCATTATTTTGGGCAACAATATGGAACACATTATGAATTTTATCCATCTCATGAGGCAAAGCCAATCTATAGGCTACTAGTCCCACTCGTTCTCCCTTCATAAGGTTTAATAAATCTGAGACTTAGTTTGCCTTTTTTTTTTTTAATCAAAGCACTTTCTTGCATGGGGATACCTTTAGAAACACCTCATCACCTTTTGTGAACTCTATGTCTCTGTGTTTCAAATCCTTATAAGACTTTTTTCTATCATTAGATGCCTTAAGTTTTTCTCTAATAACTCTTATCTTGTCCTCTATTTGTTGAACTATATTTGGTCCCAATAATTTCCGCTCACTTAGTTTGAACTGCTTCTAAAATTCTAAAAACCCCTAATGCCCATATCTCTCTTCTCAATGCCACATATCGCATGCTATAGACACCAAACCTCTCCATGTCGTCAACTAGAGATCGTGCTCTCTTCAGTCCTCACTAGCTAGTAATCATGCTCTCTTCAATCCTCACTAGCTAGTAATTGTGCTCTCCTCAATCCTCACTAGCTAGTAATTATGCTCTCCTCAATCCTCACCAACCAACAATCACTTCTAACCAACAATCACTTCCTGCCCTGTAATGTCAAGATTAGCAAAAGAAGGGCAGAGTTTTCTTTTGCCAATGTCACGACCCAAAACTGGCCATGACAAAGACATAGATTAAGACCAACTTAACCGATGTTAGCCTCATATATAATACAAATACAACTTTAACCTTCTCTAACTCTAATGATCACAAATTCATCTCCAATATCTGAAAAAAAAAAATAAAGAAGATATGGTTTGAGTATACAATGCTCTTAGTGCATGATAATTATAATATACAACAAAATAAAAATAAACAAATGCTCATATAGTATTTCAAATATTTTCAAATATTCAAAACATGATATCAATAATCAAACAATATTAAATTGAATTCCATATGCTTTCAAATTTAGCTTAATTTTGCAAGTAATTCAATATTTAAAATATGTATTCATAAATAAAATAAAACAATATATATATTGTAGAATAATTAAATCAAATAAAATTTAAAATACACGGTATAATATAATGGTGCTACCCCACCAAATGCCAGAAATTTGGTAAGTGTGCTACCTATAATAGATAATATATATCCCCACCACAGATACTAATGTGAATGCTTTTAATGTAAATACAATGACACGATACATAAATGAAAATAAATGCATTCTAATGTTGTGGTATCTATAAAGAGTCCAAATAACAAATATCAGGTAACAAATATGTTGCTCACAATGGAGATTAGTTAAGTACATGTACCAGTTTGAAAATAAAATTTACAACAATATAGCAATGAATAATATCAGTAAAATTTAGATGAAAATCAAGTATAAATTTCAATAAGTAATAATATAAATAACATTTCTTTTAATGAAAAATATAAAATCAAATAATACTTAACCTTCTCAAATAATCAAAATATATAGTTGTCAGAATTAGATGAACATAACAAAATTAAATTTAAAATTATTTCAACTAGTTAAAATCTTCAATTTTCAAAACAAATGATAATAAGATCACAAATATAAAGAGTATGTTTCCAAAAAACTAATGCTCTAATGAGAAAGAAATTTATTAATAATGAATTTTAGTAGTAAATATAAATTAAATATATATTAACTTTTAGATAAAACTTTATTTATGCAAACCGCTTTATAGAATTTTATTTGCTAAAATAAAAGAATAATAACACTAAATAAACTTTATAAAATAGTATTTTTTTTTTTCAAGCTAGAAGTTTTAAAATATAATTTTAAAACTTATCATTTACGATAATTACCACTTATTTGAAATTCCAAAATAGCTAGATCCAAAATTTTCTTGAAGAGCTATTCGTCAATTTATCAAAGGTGTTTGGAATTTCTAATAAAATTAAGAAGACATTATTCTTAAAAATTCTTATCTAATAAAATCTCTAAGTCACTATGTCAAACCAAATACTATAGAGCCAACTGAGTTTTTATGAGGCATCTTCTTGAAGTATTTGAACTGGCTCCAAAGATCATTTGAGAAGAGATTTTCCATTATTGTAGTTTGGTAGAGGTTTTGGGAGTGTTGAACCAGTACAAATGCAGATTTTAGGACAAGGCAGAGGCTAAGGACAAGGCAAAGGAGGTCAAGCATGGCCTAACCAGTTCATATCAGAGACTGTGGAGAGGCAAGAAGGTAGTAGAGTTTTTCCATCTAAGGTGTATGCTATGCGAGACCGAGAGGAGCTAGATGCACTAGATGTCATAGTAGGTAAATTCCTTCTCTTTGGCTCTGACAAACATGCATTGATAGATCAAGGGTCTACGCATTCATACATATGCATATCACCACTAGGTCGAGAAGGTTTAGAACTAGAGGCTCTAGAATATGAGATTTTCGTGACTAACCCATTATGGCATAGTGTAAGGGTTAACAAGGTGTTTAATTCCAGGCAGGCAATTCCCAACAAACTTGATAGAACTACCATTCCATGAGTTCAATGTAATTTTAGGAATGTATTGGCTAGCTCATCATGGAGTGGTAGTGGATTGTAGGAGGAGACAAATGATCATTAGAATTCCAAAACAAAATGAGATAGTGGTGATGGGTGAGAATAGAGAATATCCAGACAATGTGATATTAGTGTTGAAAGCTTAGAAACTCATCAGTAAAGGTTTTGAAGCATACTTAGCATATGTGATTGATATGCAAAAATGTAGTGCAAAGTTGGCAGATATTCTTACTGTTAGTGAGTTTCCTTATATGTTTACCGAGGGGTTGTCAGGATTACCACCATCGAGTTTGCTATCGATTTGGTAGCTAGTATTACTCCTATATATATTACTCCATATAGGATGGCACCGCCAACATTGAAAGAGTTGAAGGTGTAGTTGCAAGATTTGTTAGATAAGGGTTTTATACGACCTAGTGTATCACCATGGGGTGCTCCAGTGTTATTGGCGAAGAAGAAAGAAGGCACCTTATGTCTCTCCATTGACTATATATAGCTTAATAGGGTGACTGTTAAGAATAAGTACCTGCTGCCTAGAATTAATGATTTATTTGATCAATTGAAAGGTTCATACATATTTTCAAAAATAGATCTTCGATTATGGCATCATCAGCTGAAGATCAAAGAGGCAGATGTATCTAAGACGACATTTAGAACTCGTTATAGTCATTATGAGTTTCTAGTGATGTCATTTGGTTTGACGAATGCACCAATAGCTTTTATGGACCTAGTGAATCAAGTGTTTAAGCCATATCTTGATTAATTTGTAGTAGTATTTATTGACGATATTCTTGTGTATTCTCGAGACAGAGAAGAACAGGATCAACACCTCGTAATAGTGTGGCAAACATTGTGAGAAAAGCAGTTGCATGCAAAGTTATCAAAGTGCAAGTTTTGGCTTGAGGTAGTTAGTTTTATAGGTCACATAGTTTCAGCTGAAGGCATCCACATTGATCTTAGTAAGATTGAGGCTATTCTCAACTGGAACCCACCTCGTAATGTGGCAGAAGTGAGGAGTTTCCTCGAGTTAACTAGATACTAAAGGAGGTTCAAGAAGAGTTTTTCATCCATAGTGACTCCTTTTGACTCAACAATTATGAAAAGATATTTGTTTCAAATGGACAAATAAATGCCAAACAAGCTTTGATCGACTGAAAGTAATGTTAATTGAAGCATCAATATTAACTCAACCCACACTTGGAAGGGACTTTGTAGTGTACAACGATGCTAGTCATAATGGGTTGGGTGGTGTCTTTATTCAGGAAGGAAAAGTGATTGCTTATGCTTCTAGATAACTTAAGCCATATGAGCTTAATTATTCGACAAATGACTTGGAGTTAGTTGCTATAGTATTTGCTTTAAAGATCTAAAGACATTATCTATATGGGGAAAGATGTTATATTTATACTGATCATAAGAATCTTAAGTATCTTCCATCACAGAAAGAACTAAATTTGAGGCAAAGAAGATGGCTAGAGTTTATCAAAGATTATAACTACGTGATTGACTATCAATGAGGAAAAGCAAATGTAGTTGCAGATGCATTAAATAGAAAGATTTTAGCTAAGATGCAAGTACAATCCACCTTGATGGAGAGGATCAAAGATGTCTAATAATAAGATGAAAAGCTAGTAAAGATAGTTAAGGCAGTAAAAATGAAGAAAAGCCTGAGTTTTTATTGACTGAAGATGGAACAATATACTTTAATAATCGAGTTTGTGTGCCAAGTGCAAAAGATTTGAAGCAAGACATCTTAAAAGAGGCTCATAAGACAGCATATACTATGCATCCAGGCAAAAACAAGATGTATTAAGATTTAAAAGCTCAGTACTGGTGGCCAGGAATGAACAAAGATATTATAAACTATATTGCTATGTGTCTGACCTGTCAACAAGTGAAAGTTGAACATCAATTGCTCACATGATTGCTACAACTAATACCGATACCAGAATGGAAGTGGGAGAGAGTCACTATGGATTTTGTTTCAATTTTGCTAGTGACTCAGAAAAATCATAATGTAGTGTGAGTGATAGTGGATCGATTTACTAAGTCAGCTCATTTGTTACTAGTTCGAAAAGGTTATCCATTGAATAAATTTGCTAAGATTTATGTAAATGAGGTCATGAAACTACACAAAGTGCTAGTGTCCATCATTTCTTATAGAGATCCTAGATTTACTTCACAGTTCTAGAAGAACTAACAACATGCTTTGGGAACCCAACTCAGTTTTAGCACTGCTTTCCATCCATATACAAGTGAAAAATCTGAGCGGATAATTCAATTGTTGGAGGATATGATGAGAAGTTATGTGCTTGAGTTTGAAGGACTTTAAGATCAATATCTACCTATTATGGAGTTTGCCTACAACAATAGTCATCAGATAAGCATAGGTATGGTTTCGTATGAGGCATTGTATGGAAAAAAAGTGCATAACACTGATTTGTTGGACCAAATTGAGTGAGAAAAAACTAATAAGGCTAGAGTTAGTGCAAAAATTAGAAAAAACAAGTTACAATTATCAACTAAAGACTAAAGGCAGCTTAAGATCAACAAAAGTCATATGTTGACCTAAAAAGGCGATACATTGAATATGCGATAGGTGATAAAGTATTTCTAAAGGTTTCTCCTTGGAAGAAAGTCTTGAGGTTTGGTAAGAAAGGAAAGATAAGTCCGAGATTCATTGGTCCTTATGAGATCTTAGAAAGAATTAGATTAGTGACATATTTATTAGCTCTTCCACTAGAGCTAGATAGAATTCATAATATGTTCCATGTTTCTATGCTAAGGAGGTATCATTTGGACCCGGCCCATATTATTCCAGCCGGTGAGATAAAAGTATAGACAAATTTAACATATGAAGAGGAACTAGTAACTATCTTATCATGTGAAAAGAAAGTCCTATAAAGCAAAATAGTTCTTTTAATTTAAGTATTGTGGTGGAATCATACTGTAGAAGAAGCCATATGGGAAAGTAAAAAGATTATGAGGAGGCAATATCCATAGCTGTTCAGTAAAAAACAAGCAGGTAAATTTTGAGGAAAAAAGTTATTTTAAAGGGGAGAGGATTTCATATCTGCTAATTTGGACCCCTAGTCGTGCGTATCATTAAGCCGACGATGCCGACGCATTAAATCGATTGAAGTCTAAATTCGGATTTTAACTTAAAAATAATTAAAATAATAAAAAATAATTATGAAAAAATTATTAATTATGTGTTTAAAATGTTTAAAGATGTTGTATTATGGTAACTGACTAAAATGCCAAATTTGGAAAGTTTCGGGGCTAATTTACAATTTACCAAAAATTGGGGGACTAATTGTGATAATTACCAATTAAAAATATAATTTGGCCACATTATACATGTGATGTCCAGCCACACCAAGTGTCATGAATTAAGATGCAAATTAACATATAAATATCTAGATATTTATATAAAAATGGGACCTATCATTAATTATTTTGGCATTTTCTTCTTATTTCCTTTTCCTTCTTTCTTCCTTATCACTTTTAATCTAGAATTTTCTGCACTTAAACCATCTCCCACATTCCTCCATCTTTCTTCCATAGCCAAATCTTTTTTTAGAGAGAGAAAGTAAGGAAAATAGTGAGAAAGGCATCAAAAAGTAAGTTTCATGCATAGAAAAGCTTGAGAAAGCTTAGGGACACAAAAAGAAGGAGAAATAAACAAGAAAATAGGAAAGATAAATCTCAAAAGTTTCAGCCATTGAAGGAAAAAGATTGAGGTAAAGTGTTTTTCATCTTCTCTTTAAGTTTTTCTAAAGAAAGATGGGATTTTAAGCTCATTTGGAGCATGCTCTTGAAGTGACAGATTTTAGGGGTTGTAGAGAGAGAAAATATGGGTTAGAGATATATGATAGAAGAAAGGTATTTGATGAGTTTCTTGTATATTTTAGGTACGCAAGAAGAGAGAACAGATAAAGGAAAAGAGAGGGAGATATAAAAGACCAAAGAGAAAGAAAAGAGCAAAAAAAAAAGTGCATAACTTAAGACGATATCCTATATTTTATCATCAAGTTGCATAATTTGAGCATTTGGAATGTAAATAATTATAAATTAGTAGTATTTTATGTTAAAATTTTGAGGATGCATGTTTGCTAGACTTATGATAATATTTGGTAAAAATTAAATTATGTTGATTGTGAGAGTTTTGCTGGATTTTATAGAACAACCTATATATAAATTGTTGTAAATTATGTTCTAGAAATCATATTAATGTTTTATTTATTGGAGTTTAAAATTAATACATACTTCTAAAACTTTAATGAAAAACATATTATCTAATTATGTTTTTACTATGGTTAAATTGGGCACAAACATTGAACCAAAAAACTGTCTAGAAAATTATGGGCAAAATTGTTAGTGACTAGTTAGCTATCAAATGATCATAATTTGCTAAATAACTCTAAATTAAGTGATTCAAATTGAATATTAAATCTAAGATCTATATCTAAAATTTTTAATAAGATCATTAAAATTTAATTCAGATGGAAACATGTCCAAAATTGAGATCCAAAATAGAGTATGGAATCTACCATCAACAGGGTATAATATAAAATAAGTAATTTAATGCATAAATTACACTGGACCTTTTATATTAAGAAAATTATATTTTTATTGAGTAATTATGTGATTAATTGAGCCATTAGGCCTATGAAATTTATAAAGTAGAAGAGTTATGAATTTTATAATGATATTAATTAGGCCCTAGAACTAGAGTCTTGGATAGTTTGGCATGCCAATCAGGGGTCTATATTAATATCGGTGATGACACTCTTATTAATGTCAATGATGATGCATATATATTGATTCTGATGATGACATTTATATATTAATGTCGGTGATGGAACTTGTATGCGTATACCCTAATACTCGAGTGATAATTTTATTATATCTAGATAACCAATCTCATTGTCCTAATTATTGGTTCCTAGGTGTTATGGGCATAAATAAGTTAATAATGGTATGAGAATTTTATATAGCATGAGAGTTTCTTTCATGATGTATGTAACTAAAGTCATCTTTTAAGTAAGGATGAATGTTTTGTAAATAATACTTTTGTATATAAAGCATGTAGTTATCTTTTATCATAATGTTGTTATATGTTTGATTTTAGGAAAAAAATTAAAGATAAATAAATAAACAAATAATATATTATTGTATAAGTTACCTATATTCAATTTACCTTGATTTATAAATATTTTATCTGAAAAGCTAGTCCCTTTATTGAGGTGTTGGTTGTTGAGGTAAAGAGGTGTTACATTATGACAACACAAGTGTGTTCAACTTGAAAAAAAATCTAATCCAACACTTAAGAACCAAACACATCGAGATTAGACGTCACTTCATCTGAGATCATGCGCAAAAAGGAGACATCAAAGTGAAATTCTTTTCTACCAAGGATCAATTAGTAGACATCTTTACAAAGTTGTTGCATGGGGAAGAATTTTGCAAAATCCAAGGAGAAATTATCATGTGCATCATTCCTAATTGATGAAGGTACTCCTAAAACTCTACTTGATCAATATAGTTGAAAATTAGATAAGGATATGCTTGATAGATAACTTATCAAAAGTACTATGTTGTGTTAGAATTGAATATTAGAACTGTATGACTATAACTGAATTGTATGTTTATGCCATTGTGTTGGCTTTATTAGTGGAACTCATTAAACAATAAGAGTGAAACATTAAGGTGGTCAATTAATTAATCCTGTCTTATGTGCTTAATGTTAATTTCCTAGGTAATTATTAAGGAAAATTATAGTCTTTTCCTTAAAAGTTAAAGACAAACATTAATTAAGTTAGGGCACTTTTGAAAAGACAATTAAAATCATTAATTTTCCACCTATAACCTATCTCCAAATTAACTTCCTCTTTTTGGAAAATTGCAATCGTCTCTCACTAGCCATAATTCACTAAGAAATTTGAGAATTTTCAAAATTCTAACAAATAGACAGTTGGAAATTGAAAGGACATGATTTGAATGTAAAACTAATCATCATCTTTAAAATTGTTATTCGATATTCACTTCCTCATCCCTATCCTCTCAATTCATCTTTATTGTTCAACTCCCAAAATTCCCAAAATTCTTCAATCAATCCTCTCTATATTCACCCAAATGATGAGAACTAAGCTAACAACCAAACGAAAACCTTTTTGAAAAGAGGAGACAAAAAGCAGTTCTGGTTCATTTTAAGAACCAAAAAAATATTTATCACCCAAAATTATTCCATCCAACATGAAACCAACTGTGAAAATTCCAGAAGGGTGGAAGTTCATCAAAGGTGAAAGAAAAGGTTAATCTTGAAATGAAACTTTCAGCTGATTTCATCACACTCATAACAATGTACATTAGATTTCTTGAATAAGGCAATATTAGAAGCATAAGCAAAAAGCAGAAATGGGAGAGGTTTCTACAAACAATTGAGCTATTATACCCTATTTTGGTAAGATTTTTCTCTGAGTATTTGCAAACATTAGGAAGAGATAAGTTTATTGCTTATATTAGGGATAAGAAATTTGAGGTAACAACTAATTTAGTGGTTGAAGTGTTAGGTATTCCTAATGAAGGAATTGAAAAGGGTAAAACAATTTTCTTGTTAAGGGTATGACAAGAATTATTTTATTCAAAGTGTTATGGAGACAAAAATAGTGAAGTGGGCAAAAATTACTTCAACTAGCATGATTGACAAATGCAAGGGTATTCATAAGCTAATAACTAGTTGTCTTTTACCAAAGTCAAAGAGTCTTAATTATGTTAATGATTGTGATTTGGGAATCATATGGTGCTTAATAAACAAGAAAAAGGAAAACATGAATTGCTTAATTTTTAACTACCTAAGAGCTAATCATAAAAATGAACTCTATGTCATGGTCTTAACTAAGTTCTTTAATCACTATGGAACATATCTAAGTGAAGAAAATAAAGTCAGTGCTGATAGTATTGGTGTTCTAGGAAAATCTTTCTTTGAGATCTTAAAATTGAAAAGAAAGAGGGCTAACATAATGAAAGGCTTTATCAAGAGAAATCAGACTGAAGTAAAAGGAAAAACTAATGAGAAAGGGAAGGATGTTGCTAAACTTGGAATGACAATGGAGATGATAGCACTCTTGGGAAAACTTAGTTCTATTAAGATAAAGAATTTGCAAAGGTTTTTTACTAGTGGTGTAAAGATTAAAAAAAAAGGAAAAAGAGAAGAAGAGTGAGTTTGATGAGCAAATAAAAAAAGAAATTAAGGATCTCAATGATAATAGTGAAGAGAAAAAGATAAGACTGAGAGTGAATTTGAAGAAGAAGAATTTGATGAGAAGAGTAATAAAGGAAAAAAATGGAAAAGAGAAAGAAAGATAGCTCTAATCAGGGAAAATAGAAGTCTAAAAAATATAAATTTAAAGAAGTGGATAAAAGCACATAAGAAGAAGAAATAGTTATAAAGATTAAAAAAAAGAAATGAGAGATTGAAAAAGAAGAGAAAGAAAAGAGCCTTGAAGAAGTTTTTGCTAAGACTAAAGAATTAGGTGAGAAAGAAGAGAAAACTAAAGAGTTATTAAGAGAAGACAATGAGAAAGAAGTAAAAGCATAAGAAAAAAGGTGAAAATGAGGTTGAGATTCCAAAAAAGGGAGAAGTTAGAACCTTTGAGGGATTGACTACTACAAAATTATACTCTAACATTTGTAAAAAGTTAAGTATGGAAGCACAAACTCTTTTCCTTACATCACAAGCTAAAAAGCGATAAGAAAAAGTGAAGCCAAACTTTCAAGTGTTAAAAAGCCAAAAAGCACCCCTATGCATGAATCTGCTCAACCCGCAAAGGATCAACCTCCAACACCATTTCCAACTTTAGCCATTAGTGTTGTATCTTCTACTCCTTCCATGCAATCTGATCCTATCCGCCACCAAAAGCGTTTTGTTCACTTGAGATCTCATTTCATGTGTCAGTTCATCACTCCTAGTGCTTCTAAGAGTATAGATAATCCTAAAAATGTCTAAGTTCTACCTGACAAGTTCTAACTTACATATGCTCCTTATCCATTACACTTCACTTATACTACTCCATCCTTGCTTCATCTATGAAAACATTTTGAAAAAGTTTAGGTCTAGCTCCACAATTAATAGTACTATAATAATATTTTTTGATTTTCTACTACTTGTAATAGCCATTTTATTTTGTATGTTGCGATTAATTTATGGAATGTTTTTCTATGCTTAGATGCTTATTTTTTGTGCTAAGACTTTGTGTACTTATCTTGATTAATCTTATCAGCAATGGAATAGTACTATATTCTCTTCTATAATTTTTTTTTTCTTTTTTATGATGCCAAAAGGGGAGAGAATGAAAGAGAATTTGAATATGACAATTAAGGAGAGAAAAAGAACAAGTACTTAATCAGTAGAAGAAGATAGAATAACATAACATAGTGGTAAGGAGGAGAGAAAGTAATCAGAATAGCAAATTAGAAAAGCGCAATAGTAGCATATAACAAATAGGGGGAGAGAACTAATCACAAAAGTAAAACTAAAGTATATTTTAGAACTTATGCATCTTGTGCAAAACTAAAGGGGAGAATTAAGGCATAGGGAGAGCTGAACTAAAGCATAAAGAACAATAGGAGAATTAGAACTAAACTGAAGCATAAAGAACAAAAGGAGAATTAGAATTGAACTAAGTATAATTTAAATATCTTTTGATTATAAATTTTCTAAGCTTATATGTTCTAACAGATCCACTAAAGGAATTACTTGCTACATATGGGATTATAAGTATCTTTATTTTGTCATCATCAAAAAAAGGGGATTTTTAACTCAAAAGGTTATAACCTTTAGTTGATTTTGATGATAACAAAAATAGGAATATGTGTTTTACTAACTCTATTTTGTAGTTATCTATCTTGAGAGAAACATACTCTTGGAATTAACAAAGTCATTCATTGAATAGCTTATGGAGAATAAAATTAATAAGAATTATGAAGATCTTAGGACTTAAGTAAAATCAAGAATGAGTTAGGATTGCATTCATGCATAATATTTACAAAAATTAAAATTAAAAAATTTAAATGATTTTATGTATGAAATCATCTCATTGGACAAAAGGTTTTGATCTAAAATGTTTTTAAGTAAAATTGTTTTCTATGGAGAAGTGAAGCTTTCTATCGAGTATAAATAGAGTTATATTCTACTAGTAGAACTGAAAGTTGACAGCCTATAGACAATTTGCCACAGTTAATTGGCCATTTAATACCTTGTTTGTTAGTATATATATTTCCCAGTTTTTGAATTTTAACTATAAATATGGGCTTTACACATCAAATTAAATGTGAAAAATTGTAAGAAATAAAGTGGGAATTCAAAATTTCAAAAAGTGTTTTAACATTCACTTTTACTTTAAGTTTTGAGTTTTTCACGGCATATATCCTTCTCATTCCAAATTATAGATTTTGTTGTAAATCATTTGAAAAGTGAGGAAATGATTATTTGTTGTTTGTGTGCAAGCTTGTTAATTGAAAAATTATCCTTTAGCCTTGAAAAGGAAATATACGAGTTATTCTTTAGCTATATAAAAAGAAAAAAAATATTTTGGATTAACCTTTTCAGTAAAACCTAAGAAAGGTTATCCTTTCACATTGAAAAGGGATATAGGTTGTTCTTTTGCCTTGAAAAGGGATTGTAAGGGTTATCCAAAAAAAATGACGTTTTAGGTAAATCTTTGTGTGTAAAGCTTAAGAATTACAATGCGGTGTGTCTAGGGTACTAAGACTGTAAGAGACTTGTTTCCTTGCCTATTAAAAGATATACTAGTGAGAGAAACACTCAAGAAATAATCTTGAGAAGTGGAGTACGCAAACAAAAATCGAACCACTATAAATCAACTTGTTTTGTTTGCTTATCTTTCATTTAGTTTATTTTGCAAGATTAAGATTTGAATTATTAATTAAAATCAAAATATAAAATTATGAGCTTGATAAAGTCGAATGACCTTCTCTAATAAATTAAATCGATAAGTTTAAAACGTCTTTCATTTGAAAAGAAAATAAATATACTTAAATATCATAGCTTCAAAATTCTTCTGATTACTTGGTATAAGTCCCGTGCAAAAGTTTTTATTTTTTTATTAAAAGATAAAAGCAGAAATCAATAATAGAAAATTATTAGGTTCTACTGAGTAGAAGTTTGTATTCTTCCCGGTAGAAGTGAAGGATAGTAAACAATATTCTATCGAGGATAAATTTTTAATAACTCAATTAACCCCCTCCCCCTCTTGAGTATATTGGACCTACACATGTTTTCTCATTCTTTCCATCATCTTGAGTAGAATGATCTTTATAGATTTATGATATGTGACTTTGAATCTAACCGTTTGCTTATTTTGTAGCTTTCTCTTTATTCCTCTCTTCTTTCTTCCCTTTCTTTTATTTTTGTTTTGAATATATTTATAGATTTTTTTCCTATTCAAAAGGATTGTAATAATTAATTAGTTATAAGTTTTATTTTTTTATGTCTTTATTTTATGGTTGATGGCTGTATGCTATATTTATGCTTTTATGTGTTTGATGTGATTATTTACTTATTATTAACTGTTGCATGGTTAGAATAAAATTATTACATGATACAAAATGCGAAGTAAATTCGTTAGCATCAAGTAGGTTATTAACCCGTATCCGAATGCCTATTTAGTGATATTCGATGCCCTTTCCAGAAATTATTTATTTCCAGTATTTGTAAGTTGACTGTTCTACGAATTTGCTTGGGCTTAGCATTTTATATTGGGCAAAAGCATTATATATATTGGTTTTCATTTATATTGTCATATGTAGCCTGCAAGTCTTTTGGACTAAAGTCACTATACCCATTTTCCAATTTTAATATATAATATTGATTTAATTATGTTGAGGATCTCAGGTCATTCATTGAGCATATCTTTTTATCCACTTAATAAAAGAGGGATTTGTACTGATGAATATTGCTTTGGACTTATATATTATATTAAGTACCATCATAACATATTGTTTTAATTATATCGGCTGCCAAAAGTTGTTGAGATGAATAGTTATTTTTCTTATGTAAAAATAATAATAATAAATGAATAATTGTAAATGAAATAAAATATTTATGCAAATATACGAATACTTGGAAAATGTACTCCAGATCTTTCCTACATTTACCACATGGGCAATGAGCCCAATTCATTTTTTGGAAAATTACTATTTAACTTTTTAAATTTGATATATTATATTTATACTGTTATGAATTATTCTATTTTATCCGATTTTACTAATATATTATACTGTTAGAAATATAGATTATAGTGAAATAATAAAGATAAAATTATTATTTACCACCTATAATTTGATCTATTATATTTGTACATTATAAGCAAAATAGAATATTTTTTCTGATTAGCAGTAAATATTTTAAAAGTTAATAAAATAATTATATAATTTAATAAAAATAAAAAAAAAAATTAATTGTATAAATTTTAAATTCTGAAAAATCTTATTACAATATCTCAAATCTCAAAGTAAATAACAATTTTTCCTCCATTTTATTTGTTTATTACTAGTTAAACAATAGGTTTGGGCTTGGAATTGGGCTTATTTGACAGAAATAAAATAGTCTATCCAATGTATAGACATATTTATCTTGTCCATTTCCGTAAACATGGGATTTCTATAAACGCATTATATATATTGGAATAATCCAATCTCTAAAAAATGAGCTCAGGATGAATGGATGAGTTAGATCCAAACTCCCTACAAGATTTGGTTCATTTTATATATTAATTTATTTTTAGCTGGAAAACATTGAACTTGTTTTTTTTAATAGAAATCATATATTAAAAGAAAAAAATTGTAATAATTAAGAGGAGATCAAATAATTTTTAATCCGACAAGAGAACTGAATCCGAACTCGCTTGAAAAAAGCAATATATATTAGAAATAATCCAAAAAAGTTTTAGGATAGAACTTATAATTTGAGTAATCTTTCTGAAAATACTCATAATAATATATATATAATTTTCAAAACTCAACATTCTTCTATAATTTAATGTATATTATATTTAATTTATAATTAAATATAGTTATTATATTATGCTATATAATATATTGAAAAATTGTG
Source organism: Triadica sebifera (assembly GCA_023653625.1). NCBI lineage: Eukaryota > Viridiplantae > Streptophyta > Magnoliopsida > Malpighiales > Euphorbiaceae > Triadica > Triadica sebifera. The sequence goes on along the minus strand of CM042892.1, from coordinate 30,049,550 downwards.
GTTAATAAATTATTTTGAAAGTGATATTTGGGTAGGTTCCATAATTCAGTTTTAGACAGATAATCCGAATATGTATTTTTGATATGAAAACTATAAATAATGATATTAATATAATCAAAATTATGAATGCATAAACAAGAAATTGAAATACAATATAAACTTCTTGTTAAAAAATAAAAGAATTCAATTGTGTGGAATCCCACGTAGAAAAAATTGAAAGTTTGAAGAAAGATTTATATAAAAAAATTCATCCTTATAATGTTAAGTGAGTAAAGTGGAAGATTTTTTCTCGCACACGTGACCTGTGCACACGAATATTGAGCAAAAATACCATGGTTCAAGCCAACCCAATACGAATTAAAAAGGCATCGCAATTGTGACATTTGGTCATGCCTGTGACAGGAGGTTGGATGTCACTGTTGCTTGCACAACGTTGTGACACGATAGTTAGACCAACACAGATATTTTCAGAAATTTGTCTCTTAAACTTCTACTATACATAGTTACAGAAGTTATGTAACTGCTATTATATGTTTAATTATAATTAAATTACAATTATAATAGAGATTAAAACCACAATTATTTCTTCTATTTTCCTCTAGTAGAAATATATGTATTTATTATTGAACAAGTGTTTTTGAAAAAAAAATATTATTCTTCTCCTCCTTTCTTCTTTCTGACCTGTGATATAGTGATTACTTTTTTCAATTTATTGCGGACAAGGTTGTAATATTCAACTTCTACTTTTAATCTATTGTATCCTAGAAGATAAATACCAATGAATCTAAATATCAGTGATAGAGAGCAAATTTGTTTTAAGGATACTGTGTAAAACACGACCCTCATATTTTTTTTCTTCTTTAAATCGTTTCGTTATACTGGATTAACACCCTCTATATTATATAATATTTTTAACATTATATACTTTATATTTAGTTTATAAACATTAAGTATATATTTCTTATAATCTAAAACTACAATTACAATAGTGTATATATATATATATATTACCAAAACAAATCAAACTTTGGTCATTTTAACAATTTTATTATGTTGTTTCAAAATTTACAAATCAATACATAATCTTTTTTTTTTTCAAAAATAACTTCCAGTTAAAAAAAGTGTTGATTTTGTCTTACACAGTTGCTAGATTTTTTTTTTTGCTAGAAAAAATGAGTCAGATTAGATTTTACTTACTCATAAAAAAGGATTAATTACCAAAAAAATACCTAAATTTTGACAATTTTAATAATTTTAACATGTCTTTTCGAAATTTGCAAATCAATACATAATATTTCATTTTTTAAAACAAAAAATTGCTTCCGTTTAGAAAAAGTGATGTTTTTATCGTGTGGCCGTGGAAAAATTTTTTGCTAAAAAAAAAAGATGAATAGGCTTAAATTTGCTAACTCACCAAAATATTATGGCAGTCTATAATTTAAAGAGAAATGAAAATTTTAGTTGAATTTTTGCCTTTTTAACTCTTTTCTCCCCACCGCCACTGTCATCCTTCCCCACCACCACTACTACCACTGCAATAGTAATTAAACTCCTAGCAAGACCTCAAACAGCTCACACAATCCCCATTCCAAAACCTTATTCACTTCGTCCCATATGGCATTCAACAGAAACTAATCAATTAAATTCCCATCAACGCAAGAATACACTATTGGGATCTTGATGAAAAGTAGGGAAGGAAGGATGTAGTTTTGATATCTGGGTAAGAGATGTCGATGGAGTTGGCCTTGAGGAGAGCTATGGGGTCAATTTGGAAGAGGGAGGCTACTTCAGAGACTTTAAGATCTGTATAGAGTGTGTAGCCTAGCAGAGCACTAAAGGAATCGTTGTGGGAGCATGGTTCGATTGTGGATTTGGAAGTCACTATAGCTGCTACATTAACAAAAAATTAAAGGTTATGTATTAATTTGCAAATTTTTTAAAAGACATGCTAAAATTGTTTAAAAAAAGTCACAATTTGGGTTTCTTTTTGGTAATTAATCCAATCTAAGTTGAGTCTTCATTTTTTTAGCAAAAAACTTTATGGCAGTCATGTAAGACAAAACCACAAATTTTTCTAATTGATAGCTATTTAAAAAAAAAATGAAAAGTTATGCATTAATTTGTAAATTTTACACCTATAGTTTGAATAATTTTTGGTAATTATATATATATATATATATAGTATTTTTTTACACTTATACTTAGTATCATACACATTATTCTTATATTACATTAAGTGGAGCTAAACTTTATATTTAATAAATTTATATACTGATAATAATATAATTATATAGTTATAATATACTAATTATTTTATATAATTTATTTAACTATTTATAGTTAGATGTGGCAATTTATGATCCATTTTGAGAACTTTTCTTAATTAACTCAAAAAAAGTAACTCAAACTCGAAGAAAGTTTTAGGTTCAAATTTGAACTTGATCCAAAAATTTTAGAGTCGAAATCGAACCGAATCCAAAATTCTAGCAATCCGTTCAAAAATAGTCAATTTTCTAATTAACTTTTAAAGTCCTAAAAAGTAATTTTTTATTTTTATTTATAAAATGTTTTTAGTTTCTCTATCCATATGCATTATATTAATTAATCATGTTAAAAGAGTCATATGTCTATTAAATACATTAAAACTGGATTCTAAAAATACTGTAGCTAGCTGATGGAATTGCCCCCATATAAAACAACGTCGTTTTTTTTTGCCTAGTTCAGGAACAAAACGACGTCGTTCGTTTCCAATGTTTTCTCCACACAGACCACTTCCCCACGCTATTTTACTCTTTCACCTTTTATTCTTTTATAGTGATGCCAAACTAATATAATAATATTTTATATATCCTTCTATATCACTTCTCAAAAATTATACTCTTGCCCTAACCCCACTTTTGAATTGATTTACCATGTCATGCCTTAGATGCAACCCCAACCGTATGATTAGGCAACTTGATAATCTAGGATTTAAGTAACCATAAAATTATTATACATTGTGTGTTTTAAGTAATTAGATAGTTCTACTTAATTTTGGGTTTTTTTTTTAAATTTTACATATATTTTAGTTATATGAAATTTTAATGCAACAGAGATTTAGAAATAAAAAAAAATAACCAAAAGTTCAATCTTTCATGAAGCACATTTCATATTAATATTATCAATTTTGTAATTATTATTTTTTGCTCCATTAAAAAAATTTCTATTCTATATTACATTTATTAATATGAAATTAAAAAAACTATTCAAAATATAAATTTCACTAATTTTAATATATTTTATTATTAATTAGAGTCATATCAAAAATTAAAAAGCAATAAATTTTATTCACAATAACACGCAGCATACTATAAAATTAAAAAAAAAATAACTACATTATAAAAAAAAAAAAAATTATAACTAATGAGTTACAATTAATGACTAATAATAAAAAAATTATTATTTTTATGGGATGAATAATAAGAATATGATACCTAAAAAGAAATATAAGTTTTATAAATTTAATAAAAACAAATATATTGGGATAATATTCTTTTTTTTATTTATAATAATCAAAATACAACTATTCTTTATTTAACTACAATGTTACATGTTTGTTGATTATTTGAATGGTGCACATCATTCTTTTTATCTAATTGTCTTTTTTATTTTTAATAAAATATTAACAAAATTTATATGTCATGAGAAAAACTTTATTACGACGCTGTGTAAACTTTTATTTTATTATATATATTTATATTAATGACTATTATATATATATATATATATATATATATATATATATATAAAATTTAACTCATTTACATATTATTTTTTTATTTATTATCTAAATTTTATCGTTCCTAAGCAATCCAAGGGTAACTAACTAGTTTTATACTTATTATTTATAATTATATCCTTAATTTTATACCTTCTACACTAACATATTCGTACACTTTGTTATATATATATATATATATATATACATATATATATATATATATATACACTTTATAAAATTATAAAATAGTTAAATAGTAAAATGGAATCTATTAGATTATAAAATTATAATATAGTTCAATTAGTAAAAAAATATTATTATACAAATTAATTAAGTTAAAGAAATAAAGACTCATTGTTATAGTTTAATCCAAAATTATATTGTTTTGACTATATGTAGATGAACTCTCACTTTTTCCTTTTTTTTTTTTTTTAATCTTTGTTCAACCTCACTTTACACTACAATCGTCACTGACAATATTCTCACATATGGTATGACCTGTGACCCATGATGGAGCCAGAAAATATATTTACTGGAATCACTCATATACATATATATAGAAAAAAATATATTGATACCCAAAAAAATCAAACTAGTTCACATAAATAGATAATTTAAATTTTGTATTACAATTGTGCTCGAAGTGATTTCATACTTTGAAAAATGTTGCAAAAACAATGTATTATCAATGCTATCAAATACATCTTTCTCTATATATATATGACCAAACAATCATTCAACAATTGATCTCCCATTCAATTTCATAATTGAGTCTTTAGAATATTCATTGCAGAAAATCCTCATTCAACACTTGTTGTCGCAGGTAATATCAATGCTAATTTCACAAACAAATGGACTAAAGGATATATTTTATTTTTTCTTATATGAACCAGCTGTTTTACAAGACTATCAATTCCTTTCACTGATGATAACTCTTTTGCATCACATATCAAGAATATAAGTATCAAGTTTTTTGTCTAGTACCTTTAGCTCCACTGATGAAAAGTCATGAGGATAAAATTGAGCAAGATGAATAAATTTTTCTTTGTCAAAAGATGAGAATGAATCATTTGGACTCAAGCATACCACATAAAGAAACAACTCAGTATTTATTTCAGTAAACTGCTATTCAGCTCTTGAAGTTGCATATCCAATACACAATAAAAACAATTCAACTTGATAATGGTGTAAATGTGGCATTTTAAACTTTACGTGTGGATCTTCCTTTTAGTTGAAACATATTTTCCATTTTTGGAATATCAGTATTGTGTTTTTTACAAAATGAACAAACCTCTTCTAATAAACTATCCCATCCATCATCTCTCATTAATTGCAACCTTTCTTTTGATACTTTAACTTATGTCATAACATTGATAATATTTTTCTCTTTTCTTTTCAAAATTTTGTAATTCCTAACACACTTCTCATCAAGAATAAACTAAATACAAACTCAAAAAATTGTATCAATTCTAATAACGCATGAGCTCCAGCTCTTTGCTCAGAAATTGAACCATCTTCAATAATGCTATTGCAGCGGCACTGCCTCACCCCACCCGAACCGCACGTGCCCGGATGAGGGAGCGCTGCTACCTGTCTTCTTTACTTCTTCAAATTGCTATATATTTTTTTTAAAAAAACTCTCTTGTATATATAAATATAACCAAAAATCAGAGTACAATTTATTTACATAATATAGTAATTTTAACATCAAAGTAATTCTTAACAACTCTAAAAGTAAGTTTTACAACTCTAACATTTCTTTAATATAAAAGCCAAATACAAAAGTTTCAAAACTTGTAATCCACTTTCTCAAGATTCAGCTAGTTTACTTGAATGAGATCACCACTTGTTTTATCTATCGTCTTCAGCTACCTTTCTATATCTGCGTGAAAATTAAACTCCACGCTAAGCTCTAAGCTTAGTGATGCATATAAATAAGGCAATATACTATATCATGCAACAAGCATTTTCAATCATCATTTTGTGCATTAAAATATTTGCATGCTTGACTATCAACATGTTAATATTTCATACAAGTATACATACCATGATCACATGTACAATGCAAGTATAAGTGTCATGCTCACATAAACAATGTTATTTCAATTTGTCTATGATGGTAAATTTCTCTATTCATCTCTTTATCATTACATTTCAATCTCACATCATCATCATTTTCTTATTATTTTCTTTTCTTATTTTCAGACATATCCTCATTATCTTGCCCACATCACTCTAAATTTTGGACTGACTGGATATGGGTTATGGATCAGGAGCGCTCACACAAGCTTATGCCACCTTTTCCACTATCTGCTCATAAGAGCTTCTTAAATCAATGACGCTCACACAAGCTTATGCCACATTGATTGAGTATAATTTCATCATAGATGAATAACCGGATCAAGGCCGCTCACACAAGCTTATGACACCTTGTCCTCATTTATATGTGCTCATCGGAGCTTTCTCAAGTCAGTAGCGCTCACACAAGCTTTAGCCACACTGACTGAGCATCCCAGACCAATGGCACTCACACAAGCTTTAGACACATTGGTTGAGGTATAGTACGGTACCGTTCACCCCCTTAATGACATGTCATCTATCCTGTTTCTAGTTCGCAATAAGAGTAATAGGCTTCTTTATATTTTCACATCAATCATAATTCTCATGTTTATCAACATCTCAATATTCTCATATTTATCAACATCTCAATTTTCTTGTTTTGTAAACATATAGTCATACTCATACATCTTTTCATTCATTTACTAGATTCATCAATATTCTCATGTTTATCATTCGTACTAGATTTCGTGTATTTCATCCATATCAGAATTCATATATCATTCATGATAATTCTTTTTTTTCTATATCAATTCTTTTTTTTTTTTTCTATATTACAACATATCACATTCTCACATCAATTTATATATATACATATACATATATCCATATCATTCTTATTTCACTGGGTAGACAATGACTTTCACTTACTTACCTGAATTCTTCATTTGATGACCACATTCATAATCACAATACAGAGCATTCACGGCCGTGATTACTAATTTCACGCTCGTGAATTAGTTCACTCCTGTAATCCCAAGCCGTGAACGCTACTGGAATGAATTGCCCAAAAGCATTCACGGTCGTGATTACTCATTCACGCCCATGAATAAGTTCACTTCCGTGATTCCAATCCGTGAACGCTTATGGAATGAATAGTACCGTTTTCACCCATAAGTCACAACCGTGACACAATCAGCCACAACCGTGAACCTTCAAGTTCACGCCCGTGACTCAATAGTCACACCCGTGACTTTCAGCAGGAAATCTGCATATTCACTTTTCATTCATTCTACCATCATCCCAATCATACCAAATTCTATTTCATGCATTTCTAAGGTTCTTTACTCAACTTATTACTTTTCAATACATGTAAATGCCTTGATCATACAAGATTTTCTAACATGCATCATTAATTCCATGTCACACAAGGATCATTTTCTTACATGTCTAACCCTATGGTTTCATGCCATAATCATCATCATTCTTGAAATGTATTTATCTAATATCATGTTCAACATGCATTATTTCAAACAAAATAGGCTATTGCCTTAAGTTATGCACAAACCTTAAATCTTTTTCCTTCACTCTTCTAGGTAGCTTTCTCTTTTCCTTTGCTCCTTAGAGCTTGTTCCTTGTCACTTCGAACTCCTACAAGATTATAGATCATTTTTTCCATATGATTTTCTCAAAACCCTAACTCTCTTTCTCTCTCAAAACCCTAGTTTCTCTCTCTTTCCTCATAAGTCTTGAATGAGCTCAAAATTCAAACTTCCTTTAGAAAAGATGAAGAAGAAGAAGAAGAGATGCTTCTTACCTTACATTTTTCTTCACTTGATCACAATTTTGGAGATTTTCTCTCTCTACCAAACAAGATTTTTCTTCCTCTTTCTTGTTCTTTCCAGCTTCCTTAAGAGTTATGGAACATGAATATCACCTTGTCTTGCTCTTTCCCTTCTCTTCCCTTCCTTTCTCTCTCTAGAAATCAAGATTGGCTATGGAGGAGTTGTGGCTGGCGTGCCTGGTTTTTTGAGAGAGAGAAGAAGACAGAAAATGAAGAGAAGAAGAAGAAAAAAAGAGTCTTATATAGGGTACCTAAAAAGTCTCCATGTGGGACCCACCATTTGACCATTTTTCCCAATTTTTCACTTAATCAATAATAATCTTCTTCCTTTAATGTCATGGCCGGCCAACCTATCAAAATATGCTCAAAATTAATATGTTGATTAGCAATTAATCTCATAAATCCTCAAATTTTTGGTAAATTGCAATTTGACCCCAAAACTTATCAAATTTTGCAATTTAGTCATTTACCGTAAATCAAATTCTTTAAACTTTATAATTACTTAATTAGGCATTTATCATTTAATTTAGCCATTACTTAATCAATTTTGTGTAAAAATCCGAATTTAGACTCTGATCGGTCAAACGCGTCAACTTCGCGACACGTGCGACTCGGGGCCTAAATTAGCAGATATTACAGCTATCAAGTACCTTTACCACAAATGAAAACATAATGATCAAGTTCAAAAGTGTGTTATATTGTGAACTCCAACATGTACCACTTGCTCCCTTAAGACTAGTTTCTTGATTCAACCCACATCTTGTTTCAAGTTCATCATTTTCCAATGCTTTTGAAATTTTAGTTGCTTGTCAATTTCGAAGAATATCTCGATGTTTACAAAAATACTCGACAATATTAACTAAATTATCCACCACACTAAAAAGAAAACTATTTATGTCCGTGAATGTCGTGATTCAAAATTTGAAAATTGAGAATTAAGCAATTCACACCCATGATGTAACATATCACACCTATGAAGATATGAAAATATGACTGTTTCAGCACGCTCCAAGGTTGTTGAATGACTAGATTTTGAATTAATACGTCCCTAATGGCTAGATTCTGAAGGAACAATATAAATAGCTCATGCTACTCATGGAAGATCATCAATTAGAGCAATAAGAACTTCATTACATTGAGAATTTCTTTAGAAATTATAATTGATAATTTATGCATTAATTCTTTATAATACTTCATCTTATTCTCTTTTTGATTTTGTAAATCTCAAGTGATTTTGAGTTTGAGTGATTTATTCTATCAAGTAATTACTTAAGAGTGTGTTTTGAATGAGTTGGGTTTAAAACACTTATAAGGGTTTATTGTGTGAGCCATAAAATAAAAGAAATTAATTTTTGTGTTAGCCAATAAAACACAAGGGAATTTGGGTTTGGTGTGATTTGAAAGTGAAACACCTAGTTTGGAGTGAATTAGCAAAACGTCTGTGTATCTCGTTGTGTGAGATAGTGAAAATACCCAATTAAGATTAGAAAGAGGAGTTGTATTTATTAACACCCAAACCTCAATAAACCGTGTGTCTAAATTCTCTTTCTCTACCTTTTTTAAGTTTTGATTATTTGCAATTGTGGAAAAAATTTTAATTGTCCACCAATTCATCACCCCCTTTTGGTGCTTGTATGGGCAACAATTAGTGTAACATCCTCGACTTCTCACATATGCATTTTTACATGCATTTCATTTGGACATATGAATTTTCATATATTTCACTTGAACACATGTATTTTATATGTATTTTTATAGGGACAAGTTCATGACATGCACTAGTTATGTGTCTAAGTATTTTGCAATTGTGTTGAATTGTACGTGTCCATTTTATAATTTAGTTGAGAATGACATGAAATTGGAATTTATGTAAATAAAATTACTAGATCAAATTAATGAAGAAAAATTAAAAGAAACAAAACAAAAAAAATAGGAAGGAAAGAAAAATAAAAGAGAGAATATGACAAAAGTGAGGAGGTAGAAGGCAGACCTTATCTTCCTCCTCTCCATTCTGCCTCCCTCACTTTAATTTTGTTTCCTCTTTTACTTACACCATTTCAACATTATTTTCTTCCTTATTTCACTTAATTTTTGCAATAAATTGATCCTTTGCAATTTTATTCTTGGTAAGTAATCTTCTCTCAATTGTTCTAGTGTTGGTTTGAGCTATTAGGGTTGAGTTACAACAATATTAACATCCCAATTTTGATACCAATAGAATTTGATTCTAGAAAAGTTTAAAACATGAAAGTTGTTCATTTACGTCTTATGTTTATGGATATATAAATATTTTTACAAGATTTGGTGTATATGAAAAGATATTGGCATCTTATTGGAACTGGTATGGGTGTGAACTCTAGCTATGTTAGCTACTGTGTTCATTGGTTTTGATTATGATAGAGTCCGTATTTTAGGAAGATCAAAACATGAAAGTTGAAGATATATATGATTATTTATATGTATAACAAATTTTAGGTTCATATGTTTTTTGGATGCTGAGTTATGGTAAATGCAACCATGACTGTGCCATAGTTTAAATTGATTGCTTAGTGCCCTAGGTAGGTCCAACAATTTCTTTGATAATTTTGAGCTCCTTATAAATAGAATCTATAATTTATCAATAAAAGTTATAGCTTTATATCTTACCTAAATTTTGGTATACATATCACCTTAATATGTTATGTATAGAGTGAGATAGGGCCTTCACAAATTATACTGGTGTGGAAGCCAAATTTGTTTTAGATCAGTGAAATGTTTCTTATAATTTGAAGACCTTAGAGACATAATTAATAAAATTTGTAAACATAATCAATGTTCCATTTTGACATATTTGAGTGTATACCAAGTTTCATTATAATATGAGTTAGATATTGTAAGATACAAGGACCAAATTTGGTACCCTAAAATTACCAAAGGGCGTAAAACAAGGAAACAACATAACACAATTGGAAATTCCATCAAAAATTGTACAATACTCCAATTTATCTGAAATTTGAGTACGTTATATAATTATATTTTAATTTTAATTAGGAATAAGAATCACATAAATTGGACAATTTTACAAAAAGTTATTGGTTAATAAGTCCCATAAGGTTATACTGCCCCATAGGAAAAACCCTAACTATGTATATGAACTATGCACATTAATTTGTTAAAGTCACATTAAGTTTCTTTAGTCATAAATTAATCAATTATAATTTCATATTATGCTCACAACATATTGGAGACCCGCAAGAAGGGGATAGACAATAAGTTAAGAGTCAAAATCAAAGGAGAAAGGTGAGTATAGTTATCAAACGATTTCTTTAGTGCATATGAATATTGCTTACTATGTGATATGTGAGATGATTTATGGTTATGTGATTTGTATGATTGTCATGATTTGATCTTGATAATGAGATGATGGATAATTTGTCATATCCGCTAATTTAGACTAAAGTCACGCGAGTTGTTAAATCGACTCGTTAGTTTGACCGAAATCTAAATTTAGATTTTTATCGAAAAATAATGAAAATAATGGTAATTAAGTATGGAAAATATCTAATAAAGTGTTCAAAATATTTAAAGATGTTAAATTTCGGTAAAAGGACTAAATTGCAAATTTTGAAAAGTTTAGGGGTCAATTTGCAATTTACCGAAAATTGGAGGATTTAAAGGGGATAATCATAAATTAAATGCATGAATTGGGACATAAAATGCATATGGAGGCCAGCCACACCAAGTGTCACATTTTAAGAAGATAATTGACATACATGAATTTAACATTAATTAAAGCTTCTAGATGAAGCTTAGGTGTCCCCCCATTTTAATGACTTTTGTCACTTTGTTCTTGATTGCTTATTTTTCTTTCTTATCCATTTTCATTGAGGAAAATTATGTTCTCTCAAACCAGCCACGTTTTCCCTTCTTCCTCCATAGCTAAACCTTGATTCTGGTAAAAGAAAGTGAGAAAAAACATGGAAATTTTCATTTTCATGCTCAAGGTAGCTTAGGAGAGTAAGGAAAAAGAGAAAGATTAAGGTTTATGGAGTCTTAATAATCTGATTATAAATTTTAGGAACTCAAAGTGGCAAAGAGTTATATCAAAGGGACAAAGGAAAGGAGAAAGAGAAGTAAAGAGAAAGAAAAGGAGAGAAAAAAAACAGGTTTGTGCATAATCTAAGGCAATAACCTATTTTAATTTTGTTTTAATTGCATAATTTAATTATTTGGCATGTTGATGATTCTGGATTAATATTATTTGTGATGAAAAATCTTGGGGATGCATGATTTCTAGACTTAGGATTTAATTTGGTAAAAATTGAATGTGATTGGTTGGTATGTTCTTTGCTGAAAATTGATGAGCAGTGTGCACTTAAACTGTTATAACTTAATTTATGGAACTCGGTTTTCCATGTTCTTTGTTGGGTTTGAAAGATAAGAAATATGGCTATAATTTTCATTAAGATTATAAAACCTGAATATGTCTGTAATTTTCCAGAAATTTTCATAAAGTTCGAACATAGAATCTGTCCAGAAATTCTGGGTAGAATTGTTAATAATGAGCAGTAAGTACTTAAACTGTTATAACTTGAGTTCTGGAGCTTGGATTTGTGTGTTATTTGTTCTGTATGAAAGTTAAGACATAGGGATACAATATTTATTTAGACCATAATATCTGAATATGTCTGTAATTGTCTAGAAAAATTCATAAAGATTAGACTTAGAATCTGTCCAGAAAATTCTGGGCAGAATTATCAGTGACCAGTTAGTGTTAACATTATCATATCTTTTGTTAAAGAACTCATAATTACATGATTCAAGTTGAATATTAAAGCTAAGATCCATATATAAAATTTGTATGAAGATCATGTAAGTAAATTCAAAACGGAACAGGACCAAAATTAAGGTCCACAACAGAGGACAGAATCTGCCAGTGGCAGGGCAGCATGTGAATTGAGGAATGAAATGAGTAAAATGATGAGAACTTTGTTATATTATGTAAATATTATTTTAATTGAGTGATTATGTGATTATTTTGAGATATTACATGCATGAAAATTATTAAATTAATTGTTATGGATTTTAATGAAATTGTATAAACCCTAGAACACCTAACTAGAACCAACTTAGGATAGTTTGGCATGCCAAATAGGGGGGGAGTATGATGAAAATGATTAAATCCATTAATGGTATGATTATCTACGCCAGGTTTGGCAATGTTATCTACACCGGATTTGACAATGTTATCTACGTCGGGTTTGACACTGTTATTTATGTCGGGTATGACATTATTATCTACGCCGAGTTTGGCACGGTTATCTACGCCGAGTTTGGCACGGTTATCTACGCCGGGTTTGATACTTATATGCGCACATCATATTGCTCGGGTGGCACTCCTAAGTGCCTGGATGACAACTCTGTTATCCGAGTCAGTGGTTCATAGGTGTCCTGGGCATAAATGAAAACATAATTAAGGAAGTTATGGAACATAAAAGAATTATTGAAAATAAAAATGGAATCATGAATTGTAGCATGGATAAAAAGAAGATTTAGTGTTACAGGTGGTAATAAAATAAATAAGTATGAGATAATATAATATAATTTGATGTCTATACATGTTAAAATACCATGATTTGCATGAGAATGATGATTTGATTATGTTAAACAAAATGAGATACAATAAATTAATGTTATGCATACTAGAAGATTATGAAATGTATGTTTGCATGATTTGATCATAAATTGTTATATGACAATGCATGTGACATTAAAAATAGTTTATTGCCTTATTTATATGCACCACTAAGCCAAGAGCTTAGCGTGGGAGTTTCTCTCACGCAGGTATAGCAAATAATAAGTAGACAGTAGTAGATAAAGCTAACGGTGACCTGACCCAGTAAAGCAGGGTATATCAACCACCTTGGGTCACACATCTGTTGTATTTATGTTTTAAATTTTATTTTATAGTACTTGTAAAATAAACGGTACACTTTGAAAAAAGATGTTATTAAAGAAAATGTATTTTTATCTTTGATGTTATGACTTTTCTTTTATGCTGCAAAGTAAATAAATGGTAAATAAAAAAATGAATGATTTTCAGGTGTTCAAAATTTAATAAAGATATTTTAAACGATGAAGTCAGAGGTAGCACTCCCTCATCCGGGCACGAGCTGCTGGGTTGAGGGGGTGTTACATAATTTATGACATATGTGGTACATATAAGTTGTATAGGTATGGTATATTTGAGATATATATTTATCATACGTGATATATACATGGTTCATATATAGTATATGTGAAGTATATGCGTGACATATGTAGTATATATATGATATATGTATGATATATGTGATAAAGATACAATGGTTGATGAATGCTTAGTTACAAATGCATATGCATATGGACTAAATATGTGTTATGACTAGTTAATCAATATTGTAAAGGAAAAGAAGAGGCTTATGGCCCAACAAATGTGCAAATGAAACAAATGATCAAGCTAGCTAGAAAATGCAAATGTTCAGATGGCAAATGTTCACATGAAAATCTAGGAAAATGTCTATTTAACTTGGTCATAACAAAATGAAATAAGCAAAGCATGTGCATATGTACAAAGTAATGATTATATGCTTTAATTTTACTGGTAACTATATGATACTGATGAATGAAATAGAATACGTGGAATGCGTTGGATTTGTGATTTGTTACTATGAAATGCTTGGTACTTTAGAGTTTATTTGCATAATTTTTTAGGTAAAGAAAAACGATAGCTTATTTTGAGTGGCATATAGAAGACATAGAATACACGTCACTAGTTGAGCCTTACCACTCTCCCTCTCCTTGAATTCCACATGAACATGAGATTATGTCATATACATTTTGGATTTATATGAATATACATTTATATTTGCTCAGAGTTTTATAATGATATGTAAATGGATGCACCTAGTAAATCTTACATGTAAAGTTTAAGTTTTAATATATGTGAGATATGTTGATTTACAGATTTATTAAATGATGATATGGATGTGATGATAAAAAAAAAAATTTATGATGAATGTTAACAGGTCCATTTAACTTACCTGTATGCTATATGTGAGTACTAGACACATGAAATTATGTCATTACATTTTTGGTATCAGAGCAGGGATAGGTTCCATGGGAACATGCATTTGCATGAGATCACGATAACATATGCATCCTATGTGTTAAACGTTATATAATGACATAATTCCATGTATTTTAGGGCCATCATAAGACATGATTCATCAAAGAGGGTGAGGCTGGCCGAAATGCATTCTCATAAGGCATCACCTCATTTACATAGAGATCGACCAACAGCAGGTGCTAAGGCTCTAGCACATGCATCACAATCATCACATGTAGAAGTACCCTATAAAAACCCATAACAGGAAGTGCATGGTCCTAAAATGTATAGGAAAATACATTATGACGAGATGAAGAAACAAGGTGCAATTGATTTCAATGGTGCAACAGACCCAGTAGAAGCTGAGACATAGCTGAAAAGGACATAGAGGGTACTGAATATGATGAGATATACCCCAAATGAGAAATTTGAATATGCAATGTCTTTGCTTCAAGGCAATGCTTATGAATGGTGGGAGACATTCCTAGATAGTGATGCACAATCACCGATTCTGACATGGAATGATTTTCTCTAGGAATTTCAAAATTATTACATGCTTGAGGCATATAAAGATGAGAAGACAAAGGAATTTCTAAATCTGAAACAGGGAAACATGTCCGTTGTTGGGTATGAGGTGCAGTTCAACAAACTTTTCACTATGCCATTTTCATGGTCTCTACTGAAAGAGAAAAATGCATGAAGTTTAAGGAGGGCCTCAAATATGAGATCATAAACAAAATCACGACTACTAATCTCGATAACTATACCAAACTCAAAGCTGTTGCAATTAGAGCTGAAATGTTAATGAAAGAAGCTGGAGAACAACAAATTAAAAAGATAACACATGAGTTTTCTGGAGAGTCTATCAGAAGGTCGAGAAAGAGAGGTAGATATATGCCAGCATAGTCTGGTAATAGAGGCGGATATTCAAGCTCTAGAGGTTATGTTATGACTTCCTTTTACCCAGGCAGAGGGCAAAGCCAATATATTGAATAGAGGCCTATATGTACTCATTGTGTTAAACGATATACAGGCGAATGCAGAAGGCTCATAGGAGCATGTTATTTTTGTGGATCATTGGAGCATATGTATAGAGGTTGTCCAGAAAGAGCCAAATTAGCAGAGACCAGCAAAGGCAGAGGGGTGTCAGAGACGACAGTTGAGGCACTAAAGGTTAACATTACCAGTGGGACCTAGGGTAGAGATAGAGGTTGAGGTAGAAGTAGAGGAGCGACTAGATCTAAAGGTCAAAGTTCTAGACCCCATGCACATGCTAGAGTATTTTCCATGACTATACAGGAGGTAGTTGATGCTTTTGAAGTAGTCACTGGTAATATTTATATTTTTGAAATATTAGCATATGCATTGTTTGACCCTGGTTCCACATATTCATTTATATCATTGCATATGGTATCCAAATTGCATCAAATGCATAAGCCATTGGTGATTGACATTAATGTGAGTACTCCATTGTGAATAGTAGTAGTTATGAATAATGTCTATCATGATTGCTTGATATGCATTGATAAAGCTGAATTGATAGTTGGTTTATGAATTTTATGTGATATTGGGAATGGATTGGTTAACTAGACATCATACAATAGTGAATTGCTTTACTAAGAAAGTAATTTTAGAATCATCGAGCCAGTCAAGGGTTGTATTTTTGGGTGAACGAGAACTTATGCCTACATGTCCAATATCAACTGTAAAATCATTCCAGATGATCAAATGAGGATGTGAAGCATATTTGACATATGTGACTGATACTAGAACCACTGATAACTTGCTTAAAAATATACTTGTGGTGAAAGAATTTTCTGATGTATTCCTAGATGATCTACTTGGTTTACCACCAGATAGAGAGATAGAATTCATTATTGAACTAGTACTAGGAACAACACCAATATCAATGTCACCCTACATAATGGCCCCACTTGAGTTGAAAGAATTGAAGACCCAATTGCATGATGCTTGATCAAGGGTATATCAGACCTTAGGGAGCTCTAGTATTATTTATTAAAAAGAAAGATGGAAAAATGAGATTGTGCTTTGATTACAAACAACTGAACAAAATGACAACCAATAACAAATATTCATTGCCTAGAATAGATGATTTGTTTGACCAGTTGGAAGGAGCCTAAATATTCTTCAAGATTGATTTGAAATCAGGCTATTACCAGCTGAAAGTAGCAGAAGCAAATGTTCCAAAGATTGCTTTTCGAACCAGGTATGGACATTATGAATTTTTATTAATGTCATCTGGGTTGACTAATGCTTCAACAACATTTATGGCATTAATGAATAAAATGTTTCAACTATATCTATATAAGTTTGTAATAGTATTTATTAATGGCATATTAGTGTACTCAAATAATAGGGGAGAACATGAACAATATTTAAGAATTGTGTTGCAAACTTTAAAGGAGAAACAATTATACGCCAAACTAAGAAAATGTGAGTTAAGGTTAGATCATTTTGTGTTTCTTGGACATGTGGTATCAGGCAAGGGCATAGAGGTAGACCTAAACAAAATAGAGGCCATGGTAAATTGGAAAGCTCCTGAAAATGTTTAAAAAATGAATAGTTTCCTGGGTTTAGCAAGATACTACTGCAGATTTGTTGATGGATTTGCCATTAATTACCAACCCTTTGACTAAATTACTTAGAAAGAATGTGCCATTTAAATGGGCTCCAGAATGCCAAATGAGTTTTGATGAGCTATAATAGAGGTTAACCTCAGCACCAGTGTTAGCTATTCCTATGGGTACATATGGATTTATAGTATGTAGAGACATTTCTCACTAAGGCTTAGGATGTGTATTGATATAACATGGTAAGGTGATAGCTTATGCATCCAAACAATTGAGACCACATGAGATCTCATATCTACTGCATGATCTAGAGTTGGCTGCAGTCGAATTTGCATTGAAGATTTGGATGGCACCATATGAGGCATTGTATGGAAAAAAGTGTAAAAGCCCTATCATTTGGGATGAAGGAGCACATGCATTAGAAGGGCCATAGATAGTACAAGACATAGTGGATAAGATCAAGATTGTCAAGAATAAGCTAAAGGCAGCATAAGACAGACAAAAAAGTTATGATGATCAGCATAGAAGGGAGATGAAATGGCGAGTTAGGTGAAAAGGTATTTCTATGAGTATCTCCATGGAAAGGGGTAATTCAATTCAACAATAAAGGTAAATTGAGCCCAAAGTACATAGGGCCTTATGAAATTCTTGAGAAGGTTGGTGCACTAGTGTATAGGTTGGCTTTACCACTCGAGATGACTTACTTTCATAATGTGTTTCATGTGAGTATGCTTAGAAGGTACAGGTCATATCCTACACATGTACTTAAAGATCAAGCCATTGAAATAGCAGATGATATGAGTTATGTTGAGAAACCAGTGAAAATCATCGGATACAAGATTAAACAGCTAAGAAACTGAGAAATACCTTTAGTTAAGGTATTATGGCATAACCATTTACTAGAAAAGACAACATGGGAAACAGAAGAAAATATGAAAAGCTATATCCATACCTATTTCCAAGAATTAAATTTCCAGGACAATTTTTAAAAGGAGGGGAGAATTGTAACATCCTCAACTTCCCACATATGCATTTTTACATGCATTTCATTTGGACATATGCGTTTGCATATATTTTACTTGAACACGTGCATTTTATATGTATTTTTATAGGGAAAAATTCACGACATGTACTAGTTATGCGTCTGAGTATTTTGCAATTGTGATGAATTGTACATGTCCATTTTATAATTTAGTTGAGGATGACATGAAATTGGAATTTAAATAAATAAAATTATTAGATCAAATTAATGAAGAAA
The DNA here is from genome assembly GCA_023653625.1 of Triadica sebifera. Classification (NCBI taxonomy): domain Eukaryota; kingdom Viridiplantae; phylum Streptophyta; class Magnoliopsida; order Malpighiales; family Euphorbiaceae; genus Triadica; species Triadica sebifera. Next base: position 30,030,914 of record CM042892.1, on the reverse strand, counting down.
ATTGAAAAGAAACAAAACAAAAAAAATGGAAGGAAAAAAAAAACAAGAGAGAAGATGACAAAAGTGAGGAGGTGGAAGATGAACCTTATCTTCCTCCTTACCATTCTGCCTCCCTCACTCCAATTTCGTTTCTTCTTCTTTTTCCACCATTTCAGCCTTATTTTCTTTCTTATTTCACTTATTTTTTTTAAACAAATTGATCCCTTGCAAGTTTATTCTTGGTAAGTAATCTTCTACCTATTGTTATAGTGTTCGTTTGAGTTGTTAGGGTTGAGTTATAACAGTGTCTTGCACCCCATTTGTGATACCAATAGAAATTGATTCTAGAAAAGATTAAAACATAAAAGTTGTTCCTTTACATCCTAGGTTTATGTATATATAAATAGTTTTTCAAGATTTGATATATATGAAAAGATATTGGTATTTTATTGGAACTCTTTTGAGTGTGAACCCTAATTGAGTTAACTACTGTATTCGTTAGTTTTGATTATTATAGAGCCCGTATTTTAGGAAGCTCAAAACATGAAAGTTCTAGATACATGTAATTATCTATATGTATACCAAATTTCAGGTTCATATGTCATATGGATGTTGAGTTATGGTGAATGCAACCATGACTGTTCCATAGTTTGAACTGCCTACTTAGTGCCCTAGACAGGTCCAACAAATTATTTAATAATTTTGAGCTCTTTATAAATAGAATCTATAGTTTATCAAAATATAAAAGTTATAGGTTTATGTGTTAGATAAAATTTTTATAAATATCACCTCAATATGCTATGTATAAAGTGAGATAGGGCCTTCACAAGTCATATTGGTCCGGAAGTCAATTCTATTTTAAACCAATGAAATATTTCTTATATTTGAGGACTTTAGAGATATAATTAATAAAAGTTATAAACACAAAAAATGTTACATTTTAACCTATCTATGTGTCTACCAAGTTTCATTACAATCTGACTTAGATATTGTAAGATATGAAAGACCAAATTTGGTACCCTAAAACTGCCAAAGGGTAGAAAATAGAATACAATTGGAAATTCAACAAAACATTGTACAATACTTCAATTTATCTGAAATTTGAGTATGTTATATAATTAGATGTTAATTTTAATTTGGAATAAGAATCACTTAAATTGGACAATTTTAGAAAAATTTATTGGCTAATTAGTCCCATAAAGTTACACTGCCCTATAGGAAAAACCCTAACTATGTATATGAACTATGCATATTAATTTGTTTAAGCTATATTAAGTTTCTTTAGTCATAAATTTATTGATTATATTTATATATTAGGCTCACAACATATAGAGACCCATAAAGAGGGGATATACAATAAGTTAAGGGTCGAAATCAAATGAGAAATGTGAGTGTAGTTATTAAACGATTTCTTTAATGCATATGAATATTGCTTACTATTGATATGTGAGATGATTTATGGTTATGTGATTAATATGATTGTCATAATTTGATCTTGATAATGAGATGATGGATAATTTATGACAAATGTGGTACTTATAAATAGTAAATGTGTGGTATATGTGATATATACATGGTTTATATATAGTATATGTGAAGTATATGCATGGAATATGTGGTATATGCATGGTATATGTGATAAAGATACAATGGTTGATGAATGCTTAGTTACAAATGCATATGCATATAGACTAAAAAGACATTGTGACTAGTTAATCGATATTGTAAAACAAAAGAAGAGGCATGTGACTCAACAAATGTGCAAATGAAACAAATAATCAAGCTAGCTAGCAAATGCAAATGTTCACATGGAAACTCGGGGCAATGTCTATTTAACTTGGTCATAACAAAATGAAATAAGCAAAGCAAGTGCATATGTAAAGAGTAATTATTATATGCTTTAATTTTATTGGTAACTATATGATACTGATAAATGAAATGGAATACGTGGTATGCATTAGATTTGTGATTTGTTACTATGAGTTGCTTGGTACGTTAGAGCTTGTTTGATGATTACTCTCACAGAGTCCACAACTCATCAATTTGCATCAATTTTTAAGTAAAGGAAAGTGATAGCTTATTTTGAGCGGCATATAGAAGACATGGAAAATAGGTCACCGGTCAAGCCTCACCACTCTCTCTCTCCTTGCATTCCACCGGAACATGAGATCATGTCATCTACATTTTGGATTTATATGAATATACATGTATATTTCCTTAGAATTGTACAATGATATGTAAATGGATGCAACTAGTAAATCTTAGATGTGAAGTTTAAGTTTTAATATATGTAATATATGCTTATTTGCATATTTATTGAATGATGATATGGATGTGATGATAAAATAAATTACTATCAATGTTAACATGTTCATTTAACTTACCTATATGCCATATGTGAGTGCTAGACACAAGAATAGGTTTTTCTGAAATACATAAGGTATGATGTTACAATTAGTATCAGAGCTAAGTCTAACATCAAAGCTTAATCAGCATTAGCAAAGATCGACAAATGGCCAACAAAGAATTTTGAAGTCTAAACCTTACTTTGATGGGTCTAACTATGCCTATTGGAATTTGAGGAAGGAGGCATACCTTGATAGCAAGGGAATTAGTGTATGGGATAGTGTAAGAAAAAAATGGACACCACCAATCAAGAAAGGAGTGAATGGTGATGAAGAACTCATCCTAAGAAATGATTGGATAGAACCTCAAAAAAGAGCAAATGGAAAAAATAAAATGGCAATAAAAATTCTTGCAAGCTATCTATCCATTGAAGAGTGGGGATGAATTCAACACTGCATAACTGCATATAGCATGTGGAAAATTTTGAAGAATTACCATGAAGGAACTAAACAAGTAAAATCTAAGAAGATTTAACTTCTTACGTCAGAATATGAACTCTTTCAGATGAAACCCAATTAGTCTATCACTGACATGACAAACCGTTTACTAGCCATCATCAATGGCATGCGGAAGCTTGAAAGTCATGTGAGCTTGAAAGACGTGAACAACAAAATTTTAAGAAGCATTCCTCTTAAAGACTATGGTTCAAGAATAGCCGGTATTGAAGAAACCAACAAAAATATGAGCACCATTCCTACAGATATGCTCATTGGAAAGCTTATAACAGATGAAATGGTTGTGATAAGAGATATAGAACTTGAATCCGAACTAGAAAATAAAAGATCTCTCACACTCAAAGCCTTAACTTCTAAATCTCAAGAAGAAACTCAAAGTGATGAAGAAAATAATGAAGATATAAATGAGCAAATTTCCATGTTCTTAATGAAAATAAAAAGAATGATCAATAAGAAATATGACAACTCTTGGAAAAAAAACTCCAAGAAAATCTTCAAATGATTCATAAAAAAAACAAAGATGAGATAAAATGCTATGAATGTAGAAAGAAAGGGCACATCAAACTAGATTGTCCAAAGCTTAAGAAGCACAAGAAGAAATCCCAAAAGGAAGATAAGGACAAAAGCCATAAAGTTATATGAGATGATAACTCCTTAAGTGAAAATGAAGACAATGAAGAAGAGGTGGCCAACTTGTGCTTCATGGCTTTAGAAGATCACTTCAAGGATGAGATAAATCCCTCTTGCATTTACTCGTACAATAATAGTGATGATAGTGATTATGATAATGATGAAGGTGATATAATAGAAGTTATGTACCTAGAATTAGAAAAATATAAAAAGAAAATTATACTTCAAAAAAAAGATAATTCAAAGCTAAAAACATAATTAGAAATTCTACAAAAAGAAATTTTAGAACTAACAACATTCAATGATTATCTTAAAGAAAATAATATTTTGAAAAGTGAAGTTGAAGAACTTAGAAATTCTATTTCAAAATTTCACAAAGGGAAAGAAAATTTAGATACTCTTATTGTATCATAAGGACCCCCCTTAGTAAGACATGGATTAGGTTTTAATGGAGGATCAACATCATCTGCACCTAGTACTATATTTGTTAAATCTAATGCACCACAAACCTCTTATATTGAGGTAAAAACTTCAAAAGCTAAACAAATGACATAGACTGAACAAGAGGCAGACCTCAAAAAATGTTCCTAGGAATTCACAAACCATATATGCATGTTATTGTTCACTTCATAAACCCTTAAAAATTGTAAGGCCTAACCAATATGGCAGAAACTTCTTAAAAATAAAGTATGTCATTATTGCATGGAATATAGTCATATTAATTTATATTGTCCAATAAAGAAAAAATATTAGAAACCTTCCAAAGCTAACCCCTAAGGACCGAAGTATGTGTGGGTACCTAAAAATGGTATATAAATTAATTTCTTGTAGGTATGTTTGAAATCCACTATAAAAAAAATGTATGGCTTGTTGATAATGGATGCTTAAGACACATGACTGGCAATATGAGCCTATTTTTAGAAATCAAACGTATTGATGGTGGTAAGATTACCTTTGAAATAATGCTAAGGGTAAGGTAATTGGCATTGGTTCTATTGGCATAAACGATATTTCTTTAATTGAAAATGTTTTGCTTGTTGATGGTTTCAAACATAATCTTTTAAGTGTTAGTCAATTATGTGAGAAAGGAAATCAGGTCACCTTTAACTTTAATGGATGTCTCAAAACCACTATAAATGGCCAAAAGATATTCAAATGAGATAGAGATGGAAATACTTATATGATTGATCTACATAAGTTTACTAACATTTCTTTTAAATGTCTTAAATCTATTAGTAATGAATCATGGCTATGGCATAGAAGGATTGGACATGCAAGCATTGAATTAATTCAAAGTCTTAGCAAAAAATAGTTAATAGATTTACCAAAAGTAAGATTCATCAAAGATAGAACATGTGAACCATGTCAAAAAGGAAAATAACATAAGACATCTTTCAACTTAAAGAATATTATAAGTACTTCTAGACCTTTACAACTCTTGCATATGGATTTATTTGGTCTTAACAGAACTACTAGTTTAGGAGGAAAATATTATGCATTTGTAATTGTTGATGATTACTCAAGGTTTATATGGGTAATGTTCTTAGCTTATAAGAATGAGGTTTTTAATTTTTTCAAATTCTTTGCAAAGAAAATCCAAAATGAAAAAAGGTATTACATTTCAAAAATAAGAAGTGACCATGGTACATAATTTGAAAACTAACTTTTTGAAAATTTTTGTTGGTATTTCGTATGATTTTTCCACTTCTAAAACACTACAATAAATTGAAAGGAAAAATAGAACCTTAATTGAAATGACTAGGATAATACTTAATGAATGTAGTTTGCCAACTTATTTTTGGCCAGAAGCCACAAACACTACTTGTTATATTTCAAATCAGGTTTTCAAAAGACCTATATTAAATAAAACTTCTTATGATCTATGGAATGGAAGAAAACCCAAAATATCATACCTTAGAGTATTTGGAGGCAAATGCTTTATATTAAACACCAAGGACAATCTTGGAAATTTTGGTTCAAAATTTGATGAAGGTATATTTTTAGGATAGTCTGCATCTACTAAAGCATATAGGATTTTCAATAAAAGAAAATTAGTTGTAGAAGAATATATGCATGTTAATTTTGATGAAATGCGAAAACTTGATCCCGGGAAAGTTAGTTTTCTTGATAATGTTACAGATGAAATTGAAAAATTCAATCTTGATCATGAGAAAATTGGTGAGGCTTCAAAGAAAGAAGACAAATATGATGATCAAGAAGAAGAACAACAAGAATAACTTTTGTAAGGAACTCAAGAACTTCTAAGAGAGAGGAAATTTGTAAGAAACCATCCAAAAGAGCAAATAATTAATGATCCCACTAAAGGTGTAAGTACATGTTCTAAACTTTTAGACTCTAATCTTTCCTTTGTTTCTTAAATTGAGCCAAGGACTATTGATGAGACTCTTAATGATGAAAATTGGGTGATTGCTATGCAAGAGGAACTCAATCAATTTGAAAAAAAATAAGTTTGGACTTTAGTTCAAAGACCAAAGAATTATCCAGTAATTGGTAGTAAATGGGTCTTTAGAAATAAGTTAGATGAACAAGGTCAAATAACTAGAAATAAGGCTAGATTGGTTGCTAAAGGCTTAACAAGATAAAGGAATAGATTATGATGAAACCTTTGCTCCAGTTGCAAGATTAGAGGTTATTAGAATTCTTTTAGCATATGCATCTCATATGAATTTTAGACTTTTTCAAATGGATGTTAAAAGTGCATTTTTAAATAGTTTTATTGAGGAAGAAGCATATGTTGAACAATCGCCTGGTTTTGAAAATCATGAATTCCTTAATCGCATTTTTAAACTTACTAAAGCCTTATATAGTTTAAAACAAACACCTAGAGCTTAGTATGAAAGACTTAGTGCTTTTCTTTTAGAAAATGGTTTTTCAAAAAGCCATGTGGATATGACTCTTTTCATTAAAAAGCATAAGCATGATACTTTAATTGTTCAAAGTTATGTTGATGATATTATTTTTGGAGCCATTAATGAAATGTTTTGTCAAGAGTTTGCAAATTGTATGACTAAGGAATTTGAAATGAGCATGATGGGTGAACTCAAAACTTTTCTCGATCTTCAAATCAAGCAAAGCAAGGAATGAATCTTCATCAACCAATCCAAATACATAAAGGAACTTTTAAAATAATTTGGAATTGAAGAATACAAAAATGCAAAAAACCCGATGAGTACATCAACTAAATTGGATAAGGATGAAAAGTGTAAACCCATAAATGAAAAGCTCTTCAAAGTGTTGGGTTTTGAAGAATGAATCATATTCATAAACGTAGCAAAAAAATAAAATTTCAAAACCTGAAACAAAATATCATAATTGTGTCATTAAGACTAATTTATATAAACATAGATGTTAGAAATTATACCTTGTAATTTCTTATTTGTTCTTCAAATCTTCACTTTGTTGGGTTGTAGCAAACTACAACAATCCTCACTATGATGTCTCTAATGATAATCCACACAAAGAATGAAGAAGAAACTATCAAAAGAAAATGGTTTGAACAAATTCAAAGTGCTAGCTTTGAAAGTGTTCTTGGGAGAATTCTGTTGTCTTAAAAATATTTTTTCACAAAAAAATATTTTCATGTCTATTTTCTGCCATTTGATGTCTTTTCTATGTGAATCAAATTCAAAGAAAAATGAAAAGTCAAAAATGGAGAAAAGGGAAATGAATGAACAGTAATTGGCCAAAATTGGCCTAATTAAGGCCAAATTCTATCGTTGGCCAACGAGAGGGAGGCAACAGCGTGCAGGGCCTGCTGCGGGTTACTGTTGGGCAGCCTAGCGGGCCACCAGCCTGCCCAACCTGCGCGGGCCTGTGACCCTCCTGAACGATGTCATCATGATCCATCCCGAAATAATTCTCTCATATTTTAGATCATATCCAAGACCATTTTACTCATTCTCCATATCTTCAATGTGTGTGACCCATTAGGTTCCTGGTTATGTTGGCCACTTAAATTAACAATTAATTTAAACAAGTCATGAGTGGTATCTAGCAACACATCATGACCCCAAATTGACCAAAAAGTCAGTTGTTTGACTACAAACCTTTCCATAGATAATTTTCATGCAATTATTCCTTTCACCATTCTATACCCCATTTGGTTCAGAATATGAACATGTGTCAACTCCCACTAGACTGACTACATCACGTGTAGTCCAAGTAATGTTAGTTCTTGTCCTTGAAACTCATTACTCTATTAGATATGTCATTAAAAACTATATTTATGAGATTTTCACTCTGGCCAGAGATTCCCGAGTGATGACCATTACAAAAGGCCATGGGTATACACTCTTTTTATAAGGAGAGGTGAATCCTTTGTTGGTTACCTAATTACCTTCTAATACCTCAAGCTGTATCCAATCACCACCCTATGAGCAACCTCACTGAGGCAACAAGGAATAGTGTCAAAATACAGAATCAATATTCAAGATATCCTTGAGTACCTCAAGTCTAAGGATACTTGCACCATTGCTATGATGCGACTATCATTGACATTTGAATAAATTATCCATATGATTGTCTCATAGCTGGTCATCCAATGTACTAAGCTACACTTAGCAAGCATTCACATGTTAACTCTAAACATTTCATGTTTATATATTATGAGATCTACTATTCGATCCAATCAAGGAGTGTAACACGTGCTAGTTTGTCGGGATTAATAATGTCATGTCTCATTAATCCTATGACTAGGGATAATTTTGATACTAACATAATTTACACATGATAAGAATCTCAATATCATGACCTCATCATGATTTCCTTCATGCTATGTTATGTATCAAGGACTTCATTAATTGATTTAAGATCACTTATCAATTCATATATCAAATGAACATCAAATTAATGAAAAGCCTTTTATTAATCAAATAAATTTGTACAATAAGTGATAAGGGTGATTGCCATTAGATCACTCCTCTAACAAGCTCCCACTTGCACTAAAGCCAATCGCTTTTGTATTTAATTCCATAGGCGAGTACATGAGAATCATATTTCTTTTAGGAAAGTGGCTTGGTTAAAGGATCAGCAATATTCTGATCAGTGGGCACTATTTCTATCTTTACATCATTCCTACCAATGATTTCTCTAATCAAATGGTATCTTCTAAGTACATGTTTGGATCATTGATGAGACTGTGGCTCATTTGCTTACGCAATGGCTCAATTATTATCACAATACAATTTTATTGGATCAATAATGCTGGGAACCACTCTAAGTTCTGTGATGAATTTCTTTATCGAAACTGCTTCTTTTGCTGCTTCAAAAGTTGTAATGTACTCTGCTTCAATTGTGGAATCAGCAGTCATTTCCTATTTGGAAGTCTTCTAACAAACTTCTTCACCATTTAGTGTGAATATATAACCTGACTGAGATTTTGAGTCATCCTTGTCAAATTGAAAGCTGACATCAGTATACCCACTCACAATAAGATCTCTATCTCTATAAACCAAGAATACATCCTTAGTCATTCTTAAGTACTTAAGGATATTCTTGATAGCCACCCAATGACCCTCACCAGGGTTCGATTGGTATCTGCTCGTGACACTCAGAGCATATGATACATTGGGTCTTGTACATATCATAACGTACATGATTGATCCTATACCTGAAGCATATAGAATCAAACTTATATATGTCCTCTCATCTTGTGTCTTTAGACACAAAGTCTTTGAGAGAGTAATCCCATGGGTCATGAGAATATATCCTCTCTTGGACTACTCCATGATAAACCTCTTTAGCATCTTATTTATATATGTAGACTGTGAAAGACCAATCAATCTTTTGGATCTATCTCTATAGATCTTTATCCCTAAAATATAGACTACTTCTCCAAGGTCTTTCATAGAGAAATTCTTGGATAACCAAATTTTGACTGATTATAAGGCTGAGACATCATTTCCCATTAACAATATGTCATAGACATATAACACAAGAAATATGATTGCATTCCCACTAACCTTCTTGTAAACACAAGGTTCTTTGTAAGAAACTAAACAGTTTGATTGTCTCATCAAACCGAATATTCCAACTCCTGGATGCTTGCTTTAATCCATAAATGGATCTTTGAAGCTTACATGCCTTTTTTCCATCTTTGGATATGAAGCCTTCTGGTTGTGTCATGTACACATCCTCAATCAAATTTCCATTAAGGAAAGTTGTCTTCACATCCATTTGTCATATCTCATAATCATAATGAGTAGTAATGGTTATGAGTATCCTTATGGATTTAAGCATAGCTACTGGGCTCAAAGTTTCATCATAGTAAATTCCTTGTCTTTAACGACAACCTTTAGCAACAAGTCTAGCTTTATAGGTGTTGAACCTTGTGGGGTATTTCCATCATTTTTATGCTAACAAATAAAATAGCAATAATGTATTTAACATACTTGTTTTCTAAGTTTATTGAACAGGGTATGGAATATGATATCAAGAATGGAGAATGGTAGACTAATCTTAAAAGGACAAAAAATGAAGAAATAACATGTTCACGCCCGTGACCTTATATGTCACGCCCGTGATGAAGCTTAGCACCAACTATCCAACATTTAAAGTTCACGGCCATGAAGAATGATAACAACCATGAATGATCATATCAGTCACACCCGTGAAAGAAAGTCACGCCCGTGAGAAGACATAACAAATTCTTCTAGAGAGCTTCACGGCCAGAGTCACCACTTGGACCACGGCTAGGAAGGATGTTCATGCCTGTGAAGATATAATGTCGCACATGTGATCAAACACTTCAAATCCTTCCAGAATGCTTCATGGCCAAAGTCACCACTCAAGTCACGGCTTGGAAGAACAGTCACGACCGTGGCAACCATAATCATGACCGTGAAAGAGGAAAGAGAAACATGTCAGACACGAAAATAAGAGTTGGTGCAACAACTATTTCCGCATTGTAATCATCTACTCAAGTAAGTTTGGGTATTTTAGGGTTAAGAGTAGAACACTTGTAAGGGTTATTTGTGTGAGCCTTTAAAACACAAGGAATTGGTTTATTATGTGAGCCATTAAAACACAAGGGATTTTTGGGTTAGGTGTGATCCATTGTTAGAAACACCATAGTTGGAAGTGAGCTTGTAAAACTCCATTGTTACACTTAGAATGTTAGTGAAACTCCTAATTGAAATTGGGGAGAGGAGTAGGGTTTGTTAACACCCGAAACCTCTATAAAAATTCTTGTGTCTTATCTTTCTATCCCTACTCATCTTAACTTTTCTTTCCGCACTTAAAAGTTAAAATTTTTAATATCCAATTCAACCCCCTTTCTTGGTTCAATATCTGGGCAAAAATTAGTATCAGAGCGAAGTCTAGCATCGAAGCCTAATCAACGCTAGTAAAGATCAAGATATGGCCAATGAAGGATTCCAAAGTATCAAGCCTTACTTTGATGGAGAAAATTATGCTCATTTGAAGTTTCAGATGGAAACATATCTAGATAGTGAAGGAATTGAAGTCTGGGATAGTGTTCGAAAAGAATGGACACCACCAACTAGAAGAAGAGTTGATGGTGAAGAAGAAATCTTATCAAGAGATGATTGGACAGAGTCTCAAAGAAGAGAAAACTTTAAAAACAAGAAGACAATGACAATTCTCTCGAGCTCATTATCTATTGAAGAATGTGGTAGAATACAACACTATCCAATAGCTTACAGCATGTGAAAAATATTGGAAAACTATCATGAAGGAACTAAGTAAGTTAAATCCAAGAAGATTCAACTTCTTACTTTAGAGTATGAGCTCTTCAAGATGAAATCTAATGAGTCAATTACTAATATGATCAACCTTCTTCTAGCCATCATAAATGGCATGAGAAAACTTTGGAAACACCTGAGCTTGGAAGATGTAAATAACAAAATCCTGAGAAGTCTTCCTCTCAAATATTACAGTTCAAGAGTTGCCGGTATAGAAGAGGCAAATGAAGACATGAGCATCATGAATACTGATGTGCTTATTGGCAAACTTTTCACATATAAAATGGCAGTAAAAAGAGATATAGAGCTTGAAGTAGAGCCAGAAAAAAGAAAGCCTCTACTTCAAAATCTCAAGAGGAAGTTGAAGATGATGAAGAAAAGAGTGATGATGCAAATGAGGACATTGTTATGTTCTCAAGAAGGATGAAAAGAATCATTGAGAAAAGAATGACCAACTCTAGAAAATTCAAGCAAAGAAACCTCAAACAGACTTCTAATGATACACAAAGAAGTAAAGATGAGGTAAAGTGCTATGAATGTGGAAAGAAAGGGCATATTAAACCGAAATGTCCAAGGCTCAAGAAGCACAAGAGCAAATACCAAAGAGACAATGGGGAGAAAGGTCATAAAGCCACATGGGATGATGAAAGCTCTTCAAGTGAAAAAGATGACAATGAAAGTGAAGAGGTCAACCTATGCTTCATGGCTATAGAGGATCACGTCTCGGATAAGGTAAGATCACTTCACTCGTACTCTTTCCATAATGATAGTAGTGATAATGATAGTAATAATGAAGATGATGATGATGAGCAAAGCCTAATAGAAGTATTGAATCTAGAACTAGAAAAATATAGAAGTAAATTCAATACTTATAAAAATAACATTTCTAATTTGAAAAACAAAATGGATGCTTTAGAAAAGGATAACTTTAAGCTTAAATCATCTAATGAATCTCTTCAAAAGTCATTAGATGAATACTTTTCAAGACCCTCAACTAAATTTTTGCTTAAAGAAAACAATACTTTGAAAAATGAAGTTGAGGAACTTAGAAACTCCATTTCAAAATTTGACAAAGGAAAAGAGAGCTTAGATACTCTCATTGTGTCTCAAAGACCACCCTTAATTAGACATGGTCTAGGATTTAAGGGTACATCATCATATTTCACAAGACTACTTTTGTTAAGTCAAGTGAACCTCACATCTCCACATTTGCTGGAACAGCACCAAGGGATAAATGCATAAAATACACTAAACCTTCTATACATAAGAGGAATAATCAAGGATTGGTAAGCCTAAAAAAGAAACCTCAAAAGGCTAATCATGCCTTTATGTATAAGAAGCATGAATCTAGAAAAACACCAATTAATCATGATTGTGCATGCCATTGTTCTCAAACCCAGTCTAATAGAAATCTGTCATTCAAAAGCATTGTAAAACCAAAAAGCATTTTTAGACCTAAACAGTGTAATTATTATATGAAATTTGGTCACATAAATAAACATTGTTGGATAAGGAAGGCTCATTGGGAACCTTCATGTGCTAACCCCCAAGGACCCAAGCTCATTTGTGTACCTAAAAACCATACTTGAATTGTGATTATATAGGTATGCCTCAAGTCCACAATAAACAAAAATGTTTGGCTAGTAGACAGCAGATGCACAAGGCATATGATAGGAGACAAAGAACTTTTCAATGAAATCAAAAGTATTGATGGAGGTAAAGTTACCTTTGGAAATAATGCTAAGGGTAAGGTAATTGGCATTGGCTCTATTGGTATTAATGGTACTACTTTTATTAAAGATGTCTTACTTGTTGATGGCTTGAAACATAACTTGTTGAGTGTAAGTCAATTATGTGATAAAGGAAATAAAATAACCTTTACTTCCAATGAGTGTCTTATAACCTCTATTGATGGTCAAAAGATATTTAAAGGAAATAGAGATGTCAATACCTACATAATAGACTTACACAAAATATCTAACCATTCCACTAAGTGTTTTGTGACTACTAGTGATGAATCTTGGTTGTGGCATAGAAGGCTTGGTCATGCAAACATGGACTTAATTCAAAGCCTCAACACAGGAGAGCTAGTAAAGGGACTACCAAAAGTCAAATTTGAAAAAGACAAGACATGTGACCCTTGCCAAAGAGGGAAGCAACACAAGTCATCCTTCAAATCCAAAAACATAGTAAGTACCTCAAAACCTCTACAACTCCTGCATCTAGATTTATTTGTACCTACTAGAATTGCAAGCTTAGGAGGTAAACACTATGCTTTTATCATCGTAGATGATTACTCTAGATTTACTTGGGTAATTTTGTTAGCTCAAAAGAGTGATGCTTTTGAAACTTTCAAAAATTTTGCTAAAAGAGTTCAAAATGAAAAAGGATATTGCATTTCAAGAATAAGAAATGACCATGGCAAATAATTTGAGAATGAAAACTTTGAAAGCTTTTTTCTTGAACATGGCATTTCACAGAATTTTTCATCTCCTAGGACACCTCAACAAAATGGGGTAATCGAAAGGAAAAATTGAACTTTAATTGAAATGACTCGAACAATGCTCAATGAGTATGGTTTACCAACTTACTTTTGGGCAAAAGCCGCAAATACTGCTTGTTATATTTCAAATCGGGTTTTCAAAGGACCTCTCTTAAACAAACTTCATTTGAGCTATGGAATGGAAGAAAGCCCTTGATATCACACTTTAGAGTATTTGGATGCAAGTGTTTCATATTGATAACCAAGGACAACCTTAGAAAATTTGCCTCTAAATTTGATGAGGGTATCTTCTTAGGATACTCTACAACTAGTAAAGCATATAGAGTATTTAATAAGAAGTTATTAACTGTTGAAGAATCTATGCATGTTATTTTTGATGAATCCAGTAGACTTGATCTTGTGAAAGGTAGTGTTCTTGATGATGTAGTAGGTACCAAGGAAAGACTTGATCTTGGAAATGGAAGAGAAGAAAATGATCAAAAATATTCACATCAAGATGATTCTCTACCTCAAGCTCAAGAGGAAAACAGGCAAGAGCTCCCAAAGGAATGGAGATTGATAAAAGATCACCCCAAAGAGCAAATCATTAGTGATCCTACAAGGGGAGGAAGTACTAGATCTCATCTCAAACATTTAGTTTCTGACCTTGCTTTTGTTTCTCAAATTGAGCCTAAAAATATTGATGAGGCTCTTAATGATGAAAGTTGGGTAATTGCCATGCAAGAGGAACTCAACCAATTTGAGAGAAGTAAGGTATGGACCTTAGTACCTAGACCCAAGGAGCATCAAATTATAGGAAGCAAATGGGTATTTAGAAATAAACTAGATGAACAGGGTTCAATAACTAGGAATAAGGCTAGATTGGTTGCAAAAGGGTATAATCAGGAACAAGGAATAGATTATGATGAGACTTATGCTCCTGTAGCTAGATTAGAAGCCATAAGAATGCTTTTAGCATATGCATGCCATATGAATTTCAAACTCTTTCAAATGGATGTGAAAAGTGCCTTTTTAAATTGTTTTATAGAAGAAGAAGTTTATGTAGAACAACCACCAGGTTTTGAAAGCTATGAGTTGCCTAATCATGTGTTTAAACTTTCAAAAGTTTTGTATGGTTTGAAATAAGCCCCAAGAGCTTGGTATGAAAGACTAAGTTCTTTTCTCTTAGAAAATAACTTTGCAAAGGGGAATGTTGACACTACATTATTTATTAAAAAGCATAAGCATGATATTCTAATTGTTCAAATTTATGTTGATGATATCATATTTGGGTTTACTAATGAATTGCTTTGTAAAGAATTTGCTAAGTGTATGACTAGGGAATTCGAAATGAGCATGATGGGTGAGCTAAACTATTTCATCGGTCTACAAATAAAACAAGGCAATGAGGGCATATTCATCAACCAATCCAAATATGCCAAATACTTACTTAAGAAATTTGGAATGGAAGGATGCAAGAATGCCAAGACTCCTATGAGCACATCAAAAAAATTGGACAAGGTTGAAAAGGGTAAGAGCATTAATGAAAAGCTCTATAGAGGTATGATTGGATCACTTTTATATCTTACTGCCTCTAGACTCGACATAATGTATAGTGTATGCTTATGTGCTTGCTTTCAATCGTGTCCAAAAGAGTCTCATTTAAATGCAGTAAAAAGAATTTTTAAATATTTACATGGCTCATTGCATCTAGGTTTATGGTATCCTAGAAATTCATTCTTTTACATTATAGGATATTCAGATGCTGATTATGCTGGAGGTCTTTTAGATAGAAAAATTACTTCAGGTACTTGTCACTTTATTGGAGAATGCTTAGTTTCTTGGTTTAGCAAGAAACAAGTTTCAGTTGCTCTTTCTACCGCTGAAGCGGAGTATGTGGCAGCAGGATGTTGTTGTACACAAATCCTTTGGATGAAACAACAACTTAAGGATTATGGTCATAGTATGAACCATATACCTATTAGATATGACAATACAAGTGCTATAAATCTATCTAAGAATCCCATTCAACACTTTAGAAGTAAGCATATTGACATTAGACACCATTTTATTAGAGATCATGTTCAATATGGAGATGCTGTATTGGAATTTATAAGCACAGACAATCAATTGGCAAATATCTTCACTAAGTCTCTAAATGAGGAAAGATTTAATTTCATAAGAAGAGAGCTTGGTATGATTGATGGATTAACTTTGTGATTGCCAAAGTTGTCAACCTTGATTGATAATCTTGTGTTTTTTGTCTCATCTTACTAGATATAAGGTAGCAAATTTGATGGATATATATGTTATAGGGGATAGAAGCTCCTTAGAAATGCTTTAGTCTTGTTTTAGACTTAATTTTATTTGATGAGATTTTTAGGCAATTCACGCCTGTGACATATATTCACGACAGTGAGCTAAATCACCAAAAGAACTAGTAACTTTCACGACTTGCTTCACGACTGAAGGTAGTGAAGACTATGTTTCATGACCATAATCTTTTTCAGTCACTCATGTGAAGCCCTTTGTTCATGCTCGTGATGCTTTTTCACGAACGTGAACATTTCCACCAAAAACTTACATAAGCATTCACGCTTTGTGCCACGCTCTGTTTAACAATCACAAGTAATGAAGTTTGTACTTCATGCCCGTGACTCGTCTGTCACCACCGTGATAGTTCATCATTCATGCCCGTTACCTTTATTTTTCACGACCATGAATAATTTCACCTCTCTCTTCACGGGTATAACGTCTCTTCAGCAAACTATGAACATGACATTTCACGCCCGTGAAGATGTCGGCTATAAAACGTTTCTGCCGTTATTTCTCTCATTCCAACTCTCCAACTTCTCTCAACTTCTCTCATATATCACCCTTGAATACTATTTTGAAGATTCCGCCCCCCTAGCAACTCATTCCATCTATAAATATCTTCAAAAACCATTTCCATCATCAGAAATCAAACATTATAAGTTTTACTCCAAAAAATTCCATCAGATTTTTCACTCTTCAAAAGTTCATTTTTTCAATCAAAATGGAAATCGGCTCCTCCAAGGGTACAAGAAAGAAGTCTCATGCTCCAAAAAGGTACACAAATTACCTTCTCAACATTATTCTGGAGCATTGTCATCCTAGATATTCAGTTCTCAAGAAAAGGCCACTCCTTTCCTCTCGATCATTTGAGTGGCAAACCATTCGTACACTCGGCCTCGAGACAAGCATGATGGAACAACTCCAGGCTTATCATTTGAAAGACTTCATTGATATCCATCAACCAACAATGAGGGAACCAACTTTGGAATTTCTGAGCACCCTGCAAGTCTCTCCTACCGGCATGGTGAAATTCCAAATTTGCAAGCATCCGAACACCCTCTCTGCCACAAAGTTTGGAGACATGTTCAACCTTCCCTCTGAAGGTATCCTAAATGAGAGTGAAGTGGATTTCTATGCTACTCAGGCATGGACTAACTTCGGGCTTGATTGCAGCTGGGACGTCAAGAAGACGAAGAGCACCCACCTTCGATCCCCAGTGCACAAGTACTTGCATAGGTTTCTAACCTATAGCATTTTCGCCAGAGGAGACAGCAATGGATCGATCAGGAAGTCAGAGCTCTTCCTCCTAGAGATGGCCCAAAGAGGCCTAATAGTGGCTTTATCTCGATGGTTTGCAAACCATCTTTTGTCAATTGCCACTAAGTCCTCCGGAGACATTCTGATTGGTGGGTACGTGACTCACATCGCCATCAAGCTAGGATACTTGAAGCTAGAGGAACACCACTTCAACCTCATACCAGCACATCCTCGAAACCAACTAGACATCGAGTCCTTCATCAAAATGGGAGCGGCTATTCATATAGTATTTGAGAACAACATCTACTACCGCTTCACTAACACTGCTGGTGAGATCATTTGGGAGGACAATGACTCAGATGACTTCAAAGCTGGCCTCCAAGGAATCCAGCAAAGGAAGAGAGTTTGAGTTGAGGTGGCACCTCCAGAGATTGAGCAGGAAATTGGAAAATCCTCTGCCTCCACACCAAACTTGGCTCAGCAAGTGGCTGATCTCTTAGCACCATGGTTTAAGCAATTGCAGGCTTTGATGGATGAGAGGTTAGAGAACCTCAAGGATTTCATGGAGTCTCGCATGGAGAGCCTCGAGGCGGAAGTAACTCACCTCAGAGATAGGATGTCTATCTAGACTTTATGTTAGCTATGTTATTTTCTGGCTTGGTTGCTGTAGGAATTTCCATTTCCTTTCAGAATTTCAATTACTTTTGTATTTTTTTTCCTACATTAATATATTTTCTTTTGTTTTTCATTATGTTTTATCTTTTTGTTATTCTTTTTGTTGATGACAAAAAGGGGAGAACCTAGCAATATATTGTTTAAAGTTTAAAAGCAATACTTATTTTAAATCAAATGAATATGCAAGTATGCAAATGAGCCTCATATACCTTAAATATACCTTAAGTATACTTTGCATATACCTTGATGCAAGTTACATGAATGAATATGCACTTGATATACTTTTCATATACATTAAATATACTTAGCATAAATATAACTTGCTTTAAGGAAAAATTTTGGTATACATTGGATATACCTTGCATATAACTTGCATATACTTAAAATTAGGAAGCATATTTTAATGCTACACTTCATCATTCTTTACAATTCTTGGACTTCAGCATTTGTTATCCTAAGCATCTTTTGAGGGGGGAGACTTCTCAAAAGCACAAATTGCTAGATTATTTGTCACCATAAAAAAAGAGGAGATTGTTGACCCTTGAGGGGTATTTATGTTATTTTTATGCTAACAAATAAAATAGCAATAATGTATTTAACATACTTGTTTTCTAAGTTTATTGAACAGGGTATGGAATATGATATCAAGAATGGAGAATGGTAGAAGAATCTTAAAAAGACAAAAAATGAAGAAATAGCATGTTCACGCCTGTGACCTTATATGTCACGCCCGTGATGAAGCTTAGCACCAACTATCCAACATTTAAAGTTCATGGCCATGAAGAATGATAGCAACCGTGAAAGAAAGTCACGCCCGTGAGAAGACATGACAAATTCTTCTAGAGAGCTTCATGGCCAGAGTCACCACTTGGACCACGGTTAGGAAAGATGTTCATGCCCGTGAAGATATAATATCACACCCGTGATCAAACACTTCAAATCCTTTCAGAATGCTTCACGACCAAAGTCACCACTGAACTCATGGCTTGGAAGAACAGTCACGATCGTGACAACCATAATCACGACTGTGAAAGAGGAAAGAGAAACATGTCAGGCGCCAAAATCATAGTTGGTGCAACGGCTATTTCCGCATTAAATGCAATCAAACGACTATAATTCGCCATGAAAGTATAAATGCAAGTCATTTATGAATCCAAAACAAGAGAATAGCTAATACTTCGAATCAAAATCTTGTTGTAAGCCATTTGTGCATTTGATATTTTCAAAACAAACATTTATTCCCTGTGAAAATCTTTTTGCTCATCATTCTCTAAGCATTAAAGATTTGTAAGTGTTTCTCTTTGTAATCATCTACTCAAGTGAGTTTGGGTATTTTGGGGTTAAGAGTAGAACACTTGTAAAGGTTATTTGTGTAAGCCTTTAAAACACAAGGAATTGATTTATTGTGTGAGCCATTAAAACACAAGGGATTTTTGGGTTAGGTGTGATCCATTGTTAGAAACACCATAGTTGGGAGTGAGGTTGTAAAACTCTATTGTAACACTTAGAGTGTTAGTGAAACTCCCAATTGAGATTGGGGAGAGGAGTAGGGTTTGTTAACACCCGAACCTCTATAAAAATTCTTGTGTCTTATCTTTCTATCCCTACTCATCTTAACTTTTCTTTCCGCACTTAAAAGTTAAAATTTTTAATATCCAATTCAACCCCCCTTCTTGGTTCAATATCTGGGCAACAATTGGTAATTACATTACCATTCATGTCAGTTTTCTTTTTGAAAACCCACTTGCACCTTATAGGCTTTATCCCTTCGGGTGGGTCAACCAAAGTCCATACGTGGTTTTCATACATGGAATCCATTTCTGACTTCATGGCTTGAAGCCATTTGTCAGATTCTGAACTATTTAGAACTTCTCATAGGTTGTAGGCTCATCATTTTTTATGAGCAATACGTCATTTTGTTCACTAATGAGAAATCCATATCCATCCCGAAATAATTTTCGCATATTTTGGATCCTATCCAAGATCATTTTATTCATTCTCCATATCTTCAATGTGTGTGACCCATTAGGTTCCTGGTTATGTTGACCACTTAAATTATCAATTAATTTAAACAAGTCATGAGCGGTATCTAGCAACACATCATGACCCCTAATTGACCGGAAAGTCAGTGGTTTGACTATGAACCTTTCCATAGACAATTTCTGTGCAATTATTCCTTTACCTCACTTGGTTCAGAGTATGGACTCCCACTAGATTGACTACATCACGTCTAGTCCAGATAATGTTAGTTCTTGTCCTTGAGGCTCATTACTCTATTAAATATGTCATTAAAGACTATCTTTATGACATTTTCACTCTGACCAGAGATTCCCAAGTAATGACCACGACAAGAGGCCATGGGTATACACTCCTTCTATAAGGAGTGGTGAATCATTTGTTGGTTACCCAATTACCTTTGAATACCTCAAGTTGTATCTAATCCCCACCCTATGAGCAACCTCCCTAAGGCAACAAGAAATAATGTCAAAATATAGAATCAATATTCAAGATATCCTTGAGTACCTGAAGTCTAAGGATACTTGCACCATTGTTATGATGAGACTATCATTAACATTTGAATAGATTATCCATATGATTGTCTCATAGCTGGTCATCCAATGTACTTAGCAAGCTTCCACATGGTAACTCTAAACATCTCATGTTTATAGATTATGAGATCTACTACTTGATCCAATCAAAGAGTGTAACATGTGATAGTTTGTCCAGATTAATAATGTTCCGTCTCATTAATCCTATGACTAGGGATAATTTTGATACTAACATAATTTACACTTGATAAGAATCTCAATATCATGATTTCCTTCATGCTATGTTATGTATCAAGGACTTCATTAATTGATTTAAGATCACTTATCAATTCATATATTGAATGAACGTCAAATTAATGAAAAATTATTTTATTAATTAAATAAATTTGTACAATAAGTGCTAAAGGTGATTGCCTTTATAGCACTCCTCTAACACAGAGGCATGATCAGATCACTTTTATATCTTACTGTTTCAAGATCTGATATTATGTACTCTATATGCTTATGTGCTAGGTTTCAATTTAGTCCTAAAGAGTCACATCTAAATGTTGTAAAACAAATGTTAAAATATCTTCATGGCTCACTGCATTTAGGATTATGGTATCCTAGAAATACGTCTTTTTATTTAACTGGTTTTTTGGATGCTGATTATTCTGGTAGTCTATTAGATAAAAAAAATACCTCTGGAACTTGTTACCATATAGGTGAATGTTTAGTTTCTTGGTTTAGTAAGAAATAAGTTTCAGTTGCTTTGTCTACTGCTGAAGTAGAATATATAGCAGTTGGCTGCTGTTATACACGAGTTCTTTGGATAAAATAACAATTAAAAGACTATAGTCATGTAGTTGATCATATTCCCATAAAATGTGATAAAACTAGTGTTATCAATCTTTCGAAGAATCCCATTCAACATTCTAGAAGTAAACATATTGATATTAGACATCATTTTATTAAGAATCACATGAATGTGGTGATACAGTGCTCAAATTTATAGTCACTAACAATCAATTGGCTAATATCCCTACCAAACCCTTAAATGAAGAAAAATTTTATTTTATAAAAAGAGAGCTAGGTATGTTTGATGGAAGCACTCTATCTTAAAATAAAAAATTGTTTCTCTCATATTTGATTTATTACATTATTTTTGAACATTGAGTAAAAATATTTAGATGATTTAATGAATAAAATGTTGTGATATTTTATTTGAGAAGAGCAAGCTTAAATTACTTTTACTAAAACTAAAATTTTAAAGGTATTCACGCTCATGAATTGTATTGGAAAAATGACAAGTTTAAGTATCACGGTTTAATACCCGTGACAAAGAGGATTCACGCCCGTGAATATGTATTGACTACCGTTAATATCAAAGAAAGGATAGACAAAATGTTCACGCTTGAGGTTCACCGCTCGACAATCTGTGAATTAGTTCTTCACGCCCGTGAAAAGTTAGTCACTGCTATGAAGAACGCGATAAAACTTAAAAATTCATCTTTTTCCTCCTCATTTTCTCTCTCCCTCTTCGCCGATTGTTGCAAGCCTCAAAGGTTTTTCACCATTCTCTCCCATTTTTTTTCACTATTTTCTCATTTTTTTTGGACTAATTTTCACCTATTCTCATTATTTTATCAAGTTTTCACAAGCTTTTGAGTGTTTTTATCACTTTTTGAGGAGATTTTGCAAAACCCATCATCTGGTTTCTATTCACCGTAAGCAACTCAGTTTTTTGTTTGTTTATCGATGGCAAGCGCCATAGGTTCATCACGAGGTAGAGGTAGACGAGAAAAATCCATTGCTTCTCAACCAATCACAAACCCGATGCTCTCCTTGCTGCTTACAGGTGCCTTTTGAAGGTACAGTTTTCTAAAAACCTATCCCATTCTCAATTCTAAAGCCTTCAATTGGGAATGTGTTAGGGAAGTAGGAATTGAAAATGATGTTAGGATATGACTGATGAACTTAGGATTGCTGGATTTTGTAGATATTGTTTATTCTACATTTAGAGAAATTACTATGGAATTTCTGAGTACTTTTCATGTTGACAATTTTGGAAAAGTATCTTTCTAGCTTTGTTCTGAGATACGTGAGTTGTCAACTGATGATTTTGGATAAATTTTTAAGCTGTCTAGTGAGGGTTTAATGAATGAAATATATGTTGTAGATTTTGTAGCTACTAATGCATGAAGTCATGTCGGTACAGACTCTGTTTGGGACATTTTGTTTCTTTTTTCTCTTCCTTAGTATTAATTTCTTTTCGATAGTGACGAAGGCAGAAAAAATATTTGCTAATATGTGGTTAGATTTTTATTTATTTGTCTGAAATATTTATGATGATAAATACTTGGTATATGTATTTGTTTATGTTGATAAATATTTGGTATATGTAGTTTATATATTGATTATATGACATGTAATCCCCAATAATTTAGGCCACGATTGCGGTTGACTGAAATCCGGCTTGCCGAACCGATCGGGGTCTAAATTCAGACATGAAAGAAAAAAATTAAAATGATAAAAAATATAAGAAAAATATTTTGGATATTATTAATTTATAATTTTGAAGTTCGGAATTAAAATTTGAAAAAAAAATTTTAGTTGAACGAAATTGGAAATTGCAGTGTTTTTGGCACATATATTTTAAGAAGGCATAAAAATGAAATATTCTTTATCTAAGGAAAGAAATATTGTTTGGATCAAAATAAAGTAAGAGTAATTTAAATTAATGGACCAATGAAGGAAAAAATTATCTATTAATCTTAACCACTCACCTAATCCAACTATAAAAGTCAAATTTCACTTTTTGGTCATTTATTTCTTCTTCTTCCTCATCTAAAACAAGCAAATTTCTGTCTTCTTCTCCTTGTGGCCCTGACTCTCCTTCCCCCCATTGTTCTTTTTTTTTTCTTCAATCAAAGCCAAGATTAGATGAAAAAAAAAAGTTAGATTAAGGCAAGATCAATAAGGAAGTGAAGCAAAGTGAGCAAAACTAAGGAAGAGGAAGGAAGAAAGGAAGAGAAAAAGAGAATGACGATTTTAGTCATTTTGAAGATCTACAAAGGTGAGATTAGATTTTCCATCTTCTCACTTTTCTTCTTCTCTTTTCTTTGATTTTGCGATTAGTTGCCATTAAAGTTGGTAATTTAGGGTGATTATTATGTTAATGGTGATTAAGGGTGGATTAATGTGTTTAGTGCTTGATTAGTTTGAAATTTGTCGTTAGGACAAGAAAGTGAATAATTTTTGAACCATAATCAAATAGGAAGTAAGGGCAAGGAGAAAGCTAACTAGGAAGAAGAGAAAAGTGAAGAGAAGTGAATTTTTGAGGTATGTATATTTGGAAAAAATTCAATATAGAAAAATATTGATTTTGATTTTGTGATGTTTATGAAATTGTGTATGTAAGTTTTGATATTTTGATTAAACGATTCCATGAATGTGAAAATAAAAATTTGAATATGAGGTTGATGTATGAATATGGAAATTGTAAGAATTAATTGAAGTGTTGGAAAATTTATCTTATGAACAGTGTCTACTTTATGGTCATAACTTGAGTTCTGAAAATTCTTTTTGAGTCTTTCTTATTGGATTGGAAAGTTAAAATATACTTCAACTTTCATTTATACCATTAGACCTTAATATGACTGGAATTAGGTGAAAAATATACTCAAAGTCCGAACTAGAAATTTGTCCAGTAAAATATTGGGCAGAATGGAATAAACGTATCTTACAAAACAATTCATAACATTTGCTAAAAAGTTCAGTTTAATGTAATTCTAGTTGGAAATTAAAGATAAGACATGTACCTACATTTTGTTAGTTGATCACCTGTCCAAATTCCGTCTAAAAATAGATGAAAAATGTAGGGCAATATAGGGCATAAATACTGTCCAGAATAGGGCAACTTGTATATATGTGTTGATTGTGAAATTTTGTGATAGAAAAATATATTATTTGACTTTTCTTATAGTTATATTGATTCAATGAGCAAGTATGATTTTATAAAATATTTAATGGAGATTAATGCATTTATGTGAAATTATATTAGTGTTACATACATAATTTATGTAAATAATAATAAAAGTAACAAATATAATTAAGTCCTATAACATTTAGTCGAAAACTAGAAATTAGGATAAGTTGACATGTCAATAAAAGGATAGAAATGTAGGTACTAAAAAATAGCGTTGACATTTAATTTATGTAGACACTAAAAATTAGTGCTAAGTTAAAATTACATAAGCACTAAGAAATAGTGTTGAGTTCGAAATTATGTAGGCACAAAAAAGGTGCCAAATTATTGTTGAAGATGTAAGCCAAGTATATGGTTGGAAAATAGAAACCATGTATTCAGTGTTTAGTTTCGGTCTAAGATGTCGTGAGTTATTAAATAAATAGAAAAAATTGTAAATTATTAAATCGATATTTTAAATAGTATGTCTTGTATTGTTAAATAATTTCAAGCAAGTTAAATAAATGAAATGTTATAAGTGATGAATTGTTTATTTTTACTTAACGTAAATTATATTGATATTATTTAAATATTTTGACATGATTAGTAAATTAATTGTAGTTTCTAAAATTTTAATTTAGAAATATTTATATAATTATTGGATAATTGTCAAACGTACCACCAAGCTAGTACACGCACAGATAAATAAACGTAGTTGTCACGTTAGGGAGACTGAAGATAAGGAGAACCTCAAGATCAAATTACAGCAATTTATTTTATTTTTGTATGTTTTGGAAATTGTATTATAAAAATTAAATTTTAAGAATTTTTTTGATATAAATTGTGACATGTCATTTATATTTGGTATTCTTGTAAATGTATTTCTAAATATTATAGTTTAATGAATGAATTCTTTTAAATTAAAATATTTACATCACCAGTTCCATATTTAAATGATATGAAAAAAAAGATATAGAAATAAATATTCCGCTAATATAAACTCGAAGATTGGAAAAAAATTATACAATAATTTGAGCATTGGTTTTTATAAAAAAATGAGTTTAGTAACACTTTCATACATTATTAATGACTAGTAGGGTAAGAGAGTGCTACATGACATGTTCAGAATTCTACAAACATTAGAAAAATATAATCATTTTGACTTGAAAAAATATGACATGTTTTATATATCTACATAATTATTTTTTAAACATACATTGAGGGGGAGAAATTTATTCTCCTTAGCCATATATTGTAAAATTATTTGTTACTATAAAAATGGTAGAATGTTGAACCTTGAGGGTTATTTCCATAGTTTTGATGATAACAAATAATTAAGCAATAAGAAATTTAACCATGTTTTGTGTTTAAGTAATTAACAATTTAAATTTTTATTGAATCATCAAAGCCAAAATAAACCAAGTCAAAATTTGCAAAAGGAAGTCGTTCACGCCCATGAAAGAACTTGAAATGGTAAAAATTCAAAAGTTCAAGTTGTTCATGCTTATGATTAAAATGTCATGCCCGTGAAAGTGAAAAATAAAAAGCTCTAACGGTCATAATCATTCACGGTGTGAAGAAAAACTATTCACACCCATGAATATCATGATTCAGAATTTGAAAATTGAGGATCAAACAATTCACGGCCGTGAAGACTTGGAAATATGACTATTTCAGTATGCTCCAAGGTTGTTGAACGACTATATTTTGAATTAATGCATCTCTAACGACTAGATTCTAAAGGAACACTATAAATAACTCATTCCACTCATGAAAGATCATCAATTATAGCAACAAGAGCTTCATTACATTGAGAAGTTATTCATAAATTATAATTGAGAGTTATGCAATAATTCTTTGTAATAGTTCATCTTATTCTCTTTTTGATTTTGTAAAGCTCAAGTGATTTTGAATTTGAGTGTTTTATTCTGTCAAGCAATTACTCAAGAGTGTATTTTGAGTGAATTGGGTTAGGATTAAAATACTTGTAAAAGTTTATTGTGTGAGTCATAAAACACAAAAAATTAGTTTTTGTGTTAGCCAGTGAAACACAACAGAATTTGGGTATGTTGTGACTCGAGAGTGAAACACCTAGTTTGGAGTGAGCTAACAAAATTTCTATATATCTCGTTGTGTGAAATAGTAAAAATATTTAATTAAGATTTGGGAGAGGAGTATGGTTCATTAATAACCAAACCTTTATAAATCGTATATCTAAATTTTCTTCCTCTACTTCTTTTAAATTTTGATTATTTGCAATTGTGGAAAAAAATTTAATTGTCCACTAATTAATCTTTTCCCTTCTTGGTGATTGTCTAAACAATATATTTGAATTTCATGAGTTGTCAACTTCAAATTTTCTAAAGCATTTTTTCCAACATTATTAATTGTTGGATTGTATTCAGCTAGAAACTTTAAAAGTTCATCATGAAACTTTGAAAGTTTCTTGAATTTTTGAATTTTTAGATTCATCATGGGCACAAAATGCAAGTCCTTGATGTAAGAGGAATTGAAGACAATCAACTAAAGCAAAATTTGATATTGTAATCTTAATTGATATGAATGTCTATTAAATGCAACTTCTATATGTTGATCTTGTTTCATTCGAGTTTCACATTTTCTCCAAGCTTCATTATGAGCATTATTTGAGCCTCCTACATGAGTATCCAATTTGTCTTTTTTAAGTATCAAAACCTTCAACTACAAATGAATCATTGCCCTCTTGCTTACCAATCTCTAGCCTAAAGAGATAACAATATTAACAAAATACAACATCTTTTGTTATACTATATTCTAGCCATTTATCATATTCTTGATACCTTTTGGGATTAAAACGACACATTTTATTCCCAAATTTTTGTTGTTTAAAATTATGATTAAGTGGCTGGCAAGGTCCTTTTTGTAGATAAGCTCTCCTAATTTTCTCTCTATATTAAACAATTTAAAGTCTTAAACTGGGATCTGCAAGGAAATTTTCTAAGTCAAGAGAAACATAGAGAGTGCTTTGATCTAATACCTTCTTGCCTTACTTCTTGATTATCTGATCTAACACCTTGTCTTGTTTATTGATTGTTATATTGCTCAAATATTGATTTTATTTTAATCAACTAACTTAGGTTTAAGCTTTTCAAAACATGCACATCCATAGCCAATAAAAATAAATAAATTCCTATAAAAATTATAAATAAATAAATAAATAATTTCTTCTTCCAAGTACCATCTCTTCATGGTCTCCACATACAACTAAGTTACTTTACAACCACTAACAACATCATGCATCATATAATAAAATGGGCGGTTTGTATCAACAAAAAAAAAAAATCCAATCAATATGCTCAACTTTACTAATCACATATTAGTTAATATAAGATTAAAAATAAATGGAGAAAGAAAATCCAAAGGATAAAAGAAAAAAAAATTAAAATAAGACCTTGAGTGGATCATCTTAATGTTAGTGACCTAAAGTGGCACATGTGGTGCACATTGTTTGGAAGATCATTGAAGTTGGTTTCATCATTAAATTCAGTAAGGTCATTTCATTTGCTTTTCTTTATTTAATAATGCATTTTGGAGTTCAATTAGTGTGTAAACTTGTTATATTATATTATTAGTAATCTTCTTTTTAAGTGGGGAAGTCGAGATTAAACTTTTAATATTTTTCTTTGTTGTGATGTTTATAATTTTAATAGGCTTAATTAATAAGATAATATAATTTGTTGAGTTTGCTTTTGTCTAATCATGGATTAATATTTTTACATGATATGGCATATATTTCAAAATGTTTTCACTTGAATTCTTTATTTTTAAAATGCATTAGATAGTTTTTCTCTTTTTAATTTATCTGTATTTTAACCATTCACTTTAAGTATTATATACTTGAATTCATTATACTTTACCTTTAACCGCGAATGATGTGTTAGTTTTGAAATTCTCAAACAGTATTTTTATTCCTAACAAAATTAAAAGGTTAGATATTTTAACTGAATTAAAAGGTTAAATGTTGAAAATATATATATATATTTAATTAAATTACAAGTAGACTAGATCATGAACACAATTATTCACTCGATTTAGAGTATGCTTAGTTGAATTTTACTCTTAATTTTTAGAAGTCCAACAAAATAAAAGTGAAATTGGTTACTAGTTAATTGAATTAATTTTTAGTGGCCTAACAAACTAAAAGTTAACAATCTGTTTGTTATTGTTGTTGATTTTTTTTGTACAAAACTGAAAATAGGTTTTTATTTTTTCTTTATTTGTTTTTAATTTTTTTCTACTTTTAAAAATTATTTATTTGTGACACTTCAAAACATTGTCTCTACAATACTAAAAATTAGATATTCTTTTTTTTCTTTTTGAAAGAAAAGTTATCATCTATAAATCAAGAGAGGCATACAACATTTACAATATAAATCAAAGTTGATAATAAAATGTTGAGATTTAATAACAGAAAATAAATTAAAAATATAAAAAAACAATATATGGTCTCTTTTCACATGGGTCCTGAAGAGTTTTGATATCTCAATATTTTTTAATAATGGAGTTCTCATAAGGATTAGTTGAGTCTATTCATAGATGATTTTTATCTTGTATTATACATCAAGAACAACTTGAATTAACTGATACCAACGCATAAGATAAATCTTACAAAAACTAATAAAATATCTCATTAAGGTAATAACAACCACAAAATGGAAGAAAACATCCATGAATGGAAAAACAAAGCTCCACAAAGGGAGAAACAATGTAATAATCTAGATTTATTAAAACTAGAAAATGAAACAAAAATACAAGATTTGGAGGATTTAGAGGTTGCAAACTATGAAGGGGAAGATGAGCTTTTAGAGAGAAAAGAGGAGAGAGGGGAAAAAAGTGGAGAGAACTTTCAGCAAATTAGATATTCTTTTAATTTTACTTATTAGATATTTTTTTCATTTCACGTATTTTTCTATTAGAATCAATATGTCTCTCAACAGATTTTTTATTCAAGGCAGAGAAGTATGTATATATATATATATATATATATATATATATATTGGTTAATTTGAATATCCTTGTAGCTACTCAAATTATATATATATATATATATATATATATATATATATCACGTTAATTAATAAAGATTTTCATTATTATAATGAAAATATCAATATTATATATATAGTGATCCACATATAATCAAACTCTAATATTATTTTTCTTCCATTTTTGGTACTAAGAGCAAAGAAAGATATATATAAAAAAAGGATAAAATAGGAAGTTAGCTTTGAGATATATATTTCTTTTAAAAAAAGTAACCAAAACATAAATAAAATTTTGAAAGCCACGTTCTTAGAGTTTTTAAAATCAATTAGAATCACTTCTAGAAAAGGTTAAAAAAGAAAAGTAAAACATATTTTAATAAACATGTTTTTGATAGAAATTAAATAAAAAAACATGAAACCAAAACAATAACAAAGAACCTCTAAGTGTTTGGTCTATAAAAAATAAAAGTCAATAATTAAAAAAAAATCAACTTATAAAATTTACCTAAAACTAACTTTTTAATTGGAAATTTTAAATTTTCTTATCAAAAATTAGTTTTTAGATATTTAACATTTAAAAATAATTTTAAATATATATTATATTAAGATATATAAAAAGTTAGCATATATATCATATACATAAAAATAATAATTATTATTATTAATAATAATTATTTTATAAATTAAAAATAAGTTTTAACTGTTAAATCAAACATTTTAAAATTTATTATGCACTATTAACCACCGATTATTATCAGCTATTTATCATTGTTAATCGTTAAATATTAATTTTTATATTAAAAACTTGTAACACCCTCTTACCCCACTTTCGTTTAGCAAGGTAAGTGAATATTATATGTCTAACTGTTTCATAAAATTAATGAAATGAAAATTAATTTTTTTTACGAAAATATTGCAGACACTGAAATAAAAATTAATATAAGCACAAATATTCAAAATTTTATTTATTTATAAAGTACATTAATTTACATTATAATTCATGTCTATAATACATACTATAGGAAATAAAATCATAATTTAATTTATAGATTTTTTTTTATAAAATATACCAAAAAGAAAATCCAAAACTTTTTGATGTTTCCTTCCGGGTACCCTTCTTCTTCTGACAATCTATTTTCTACAGCTACCCTTCTAAACCTGCGCGAGAGAAAATCACCTGTGCTAACCTAATAGCTTAGTGGTGCTTCAATGATAAAAACTTTACATACGCATATTTGATTACGTGTCATTTATAAATTTAATAAGTAAGACATAAAATAAGGAATTATATAAAATCAAACAATTTCAGTAAATACTCAATATTTAACAATTTAAATTCATATAACATTTATAAAAATTACATACTTCGATATTATTATTATTATTATTATTACTATTATTATTATTATTATTATCATCTTGTGCCTATACAATTTATAATCGAACTAACTAATAGGAATAACGAAGTTGTCATTTCTAGCTTTTATTAGCGCTTCATAATAATGTTATTATCGGCTTTTGTAATATTGTCATTACCGACTTAATAATTTTGCGCTAAGCGCATTTATCAATTTGTCATTACTTGCTTTTATATTTGGCACCGAGTGTCTAAAATTCTCTGATTGACATATCAAACTATTCTCTATTCTAGTTCTAGTCTAGGTGTCTTTGAGCTTAATTATTTTTATTTTAATTCACAATATTTCAAAAATGTCAATATTATTCAACTATCATAATCATGCTTATTTATTTTTGTTCTTTATTCCCATTATTATTACACTAAAATCTCATACATAAATAACTTGTTAGACATTCATATCTACCATTAAAATAATTATTCACATTAATTATTATATATAATTATCACAACACATGCACAAATCCAATATTTCATGTTTTTACCTATGACAGATTTTGAACCTATTTTTGGGCTTCATTTTTAGCCCATTTATAATTTGAATTTAGAGTTTGGACCTTCTAATAATTTGTAGCTTATTGTATTAGATTTCAGATACATCAAAAATCACTTAAATCCCATTTTTCTATCAAATTTTATGGTTAATTGAATACTACATCATCATAAATATTCCTGCCCTGAATTTTCTGGACAGATTCTATGTTTGAATTTCATACATTTTTCTGGGAAAATCTAGATATAATTAGATATTATTCTCTAAATACAAGTTACATCCATGTATCTTAGCTTTCATTTTCAATAAAGAACATACAAAAGGGAGTTGCAAAACTCAAGTTATCATCAAAATAGTCAGGGCTGTTCTTAGAATTTTGTACCCGAACCATCAATTGACATCAATCCATATTCATCATTTGCATTTATTTTCATACTAAAATTTCCAGAATTATAATTACATTCATATGTCTCAATTATTTCACACCATTTGGTCTTATTTCCATATAAAATATCAAAAACAACAACTAATTACATAACACATCAAACACACAATCATATTAAACTTTAACATATAATTACACACATATGAATATCATGTAAAATTTTTATCAATGAAGCACATACCTAATCAGCCTTGACTCTTCCCTTAATCATTCTTTTTCTTCCCTTATTAGCTAGCTTTCTCCTTGCCTTTGTCACCCTCTTGAGGGCCTCTCCCTTGTTCACTTGTTTTTCCTACACAACCATACCACATCTCAATTCCAATATCCATTTTCAATGTTTTTCATATCTACATAGTATTCTAATATTCCTAATATGTTTTACACCCTAATTGAGCTAACATTTACTAAGGCTAAACTTCCCTCTTAATTGTCATGGCTGCCCAAAAACCATATCCTAGTTCCCAATTCATTTTCTTCAATTCAACACTCAAATCATGCTTCATTTATCACCAATTGTTGTGCTTCTATACTAATTTCAATTTTTCCCAAATTTCTTTAACTATGGCAGCCCCTCATTCATCCCTTAACATCATATTTTCTTTAGTTTTTAAGTCATAAAATAATTAACTAACTTCAATTATTATTAATTCAAAGCTTAATTACTTTCATCAACTAATCCCAAACTTAAATTTCTAAGTTCAAACTTGCAATATAACCTATATCTATCAACCCTAATCACATCTATCATCAACATGAATCTCAAATGGAAGGAAAAAGGTTAAATTTAAGAAGAATAAACTAACCTTAAGTCTTCTCCAAGGTGGGCCAAAATTGCTCCTGCTCTTCTCCCTTTTTCTTCTTCTTTCTTCCTTCATTCTTACTCCTTTGGTACCTTTTATGGTAAGAACTCCTTAATTCAGAATTTTTATCTCTCAAAACCATTTTTTTTCTCACTATTAGCATGCTGGAAAAAGGAAAAAAAATGGGGATTTATGGGAGTGGAAATGGACGACCAAAGGTGAGGAGAAAAGAAGATGAAGAGAAAGTCATGGAAGAATGTGGAATTTTCTTCATCTTTTTGACTTTTATACTTTGATTAAGGAGTGAGTCCAACTAATTAAAATTAATCTTAATTCTTATTGGTTCATTGAGTTAATTCATCTTGATTTACAATTAAATTTTGAGAAATTCTATATTTTCCACATCTTCCTCCATATTCACACTTTTTCCCCACACAATCTCCATAATACCGATTTTGTCCATAAGAAATTTTATTTTCTTCTAATTCTACCCCTAATATTTTTAATTCCCAAATAATAATACCCTTAATTATTTTTTCTTATTATTAGTCATTTTTTATAGGTTCAAATTTAGACTTCGATTGAACCTGCATGCCTCACTTCTCATGCGCAATCGATGGCTAAATCACTGAATGTTACAAAACTAGTTTATTTTTAATGTTTTATATTAATATATATATATAATTTAATGTATATATATATATATATATATGAAATAATAAATATTATTAATATAAATTAGAAATAATAAAATAAAGATTATTAATATATAAAGATTGTTAATATAAATTATAATAAATCTTTACCATTAAATTATCAAAAATTTTAAATATAATTATGCATTATTGACTATTGATTGTGACTACTAATTGGTAACGACTTATCATAATTTTTTACTACTATTGAACTAAATAGACTCTTAATTCTCGTCCAAAATATACACCACTAGAAATTAACAAATTAGTGGTGGACAAAATCCATCGCTAATAATAAAAAATCCATTGCTAACATGTATTTGCGATGGATTTCCGAGGGATATTTTTCGTTGTAGTTTTTCTCCTTGTAAAACAATTAGTGACAGATTTATATTCCATAACTAATATTAGGGATCGAATTTTCATCGCTATTTTTTGGTTTCAGCAACTCTTGTGCGACAAAAATGAGAGATGAATTTGCGATAGATTTTTCTTAAGGATTTTAGCAATGGATTTTTAGTTTGTTGCAAATTTTGTATGAAACAATTAGCGATGGATATTTCATCACTAATGCCCAAATATATATATTTTTTTATTTTTCAATAATTTTGTAATTTCAATCGAAAAAATACAAATTTAATATTGAATAAAAATTTGATATTGCATAAATATAATTTATAAATTAACATTTAAATTTAGATTTCATATTCTAATAAATATTTAATAATTAAAAATTCTAAATTATTATTAATATATTATCCTACATGTTATCATAGTGAGGTGGAGGTTGGCCAGAATATTGGGTAGAGTATGACATCTCTACTATAACTTGTCGCATCTCTTGAAGATTTGCGCGCATCTCTTCCCAAATCTTTGTTTGCATCTCTTTATGAATCTCCATGCACATCTCTTCTTGCATTTGTTGCATATCTTGCAAAATGGTAGCGTGCAGCTATTCTGCATTAGTGTGTGGTGTAGTGGTAGTAAAGCAAAAGGAGGAGGTATCACTATAGAAATGTGGTGCCTTGGTGCCCATCCCATACACTCGTCTCTTTTTCCTACCATCAGCTGCTTCTAAAAATTATTGCCTCAAATCTGGTTGACATGGTTGGTTGGATGCCTCTATTAGCTGAGAAACAATCTCTCTAAGGGCATGCACTCAATCTTACCATACAAATTTTGACAAGTAAAATTATAAATTGCATTAATTGAAAATGTGAACTGAATAATTTTTACATAGGGAGATTTTAGAGTTTAGTAAACACTTACTGCAACAACCTTAGATCGTTGGTCCACGTACTCAATTCCTAAACCAGTCTTGTATTGCCTTAAAAAGTTCAACAGGATATGGTTCACGTCCTAAATCTTTTGTTTGATAAGAAAAGATAAGGAGAACACATTAACAACAATATTACAAGCATAACACATAAATAAGTAAAAAAAAGACATTAACATAATTTTTACAGACTTAATATTTAAATGAATAACAAATTCAAATAAAATTTCCATAATCAATATACCATCTAGGCGTTATGCTCAATCACAGATATAGAACCCCTATGTATGTCGTGAGGGACTTGAACCTGAGTCACCTGTCTAATTAAGTCTATTATTAGAGGCAATGGTAGATCGCTGCTTGAACTGAGGAGTGGACTATTCTTTCTACTAACTCTCCCAAAAATCATTAGAGACTCATGGTGGTCTACTACCAGATACTTTCCACCTACTTAAAGTTTCATTATAACGTGATACAACTATTGGAACCATCTACGCTTGATTGCACTTTTAAGCTCTGGATCCCAAGTAAAGTCCTTCAAAAATAGAAAAAAAATAACATATAAGACTTCTAAATTTTCTTAAACTTATCAAAGTGAAATTTTGGCAAAGTTCCACCTTTAACATAAATTACCTGACCTAAAGTTCGAGACCTCTAACAACTAATCAATCAAAATGGATTAAATTTTTAATATCAAGCTGAAATTTTGATAAAATTTCGCCTATAACATAAGTTACCTGACTTAAAGTACGAGACCTTTAACAACAAATCAATCAAAATAAATTAAATTTTTACTATCAAACTGAAATTTTGGTAGAATTTTGCCTATAAGATAAGCAATCTAACCTCAATTATGTGGCATCTAACAACCAATCAAACACAATAAGGAAACTTTTATCTATAACTTAAGTAACTTGACCTCAATTATAAGACATTTAACAACCAATCAATAACAAGAGAAATTACATATTTACTATCAAACTAAAATTTTGGCAGAATTTCATCCATAACATAAGTAACCTGACCTCAATTATGAGGCATTTAATAACCAATCAAACACAAGAAGTATAGTTTCATCTATAATATAGGTAACTTGACCTTAATTATGAGGCCTTTAACAACCAATCAAAACTTATAAATAAATAATAAAGTTATATGCACCTCATCACATTTTTTACTTAATTATTTGAATTTTACCTGAAACTCATGCCAATAGAAATCTTTCATATCGTTAGGTACATTTTTCCATACATGTCCCTTTATCATTTAAACGGAGCAAAAAACTACGAATGATACTCATAGAAGTCGCATGAGATTGAATAAAACTTCCACTATGTATAAAACACAAATAAATAACACATCAAACATTGACTAAATCATAATTGAAATATTTCAAAAAATATGATAATAACATTACTTTCGAGGATTGAGATCGAGTCGTTGTCTACCATTGGTTGACTCTACCACCGATGCCTCGAATTGTAAAGGTTGGGATGAACTAATGATAAAAGATGATGTAGTAAGAGGTGACGCAGAAGGAGCTTATGGCGATGTCTGTGGAGGTGGCAGTGTCTGTGGTGGTATCGGTGGTGGATATGACATGTTACTCTTATTCATCGATCTCCCTTCTTGATTTAAAGGACCTCTTCCTCTACCATGTATTATATCACCAGATGATGTGTGACCCATCTGCATATTAACCACTCAATAGCAGTAAACACTATCAAAGGCAATAATAAATACAAATATCATTTGCAATTTAAAATGAAGAACAATAATAAAAGTGACATTGAATAATTATGAATAATACATAATTTCGAAAAGAAAATAACATCATTAATTTACAAATTACACTTAATCACCATCATAATCTTTTGAATCCCACTTATCCTTATCAGTTTCTTCATCATCATCATCATCTGATTCAAATTCAAGCTCAGACTCTTCTCCTTCTTCATTATCTTCTTCGATGTCAGCATACGCACCATTTGGATCAATTAAATTATCACTTTCATCTTATTTTATATTTATATAATGATTATCAATCTCATCTTCTTGGAAGGCTAGTGATGAATTGGAAAGTTGACTATCTACTGTTGATTGTGGAATTGCAAATTCAATCCTAACTTTAATTTTGCAAACAACCAACCACCCACTTCTATTTTTTAGTACATAGAACATATATATATCATCAACCCATGGATGACCAAGTTTTTTTTATTTTTTTCTACAAATTTAATATTCATTTTAAAATGTTAAGTCACTTTCACAATTCCACTCAATCTATTATCAAATATGAAGCTGAGTTTAAAAAAAATGTTGACGTAGCATTTTTTATGGAGAATATTTGACCTGTAAAGTTAACAATTTTATAGAATTTTGAATTTTTTTTAGAATTTTTAGTAATTAAAATAGTAGTTGTATTATATCCACTAATTTAGGTCCTGAGTCATATGTGTTAATAAATTGACGCATTTGACTAACTAAAGTTTAGATTCTGACTGAAGAATAATTATATAATGACAAGTAATTATGGAAAATTCTAAATAAGGCGTATTAAGAATGTAAAGATGTTAAATTGTGATAAGGGACTAAATTGTAAATTTAGATATTTACCATTTCATATATATATATATATATATATATATATATTTGGGTATAAAAACATAAGATGGCTAACCACCCTAGCGTAAGAAGAAGATTAGTATGTTGTTAAGAAATATCATGTATAGGGTCAAATGGTGGGACCCATATTTGAAATTTTGATCTTCCTTTTTCTTTCTTCTTTTCTTCTTTCTTAACTCATCTAAACTTTATTTTCTGCATTTCAAGCCAGCCCTATGCCACCCCCATATCTTTTGCCAAAGATTGGTTCTAGAGAGAGAAAGAAAAACAGAAAAGAGAAAAAAACAAGTTAAAGGCATTTCCATGCACAAGGTCTAAGAAAGAAAAAAGGGAGCAAAAAGAAAGGGGAATAAGGAAGAAAAGAAGAGAGAGAAATTTCTAGAAGCTTGATTAAGGGCAGAAAAGAGTTAAGGTAAAATGTTATTTTCCTCCTCTTCAAGTCTTTCTAAAGAAAAACATAGTTTAAAGCTCATTCGGAGCTTGTATTTGAAAAGAGAGAGAGAGAGATAGAGAGTTTAGGGTTTTAAGAGAGAGAAAATAGTGTTTAGAAAGGTATGATGAAGCAGGATTTTAATAGTTGTTTTATGTGTTTTAGGAACGCAAAATGATAAAGAGCAAGACCAAAAAAGCAAAGGAAAGAAAAAAAAACTTAGAGAGTATAAGGGGAGCAAGAGATAGAGGTTTGTGCATTATTTAAGGTAATAGCTTATATTTTGTTATAAATTGCATGATATTCATCTTTTGACATGTTAATTAATGATTGAAATGCATTTAATAAAGAGTTATTGTATGCAAACTACAAATTTACATGATAAATGTGATGTTGTGTGCATTGTTGATTTAGTTGTCACATGTTAGGATTTAAGCTTGATAGATGCATGTGAATGATGAAAAAAATATTGTATGTTATGTTAAGAACTTAAGAATGGATGTTGGCTATATCTAAATAGCTTTAGAAAGCTTGAAATGAATATGAAAAGTGAAAGTGAAATTTTCTAGTTGTCAATGATGGGCGTGATAATTTGATAATAGGTGTGAATTATTAAATTCACGGGCATGACTAAATAATATCCCAAATGTGATTTTTGCAAAAAAATGGCACTATTCATTTCAGATTCATTTAAGGCTTGAAATACGGTTCGGGTAAAGAACATGAGCTTATTCATGGGTGTGAACATTTTGATCATTGTCGTGAGGAAGTATGTCTTTCAATGTTCATGGGCGTGAATAAGGAGTCACAACTGTGAATGTCATATTTTTCTTAATTTGCTTATTTGTTAATTGATAAAGGATTTTCAAGTAAAGATGTTAAGATATACTAATTACCTAAAGAATTATAAATATTTGTATTTTAATTCAAGTGAAAGTATGATAATTTGAAACTTATATCAAATAAAAGAGCATGTGATGAATAAAAGAAAAATAAAGAATGAGAAAGAGTGAGATAATAGCATAGATGAAGCCTTATAACACCTAGCTTATAAATAGAATTTTGGATAGTTTGACATATTAATCAATGGATTTTATTAATGTTAGTGATGACACCTATATTAATATCGACGATGATACTCTTATTGATACAGGTGATGACACATGTATGTGCATACCATAATGCCTGGATGATACCTGCATAATGCCTGGATGATACCTTTATAATTTTTGGATGACCAATCCCGTTATTCTAATTATTGGTTCCTAGGTTTTATGGGGTGAGCAAGAAAAAAATGATATAAAAAGAATTGTATGTGTATATAGTAAATTGCTTATTTTTATATAAGGATTTGAAATAATGATGTAATGGCATAAATTAATCATGTGGTGTATGTGTTGATACAATAGAAAATGTATTAAGAAAAAATAAAGTAAATATATATTAATAATAATATAATTTGGCGTATATGAGTGATGGCATGTGATTGTGTTTTTGTATAAAAACAGTTTATCGTCTTATTTTTATGCACTACTAAGTTTGGAGCTTAGAGTGAGAGTTTCTCTCGCCTATATATAGAAAAGGATAAGCCAAAGTCTATAGATAAATATGACAGTGATCCTATTATGTAAAACAACCGAAGAACACCATGGGTCACACAACTTTTATACTTTTGTTTATGAGTTTTCTGTTGTATCTTTGTAAAGAATTTTATATTTTGAAAACATAAGCGTTATGAAAATCCTACTCTATGTATATCAAATGTACTTTGCTTTTATTATTATAATTCTTTGATAATATATATATATATATATATGCATTGTTTTTCATTGTATATAAAATAATATTTTGACTAATGAAGTCAGCATAACACTCCCTTATTTTCAGAAATAAATATCATATATCATAAAGTTAATGTAATTTTTTTAAAAGTTTTTAGCTGCTAAATATTAAAGAATTAATTAAAAATAGTAAATATTTATTTTTTTATTACTTGTTTTTATCAAATTTAGACTAAAATTTATTGCTTGACATGTATTGAAAAATGTCACAATCTTATTTTGTGAATTAAATGGTCTTTTACAAATTTATGACGAACAAACCAATTAAATATCCTAAAAAAAGAAAAAAACTTAAAAGATGGTTGATTTTTATCTAGAGTTTAGTTCATATCTTATGAATTATTAATTTATTTTCAAAGTTAAAAATTAATTCATATTTTCATCTTATAAATAATAAAGAAAAATCTAAAATCTATTTTGATTTTTTTTTTGTTTCAAATATTTAATGCTTCAACTATAAATAAAAAATTTATTAAAAATATTCAAATTTTCTGCACGCAAAGTGGAAAAACATGACTAGTTAAAAATATATAATATAATTGTTGTACAAGGATGCACTAAGAAGGGAATGATGAATTGATGGTTTATAAAACTTTAAGGCTAATGAAACAATGAGCAATTTACTAAGTGTTTAGATAGGAGAAGGCAATCACAACATAAAAGATAAAAGAGAAAAAGAAAGAGAGACATAATATTTTTATAATGGTTCAGGTGTTAACTAATTTTACATTCACTCCCCTATCTCAATTGAAAATTTTCACCATTGTTCAAATAGTACAAGTATGGAGTATTTAAGCTCACTCCCAATCTATCTAGAGTTTTCACTAGGGCTAGTTCTTAACATCAAGTGTTTTCTTAATGGCTCACACTTTAACCCCAACAAGAGTTTTTCTAGGCTCATTCATAAACCATTCATTTGAGTTCCTAAGGGCTCACTCAAAACCACTTACAAGAGGTTTTTCTAAGATTAACTCCCAACATTTCCTAGAGATTTCTAAGACTCACTATAAAATTGAACCCTAAATATTTTATGGAAAAACACTTAAACCATTTCAATACTCACAATTACAAGAACAATTACAAATAAGTTGGAGAAATGAACTAACAAAGCTTTGGCATAAGGGGTTCTTCTTTTTTTTCAATGAATTTTGGAGGGGTATTTATAGCCTTAAACCTCTAAAGAATCATTACAATTAATTATATTACAATCTCCCCCTAACAAGTGGTTTTGTGCAACATTAATTTTGATGTTAGGTCTTGAATAGTAGTCACACTTTGACCTTTGTGGTCATGATTTCTTCATCTCCTAAGTAATGACAAGTGGTTGGATCTGACTAACTCATAGCTCTAATAGTCAACTCCATATGAATCTTGTGGTCACATTTCATATTTTGTAGTCATGCTTTGATCTTTACGTGCTATCTTCATTGTTTACGAATTTAGGATCTGAGTCCCGCGTATTGCTAAATCGACGCGTCGATTCGGTCGAAGTCTAAATTTGAATTTTGACTAGAGAAAAGTTAAAATAATAATAAATAATTATGAAAATGCTGAAAAAAGTATATAAAAGGGTGTAAATATGTTGAATTACGATAAGAGACCAAATTTTAAAAATTAAAAATTTGTGTGGTAAATTTATAAATTACCAAAAAATTGAAGAATTAATTGGGATAATTACCATTAATTACATATATTGCACACAAAAATACTAATTTGGCCAGCCATAACAAGGGGGAAAGTGATTAAGATGTTAATAATACATAATATCAAAGTTATTAATCAAATGGTGGGATCCATTGAAGATTTTTCTTTCTTCTCCTTTCTTTTTCTTTTGTTCTCCCTTATCACCTTGTTTGACTCATTTTTTCTACATTAAAACTAGTCCTAATCGTCCCCTCATCCTCTATAACCATGACCTTATTTTTAGATAGAAACAAAGAAAGAAGAGAAAGAAAAACAAGTTAAGTTTACTTTCATGCATGAAAAAACTTGAGGAAGCTTAAAGGAGTTAAAAGGAAAAGAAAAAGAAAACAAAGGAAGAGGAGAATAGAACACCTCATAATTTGGCCATAGAAGGAAAAGGGTTAAGGTAAAATGTTTTTCTTCTATTCTACAATTTTCTCTAAAGAAATATGAGGTTTAGAGCTCATTTAAAACTTGTTTTAAAGATAGAGTTTAGGGCTTGTAGAGAGAGAAAATAGGGGTTAGAGATTTAATGATGAAAGAAAGAATTTGATGGTATCTTTACATATCACAAGTGTTCAATTAAAAGGAAATCAAGAACAAGAGAGGGAAAAGAACAAATAAAAAGAAAAATAGGCTTGAAGAAGCCTTAGAGAAATCAAATAGGTATGTGCATTTCCTAAAGCAATAGCCTATAAAATTCTTATATGTTTGCGTGATTTAAATATCTGAAATGTTAGTTTGTAATTAGGATAAATTTGGTTTGGTAACTTTGCATGAACTTGAGATTAAAATATGGTAATATGAGTTACATTATTTATGTTGTTTTGTTGGAAATTATTAGGGAGTAGTTTGTATATATTATGCTATAACTTGAGTTCTGGAATTTAGATTAGTGTGTTCTTTATTGGATTGAAATTTAAGAATAAGGCTAAAAATTCTATGAACAACATGAAATCTAATTTTGACTGTAGCTATACTTAAATTGAGCATAAATATTTAACTAGCAAACTGTCCAGAAATTATGGACAAGATTTTTAATGAGTAGTCAGTATTTAAATAATTATATCTTTTGTTATAAAACTCAGAATTAAGTTATTCAAGGTACATATTAAAGCTAAGATATTATGCTATAATTCTCTAGAAGATAATTTAATCTAATTCGAATAGAAATAAGGATAAATTTAAGGTAAAAAGAAAATAAGAATTCTACCTAGAATAGGGAAAACTAAAAAATAAAATTAAAATATTTAAGTCATATTGTGTTAAATTTCATAATGGGAATTTTACTCAAATGAAGTATATGAGAAATCAAATGAGTTATTACGCCTATAAAAATGATGTGGAAATGAAATCGTGGTTGAATATTTTATGGTTGAGATAATAAAAGAGAGAGAAATACTTGTTTATTTCCTTATAATTGTTGATTAAATTTTGGAATTGAAATTAAATAATTATTATTATATATCATGAATTGAATTTTGTATTATAATTCACATGAATAATACAACATAGTATATGTTTGATTAAATGATATGAATGATAACAATGTAAGTATGCTATCAAGGGATAAATGTCAAGTATATATAATGGTAACCTGAGAAAATGAAAGTATATAAAAGAGAATATAAAAAAAAAAGGTAGACTAAGTTATGTGATTGTACCACTCATATATATAGATGTTAAGATTGATGATGCCATGAAATGCTAAGTATATGGATGTTTGGAATTATGTAATATAGTTGTGAGAAAATTATTACAAAAAATGCATTAAATTATGTGATAAAAATGAAAGAGAGAAAGAAATAATAAAATGTGATGATGGTAATGATATGAAATATGTTATTAATTTTGAAACAAATATGCTCATTACTCTAACTTAGGACTAGAATTAGGATAGATGACATGTCATTATGAGAGAAAACAGTACCGTAGAGTATGAAATGTATTCCTCAGTCAATGAGGCTTTAGCTATTAAAGCATCATTTACTTGAGAAGCTCGATTAAGCATATAAAGATAAAGGACAAGGTGGTTTTAGCTCCAGGAGCGCCTTTGGATAGGTAATTCTTACATGATGATATATTACTCAGTCAAGGTGGCTTTAGCTCTAGGAGTGCCCTTGATATTAGAAGCTCAGATGAGCCAGATAATGGACAAAGTGGCTTAAGCTTTGGCAGGATCCCTGATCCATAACCCTTATCTAGTTTAGAGTGATATGGGCAAACCAGTAAAGTTTATGTTGAAAGATAATGCATGTTATATGTTATTATTAAGTACCCGAATATTTATGATTTAACATGTTTAACAAAATTCATGTTGTTGGTATATGATATGATAAAAATAATGTAGCCTACCAAAAATGAATGCATAGTTTGCAATAAAGAATAAGTTGAGAATAACTCTACACGTCCATAATAATTAACATTATATATATATATATATATATATATATATATATATATATATATATATATATATATATATATAATGTTGACATAAAATTTGGATCATGTTTCAATGCATTTAAGTTTTATTATAAGGAAGTTTGTAACCTCATTTTGCCTAATTGTACATATAGCAGGATGATGGGGTGTTACATTCTTCCTTTACTACAATTGTAGTTGCACTTCTCTAGGTCATAGTTGTGAATCTCATTTTTTTCAGAACCTTTTGGACACATGGCATGCTTTGATTGCTTTCTCTCTTGCGGTCTTAGCAATATGAATTTCGTTGTCGCGAGTTACCCTTTCACAATCATGAACACCTTTTCGCGACAAACTCTACGGTCACACTTGTGATCCCAAACTCCACTATTCTTCATGCACTTTAAGCTCTATTGGATTTACAATCGCTAAATGATAGTCACAATCATGAAATCATGCTTGTAGGCAGACATTGTCATAGTGGCTACTATTTTGCTATTCTGCCAAGCTTATTCAAATTCTACTAAGTGTTTGTTCTTCCAAATGCTATAAAATATTAAGCCTACAAAACAACACTCATCAAATACATTAGTAACTCTCAACTTGATTATCAATATCAAAATACAAATATAACCACTTAGGCTAACAATTTTCACCT
Organism: Triadica sebifera; assembly: GCA_023653625.1. Taxonomy (NCBI): domain Eukaryota; kingdom Viridiplantae; phylum Streptophyta; class Magnoliopsida; order Malpighiales; family Euphorbiaceae; genus Triadica; species Triadica sebifera. The sequence continues at coordinate 29,986,687 of CM042892.1, read as the reverse complement.
TTTTTATTTTGATAGTCAAATTGAAAAAAAAATGAAATATGCATGTAAAGTTTCAATTAGAAGGGGAACTAAAGAAAACAATTTTTGTAGAAAAATATTTCTCCCCCTTTCTTTCAAATTCAAAATGCTTTTGCCTTTGTCAAATATTCAAAATTTCTCACCCTTTTAAATATTTGCTTTTAAATAAACACTCCCTCTTTGTCAATATTAAAAAATTTGCTCCCAATATTTCTAGATCAAAAATAATTTTAGCTCAATATTTATTTCCCTTTGTCAAGATAAAAAAGGCAAATTCACCACTCGGGTCAAGGAGAAATAGAAGCAATATGTGTTAGCCTAATTGGGCATTTCTATATTTTGATATTGATAATTAAATTGAGAAGTCACTAATATATTTGTTTGAGTGTTTATTTTGTAAGAATAAATTATAATTTATCAAACACTTAGTGAAAATAAAAAAAAGTGTGGTAGACCTGGAATTCACGACCTTGAAAAAGTAGTGTTACCCATAATGAAGATTTTGCTACAGTGACAAAGCTTTAACAACCATGATTCTCCCAATGCCAAAGATGTTAAAATTCCAAAGAGGTTTGTGACCAAGATAGTAACTGCGATATCCATCATAAAAGGGTGATATGACCACGAGATTTGTAATGCCAACCAGCCAAGAAGAGCTCAAACAAAGCATGCTATGTGTCTAAGGGTTTAGAGATTAATACAAAATTAGAACGATGACCTAAAGAAGCACAACCGTGACTGTAGCAACTGAAGAAAACCAAATTGGATAGAGGAGATTACGGTGAGAAACATGACAGCAAAAAGTCCTATGATCGTGAACTAATAAATGTGAGAATGAAAATCATTTAAAGTCGATCGTTAGAGCTTGGAGTCAATCAAACCCAACCATGTGTAGTAGCTGTAGAAAAGGAAAATGTGACTACCATTTTAGATCTAAGATTAAAAAAAAAGTTGCAGATAATTAGTTGTTGGAATGGAAACGTTATGCAATGGTTCTTTGGAGGTTTATCACAATAAATACCCCCTTCAAAGGCCTTAAAATGTAATGAGAATAAATCACCCATGCCTAAGCTTTGCTAGTTCAATTCTCCATCTTTCTTATAATCTTTTATTATATTTTTGAGTGATGGAAAGATTTTAAGTGTTTGTCTATAAAACACTCGGGATATGGGTTTAGAGTGAGCCTAGAAAAACTCTGGGAAATTTTTGGAGTTATCCGTAGGAAAAACTCTTGTAAGGGGTTTTGAATGAGACTTTAGAAAAATTCAAGTTATAATGAGCTTAAGAGGGGGGTAAATTGTATGTGGGTCCCCATCGCGAATTTTTTTCCCTCATCTGGATCCTGATCACGAAATATTTTTCCTCATTAGAACACTTTTACAGTCTATTACTTCTACCAATAGGACACAAATTTCTACTAAGAAGATCTGGATAGTTTTCTACTTCTAACTTCTGTTTAAATTTTTTAACACCAAAATGAAACATTTATATCAGATTTGTAAAATATGCTCAAGATGAACTCAATGTAGTAATTTTAAATTAAAAAGGTTTTTCTTTTAAGTGCAAATGTCCTTTTGATTTATCAAAGTATATTTTGGCTTTATCTATCTCTTTTTATCTAAAACTTTAATTTTAATCAATAAATTAGATTTATATTTGCAAAAGATAAAGCAAAAAGAGATAATCAAGTAATCCACACAATGCAAATTTGATTATTAGTGGTTTGGCCTTTTTACCTACTCCATTCCCTAAAGGTTTAGCATTAGGAAAAACTCTTGTAAGAAATTTTGACTGAGCCTTTGGAAAAAATCAAGTTGTAAAGGTTTATTTATGAGCCTAGAAAAATATTTATATGGGTTAAAGTGTGAGCCCTTGAAAATACTTTAGGTTGAGAGTAAGCCCCCAGCAAAAACTTTAGGACAAGTTGGGAGTGAGCTTGGAAACTTCATCATTGTAACTTTATGGGAAGTTATAGTGAAAAGTCCTAATTTCGGTTAGGGAATGGATGTAGGGAGTGTTTGCCTGAACCACTATAAATTTTATGTGCATCTCTTACTTATTCTTTATATCTCTTTGTCTCTTTATTGTTTAACTATACATTACTAAATACTTATTCACTGCAAACAATTCCATTAGCCTAAAAGATTTTGTAAACCACCAATTCCCCATCATGGTACACATTTTTTCCTAACAAATGGAAGAAAGAATTTTAAATAAAAAAATTAAATTCAATGAGTAAAAGAAAAAATAAAACTAATTGTGATAATTTTAAAATCTTTTATATGCCACAATATGATACCAATTGTAAAATAAAGTTTTATTATTCAATTTTATTATTAAAATTAAATTATTATTAAAATTAAAAAATTAAATTATTATTAAAATTAAAAATATTTGTTATGTTAATAATATTGTTATATTAATAATATTAATATTTGTATATTGTTATATTAATAATATTAGGAGGCTTCATTGTGATACCAAATAATTATAACTCTCCTACATTTGTGGCTTGTTCCCCATTTTTTGGGCTTGTTTCCTCTCAAAATGTTCATGTTTATTGATATTCTTACCTTTGAGGGATACCAATTGATGATTATATGCCTTGATACCAATTTCATTTATTATGGATAATTAGGCATACCAACAAAAAATCAAGTAATAGAGTCTTTTAGTACCCATTTAAACTTGGGTCTTTTGGGGTTGGCATTGCAAGGTTCTAGATGAGTATTCCTTATAAAATAATGAAAGTTATATGACTAAATCTCATGCAATAGTGGTATTTTATATTATATTTAAAACATTTCATTTTCTCATGCCATATTACATGAGGTTTCGGCCTCACTACATTTCTATTATTAAAAAGAATGCATGAACATTTATATGGTGTATGGAGTGTGTAACATCATACCTTATACATTTAAATACAACTTATCCCTATATCAAATAATTACATATGGCATGCTAGTAAGATTTAAGATCTTGTTAATATCAATAGTAATTTTTTTTATCACATATCATAACATCATTCAATGAATCTACAATTCAATATTAGGGCTTTCACTACAACATAATTTATCATATGTATTTTAAAACTTAAACTTTACATCTAAAGGTTTACAAGTTGTATTCATTTACATTTCAGAGTCAAATCTAAGTAAATGTAGATGCATATTCACATAAGTCCAAAATGTAGATAACATAATTTCATGTTTGTGTGGAATGCAAGGAGAGAGAGTGGTAAGGCTCGGTCGATGACTTGCAGTCTATGTCTTATATATGTCACTCAAAATAAGGTATTACTTTCTTTTACCTGAAAAATAATGCAAATTGATGAGTTGCGGCTCAGTGAGAGTAATCATCAAACAAGTTCTAAAGTACCAAGAAACTCATAGTAACAAATCACAAACCCCTTGCATTCACCGTTATCATATAATTATGAGTAAAATTTAAACATGTAATCACCAATCTTTGCTTATGCTCATGCTTAGCTCATTTCTTTTTTTTTTTTTGTGATCTAGTTAAGCAGACATTGTCCTGGGTTTCCATATGAACATTTTCCACGTGAAAAATTGTATTTTCTAGCTATCTTGATCATTTGTTTCATTTGCACATTTGTCGAGTTATAGACCACTTTTTTTGCCTTGCAATGTCAATTAACTAGTCACAATGCCTTTTATGTCCTTATGCATATGCATTTGTAACTAAGCATTCATCATCCATTATGTCCTTATTATGTATATCTCATATATATACCACATGTATACCATAGATGCTATGCATGTACCTCAAATATGTTATATATATACCATGTATATATCATGTATGCCAAACATATACCTCAAATATACCACTTACATATACCACATATGACAAAAATTATCCATCATCTCATTATCAATGTTAGATCATGACAATCATATGAATCACATAACCATAAATCATCTCACATACCATATAGCAAGCAATATTCATAGGCATTATAGAAATCATTTGATAACTATACTCATCTTTCTCCTTTGATTTCGACCCTTAACTTATTGTCTATCCCTCCTTGTGGGTCTCTAATTTATTGTAAGCCTAATATGGAAATATAATTAATTAACTCATGACTAGAGAAAGTTAATATGACTTAAATAAATTAATATGCATTGTTCATATCAATAGTTAGGGTTTTTCCTATAAGGCAGTGTGACCTTATGGGACTAATTAGACTACAATTTTTCTCCACTTATCTAATTTATTTTATTCATTTTTCTAATTAACTATAACATATAATATGCAACATATTAAATTTTCATAGCAATTGGAGATTTGCACAATTTTTGGTGGAGTTTCCAGCTGTGTTTTGTTTCCTGCCTTATGTTTTGCCCTTACACAGTTTTAGGGTACCAACTATAGTCCTTCGTATCTTACATTATACAAGTCATATTATATTAAAACTTTACATTAATTAAGATAGGTTAAAATGGAACATTTTTAATATTTAAAACTTTCACTAATTATGTCTCTAAGGTCCTCAAAATATAAAAAATATTTCACTGATCCAGAATAGAGTTGGCTTCCAAATCAGTATGACTTGTGAAGGCCATATCTTACTCTATATATAACATATTAAGGTGATAGTTTTACCAAAATTTATCTAAGACATAAAACTATAACTTTATTATTTTTAAAAATTACAAATTCCATTTATAAGGAGCCCAAAATGACCAAACAATTTGTTGGACCTATCTAGGGCACTAAGAAAACATTTCAAACTATGGAACAGTCATGGTTCCATTCAACATAACTCAAAATTCACAATACATTTAAACCTGAAATTTGATCTCAAGATATTTAACACATGTATATACAACTTTTATGCTTTTATCTACTTAAAATAATAGCTCTATCATATTCAAAACAAACAAACACAGTAGCTAACTCAGCTATGATTTACACCTGGACCAGTTCCAGTTAGATTCCAATATCTTTTTATATACACCAAATATTGAAACAATATTTATATATCCATAAATATAAGACATAAATGAAAAAAATTATGTTTTAAACTTCTCCAAATTCGGTTCATAATGTCATCCAAATTAGAGTGCAAAACACTACTGCAACACAACCTTAACAGTTCAAACCAACACTAGAACAATGAAGAGAAAATACCAAGAACAAACTTGCAAGGGATAAATTTGGTGAAAAACTTAAGTGAAATAAGGTAGAAATGAAGGATAAAATGGTGAAAGAAGAAGGAGAAATGAAGTTGGAGTGAGGGAGGCAGAATAGTGAGGAGGAAGATAAGGTCCACCTCCCACCTTCTAACTTTTGTCATTTTCTCCTTTTTTTTTCTTTTCATTTTTTTTTCTTTATTATTATTATTATTATTATTATTATTATTATTATTATTATTATTATTATTATTACTATTATTATTATTATTATTATTATCTCTTTTACTTATTTGCATGTATCTAGTCTTACTAGTCAATACCAAAATTACAATTTAATGAAATAGTCTCATTTAATTATATTAACTATGTCAAATTTCTTTATTAATTCAATCTAACCATTTTATTCACATAAATTTCAATTTCATGTCATTCTCAACTAAATTATAAAATAGACACGTGCAACTCAGCAAAATTACAAAGTACTCAAATACATAGCTAGTGCGTGTTCCTATAAAAATACATATAGAATGCATGTGTTCAAGTGAAATATATGTAAATACATATGTCCACATGAAATGTATGTAGAAATGCATATGTGGGAAGTCGAGGATGTTACAAAGTGTCCTAGTAACATAGAGTTTAGATTATAAAATGGTTAGGCAGTTGTTAATTAATAAGTGGGCATAGGGATTGATGCATTATGGAGATAGAACAAAAATAAAAAGTGAGATTATAGGGTGATTCATGCCCGTGAATCAGTGATTCATGGCCTTGAATCATGGAATATAAAAGAGAAAATGCCCCTTCATCTTCCTTAATTGGAACAAACCAAACCCTAGTTCTTCCACCTCTTTTAAAGACTAGACCCCATTCACTCAAAATCCACCAAAACTAAAGGGAAATAAACATGGAAAACAACTACTCTTGTAAGAAATTAAAAAGAATAGAGGAAATCCCAAGGAAAAATGGCTATACTGGGAGAAAAAGTGAAGTTTTGAGCTGAAAATCAAAACCCTTGCCACCATAACTCGTAGATTTAAGTAAAAGGTCTCTTTCTCCATCTTAATCTTTTTGTTATTTTTCATTTTTTGTGGGTTTGAGTTTGGGATGGTTAAGTTAGGGTTTGGGTGAGGAAAGCCCTCATTTCATTTATTTTGAGTGGGGAATAATGGAACCATTAGGAAATATTGGTTTTAATGTTAGTTTTGTTGTATTTTTTTTTTGTTAGGGTCTATTGTTGGTGATGAAGCTCCTTCTAAAGATAGGGAAAGAGCTTGAAAATGGCTTAAGAGGTGTTTTTAAAGCTCTTTTTTGGTTAAGGTATGTATGAAACCACATTCAAAGTGTATTTGATGCATTAGTGTACTTTAATTGTTTAAATGTTTGGTTATTGAAATGAATTAATGCATATGTATATGAAGTCTTACTATGTTTTGGTAATAAATGATTGCATGGTTGAAGTTGAGTATGCTATAAATGCATAATATAGTGTTAAATGCTATTTTGGTATGTGTTAAAATGGAGTGGTAAACTTAAAGGTGTAAAAATTGTATTCTAAACTTGGAATGGATATTGGCATGTTGAAAGGTTGAGATTTTGGTTGATGATATGTGCTTGAAAGATTGTGTTGGTAATGAGGTTTACATTAGTTAACCTTAGAATTTCCATGTGGTATGGTTAATGCATTATTTTATACATGTTTCGACTGGAATTTCCAAATTTAAGTCCATAAACCAAGGGTTAATGATCGTGAATCAACTTGCTCATTCAATTGATGTAACACCACATCTTATACATTTGAGTACAACCTATCCCTATGACAAATATCACATATGACATGCTAACAAGACATAAAATCCTGTTAATAGTGATAGTATATTTTTTTCATCATATCCTATAATACCATTCAATGACTTTTCAAGTCAACATTGAGGCTTTTGCCACAATATGATATATCACATATATTAAAACATAAACTTTGCACTTAAGTATTTACGAGTTGCTTTCATTTATACATTTTTAAAACTAATCCAGAGCGACAATACATATTCAAACATATAAGTCCAAAATACAGATGACATGTTTTCATGCTTGTGTGGAATGCAATGAGAGAGAGTGATGAGGCTCGAGCAGTGACCAGTGCTCCATGTCTTCTATACGCTACTCAAAATGAGCTATCACTTTTCTTTACCTGAAAAATGATGCAAATTAATGAGTTGTGGCTCAGTGAGAATAATCATCAAATGAGCTTTAAAGTACCAAACAACTCATAGTAATAAATCACAAATCCAATACATACCACGTATTCCATGCCATTCATCAGTATCATATAAGTATCAATAAAGTTGAAACATATAATCATTACTCTTTACGTATGCAAATGTTTTGGTTATTTCATTTTGTTATGACCAAGTTAACTAGACATTGCCCCGCGTATCCATGTGAACATTTTCCATGTGAACATTTGCATTTTCTAGCTAGCTTGATCATTTGTTTCATTTGCACATTTGTTGGGCCATAGGCCTCTTCTTTTGCTTTGCAATGTCGATTAACTAGTCACAATGCCTTTTAAGTCCATATGCATATGCATTTGTACTTAAACATTCATTAACCATTGTATCTTATCACATATACTATATGTATACCATATATATGCCTCATATGCCACGTATATACCTTGCATATATTATACATATACCATGTATATATATCACATATGTCAAACATATACCTCAAATATACCAAAAATATACCACTTATGTGTACCAAAAATGTCACTAATTATCCATCATCACATTATCAGGAGCAAATCATGACAATCATATGAATCACATAGCAAGCAACATTCATATGCACTAAAGAATTCAATTGATAATTAGACTCACCTTACTCCTTTGATTCCGATCCCTAACTTATTGTCTATCAACTCCTTGTGGCTCTCCAATATATTGTGAGCCTAATATGAAAATATAATTGATTAACTCATGATTATGGAGACTTCAAGTGGCTTAAACAAATTAATATGCATTGTTCATATCAATAGCTAAGATTTTTCCTATAAGGCAGTGTGACCTTATGAGACTGATTAGCCCATAACTTGTTCTATAATTGACCAATTAATATGATTTTTATTCCAAAATAAAAATAACATATAATTTTATAACATACTTAAAGTTTAGAGAAATTGGAGCATTTTACAATTTTTGGTGGAATTTCTAAGTGTGTTCTATTTTCTACCCTTAGGCAGTTTCAGGGTACCAACTTTGGTTCATCATAACTTATAATATATAAGTCATATTTCAATGAAAATTTACAGAAAATTATATGGGTTCAACTAGCACATTTTTTATGTTTAAACTTTTTATCAATTATGTCTCTAAGGTCTTCAAATTATAAGAAATATTTTGTTGGTCCAGAGCAGAGTTGGCTTCCGAACCAGTATGACTTCCAAAGGCCATAACTTAGTCTATACATAACATATTAAGCTAAAATTAGTACCCAAATTTAGATAAGATATATAAATATAACTTCAATACTTTGATAAGTTATAGAATAAATCTCTAAGTAGCTTAAATAGCCAAAACTTTTACTGGATCTGCCCAGGGCACTAAGCAGGCAATTCAAACTATGGAACAGTAATGGTTCTATTCACCATAACTCAAAATATAAAAACAATATGAACCTTAAATTTGGTATAAAGATACATAACACATATATCTACAACTTTTATGTTTTGAGATACTTCAAATAATGGCTTTAACATATTCAAAACCAAAGAACACAGTAGCTAACTTGGCTAGGGTTCACACCTTATCCAGTTTAAGTAAAGAGAGGATATCTCTTTCTGTACACAAAATCTTGACAAAATGTTTATATATCCAAAAATATAAGACATAAAGGAATGAATTTTGTGTTTTAATCTTTTCTAGAATCAATTTCTATTGATATCAAAACTGGGTTCAAGTCAATGTCTATTAATGAACCTTAGCTACTCAAATCAACCTTATAGCAATAAGAGTTGATTACTTACTAAGAACGAACTTGCAAGGGGTTAATTTTCTGAAAAAATATGTGAAACAAGGAAGAATTGAAGGCTGGAATGGGGAAATAAAGAAGAAAATGGGGCTAGAGTAAAGAGGCAGAAATGAGAGAAAGAAGATAAAACCAACCTTTTTGTTTTTGTCTTTTTATCTTTTTCTCTTATTCTCTTATCTTTTCTCTTTAATTTACTCTTCACTTTTCTTTTATTTTCCTTTTGTTTCATTTTCATTTTATTTTATCATTATTATTATTATTATTATTATTATTATTATTATTATTATTATTATTATTATTATTATTATTATTATTATTATTATTATTATTATTATTATTATTATTATTATTATTGTTATTATTATTATTATTATTTACATATATATATATATATATATATATATATATATATATATATATATATATAATTCCATGAATCCACACAATAATACAACTTAATCATTTGGCCCAATTTAACTAAATTAACATTGTAAATATTTATTAATCTTAATCTAGTCATTTTTGGTTACTTTAATCTATTCACCTTATTCAATTTATTTCTAATACTTTGTTATCCTCATTTAGGTTATAAGTATACACGTGTGACTCGATGTAATTGCCAAATACTAGGACACGTAGCTAGTGCGTGTCATAAACTTGTTTCTAAGAAAATATGTATGAAATGCATGTGTTCAATTGAATTATATGGAAGATGCATATGTTCAAATGAAATGCATATGGGGAAGGCCGAAGACGCTACAATTGATGGTAGGAAAAAGCATTCATGGGCTATGTTGCCACCTAGCTCACAGCCAGACAAACCATGAATGTGTGATTCACAAGCATGAAGGCGTCTTTTATAGCCGTGAATCCCTATATTGCTTGCAAGTTAGAGCTTAAGAATAATGTGTTAATAAGCATATATGGAAAGTATATAGTGGTCATGGGCTGTGGAAATATGAAAATAAAGAGAAAGATAAGAAAAAAGTGAAGTTGCTAGCATTCACACCCGTGACATATAGAATCATGACAGTGAATGTCAAGAAATTTAGATTCTGAAGCTGAGGATCTTCATGGCCATGACACATGTGTTCACAATCATGAAGCCCTACATTTTAAATTGGACAGTTCCATATCTTTAATATAAACTCACAAAAGTTTAACCAATAACCCTAGCCACTAAACCTCTGAATTCCCATAATCAAGTTCCTTTATTTTCCTTTTGATTTGGTTGATCTATTATGAAACTAATCTCATTAATGAGGTTAAAATGAATTCAAAATAAAACTTTCACCAAAGATATCAAAATCTAAACCAAGGAGATTTATAACACAATTTTGAACCCTTGAGTCAATCTGTAGTATGCAAGACAGAGGTAAAAGATTATGTGTTTCATTATTTTTTCAATTCTTTGATTCGTTTTCGATAGGGGGATGATATTTAAGGGTTTAAGTTAGGTTTTTATATTGTTAATGGCTTAAATAGATACAATGGCATAATTAGATATTAATGTGGTCTATAATTTCATATTAGAGATTGAGGTTGAAGGTGGATATAACCACTAGAGGCAGTATACATGATAGATTAAGTTTTAGGGCTCCAACAATTGAAGTTTATACATATATGCATTTAAATTCGAATTATGTTATGTTTGTGCTTTGGTTATGAAATTGCTAAGTTAATTGGCATGTAATAATATGCAAAAGTTGCTAGAATGACATGTTAAACTCTGAATGCGTGCGAAGATGTGGTATAGGATGATCATTGATGTTGTGATTGCAAATTTAGGAATAAACCTTGTTCGATTGGCTAAGTGACATGGTTGTATGATTATTAGTTTGTTGTTTGATGATAAATGCTGGAAAGTGTTGATAGAAGTGACTAACATTGGTTAGACTTAGAACTTTTGTATGATGTATGCAGAATTACCTTGAAATAGTGCTAGAATTTGGCACAGACTGATGTTTCATGGTCATGAAGGAAAGCTTCACACCGTGAATTGTTGTACATGATATGTTCATGCCCATGAATGTCCACATAGCTGAGTCATGGGTAAACAATCCATGATAAAACGCTTCATGCCTATGAATTTATCACTCACACTTATGAATGCCATGTACCCAGAATTTGTAATTTTAATTATATGATAGAATTACATGAGTAAGAATCAAACACACATAACATGATTATGAACAATGGTTGTGCACAAGTGCTCTAAATTACAAAGTGTTATATGATGGTTATATTGATCATAAAATGAGTTATAAATAATACAGATAACCATAATATGTTTATAAAAGCCCAATCTCTATTCGAAGACTAGCTTATGATAGGTGGCATGCCATTGAGAGAGTTACGATTGTTAGGTTTTGAATAATGAATCAAATTCATAAACGCAGCAAAAAATAAAATTTTTCAAAACCCAAAACAAAAGATCATTCTTGTACCATTAAAACTAATTTATATAAATGTAAATGTTAAAAATTATACCTTGTAATTTTTATTTGTTCTTCAAATCTTCACTTTGTTGGGTTGTAGCAAACCACAACAATCCACACTAGGATGTCTCTAATGATAATCCACGTGAAGAATGAAAAAGAAACTATCAAGAGAAAATGATTTGAACAAATTCAAAGTGCTAGCTTTGAAAGTGTTCTTGAGAGAATTTTGGTTGTCTTAAAAATATTTTTTTTTATAAAAAATATTTTCATGTCTATTTTCTGCCATTTTATGTCTTTTCTATTTGAATCAAATTAAAAAATAAGATGAAAAGTCAAAAATGGAGAAAATGGCATCTAATGAATAGTAATTGGCCATAATTAGGTCAATTATGGCCAATTACAGTTAATGGTCAACGGATGGAAGCTGCAGGTGCACTGGGCCTACTGCAGGCTGCCGCTGGGTAGCCCAGTTGGCCCACAAGGCAGGCCAACAGCCTGCCTAGCCCGCGCGGGCCCGTAACACTCCCGAACAATTTTTTAGTGCGATCTCATCGCGATCCATCCTAAAATAATTCTCTCATATTTTGGATCCTATCCAAGACCATTTTACTCATTCTCCATATCTTCAATGCGTGTGACCCATTAGGTTCCCGGTTATGTTGGCCACTTAAATTAACAATTAATTTAAGCAAGTCATGAGCGGAATCTAGCAACACATCATGACCCCCAATTGACCGGAAAGTCAGTGGTTTGACTATGAACCTTTACATAGACAATTTATGTTCAATTATTCCTTTCACCATTCTATACCCCACTTGGTTCAGAGTATGGACATGTGTCAACTCCCACTAGACTAACTACGTCACGTCTAGTCCAAGTAATGTTAGTTCTTGTCCTTGAGGCTCATTACTTTATTAGATATGTCATTGAAGACTATCTTTATGACATTTCCACTCCGGCCAGAGATTCTTGAGTAATGACCACGACAAGAGGCCATGGGTATACACTCATTCTATCAAGAGTGATGAATCATTTGTTGGTTACCCAATTACCGTCGAATACCTCAAGCTGTATCCAATCACTACCCTATGAGCTACCTCTCTGAGGCAACAAGGAATAATGTCAAAATACAGAATCAATATTCAAGATATCCTTGAGTACCTCAAGTCTAAGGATACTTGCACCATTGCTATAATGCGACTATCATTGACATTTGAATAGATTCTCCATATAATTGTCTCATAGTTGGTCATCCAATGTACTTAGCTACACTTAGCAAGCATCCACATGTTAACTCTAAACATCTCATGTTTATAGATTATGAGATCTACTACTCGATCCAATCAAAGAGTGTAACATGTGCTAGTCTGTCTAGATTAATAATGTCCCGTCTCATTAATCGTATGACTAGGGATAATTTTGATACTAACATAATTACTCATGATAAGAATCTCAATATCATGATCTCATCATGATTTCCTTCATGCTATGTTATGTATCAAGGAATTCATTAATTGATTTAAGATCACTTATCAATTCATATATCAAATGAACATCAAATTAATGAAAAAGTCTTTTATTAATCAAATAAATTTGTACAATAAGTGCTAGAGGTGATTGCCTTTAGAGCACTACTCTAACAAGCTCCCACTTCCACTAATGCCAATCGCCTTTGTATTTAATTCCATAGGCGAGTACATGAGAATCATATTTCTTTTGGGGAATTGGCTTAGTTAAAGGATCAACAATATTCTGATCAGTGGGCACTATTTCTATCTTCACATCATTCCTACCAATGATTTCTCTAATCAAATGGTATCTTCTGAGTACATGTTTGGATCTCTGTTGAGACTGTGGCTCTTTTGCTTGCGCAATGACTCCATTATTATCACAATACAATTGTATTGGATCAATAATGCTGGGAACCACTCCAAGTTCTGTGATGAATTTCTTTATCCAAACTGCTTCCTTTGCTGCTTCAGAAGCTGCAATGTACTCTGCTTCGGTTGTGGAATCAGCAATCGTTTCCTGTTTGGAACTCTTCCAACTAACTGCTCCACTATTTAATGTGAATATATAACCTGACTGAGATTTTGAGTCATCCTTGTCAAATTGGAAGCTGGCATCGTTATACCCGCTCACAGTAATATCTCCATCTCCATATACCAAGAATACATCCTTAGTTCTTCTTAAGTACTTGAGGATATTCTTGACAGCCACCAATGACCCTCACCAGGGTCCGATTGGTATCTACTCATGACACTCAGAGCATATGATACATCAGGTCTTGTACATATCATAACATACATGATTGATTCTATAGCTGAAGCATATGGAATCAAACTCATGTCTGTCCTCTCATCTTGTGTCTTTGGACACAAAGACTTTGAGAGAGTAATCCCATGGTCATGGGAATATATCCCCTCTTAGACTGCTCCATGCTAAACCTCTTTAGCATTTTATCTATGTATGTAGACTATGAAAGACCAAGCAATCTTTTAGATCTATCTCTATAAATCTTTATCCCTAAAATATAGACTGTTTCTCCAAGGTCTTTTATAGAGAAATTCTTGGATAACCAAATTTTGACTGATTGTAAGGCTGAGACATCATTTCCCATTAATAATATGTCATCTACATATAACACAAAAAATATGATTGCACTCCCACTAACCTTTTTGTAGACACAAGGTTCATCCGGATTTTGTAAGAAACCAAACTGTTTGATTGTCTCATCAAACCGAATATTCCAACTCCTGGATGCTTGCTTTAATCCATAAATGGATCTTTGAAGCTTACATACCTTTCTGCCATCTTTCGATATGAAACCTTCTGGTTGTGTCATGTACACATCCTCAGTCAAATTTCCATTAAGGAAAGCTGTTTTCACATCCATTTGCCATATCTCATAATCATAATGAGTAGCAATGGCTAGGAGTATCCTTATGGATTTAAGCATAGCTACTGGGCTAAAAGTTTCATCATAGTCAATTCCTTGTCTTTGACGATAACCTTTAGCAATAAGTCTAGCTTTATAGGTAATCACATTACCATCCATGTCAGTTTTCTTTTTGAAAACCCACGTACACCCTATAGGCTTTATTCCTTCAGGTGGGTCAACCAAAGTCCATACTTCGTTTTCATACATGGAATCCATTTCTGACTTCATGGCTTGAAGCCATTTGTCAGATTCTAAACTATTCAGAACCTCTTCATAGGTTGTAGGCTCATTATTTTCTATGAGCAATACATCGTTTTGTTCACTAATGAGAAATCCATATCTCTCTGGAACAGTACGTATCCTACTTGACCTACGAAGCTTTTGTGCTTCAGAAGGTTGAGTTGTTATATCATCTGTATGAGTAACAAGCTCAAGTTCAGGCAGTTGATCAACATCTATTTGAGCATATTGAACTTCCTCAAGTTCAATTTTGCTCCCACTATCTCCTTTTAGAAGGAATTCTCTCTCTAAAAAGATAGCATGTCTTGAAACAAAAACCTTTTGTTCCAAGGGGTGGTAAAAATTGATATCCATATGATGCTTTTGGATATCCCATAAACAAACATCGGTCAGACTTAGCTTCTAGCTTATCTGACATTGTCCACTTCACATAAGCAGAACAACCCCAAATTCTCATGTAAGAAAATGTGGGCCTCTTGTTATACCATATCTCATATGGAGTAACATCAAGTGACTTTGAAGGAACTCCATTTAATATATAAATGGCGGTCTCTAGTGCATAACCCCAAAAGGATTTAGGCAATTCCGTAAAACTCATCATAAACCTTACCATGTCTAACAAGGTTCAGTTTCTTCTTTCAGCCACACCATTGTGTTGTGGCGTGTAAGGTGGAGTCCATTGAGATAAAATCCCATTATCCCTAAGATAATCTAGAGACTTTTGGCTCAAGTATTCACCTCCTCGATCTGATCGAAGTGTTTTAATACTTTTGCCAAGTTGTTTCTCTACTTCATTTCTGAATTCTTTGAACTTTTCAAAAGCTTCAGATTTGTATCTCATAAGATACACGTATCAATATCGTGAGTAGTCATCGATAAAAGTAATGAAGTAGATGAAACCACCTCTAGCATGTGTAGACATTGGACCACATACATCTGAATGTATTAAGTCTAAAAGTCCATTAGCACGTTCACCCTTTCCCTTAAAAGGTAATTTAGTCATCTTGCCTAGTAAACAAGATTCACATGTGTCAAATGATTCATAATCAAATGACCCCAAACTACCACTTTTGTGTAGCTTAGCCATGTGTTTCTCACTTATATGACCAAGACGACAATGCCATAAATAAGATGATTTCAACATATCTTATTTTTGCCTTTTATTATCATTGATGTTTAAAATTGGATTTGACATATCTAATATGTATATTCCATTGCATATTGTACCATTAGCATAAAGAATTCCATTCAACATAATAGAACAACAATTGTTACTAAAAGCTAAAAGGAAACCATCTTTATTTAGACTTGAAACAGAAATAATGTTTTTAGTCAAAGCAAGTACATAATAGCAATTCTCCAAATTTAATATAAGCCCACTAGGGAGGGTTAATACATATGTTCCTATAGCTAATGCAGCAACCCTTGCTCCATTTCCAACTCGTAGGTCTGACTCTCCCTTATTGAGCTGTCTACTGTTCCTTAGGCCCTGCATATCAGTGCATATGTGTGAGCCACAACTGGTATCTAATACCCATATATTATTATTAGAAACAATATTAATTTCAATGACAAAAATACCTGAAGTAGATGGGGCATCAGATGCCTTCTTCTTCAAGGACTCCAAGTAAGCCTTGCAGTTTCTCTTCCAATGGCCATCCTTGCCACAATGGAAGCATGTCCCTTTTGGAGCAATCTACTTGGCCTTCTTCTTGGCCATTCCTCCCTTAGGCTTCATGGACTTCTTCTTCTTCTTAAGGTTCTTCTTTTTAGAACTTGAAGAGTCCACCAACATCACAGCCTTACTGTCCTTCTTGACAGATGGCTCAGTTGTTTTAAGCAAGTTAATCAGCTCAGGAATAGTGGTAGAGATTTGGTTCATCCTATAGTTAAGCATAAAATGTGAATAACTATCAGACAAACCCGTTAGAATAAAGTCAATACTTAATTCATGGTCCATCACAAATCCTAAGGTGGCCAACCTCTCAATATAGCCATTCATCTTCAATGCATATTGCACTGGAGATGTCCTCTCAACCATCTTAGTGCGGAAGAGCAACTTTGAAGTTTCGAACCTTTTGGAACGTGCTTGTTCATCAAAAAGCTCTCTTAGATGGTATACTATGGAATTAGCATCTATAGCCTCATGCTGCTTTTGCAACTCAGCTGACATAGTAGCAAGCATAATGCAGCTTGTCATCTCACTATCATCGAGATGCTTTTGATATGCCTTCTGAACATCTTCAGAAGCATTAGCAATAGGGGGAATAGGGAGTGCCTCATCTAGGACATAACCAAT
Source organism: Triadica sebifera (assembly GCA_023653625.1). Classification (NCBI taxonomy): domain Eukaryota; kingdom Viridiplantae; phylum Streptophyta; class Magnoliopsida; order Malpighiales; family Euphorbiaceae; genus Triadica; species Triadica sebifera. The sequence continues at coordinate 29,969,548 of CM042892.1, read as the reverse complement.
CTTTTTGGATTTGAGAACTATTCTCAGATTCCTTAGCCAATCAAAAAAATTGGGCCCAGTCAACTTATTTGATTCCATTAGCGATCGCAAATTCACACTTGTCATGATGATGATTCTAGCAACCTAGATGTAAAATAGAACATGTTAGAATGTATATAAAATGCATGTTTATTAGGTCTTTAATAAATCGCATTATGGCTCCCACTATTTTATTGTGAATCCATAGCCCTCACTATGAACCCGAGAGAACTTATATGGAAGTTCTCCTAGTGGGTCAATATCCAACTAGCTAAGAATAATCTTGAGGCAACTCAACAAGCTATCCTTAGTTTGGTTGGTAGGTATCTAATCCATACCAATTTCATTATTCATGCAACTATCGAATCTTGTGTTATCAACTTATTGATGTGTGCACATACATTGGGCTATCGGCTCTTGATATGTGTACATCTCATGTATACAAACCCAACTTCACCTCCAATACACATTAACCTTGGCGCAAATCCAACAAGTTAATAATATCGGTTAAGTCTAACCCATTAATTGTGAAATCTAATTTCAATGGATTGAACATATTCTTATAGAGTGAGCTTGAGGCAACTCAACAACCCTAACTCTAGAAGAACTCTGGTTCTCCCTATATTAATGGAAGACATAAGACTTAATTGTTTATTTAGTGAGGGATTTCTTTGTTAAGTCTCATCAAGTTATTATTTCATGCTTTTATATATCATAATTGATATATAAAGATAGTTACATTAACTATATGGCATGATTATGGACATACTAAAGTCAATCTCTTGAGCCAAAGAGAAATTGACTAGGTCTTACCTAGGTATATGCATGAATTTACAACCCAAAATAGAAATCAAATTCCTATTTCTAAGTCTTCTTGTTTATGGTACCATCTCCTTTGCTTCTTGCTCCTTTGTATCTTCATTTTATCCTAATCCTATGTAATCTAATTGCATATTTCAAATTATAGAAAACCTCAATTTACATTTGAGGGGAGTAAGATGAGAAGAGAAATACATAAGAAAGAAAAAGAGGTAGGGACACACATGCCCTATTTACCATAAAACAAAATAATTCCATGCATGTTCAATCACATTGGGCCTAAGTCCATAATCATCCATCATGCCTTTTCATACACCCTAACATGCATTCTCTAATGCACAAAATAAAATTGACAATTTTGGATTTCAATTTGTAAATCGATTCAACACTTGAATCGAAATTACCTATATATGTTCTTTCGGTTAATTTAATTTTGTATGTCATTTTAAAGTGGAATTTAATATTTAATCAAATTAAATTAAATTCCATATTTCCAAAAATAATTCAAAATTAATTCTCCTTAAAATCAGAATATTATGATGTTAAAATTAAACAATTTAATTTTAATATACATACCAATTTCTAGTCATACTAGAATTACAATTGCACAACTTAAATTAATTCAAAATTAATTTCTAAAAATTATAAAAATTTCCAGATCATCAAATCACCATTATAATTTTCTTTAGGTAAGCTCAAGTTCATCAAAATATTTTTGGCACAAGCCAAAATTACGAAGACAAACAAACCAACACACTTAGACGCTCAAAATGACTAATTCGATATCTAGAATTTTTAAAATTTCAAATGCTTGAAAAATAATTTTGGAATGTATCTAAAATCAAAATAACATATTTTTAATCATATAAAAATTATTTCAAGGTGCTGGAAATAAAATAAACACATACAAAAAAAATCAAACAAAACAACCCCACCGGGTAAGCTAAAACAGTCCTTTTTTTGTGTTTGTTTGAAAAATTAATTAAAATAATTTTTAATTAATTATTGGACACTTACAGAGGTATAAAAATATTCTCAATATGTATAAATAATTTTTCATAATTAAATTACAAGAAAAATGCAACCAGCCCCATCAATTAAGCCAAACAACACATGTTCATAAACAAGGCAATTTTAGGCATTTTTGAAATAAATCTGAAATTAATTATTTGAATCACATTTAAATCATTTTTCAATCAAAATAATCATTCTTAATCATCCCATGATCAGATTAAAGAAAGAAAAATGTGTAAATTATATTTTACAAATTAATTTCAATTTTTCAAAACCTATTGATCCAAAATCACCAAAAACAAGCAATCCCATTACACTTTCAATTAAAATTAATTTTAATGGATACAAGGAGGCTGTGATACCAATGTTAGGTTTTGAAGAATGACTCATATTCATAAATGCAGCGAAAAATAAAATTTTTCAAAACCCAAAATAAAAGATCATTCTTGTACCATTAAAACTAATTTATAAAAATGTAAATGTTAAAAATTATACCTTGTAATATTTATTTGTTCTTCAAATCTTCACTTTATTGGGTTGTAGCAAATCACAATAATCCATACTAAGATATCTCTAATGATAATCCACGCGAATAATGAAGAATAAACTATCAAGAGAAAATGGTTTGAACAAATTCAAAGTGTTAGCTTCGAAAGTGTTCTTGAGAGAATTTTTGTTGTCTTAAAAATATTTTTTTTACAAAAAATATTTTCATGTCTATTTTCTGCCATTTTCTGTCTTTTCTATTTGAATCAAATTCAAAAATAAGATGAAAAGTCAAAAATGGAGAAAATGACAACAAATAGTAATTGGCCATAATTGGCCTAATTATGACCAATTACAGTCGTTGGTCAACGGATTGAAGCTGCAGGCACGCTGGGCCTACTGCAGGCTGCCGCTGGGCAGCCCAGCTGGCCCGTAAGGCTGGCCAGCAGCCTGCCTAGCCCGTGAGGGCCTGCGCGGTCCTATACGGGCTCATATGGGCCCGTAACACTCCCGAACGATTTTTTCGTGCGATCTCATCGCGATTAATCCTAAAATAATTCTCTCATATTTTGGATCCTATCCAAAACCATTTTACTCATTCTCCATATCTTCAATGCATGTGACCCATTAGGTTCCAGGTTATACTGGCCACTTAAATTAACAATTAATTTAAGCAAGTCATTAGCGGTATCTAACAACACATCATGACCCCTAATTGACCGAAAAGTCAGTGGTTTGACTATGAACCTTTCCATAGACAATTTATGTACAATTATTCCTTTCACCATTCTATACCCCACTTGGTTCATAGTATGGACATGTGTCAACTCCCTCTCGACTGACTACATCATGTCTAGTCCAAGTAATGTTAGTTCTTGTCCTTAAGGCTCATTACTCTATTAGATATATCATTGAAGACTATCTTTATGACATTTCCCCTCTGGCCAGAGATTCCTGAGTAATGACCACGACAAGAGGCCATGGGTATACACTCCTTCTATCAAGAGTGATGAATCCTTTATTGGTTACCCAATTACCTTCGAATACCTCAAGTTTTATCCAATCACTACCCTATGAGCTACCTCTCTGAGGCAATAAGGAATAGTGTCAAAATACAAAATCAATATTCAAGATATCCTTGAGTACCTCAAGTCTAAGGATACTTGCACCATTGCTATGATGCGACTATCATTGACATTTGAATAGATTATCCATATGATTGTCTCATAGTTGGTCATCCAATGTACTTAGCTACACTTAGCAAGCATCCACATGTTAACTCTAAACATCTCATGTTTATAGATTATGAGATCTACTACTCGATCCAATCAAGGAGTGTAACATGTGCTAGTCTGTCTGGATTAATAATGTCCCATCTCATTAATCCTATGACTAGGGATTATTTTGATACTAACATAATTACACATGATAAGAATCTCAATATCATGATCTCATCATGATTTCCTTCATGCTATGTTATGTATCAAGGACTTCATTAATTGATTTAAGATCACTTATCAATTCATATATCAAATGAACATCAAATTAATGAAAAAGCCTTTTATTAATCAAATAAATTTGTACAATAAGTGCTAAAGGTGATTGCTATTAGAGCACTACTCTAACAACGATACCATAGAATATTATTATGTATTAAATTTGGGTGGCTTAAGCTCAGGTTAAAGTGCTCCTAATTATTTAGGGACAAAATGGTTTAAGCTCGTATTAGTGCACTTTTGTACCCATACACATGCATATTTTATATTTACTCATAAAGGAGTCTTATGCTCGAGTTAGAGTGCTTTTGATTTGATAAGCTCAGTAGTAACGATACTGGCAGATACAGTTAGTGAGTAGGATAGTTTAAGCTTAGGTTAGAACGATCCTGTTTCACAACCCGCATCCAAGTAGTCCAAGTCTAAAGTATTGGGCAAAACACAGTAAATTATAAAAAGGAAATTAGAATTTTGAAAGCAGAATATAGTAAACTTGTGAAGCTAAAACCAATGAATTATTGTGATACAAAAATTAGTGAATTATTATAATGCAAATACATGCAGAATACAATTATACCCTGGGAAAGGGGTATGTAATCCAATAATCAGGTATATGAAACCAATTGTTGGATAGTTGTTCTGTATGATATAATTACTAAATACAATTGATGATGTGGAAACACTTATTCTATATATGCTATAATTTTAGAGTGATTTAATTAAATTAAGCATGATGTTACATGATGATCTTATAAATTGAGACACTTTATATTTTTTATATATGATGGTATGGCTAAGAAAATAGGTACACATTCGATATAAAATATATATGTTATGTTAATGTATGAATGCATTCTAGAATTTTAATATTTATATGTATCACTAAGCTTATAGTAGCTTAGCATGTGGATTTTCCTGCATGCAGGTTTGGAGCCAAAGGATAACTAAGTTGACTTGAAGGGAAGACCAAATTAGTCATTATTGACCTATGTTGCATCTATTTGTTTATTTCATTCATTTCATTTATGGATTATCTCTCATGTCATAGGATAAAGGCAGTTAGTTATTCTTGTTATTAATAAGGACAAGTAATTGAATTGGTTCATTTTGAATAAGATTGATTTTTATTATAAGGGCAGTTCATGCCCAAACCAGTTTATAATTTTGATTATGGATGTAATCCAGATACGGAAAAAAGTTTTATACAATATATAACATATGAATGTTTTAGTTTGCATGTTAAGTAGATATAATGATCCTGATATAGGTATAAGTTAGAAAAAGTTTTAAATTAGAACATATTTATACATATATAGTCGTGTGACATCCATTTGTATAATGGGGTTTACTTTACTTTATGGATGGGTGTTACATTTAGTGGAATCAGAGCTTAGGTTTAGGTAGTTCTAGATGTAAGTGAATTATGAGGTTATCATGCATGCATACACATGTCTCGTTTGACTTTGACTTGGGCTATTTCTATCTCAGCTTGTAGGACTAAAGTGAGATGACACTTGAATCAAATGACATGGTTGAGAGCCATAGCTCTCCACATATTGGGGCACTGAACCAGCCTAGTGCAACTATTGTTCAAGGTCCAGGTGTAGTACTAGTACTAACCAGGAGGTCATTCAAGGCTAAACACCTTAATGTAGCAAATGGCAGGCTTATTGCAGCAGATTGCTAGAGCATGACCACAACCAATACATGTTCCTCCACCTCCACCTCCACCACTGAAACCCAGGGTATAGTTAGACAATATCCGTAATTTTGGAGCTACTAATTTTCTAGGAATGAATGATGATGATCTTGGTGCTACAGAGTACTGGATAGAGAAGATAGAGAGGGTTTGTGAAGAGTTTGAGGTGATGATTGATCAAAAGGCCAAATATTCCATATCCTTGCTACAGGAAGAGGCTTATGGCTAGTGGAAGATAGTTTTGCTGAAACTAAAGGTCTCTCAACAAATAACATGAGACTTCTATATTATTGAGTTTAATGAGCAATACATTCCTATGAATTACATAGATGAAAAGAAGAAGGAATTTTTGAGCCTCAAGTAAGGCAAGATGATAGTGACAAGTACTAGAGGGAGTTTACTCGACTAAGTAAATATGCTTTAGAGATGTTCACAAGTGAGATTGATAAATGTAGAAAATTTGAGTATGGCTTCAATGTAGAGATAAGTAGCTTTATGACTGCTCTCTAACATGTCATCTTTACTTAGTAATTGCATTCGTTGTTAGTGTGGAGTAGAGAAAGAGAAAGAGAGCAAAGGAAGCTTCTAGACAGACAACAACTCCAGTGGCATAGTTTTCAGGCAAGAAGGGTCGGTTCTATCCGGGACATTCTCATGGCTGGAGTCAGGGAAAAAACCTGAGTTATACTCAACGTGGATCAATTAGGAGGGGTAGCCCTCTAAAACTACATCTACAGCTAGTAGCACTCAAACACAGACCACCAGAGAGAGTATTCCAGTTTGTGGCACCAACAACAAGAGTCACAGAGGATAGTGCTAGAAAAATACAAGTGCTTACTTAATCTAAGGATCATATGAAGAAGGATTGTCCTCTCAAAATTGGAAGTGCACTAGCTCAGGCTACATAGTCACCTCCAGCTCAAACTAGACATCATATTAGAGAAAGTCATATAGGTCCTACCTAAATAGTCTTTGAAATTGTTAATAGGCCAAGACTAGGCTGAACACTAGCTAGAACTTATGCTATGAGAGCCATAGAGGATCAGGAAGCTACAAATGTGATTGTTGGTGTGTTTTCTCTATATGACTCAAATATATGCACATTAATTGATACAAGTTCAACCCACTCTTATATATGCACAAGTACCCCTAGACAACATAACATGATTAGTGAAAATCTTGAGTATGAAATTGAGGTTACAAACCCCTTAGAGCACAATATGATAGTGAACTGAGTTTATAAAGGATGTCTTTTAGTTGTACATGGGAGAGAATTCCCATGCCATTTTGGGCATGGATTGGCTTTCACAACATGGAGTAGTAGTTCACTACAAGGAAAATTTTGTGATGCTTAAAACACTTGAACATGGAGATGTAAAAATGGAAGGTGAGTTATTTCCACAGCTTCCATGGATTATTTCAATGATGAAAGTTGAGAGAATGATGAGGAAATGATGTGAAGCGTATTTGGCTCATGTGGTTGAAACTAGAAAGGGAGGCCCAGATCTTAAGGATACACCTACAGTGAATGAATTCCCATATATTTTTTTCTAAAGATATACTGGGGTTACCACCTAACAGAAAGATTGAGTTATTTATAGAGCTCACCCTAGTTACAACACCAATATCAATAGCACCATACAGAATGGCACCATCTGAATTGAAAGAACTTGAAGCGTAGTTTCATGAATTATTAAATAAGGGTTATATCAAGCTGAGTGTATCTCTATGGGATTGCACTAGTGTTATTTGTGAAAAATAAATATGGGTCAATGAGGCTATGAATAGATTATAGACAACTGTGTAAGGTGGCAATCAAGAATCTATATTCATTACCACATATTGATGACTTGTTCGATCAGTTGAAGGGTGCATGAATATTTTTGAAATTTGATTTGAGATTAGGGTATCACCAGCTGAGAGTTAAAGCATAAGATATAGCCAAAACTACATTTAGAACCAGATACGGGTATTATGAATTTGTGGGTATTATGGACTAGGATGTGTACTAATGCAAGAGGGTAAGGTAGTAGCATATGTATCTAGGAAGGTGAAAATATATGAGAAGAATTACCCCACACATGACTTAGAGTTGGTAGCTATTGTCTTTACATTGAAGATATGGCATCACTACCTTTATGGGGAGAAATGTTTCATCTACACATACCATAAAAGTATAAAGTACCTTCATACATAGAGAGACCTTCACCTGAGATAGAGATAGTAGTTAGAACCGATAAAATATCATAACTATGTTATCGACTACCACCCAAGCAAGACCAATGTAGTGGTTGATGCTTTGAGTAGCAATATAGTGGCAGAGATGCACATCTGGCCTACACTTAACCAGGAGATCATAAATGCACAGAGACATGATGGTAAACTTGTTGAGACAGCTGAGTGGGTCGCTAAGGGGTAAAGACTTAATTATTTAGTTGAGATAGATGGTGGGTTATACTACCAGGGTCATTTATGCATGCCCAGTGTTGATGAGTTAAGATAGGGAATATTATAGGAAGCATATGAAACCAGGTATACAATGCATCCAAAAAGTACTAAGATGTATCATGACCTGAAGAGTAAGTACTAGTGGATAGGTATAAAAAGAGATATCACGGAGTATTCAACCAGATGCATGACTTATGAGCAAATCAAGGCAAAACATCAGGTACCATCAAAATTATTTCAGCCTATCACTGTACCAGAATGGAAATGGGTGACTCCTCAAAAATAAGATGTCATCTAGGTTATTATGTATAGGCTTACAAAGTCAGTGCACTTCTTAGCTATTAGGGGGTATTACCCTTTGAACAGGCTAACAAAGATGTATGTCAATGAGATAGTATGGCTTCATAGAGTACCGGTCTCCATTATTTCAGACAGTGACCTCAACTTTACTTCTCAATTTTGGGGTAGTCTACGAAGAGCTTTAGGTACCAAGCTTAGCTTGAGTACATCTTTTCATCCTCAGATAGACGATTAGTCTAAGAGGGTGATATAGATTCTAGAAGATATGATGAGAGGTTGTGTGATTGAATTCAAAATTAGCTTGGATAAATATCTCCCATTAATAGAATTTGCTTACAACAATAACTATTAGTCTAGTATCGAGATGGCTCCATATGATGCATTATATGGTAAGAAGTGTCGAACAACCCTATATTGGACAGAACTCAGCAAAAGAAAGCTAGTAGGGTGAGACTTAGTGCAGGAGATAGAGAAAAATGTATGAGTGATCTAGGATAGATTAAAAGCAACCTCAAATAAGTAGAAATTATGTGCATATTTCAAGAGAAGAGTTATAGAATATGTAGTGGGAGACAAGGTATTCTTTAAAGTTTCTCCATGGAAGAAAATCTTGAGATTTGGGAAGAAAGGCAAGTTAAGCCAGAGATTCTAGTGAGAGTGTGAATAGTTTCTTATAGGCTTACTCTATGAATTAAGTTGACCAAGATTCATGATGTGTTCCATGTCTCCATGTTGAAGAGATACAAGTTAGATCCTTCTCATTTTGTTCCAGTTGAGAATATTAAGGTGAGATCAAATTTGATATATAAGGAAGAACTAGTTCAAATTCTAACTAGAGAAGTCAAGGAATTCAGGAATAAACAAATACCATTAGTAAAGTATTATAGAGAAATCATAAAATAGAAAAGGCTACATGGGAGAGCAAAAAAAGTGATGAATGCCCAGTATCCACAAATGTTTAGAGATAGTACACCAGGTAATTTCGAGGATAAAATTCTTTAAGAGGGAGAGAAATGTAACACTCGCAACTTAGGGCCTAGGAATAATGTGTCAATAAGAGTATATGGGAAGTATATAGTGGTTATGGGTTGTGGAAATATGAAAATAATGAGAAAAATAAGAAAAAAAAGTGAAGTTTCAAGCGTTCATGCCCATGACATATAGAATCATGGTCATGAATGTTGTAAAATTCAAATTTTGAAGATGACCATATTTATAGTTATGAAACATGTGTTCACACCTGTGAAGCCCTGCAGTTTAAATTGGATAGTTTCTTGTTTTTCTATAGAAACTATAAAAAATTTAACCTAAAACCTTAGCCACCAAACCTCTAGATCCCTAGAATGAAATCCCTTTTTTTTCCTTTTGATTTGGTTAATCTAATACAAAACTAATCTCATTAAAAAGGTTAAAACGAATTAAAAATAAAGTTTTCACCAAAGATATCAAAATCTGAACCAGGGAGATTTAGAACACAATTTTGAACCTATGAGTCAATCTATAATCTGCGAGATAGAGGTAAGAGATTATGTTTTTCATTATTTTTTCAATGCTTCAATTCATTTTTAATAGGGGGATATTATTTAAGGGTTTAAGTTAGGTTTCTATATTGTTAATGGCTTAAATAAATAGAATGATAGAATTAGATTTTAGCGTGGTCTTTGATTTCATATTAGGGATTGAGGTTGAAGGTGGAGATAACCACCAAAGGCAGTAGACACAAGAGATTAAGTTTTAGGACTCCAACAATTGAGGTTTGTACATATACGCATTTTAAATCAAAATATGTTATGTTTGTGCTTTGGATTTTGAAATTGCTAAGTTAATTAGCATGTAATCATATGCAAGAGTTGCTAGAACTAAGTCTAAATGACATGTTAAACTCTGAATGCATGCGGAGATGTGATATCGGATGATCATTGATGTTGTGATAGGAAATTGAGGAATAAACATTGTTTGATTAGCTAAGTAACATGGTTGTATGATTATTAGCTTGATGTTTGATGATAAATGCTGGAAAGTGTTGATAGGAGTGGCTAACATTAGTTAGCCTTATAACCATTGCATGATGTATGTAGAATTACCTTGAAACAGTGCTAGAATTTGGCACAGACTGATGTTTCATGGCTGTGAAGGAAAGCTTCACGCCGTGAATTGTTGCACATAACATGTTCAAGCCTATGAATGTCCACATAGTTGAGTCATGGGTAAACAATCCATGATATAAGGCTTCATACCCATGAATTTACCACTCACACTTGTGAATGCCCTATACCTAGAATTTGTAATTTAAATTATATGATAGAATTACATGAATAAGAATTGTACACACAATTGGCATGATTAAATTAGATGATATACAATATGATAATATGATTTTGAACATTGGTTGTGCATAAGGTGCTCTAAATTATAAAGTGTTATGTGATGATTATGTTGATCATAAAATGAGTTATAAATAATACTGATAACTAGAATATGTTTATAAATGTCCATTCTCTATCGAGGACTAGCTTAGGATAGGTGACATACCATTGAGGGGGTTACAGTAACGTATAATATTATTATGTATTAAATTGGGGTGGTTAAGCTTGAATCAAAGTGCTCCTAATTATTTAGGGACAATGTGGTTTAAGCTTGGATTAGAGCGCCCTTGTACCCATGTGCATGCAAATTTTATATTTACTTATGAGGGTGGCTTAAGCTTGAGTTAGAGCACTCCTGTTTTAAGAAGCTAAGTAGTAGCGATGTAGACAAATACAATTAGTGAGCAGGATGACTTAAGTTCAGGTTAGAATGCTCCTATTTCACAATCCGCATCCAAGTAATCCAAGTTTAGAGTATTGGGCGGAACACAATAAATTATAAAAAGAAAATAAGAATTATGACAGCAGACTATGGTAAACTTTTAAAGTAGAAACCAGTGAATTATTGTGATACAAAAATTAGTGAATTATTATAAAGTAAATACAATAACTTGTAATGCAAAATACAGTTATACCCTAGAAAGGGGTATGGAATCCAGTAATCAAGCATATAAAACCAGTTGTTGGATAGGTGTTCTATATGATATAGTTGTTATATACAATTGATAATGTGGAAACACTTATGCTACATATTCCATTATTTTACTCTGATTTAATTAAATTAAGCATAATGTTAAATGATATTATAAATTTAGACATGATATGACAGTATGGCAAAGAAAACAGGTACAAATTTGGTATAAATTTTTTCTGTTATGTTAATATCTGAATGCATACTAGAATTTTAATATTTATATGCACCTTAATGTGTGGGTTTCCCTGCATCCAGGTTTAAAGCCGAGGGATAATTGAGTTGACTTAAAGGGAAGACCAAGCCAGCCATTATTGACATGTGTTGGGTCAATTTGTTTATTTCATTTATCAATTATCTCTCATGCCATATGATAGAGACATTTAGTTATTCTTATTGTTAATAAGGGTATATAATTGAATTGGTTCATTTTAAATAAGCTTGATTTTTGTTATAAAGGCAGTTGATGCCTAAACCAGCTTATAATTTTGATTATGGATGTAATCCAAATATGGAAAAAATGTTTTATACATAATATAACATATGAATGTTTTATTTTGTATGTTAAACAAATATGATGATCTTGATATAGATATAAGTTAGAAAAAGCTTTAAATCATAACAGATTTATATAGATACAGTCGTGTGGGATCTGTCTATATAATGGGGTTTACTCTATTGTATGTATGGGTATTACATTTAGTGGTATCAGAGCTTAGGTTTAGGCAGTTTTAGACATAAGTGGATTATAGGGTTATCATGCATGCATACATGTGTCTCTTTTAACTCTGACTTGGGCTACTTCTCTGTCAACTTGTATGACTAGAATAAGATGGTACCTGAATCAAATGACATGGCTTAGAGCAATAGCTCTCCACATACTAAGGCACTGAACCAACCTAGTGCAGCTAGTGTTCAAGGTCCAGGTGTAGTACCAATCCTAACCAGCAGGCTCCGGAGCAGGTTGGTCAGGGACAGACGCCTTTGATACAGTAGATGGTAGGGTTACATGACTAAGAATTGTACACACACTTGGCATGATTATATTAGATGGTATACAATATGATAACATGATTATGAATAATGGTTACACACAAGGTGGTCTAAATTACAAAATGTTACGTGATGATTATGTTGATTATGAAATGAGTTATAAATAACACGGATAACCAGAATACGTTTATTAATGCTCATTCTCTATTAGAGGACTAACTTAGGATAGACAGCATGTCATTGAAGGGGTTACGGTACCATAAAATATTATTGTGTATTAAATTAGGGTAGCTTAAACTCAGGTTAGAGCACTCTTGATTATTTAGGAACAAGGTAGCTTATGCTCGAGTTAGAGCACCTTTGTCATATGCATGAAGATTTTATATTTACTTATTAGGGTGGCTTAAGCTTAGGTTATAATGCTCCTGATTTGAGAAGCTTGGTAGTAATGATACAAACATGTATTGTTAGTAAGTAGGGTGGCTAAAGCTCAGGTTAGAGTGCTCCTATGTCATAACCCTTATCCAAGTTATCCGAGTCTAGAGTATCAAGTGGAACACAGTAAATTATAAAAAGAGAAGAGTAAATTATAAAAAGAAAATCAAAATTCTGAAAGTAGACTATAGTAAACTTGTGAAGTACAAACTAGTGAATTATTATGATATAGAAATCAGTGAATTATTATAATGCAAATACAATAAATTGTAATACATAATACAATTATACTCTGGAAAAAGGTATGGAATCTAGTAATCAGGCATAAAAAACCAGTTGTTGGATAGTTATCTTGTAAGATATAGTTGCTATATACAATTAATGATGTGGAAACCCTTATCCTATATATGCCATGATTGTATTGTGATTTAATTAAATTAAGGATGAGGTTACATGATATTATAAGTTGAAACATTATATTAGAAGTTAAGACATGATATATTTTTGATATATGACAATAGGGCGAAGAAAATAAGTACACATTCGGTATATTTTTTTTTTATATAATGGAGTTTGCACCACTGTATGGATGAATGTTATATTTAGTGGTATTAAAGATTAAGTTTAGGTGGTTCTAGACCTAAATGGATTATGGGGTTATCATGCATGCATATATATGTCTCGTCTGACATTGACTTGGGCTACTTCTCGGTCAACTTGTAGTACTAAAGTGAGATGACATCCGAGAGCCATAACTCTCCTTATACTAGTCCATATGTAGTACCAGTCCTAAGTAACAAACTTCGAAGCAAGTCAATCAGGGCCAAACACCTTTGATGCAGCAAATAGCAAGCTTACTGTAGCAGATTGCTAGATAAGCAATACAACCAGTACTCATTCCTCCATCCCCCACCCTTGAAACCAAAGGTACACCTAAACAAGCTATGTAAATTTGGACCTACTGAATTTTTTGGAACAAATGGTGATGATTCTACTGCTGCTATAACACCCCATCACCCAGTAGCACGTACTTAGATAAGGGAGCACTACACAGACTTTTTTCATCTTTAACTTCTTTATTGAAAACAATCCATATTCATTTTTTTTTACATTTATTACGAAAAAAATAACGTACATTTTATTTACATAGGAAAATGTTTATTAAACATCAAGTTAATTTTGCAAAACCATAAAAAAATAGCATATAAATCCAAATATACAAGATATAAAACATAAAATGTGAGATACAAAAAAATTGTGACCCATAGTTTGTAGAAATTGGCTGCTTTACTAGATTAGGATCATCGTTATCTTTATCTACAACTTTTGCTACCTCGTTAAATCTGTGCAGAAGAAAACTCACATGTTAAGCCCTAGGTTTAGTGATGCATATAAATAAAGCAATAAACTATTTCATGCAATATGCATTGTCATGTATATTACATACCATATTATTACTATATATTTTTTATTTTCTTACATTTATTATTATTTACAATTCTCATCTTATTACATTTTAGCATGCATAAACATCAAATTATATTATTATATCTCATACTAGTTTTACATTATCAAATCATCATTATATAATCCATCAAAATTAACCATATCACATATAATGATTCCTTTTACTTTTGATAATTATCTATAAACTGCTAACTAGGATAACGGAGTAATCATCCAGGCACTTAGAAGTGTTATTCGGGCATTATGATTTGTGCATATAAGTTTCATTACCGGCTTTAATAATATTGCTATTATCGGCTTTAATAATAGTGTCATTACTGGCTTTAATAATAGTGTCATTACCGACTTCATTAATCATACTCCCCCCTGCTTGGCATGTCAAACTATCCTAAATCAAGTTCTAAATTAGGTGTTCTAGGGCTTACTTAACGTCATTAAAATTCATAATTGTTAACTTTGCACTTTTCATATATTTAATGGCTTAGTTAATTACATAATTACTCAATAAAAATATCATTTACATAATATAACAAGGTCCACATTATTTTTTACATCAAATTTCTCAATTGATATTCTGCCCTGTTATTGGCAGATTCAATGCTCTATATTTGACCTTAATTTTTAACCTATTAGAAGCCAAATTAAATTACAAAGCTTTCTTAATAATTTCAGCCCTAAATTTTAGCTTTAATATACAACTTGAATCACTAAATTTTGAGTTATGTAGAAAAAGATATGGTCAAATGAACACTAACTAGTCATTAATAATTTTTTCCAGAATTTTCTGGATAAATTTTAGGTCCGAAATTTATGTATTTTTATGAAACAATTCAGATATATTTAGATTTTATGGCCTGAAAAGAAGTTAAAGGTATATGTCTTAGCTTTCAAACCCAACAAAGAACACACAAATTTGAACTCCAAAATTTAAGTTATAACAGTTTATGTACTCATTACACCACAATTTCCAAGAAAGAACATAAACATTAACCACCTTGAATTTTTTTTCCAAAATTAATCCTAAGTCCAGCAAACATGCATCCCCAATATTACATCACAAACTAATTTTAATTAAAAATCATTTACATGAAAAATACTCAAATATGCAACTTTATAATAAATTATTTTATTGCCTTAAATTATGCACTTACATTAAATTTTACTGTTCTTTCTTTCTCTTTACTTCTCTTTCTCTTTTCCCTTATCATTTCTCTCTTTTGGAGTGCTTCAAATATTCAAGAAACTCATCAAATACCTTTCTTTCATTATATATCTCTAACCCCTAAAATATCTCTCTTCAAGACCAAGCTCCAAATGAGCTTAAAACATCATATTCCTTTAGAGAAACTTAAAGAAAAGATGAAGGACACTTTACCTCAAGCTTTTTATTTCTATGGCTGAAATTTTATAGGTTTATCTTTCTCTCTCTTTTTGCTCCCCTAAGCTTTCTCAAGCTTTTCTATGCATGAAAACTTACTTTTTCATGCCTTTCTTACTCTCTTCCTCACTTTCTCTTTCTATAACTAAGCTTGACTATGGAGGATTAGAGAAAATGTGCACTAAATTAGGAGAATAGAAAATTCTAGATAGAAAGAGAAAAGGAAGGAAGAATAAGCAATTCAGGAGAAAATGACAAAAGTCATTAATGATCAGGACACCTAAGCTTAAATATCTATATACTTATGTTTAATTAGCTTCTTAATGTGTGACACTTGGTTTGACCAGCCATAACATGTATTTAATGTCCAATTCATGCATTTAAGTAATAAATGTGTCACTTGATCCCCCAATTTTTGATAAATTACAAATTGACGGCAAAAATTTTCAAATTTTACATTTAGGTCCTCCACAGTAAAATAATATCTTTAAATACTTTAAACACTTGTTTCAATATTTTTCATAATTATTTTTTATTATTTTAATTATTTTTCAGTCAAAATCCGGTCAAACCGACGAGTCGATTTAACAACCCATGCAACTTGGACCTAAATTAGCGGATATAACATCGTCTCCCCCTTAAAATAAATTTCGTCCTCAAAATTTTACCTATTCATTTTGTGTTGAACAACTGAGGATATTGCTTCCTCATTATCTCTTCGCTTTCCCATGTGACTTCTTTAGTAACATGATTCCGCCATAACACTTTAACTAATGGAACTTTCTTGTTTCGTAAAACTTTTTCTTCACATGCTAATATAGCCATCGGTTCCTCTTTGTATGTTAAGTTGGTCTGTACTTCTATCTCATTAGTTGGAATAATATGAGTTGGGTCCGATCTATATCTCCTTAGCATCGGCACATGAAAAACATTATGAATTCTTTCTAGTTCTGGCAGAAGTGCTAGCCGATGCACCACAGGTCCAGTTCTTTCCAAAATCTCATAAGGACCTATGAATCTTGTGCTTAACTTTCATTTCTTACCAAACCTCAATACTTTCTTCTAAGGAAAAACTTTGAGAAACACTTTATCACCCATATCATATTCTATGTCTCGCCTCTTGAGGTCAACATATGATTTATGTCGATCTTGAGCTGCCTTCAATCTTTCCTTGATAATTCTAACCTTTTTTTCTTTTTGTTGCACTAACTCTAGCCTTATCAACTTTTTTTCACTCACTTCGGTCCAACAAACTAGTGTCCTACACTTTCTTCCATACAATGCCTCAAAAGGAGCCATACCTATACTCGTTTGATGACTGTTGTTATAAGCAAACTCCATAAGAGGTAGATATTGATCCCAACTTCCTTCAATCTTAAGCACACAACTTCTCATCATTTCTTCTAATAATTGGATTACCCGCTCTGATTGTCCATCTTTTTGTGGATGAAAGGTTGTAATGAAACTGAGTCAAGTTCCTAAAGCTTATTTTAGGCTCTTCCAGAATTGCAAAGTAAAGCGAGGATCTCTGTCAGAGATAATAGATATTGGCACTCTATGAAGTCTTACTACCTGATTTACATAAACCTCAGCCAGTTTGTTCAATATATAATCCGTTTGAACTAGTAAAAAATGGGCCTACTTTGTCAGTCAATCCACTATCACCCATACTGCATCGTGCTTCTTCTGAGTCATTGGTAAACCGAACATGAAATTCATAATGATTCTTTCCCACTTCGATTTTGGTATTGGTATTGGTTGTACCAATCCTATGGGCAACTGGTGTTCTACTTTCACTCGTTGATAGGTTAGACACCTAGAAACACATTCAATGATATCTTTCTTCTTTCTTGACCACTAGTATTCAGTTTTCAAGTCTTGATACATCTTGTTCCCTCTTGCATGCATTGTATACACTATGTCATGTACTTCTTTTAAAATATCAGACTTCAGCTCTTCTATACTAGGCATAGAAATCCTATTCTTGAAGTATATTATGCCATCTTCTATCAATGAAAACTAAGGATTTTCTCCATTTTTCATTGCTTTGACTATCTCTACTAGTTTCTCATCATGCTTCTAAGCATCTTTGATCCTCCACATCAAGGTGGATTGTACTCGCATCTCAGCTAAAATCTTCTTGCTTAGTGCATCTGCAACCACATTTGCTTTTCCTGGCTGATAATCAATCACACAATCACAATCTTTAATCAGATCCAACCATCTTCATTGTCTCAGATTCAACTCTTTTTGTGAGGGAAGGTACTTAAGAATTTTGTGATATGTATAGATATAACATCTTTCTCTATAGAGATAATGTCCCCAATTCAAAGAAAAAATAATAGCAGCTAACTCCAAATTGTGTGTCGGATAATTAAGCTCGTGAGGCTTAAGTTGTCTTGAGGCGTAAGGCATCACTGTTTCCTCTTGCATAAGAACACAACCAAAACCATTATGACTAGCATCACTATACACAACAAAAGTCTTTTCCAGGTGTGGGCTGAGTCAACACTGGTGCTTCAATCAATATTGCCTTTAGTCAATCAAAGCTTGCTTGACACCTATCTGTCCATTCAAAATGGATCTCTTTTCGTATTAGTCATGTCAAATGAGTCGCTAAAGATGAAAATCCATTTATGAACCTCCTATAATATCCAGCTAATCTGAGGAAACTCTTCACTTTTGTCACATTTCAAGGTGGTTTCCAATTAAGAATAGCCTCGATTTTATTAGGGTCAACTCGAATACCTTCTGCTGAAACTATGTGACCTAGAAAATTGACTGCTTCAAGCCAAAACTCACACTTCAATAGCTTTGCATACAAATGCTTCTCCCTCAATATTTGTTGTACTATTATGAGATGTTCATCATGTTTTTATCAGTCTCTAAAGTACACAAGGATGACATCAATAAATACCACTACAAATTGATCAAGATATGGCTTGAACACTCAGTTCATCAGGTCCATAAAAGTTGTTTGTCCATTCGTCAATCCAAAAGGCATAACCAAAAACTCATAATGACCATGACGAGTCTTGAAGGTTGTCTTTGGTACATATGACTCTTTGATCTTCAGCTGATGTTACCCTGATCAAAGATCTATCTTTGAAAATATGGCTGCACCTTTCAATTGATCAAATAAATCATCAATTCTAGGTAGCAGATACTTATTCTTGACAGTCACCCTATTAAGCTGCCTGTAATCGATGCAGAGATGTAAGGTGCCATCTTTCTTCTTCAAAAATAATATTGAAGCACCCTATGATGATGCACTGGGTCATATAAACCCCTTATCTAACAATTCCTGCAACTGTATCTTTAGCTCTTTCAACTCCATTGGTTCCATCCTATATGATGTAATGGAAATAGGAGTGGTGTCGAGTACCAAATCGATAGCAAACTCGATTTCTCTATCTGGCGGTAACTCTGGAAACTCCTTTGAAAACACATTAGAAAACTCACTAATAGTAGGAATATCCACCAAATTTGGATTTTCTTTTTTCATGTCAACCATATACACTAAGTAAGCTTCACATCCTTTACTGATAAGGTTCTGAGCTTTCAACACTAATATCACATTGTCTAGATATCTTATATTTTCACCCTTCACCACTGTCTCATCTTGCTCTGAAATTCTAATGATCATCTCTCCTTCCACAATCCACTACCACTCCATAACGAGTCAACCAATCCATTCCCAAGATCACATCGAACTCGTGGAATGGTAACTTTATCAAGTCTGTTGGGAATTGCCTACCTTGAATTTCAATTGGGCAACCCCTAAATACTTTGCTAACCCTCACATTGTGCCCTAATGGATTAGTCAAACTCTAGAGCCTATGGTTATAAACCCTCTTGACCCGATGGTCGTGTGCATATGTATGAATATGTCAACCCCGGATCTATCAATGCATGTATATCAAAACAAAAGAGAAGGAATTTAACAATTATGATATAAGGTGCATCCTGCTCCTTTTGGCCTCGTATGACATATGCCTTAGCTGGGGCAGCTCTACTACCTTTCGGCCTCTTCTACCTTTCTCTCATTCTTAGCCTCTACCTTGCCTAGAAGCTTGCATCTGTATTGGCTTAGTGCTATTCGAACCTCTGCACTACAATAATAAAGGACAATCGTTTTTCATAAGATATTTGGAACCACACCTCATACATGCTCCTCTCATCCATAAACACTCTCCTGGATGAGAACGACCATAATGTTGACATTTAAGTAAAGGTAGAGATCTATGTGGTGCCTATATCGGTGCACTAGCTGCCGAAAAAACAGATCTCATGGGTTGTCTCCACCTGAAAGAAGAAGGACTACTGGAACCCCCAACTTGAAATCGGCCATTGTAAGATCTGACTCTGTTTTCCACTCAATGGTCCCCCACTCGGCTGTGACATGGGTCTCCTAAATCCTCTATCTTATGTTGGTTGTTGTGCTGCTAGAACTTTCTCAACTATTTTGGCAAATGCTAGCAAACTAGGAAAACTCATCAGGCATAGGGCTAAAGCCTGTAGCTTCATTGGGTCTCTCAATCCATCTTCAAATCATCGGCATTTATCAGCTTTTGTGGATACAATGCCACTAGCACATTTGCAAAGATGTGTGAATTCTCTTTCATATTCTAACACTGGCATATTCCCCTCTTTTAAAGTTAGGAATTCCCTTTTCTTGTCATTTGTATAGATAGGGGGAATGTATTGCTCTTTGAACTTCTCTAAAATGAATTCTCAAGTCATAGGATTAGGTGCCTCTAAACTATATGACTCAAATCTCCACCAATCATATGCATGGTCTTGTAATAAAGATACTGCATATTCATATTTATGCTCATCTATGCAATGCAACTGATCAAAGACTTTTTATGCCCGTACTAATCAAAACTCTACCATGGAGGGGTCATCTTCCCGTTTACCATAGAAATCAGGTGCCCCTAACTTCCTCAATCTCTCAAATTGTAACACAGATAGGGTTGGTTGTGATGCTCTTTGTAGCAAATCTATCATGCTCTGTTTTTCCTGTGTCAGCAATAGACTGCTTTTATACTCAATTGTGGGGACGTACATGTCATAATTATTTTTGAAAACCTTTTTTTTAATATCATAAAACCACCCAAACTAGGCTCTGGTACCAAAAACTGTAACACCCTCTCATCCCAGCAGCACGTGTTTAGATAAGGGAGCGCTACACCAAATTCTTTCATCTTTAACTTATTTACTGAAAATAGTTCATATTCATATTTTTTTACATTTATTATAAAGAAAAATAATGTACATTTTATTTACATAGAATAATGTTTATTAAACATCAAGTTAATTTTACAAAACCATAAAAAATATCATATAAATCCAAATACAAGATATAAAATATAAAATATAAGATACAAAAAATTTGTGACACATAGTTTGTAAAAATTGATCGCTTTACTGGATTAGGATCATCGTTGTCTTTATCCACCGCTTCAGCTACCTCTTTAAATCTGCCCGAAAGGAAACTCCCACGCTAAGCCTTAGGCTTAACGGTGTATATACATAAAGCAATAAACTATTTCATGTAACATGTCATGTCATGTATATTATGTATGATATTATTATTATATATTTTTATTTTCTTACATTTATTATTGAATTACAATTCTTATCTTATTACATTCTAGCATGCATAAACATCAAATTATAATTTTATTATCAAATCATCATTATATAACCCATCAAAATTAACCATATCATATATCATGATTCCTTTTACTTTCGATAATTTCTTTATGCCCACAACACATATGTAACACTGACTAAGATAACGAAGTTGCCATCTAGGCACTTAGGAATGCCACCCAGGTATTATGATTTATGTATACAAGTGTCATTATCGGCTTTAATAATATTGTCATTATCAACTTTAATAATAGTGTCATTACCAGATTTAATAATAGTGTCATTACCGGCTTCATTAATCATGCCATTATTGGCATTAATTATATTGTCCTCTACTTGGCATGCCAAACTATTCTAAATCAAGTTCTAAGTTAGGTGTTCTAGGGCTTATTTAATGTCATTAAAATTCATAATTATTATTTTTGCACTTTTCATGCATATAATGGCATAGTTAATCATATAATTACTTAATAAAAATATCATTTGCATAATATAACAAGGTCTACATTATTTTTTACATCAAATTTCTCAATTGATATTATGCCCTGTTACTGGCAGATTCAATGCTCTATATTGGATCTTAATTTTGAACCTGTTAGAAGCCTAATTAAATTACAATATCTTCTTAAAAATTTTATTCCTAAATCTTAGCTTTAATATTCAACTTGAGTTACTAAATTTTGAGTTCTGTAGAAAAAGATATGGTCAAATGAACACTAACTGGTCACTAACAATTTTGCCCAGAATTTTAAGGACATATTCTAGGTCCGAACTTTTTTTATTTTTATGAAAATATTCATGCATATTTGGATTTTATGGCTTAAATAAAAGTTAAAGATCGATGTCTTAACTTTCAAACCCAATAAGGAACATAAAAAACTGAATTCCATAACTTAAGTTATAACAGTTTACGTACTCACTGCTCCACAATTTCCAGCAAAGAACATACACATTAACCACCTTTTCCAAAATTAATTATGCATCTCCAATATTACATCACAAAATAATTTAATTAAAAATCATTTACATGAAAAATACTAAAATATGCAACTTTATAATAAATTATAGGTTATTGCCTTAAATTATGCACTTACCTAAACTTTTACTTTGCTTTCTTTCTCTTCACTTATCTTTCTCTTTTCCCTTATCTTTTCTCCCTTTTTGAGTACCTAAAACATACAAGAAACTCATAAAATACCTTTCTTTTATTATATATCTCTAACCCCTAAAATATCTCTCTTCATGACAAACTAGAAATGATCTTAAAACATCATCTTGCTTTAGAGAAACTTAAAGAAAAGATGAAGGACACTTTACCTCATGCTTTTTCTTTCTATGGCTGAAATTTTAGAGGTTTATCTCTCCTATTTTCTTGTTTATCTCTCTTTCTCTTTATGCTCCCCTAAGCTTTCTCAAGCTTTTTTATGCATGAAAACTTGCTTTTCTATGCCTCTCTTACTATTTTCCTCACTTTCTTTCTCACTTTCTCTTTCTAGAACTAAGCTTGGATATGGAGGATTAGAGAAAATCTGGATTGAATTAGGTGAATAGAAAATTTTAGATAGAAAGAGATAAGGGAGGAAGAAGAAGTAATTAAGGAGAAAATGACAGAAGTCATTAAGGATGGGGACACCTAGGCTTAAATATCTAGATATTTATGTTTAATTAGCTTCTTAATGTGTGAGACTTGGTTTGGCCAGCCATCACATGTATTTAATGTCCAATTCATGCATTTAAATAATAAATATCTCACTTGATCCCCCAACCCCAAAACTTTTCAAATTTTGCATTTAGGTCCTCCATCATATAATAACATCTTTAAATACTTTAAACATTTTTTTAAATATTTTCCATAATTATTTTCCATTATTTTAGTTATTTTTCAGTCAAAATTCAAATTTAGACTTCAGTCAAACCGACGAGTCAATTTAACAATCCGCGCGACTTGGGCCTTAATTAGCAGATATGACAGCTACAAAGTACTATGAGTTTGAGGTGACCAATGATCCGAAGGCCATATATGTCATATCCTTACTACAGAAAGACACTTATGACCGGTGGAAGACAGTTTTGCTAAAACCAAAGGTCCATCATCCAATGATATGGGAGTTCTTCGTAACTGAGATCAAGGAGCAATACGTTACTCCGATTTACATATATGAGAAGAAGAGAGAGTTTCTGAGCCTCAAGCAGGGCAAGATGATAGTGACAAAGTACCAAAGGTAGTTTACTCGACCAAGTAATATATGCTTCAGAGATTATATGAGTGAGAGAGACAAGTGCAGAAGGTTTGAGTATGACCTCAATATAGAGATAGATGACTTTGTGACTGCACTCCAACATGTCAGTTTTACTCAATTGATTGTATTCATTGTTAGTATGGAGCAAAGAAAGAGAAAAAGAGCTAAGGAAGCTTTCAGATAAACAGTTACTCCAGTGGCCTGGTCTTCAGGCAAGAAGGGTCTGTTCTTCCCAGGACAGTCTCATGGCAGAAGTTAGGGACAAAACCAGAGTCATATTGAGAGTGGATAACATAGGAGGGTGCAACCCTCTAGAGCTATATTTGCAGCCGGTAGAACTTAGACACAAGCTACCAGAGAGAATATTCCAGGTTGTGGCACCACACACAAGAGTCATAGAAGAGAGTGTTGGAGAAATATAGGTTCTTACTTCTTATATGGATTTAAAGAGCATATGAAGAGGGATTTTCCTCTGAATACTAGTAGTGCACTAGTTCAAACTACATAGTCAGCTCCAGCTCATACCAAACAGTAGATTAGAGAAGGTCGTACAATACCTATCTAAGCAGTTATTTTCTTACAAGCATATCTCTCATATCCCATCTCTTCCTTCTCTTTTTCTTTCTAACCTACAAAAATTCAAATTTGTAACTTGTTGATAGCTAGAAATTAAAGGAAGAGTATTCTAAAAAGAGGATGTTTTTTAAAAGAAGAGAGGAAGGATCAAGCTTGATAGGAAATCGTTTTTTAGTATTTCATGGATTTAGGGTAAGTGAATTTTTTTCCCTTCTTCTAATCTTCTTTACCTTATTTTCATGGGTCAAAGTTACTCCATTAAAAAGTTAGAGCTTTGAGCTTTAAATGACAATTTTTAAACCCATCTATAATGTTTTTGAAGTAAAAAAAGGTATTCTAATTTTGTTAGGAAGTGATAGTGATCAAGAGAAACATCCCCAAGGGGGGGGGTTAAGTTTAAAGCAAGCTTTAAGAGGTTAGAGACTCCATTTTGTAAGGTTAGTACATATTAGCATACAAATTCATTTATGTGTTATTTGCATGATGTGTGTGTTCAATGCCTTGAAATACATGTTTGAGGAGTTAAATACATGTTGGGTATGATTAATATTTGGTAGTTGAGTGAAATGAATATAGTATGCCATAAATGCTAATATTAATGTTTGATAGATTTGAAAAGTGAATTTTTATCTGAATGAGGCATTAAATGTGTTAAGAATGGTAAAATTACATGAAATGAAGTATGTATATATTTGTGTGTTGATAGAAGTGATTAACAATGACCAATTTAGTATTATGCATAAATTAGTTGAAAGTGTTATGTTCTGGGTCATTTTCTGCACATAGAAATTCCCATATTCACTCCATGAATGTTATGTCATGATCGTGAATCATGAGGCACAAAGGTTATGGTTTTTGCCAAATTCATTCACACCAGAGTAACAACCAGCTACACGGCTAAAAAAGTCGTGAAGCATGGATTCACGCCCATGAATACTATATCATGGCTGTGAACTAAAAGAACACAGACTTTTATTTTTTTGCATATCCATTCACGTCCAAAGTCACGATCAGTCTCATGACTAAAGAAGCTATGAAACATGGCTTCACACCCATAAAGTATAATATTCCTTTACTCTTTTGTATCTTAGTTAGGTAAGGGGGTCACATTGACTTACTGTTTTACATGCTTGTGCAAGACTTATAGACATACAATATTCTTAACTGAAACTTGAATCATAATTAATGCAAACTTATGTTATATAAATATTTATAAACTAAACTTTTTGTATATGAATAGCTTTTACATGACTTATATACAGACATACATTCTAAAATGTACATGATATTTATAATGTTCGACTTATGTACATGACATGAACCAAATGCTGATACCAACCCTTACTGGATAGCTACTGTTGTTGCTCCTCTAGTGGTGTCCACTAAATATGTGACTCTCTCTCCCTGCATGCCACTCTTCGTTCACTATCTAACATCTGCACAAGAGAAAATAACTTCGGCATTGAGCTTACGCTCAATGATGCAAGCTTTACAGTAATTACCATTTAATAACTAGACATGCCTTTTTAGTATGATTAAAACATATAACATTCATATAAACATTACACATTTCACCCTAGCATGTTTTTCTAGAAATAGAAATCAATATGTATCATACTACTATTAGACAATCATACAAATATCAAAATGAAAATGCATATTATACTTTCTTACCTATTTGTGCCCATAAATTTTGCCATCTAGACCAAACTTTAGGGTGACACAAGGGATATCATGTCTGCTCCTATGGTCCTATGTGTATCTCGACTCTGTGGTCAGACATAAAGATACCTAACATAATAGATATCGTGCATAATGAGATTGGGACATCGTCCTCCTCAAAAGCATACTGTCCCAACTAAGTTATATGTCCTGCCTAATTCATATAACTTTACACGAGTACAATAAGTACTTTAAGTTAAAAGTTATATATGTCTATTATCTAAATTGCAGACATTTAAAATGGATGCGGTGGCAATTTTATAAATATTTTACTTTTTATATGTGTTTGTCATTTATAAATGTCAGTCATATAAAGTTTAGACGTCTGTCATTATAAATAACATATGCATATAAATAATTATATGCATCTGACATTTATAATGACAGACGCATATAACAAGTAAAACACAAGAGAATATGCGTCTGTCATTATAAATGACAGACGCATATAACTATAAATAATTATATGCGTCTGTCATTTATAATGACAGACGCCAACTCAAGAGAATATGCGTCTGTCTTAAATAATAACAGACGCATATGATATGTTTTTATGTATCCATATCAGATTGTAAAATTTTGAGATTACTGAAGGCCGCCAAAACCTGTACTTTGAAACAACAATAATAATACATCTCCGTTGGCTTTTAGTTGAGCTTATATCATGGTGGCTTGTAGGAACAAAGAAGCAGAAATGATAGATTTTGAAGTGGTTTGTGTGGCACTGCTATAACTTGGTTCTTCGCGAGTCCGAATCTTGAAGAGTTTGAGAAAGAATAAAGGAAAAGAACCTGCATCAATCAATAACGTGAAGATTTTAATGGGTTGTTTCTCACTCTAGGGCTGACTGTAAACAATTTGCATTATCTATTTATTGATTGGGTATGTTGATTTGACACCAATATCTTGGCATTATGAGTATTGGGTTTTGTTTATTTCTTGATTTACTAATGTGGGTATGAATTTAGATGATATTGCACTTATGACTAGCCTATAACTGATGATATTGCATAACTTAAATAAGTCTGTATATGCTTTAATACTCATATAAATGACAGACTTGTTGTAGCTCAATTATTTGGTAATTGTTTAGGAAAAATTTGATTTAGATATGTCATTAGAGAACTAAATTTACTCATTTGTGAGTGTTTACTTGTTCTTAAATTTCTGCCACATGTCAGTCACTCTTATCTAATGCTTTTCTCCAAATCTTCTTGTTTTGCTTTAGGCCTAGTTTGTACATTCTTCAGCATGACTTGTGTTTCGTCTCTGTATGATTCATATGATAGCTTATTTGAATTTTTGCCATTTATCTGAAGTTAAAGCATATTACGGTTTTTGAGTTATTCATCATTCTATCTTATATGAAAATGTGGAGTCCTAAGAGACAATTTGAAGATAGGCCTTCCATTTTGTTGCATGTAATGGCTGCTCCAAATACACATATATGCCCTTGTGTTGGGAACAGAATTGAAGACCATTGGAGTAGCACAACGTGTCAATAGAGCCATGGAAGTTAGCTTGAGTTGACTTGGCTCAGTTTATTACAGTATCATTGAGTCATAAGTAGTTAGTCAACAAGTCCAAGTTATAGCTGTCATTCTGCTGTTAGTTCTAGAAGATTAATTC
This sequence comes from Triadica sebifera, assembly GCA_023653625.1. Classification (NCBI taxonomy): domain Eukaryota; kingdom Viridiplantae; phylum Streptophyta; class Magnoliopsida; order Malpighiales; family Euphorbiaceae; genus Triadica; species Triadica sebifera. Next base: position 29,942,113 of record CM042892.1, on the reverse strand, counting down.
CAGTTGTTATATAAGCAGAGTAGTCCATGAGAAGGGTGTGTGATCATTAAATACCAAACTCAGTACAAGTTTCTCTGTCAGCTCTCCTCCTCTCTTCTAACAGCTTAGTTACAATTGTCTAACAGCTTGAAGTTATGCTCTATAGAGTTAAAAAAAAAAATTGTTTTCAGTTTATCAATTACCATATGTATTTCAGCAATGCATTTCTTGAATAAAGTGGCATTTAACAATACATATGCATTATTAAAAACAAGATTTATTAGTACAAATTATTTTAAAAAGTAGCAAACAATTTTATTTTGTTATAACAACTTAGCATATGGAGTGATATACATGATATATGTGCATTATGCCCTCTTGTTGATCAATGATCTCAATTTAGGTAATAGGAATTATTTGGTTGATCATTTTTCATACCAATGGGTCATGTTGCTTTTGTAAAATCATAGATGTCCCAATATTTATACTAGATCAGTTTCCCTGTCTAGAGTGCTCTTTTATTTTTTTTCTAAGATTAGTTCTTTTAAATTTATTTGTCTTAAACACATATTACAGTGTTATTATTGCTGCAATGTCGGTTGATCTTCTAACTCATGAATTGCTCTATTTTATTTCGTAATATTGTCTAATTGTAGCATGAACTGTGTGATGTAAGTTTCAAATATTTTATTTTATTTTTTAATATTAATTTGTGATCTTTTTTCATAGCCTGCCAACTTCCCTCAGTTTTGCTTGTCGTTTTTGGCTTAAAGTTTATTTGTCTCCCCAATGTTATGGGGAAGCCTGATACTTGTTTGAATTAAAAAATGATAAAAATCACACCCTTTTTGTTCCTTTTTTATTCTACTGTTTGTTCTAGAAGATTAATTCCAGTTGTTATATAAGCAGAGTAGTCCATGAGAAGGGTGTGTGATCATTTCATCCCTCATGTGCTAGGAGTACTGGTTTTTACATGAATGTAAAGACAATTAATGGCCAGTTGCAGCACAAGGCTTACTGTGAAAAGCATGGTTTGGAACTAAGGGCAAAGGTCTGACCTCTTGATTCCACAAAGTATTTGGTGCTTCTATTGCTAACTCTTTGTCATTTAATTGTTTTATTTTTCTTGATTCAAACAGGCTGAAACTCAAAAACATGGGGTTGAGGAGTTAAAGGGCACTAAGAAAATTAGGGTATGGTTGTGCTTTTTATTAAATTTTATATCTTCATTTACATGTCTGCAGTACTTATCAAAAACTTTCTACTGGTTCCATTATTTATTGTCTGTTAGTTGTTGGAGTTGATTTCTTTCTTCAAAATTATTGAGGCTGAAATTTACAGTGTTCTCACTTCATAATCTTGAGTTTATATTCCCTGGAATACTTAGAATGTTTCCAAGATTTTTGGATACTGAAAATTGAATGATAAATTTGTTTCCATGAGGATACATGTGAATAGATTTTATGTATAAATTTTTAAATTTTGGGAGTGCCCAATGCCATTTTATGAATTTTAATCTTGATCCTCACTTGATAATATAGATTTTGATCTCGGATCAGGCTTCATTCCTCACATCAAGTTTTCCGTACTGAAATACAAGAACACTCAAGGTATATTTTCCTCATCTTAATATCATCAACCTTCTATTGATTTTAGTCATTATGGTTGCATAATTCCTACTTGAATTTCATGTGTATATAAATTTTATAAATGTGTATTATGATTAATGTGGTTTATACTCATAATTACCAGTTTTGTTATTGTTTATCATATAAATCTATTGTTTTTATTTCCCTTTAAAATAAAGTATTATTATTGTGGATTATACTAACATGTTTCTTTGTTATGCTTATGTTACAGGAAATCATGTCCAATGAAGAACCAGATTCTGAGCCATCAAGTATCATGACAAAAAGGAAAACTAGGGGATCTACCAAATGCAAAAAATTGAAGAAGCAAGGGAATGAACAAAAGACAATAGATTTCAATGAGTTTGATCGCCCAACAGGAACATACGCCGATATATTTAGTTCCTACGTTGGCCTTGTTGCACGTTCCCATGTGAACATCACGATAAAAAGCTGGGATTTGGTCAATAAGGGTCTTAAAAATACAATTTGGGAAGATATCAAGGTAAGTTTCCTTCAAATCTATTAAGAAATTTGATTGTAAAGAAGTAAAACTAATTAATCTAAAATATTATTTTGCAAAAATAGTTCAACATTCCAGATGATAAGAAAACTATTGTACTCAGAACTGTTGGAATGCGGTGGAAGGATTTTAAGTATCGATTGGTGGTTAAGTACATAAAGAATAAATCAGTACAAAAGTCACCATTAGAATTATATGACTTCATCACCGAGAAAGATTGGGAGGAGTTTAAACAAGCACATGAATCTAAAGAATATGAGGTACTAATTATGAAGTAGATTAATGCAATTTATATTTACATTTATGCAATGCTTGATAATGGGATCTTCATTATTTTGTTAACAGCAAATCAGTGCCAAGGCGAAGGAAAAGCAAGCAAAGAATGTGCATCCACATTTCTTGGGTTGTGTGGGCTATGCTGGGAAAAGGACTCAATGGATTGTTGAAGATCCCATCTTTTCTTTTTCATCATCACCATCTATGAGCTCTGATGTTACATCATCATATGATCGAAGCCTAGATTGGGTAAGAGCTAGAACAAAAAAGACAGAAGAAGGAAATTATATAATCCCAGTAGAAAAGACAAAAGAGGTGACAACAAAAATCGTAAGTATAACTTACTAAACAAACAATGGTATCAACGAATATGTTTTTTTTTTATCTATGATTTCTTATAACATATTGTTTATCTGGTGAATAGGAGACATTACAGGGAGAAGTAGCCCAAGGTAGCTGGGTACCAGAGAGGCATGATGACATATTGTCACGTGCACTTGAAAAGCCCGAACATTCTGGCTATGTGAGAGGTGTTGGAAGTGTTGTGACCATCAAAATATTTTATGGTAATCCTGGAAAAAGGAAACTAGCAACATCCTTCTCACCTGAAGTTATTGAAGCGCTTGAGACTAAAATAAAGGCTAGATTATTTGCTAAATTCTCGGCACATATTGCACATCTTAAGAATATGATAGAGGAGAGAACTATGAAGTCCTCTCAAATTGGCCCTGATATGGAGGTGGAGATGGGTCCTTCATTTGCTCGCCCAACTCCCAGTAGTTGTCACTCTGTGGACCCACCATTTCCAATATCAGAATTACAGGTAAAAAGTACATTAATTTCATTAGTTCCATTTCCACTTTAATCTAGCTAATATTGATTGTTTGTGTTTTTGCAGACACCTACATCATGCAGACTTGCTACCATTAATGAAGGTAAGCAGGTGATTGTGGCAAGGGGTATGGTTTATCCATCCCTTATTGATGCTATGGTGCACAATCGACCAATTATGCCCAATCACATTAAGATATCTATAGATGAAGTATTATCTGGCTGTCATGAAGCCGAACTTCCTGTGCCTACTGAATACTTAACTACAGTTGGGAAAGCAGAAGGTAGCTTTGTTCAATGGCCATAACATCTTGTGGTTGTTGGAGAGGTAATAATTTCTAAACTTATAAAATTTTTCAATATAGATTATCGCATTTCATATATCATAATATATCATAATTTATTATTAATTGATAGGAACTTAAATCCAAGCCATTAAAGAAGGCTTCAAAGAATAAACAAGGTAGCAGTTTATCGAAAGAATCAACTACAAAGCAACATGGGCCTTTAGTTAATGAGAACATTTTGGCAACTTTGAGTGGTGACATGAGGTTGATGCATGAAATGGTTGCTAAATTGCCTACTGGGTATATTTTTGAAGTTCCTGCAGACATTACAGTATTTAAGTATCCAGTAGATAATAAGATGATTCATGTTGGTATGGAAGACATCGCTCAACTCATCTCCATGGAATGGCTTGATGTCTCGATCATTCAAATATTTATGATGTAAGATTATACTAATTATTACTAATATTATAAGATTGATTTAAAAAATACAAAAATAATACTTATATATGTATTGTGATTCATGCATGCAGGTACCTTCATAACTTGTGTGATACATTCTTCATATCGTCGATCGGATTTCTTTGTCCAACAATACTTCGTTTGATGTTCACAGAGACTAACTCAGCAGAAAGATATATTATAGAAGCTTTGAAGGAACAAAGAGATAAACATTTCATTCTACTACCATATTTCGAGAAGTAAGAAATATTTATATTCATGTTTGCATAATTTTTATTCTCAACATTTTTACTAACTTCTAACATATTTGTATATCTATAGTAACCATTGGATGTTGATTGTATTTTGCTGTGAACGGAGTGATGCATTTTTCATGGATCCTCTATCTCGTGGCAGCCGCAATATAAGTCTGAAACCTCATATTAACCTGTAAGTTATAATACTACTAGCTAATAGTTTCTACGATGTTTGTAGCGTTTTCAATATTAATGTCAATTTTGATATACATTTATTTTTCAGAGCCTATAGAACTTATGCTATAGAAGGTGGAAAAAATAAAGGTGCCAGGTTAAAATGGAATGACATTTCGGTGAAAATTTTATATTCTGAATTACTAATTAAATTAAAGTTTTTATGATTTTATAATCTTTTCTTTAGCATGGGACTTTGTTGTTTTTTCTATTTTAAGTGCCCTCAACAACAAGGAGGTGTTGAATGCGGATATTACATCATGAGGTATATATACGAAATTTTCGTATATCATAACAGTGATACAACATTGCTTAAGGTACGTTCTTTCAAATACTAGTCAGTTTATATTACAAGTATGATACATAACTAGCTATTAATTTTTTCATTTATAACATATTTTCTATTATCTGTTTATTTGTCTTGTAGGGCTTTGAAAAATTATCATATAGTCAATATCAAATAGATGAAATTCGGCATATGTGGTCAAATTACTTTATGAGAGAGTGTATGTAATCTTTTTATTTACATTTGTAAAATATTTCATATATATTAATGAGAAATACAATTTTAAATTAAAGAATTTTGAATAACTTGTAGATTAATTATTTAATGTGAATTGTTTTAGGCATGATGCTATTGCTTTGATTTATTTAATTTTTTTAGTTTGTATTGTCCTGTGAATTCTTGATTATTGAGTTTTGTGAGTTGAATGTTGGATGCCTATTGTGACTTATTGAAGCTGAATTATTATGAATTTTGAAGTGCGCAAGTTATATATATATATATATATATATATATATATATATATATGAATGGTAGCATTATAATATATATGAACCTAAATTTAAAAAAAATAAATACGCGTCTGTCGTTTAATAATAGCAGACGCATATAATAGTTATACGCATTTATCGTTTACTAATAGCAGACGCGTATAATAGTTATACGCGTATGTCGTTTACTAATAGCAGACGCGTATAACCTTGATTATATGCGTCTGTCGTTTACTAAACGACAGACGCATATAATCAAGGTTATACGCGTCTGCTATTAGTAAACGACATACGCGTATAACTATTATACGCGTCTGCTATTAGTAAACGATAAATGCGTATAACTATTATATGTGTCTGCTATTATTAAACGACAGACGCATATAACTATTTATATGCGCCTGTCAAAACGATAGACACATAAAATATATATCATATGCGTCTTCTATATATGTGTCTACTATTTGACAAACGCATAAAATATAAAATAACAGACACATATAAGACTATTTTGTACTAGTGTTATTAGCTACCAACAAGTATACCCTATTCTACTCTAGGTTTACATATAGCTTATGTCACAAATTATTTATACAAGGCTCATCCCAAGCATAACCATTATCAGAAAATCTAATCTTTGTGTTCATATTACCGTTTCCAGTATTCTTTTACTTGCTATCAGAGCATGTCATAAATTTGTTACTGTCTTTTTAGTCCATAGACATTATCAACATGCATACAAATATTAATTCACATATTGCATAACAATTTTTTTCATGGCATGACACACACACACACATATATATATATATATATATATATATATATATATATATTTACTATTTATTTTGTTTATCAGTGTATGACAGATCTTAATACTTCTTATTTACGCTACTAATCCAATTGTTCCTTACCTATTTGTCTTTTGTTCCCTTTTCTCATATCAACTCCTATTTATATTTATTTCATTTATCAGTGTATGTCAGATCTTAATACTTCTTATTTACACTACTAATCTTATTTACTATTATAGTTTAGCATCACAACTTAATATATGTTAACATGAACATATGCATGTATATATGCAATTACATACCAATACAGATGTGACTCAAGCAAGCGAGAAATATGTTCATTATTATTATTATTATTACTATTACTATTATTATTATTATTATTATTATTATAACTTTATAGATATTACCATAAAATTTCTATAAATCTGACTAAAACTTTCTATCATTGATATAGTCTTTGCACTTGTCCGAATCGGTCTCTCATAACGTTTACATGTCTGACATAAATTATTTAATAATCAGTAGATATTTATCTTCTATATCTTTCCATTTGTAACTATCTACTTATTTCCTTTACCTAGTGCTCGCTATTATTGTCATCATTATCCTTCTTTTTTTTTTAACCCTTTGCATGTTTACTGCACGTATTCAAAATTTATTATTATAAACTCTTCTCGGCTCTATTCACAGAACAATTCCTTAATCTCAAACTTACTGTATTAATCTAATATAATAATTTAATTTTTTTCTCTTTCCTTCTTCCTTCTTTAATTTGTACCTCCAGAATCCTAATTTTCTTTGTTCCTTATTCCTTATTTGTACCTCCACAATCATTATCCTTCCATATTTAATTTTTTTCTTTTGCCTTATTCCTTCTTTAATTTTATTTGTTCCTCCTCATATTGGTCAATTTAGCTCGCGGTTTTAACAAGCTTGATCCTTTACACCACGGCCCCATATCATAAACTTTACCAATGCAATTTCTTCAAATTTACCGTAGGGGTAGATAATTCGTTTTATCAAATATTATTTTGCAAATTCAATTTTCAAGTTGTCTTAGTTTAGCAGCCCCTCAACTCTCTCAAGGGTCACGGGTTCCCATCAATCTCCCTCAATTCCATTATTTTCTCAAATTTATTCGAACAATTATTCATTAAAATTATCGAATTTCATAATAATTCCATATATTTTATTTCCCTCAATTCATGCAATTTCAACAAACCCAAAGGTAGAAGACGACGATATTTCATCACAAATTCAACAATTGATTGGTAGAATGAGAAAACTAGTTCACTTACCCATTTCCCTCAAGTTGGCCGAAGCATACCTTCTCCTCTCTCTCTCTCTCTCTCTCTCTCGTGTTTCAACCAACTTGGCTTCCATGGATCTTCACTTAGCTCACCTTGGTTTCATCATCTTTGCCATTAATGTTCCATGACCGAAGCTAGTTGAACTTTCTTTTGGGTTGATGGTGGTTCGGCTAGGGTGATGAAAATGAAGGAAATATGGAGAAGCTTATGGAGGTTTCATGTAACTTACAAAAGTGTGCCCAAATTTTAACTTATATAAGCTTGATTTAGATTCAATTAATATGCAAAAGTGGCATGTGGCGTTGTGCATGCATATATTTAGTTTAATTAATTTTACTTTAATCTAATTAATTAACTTAATTTTAATCTTAATTATTTCCATAAATTCCAATTTAATCCTCTAACTTTCTTCTTTTTAATATGATCTGCACCCAAATTTTAATTTCTTCAATTCTTCAATAATTAAATACACCAATAGTCTTGTTATAATTTATTATTTGTATTAGTATTCTTGATTTTGCAATTCGCACACCAAAAGAAAACTTGTATTTTCCACTAGACTTACAAAACCGTATTTTAAATTTTATTTCTTCGATTTTGGGCTATAAACTTGGGAGTATTAACCTAAAAATATACCAACATACTCATCTCATTGTACATTGCATCCCTGTACTCTTATTTCGCGACTCATTGATAGTACAAAAATCACATATTTTCAGCTCAGTCCAGTATTTCTCAATTTTCGTGAAATTTAACGTTGCATATTCATAATCAATTTTCTAACTTGTACATAGTCTAAATTTAGACTACAATCATATGATTTCTATTTCAATCACGAGCGCACTCGATTTTCTATTAGTTTGGTATGTCCGGTCATGAAACAAGCTTGTCAATCAGAGCTTTAACTGGTGGACATGACATAAAGGTATTTTTATGACCATGAATGAATGATTGCATGATTATTGTATATCTAGAATCCTTCACATGCAAAGTCAAGATATGGTTCACATGTACTAACCCATGAAGGTAGTGTTCATGACTGTAAAATACCTTACATGACTGTGAACCAGAGTGAAAGAAAAAATAGAATAATAGTTGAGTTGCATGTTTTGATATATTTTCAAATATGGTATACTATGATGCATTTTATATCTAGAAACATGCTATGAGTATGAAACATACACAAACTACTGCATATGAATGAAACATAGAGTGATGTTTATTTTGTTACACAAAGATGTAAACTATAATAAACTAGTATACCTATGTATATATATATGTGATTATTACCAGATAATAAGAGATACGTGTGTATAATGCCCATTTCTCTAACCTAGGACTATAATAGGATATATGACATGCCATGTAACACCCTCTCAAATAATAAGAATAATTCCAATTATATAAGCGATTATTAGGAAATCTTATGATAAAAATCCAAAGAAATTTAATCTTAATTTAAAATCATTTTGTTTGAATCATGACCAAGATGAATATTTTAAATCCATATGAGAAATAGAAAAAGAATGGAAAAATAAAATGTTTCATCACATTGAAATGTAGTATTGGGCTTAAAAAAGCCTCAGCTTTTACAAACAACATCCTAAAGAGAAATACAAATCTTTTCAACACGTGAAAATAAAATTAAAAGACTCATTGGTGTATCATCCACCCCAACTAGGTTTCATCTTATAACTATTCCTTTGGGCTTTCATTCTTTATCAGCATCAAACTAACCAACTCCAATATGCATGTGAGAAACATTCATATTCTAAACAACTCGTACTTTGCAGTACATATGTGCATATATAATCCATAAATCTTAAACACAACAATTCTCATAAATGCATGTCATATATATCATGTATAATTTAATTCCTTTCTAAGAGCATTCTTGACATATACATTCTCCATGCACTTTTCACATATATAAGTATTCATCTATCTAAACATATTACATAGTCTTTGTATCCATGCATTCTTAAACACAATCATGCATTGATGTATTCAATGATGACACTACTAGCTTATCATATGAGCATGCATCATCCTATATCATATTTCACAATGCATTTATCTAATATTCACAATCATACTAAATAGATTTTTATATCAATCATACCTATTAATCTAATAAACATTCATAAATTGATTTATCACAAACATGAATGATCACACTCATGTATGATTATACCAATTCAGGTTTAAGAGTAACTGTACAAAGTCCAACATGCTTAATCATCGCATATAAGGCCATCATCCATAGAAACATACAAGTGTACACCACACTTAATACTACAAATAACTTGCCCATTTTACTTTAAATTGGACTAAACTGGATACGGGTAATAAAATTAAAAGTTCTCATCTGAGCCCCTCAAGTCAACTACCTGAGTTAAAAGTAGTATGCATACATTTCCAATCCAAGGGTTAGATAATCTACAATGACCAACCTAGGTCTCTTGTTACCATTTTTCCCTTAATGGCATGTTATATATCATAACTCTAATCGTAGTTAGAGTATTTGGCTTAACCATTTATATACCATTTATCTATGATTGTATTGTACCAAAACCATTACTTAACCACATACATATATGTTCATTCTGTGTTATTATGAGGAGTAAGAATATATTTACCCAAATTAGAATCAACCTTAATTCATTCATTTTGAAATCATATAACCATTTTCAAACCTACTTCATGCAAAGTTTCATACATAATTCATCTTGTCATATTATAACAAGTGTTTATGGCTATTTCTCCATAATTTAGCACCATATGCTAAACCATGGGATTTCATGTCTACTCACACAAATAGCATGCTTCCGTGTAAAAAGGCATCAATACATATTATGAATGGAGTTGTGTTACTAGCATGTGGCTTTAACCATCTGTCATCTTATTTGTGGCCTAGTTCATGCCTTTCTATACTAACATGTATGCATAACCATTAACCCATGCATTGTACCCCACATGCTAATTCATATGCATTTTATACTTAGAACATGTTTATGGACTTAGAAGTCATCATAGAATACCATATTAAAAAAACATATAAAAAAATGTAACTCAACCCTTATTCATATTTTTCTTCCACTCAAGTTCACAATCATTTAAAAAAAATCCCTTCATGGGTGTGAAGCCATGCTTCACGGCTAGGCATGAACAATTTTTCCTAAAATTGATTGTGTGCTCATTGTTCACGGACGCGTATGAAACTACCTTTACTGGTTGCCACCCATGAACCTAGTCCTAGCTCTACTTGAGAAAGCATTTAATCCCAAACTATAATACATAAGTTGACTTTCACAAGCATGAAGCCATGCCTTCACTACTTTCTGACTGTGACACATGGCATGAACCAAGGTGTGAATAGACCTATTCAATTTGAATATTTCAGATACAATGATTCACGACCATGAACCCCTAGTCACAAGAGTGGATCTGGGTTTCTTAAGATGCATAAAGCACACCAAAATGATTCAAGAGAAAAAATTCCACTTGTGCACAAAGGCTCTAAAGATTGACCATCAAAATTCCAATACATAACCCATATAAATTTCATGCCTTTAAACAAATCATAGCATAATATTATACTCAACAAGGCATCAAACCTTCAAGTCTAACCATTTTACATTCAAATTCATCTATATGCATTTCCATACTTATTATGTTATATTAACCATCAAACATACATTTTTTGTTCATAAAAGCTACCATAACACTCAAATTACATTTCTGGCATTGAATGCACATATATACTAACCTTAACCAAAGATCTTCCTTTAATCTCTTCAAGCTTAGTCTAACTTTATTCTTCCTTTTAGGTTGTATCTACTCTCTCTTTGGTTTCTAAAATGCTTCCTCTTTGGTTTAGATCGAATTCTTTTTGATTTTTGGTTCCTTTTTCTCTTCACGAACACTACCCTCAAGAACACTTTTTTTCCTTAAGATTTAAAGCATTTACCAAGTTTGATTTGTGAAAATGGAAAAAAAAAGATGAAGAAGAAGAAGATGGAAGAGAAAACTGGCATGTGAGGATGGTAACATAAATGGGGGAAGTAAGTCGCGCAGAGATAAACGATAAAGGAGAGAGAAAAATATGACTACCTCTACTCTTCCTTCATAGTCGTGAACCATCTTTCACGGGCGTGAACCATCATGCCATGTGATAAACATCCATGACAAACTATTCATAGAAGTGAACCTCAAACCATGCCATTCATAGCTGTGACAACCTATTCACAGGCGCGAATCCTGTGACATACCAATATACATATCTATGATCATCTCTTTTTAACTTTTCTTTCATATACATACTCCTCTATTTTCCAATATATCTTATAGGCCTTAATTAATGGGCATCATATGTCATTAAGGAAGCTAATGGTATCATAGAATAATATGGTCAATAAAACTATATTATGAGGATAGTGTGGCTTAAGCTTAGGCCTTGACCTTTAGATACATACATGTAGTTTTTATATGAACTTAGTCAATGTAGCTTAAGCTCAGGTATGAGCTCTCTTGATTTGAGAAGCTCGAATGGGCCTATATAGATACTTGGCAAGATGGCTTAAGCTTGAGTGCGAGCCTTTACATTCTATAACCTATAGCCGGATAGTCTGGCTTAGAGTTTTGGGTTAAATAAAAAAATATGGTAAAACAATTTATGGAACTTTGTTGAGCTATTGTGAATAACATGTTGAGCACGACCTTGATTTTGAGTATATTAGTTATGAATCAAAATGTGTTTTTCCATTAATGAATGTAGTTATGCATAAACATGCATAAAAAGTGGTATGTATATAAAATTCATATGATATGAATGTTTGAATGTTTTATATGTAATTGTATGCATATATGTACCACTAAGCATTAGGTTATTTAACGTATGAGTGTTTTATCACATGCATGTTCAGAGTCCAATAGGTAAAGTAACAAAGAATGTAGCCTAAAGATAGAGTCATAGGATATGCTTTGATAGGGTTAGTGATATGAACTATGGTTTTTATTTTTGGTTGTATCATAAGATATATGTTTAGCCCCATTTTTGTACATGTTTTATTTAAGGGACATGAATTCATTTGTAATGAAACATTTTTGTCAACCTTGGGACTAGTGAAAGCCCAAACATTCTTTATATTTAAATGTATTGATTTTATTTCCAAACCTCTTTTTCAGGAAGTCATCATGGTCATGATGCATAAAAGTTTTAAATTTATCAGATCTTCATCATGTGCATTTGTGACATTCCTTTATATAGTTGGATTATCCTAGTAATATAAGAGGATGTTACATTTAGTGGTATCAAAGCTTCCATTTAGGCATTTTTAAACCTAATTGTGTTAAGGGTTATATCACGTATACATGTTATGTCCTACATGACTCTAATATGGGCTATTTTCTATCGATGTGTAGGTTTAAAAAAAGGGCATACGGAGATAGAACCTCATGACTAGGCATAAAGTAATAGTCCATCAATTGCATAGGCCTAGAACTAGCCTAGAATTGCGAACATCTTGGGTGAATGCTACCTCGATTCCCTCTTATCTAGCTATCATACTGGCCAATCAAACCCAGACATATTTCATTCAGTAGATGACTAGATTACTATGGCAGATAGCATAAGCAATGTCACCACCATAACCACCGCATCCCATGTTTCAGTTCAATAAGCTGAGAAAGTATGGAGCCATAAATTATATAGGCAAGAAGGATGATGAACTGACCACTAAAGAGTTCTAGTTAAATAATACTAAAATGGTCTTTGAGCAATTACATTGTTCATATGAACACAAGGTCGTATATGTCATCTCTTTTCTATAGAAGTATGCCTACAACTGGTGGTGAATGACTTTGAGGAAACCTTAAACTCCCCTGCCACCAACCTGGGAGTTATTCATAATGGAGTTCCATAAGAAATATGTCCCTTGGGGAGAATTCCTCAACTTGAAGTAGAAAGGCATGACAGTGTCAAAGTATGAGCAAGTGTTTATGAGACTGAGTTGACATACAACCAACATCATGGGAGATGAAGCAGACAAATGCAAGGGGTTTGAGGATCGCCTCAATGAAGATATTAGATTTCAAGTTGTAGCCCACTAGTATGAGGATTTGTCAAAATTATTTTCTTCCACCCTCAATGTAGAAAGGGTAAAGAGAGACAAAAAGATTGATAGGCCTTTATGGGGGGGATTTCTATAGACCCTATACTATTATGGCCCAAACTTCTAGTAAGAGGGCCCAAATCACACCAAGACTGCATTAAATAAAGGTCAAAGACAAGGCCACCCTCAGTAGACACCCTCAAGGCAGGGTCTTCCTTATAAGGTTGCATCTACCACTATTAGTACACAGATCCATACAGTAAAGAAAGTTGATCTGATATGTAAGACATGTTACAAGAGTCATCAAGAAGAGTGCTGGTTTGCCACAAGGGCATATTACAAATGTGGGGCCCGAGATCACTTGAAGAGAGATTGTCTATTGATTATGAGTGCCACTTCTGCACACACTATGGGCTTAGCCCAGGTCTAGAGTTGCAATTAGACTAGAGGTGGTAGAGGGGGACCTAGTCAAGGTGTGTCAGAAATAGTCAACCAGCGGGGACCTAGCAATATGCCAATAAGAGCCTATGCCATGAGGGCTAGATAAGATCAGTAGGCCACAGACATGATACTGGATATATTTTCTCTCCATAATTCAGTATTATGTGCTTTAGTAGATCTCAGCTCCACCTACTCATATATTTGTACAAGTACAGCTAGTGAGCACAGTATGACGATCGAAGAACTAGAGTATGAGATAGAAGTCACGAACTCAGTGTTGTTGTACATCAAGTGTAAAAGGATCTCCATTAAGAGTGCACAAAACTTTTGTTTCCTACATATATGATAGAGTTTCCATTTTTTGAATATGATGCCATCCTGGGTATGGATTGGCTCTCTCAGCATGAAACAGTAGTGGACTACCAATCTAAGATAGTAATTTTCAATATCATGTATCAATGAGAGGTAATAGTTCAAGGAAAAAGGTTTTCCTAGCCAACTAAAATGATATCTATGATGAAAGCTCATAAGATTATCAGAAAATGGATGTGAGGCCTATTTGGATCATGTGTATGATACCAAAAAAAGGGAATCCAAAGTTGAAGGAGAACTTAACAGTAAAGGAGTTTGCAGAGGTCTTCCCAGATAATCTTCTAGGACTACCTCTAAATAGGGACATAAAGTTCACCATAGAGCTCATTTTGGGTATTGCCTTGATTTCTATTGCACCCAATAGAATGACATCTACAAAATTGAAAGAGTTGAAAGCACAGTTGCAAAAATTGTTAAGAAGAATGATGGATCTATGAGGTTATGCATAGATTATCTACAGTTGAACAAAATAACCATTAAGAACAAATATCCCTTGCCACAAATAGATGACTTGTTCAATCAATTGAAAGGTGTTGGAGTTTTCTACAAGATTGATTTGAGATTAGAATATCATCAGCTGAAGATAAAGGAAACAAATGTTTCCAAGATAGCTTTCAGGACCATATATGGATATTATGAGTTTCTAATAATGTCTTTAGAGTTATCTAACATCATGGCTTTTATGGATTTGATGAGCAAAATCTTTACGCCATATTTGGACCAATTTCTAGTGCCCTTCATTGATGACATTTTAGTTTATTCCAAAAATAAGGAAAAATATGATAAGCACTTGTGGGCTATCTTGCAAACTCTCAAAGAAAGAAAGTTGTATGCCAAGCTATCCAAATATATGTTTTAGCTTGATGAAGTAGCCTTCCTTAGGTATATAGTATCAACATAGGGGATTAGAGTGGATCCGAGCAAGGTTAAAGCGATCTTGCATTGGAAACCTCCAAGAAATATGACTAAGATTGGAAGTTTTCTTTAGTTAGTTGGGTATTACAGGAGATTCGTGAAAGAATTCTCCAAGATTGCTTTCCCACTAATAAAGTTACTAAGGAAAGATGTTAAGTTTGAGTGGAATCACAAGTGCCATGCTAGCTTTGATCAATAAAAAATGTTATTAATAGAGGCTCTTGTCTTGACACAATTGTTGCTAAATAAGGACTACATCATATATAGTGATGCCTCTCACAAGGTTTTGGGATGTGTTTTAATGCAAAAGGGAAAGGTTGTGGCATAACTTCCTGACACTTGAAGCCCTATGAGATGAATTACCCTATACATAATCTAAAATTGCTAGCCATTGTGTTTGTATTGAAGATATGCTACCATTACTTATACGGAGAAAAGTGTTACATCTATACCGACCACAAAATTTTGAAATACCTCCCTACCTAGACAAAGCTGAACTTGAGATAGAAAAGATGGATAGAACTGATCAAGGATTGCAATTATTTAATCAATTATCATTCAGGCAAGGCCAATGTAGTGGTTGATGCTTTGAGCAGAAAGAACATGGCAGACTTGCATATCTGACCTACTTTGAATCAAGAAATTAGAGACACAACAACAATATGTAAGATTGGTAGAGATAATCTAGTTGGTCTCTTAAGGGGAGAGATTAGATTACATAGTTGAATCAAATGGTGGTTTGTACTATCAGAACAGGTTATGTGTACCCAATATAGAAATTTTCAGGTAGAAGATTCTAAAAGAGGCATATGAGACTCAGTATGTTATGCACCTAACAACAAGATGTATCAATACCTGAAGATAAAATATTGGTCATCAGAAATGAAGAAAGACATCATATAATATACTACCAGATCTTTAACATATCAGCAAGTCAAAACAGAGTATCAAGTGCCATCAGAGTTGTTGTAGTCAATCACAATTCCATAATGGAACTGGGATAAAAATGCCATGAATTTTGTGATTAGGTTGCCAATGACAATAAGAAAGTATGATGTTGTTCGGGTGATAGTAAATAGATTAACGGAATCAACTCACTTTTTATCAATAAGAAGGGATTTCTCATTGAAAAAGTTAGTTGAGTAGTATGTCAATGACATAGTCTAAGTTCATGGAGTACCAGTTTTCATCACATCAAATAGGGATTTGCATTTCACCACATAGTTTTGGAGTAGCTTCCAACGATCTTTGGGTACCATGCTCAATTCAATACAACTTTTTATCCCTAGACGAATAAACAATCAGAGAGAGTGGTTCAGATTCTAGAAGACATGATAAAAAGTTATCATCGAATTTGAGGAAAGTTGGGACAAATACTTACTATTGATATATTTTGCCTAAAACAACTGTCATATCCACTAATTTAGGCCTCGAGTTGCACGTGTCATAAAATCAACTCATTGATCCAATCGAAGTCTAAATTTGGATTTTTTCCGGAGAAAAATTAAAATAATGATAAATAATTATGAAAAAAGTATGATAAAGTATATAATTGGTGTAAAGATGTAAACTTATGATAGAAAACCTAATTGAAAATTATGAAAATTTTTGGATAAATTTGCAATTTATCAAAAATTGAAGGACCAATTGGGATATTTACCAATTAAAGACATAATCTGGACGTGTACATATAAAGATGTTCGACCACATGAGAGGGAGACATTTTCCCTAAGTTTAATCACATTAAGATTCAAATTATGCAAAATATCAAGTTATGGTCAAATTAAGGGTCCTACATTTGACTTTTCATTTCTTCTTTCTTCTTATCATCTTTCTTCATTCTTCTTATCACCTTTCTTCTTCTTCTTTCCTTCATTTCTACTAGAATTTTATGTCTTCAACCGGCCCCAAATTTTCCCTTATCAACCTTCATACCCATGCTCCATCAAGAGAGACAAAGTGAGGAAAAAAGAGAGAAAACCTAGGAAAAGGCATTTTCATGCATAGGAAAGATTGGAGAAGTTAAAAGAAGACCTGGGGAGTAGAAAAAAGTTTGGAGAGGGAAGAAATAAACCCTTTTTGGTTCATCCACGGTGGAAAATAAATGGAGTTTTTCTTTATCTCCATATTTTTCTCTAAAGGAAAAACATGTTATAAGCTCATTTAGAGCTTGTGTTTGGTAAGTTTTAGTCAATGTTGAAAATTGAGGGTTCTGAATGATTTTGATGATGAATAAGGTGATATGAAGTGCTTAGAGACCTTAAAAATGGAAAAATATGGAGTTAGAAAGGTTGTACGAGCCTAAACCCTAAGTTGAACAAGAGAGAGAGAGAGTTTACGGTTTAAGAGTTGTTTAGAAAGAAAGTCAAGTCATTGTTTAGAATTATAAATGAAAGGTTTTAATGGTAATTTTGCATATTTTAGGTACCTCTTTGGAAGGAAATCAAGTTCAAGAAGATGGGAAGAACAAGGCCAAAGAAAATGAGACTTGAATAAGCTTATGTGAAGCTGAAAGAAGTTTGTGCTTACTTTTAGACAATAAACTAGGTTTTCATTGTAATTCTTTCATGAATGAATTATTTAGTATGTTAGTGTGTGATTTAAGTGCAAAAAGTTGCATGAATTGTAAAATAGTTATAATTGTATATAAAAATGGCAATTTATATGTGTGAGTAATTTGAATTGGGTATATGGGTTCATAGATGCTTGAAATTGAGTATTTAAATGTGTCATGGACTTGAAATGCATATTGGTATGAGTTTGGATTGGCTTGGAAAGCCAAATTATGTAATTTGGCTTTGGAAGGTAGTTTTCCAATAGTGATTCACTTATGTGAATTTGGTATGAAAAGGTTATTGTTCTATCCAGATGCATTCACAACTTGAAGCAAAACGGGGGTTACAGGCGTGAAAGGAGTTTGTCACAACCATGAAATAGCCTTAGTGTTGTTCACAGGTTAGGAGATCCTTTCGCAGTCATGAAGCAGTTTGACTTGACTTGACTTATTCATAGACATGAACACATGATCATGGCCCTGAATGCCCTATTTTTAACATTGAATGTTTTTGATAATTAATGGATGATTCAAGGAAAGTATTTAAAAATATGGTATACTAAATGTTCAAGGGTAAAGAATAAGTGGGAATAATATGGATTTAGCAGAAAATAATTTAATTTAAGTAATAACGAAATTATCATGAGAAAAGAATAAGGAATTTTGGTTGTACCAAAATGATTTATGATAATTTGAAAAAAAAGTTAAACTCATATTATGCACGTAACCTAAACTAGAATGGGTAGATAGGTTGGCATGTAATGCTCATAAGTTAGGGCCTATAGGTTATGTTGGTTTAGAGAGAGTGAGGATGGCATAGGGTGTTTTAAAAAATTAAGTGTCATTGCTCAAATGATAACCAAGAAGGAGGATTGAATTGGTTGATAATTAAAATTTTGCTAAAGGAAATACCAAAAAATTAATAGAGAGGGAAGGAAAAAGTTGAGAAACATAAGACTTTAGAGAGGCTCGAGTGTTAACGAACCTTACATCCCTTTTCCAATCACAATTGGATATTTCACTAACTGAAAAGTTACAAATGGAGTTTTTACCTAGCTCACTCTCAACTATGATGTTTCTACTTTTGGCTAACACCTAACCCATAAAACCTTAGTATTTTAATGGCTACACAATAACCAAATCTTGTGTTTTGATGACTCACATAAAAATCCATACAAGTGTATCACTCATAACCCAACTCACTCAATTTTACTATTGAGCAACTGATTGCAAGAATGAAACCACTCAATTACCAGAAAAGCTCAAAAAATTGTGCATTAAAGGTTACAGTATAAAATTGAATAAAATAGTTGGAAAATGTTGAAACACACAACTTTACAAAATTTGAACTTAATAATAAGTTCTCTTATATTTGGAAGTCATAAATGTGTTGTATTTATACATCCTCTTAGAAATAAAGTTGTTTGGAGTGCATTTAATGCGAAAATAGTCATTTAACCACTTTTTAGTTCGTGTTTGATAGTTTTCTCTTTCTAGGTTCACGGGCGTGAATGTTTTTGGCAAGCCATGACTGAAGTGGTGAAGCTGGTCATGAGACAATCTGTTTAGATTTACATGTTATTTCACAAGTGTGACTAAATCTTTATGGGCATGAATAAATTTTCTTCATAGATAGGCTAGTTCATTATAGCCATGAACAATTGAATATGAATCTTTGGCATCACAAGGCTTCACGAGCATTTGCCAATTCTTCCACGAGCATGAAACACCTATTTCACGGGTGTAACTATTTGTTTTTATGTGCATTAATGAGCTTCATAATCGTGAATTGCTTTTTAATTTCACTTTTTGAACTTCAATTGACTTGATTCAACTGGATTTAATGGTTTAAAGAACATTTAACCTATCTAAATACTTAGAACACAAAATATGGTTAAATTTCATATTGCTCAATTATTTGTTATCATCAAAATGACAGAAATACCCTTTAAGGTTCGACAATCTCTCCCTTTTTATGGTGACAAATAATTGTGTAATATATAGCTAAAGAGAAATGATTCCCCCCCCCCCTTAAAAGATGTTTATAAGAGATTGAATAGAAAAAATACAAGCATGCCACACACTCAAGCCATAAACATAGAATTAATGAAGTTCAAGAAGAATTCACTTAGTTCAAATAAGTTCTTATGGCATACCAAAAGTAATTAATCTTATTAGCTTAGCTCTATGCATACCAAACAAATCAAAAGTGATATCTATGTTCATACCAATCAAAAAAGCAAACAACACATGCATATAATCTTAAGGCATAAGACATATTGCATATATCTTCTCCCCATTTGTCAAAATAAAAGAAGAACAAATGGCAAACTCATTGAAAGATAGAAAAACCAAATGCATTACTTAGAACACAAGCTACATGCTTTTGATTACAAAGAATTCAAACCAAGATTTGATTACAAAGATTAAAGCATCAAAAGCATCCTAAACTCTAAAGGATTCTAAAAAGAAACTTAAAAGCTAAAAGATTTCTAAGGCTTATCTTTAGAAAGTTGATCTCAAATGCGAGTCACCTCATTTTTTAGACTAGCTATATGTGAATCAAAGCTATCCTTAAGGTCCTCCATCTTTTGGTCGATGGACTGTTGAAAGGCTCCAAGACTTACCTTAAGCATATTGAAACATGGACCAAAGAGAGCCATCAACTGTTGTGCCAAGTCCGGCGTGGAAAAAGAAGATGTCTCCCCATATGTTGGGGCATCGTTACCACCTATTGGGGCCTCATGAGTCTTAACTCGAGCTCTTTTTCTTTGCTAATGCCCTTGTAGGCTAACCTTGAACTCATCAAAGTCACCTACATCCTATAAAATCTCATTGCTAAGAGTCTTGAATCTGTAAAAGATGTCATCTTTGTAGAGAATTCTAACAGCAGCTCCCATCTTAACAAATGACTCGACATAAAGTTGATCTCTAAGAGATGTTGTTTCCTTAACTTAAGAACACGCATGTGATCAGTGGAAGATAGTTTAGTTGAAGTGACATACACTACAACCACTGATTTGGGATCTATTTATGGAAAAATTCAAAAATAAGTATGTGCCATAGGTTTATGTGGATGAGAGGAATAGGGAGTTCCTCAATCTGAGATAGGGGAACCTTACAATATCTTTGTATGAGAGATAGTTCGTGAGGTTGAGTAAGTATATAGTTGAGATTCTTGGGGATAAGGCAGATCAGTGTCATAGGTTCAAGGATGGTTTGAGTGAGGATAATAACCCTTAGGTTATGTCTCTTCAGCATGAAGACTTTACAAAACTAGTATTTGCAACCATTAATGTTGAGTGAAGAAAAAGGAAAAAAACAGTTAAGTCATTCAGGAAGCCATCAACTAGTATGGCTAAGACTTCAAGCAAAATAGGTCATTTTTTTCTATAGGTAGTCATAATATAATGGACACATTCATGGCTTTCCATAGCCTAATTCCTCAAAAGGGGACCACCCTCCAAAGCCACATTTGTCGCCACTAGTTCCCAGCCACGAACTTCAAGAGGAGCTATTCTAATATGTGGGTGTAATACCCTCTCACCCCACTTTCGTTCAGCAAGGTAAGTGAGTATTACATGTCTAACTGTTCATAAAATTAATGAAATGAATAATTTTTTTTAACAAAAATATTGCAGACGCTGAAATAAAAATTAATATAAGCATAAATATTCAAAATTTTATTTATTTATAAAGTACATTAATTTACATTATAATTTATGTCTATAATACACACTGTAGGAAATAAAATCAAAATTTAATTTATAGAATTTTTTTTTATAAAATATACCAAAAAAAAATCCAAATCTTTTTACTGTTTCCTTCTAGGTATCCAATCTATTTTCTACGGCTACCCTTCTAAACCTGCCTGAGAGGAAACCACCCGCGCTAAGCTAATAGCTTAGTGGTGCTTCAATGATAAAAACTTTACATATGCATATTTGATTACATGTCATTTATAAATTTAACAAGTAAAACATAAAATAAGAAATTTTATAAAATCAAACAATTTCAGCAAATACTCAATATTTAACAATTTGAATTCACATAACATTTATAAAATTCACATATTATTATTATTATTATTATTATTATTATTATTATTATTATTATTATTATTATTATTATTATTATTATTATTATTTTCTTGTGCCCGTAACATCAATAACCGAACTAACTAATAGGAATAACAGAGTTGTCATTTTCAGCTTTCATAATATTGTGCCGAGCGCTTCATAATAATGTCATTATCGGCTATTGTAATATTTTCATTACCGGCTTAATAATTTTGTGCCGAACGCATTTATCAATTTGTCATTACCGGCTTTTATATTTGGCACAAAGTGCCTAAAATCCCCTGATTGGCATGCCAAACTATTCTCTATTCAAGTTCTAGCCTAGGTATCTTTGGGCTTAATTATTTTTATATTAATTCACAATATTTCAAAAATGCCAATATTATTCAACTATCATAATCATGCTTATTTAATTTTGTTCTTTATTCCCATTATTATTGCACTAACATCTCACATATAAACAATTTGTTAGACATTCATAACTACCATTAAAATAATTATTCACATTAATTATTATATATAATTATCACAACACATGCACAACTCCAATATTTCATATTTTTACCTATGGCAGATTTCAGACCTATTTTTGGGCTTCATTTTTAGCCCATTTATAATTCAAATTGGGAGTTCTGGTTTTCTAACCATTTCTAGCTTATTATCTTAGCTTTAAGATTCATAAAAAATCACTTAAATCACATTTTTATATCAAAATTTATGGTTATTTGAATACTGCATGATCAGAAATATTCTTGCCCAGAATTTTTTGGACAGATTCTAGGTTTGAACTTCATACATTTTTCTGACCAAATCTAGACTTAATTAGATGTTATGGTCTAAATACAAGTTAAATCTCTGTGTCTTAGCTTTCATTTCCAACAAATAACATACAAAAAGGAGTTCTAGAACTCAAGTTATCATCAAAATAGTCAGGGATGTTCCTGAAATTCTGTACCCGAGCCATCAATTGGCATTAATCCATATTTCAACCACATTCATCATTTGCATTAATTTTGATACTAAAATTTCTAGAATTACAATTACATTCATATGTCTTAATTATTTCACACCATTTGATTCCATTGGCATATAAAATATGAAAAGCTACAACAAGTCACATAACATCTCAAAAACACAAACATAACCAACCTTAATATATAATTTCATACATATTAACAACATGCAAGATTTTTATCAATGAAGCACATACCTAATCATTCTTGCCTATTCCCTGAATCCTTCTTTTTCTTATATTATTAGCTAGCTTTCTCCTTGCCTATGTCACCCTCTTGAGGGTCTCTCACTTGTTCACTTATTTTTCCTACACAACCATACCACATCTCAATTCCAATATCCATTTTTAATGCTTTTCATGTCTACATAGTATTCTAATGCTCCTAATATGTTTTACACCTTAATTGAGCTAAAATTTACTAAGGTTAAACTTTCCTCTTAATATGTCATGGCTGCCCAAAAACCATGTCTTAATTCTCAATTCATTTCCTTCAATTCAACACTCAATTCACATTTCTCTTATCACCAATTGTGGTGTTTCCATATTAATTTCAATTTTTCCTAATTTCTTTAACTATGGAAGCCCCTCATTCATCCCTTAACATTATATTTTTTTTAGTTTTTAAGCCATAAGACAATCAACTAACTTCAATTATCATTAATTCAAAACTTAATTACACTTCCATTAAATAATCCCAAACTTAAATTTCTAAGTTCAATCTTGCAACATAACCTATATCTATCAACCATAATCACATCTATCATCAACATGGATCTCAAATGGAAGGAAAAAGGTTGAATTTAAGAAGAATAAACTAACCTTAAGTTTTCTCCAAGGTGGGCCGAAATCTGTCCCACTCTTCTCCCTTTTTCTTCTTTTTCTCTTCCTTCCTTCTTGCTCCTTTGGTACCTTTGTAGTAAGAACTCTTTAATTTCTTGATTTTTCCTTTCTCAAACTCATTTTTTTCTGTCTTTTTCAGGTTGTGGCTGAATCAAAAATGGGGATCTTGGGTGAGGAAGGGGACGGCCAAAGTGGGAGAAAAGATGAATAAGAGAATGTCATGGAAGAATGTGGAATTTCCTTCATCTTTTTGAATTTTATACTTCGATTGGGGAATGGGTCCCACTAATTAAAATTAATCCTAATTTGTATAGGTTCATTAAGTTAATTAATCTTGATTTACAATTAAACTTTGAGAAATTCCATATTTGCCACATCTTCCTCCATATTCACACTTTTCCCCAAACAATGTCCATAATACCAATTTTGTCCATAGGAAATTTTACTTTTTTCTAATTCTGCCCCTAATCTTTTTAATTCCCAAATAATAATACCCTTAATTATTTTCCCTTATTATTGGTCATTTTTTTATGGGTTCAAATTTAGACTCTGATTGAACCTGCGCGCCTCACTACGGTCACATGCAATCGGGGCCTAAATTACTGGATGTTACAGTGGGACTTACTAAAAAAGCAATAGGGATGAGTGTTGGATAACTACCAGGGCTTGCTTTAGATATGGGGCTCGAGATCATTTGAAGAGGGATTGTTCAGTGTTGGGTAGTTTAGCACCTACACAGATAGTGGGATCGACACTAGTATAGAGTCAATAGCAGACCAGAGGAGGTTAGTCAAGACCTAGTCAGATTGCATAAAAAATGGTCAACAGACCAGGACCTAGCGAGAGCCTATGCCATAAGGGCACGAAAGGATCATAAGGCCACAGATGTCATTGTGGGTATGTTTTCTCTCCATGGCTTGTGTTTATGTGCTTTGATAGACCTAAGATCTATACATTCATATGTTTATACGAGAATACCTAGCCAACACAGTATGATAGTTGAGAACTTAGAATATAATATTGAGGACATGAATCATCTAGGCCATAATGTGATTGTTAATCGGGTGTATAAGGGTTGTTTATTGATTGTGCACATGAAAGAGTTTTCTACATATTTGATCGAGTCTCCTTTCTATGAGTATGATGCCATTTTAGGAATAGATTGGCTCTCTCAACATGAGACAATAGTGGTTTGTTGGTCCAGGAAGTTGATTTTTTATTCTAGAATGAGAAGATGTAGTAATGGAAGGTGAGAGGTTTTCACAGCTTGTACAAGTGATTTCCATGATAAAAGGCTCAAAAGATTATCAGAAAATGGTGTGAGGCTTATTTGGCTCATGTGATTGATAAGAGAAAGGGAGGACCCGATATAAAGGATTTTCCAATAGTGAGGGAATATCTAGATGTGTTTCCCAATGATTTACCAAGGTTACCTCCAGATAGGGAGATCAAGTTCTCTATAGAGCTTGTTCTAAGTACAGTATTGATGTCAGTCGCACCATACAGAATGGCACCTAAAGAGTTAAAAAAGCTGAAAGCACAGTTACATTAGCTTTTTGTTAAGGGTTTCATTAGGTCAAGTGTATCACTATAAGGTGCACGTGTGTTGTTCGTTAAAAAGAAAGATGGTTCGATGAGATTGTGCATCGATTATAGGCAATTGAACAAGACAACCATCAAGAACAAGTATTTGTTGCCATTGATAGAAGATTTATTTAATTAGTTAAAAGGTGTAGGAGTATTCTCTAAGATAGACCTCAAGTCAGGGTACCAAAAGCTGAAGACTAAGGTAGACGATATTGCAAAGATAGCTTTCAGAACCAAATATGGTCAACATGAATTTTTGGTTATGTCATTTGGGTTGACTAATGCACATTTGGATCAATTCATTATGGTTTTCATCGACAATATCTTGGTGTATTATAAGAACTAGGAGGAGCACAAACAGCATTTGAAGATAGTTGTACAGATCTTCAGGGATCAAAATTTTTATACCAAGCTCTCTAAATATGAGTTTTGGCTAGATGAGGTGACATTCCTTAAACATATAGTATCAATAGATAAGGTTAGAGTGGATCCTACCAAGGATAAAGCAATCTTAGATTGGAAGCCTCCTAAGAATGTGATAGAGATTAGAAGTTTTATCAGTTTAACAAGGTATTATAGAAGATTTGCTAAGGCATTTTCTACGATAGTCTCACCATTGACTTGATTGTTGAGGAAAGATATAAAGTTTGAATGGTCAAACAAGTGTCAACACAGTTTTGATCAACTCAAGAGTTTATTGTCAAAAGCTCTAGTTCTGATACGACTGGTTCTTAATAATGAGTATGTTATCTATAGTTATGCATCTCACAATGGATTGGGATGTGTCTTAATGCAAGAGGGGAAAGTCATTGCTTATACTTCGAAAGAGTTGAAGCCTCATGATAAGAATTACCCGACTCATGATCAAGAGTTGGTAGCCATAGTTTTTGCCTTAAAAATTTGGCATCACTATTTTTATGGAAAAAATTATTTCATATACACCAACCATAAGAGTTTAAAATATCTTCCTTCATAGAAAGAGTTGAACTTGAGAAATAGGCGATGACTAGAATGGATCAAGGATTACGATTGTATAATCGATTATCATCCAGGCAAGGCCAATATTATGGCTGATACGTTAAGTAGAAAGGTCATTGTAGAGTTGCACATCCAACCTCCCCTTGAATCAAAAGATTAGAGATGCAAAGAGGTAGGATACCTGATTACTCAAGTTGGTCTCCAAAGGGGAGAGACCTGAGTATGCAGTTAAGCTAGATGGCGGGTTGTTTTATCAAGGCGGTTTATGTGTGCCTAATGATGCAGCTTTGAGAAAGAGGATTCTCATAAAGGCACATGAGATGAGATATGTGATGCATCTAGGAAGCAATAAAATGTATTAGGACTTTAAGATAAAGTATTAGTGGTCTGGAGTGAAAAAGAAAATACCACAAAGTTCACTACGAGATGCCTGGCATGTTAATAAGTCAAGGCAGAACATTAAGTACCATCAGGATTACTACTGCTGATCAAAATTTTAGAATGGAAATGGGAAAATATCACAATGGATTTTATGATTTGGTTTCCTCTCCAAGGAAGTATGACGCCATATGGGTCATAGTCGATGGGTTAATGAAGTCATCTCATTTCTTGCCTATCAGAAGAAACTACTTTTTGAACAAGCTAGCAAAGTTGTATGTGAATGAAGTGGTAAGATTTCATAGAGTGCTAGTCTCCATCATTTTAGGTAAAGATCTGAGGTTCATATAACAATTTTGGGGAAGTTTACAATGAGCATTGGTTACGAAGCTCAACTTCAACATAACTTTTTATCCTTTGACAAATGATCAATTGAAAAAAGGTGATAAGGATTTTAAAAGATATGATGAAGAGTGGTGTTATAGAATTTGAGGTTAGCTAGGAAAAGCATATCGGTGGTTGCTACATGGCAAGCCAATTAGGGATGATAAGTTGTATAGACTGTAGGCTTCGTGCCAGTAGGCTATTATGATCATAGGAATTTAATGCCTATAGGCAATTTATTGCCCATTTTATTGAACATTCATTGTCCAATGGCACTCATTCATTTATTCCTCCTTCACTATTTTCTAGTATCTGGTCTAGGGATCTTAGGCACATTAAAAAATCAAAAAGATAAACTACCATTAGGCATAAAATAAATGAAAAAAAAGGAAATTGATGAAGAAACATAAGAAAGATGAATGTTTGTGTGTTTGCATGTAAGTTGATGTTGTGTACATAGATAAATGAGGCCAATAATAAATTATACATGAAGT
The DNA here is from genome assembly GCA_023653625.1 of Triadica sebifera. Taxonomy (NCBI): domain Eukaryota; kingdom Viridiplantae; phylum Streptophyta; class Magnoliopsida; order Malpighiales; family Euphorbiaceae; genus Triadica; species Triadica sebifera. Next base: position 29,914,626 of record CM042892.1, on the reverse strand, counting down.
AAAAAGAATAATAGGTTAAATTAAAAAAGGAAAATGCACTACGTGAGTTAATAATTTATGTGTACATGAAAATATATGTTGCATGTTTATAATATACTGCCTTTCAGTATGCACCACTAAGCCTAGTACTTAGCATTAGAGTTGTGTTCTCCCATGTATGTATAGTTAAGAGAATATTGTAGATAGTAGATAGTAGATAAAGCTAGAGGAATTATAAAGCCAGACTAGCATTAGAATTGACATAATGGGTTTCATATTTTATTCTTTTGTTAAATTTGATTTTCTCATTTTGTTTGCATAATGAAGTATAACTTCTGTAAATGCCTTTAATGGTCTTTGGTATATTACTTTTGTATGTGTGTCTGTGTGTATAATGTCAATAAACCTCCTTTATTATTTTTATGAAGTTAGACTTAAATTAATATTTTAGAGATGTATTTGGAAAAAAATGTATTCAAATTTTTAGTAATTATTATACAATTTCAGAGGAAGCACCGTAGCATCCTCTTGCTTGACTATTCATTAGGTAGGGTGAAGGGGTGTTAATAGTGTTTTGGTATCAAAGCTTGGTTTAGACGATTTTGGACTTTCAAAACAAGTTTTAAAATCAAATAAGCATTGCATAACATGTGTGCCCATATTCACATATATAACTTGTTGCTCATTGATTAGGACCATTGCTTTTTAATGATATAGGTAGGTTATAGACTTCTTATCGTAACGGATTATCATCGAGTAGGCTAAGAGTTATGAGCCTTTAGAGATAGAGGCATAATATCAACTGAGTCATCGTCAAGCTGCTATATCTATATCTAGTGCAACCACATCATGTGGACAATCGAGTGCTGGTGTTGGACAAATTGAACTTTTGTGAAATGTAACTGAACTATTACAGAGGATAGCACAACTAGCTCCACCTGACCTGCAGCTCGAAAGGCTATGGAAGCTAAGGGCTCCAAATTTCTATGGCATGAAGGAGGATGACCCCTCAATAGTGGAGTTTTGGTTAGAAATGGTATAGGGTTTTTTTTATCAAATGAATTACACACCTGAGTAGAAATATGAATACTCAGTGTCTCTACTTTAGGAGAACACATGATTAGTGGCAAACAATGTCCTCAGGTACCAGAGTCACCCACCTAGGAGTATTTTCTAGAGAAATTCAAGAACAATATATACCATCGATTTATACGGAAGACAAGAAGAGGGTGTTCCTAAATTTAAGATAATGAACCATGTTAGTTTTAAAATATAAACGAGAACTTACACATTTATGCAAGTATATCAATGAGATTATATTCACTAAGGCTAACAAGTGTAAATAGTTTGAGGGCAGGTTATAAGATCCTATCAAACTACAAGTCTCATGGACTTCCCTAGTTTGCTAGCATTTGCTAAGATAAATGAGTGGGTTTTGCCAATATAAAAGTTTCAGGAGATCCAGGCCATAAACCAGTGCAGGTCCATCCAGTAGTAAGAGGGTGAGATCATCTTGTGGAAGATTTCAAGCTAAGAGTTCCAACAAAGCCTCATCATTCAAATGGGGACATCCCGCGAGATCCATTGCCTCTATAGCCAGTGCACCGACACTAGTATCACACAGACCACCACCTTTGCCCATATGCTAGTATTGTGGTTATTCACATACAAGTGAGTGTTGGTGGATGACATAAACCTTTTTGAGATATGGCTCCAAGGACCATCAATGAAGAGGTTATGTCCTTTTACAGTAAGGTAAAGATTCTGGTCAGGGTAGAAGCTGAGGTAAAGGACTCAGTAGAGGATGCTGAATAGGGCCCAATCATATCAGATTAGAAACAGTAGGGAGGCTAGAGTGTAGTCAAGCCATGCTAGCTAGGTTATATTCCATGCATCTCAGGAGGGCCAGGATGCACCCTACGTGATCATGGGTAAATTTCTACTCTTCAACTCTAACATTCATGCATTAATAGATCCTGGATCATTGTATTTTTATAAATGCACACCTCCACCTAGTCGAGAGGACAGAGAACCAAAATCCTTATAATATGAGATCCTATTAACCAACCCATTAAGGCATAGTGTAAGAGTCAGCAAAGTGTATAGAAGTTACCTAATGGAGATTCAGGGCAGGTAGTTTTTCAACAAACTTGATAGAGCTACCTTTCCATGAGTTCAATGTTATCTTAGGGATGGATAGATTAGCTCATCATAAAGTTGTGGTTGATTGTAGGAAAATGATAGATGACTATCAGAGTCTCAAAGCAAGATGAGATAGTTGTCATGGGAGAGAACAAATGATATCCAAACGATGTGATATTAATGATTAAAGCCAAGAAACTCACCAGTATAGGATGCAGAATGTATTTGGCATATGTGGTTGATACAGAAAAGAGTAGTCTGAAGTTGTTTGACTTACCTCCAAATTAGGAGATAAAGTTCTCTATTGGTTTGGTACCTAGTACTCTTCCTACTTCCATCACCCCTTATAGAGTGGCACATGTTGAGTTAAAAGAGCTAAAGGTGCAGTTACAAGACTTATTTGATATGGGATTCATTCAACCCAGTGTTTCACTATGGGGTGCTCTAATTATCTTTGTAAATAAGAAAGATAGTACCTTACACCTTTACATTGACTATAGGCAGCCTAATAAGATGACTATCAAGAAACGTATCTGTCGCCTAGCATTAATGACATGTTTGATCAGTTGAAAGGAGCATACATATTTTCCAAGATATATCTTTGTTCTGGATATCACCTTTGAAGATCAAGGAGTCAGATCTACCGAAGACAACATTTAGGATTTATCATGGTTATTATGAGTTCCTAATAATGCCTTTCGACTTGACCAATAGACCAACAACATTTATAAACCTGATGAATCAAGTGTTCATACCCTACCTGGTCCAGTTTGCAGTAGTATTTATTGATAATATCTTAATGTACTCTAGAGATAGAGAGGAGTATGATCGGCATCTCAAAATCGTGCTATAGACATTAAAGGAAAAATAGTTTTATACTAAGCTATCAAAGTGTGAGTTTTGACTGGAAGAAGTCAATTTTTGGGTCACATAGTCTCAACTAAAGCTATCAGAGTAGACCCTAGTAAGATTGAGTCTATTCTTAATTGGAAGCCATTGCGGAATGTGATTGAAGTGTGGAGTTTTCTTAGATTAACCGAATATTGCCAAAGATATGTGAAAAATTTCTCCCCTATTGTGACTCATTTTACACAATTGTTATGAAAAGATGTTTGTTTTGAGTAGATAAATATATGTCAGATGAGCTTTGATCAGATTAAAATAATGTTGACTGAAGTGCCAGTGTTGACCCAGCCTACTCTAAGGAAAGATTTTTATGGTCTACAGTGATGCTAGTCATAATAGTTCGGGCTATGTCTTAATGCAAAAAGGGAAGGTGATCATATATGCCTCTAGATAACTGAAGCTATAAGAACCTAACTACCCTACACATGACCTGGAACTACCTACAATTGTATTTGCCTTGAAGATTTTGAGACATTACCTGTACACGAAAAAGGGCTACATTTATACAAATCATAAAAGCCTAAAGTACCTTCCCTTATAGAATGAGCTAAATTAGAGGCAAAGAAGATGGCTAAAGTTGATCAAAGATTATAACTACTATGTGATTAACTACTAGCCAGGAAAAGCCAATATGGTGGTAGATGTACTAAGTAGGAAGATCTTAGCTAGTGAGCTATAGATAAGTTTTCTTTAACTTATGCATTATAAGTAGTAATATGATTACGCATACGACTAACCCTGATAATGGTTGAGATGTGGGTGCAATCCACCATGATTCAAAAAATGAAAGATACCAAAAGCAAGATGAAAAGTTATTAAAGATAGCTGAGATAGTGAAAAGGGGGAGAGGCCTGAGTTTTCAGTGGAAGAAGATGGCACGATATATTTTAAGAACAAATTTTGTGTGATGATTGTATAAGAGTAAAAGCAAGACATCCTCAAGAAAGCACATAAGATGGTGTATACCATACATCTAGGTGGGAATAAGATGTATCAATATTTAAAAGCTCGGTACTAGTGGTCGGGGATGAAGAAATACATTGCAAAGTACCTTGCAAAGTGTCTAACATGCTAGTAAGTGAAAGCTGAACATTAGTTGCCCATAGGATTGCTCTAGCCAATGCCTATACCAAAGTGGAAAAGGAAGAGAGTCACTATGGATTATGTTTCAGGCTATTTAATGACTCAAAAGAAGCCTAATACATTATGGGTGATAGTAAATCGATTGATGAACTCTGCACATTTCCTACCTATCAAAATGGATTATTCACTAAACAAACTCACTAAAATTTATGTGAATGAGATAGTTAGGTTACTTAAGTTCCAATGTCTATAATATATGACAGAGAGACCCCCCAAATTCACTTCACAATTTTGGAAGAGTTTATAGTAGCCTTTGGGTACCCAGCTTAATTTCAATACGACATTCCATCCATAAATAGATGGATAATTAGAGTGGGAGACCTAGTTGTTAGAAGATATGATGAGAAGGTATGTGCTTGAGTTTAAAGGAAGTAGAGACCGATACTTGCCTCTTATAAAGTTTGCCTACAACAACAGTCACTAAACAAATGTAGGTATGGCTCCCTATAAGGCATTGTACAGAAGAAAGTGTAGAACATTGATTTAGTAAATAGAGTTCAATGAGAAAAAGCCAATAGGGCCATAAATAGTACAACAAACTGAGGAGAAGGTGAGAGTTATTAAAGAGAGACTGAAGGCAATGAGGGATCAACAAAAATCATAGGCTAATTTGAAGAGGCAAGACATAGAGTTTGCTATGGGTGATAAGGTATTTTTAAAGGTTTTTCCTTGGAAGAAAGTGTTGAAATTTGATAAGAAGGAAAAAAATAGTTCGAGATTCATTGGCCTTTATGATATTTTGGAGAGGATTAGACTAGTGGCATATCGACTCGCTTTACCACTAGAGCCAAATAGGATACATAATATTTTCTCTGTCTTGATGCTGAAAAGGTAAATATCATATTCAACGCATGTTATTTCAACAAAAAGTATTGAGGTACAGACATATCTGATATATAATGAAGAATCAGTAACCACCCTTACATGAGAAGAAAAAATATTGAGGAATAAGAAAGTTCCCTTAGTTAAAGTGTTATGGCAAAGCCATTCTATTGAGAAAGCTACCTGGGAAAGTGAAGAATTCATGAGATGAGCAGGAAAATTTTGAGGATGAAATTTACTTCAAGGGGAAGAATACATCATATCCGCTAATTTAGATATCAAGGCGCACATGTGGTGAAATCGATGTGTCGATCTGACTAAAGTCTAAATTCGAATTTTGACAAAAGAAAAATTAAAATAATGATAAAGAATTATGGAAAAATTTTAATAAATTATATAATTGGTATAAATATGTTAAATTTTGAAAGAGGACCGTAGTGAAAAATTTTAAAAGTTTTGGGGTAAATTAGCAATTTATCAAAAATTGAGGGACCAATTGGAATATTTACCAATTATGGACATAATTTTGACATATACCTATAGAGATGACTGACCATATGAGTAGGAGACATTTTCCCTAAGTTCAATCACATTAAGGTGCAAATTATGCAAAATATCAAGTTATGGTCAAACTAAAGGTCCCACCTTTGACTTTTCTTTTCTTCTTTCTTTTTATCACCTTTCTTCTTCTTATTTCCATCATTTCTACTAGAATTTTTTTCCTTCAACTAGCGCCAAACCATCCCCCATAAACCTCCATAGCCAAGCTCCATTAAGAGAGAAAAAGTGAGGAAAAGGAGAAAAACCCTTAGGAAAAGGCATTTTCATGCATAGGAAAGATTGGTAAGATAAAATAATACCTAAAGAGTGAAAAATAATTTTGGAGAGGGAAGAAAGAAACCCTATTTGGTTTGGCCATGGTAGAAAATCAATGAAGGTACAAGTTTTTCTTCATCTCCATATTTTTCTCTAAAAGAAAAAAATGTTTTAACCTCATTTAAAGCTTGTGTTAGGTGAGTTATGGTCAATGTTGATAGTGAGGGTTTTAATGAAGAACAATGTGATATGAAGTGCTTAAATACCTTTAAATTGGAAAAGACTAGAGTTAAAAGGGTTGTAAGAGCCTAAACCTAAAGTTGATGAAGAGAGTTTAGGGTTTAGGGTTGTTGTTGAACCTTGAAGAGTATTTCCATCATTTTGATGATAACAAACAAAATGGCAATAATGGATTTAACAATGTTTGTGTTCTAAGTGTGTAAAACATGAGATACTATGACTAGAACATGAAACAAGATTGAAAGACACCTTTTGAAGATTAAAATCAAAGAAATAGCAAATTCATGCCCATGACTACATATGTCACGCCCGTGAAGGAAGCTTAGCGCCAACTCTCCAACATTCAAAGTTCGTGGCCATGAAGGATCAAACCAACCGTGAATAATCAAGCAGTCACGCCCGTGAAATATAGTCATGCCCGTGACCAAACATGTCAAATTCTTCCAATTCACAGCCAGAGTCACCACTTGGACCACGACTTGGAAGAATATTCACGCCCGTGAAAAATATTATTCACGCCCTTGAACAAACATTTCAAATTCTTCCAGAGAGCTTTATGGCCAGAGTCACCATTTAAACCATGGCTTGGAATAACATTCACGACCGTGAGACATATATTCACACCCGTGAATAAGGAAAGAGAAACATGTTAAGCGTGAGATTAAGAGTTGGTTCAATGACTATCTTCACATTAAATGCACCCAAATGGCTATAATTCGAAAATGAAGTATAAATGGAAGTCATTTATGAATCCTAAATAAGAAAGAAAAAGAATAACAACAATTACTTTCTATCAATTCATCTTGTTGTAGCCTTCTGCATTAATTATTTCTCTCAACAAACCTTTATTCTTTGTATAAACTTAATTGCTCATAATTTCTGAGCATTTTAGGTTGGTGAGTATTTTCATTGTAATCAATTACTCAAGTGAGTTTGGGTATATTGGCTTAAGAGTGAATCACTTGTAAGGGTTTATTGTGTGAGCCATAAAACACAAGGAATTCATTTTTGTGTGAGCCATTGAAAAACACAAGGGAAATTCTGGTTAGGTGTAAGTCATTAAGAGAAACACCATAGTTGGGAGTGAGCTTGTAAAACTCCATTATAACACTTAATGTGTTAGTAAAACACCCAATCAAGATTGGGGAGAGGAGTAGGTTTTGTTAATACCCGAACCTCTAGAAATATTGTGTGTGATATATTTCCTTCCCTACTCTATTTATCTTATTCCACACCTTAAAGTTAAGAAAATTTTATTTACTAACCAATTCAACCTCCTTCTTAGTTCATTGTCTGCGCAACAGTTGTAGAGAGAGAAAATCAAGACATTGTTTAGAATTATGGAAGAAATATTTTAATAGTATTTTTGCAAGTTTTAGGTGCCTCGTTGGAAGGAAATCAAGTTCAAGAAGAAAGGAAGAACAATAGAAAAGAAAATAAGGCTTGAAAAAACCTAAATGAAGTAAAAAGAGTTTTGTGCATACTATTATGACAATAAACTAGGTTTTCATTGTAATTCTTGCACGAATGAGCTATTTGGTATGCTAGTGTGTGATTTAAATGCATAAAGTTGCCTAAATTGTGAAATAGTTAGAACTTGAAAATAATAGCTATAATTGTATGTAAAAATGGCAATTGGTATGTGTGAGTAATTTAAATGTGGTATATGGGTTCATATATGCTTGTATTAAAATGTGTCATAGACTTGAAATGCATATTGGTATGAGTTTGGATTGGTTTGGAATGCCAAAACATAGAAATTGGCTTTTAACGGTAGTTTTCTAACAGTGACTCATGAGCGTGAACCATTGGTTCATGAGCGTGAATTTGGTCTGGAAAGGTTATTGTTCCATGTAGATTCATTCATGGCATAATGCAAAACAGGGGTCACAAACGTGAAGCTAAATCACAAGCATAAAGGAGTTTGTCACTATCGTGGAATAGCCTTAGTGTTGTTCACAGGTTAGGACATCCTTTCATGATCATAAAGCAGTTTGACTTGACTTGTTCACTGGCATGAGCACATGATCACAGGCATGAATTCAAGGGAAGTATTTTAAAATATGGTATACTAAATGAAGAAGAGTAGAGAATAAATGGGAATAATATGGATTTAATAAAAAAAATTGAATTTAAGTAATAACGAAATTGTCATGAGAACAGAATAAGGATTTGTGATTGTAGCAAAACAATTTAAGACAATGTGGAAAAGAGTTAAGCTCATATTATATGCCTAACCTAAACTAGAATGAGTAGATAGGTTGGCATGCCAATTTGGGATGATAGGCTGTAAAGCTCGTAGGCTTTAAGCCAATAAGCCATAGTGTCCGTAAGCCATAGAGCCCGCAGGTGTTTAACACCCATAGGCAAATTATTGTCCGTTTTATTGGAAATTCATTGTCCTATGGTGCCCATTCATTTATTCCCCCTTCACTGTCTTCTAGTGTCTGGTCTAGGGATCTTGGGCACATTAAAGTGATCAAAAAGGAAAAAAAGGTAAACTAGTATTAAACATAAAAAAAAGGAATTAATAAAGAGACATAAGAAAGATGAATGTTTGTGTGTTTGCATGTAATTTGATGTTGTGTACATAGATAAATGAGGCTGATAACAAATTATACATGAAGCAAAAAGAATAATAGGTTAAAGTAAAAAAGGAAAATGAACTACATGAGTTAGTAATTAATGTTTGCATTAAAATATATATTAGATATCTATAGTTTATTATCTTTCAGTATGCACCACTAAACCTAGTGCCTAGTATGAGAGTTGTCTTCTCTCATGCAGATAGAGTGAAGAGAATATTATAGATTGCAGGTAGTAGATAAAGGAATTCTAAAGCCAATGTAGCAGCAAAATTTACATAGTGGGTTTCACATTTTGTTCTTTTGTTAAATTTGTTGTACTAATTTTGTATGCATAATGAAGTATGACTTTTGTAAAAGCCTTCAACGGTCTTTATAAATATTACTTTTATATACATATAAAACTTCAATGAATCTCCTTTATTATTTTTATGAAGCTAGATTTAAATTAATATTTTAAAGATGTATTTGGAAAAAAAATGTAATTGTATTTTCAGTAATTATTATACAATTTGAAAGGAAACTCGGTAGCATCCTCTTATTTGACCACTTGTTGGGTAAGGTGAGGGGGTGTTATAACTATAATTATCAATCCAGCATTGAAATGACTCCTTATGAAGCACTTTCTGAAAGAAAGTGTCAGAAAATATTGTGTTGGACATAGCTTAATGAAAAAAAGCTTATGGGGCAAAATTAGTACAAGAGAGAGAAGAAAAAGTAAAGATCATTCAAGTAAGGTTGAAGATAACTTTTGACAGATAAAAGTCTTATGAAGATCTGAAAAATGAGAAAGAATATGAGGTGAGAGATAAGGCATTTCTTAAAATTTATCCCTAGAAGAAAGTTTTTCGCTTTAGGAAGAAAGAAAAATTGAGCTCAAGATTTGTAGGGCCTTATGAAATTTTAAAAAGGATTGGACCAATTGCCTATAGGCCTGCATTGCCACTAGATTTAAGCTAGATACATAATATATTTTAGCTCTCCATTTTGAGGAGATATATGTCATATCATTCTCATAACACTCTAGGTTAGGGCATTGAAGTGAGACCAGACTTGTCTTAAGAAAAGGAACTGATAAAAATCTTAGCTTGATAAGTCAAAGAGTTAAGAAACAAGAAAATATTGTTGGTTAAAGTCTTATGGAGGAACCATTCAACGAGAGAGGCTACTTGGGAAAGCAAAGAGATCATGCAAGCATAATACCCACAGTTGTTTCAAACTGAACAATCAGGTAAATTTTGAATACAAAATTTTTTAAGGGAGAGAGAATTGTAACACTCACTAATTTAGATCTATATAATATTTTGAGACATTAAAGAGATAGCTAAAATATGATTAATAATAAGAGGGGAAATTAATCAAAATATCTAGATAATTTAAAGAACTTCAGGTTCATGTTTGCGGAGATCTTGTCACGGTCGTGAAATACTGTAATGTTGGGTTTTGAAGAAGAATCTCATTCATAAAATGCTACGGAAAAATAAAATTTTTAAAATTCGAAATAAGAATCTTTCTTGTGCCATTAAAACTAATTCATCAAACATAGAGGGTTGGTTATTATACCTTGTAATTTCTTAATTTGTTATTCAAATTTTCGTAAAAAAATTTGAGAGAATTTTCACATTTTTGAGAGAATTTTTCTAGCTTTGAAAATATTTTTGAGAGAATTTTTCTTGTGTCTTAAAAAATATTTTTTCGTAAAAAAATTTTTTCACGTCTCTTTTCTACCATTTAATGTCTTTTCTATATGAATCATATTCAAAGAAAAGATCAAAAGTCAAAAATAGAGAAAAACAAACTTGATGAATAGTGAAGGCCAATTATGGCCTAATTAAGGCCAAAGAAAGCCAACGGCCACTATAGCGCATTGTGTTGCGCACATGCTGGGCTTGCTACGGGTTACCACTGGGCCTGCCTAGCTTGCATGAGCCTGTTACTCTCCCAAACAAATTTTTTGTGCAATCTCATCGCAATTCATTATGGAATCATTCTCTCATATTTTTGGATCTCGTCTAATACCATTTTTCTCATTCTCCATATCTTCAATGTGTATGACCCATTAAGTTTCCGGTTATGTTGCCCATTTAAATTAATAATTAATTTAAGCATTTCATGAGCAGTATCTAGCAACACATCATGACCGTCAATTGACTGGAGAGTCAGTGATTTGACTGCAAACCTTTTCATAGACAATTTCTACGCAATTATTCCTTTCACCATTCTATACCCCACTTGGTTCAGAGTATGGATATGTGTCAACTCCCACTAAACTGACTACATCATGTCTAGTCCAAGTAATATTAGTTCTTGTGCCTAAGGCTCATTACTCTATTAGACATGTCATTAAAGACTATCTTCACGACATTTCCACTCCGACCAGAGATTCCCAAGTAATGACCCCAACAAGAGGTCATAGGTGTAGACTCCTTCTATCAGGAGTGGTGAATCTTATATTGGTTACCTAATTACCTTTGAATACCTCAAATTATATCGAACCACCACCCTGAGGCAACAAGGAATAATATTAAAATACAGAATCAGTATCCAAGATATCCTTGAGTACCTCAAGTCTAAGGATACTTGTATCATTGTTATGTCGAGACTATCATTGACATTTGAATAGATTATCCATATGATTGTCTCATAGTAGATCATCCAATGTACTTAGTTACATTTAGCAAGCATTCACATATTAACTCTAAATATCTTATATTTACAGATTATTAGATTTACTGCTCGATCTAATCAAGTGTAACATGTGCTAGTATGTAACACCACATTTTATGCATTTAAGTATAACCTATCTTTGTATCAAATAATCACATATGACATGCTAATGAGACATAAGATCCTATTAACAGTGATAGTAAATTTATTTTTTTCATATCATCATATCCTATAATATTATTCAATGACTTTTCAAGTCAATATTGAGGCTTTCGCCACAATATGATATATCACATATATTAAAACATAAAATTTGCACATAAGTATTTACGAGTTTCTTTCATTTATACATTTTTAAAACTAATCCAGAGTGAAAATACATATTCAAATATATAAGTTCAAAATACAAATGACAGGTTTTCATGCTTATGTGGAATGCAAGGAGAGAGTGATGAGGCTCGGTCAGTGACATGTGCTCCATGTCTTCTATACGCTATTCAAAATGAGATATCACTTTTCTTTACTTGAAAAATGATGCAAATTGATGAGTTGTGGCTCAGTGAGAATAATCATCCAATGAGCTCTAAAGTACTAAATAACTCTTAGTAATAAATCACAAATCCAACACATACCATGTATTCCATTCCATTCATCCGTATCATATAAATATCAATAAAGTTGAAACATATAATCATTACTCTTTACGTATGCAAATGCTTTGTTTATTTCATTTTTTTGTGACCAAGTTAAATAGACATTGCCTCGGGTTTCCATGTGAACATTTTCCATATGAACATTTGCATTTGCTAGCTAGCTTGATCATTTGTTTCATTTGCACATTTGTTGGGCCATAGGCCTCTTCTTTTGCTTTACAATATCGATTAACTAGTCACAACGCCTTTTAAGTCTATATGCATATGCACTTGTACTTAAGCATTCATCAACCATTGCATCTTATCACATATAACATACATATACTGCATATATTATACATATACTATGTATATATATCACATATGTCAAACATATACCTCAAATATATCACAAGTATACCACTTATGTGTACCAAAATGTCACAAATTATCCATCATCATATTATTAGGGGCAAATCATGACAATCATATGAATCACATAGCAAGCAACATTCATATGCACTAAAGAATTCAATCGATAATTAGACTCACCTTTCTCCTTTGATTCTGACCCCTAACTTATTGTCTATCCGCTCCTTGTGGGTCTCCAATATGTTGTGAGCCTAATATGAAAATATAATCTATTAACTCATGATTAGGGAGACTAAATGTGGCTTAAACAAATTAACATGCATTGTTCATATCAATAGCTAAGATTTTTCCTATGAGGCAGTGTGACCTTATGGGACTGTTTAGCCTATATATTTCTCTATACTTAACCAATTAATCTGATTCTTATTCCTAAATACAAATAACATATAATTACATAACATACTCAAATTTTAAAGAAATTTGAGCATTGTACAATTTTTGGTGGAATTTCTAAGTGTGTTGTATTTTCTGCCCTGTTTTCTGCCCTTAGGCAGTTTCAGAGTACCAACTTTGGTTCATCATAACTTATAATATATAAGTCATATTTCAATGACACTTTACAGAAACTTATAGAAACATTTTGTATGCTTACAACTTCTAACAATTATGTATCTAAGGTCTTCAAATTAAAAGAAAAATTTCGCAGGTCCAGAGCAGAGTTGGCTTCCGGACCAGTATGACTTGCAAAGGCTATAACTTAGTCTATACATAACATATTAAGCTAAAATTAGTACCAAAATTTATATAATACATATAAATATAAATTTTATGATATGATAATTTAGATAATCTATCTCTAAGGAGCTCAAAATGGCTACACAAGTTTCTGGAACTGCCCAGGGCACTAAGCAGGCAGTTCAAACCATGGAATAGTCATGGTTCCATTCACCATAACTCAAAATATACAAGACATATGAATCTAAAATTTGGTATACAGATACATAACATATATATCTACAAATTTTATGTTTTGAGATACTTCAAATAATTGTTGTATCATATTCCAAACTAACAAACACAGTGACTAACTCACTTAGGGTTCACATCCATACCAGTTTCAGTAGATAGAGGATATCTCATTATATACACCATATCTTGAAACAATATTTACCTATACATATATATAAGACATAAAGGAACAAATTTTGTGTTTTAATATTTTCCAGAATCAATTTCTATTGATATCAAAATTGGGTGCAAGGGAGTGTCTATTAATGAACCTTAGCAACTCAAATCAACCCTATAACAATAAGAATTGATTACTTACTAAGAATGAACTTGCAAGGGGTCAATTTCCTTCAAAACATAAGTGAAAAAAGGAAGAATTGAAGTCTGGAATGGATGAAAATGAAGAAGAAAATGGGATGGAGTAAGGAGGCAGAAATGGGGGAGGAAGATAAAGCTAACTTTTTTTGTTTGTCTTTTTATCTGTCTCTTCTTCTCTTCTCTTTTCTCTTTTCTCTTCTCTTTTCTCTTCTCTTTTATTTTATTTTTATTTTGTTTCATTTTCATTTTATTTTATCTATATGATTATTATTATTTACATATATTTACAGTTCCACTAATTCACACAATAATACAACTTAATCATTTGGCCCTATTTAACTAAATTAACAATGTAAAATGTTTACTAATATTAATCTAGTCATTTTTCTTACATTAATTTAGTTATCTTACTCAATTTATTTCTAATACTTTGTTATTCTCCTTTAGATTATAAGTACACATGTGCGACTCGATACAATTGTCAAATACTAGGACACGTAGCTAGTGCATGTCATAAACTTGTTCCTACAAAAATACGTATGAAATGCACGTGTTCAATTGAATTATATGCAAGGTGCATGTGTTCAAATAAAATGCATATGGATATGCATGTGGGGAAGGTCAAGGATGTTACATAGTATATCCAGATTAATAGTGTCCCGTCTCATTCATCCTATGACTAGGGATAATTTAGATACTAACATAATTACACATGATAAGAATCTCAATATCATGATCTCATCATGATTTCATTCATGTTATGTTATGTATCAAGGACTTCATTAATTGATTTAAGATCATTATCAATTCATATATCAAATGAACATCAAATTCTTGAAAAAGCCTTTTATTAATCAATTAAAATTGTACAATAAGTGCTAAAGGTGATTGTTACCTTTAGAGCACTTCTCTAACAAGCTTTCGCTTGCACTAAAGCCAATCGCCTTTGTATTTAATTCCATAGGCGGGAACAAGAGAATCATATTTCTTTTTGGGAAGTGGCTTAGTTAATGGATCGATAATATTCTGATTAGTGGGCACTCTTTTTATCTTTACATCATTCCTACCAATGATTTCCCTAATCAAATGGTATCTTCTAAGTATATGTTTAGATCTATAATGAGACTGTGACTCCTTTGCTTGTGCAATGACTCCATTATTATCATTATACAATTGTATTGGATCAATAATGTTAGGAACCACTCCAAGTTCCATGATAAATTTCTTTATCCAAACTGCATCCTTTGTTGCTTCAGAAGCTATAATGTACTATGCTTTGGTTGTGGAATCCACAGTCGTTTCCTATTTGGAACTCTTCCAACTGACTGCTCCACCATTTAGTGTGAATATATAACCTAACTTAGATTTTGAGTCATCTTTGTCAGATTAGAAGCTGGCATCGATATACCTATTCACAATAAGATCTCCATCTTCATATACTAAGAATACATCCTTAGTCCTTCTCAAGCACTTAAGGATATTCTTGACAGCCACCCAATGACTCTCACCAAGGTCTGATTGGTATCTACTCGTGACACTCAGAGCATATGATACATCAGGTCTTGTACATATCATAGCTTACATGATTGATCCTATAGCTAAAGCATACAGAATCAAACTCATGTGTGTCCTCTCATCTTGTGCCTTTGGACATATAGACTTTGAGAGAGTAATCCCATGGGTCATGGGAATATATCCCCTCTTGGACTACTCCATGCTAAACCTCTTTAGCATCTTATCTATATATGTAGACTGTGAAAGACCAAGCAATCTTTTAAATCTATCTCTATAGATCCTTATCCCCAAAATATAAACTGCTTCTACAAGGTCTTCATAGAGAAATTCTTGGATAACCAAATAGGAGAAGGTGAAATTAATTCAAGATTGGCTAAAAGCTGCAACTGATCGACAAAAATCCTATACTGATTTGAAGAGGAAAGACATTGAATATGTTGTCGGAGACAAGGTATTTTTCAAAGTTTCACCTTGGAAGAAAGTACTTCGTTTTGGTAAAAAGGGGAAACTGAGTCATAGATTTATTGGACCATACGAAATACTTGAATGTGTGGGTCCAGTGGCTTACAGGTTGGCCTTACCACCAGAATTGGATAAGATCCACATATATTGAGGTGAGAACGTGTTATGTTGTGATATAGAAAGATGAATTGTCATGGATGAAATATGTGAATTTTCATGGATGTTATATGAAATCTGAAGAGGATGATAAACATGAGAATATTGATGAATCTAGTAAATGAAGGAAACGATGTATGAGTATGAATATATGTTTGCAAAACAAGAAAAATTGAGATGTTGATAAAATGAGAATATTGATGTGTTGAAATTTGAGAATTTGATTCATGTGAAAATATAAAGAAGCCCATTACTCTACTTGCGGACTAGAAATAGGATATATGACATGTCAATAAGGGGGCGAACGGTACCGTACTATACCTCAACCAATGTGGCTTAAGCTTGTGAGAGCGCCATTGGTCTGGGATGCTCGGTCAATGTGGCTTAAGTTTGTGAGAGCGCTACTGACTTGAGAAAGCTCCGATGAGCACATATAAATGAGGACAAGGTGGCATAAGCTTGTGTGAGCGCCCTTGATCCGGTTATTCATCTATGATGAAATTATACTCAATCAATGTGGCCTAAGCTTGTGTGAGCGCCATTGATTTGAGAAGCTCTTATGAGCCAGATAGTGGACAGGGTGGCATAAGCTTGTGAGAGCGCTCCTGATCCATAACCCGTATCCATTCAGTCTAAAAATTTAGAGTGATATGGGCAAGATAATGAGGATATGTCGGGAAAATAAGTAAAGAAAAGAATAAGAAAATGATGATGATATGAGATTGAGACGTAATGAGAAAAAGATTAACCGAGAAATTTACCATCATAGATAAATTGAAATAACATTGTTTATGTGAGCATGACATTTATACTTGCATTGTACATGTGATCATGGTATGTATACTTGTATGAAATAGTAACATGTTGATAGAAATAACATGCAAACATTTTAATGCACAAAATGATAATTGTTAATGCTTGTTGCATGATATAGTATATTGCCTTATTTATATGCACCACTAAGCTTAGAGCTTAACGTGGAGTTTAATTTCAATACAGATATAGAAAGGTAGCTGAAGACGTTAGATAAAGCAAGCGGTGATCCCATTCAAGTAAAGCTGCTGAACCTTGAGAAAGTGGGTTACAAGTTTTGAAAACTTTTTGTAATTGGTGTTTATATTAAAGAAATGTTAGAGTTTGTAAAACTTACTTTTAAAGTTTGTTAAGAATTACTCTGATGTTAAAATTACTATCTTATGTAAATAAATTGTACTCTGGTTTTTGTTTATATCCATATATATACATGAGTGTTAAAAAAATAGCAAATTTCAAAAAGGAAGACGGACATAGTAGAGCTCCCCTATCCGGGCATGTGTTGGTTGGGTGGGGACGGCGCTGCGATAGGTTTTTGGTATTAGAGCACCAGGTTGGTGTTTCTGGATTTTGATATTAAAGCCAGGTTGGGCGGTTATGGATTTTTAAAGTGAATTTTGAAAATGTTTTTCTTGAAATGTACCCACAATTGCATTTTTGGAGTTGCTGCTTTATTGATTAGGGTCATTGCCTTTATGTTATAGGTAGGATATGGCTTTAGGATCAAGATGAATAGTAATAGAAGAAGCTGAGAGTAATGAGCCTTATGAGGCAAGAGCTTCGTCGCAACCAAGTTGTCGTCGAGCTACAGCACTGAGATCTAGTGCCAGCTCACTTCGTGAACATTCAGCTATTAAAATGGGTCAGACTGAGCTCATGAGAAATATGATAGATCTGCTATAGAGAGCATCATGATCTGATTCATCTGGATTACAGTTTGAGAGACTGAGGAAATTAGGGGCATTTGATTTCTATGGTAAACGAGAAGATGACCCCTCAGTGGCAGAATTTTGGTTGGAACGAGCAGAACGAGTATTTAATCAACTACACTGCATAGATGAACGGAAATATGAATATGCAGTATCTCTGCTACAGGAGCATGCATATGATTGGTGGCGATCTGAATCATAGAGCACAGAGGCTCCTGAACCTATGACATGGGAATTCTTTCAAGAGAAGTTTAAAGAGCAGTATATTCCTCCTATCTACACACACGACAAGAAGAGAGAGTTTTTGATGTTAAAATAGAGGGATATGTCTGTAACAGAATATGAGAGAGAATTCACTCATCTTTGTAAGTATGCTGGTGGTATTGTGTCTACAGAGGCTGATAAATGTCGATGATTTGAAGATGGATTGAGGGATACGATTAAGTTACAAGTTTCAGCCCTACGTCTGATGAGCTTTCCCAGTTTACTAGCATCTGCTAGAACGGTTGAAAGAGTCTTGGTGACACAACAGCCAGTACAGGTTAGTGGGGTTAGTAGACCAGCGCCACAACCAGGTGTACAGTCTAGTGGCAAGAGAGCCAGATCTTTTAGTGGCCGATTCCAGGTTGGGAGTTCCAACAGATTTCATTCTTATAGACGGGGACAACCCGTAAGATCTATTTCATCGTCAGCTAGTGCACTGACACAGGCATCCCGTAGGTCTACCACTCTACCGGAGTGTCAGCATTGTGGTCGTTCGCATCCAGGAGAGTGTTGGTTGATGACAGGAGCGTGTATGAGATGCGGCTCCAAGAACCATATTAGAAGAGATTGTCCATTGCTACAGTTTGGCAGAGGTTTAGGGAGCGTTGAGTCAGTACCAATACAGACTATGGGACAAGGCAGAGGACGAGGCTGAGGGCAAGGAAGAGGAGGTCGTGCAGGACCAAGCCAGTTCAGATCAGACACAGTAGAGAGTCCTGAAGGCAGTAGAGCTGCTCCAGCAAGAGCTTATGCCATGCGAGGCCGAGAGGAGCAAGATGCACCTGATGTCATAGCGGGTAAATTCCTTCTCTTTGGCTCTTGTATACATACATTGATAGACCCTGGGTCAACACACTCATACATATGCACACCACCAACGGGTCAAAAGGGTTTAAAACCAGAGACTCTAGAATATGAGATTTGTGTGAATAACCTGTTAAGACACAGTGTGCAGGTTAGTAAAATGTTTAGAGGTTGCCCGGTCAAAATTCAAGGCAGGCAATTTCCAGCAGATCTAATAGAGCTACCATTCCGCAAGTTCGATGTGATCTTGGGAATGGATTGGCTAGCTTGCCATAGGGTGATAATAGATTGTGGAAAGAGGCAGATGAGAATTAAAGTTTTAGAACAAGAAGAGATAGTAGTGATGGACGAGTATATAGGAAATCTAGATAATGTGATATCAGTGTTGAAAGCTCGAAAACTCATCGATAAGGGATGTGAGACTTACCTAGCATATGTGATTGATACCCAAAAGAAAATTCCAAAGTTGGCTGACATCCCAACTGTTAGTGAGTTTTTCGATGTGTTCCCTAAGGAGTTACCAGGACTACCACATGACCGAGAGATAGAGTTTGCTATCGAATTAGTACATGGCACCGCTCTTATATCTATTACACCATATAGGATGGCACCCATAGAATTGAAAGAGTTGAAGATACAGTTACAAGAAATGTTAGATAAAGGTTTTATACGACCTAGTGTATCACTATGGGGTGCTCCAGTACTATTTGTGAAGAAGAAAAACGGTACTTTACGTCTTTGCATTGATTACAGACATCTTAATAGGGTTACTGTTAAGAATAAATACCCATTGCCTAGGATTGATGATTTATTTGATCAACTGAAAGGTGCAAGTATATTTTCAAAGATAGATCTTCGATCGGGGTATCATCAACTGAAGATCAAAGGGTCAGATGTATCTAAGACGACATTCAGGACTCGTTATGGTCATTATGAGTTCTTGGTGATGCCATTTGGATTGACAAATGCGCCGACAGTTTTATGGACCTAATGAACCGAGTGTTCAGGCCATATATTGATCAATTTGTAGTTGTATTCATTGATGACATTCTTGTCTATTCAAGAGATCGAGTAGAGCATGACCAACATCTTAGAAAAGTATTGCAGACTTTGAGGGAGAAACAATTGTATGCAAAGCTATCTAAGTGTGAGTTTTGGTTGGAAGCAGTTAGTTTTCAGGGTCATGTAATTTTAGTGGAAGGTATTCGAGTTGATCCTAGTAAAATCGAGGCTATTCTTAATTGGAAACCACCTCAAAATGTGACAGAAGTGAGAAGTTTTCTTGGATTAGCCAGATACTACAGGAGATTTGTGAAAGGATTTTCATCTATAGCGAATCCTTTGACACGACTACTGTGAAAAGAGGTTCGTTTTGAATGGACAGATAAGTGTCAAGCAAGCTTTGATCGATTGAAGGCAATGTTGACTGAAGCACCAGTTTTGACTCAGCCTACCCCAGGAAATGACTATGTTGTGTATAGTGATGCAAGTCACAATGGGCTAGGATGTGTTCTTATGCAAGAGGAAAAAGTGATTGCATATGCCTCCAGACAGCTTAAGCCTCATGAACTTAACTATCCGATGCATGATTTAGAGCTTGCAGCGATAGTTTTTGCTCTTAAGATTTGGAGACATTATTTGTATGGAGAAAGATGCTACATTTATACGGATCACAAGAGTCTTAAGTATCTTCCTTCACAGAAAGAGTTGAACCTGAGGCAACGAAGATGGTTGGAATTGATTAAAGACTATGATTGTGTGATAGACTACCATCCAGGAAAAGCTAACGTGGTTGCAGATGCACTAAGCAGGAAGATTTTAGCTGAGATGCGAGTGGAATCCACATTGATGTAGAGAATTAAAGATGTCCAAAAACAAGATGAGAAGCTAGTAAAGATGGTCAAAACCTTGAAAAATGGGGAAAACTCAGAATTTTCTTTAACAGAAGATGGTACTGTGTATTTCAAGAACCGGATTTGTGTACCAAGTATGAAAGAGCTGAGGTCAGAGATTTTAAAAGAAGCTCATGAAACGGTTTATACTATACACCCAGGTGGGAACAAGATGTACCAAGATTTGAAAGTACAATACTGGTGGTCGGGGATGAAAAAGGATATCACTGAATATATTGCTAAATGTTTAATCTGTCAACAAGTGAAAGCTGAGCATCAATTTCCCATAGGATTACTACGACCGATTCCCATACCAGAATGGAAATGGGAGAGGATCACGATGGATTTTGTGTCCGGTTTACCGGTAACTCAGAGAAAGCATGATGCAGTATGGGTGATAGTGGATCGATTGACTAAGTCAGCACATTTTATACCAATGCGAATGGATTTACTTTGAACAAGCTGGCTGAGATTTATGTGAATGAGATAGTGAGACTTCATGGAGTACCTGTATCTATCATTTCTGACAGAGATCCCAGGTTTACATCGCAGTTTTGAAAAAGTTTACAGCAGGCTTTGGGAACTCGACTAAATTTTAGCACGGCATTTCATCCGCAAACGGATGGACAATCAGAGCGAGTTTTACAGTTGCTAGAGGATATGATGAGATGTTGTGTGCTTGAATTTGAGGGAAGTTGGGATCAACATCTACCTCTTATGGAGTTTTCCTATAACAACAGTCATTAAACGAGCATAGGCATGGCTCCTTATGAAGCTTTATATGGAAGAAAGTGTAGGACACCAGTATGTTGGACCGAGTTAAATGAGAAAAAGTTGATTGGGCCGGAAATAGATCAACAAACTGAGGAGAAAGTAAAGTGATCAAGGAAAGGCTAAAGGTAGCACAAGATCGACAGAAATCATATGTCGATTTAAAGAGGCGAGATATAGAATATGTTGTAGGTGATAAAGTATTTCTTAAAATTTCCCCGTGGAAAAAGGTATTGAGGTTCGGTAAAAAGGGAAAGTTAAGCCCAAGATTTATTGGTTCATATGAAATTATGGAAAGAATAGGACCAGTGGCTTACCGATTAGCTCTTTCTCCGGAACTAGACCAAATTCATAACGTGTTCCACGTTTCAATGTTAAGAAGATATCGTTCAGACCCAACCCACATTATACTGATTGAGGAAATAGAGGTACAGATGGACATGTCTTATGAGGAAGAACCAGTGGCTATAATAGCATATGAAGAGAAATTTCTCCCGAACAAGAGGGTCCCTCTAGTTAAAGTTTGGTGGCGGAATCATACAGTTGAAGAAGCCACGTGGGAAAGTGAAGAAGTGATGACGAAGCAGTATCCCTAGCGAATGAACAGGTAAATTTTGAGGACGAAATTATTTTAAGGGGGAGAGAATGTAATATCCGCTAATTTAGGCCCCGAGTCGCACGTGTCGCGAATTTGACGCGTTTGACCGATCGGAGTCTAAATGTGGATTTTTACAAAAATTGATTAAGTAATTGATAAATTAAATGATAAATGCTTAATTAAGTGATTATAGAGTTTAAAGGAGTTGATTTACGGTAAATGACTAAATTGCAAAATTTGATAAGTTTTGGGGTCAAATTGCAATTTACCAAAAATTTGAGGATTAATGAGATTAATTGCTAATCAACATATTAATTTTGGGCACATTTTGATAGTGTTGGCCGGCCATGACACTAAAGGAAGAGAATTAATATTGATTAAGTGTAAAATTGGGAGAAAATGGTCAAATGATGGATCCCAGATGAAGACTTTTTGGGTACCCTATTTAAGGCTTTCTTTTCTTCTTCTTCTTCTCTTCATTTTCTGCTTCCTTCTCTCTTTTCTCTACCAGTCACACCAGCTACATCATTTCCTCCATAGCTCACCTTTATTCTAGAGAGAGAAAAGAAGGGAAGAGAAAGGAAAGAGCAAGACAAGGTGATCTTCATGTTCCATAACTCTTAAAGAAGCTGGAAAGAACAAGAAAGAGGAAGAAAAATCAAGTTTGGTAGAGAGAGAAAATCTCCAAAGTTGTGATCAAGTGAAGAAAAGTGTAAGGTAAGAAGTATCTCTTCTTCTTCATCATCTTTTCTAAAGGAAGTTTGAATTTTGAGCTCATTCAAGACTTATGTGGAAGGAGAGAGAAACTAGGGTTTTGAGAGAGAAAAAGAGAGTTAGGGTCTTGAGAAAGATCATATGGAAATAATGATTTATGATGTTGTAGGAGTTCCAAATGTCAAGGAACAAGCTCTAAGGAGCAAAGGAAAAGAGAAAGCTACCTAGAAGAGTGAAGGAGAAAAATTTAAGGTTTGTGCATAACTTAAGGCAATAGCCTATTTTTGTTTGAAAGAATGCATGTTGAACATAATTTTAGATAAATGCATTTCAAGAATGATGATGATTATGACATGAAACCATAGAATTAGACATGTATGAATATGATCCTTGTGTGACATTGAATTAATGATGCATGTTAGAGAATCTTGTATAATCAAGGCATTTACATGTATTAGAGAGTAATAAGTTGAGTAAAGAATCTTAGAAATGCATAAAATAGAATTTGGTATGATTTGGATGATGTTAGAATGAATGAAAAGTGAATATGCAGATTTCCTGCTGAAAGTCACGGGTGTGAACTTGAGGGTTCACGGTTGTGGCTGATTGTGTCACGGTTGTGACTTCTGGGTGGAAATGGTACTATTCATTCCAGAAGCGTTAACGGATTGGAATTATGGAAGTGAACTTATTCACGGGCGTGAATGAGTAATCATGACCGTGAATGCTTTTGGGCAATTCATTCCAGTAGCGTTCACGGCTTGGGATTACGAGCGTGAAATTAGTAATCACGGTCGTGAATGCTCTGTTTTTGAAATTATGAATGTGGTTATCAAATGAAGAATTCAGGTAAGTAAGTGAAAGTTATTGTCTATCCAGTGAAATAAGAATGATTGCATAATATATATATATATATATATATATATATATATATATATATATATATATATATATATATATATATATATTGAGGTGAGAACGTGTTATGTTGTGATATAGAAAGATGAATTGTCATGGATGTTATATGAAATCTGATGCGGATGATAAACATGAGAATATTGATGAATCTAGTAAATGAAGGAAACAATGTATGAGTATGAATATATGTTTGCAAAACAAGAAAAATTGAGATGTTGATAAAAATGAGAATATTGATGTGTTGAAATTTGAGAATGTGATTCATGTGAAAATATAAAAAAGCTCATTACTCTACTTGCGGACTAGAAACAAGATAGATGACATGTCATTAAAGTAACGAACGGTACCGTACTATACCTCAACCAATGTGGCTTAAGCTTGTGAGAGCGCCATTGGTCTGGGATGCTCGGTCAGTGTGGCTTAAGCTTGTGAGAGCGCTATTGACTTGAGAAAGCTCCAATGAGCACATATAAATGAGGACAAGGTGGCATAAGCTTGTGTGAGCGCCCTTGATCCGGTTATTCATCTATGATGAAATTATACTCAATCAATGTGGCATAAGCTTGTGTGAGCGCCATTGATTTAAGAAGCTCTTATGAGCCAGATAGTGGACAGGGTGACATAAGCTTATGAGAGCGCTCCTGATCCATAATCCGTATCCATTCAGTCTAAAAATTTAGAGTGATGTGGGCAAGATAATGAGGATATGTCGGAAAAATAAGTAAAGAAAAGAATAAGAAAATGATGATGATATGAGATTGAGACGTAATGATAAAGAGATTAACTGAGAAATTTACCATCATAGATAAATTGAAATAACATTGTTTATGTGAGTATGACATTTATACTTGCATTTTACATGTGATCATGGTACGTATACTTGTATGAAATAGTAACATGTTGATAGAAATAGCATGCAAACATTTTAATGCACAAAATGATAATTGTTAATGATTGCTGCATGATATAGTATATTGTCTTATTTATATGCACTACTAAGCTTATAGCTTAGCGTGGAGTTTAATTTACACGCAGATATAGAAAGGGAGTTGAAGATATTAGATAAAGCAAGCGGTGATCTCATTCAAGTAAAGCAGCTAAACCTTGAGAAAGTGAGTTACAAGTTTTGAAAACTTTTATAATTGACTTTTATATTAAAGAAATGTTAGAGTTTGTAAAACTTACTTTTAAAGTTTGTTAAGAATTACTCTGATGTTAAAATTACTGTCTTATGTAAATAAATTGTACTCTGGTTTTTGTGTATATCCATATATATACATGAGTGTAAAAAAAAATAGCAAATTTCAAAAAGGAAGACGGACATAGTAGCGCTCCCCTATCCGGGCACGTGTTGGTCGGGTGGGGGCGGCGCTGCGACAAATTTATTCTTTGTACCAATTAATAATGCATAGAAAGTTTATAAAAGAGAGAACTAATAAAAATATAAGTGTAGTAGTAATTACAAGGATAAATTTGAGAAAATAATCATAAATGCTCCATTAGTTTTTTTTTTACATGAAATTTAAAGTGGACGGAATTTTTTTCTTGAAATGGACCGGAAGTAATATATATATATATATATATATATATATATATATATATATATGAGTAAAATTAAATGTGAATTTCACAGTTTCTTATTGTTGACTTTATTTGTTTGTTGATTTTGGAATACAAACCTTCAAACAGAGAATGCTACAGTTCTTTTTCATGCATTTTTCTCTATACACTTGTGATATAAAAATTTATTTTTAGTATCATTAATTTGTATAATAAAATTTAATATATTTTTTAAAAAATGAGATGTATATTTTTTATATTAAAAATATAAAAAATATTAAAATTTAATATATTTTTTAAAAATGAGATGTATATTTTTTATATTAAAAATATAGAAAGAAGTGTTGGTAACATTTTTTAATTAATATAATGTTTTGGGCTCAAAACTCAGCTTCAACAAACAAATATGAAGGAATTTGATTACTGTTCAAACCTTTGTGATGACTAATAAAACCTTCTTCATTACTGTTCAAACCCTAAGTATTACCTAATAGATTCTTCTTCTACATAAATCTTAATTACTTGGAGTATAGACTAGCTATAGCAAAACTTAACTAAAATATTTAGAAGAGGTCACATATTACATTATATATATAATATATAAATTTTATTTTTAGGTACCTACTTAAAGAATTTTTTTAAATTTTATAAGTATTCACTTAAAACAATTTATTTATTTTTTTTTTTTTTTGAGATCATGACTTCCACATCTTCTTGTGAAGTTCCGCGGATAAAGACTAGCAACTGCATTAATATTAATTTCACAATAATTATTTTATGTACTAAATTTTATAAAATAATTTTAAAATTTTCCAGCGGATTCATAATAAAGAATAATGGGAGAAATGGAAAAATCCGACAGAGTCAGAGATGAATAAGGGGGAAGTGTATGTTTAATAAATGTAAGGCAAGTTTCAGATTAAGGTTTCCAATGGAGCAAACAAAGACTGCTAAAGCCACACTCTCACTTATAATGTTATGACAAGTTGCTCTATTATTACGCTTCGTACACACTCGCCCTTCTCTTCTGTATATATTTTCTTCTAAGTCCCTACTCTCTTATTTCTGCACCCTATCCAACTCCCACACCTGCTCCCTATCACCCATCCATAAATATCCCCAACAAATCTTTATAATAATAATAATAATAATAATAATAATAATAATAATAATAATCAAATCTAATTCGTACTCATCACATTTTATTATTTTGCCATAATCTTGTTTTTGATAAGCTGTAATTTGTATTTTTTATTTATTATAATTAGAAATCAAATTATTAATTTTTATAATCCAATTAATCTCATTAATTCCATATAATGCTAATATGACACAAGACTTGATCAACATTTGCATTTGTAAGTGGCAATTCATATAAAAACAATTATAGAATGTAAAGAGAAAAAACATGACAAGTATAGGGGTTAGCTATATTTAAGACTTAATAATAACAATATTTTTAACTGCATGTTGACATACACATATACCACTCTTTTCATGGTAACATAGTCATAGATTTTTCAATTGAAAAAAAAATCATAGATTTTAGGGGGGAAATGCAATTTTTTTTTTGTCCTTATACTTAATAAATTGTGCAATTTTATATTTACAAAATATTAATAAACAATCAATAATCATTAACAAGGTAAATTAAATTAATTTTTATTTATAAAACACTTAGTATTTAAATAATAATAATAATAATAATAATAATAATAATAATTGAGTTAATAAATTTATAATTGAAAAACTAAATTAATTTACATAAATAATTTTGAATTAAAAAGATTAATTACAAAAAAATGTAAAATTCAAGTACTAAAAGAATGTTTTTTATCCCTAAATTTTATCTTATCGTAAGATACACCCTTGAAATTTGGAATATATACACAAACTAACAAAATCTGCTAATAAAAAAGTAATATTGTCATCCACCCACATTAGTTATTTTGTTATACAAAGTGATTTTATAGAAACTAACCCTGTACAAGAATGTCCCAAATTCCCTGCTTTTCTCATATTTTTCTTTTCCCTTTTCTCCATAAAAATAATTTTAGTAAATGTTTGTCAATAATATTTAAGACCATCAATCCACTAGGGAAATAGCTTTGATATGACTTTTTGGGTATTTGGTTGCATAGAGATCCCAGAAGGGTTAAAGATTATTGGTGAGATTAAAAAGTAAAAGAAAAGATAGGAGTATCTCTCAATTAGAAACAAGCTTGACTTTTCTTCATTAAAAAGAACAAAAGCAAAAGGCACAAGGCTCAGAGAAAAAACAGAAAAAGAAAAAGAAAAAAAAGCAAAAAGAGAAGAAAAACTCTAGCCAGCCACCAAAAGTCAATCTTTTCACTTCACTTTGTTCCCTTTTGTTTGTTTGAAGAGAAAATTTGCACTGCTCACTCTACTAAAGTTCTGTTCTTCCTCTTATTTTTCTTCTTCTTCTTCCTAGTTGTTGATTGCTTCCTTGGTATCTTTGTAATTGCAATTTGTTAGACATAATACCCAAAATTCCCATACTAAATGGGTATAATAAATACTAATACTACAATAACAATAGTAGCAGCTTCATCTTCAAAGTCCAAGCAAGATATAATAGACAAGTGTGATTGGAAGAGCTATTAACATCCCAAATATAACCCTGCATTCATCATGACAAAAGGATTTTCATGTTTCTATATAAAAATAAATAAACAAATAAAACATAGTACAAGAATATGATATGATATGATAACTACATCTCAAATTTGAGATATGATATAATGGTGTATCATGAAAGTTGCCTAAGCATAAACAAGCATGATTACTAAGGAAAAAGGTGGAATATCTTTTATAGGACCACTAGTAGCTTGTATCCCATCAAAATCATACGAGTTCATTAAAAAAAAAAATTTAAATATTACTTTTTGTTATGGAAAAGAGAGAAGCTTTTTTCATGTATATGAACAAAGATTAAGAATTTAGTGTTCAAGGTTCAAACCCAGTGCTCAATATATCAGGATGAACATTATATTCCTTGGCAAACACAAATGGAACTATCCCTTGTGGAAGAGCTGCCTGAAAATTCAAAAATGAGATGTTCCGTCATCATAGGGTGTCAAAAAACGGGCTAAACCATCCAAATAACACAAGCTGATTTAGGTATTTAGAGACTATCTTTAATGTTCTAACCTGAACTACGGATATATGCAATAGAACTCCACGCATTCCTACAGCAATCGAAGCAGCAGCCATGACTGCAGGACCAGTTAGGAACCTAACCGCCATTGCAAAGGCAGCAATAGAGTTTCCACAAGCAATGATCCTTGGTTGTAATGCCATGAAGAGACCTACAAATTTTCATTAATGCAGATTTTGAGCCAATCAGTCAAAATTTTCAGGCCAAAAAGATGTATGCATCCAGTCTTATTATTATATCGACCTACCAAGACTAAACATAGCCATTCCAAGGCCAGCATCTGACAGGATCGATATGGAGCGAGCGATAATGGCAGGCATTTCTATGTGCCATCTGCAGTGGTATAGACATTTATAAGAACCAAAAAAACAATAGCAGTTATTTAAAGTTGGCTTGTGACTTGAATGATATAATGGGTTGAGAGTTATGCATACTTGAATGAGACGAGAGACCAAGTAAGACCAATGAGACTGGAGTAAGTATTGGGGTTTCTGAGAAGTTTTCTCCAAACCATGATGAGAATGAGCCTTGTCATAACACTAGCAGGTGGCATAGCAGTGGACTTAGGTTCACCATTTACACCAGTCTTTGGGTGTAGCTCAGCTGTTGAGTTTGAGCCAAGCTTTGAAAGCACTGGACCCTCCCTCTCCACCCCATTAGCCACTCCTCTGTTCCCAAAGCTGAACTCATCCCTCCCAAACTCCTCAAAATCTACAAATTTCAACACACCACTGCATTAATGGTGACAATATTAAGACCACTGAAACAGAGGACTGTTTTTAATAAATAAAGCAATAAAAATAAACCCATATTCACAAGAAAATGATACTAATCTATCCATCAACATCGAGATAAATTAGAAATATACCATATTAAAGTAAATGTGAAATAAAGATCTATTTTTTTAATAGGAAAAGAGATGGGGAGAAAAGACAGAACAAACAAAATCCAACAAAGCCCACTTAGAAAATATATCCCTAATGTCCAATAAAAAAGGAAATCTTCGTATTCAAGAAGACAAATACTGTTTAATCCCAACAAACACAACATTCTAAGAAAGAAAAGAAAGGAATGATCTAATAACAATTTCACCGTGCAAAATCAGCCAAAAACAAGAGGGCCAAATGATAAATATTATTATTATTATTATACCTTTCTGATGAGGTACACCAGCAACACCAAGGTCAATCCCATGGTCACCTCCCCTGAATACATGAATCCCACCTTCTGATACAGGGGAAGCACTTGAACTCCATACAAACATATGCAAATCTTTGCCATTTTCAGTGCCATTTGTCTTCTTCTTAGCTCCAGGAGAGAAAATCCCAGCATTAGGTGGAGCAGGATAAGCACTTCCATTAGCTCTTGGAACATTTCCAAAAACTCTAATTCCTCCATTTTCCTCATCACATGACAAGTTACCAAAGTTCGATTGCCTTGGACTAACATTGCTTGCATTCTTGCCATTTACCATCGAGTAAAAATCAGTATGATTAAAGCTTGAGCCTCTTGGGGTAGGATTTCTTGAAGATTGGAGAGAATAAATCTCTGCGTTGGTTAGATTAGATGGTCTAGGAGTCAATGAGAGGCCAGAATTTGGGTCATGGGATCTCCTAGAAAATATATCTGATCTTGAACTAGTTGATTTCCTTACTGTTACATGAAGCTTTCCATCTTCACCAACCTCTGCTTCAGTCTGCAATGGTTCTCTACCATCTAAAGAAATAATATCAGAATCCACTCTGAAGGAGATAATAGACCCAGCAGTATCAGGAAATTGTTCACCAATCAAGATTCTAGCTCCTCTGTATTCAAACAGAAAGAGCATCAAAGTATACCATATTATGCATTGAAGGACAACTATTTGAACCATAAGGGTCCCTGAAGAATCACCATACATACCCTTCAATAAAGGGATGCCCATAACCAGAGTGTTTGGCAGAGTGGAAAGTGAAAACAGAGTGATGGACCATTCAAGGGAGCCTCTAGAGCTGAGTCTAGACCAGACAGCTAAGACCATCAAGACTATAACTTTTTGAAGAGTATCAGCAGCAATGAACCTGTAGTTCATTGCATAGGGATTGTTGGTAGATATGAAGTGGAAAGAAAGTAAAGGAACAGCAAACAGAGCAACAAATCTGTTGATCCCTGAGCACTGCTCTGGGCTAAAGATTTTCCACCATTTCACTGACCCATAAGCCAAGATCATGGCCACATATAGTGGCACCACTGCTGTTAGAACATGGTAGAGGTCGGTGATAGTGATCATTGTCGTTTTTTCTGGCTTTTGAGTTCTGGGTTCTGTGGTGGGTTCTCGGCTAAAACTCCCGGCTAAAAATCAACCCATTTGCGAGACACTAAGCATGTAAAAACATGGAAAATTTAGAAAGAAATGAAAGAAATAAAACCAAAGAGGAAAATAGAACACGCAGAGAATTTGAAAGAGATGAACTTTAAAGAAGAGAGAGGGCGTGGAGCAAATAGAGTGTGGAAGGGAAAACTGGGAATGCATTATATTTAAGACATTTTAATGGCAGACAAAGCAATTAAAAGCTGAAAGCTTTTGAGTAGCTTTTGTTTATATATATATATATATATATATATATATATATATATATATATATATATATATATATATATATATATTGCATTGAGAGAGAGAGAGAGAGATGTGGGTGTATACTATATATCTATATGAACAGAAAAGAGAAAAAGTTATAAGAGAGGTGTGCCGCTGATGGCTAACGGAGTGTTTTGGACTGCAGAGTGAAAGAGAAATAACCAAACAGCATATTAACAGAGAAAAAACAAATGGGGGAAGAAGAAAAAGATGGGTAGAGAGAGAGCTTTCAAAAGATTCTTTATTCGCTTTACATTTCATTGACATTCAGGCCAAATTAGATATATATTTTCATGTTTTTTCTTGTCCGGTGGAAAAAAAAAAGAAGAAATTGTTCAAGTGGTTCTTATATAGTTGTGAAATATATATTGAATTTAAATTTTATAATTAAAAAAAGGAAATTGGTCACAACTTCATGATTCTATTTTTCTTCTTAACAAATAAAATCAGTATACTACATGAAAATACACTCGGCTTAATAAAACTATTGTCTAACAACTCTTACAACTGAGTTTTCAACTCTTTCATTCATTCTGTAAGGTGTTGTCCATATCACTGTTATGTCTGGTGTGAGCACCATGGAGAACTCAACATTTTTATTTAGTGGTAATCTTGGTAGGTCATCCGAAAAGACATCAAGAAACTCTCTCACTATAGGGATATTCTGGAGATTTAGATCTCCCTTTCTAGTGTCAACCACGTGAGCAAAAAAAAATTTCACATCCATTTCAAATCATCTTATGCGCATGTAAATCATTTGTGGAGGCTATAGAAACCCCTCGTCGTCTACCACCACCTTTTATTATTCTAAAGTCTTAAAGAACAATTGTCTTAGACCAATAGTTCACAACTATCTTATGCTATAATAGTCAATCTATACCTAAAATAACATCGTATTCATGAAACGACAATTCGATGAGATCCGTGGAAAACTCTTTCTCAAGTAAACCAAAGGGCAAACTTTTATATACACTATTCATAACCACACAATGGCCTAAAAGGTTTTGTGATCTCAATCTTGAACTCTAGTTTCTCTATTATCATACAATGTTGACTAGGCATGGTCGTGCATATATAAGAATATATGGAGTCTCGGTCTATTAAAGCACATACATCAAAGCCATGTAAGAAGAATGCACCCACTATGATGTCTATGGCTCCCTGATTCTCATGAGCCTTCATAGCATATGCCCTAACTAGAGCTCTACTAGGTTTTGACCTATTCACTGTCTCTAAAGTAGCTTGGTTGGGTCCTGCATGACCTCCTGATTTTTTCCTTGGACAGGAGCTGATTTTGTCATCTAAGTGGGTATAGCACTTGGCAATAAAAGAGCAATCCTTTCTCATGTGGTATTGGGTTCCTCACCTAAAGCAAACTCCTGAAGCCAATTGACACTCTCTTTTACGGTTTCTCTAACATATCTCACATAAGGGAATAAGATCTCTGACTATTTGCATGCTAGCGGCAGCTGATGTAATCTTTAAGGGTGGTCCCCTCTTGAAGAAATTGGATTGGGAGTGACTTTATCCCTTGCTTTGGAACAGTCCAGAGAAGAAGTGGCATTTCTTGTCTATTGGTTATGCCACACTTGTAACACCCATAAAATAGGGCCTATAAGTTTTATATGTGTTTAGAATGGGAAAGGATGGGGTTTAAAGTGTTTTAAGTGTCATAAAAAGGAAAGCTTTCACACCCCTGAATATTTGTTCATGCCCATGAAAGGTCATGCTATAGTTTAAATGGCAAAGTTTTGGATATGATGGGAGTGTTTAATGTTAAACCTTGAGGGGCGATTATTTGGTTTGAAGTTCACGACCACGAAGGAAGAACAAACCGTGAAATGGACATTTAAGTCACGCCCATGAATTAAAATGTCACGCCCGTGAATGTTCATGGCATTTTCATCCAGAGAGCTTCACGACCAAAGTCACCACTTGGATCACGGCTGGGAAGTTAGTCATGCCCGTGAAGATATATGTCACGTCTGTGACCCAATATTTCAAAACCATCTAGAAAGCTTCACGACCAAGGTCACCACTTCAGTCACGGCTTGGGAAGAACTGTCACGCCCGTGACAAACATAGTCACGCCCGTAAATGATGAAAGAGAAAAATGTCAGGCGCGATTATTTGGTTGGTACAACGGTTAGTTTCATATTAAATGCACCCTAACGACTATAATCAGCCAAGGGAGTATAACTGGAAGTCATTTATGCATTCAGTACAAGAGGATAGCAAATACTTTGAATCAAAATCTTATTACAAGCTATGTGTACATTCAATACTTTGAGAACCAATGTCTATTCTCTGTAAAAATCTTTTTGCTCTTCATTCATTGAGCAATAAAGATTTGTGGGTGTTTCTCTCTGTAATCATTTATTACTCAAGTGAGTTTTGGGTATTTCTAGGTTAAGAGTAGAACACTTGTAAGGGTTAGTTGTGTGAGTCTTTAAAACATAAAGTAAAGGTTATTTGTGTGAGCCTGTAAAATACAAGATAAAAGCTTATTTGTGTGAGCCTATAAAACACAAGGAATTGGTTATTGTGTGAACCATTAAAACACAAGGGATTTCTGTGTTAGGTGTATGTCATTGTGAGAAACACCATAGTTGGGAGTGAGCTTGTAAAACTCCATTGTAACACCTAGTTTGTTAGTGAAACTCCCAATTTTGATTGGGGAGAGGAGTAGGGTTTGTTAACACCCGAACCTCTATAAATCCTTGTGTCAAATTTCTCTATCCCTCCTAAAATTAATTTTTTATTTCCGCACTTTAAAGTTTAATTTTTGAAACTCCAATTCAACCCCCCTTCTTGGCTTAATATCTAGGCAACAATTGGTATCAGAACTTAGTCTAGCATCGAAGCCTAAAAAGTGTTAGTAAAGATTAAGATATGGCCAGTGAAGGATTCCAAAGTCTCAAACCTTACTTTGATGGAGCAAATTATGCCCATTGGAAGTTTTGGATGGAGACATATCTGGATAGTGAAGGAATTAAAGTCTGGGATAGTGTATGAAAAGAATGGATACCACCAACCAGAAGAGGAGCTGATGGTGAAGAAGAAATATTGTCAAGAGATGATTGGACAGAGCCTCAAAGAAGAGCAAATTTCAAAAACAAGAAGGCAATGACAATCATATCAAGCTCATTATCTATTGAAGAATGTGGAAGAATACAACACTGCCCAACAACATACAACATGTGGAAGACATTGGCAAATTATCATGAAGGAACTAAGCAAGTCAAATCCAAGAATATTCAACTTTTGACCTCAGAATATGAGCTCTTCAAGATGAAATCCAATGAGTCAATCACTGACATGACCAACTATCTTCTAGCCATTATAAATGGAATGGGGCAACTTGGGAAGCATATGAGTTTGGAGGATGTAAACAACAAAATCCTGAGAAGTCTTCCTCTTAAAGACTATGGCTCAAGAGTTGTTGGCATAAAAAAAGCAAATGAAGATATGAGCATCATGAATACTGATGTGCTAATTGGCAAACTTCTTACACATGAAATGGAAGTGAAAAGAGATAGAGAGCTTGAAGCAGAGCCAAAGAAAAGAAAGCCCTTAGCACTCAAAGCCTCTACTTCAAAATCCCAAAAAGAAAGTGAAGATGATGAAGAAATGAGTGATGATGAAAATGAGGACATTGCTATCCTTTCAAGGAGACTAAAAAGAATCATTGAGAAGAAATTGAGCAGCTCTAGAAAATTCAGGCAAAGAAACCTCAAACAAACTTATAATGATACACAAAGATGTAAGGAAGAGGTAAAGTGCTATGAGTGTGGAAAGAAAGGACATATCAAACCAGAATGTCCAAGGCTCAAGAAGAATAAGAGCAAATACCAAAGAGACAATGGGGAGAAAGGTCATAAAGCCACATGGAATGATGAAAGTTTTTCAAGTGGAAAAGATGATAATGAAAGCGAAGAGGTCAACCTATGCTTCATGGCTATTGAAGATCATGTCTTGAATAAGGTAAGATCACTACACTCATACTCTTTGAACAATGATAGTAGTGATAGTGATGATGATAGTGATGATGACGATGATGAGCAAAGCCTAATAGAAGAATTAAATCTAGAATTAGAGAAATATAGAAGTAAATTTAGTACTTATAGAAATAACATCTCTAATTTGAAAAATAAGATAGATGATTTAGAAAAGGAAAAAATAAAGCTTAAATCATCTAATAAATCTCTCCAAAAGTCATTAGATGAATATTCATTAAGACCCTCAACGGCCTCCTTCCTAAAAGAAAATAATACTTTGAAAAATGAAGTTAAGGAACTTAGAAATTCCATTTCTAAATTTCACAAAGGTAAAGAGAGCTTAGATACTCTCATTGTGTCTCAAAGATCACCCTTAATTAGACATGGTCTAGAATTTAAGGTCACATCATCATCTTCTCACAAAACCATCTTTGTTAAGTCTAGTGAACCTCACATCTCTACACTTGTTAGAACATCACCAAGAAATAAGCATATTAAACCTTCTATACATAAACAGAATAATCATGTCTTTATATATAGGAAGCATGCATCTAGAAAATCTACAATTAATCATAACTGTGCATGTCATCATTCTCAAAATAAGTTTGATAGAAAGGTGGTATTCAAAAATATTGTAAGAGCAGAAAACAAGTTTAGACCAAAACAATGTAATTATTGTATGAAAATGGGTCACATAAATAAATATTGCTGGATAAGGAAGGCTCATTGGGAACCTTCATGTGCTAACTCGCAAGGACCCAAGCTCATTTGGGTACCTAAAAATCATACTTGAATTGTGATTCTATAGGTATGCCTCAAGTCCACAATAAACAAAAATTCTTGGCTAGTAGACAGTGGATGCTCAAGGCATATGACAGGAGACAAAGAACTTTTCAATGAAATCAAAAGTATTGATAGAGGTAAAGTTACCTTTGGAAACAATGCTAAGGGTAAGGTAATTGGCATTGGTTCTATTGGTATTAATGACACTTCTTTTATTAAAGATGTCTTACTTGTTGATGGCTTGAAACATAACTTGTTAAGTGTAAGTCAATTATGTGATAAAGGAAATAAAGTAATCTTTACTTCCAATGAATGTCTTGTGATCACTATCGATGGTCAGGAGATATTTAAAGGAAATAGAGATGTCAATACATACATAATAAACTTACATGAACTATCTAACCATTCCTCTAAGTGTCTTGTGACTACTAGTGATGAATCTTGGCTGTGGCATAGAAGGCTTGGTCATGCTAACATGGACTTAATACAAAGCCTCAGTACAAGAGAACTAGTAAACGGACTGCCAAGAGTTAAATATGAAAAAGGCAAGACATGTGAACCTTGCCAAAGAGGAAAGCAACACAAGTCATCCTTTAATGCCGAAAACATAGTAAGTACCTCAAAACCTCTTCAACTCCTGCATTTAGACTTATTCGGACCTACTAGAATTGCTAGCTTAGGAGGAAAACATTATGCATTTGTCATCGTAGATGATTACTCTAGATTTACTTGGATAATTTTCTTAGCTCAAAAGAGTGATGCTTTTGAAAATTTCAAAAACTTTGCTAAAAGAGTTCAAAATGAAAAAGGGTATTGTATTTCAAAGATAAGAAGTGATCATGGGAAAGAATTTGAAAATGAAAACTTTGAAAGCTTTTGTCTTGAACATGACATTTCATATAATTTATCATCTCCTAGGACACCTCAACAAAATGGGGTAGTTGAAAGGAAAAATCGAACTTTAATTGAAATGGCTAGAACAATGCTCAATGAATACGATTTACCCACTTACTTTTGGGCAGAAGCCACAAACATTGCATGTTATATTTCAAATCGAGTTTTCAAAAGACCTCTTTTAAACAAAACCTCATTTGAGCTATGGAATGGAAGAAAGCCCTTGATATCATACTTTAGAGTATTTGGATGCAAGTGCTTTATATTGAATACCAAGTACAATCTTGGAAAATTTGCCTCTAAATCTGATGAAGGTATCTTTTTAGGATACTCTACAAATATCAAAGCATATAGAGTATTTAACAAAAGATCATTAACTGTTGAAGAATCCATGCATGTTGTTTTTAATGAATCTAGTAGACTTGATCTTATGAAAGGTAGTGTTCTTGATGATGTTGTAGGTAACATGGAAAGACTTAATCTTGGAAATGGGAAAGAAGAAAATGATCAAGAAGATTCACATCAAAATGGTTCTCTACCTCAAACTCAACAAGAAAACGAACAAGAACTCCCAAAAGAATGGAGAATGACGAAAGATCATCCAAAAGAGCAAATCATTGGTGATCTCTCAAGGGGAGTAAGTACTAGATCTCATTTCGAACATTTAGTCACTGACATTGCTTTTATTTCTCAAATTGAGCCTAAAAATGTTGATGAGGCTCTTAATGATGAAAGTTGGGTAATTTCCATGCAAGAGGAACTCAACCAATTTGAGAGAAGTAAGGTATGGACCTTAGTACCTAGACCCAAGGATCATCAAATTATAGGTAGCAAATGGGTATTTAGAAATAAACTAGATGAACAAGGTTCAATAACTAGGAATAAGCTAGATTAGTTGCAAAAGGATATAATCAGGAAGAAGGTATAAATTATGATGAAACCTATGCACCTGCAGCTAGATTAGAAGCCATAACAATACTCTTAGCATATGTATGTCACATGAATTTCAAACTTTTTCAAATAGATGTGAAAAGTGCATTTCTAA
Source organism: Triadica sebifera (assembly GCA_023653625.1). Classification (NCBI taxonomy): domain Eukaryota; kingdom Viridiplantae; phylum Streptophyta; class Magnoliopsida; order Malpighiales; family Euphorbiaceae; genus Triadica; species Triadica sebifera. The sequence goes on along the minus strand of CM042892.1, from coordinate 29,877,082 downwards.
ATGGTTATATAGAAGAATAAGTGTATGTAGAACAACCACTAGGCTTTGAAAGCTATGATTTGCCAAATCATGTTTTTAAACTTTCAAAAGCTTTATATGGTTTGAAACAAGCCCCAAGAGCTTGATATGAGAGGCTAAATTATTTTCTATTAGAAAATAGCTTTACAAAGGGAAATGTTGACATCACATTATTCATTAAAAAGCATAAGCATGATATACTAATTATTCAAATTTATGTTGATGATATAATATTTGGTTCTACTAATGAGTTGTTTTGTCAAGAATTTGCTAAGTGTATGACTAGGAAATTTGAAATGAGCATGATGGGAGAGCTTAAGTATTTCCTTGGCCTACAAATAAAGCAAAGCAATGAGGGCATATTCATCAACCAATCCAAATATGCCAAAGATTTAATTAAGAAATTTGGTATGGAAGGATGCAAGAATGCCAAGACTCATATGAGCACATCAATAAAATTGGACAAGGATGAAAAGGGTAAGAGCATTAATGAAAAGCTTTATAGAGGTATGATCGGATCTCTTTTATATCTTACTGCATCTAGACCCGATATAATATATAGTATTTTCTTGTGTGCATGATTTCAATCATGTCCTAAAGAATCTCATTTAAATGCAGTAAAAAGGATTCTAAGATATTTACATGGATCTTTGGATCTAGGTTTATGGTATCCTAGAAATTCATCCTTTTATATTATAGGATATTCAGATGCAGACTATTTTGGTAGTCTTTTAGATAGAAAAAGTACTTCAGGTACTTGTCACTTTATTAGAGAATGCTTAGTTTCTTGGTTTAGCAAGAAACAAGTTTCAGTTGCTCTTTCAACTGTTGAAGCAGAGTATGTAGCAGCTGGTTGATGTTGTACTCAAATTCTTTGGATGAAATAACAACTTAAGGACTATGGTCATGAAATGAACCATATACCTATTAAATGTGTCAATACAAGTGCTATAAATCTTTCAAAGAATCCTATTCAACATTCAAGAAGTAAACATATTGACATTAGACACCACTTTATTAGAGATCATGTTCAATATGGAGATGTTGCATTAGAATTTATAAACACAGAAAATCAATTGGCATTTATTTTTGCTAAGTCACTAAATGAGGAAAGATTTAACTTCATTAGAAGAGAACTTGGTATGATTGATGGATTAACCTTGTGATTGCTAAATTATGAAATCTTAATTGATGATCTTAATTTTGTATCATATCAGTAGATATAATGTAGTAATATTGATGAAAATTTATGTTATAAGGGATAGAATTTTTATTGAAATGATTTAGTCTTGTTTTTAGGACTTAATTTTATTTAATGAAAATTTTAGGGGAGTCACACCCCTGACATATGTTCACGCTCGTGACTTAAATAGCCAAAAGAGGCAGTGTCGTTCACGACTTGATTCACGACATGGTTCACGACTTCAAGTGGTGTAGCTTATATTCACGGCTTCATTCACTCTTGTGAAAAGACCTGTTCATGCCCGTGACGAATTTTCATGCCCGTGAACCTTTACACCCCCAAAACTCACAGAGGCATTCACGCCTTGAGTCACGCCTTGCTCATGGGCATAAATAGTGAAATTCAACCTTTCACACCCGTGACTATTGTTTCACCCCCATGACAGTTCATCATTCACGCCTGTGACATTCAAAGGTCATGACCATGAACATATTCATACCTTTATTCACGGGTAGAGTACTCCTTTAGCAAACTGTGAACACGAGTAGTCACGTCCGTGAACAAACATTTCATGCCGTGAATGCAACAGGCATATAAGAGAACAACCAGTTATTTTTCTCATTTCAACCTTTCAACTCCTTGAAACCGTTCTCATTTACACACATTCAATGAGTTATTGAAGATTCCGGCCCCCAAGTCACAAAATTTTCCTATAAATACCATCAAAAGTCCATTCCTTCATAAAAAATCATACTCTTTTAGGGTTTTTATCAAATTTCTGTCAAATATTTTTCTCAAAGCTCACAAAGTTCACTTTTTCAACTCAAATGGAGACTGCCTCATCAAAGGGAAAGAGAAAGAAGTCTCATGCTCCCAGGAGGTATGCAGATTACCTCATGAATAGAATTCCGGAGCAATGCCATCCCCGACACTCCACATTGAAGAAAATGCCTCTCCTTTCATCGAGGTCCTTTGAATGGCAAACCGTCTGAACTTTCAGGCTAGAAACAGAAATGATAAAGCAACTCCAGCCCTGTCATTTGAAAGAATTTGTGGAGATTCACCAACCCACATTAAGGGAGCCAACACTGGAATTTCTTAGCACTCTGCAAGTGTCACCTACTGGAATGGTGAAATTCCAACTTTGCGACAAACCAAACACCCTTATTGCCACTGAATTTGGAGAATTATTCAACTTACCATCAGATGGCATCCTCAATGATAGCGAAGTAGAATTCTTTGCCACTCGAGCTTGGATCCATTTTGGCACCGATTGCAGCTGGGATGTCAAGAAGACTAAGAGCACTCATCTCAGGCCCACAGTGCATAAATATTTGCATAGGTTTCTAACCTATAGCATATTCGCTCGGGGAGAAAGCAACGGGACCATTAGGAAATCGGAGCTCTTCCTATTTGAGATGGCTAGAAGAGGACTCACAGTGGCGCTCTCTAGATGGTTTGCAAACCATCTTCTGTCCATTGCCACCAAACCCACAAGAGATATACTGATTGGTGATTATGTCACCCACAGAGCCTTGAAACTTGGCTATTTGAAGCTGGATGAGCATCATTTCAATCTCATCCCTGGGCATCCTCGAGATCGATTAGATGTCGAGTCCTTCATAAAGATAGGAGCGGCTGTTAGAATTGTTCACGAGAATAATATTTTCTATCGCTTCACAGACACTGCTGCTGAGATAATCTAGAAAGACAATGATACAGAGGATTTCAAAGCCGGCCTCCAAGGGATCCAGCAGAAGAAAAGGTCTCGGGTTGAGGAAGCACCTCTAGTGGCTGAGCAGGACATCGGTCAATCCTCGGCTTCCACACCGAACTTAGCGCAGGAGGTGGTTGACCTCTTGGCACCACATTTTGAGCAGCTGCAGGCTTCGATGGATGAGAGGTTGGAAAACCTCAAAGACTTCATGGAGTCTCAGATGGACAGTCTTGAGGTAGAGGTTGCTAGACTTCGAGATAGGATGTTCGACTAGATGATTAGGATAGGTGTGAGGCTAGATGGTAGCCTAAATTTGTGTGGTTGCTTGTTTATCTTCTTTGTTGTTTTGTTGTTTTTTGATTGTATTACCTTTATGAACGTTAATTAACTTTGGTGTATTTTTTTTCAAATATATTTGCTTTGTTTATCCTTTGGTATCTTTATATTCTTTTTGATTGATGACAAAAGGGGGAGAACCTAGCAATATATTAAAATGAATTATTTGAATAAAAAATAAGAACCTAAAAATACATAGACATTGAGTTAGGTTAGGAGGAATTAGAAATACTCAAACTTTGATTCAAAATTAATATACAAGTATGAAATTGAGAAATTGAACTTTATACACATTAGATATACCTTAAGTATACTTTGCATATACCTTAATGCAAGTTACATAAATGAAAATGTCATGATATACTCTAAATATACCTTACATATAGTTCATGCCTTAAAAAGAATTTTGGTATAGATTGGATATACTTCACATATAAGTTGCATATACTTAAAAACTAAAAAGTTTATTTCAATGCTACATCATTCTTTACAATTCTTGCATTTTATCAATATTTTATCCTAAGTATCTTTTGAGGGGGAGACTTCTCAAAATCATATATTGCTAGATTATTTATCACCATCAAAAAGGGGGAGATTGTTAAACCTTAAGGGGTATTTTCGTCATTTTGATGATAACAAATAAAATAGCAACATTGTATTAACATACTTGTTTTCTAAGTCTATTAAATAGGGTATGGAATAAAATAGCAAGAATGGAGATTGGAAGAATAATCCTTGAAAGACAAAATCAAGGAAGTAGCATGTTCACGCCCGTGACCTTATGTGTCACGCCCGTTAAAGAGCTAACCATTACCAAAACCAACATTTGAAGTTCACGACCATGAATGAAGAACAAACCGTGAAATGGACATTTAAGTCACGCCCATGAATTAAAATGTCACGCCCGTGAATGTTCATGACATTTTCATCTAGAGAGTTTCACGACCAAAGTCACCACTTGGATCACGGCTGGGAAGTTAGTCATGCCCGTGAAGATATATGTCACGCCCGTGACCCAATATTTCAAAACCTTCTAGAAAGCTTCACAACCAAGGTCACCACTTCAGTCACGGCTTGGGAAGAAATGTCACGCCCGTGACAAACATAGTCACGCCCGTGAATGATGAAAGAGAAAAATGTCAGGCGCGATTATTTGGTTGGTACAACGGCTAGTTTCATATTAAATGCACCCCAACGGCTATAATCATCCAAAGGAGTATAAATGGAAGTCATTTATGCATTCAGTACAAGAGGATAGCAATTGCGATTGGGGAGAGGAGTAGGGTTTGTTAACACCATAGTTGGGAGTGAGCTTGTAAAACTCCATTGTAACACCTAGTGTGTTAGTGAAACTCCCAATTGCGATTGGAGAGAGGAGTAGGGTTTTTAACACCCGAACCTCTATAAAATCCTTATGTCAAATTTCTCTATCCCTCATAAAATTAATTTTTTATTTCCGCACTTTAAAGTTTAAGTTTTGAAACTCCAATTCAACCCCCCTTCTTAGCTTAATATCTGGGCAACATTTAAGAATAGAGAACTTTCGCACCATTGAATGGTTTAGTAATAGCCATGAAAGGCATTTCACACCCGTGAAGTAAGGGTTCACACCCATGAAGTAAGGGTTCACGCCCATGAAGAAAGGGTTCGTGCTCATGAATGCAAGTCGGTTGGCCATGACCACCTGCATTTTCTCTTTTCTCTACTCCAAATTTTATTTTAAAATCATTTCCACTGCCCCCTTATCACTTCTAACACACTCCAAGACATATTAGTCATCTTCTCTACCTTGTAAACCCTAAACATCATTAAAGAAACTTAAAAGCTTGAGAAAATTGAAGTTTGGTTGAATTATGCTAAAGTTGAGGTAAAATTCGGTTCTTAGGGTTTTTTTAGGTTGTTTATTGTTATAAGATTCTAATAAGAACATGTTTGTGATGTTAGGTTCAGCTAGAGAGCAAGGGAATACATCACAAAGAGAAAATCAAGCTTGAAGGTATAGTTAAGACTTTTTTTTAGTGAAATGTATGTACATATATGAGCATTTTCGTTTTCATATATCTTGTATTTTTTACATGTTATGAGATATAAAGTGAAATGAAAAAATGGCATGTTATGGACTAATAACATGATTAAATGAGTCAAATGTATATTATGGTATTAATGAGATAAAATGATATGTTTGGCATGTTTAGTAAATTTTAATGTGTTTTATGAGTATTAAGACATGTTATGGTATGCTATATGCCTTGTGTGTTGATAGGAGTGATTAACACTGGTTAATATTAGAGATTTTACATAAAATAATAAAATGTTCTTTTTTGAATTTGCTAAAAACGCATGATTCACACATGTGAACAAATGTGTCATAGCCGTAAATGTCGAAATTACATGAATTGCATTAACCCAGAATTTCACAGATTGTGTCACTAGTTGGAAAACCATGATGGTATGGTGTCACGACGTGAATAAGTAATTTACACCTATGATGATTATATTGTGATTCACGTGATGGTTTATGAGTAAGGTAATCATGAATAAATAGTTCACGCCTGTGAAGTTGTTTGAGTGTAAAATGTGTACATTTTGTTTTATGACATATGGTGATAGGTTGGCTTAATGCATGTTATAGAATATTGGTATACATGAATTATAACATGTGGATGACATGATATGACATTTATGTGTTGGAATAATAATGCATAAATGGAATGTAATGCTAGTAATAACATGTAATAAAGTGAATGCTAGTAATAATATGTGTTTAAAATGAATCAAAAGATAAATGGTTATGAGATCAAAAGCCTAGCTATCTAGTCTTGGACTTGACATAGGATAAATGACATACCATTGAGGGAGGTAAATAGTATCGTATGAGCTACTTTTTATATGAGGACAAGATGACTTAGGTATTATGAGCTTTTGATCTTGGATATGCTAACATGATATTTTAATTAGTCAATATGGCTTAATCTCGCGTTGTTGAGAGTCATTTACTTTGAGAGGCTCAGATGATCTAATACAGGTTGTGAGTAGGATGACTTAAGTTCTGATTGCTGAGCACTCTTGTCTCATGTCCTGCATCTGGATAATCAAGCTTAAAGAGTCTTGGGTGATATAAAAATGGAAGTTAAATGAATATAAAAGGGAAATTATGGTATTGTGAATATGTGTAATGAAACATTAATAGCAAGTAAAATGATATGGTATTAGATATGTGATATATGTATATGTGTATAATATAAATGGTAATATTATATGATGTCTATGGTATTAATAGGTATGTGAACTTGCATTGAGGCATAAAACAACTATAATATATAATTCTAGGAATGATCATAAGGTGAATTGCATGACATGGTATGACACGAGTTAAATATAAAATTTTTATGCATATATATATCACTAACCATTAGTTTGCTTAGCGTGTGGGTTTCCTACATGTAGGTTTAGAGCCCTAATAGAGCCCTGAAAGAGCAGCAAACTACCATAGTTCAATTAGAGTGTCATGTTTAAGTGAGTTATCATTCATGGCATATTTATATTTTGTTTATGTCATGGGATATTTTAGGATAACATTATGCATGTCTTTTAGTTTTAAGAATATGTAATAATATCTTATAATGTATTTTTGTAATATGAGGCTAGTGAAGCCGAAAACCAATTTTATGTTATGATATCGATCATTGGATCAAAGTTTTATTTATGATAGTTTTATGCATTAATTGTATTATGATATTTAAACAAGTTTTAAATGTAAAAAGTTTTAATCTAATGAGTTTTTTGCAAATCAACACCATGGCATCCATTGGTATAGTTAGTGAGGGTTTACCGGCTGTATCGGTAGGTATTACATTTATTGGTATTAGAGCTTAGGTTTAGGCATTTCTAAACCTAAGTGCAGTAAATGGGTTTGTTTTTAATCTTTCATTCATTGTGTCTCATCTGACTCTGACATGGGCTGCTACTTTGTCAATTTGTAGGATTAAGTGATAGATTATGAAGATTAAGCAGGTAGATCCTCATGATGTTGCGAAAAGCAACAATCTTACCAATGCTCGAGCTTAGGATCAATCTAGTGTTACTAGTGTACATGATCCGGGTGCTGCATCACTATCTTCATAGCATAGCGCAGGATAGGCCGAGCAGGGCCAGATGCAGTTTATGCAGTAGATAGCATGCTTGCTACGGTAGTTGGTACAAAATATGCAGCAGGCAGCTTCGGAGCCAGTACCACCATCGATACCACCGCTTCCACAACTGAGACCATAGATATATATAGATAAGCTCATAAAGTATGGGGCTACTGATTTTTTTGGTAAGAGCAGGGATGATCTAGCAGCTACTAATTTTTGGTTAGAGAAGACCGAAAGAGTCTTCGAAGAGATAAAGTGTGATGATGAGCACAAGGTGAGATATATTGTTTCTTTACTTCAAGATCATGCATATGATTGGTGAAAAATAATTATGTTGAAGTCACAGACAACACAACCACCTATATATGGAAAAATTTAAGAAGAAATATGTACCACAAGTGTATGTAAATGAGAAGAAAAGGGAATTTCAAGATCTGTAATAGAAAAATATTATTGTTATAAAGTATGAGTGAGAGTTCATTAGACTGAGTAAGTATGCAATCGGGATTCTTAGAGATGAGGCAGATCAGTGTCGCCGATTCAAGGATGGTTTACGTGAGGATATTAGTTATCATGTTATAGCCCTTCAGATTGAGGACTAAATGAGGTTGATATTTGAAACCATTAATGTTGAGAAGAAAAATGAGGAATAAGATATATGAGTCTTCCAGAAAGCCATCAGATAGTTCATGGAACAACTCAGTTTAGGCCCAAAGTCCATCTTTGTTCCAAAGTCCAGTACTATTCCAGCCCAGAGAACAACTCAAAAACCTGTTGTATAAGGCATGATACACTTTCATAACTGAGAACCTTTAAAAAGGATCAAGGTATGACTAACCCTAAAGGCTCTTTAGCCACTGACGGGTTTATCCTATTTTGATTCCTAACTACCAGAATCCTACTTTTAGGTCAAACTTGAAAAATATTTTTGCTGAGGCCATGAATGGAAACTTTGAGTCTATTCTGGGCAATGGATACTTGTCATCTTTTAGAAAGAGATTTAAAGGTTTGTAATCAATTACAAGCATTTTCTTACTACGAATCTGCTCTGACCTTTTGTTGACATAGAAAGTTTGGCATGCCCAATTTGACTTTGTGAGTTGAATTAGATGTTCTGATAGTAATTGAGAACATTTTTGGATTGCAAGTCTCATGTTTGAAGGAGACATTCCTGGATGAGAAACTTTTGTTGGATTGAGATCTTCGGAGTTGTTAAATGGAAGTGTAATGAAAAACTCTGGTCTAGTCCACAATGGGGAATGATGTTTCTGAGAGAACTCTGTGTGAGATAAAGCACAACAGGAATCATGAAGTTCCTAAACCAAATATGAGGACAATGAAAAGGGCTTTGAGGTAGGCTGTAAGGTGAATAAGAAAGGTATAGTGGTGAACGGTAACAATTGTTTTTTGTATTGTAAACCTGTGGGTAAAATAGGCATGTTGGATAAACGGAAATAAAGGTCAAATTCTAAGATAAAATCCTAAGAACAAATCTTTATTAGGGAGTTTTGAGCTAAGGACATGTGTCAAGATAGTGAGGTCTAGAAAAATCTGTAATTTAATAGGGTTTCTGGTTTTTAATGAACTTGTAAAAATATTTTCATCTGCTGCTTGGAAATGTTGATCATGCTGAACCTAGTATCTTTTAGGAAGGACAGAGGGATTCATCATAGACCTGTGAGCTCTAGTGTTTATGAATGCAATTATCTTTATGGGCTTAGCATACTTATGAGGGAACACTGTTATTGGAACAAGAGGAATCGAGTGAGATGGTTGAGTAGAACAAGCAGTTGATGTTGTGAAAGTAGATAATGTTAATTCTGTTGAGGGAGCTGTATCTAAAAGGAAAGGAAGAGGGATAATAGGATAAATAAGAGGGATATAATGATCTAGGAATATAGAGTTTTGGGAAGGTAATTCGTCTCTGAGCATCTCATCATCTCTCTCTGATTCGAATTTTGAAAATTCAGCTGCAAAAAATGCTCTTGAGTCTGATTCATCATCTAAGGAGAACAATGATTCTATGTTAGCATTTTCAATGTCTACTTGAGAAACTTGGTGAATCTTTTGAATAATCTTTGTTGCTTTTTTTGGTTTGTTAGGGCAATTCTTTGCAAAATGTCCCTTTTTGCCACAAACGTAGCACTTGTCACTCTTCTTGAATCTGTGCTTACGCCTTTTGAAGAATTTGAACTTCTTCCTTTTGTGTCTTCGTGCTTGAAAATCATCTAGGGATCTCCATTTGTGATATCTCTTTGATTTGTGAGGAGGACATGTGCATGTCTTTTTTTTGCACTTTATCTATAAGTTTGATCTTCTGCAGGCCATCTTCCATGAGGAGTCGTTGTCAAATGTCATGAGTTCTTTGCCCATCTTTTGCTGTGCACAAATCTTTTCAATTGAGAGAAGAATTTTCTAGTAAATTTCTCCAAGGTTGAGGGAGTTGAGGTCAATATTTTTTTCTCTGAGCTGGAACTGGATGTGGTTAGAAATGTTTCTAGAAAGGATACAAGAAATTCTTGCTTTAGATTAGCATATGTAGTTCCACCAAGGAGGTAGAACCTTTTTGTCATTCTCTGATAATGTCTGTCAAGATCTTTTCGAAGAAGAGAGTAACACTTCATCTTAAAGTATTCATCTCTAACCATGTCATCATACTCTGTCATGTTGCCAACAAATTTTTGGTGAAGAGTTGTGAGGACTTCTGCAATAGACTGAGCATGGAAGAATTTGTAAAAAGGGTCATTTTTTCTTCGAATAGTCACAGTTAAGGGGAAACAGTCAGGGTTTTTCATAGCCTAATTTTTTTAGGTTAAGGGACCAACTTCCAAAGCTATTTTTGTTGCAACTAGTTCACAATTGCATAACACAAAAGGATTTGTACCAGTATGTGTAGCTTAAACAAGAGCCACAGAGGTGAGTGTTGGATGAACACCAAGGCTTGTCATAGATGTGGAACTTGCAACAAGAGCCATATATTGTGTCTACTGCCTTAGGTGGGTGTCTCCACCTTCAACCTTAGTCCCTAATATGAATTCAGATACCATATTAATATTATAATACTACAATTAACCTGTATATGCCGTAAACTAATAAAACTTTAACATTAACCTTTAATTATCAATCCCCTATCGAAAACATATTGAAAGCATTGGAATATCAATAAAAATGAAACCCCTTACCTCTGTATGGACGATTCCAGAAGGGTTTTAGGTTTTGAAATCAAGTTTAAAAATCTTTTTGCTTTGGATTTCGATAATTATAGAAAAACCTCATTTCATCCATTTTTAAAACTCTTTATGGTGTTAAATTAATATATAAATGTTAATAATCAAAGGGGAATTGAAGGGAAATTATTTATGGTGTTGAAGGGTTTGGTGGCTAGGGTTTGAGTTTATGTTTTTGTGAGTTTTCTACCAAAACACGAAACTGGCATAAAAAATTGCAAGGCTTCATAGGCGTGAACCATAGTGTCACGACTATGAATATCCTCAGCTTTAGAAATTGAAATTTGCGATATTCACGGCTATGATTACCTTTATCACGGGTGAGAACACTAGTGTTGCCTAGATATTGAACTAAGAATGGGGGGTTGAATTGGATATTAAAAATTTAACTTTTAAGTGCGGAAAGAAAAGTTAAGTTTAGTAAGGATAAAAAAATATGATACAAGGATTTTTATAGAGGTTTGGGTATTAAAAAACCCTACTCCTCTCCCCAATCTCAATTGGGAGTTTAACTAACACACTAAGTGTTACAATGGAGTTTTACAAGCTCACTCCCAACTATGGTGTTTCTAACAATGGATCACATCTAACCCAAAAATCCCTTGTGTTTTGATGGCTCACACAATAACCAATTCCTTGTGTTTTAAAGGCTCACACAAATAACCTTTACCTTGTGTTTTAAAGGCTCACACAAATAACCTTTCTTTGTGTTTTTGAGGCTCACACAAATAACCCTTATAAGTGTTCTACTTTTAACCCCAAAATACCCAAAACTCACTTGAGTAGATGATTACAGAGAGAAACACTTACAAATCTATATTGCTCAATGAATGATGAGCAAAAAGATTTTCATAGAAAATAAATGTTTGTTTTGAAAATATCAAATGCACAAATGGCTTACAACAAGATTTTGATTCAAAATATTAGCTATGACTTGCATTTATACTTCCATAGTAAATTATAGCCATTATAATGTATTTAATATGAAACTAGCCGTTTCACCAACCTTTATTATCGCGCCTGACATGTTTCTCTTTCATCTTTCATGGTCGTGACTATTCTTCCAAGCTGTGACTTGAGTGGTGACCTTGGCCGTGAAACATTCTGGAAGGTTTTGAAGTGTTTGATCACGGGCGTGACATTTTATATTCATGGGCATGACATTCTTCTAAGTCGTGGTCCAAGTGGTGACCTTGGTCGTGAAGCTCTCTGGAAGAATTTGTCATGTCTTCTCACAGGCGTGACTTGAATTCATAGGTGTGACTGAAATGTTCATTCACGGTTGCTGTCATTCTTCATGGCCGTGAACTTTAAATGTTAGATTGTTGGCGTTAAGCTTCATCACGGGCGTGACATATAAGGTCACGGGCGTGAACATGTTATTTCTTCAATTTTATCTTTTTAAGATTAATCTTCCATTCTTCATTCTTGCTATCATATTCCATGCCCTGTTCAATAGACTTAAAAAACAAGTATGTTAAATAAATTATTGCTATTTTATTTGTTAGCATCAAAATGATGGAAATACCCCTCAAGGTTCAACAATCTCCCTCTTTTTGATGGTGACAAATAATCTAGCAATATGTGCTTTTGAGAAGTCTCCCCTTCAAAAGATACTTAGGATAAATAATGCTGAAGTGCAAGAATTGTAAAGAATGATGAAGTGTAGCATCAAAATATGCTACCTAGTTTTAAGTATATGCAAGTTATATGCAAAGTATATCCAATGTATACCAAAATTTTCTTTTAAAGCAAGTTAAGTTTATTTAAGGTATATTCAGAGTATATCAAGTGCATATTCATTCATGTAACTTGCATCAAGGTATATGCAAAGTATACTTAAGATATATTTAAGGTGTATAAAGCTCATTTGCATAACTCTTAACTTTAAACAAATATATTGCTAGGTTCTCCCCCTTTTGTCATCAACAAAAATAATATCAAAAAGATAAAACATAATGGAAAACAAAAGCAAATATATTAATTTAGGAAAACCAAATACAAAAGTAATTGAAATTCTGAAAGGAAATTAGAATTTCCTACAACAAACAAGCTAGAAAATATAACATCTAACATAAAATCTAGCTGGACATCCTATATCTAAGGCGAGAAACTTCCGCCTCGAGGCTGTCTATGTGAGACTCCATGAAATCCTTGAGGTTTTCTAACCTCTCATCCATCGAAGCCTGCAATTGCTCAAACCATGGTGCCAAGAGGTCAACCACTTGCTGAGCCAAGTTTGGTGTGGAGGCAGAGGATTGTCCCATTTTCTGCTCAACCTCTGGAGGCGCCACCTCAACTCGAACTCTCTTCCTCTACTGGATTCCTTAGAGGCCATCTTTGAAGTCATCCGATTCATTGTTCTCCCAAATGATTTCACCAGCAGTGTTGGTGAAGCGGTAGTAGATGTTGTTCTTAAACACTATACGAACAACCGCTCCCATTTTGATGAAGGACTCGATGTCTAGTCGGTCTCGAGGATGCCCTGGTATAAGGTTGAAGTGATGTTCATCTAGCTTTAAGTACCTGAGCTTCAAAGCGATGTGAGTCACGTATCTACCAATCAAAATGTCTCCGGAAGGCTTGGTGGCAATTGGTAAAAGATGGTTTACAAACCATCGAGATAAAGCCATTGTGAGGCCTCTTCGAGCCATCTCCAGGAGAAAGAGCTTTGACTTTCTGATTGTGCCATTGCTGTCTCCTCTGGCGAAGATGCTATAGGTTAGAAACCTATGCAAATACTTATGCATTAGGGATCAAAGGTGGATTCTCTTCGTCTTTTTGACATCCCAACTGCAATCAAGACCGAAGTGAGTCTATGCCTGAGTAGCATAGAACTCCACTTCACTGTCATTTAGGATACCTTCAGAGGGAAGGTTGAACAAGTCTTCAAACTCTGTGGCAGAGAGGGTGTTCGGATGCTTGCAAATTTGGAACTTCACTGTGCTGGTAGGAGAGAGTTGCAAAGTGATCATAAACTCTAAGGTTGGCTCCCTCAGAGTTGGTTGATGGATATCAACTAATTCTTTCAGATGATAAGCCTAGAGTTGTTCCATCATGCTTGTCTCAAGGCCAAGTGTATAGATGGTTTGCCACTCAAATGATCTAGAGGAAAGGAGTGGCCTTTTCTTGAGCACTGGGTATCTAGGATGGCAATGCTCCTGAATGATGTTTAGAAGGTAATCCGTGTACCTTCTTGGAGCATGAGACTTCTTCTTTGTACCCTTGGAAGAACTGGTTTCCATTTTGATTGAAAGAATAAACTCTGAAGAGTGAAAAATTTGATAGAAATTTTGGAGTAAAACCTAGGGTGATGTGATTTCTGATGATGGAAATGGTTTTTGATGATATTTATAGACGGAATCAGTTGCTAGGGGGCCGAAATCTTCAAAATGGTATTCAATGGTGATAAATGAGAGAAGTTGGAGAGTTGGAATGAGAGAAATAACGACAAAAACGTTATATAGCCGACATCTTCATGGGCATAAAAAATTAAGTCACGGGCATGAAGTGTTGTGTTCATGGTTTGCTGAAGAGACGCTCTACCCGTGAAGAGAGGCTTGAAATTATTTACGGTCGTGAAATTTAAATGTCACTGGCGTGAATGATGAACTATCACGGTGGTGACAAATGAGTCACGGGCGTGAATTATTAAACTTCACTACTTGTGATCGTGAAACAAAGCATGACACAAATCGTGAATGCTTCTGTAAGTTTTTGGTGGAAATATTCACGATCATGAAAAAGCGTCACGGGCATGAACAAAGAGTTTCATGAGGGTGAATGAAAAAGGTTGTAGTCATGAAACATAGTCTTCATTACCTTAAGCTGTGAATCATGTTGTGAAGCAAGTCGTGAAGCTACTGGTTCTTTTGGTGATTTATTTCAAGGTCGTAAATATATGTCACGGGCGTGAATTGCCTGAAATTCTCATTAAATAAAATTAGGTCTAAAACAAGATTAAAGAAATTCTAAGGAGTTTCTGTCCCTTATAACATATATTTCCATCAAATTAGCTACCTTATTTCTAGTAAGATGAGACAAAAACAAGATTATCAATCAAGGTTTGGAAATTTGGCAATCACAAAGTTAATCCATCAATCATACCAAGCTCTCTTCTTATGAAGTTAAATCTTTCCCCATTTAGAGACTTAGTGAAGATATCTGCCAATTGATTGTCTGTGCTTATAAATTCCAACACAAAATCTCCATATTAAACATGATCTCTAATAAAATGGTGTCTAATGTCAATATGCTTACTTCTAGAATGTTGAATGGGATTCTTAGATAGATTTATAGCACTTGTATTGTCACATCTAATAGGTATACGGTTCGTACTATGACCATAATCCTTAAGTTGTTGTTTCATCCAAAGGATTTGTGTACAACAACATCCTGCTGCTACATACTCCGCTTCAGTGGTAGAAAGAGCAACTGAAACTTGTTTCTTGCTAAACCAAGAAACTAAGCACTCTCTAATAAAGTGATATGTACCTGAAGTACTTTTTCTATCTAAAAGACTACCAGCATAATCAACATCTGAATATCCTACAATGTAAAAGGATGAATTTCTAGGATACCACAAACCTAGATGCAATGAGCCATGTAAATATTTTAGAATTCTTTTTACTGCATTTAAATGAGACTCTTTTGGACATGATTGAAAGCGTGCACATAAATATACACTATATATTATGTCGGGTCTAAAAGCAGTAAGATATAAAAGTGATTCGATCATACCTCTATAGAGATTTTCATTAATGCTCTTACCTTTTTCATCCTTGTCCAATTTTGTTGATGTGCTCATTGGAGTCTTGGCATTCTTGCATCCTTCCATTCCAAATTTCTTAAGTAAGTCTTTGGCATATTTGGATTGGTTGATGAATATGCGCTCATTGCCTTATTTTATTTGTAGACCAAGAAAATATTTAAGCTCACCCATCTTGCTCATTTCAAATTCCTTAGTCATACACTTAGCAAATTCTTGACAAAGCAATTCATTAGTAGACCCAAATATGATATCATCAACATAAATTTGAACAATTAGAATATCATGCTTATGTTTTTTAGTGAATAATGTAGTGTCAACAGTTCCCTTTGTAAAGTTATTTTCTAAAAGAAAAAAACTTAATCTTTCATACCAAGCTCTTGGGGCTTGTTTCAAACCATATAAAGCTTTTGAAAGTTTAAAAACATGATTAGCCAAATCATATCTTTCAAAACCTCGTGGTTGTTCTACATAAACTTCTTTTTCTATATAACCATTTAAAAATGCACTTTTTACATCCATTTGAAAGAGTTTGAAATTCTTATGGCTTCTAATCTAGCTATAAGAGCATAGGTCTTATCATAATCTATTCCTTCTCCCTGATTATACCCTTTTGCAACCAATCTAGCCTTATTCCTAGTTATTGAACCTTGTTCATCTAGTTTATTTCTAAATACCCATTTGTTACCTATAATTTGATGATCCTTGGGTCTAGGTACTAAGGTTCATACCTTCTCTCAAATTGGTTGAGTTCTTCTTGCATTTCAATCACCTAACTTTCATCATTAAGAGCCTCACCAATATTTTTAGGCTTAATTTGAGAAATAAAAGCACGGTTAGAAGCTAAATGTTTGAAATGAGATCTAGTACTTACTCCCCTAGAAGGATCACTAATGATTTGCTTTTTGAGGTGATCTTTTGTCAATCTCCATTCCTTTGGGAGATCTTGCTTATTTTCCTCATGAGCTTGAGGTAGAGAATCATCTTGATCATTTTCTTCTTTTCCATTTTCAAGATCAAGTCTTTCCATGGTACCTACAACATCATCAAGAACACTACTGTTAAACCTTGAGGGGTATTTTCATCATTTTAATGATAACAAATAAAATAACAATATTGTATTTAACATACTTGTTTTCTAAGTCTATTATACAGGACATGGATTAAAATAGAAAGAATGGAGATTGGAAGAATAATCCTTGAAAGACAACATTCAAGAAGTAGCATGTTCACTGTCGTGACTCTATGAGTCACTCCCGTGAAAGGAGCTAACCGTTACTAAAACCAACATTTGAAGTTCACGACCATGAAGGAAGTACAAACCATGAAGTGGGCATTTCAATCACCCCCGTGAATGTTCATGCATTTTCATCTAGAGAGCTTCATGACCAAAGTCACCACTTGGATCATGGCTGGGAAGTTGGTCATGCCCGTGAATGAGTATGCCACGACCGTGACTCTATATGTTAAAACATTCCAGAGAGATTCACGACCAAGGTCACCACATCAGTCACGACTTGGAAAGAAATGTCACTCCCGTGACAAACATAGTCACGCCCGTGAACAATGAAAGAGAAAAATGTCAGGCGCAATTTTTTAGTTGGTACAACGACTAGTTTTCGTATTTAATGCACCCCAACGGCTATATTCAGCCATGGGAGTATAAATGAAAGTCATTTATGCATTCAGAAAAAGAGAATGAAGAAAATAACAATAGAATAGCATATACTTCGAATTTAATTCTTATTACAAGCTATTTGTACATTCATACTTTGAGAACAAAATCAATTCTCTGTAAAAATATTTTTGCTCTTCATTTATTGAGCAATTAAGATTTGTAAGTGGTTCTCTCTGTAATCTTTACTCAAGTGAGCTTTGGGTATTTTTGGGTTAAGAGTAGAACACTTGAAAGGGTTAGTTGTGTGAGCCTCCAAAACACAAATTAAAAGATTGGTTGTGTGTGCCTGTAAAAACACAAGGTAAAGGTTGTTTGTGTGAGCCTGTAAAAACACAAAGTGAAGTTTGTTTGTGTGAGCCTGTAAAACACAAGGAATTGGTTATTGCATGAGCCATTAAAACACAAGGGATTTTTGGGTTAGGTGTGAGCCATTGTGAGAAACACCATAGTTGGGAGTGAGCTTGTAAAAATCCATTGTAACACTTAGCGTGTTAGTGAAACTCCCAATTGTGATTGGGGAGAGGAGTAGTGTTTGTTAATACCCAAACCTCTATAAAAATCCTTGTGTCAAATTCTCTCTATCCCTTCTAAATTTAATCTTTTATTTTCGCACCTTATAGTTTAATTTTTAAACTCCAATTCAACCCCCTTTCTTGGTTTAATATCTGGGCAACAATTGGTATAAGAGCTTTGTCTAGCATCGAAGCCTAAAAAGCGCTAGTAAAGATTAAGATATGGCCAGTGAAGGATTCCAAAGTCTCAAACCTTACTTTGATGGAGCAAATTATGCCCATTGGAAGTTTTGGATGGAGACATACTTGGATTGTGAAGGAATTGAAGTCTGGGATAGTGTAGGAAAAGAATGGACACCACCAACCAGAAGAGGAGCTGATGGTGAAGAAGAAATCCTATCAAGAGATGATTAGACAGAGCCTCAAAGAAGAGCAAATTTCAAAAACAAGAAGGCAATGACAATCCTATCAAGCTCATTATCTATTGAGGAATGTGGGAGAATACAACACTGCTCAACAGCATACAGCTTGTGGAAGACATTGGAGAATTATCATGAAGGAACTAAGCAAGTCAAATCCAAGAAGATTCAACTTCTAACATCAGAATATGAGCTCTTCAAGATGAAATCCAATGAGTCAATCACTGACGTGACCAACTGTCTTCTAGCCATTATAAATGGAATGAGGAAACTTGGGAAACATATGAGTTTGGAAGATGTAAACAATAAAATCTTGAGATGTCTTCCTTTTAAAGACCATGGTTCAAAAGTTGCTAGCATAGAAGAAGCAAATGAAGATATGAGCATCATGAATACTAATGTGCTGATTGGAAAACTTCTCACACATGAGATGGCAGTGAAGAGATATAGAGAGCTTGAAGCAGAGCCAGAGAAAAGAAAGCCCTTAGCACTCAAAGCCTCTACTTCAAAATCTCAAGAAGATAGTGAAGATGATGAAAAAATAAGTGATGATGAAAATGAGGACATTGCTATGCTTTCAAGGAGATTAAAAAGAATCATTGAGAAGAAAATGAGCAACTCCAGAAAATTCAGGCAAAGAAACCTCAAACAAACTTCTAATGACACACATAGAAGTAAGGAAGAGGTAAAGTGTTATAAGTGTGGAAAGAAATGACATATCAAACTAGAATGTCCAAGGCTTAAGAAGTATAAGAGCAAATACCAAAGAGACAATGGGGAGAAAGGTCATAAAGCCACATGGGATGACGAAAACTCTTCAAGTGAAAAAGATGATAATGAAAGTGAAGAGGTCAACCTATGTTTCATGGCTATCGAAGATCATGTCTCGAATAAGGTAAGATCACTACACTCATACTCTTTAAACAATGATAGTAGTGATAATGATGATGATAGTGATGATGATGAGCAAAGCCTAATAGAAGAATTAAATATAGAATTAGAGAAATATAGAACTAAATTTAGTACTTATAGAAATAACATCTCCAATTTAAAAAATAAGATAGATGGTTTAGAAAAGGAAAACATAAAGCTTAAATCATCTAATAAATCCCTTCAAAAGTCATTAGATGAATACTCTTCAAGACCCTAAACTAATTCCTTACTTAAAAAAAATAATACTTTAAAAATGAAGTTAAGGAACTTAGAAATTCCATTTCTAAATTTCACAAAGGAAAAGAGAGCTTAGATACTCTCATTGTATCTCAAAGATCACCCTTAATTAAACATGGTCTAGGATTTAAGGACACATCATCATCTTCTCACAAAACTATCTTTGTTAAGACTAGTGAACCTCACATTTCCACACCTGTTAGAACAGTACCTAGAAATAAGCATATTAAACCTTCTATACATAAACAGAATAATCATGTCTTTATATATAGGAAGCGTGCATCTAGAAAATCAACAATTAATCATAACTGTGCATGTCATCATTCTCAAAATAAATTTGATAGAAAAAGGGTATTCGAAAATATTGATAGACCATAAAATAAATTTAGACCAAAACAATGTAATTATTGTATGAAAATGGGTCACATAAATAAATATTGCTAGATAAGGGAGGCTCACTGGGAACCTTTATGAATTGTGATTCCATAGGTATGCCTCAAGTTCATAATAAACAAAAAATGCTTGGCTTGTAGACAGTAGATGCTCAAGGCATATGACAGGAGACAAAGAACTTTTCAATGAAATCAAAAGTATTGATGGAGGTAAAGTTACCTTTGGAAACAATGCAAAGGGTAAGGTAATTGGATTTGGTTCTATTGGTATTAATGGTACTACTTTTATTAAAGATGTCTTACTTGTTGATGGCTCAAAATATAACTTGTTAAGTGTAAGTCAATTATGTGATAAAGGAAACAAAGTAATCTTTACTTCAAATGAATGTCTTGTGATCTCTATCGATGGTCAAGAGATATTTAAAGGAAATAGAGATATCAATACATACATAATAAACTTACATGAACTATCTAACCATTCCTCTAAGTGTCTTGTGACTACTAGTGATGAATCTTGGCTGTGGCATAGAAGACTTGGTCATGCTAACATGAACTTAATACAAAGTCTCAACACAGGAGAACGAGTGAAAGGACTACCAAGAGTTAAATATGAAAAAGGCAAGACATGTGATCCTTGCCAAAGAGAAAAGCAACACAAGTCATCCTTCAATGCTAAAAACATAGTAAGTACTTCAAAACCTCTTCAACTCCTGCATTTAGACTTGTTTGGACCTACTAGAATTGCTAGCTTAGGAGGAAAACATTATGCATTTGTCATTGTAGATGATTACTTTAGATTTACTTGGGTAATTTTCTTAGCTCAAAAGAGTGATGCTTTTGAAAATTTCAAAAACTTTGGTAAAAAAGTTCAAAATGAAAAAGGGTATTGTATTTCAAAAATAAGAAGTGATCATAGGAAAGAATTTGAAAATGAAAATTTTGAAAGCTTTTTGTCTTGAACATGGCATTTCACATAATTTCTCATCTCCTAGGACACTTCAACAAAATGGGGTAGTTGAAATGAAAAATTGAACTTTAATTGAAACGGCTAGAACAATGCTTAATAAATATGAATTACCAACTTATTTTTGGGCAGAAGCCACAAACACTGCATGTTATATTTCAAATCGAGTTTTCAAAAGACCTTTTTTAAACAAAACCTCATTTGAGCTATGGAATGGAAGAAAGCCCTTGATATCATACTTTAGAGTATTTGGATGCAAGTGTTTTATATTGAACACCAAGGACAATCTTGGAAAATTTGCCTCTAAGTCTGATGAAGGTATCTTTTTAGGGTACTCTACAACCAGCAAAGCATATAGAGTATTTAATAAAAGATCTTTAACGGTTGAAGAATCCATGCATGTTGTTTTTAATGAATCTAGTAGACTTGATCTTGTGAAAGGTAGTGTTTTTGATGATGTTGTAGGTAATATGGAAAGACTTGATATTGGAAATGGGAAAGAAGAAAATGATAAAGAAAATTTACTGCAAAATGATTCTCTACCTCAAAATCAAGAATAAAATGATCAAGAACTCCCAAAAGAATGGAGAATGACGAAAGATCATCCAAAAGAGCAAATAATTGGTGATCTATCAAGGAGAGTAAGTACTAGATCTCATTTCAAACATTTAGTCAATGACATTGCTTTTATTTCACAAAATGAGCCTAAAAATATTGATAAGGCTCTTAATGATGAAAGTTGGGTAATTGTCATGCAAGAGGAACTCAACCAATTTGAGAGAAATAAAGTATGGACCCTAGTACCTAGACCCAAGGATTATGAAATCATAGGTAGCAAATGGGTATTTAGAAAAAAATTAGATGAACAAGGGTTAATAACCAGGAATAAGGCTAGACTAGTTGCAAAAGGATATAATCAGGAAGAAGCTATAGATTATGATGAAACATATGCACCTGTAGCTAGATTAGAAGCCATAAGAATACTTTTAGCATATGCATGTCACATGAATTTCAAACTTTTTCAAATGGATGTGAAAAGGGCATTTCTAAATGGTTACATAGATGAAGAAGTGTATGTAGAACAACCACCAGGTTTTGAAAGCTATGATTTGCCAAATCATGTTTTTAAACTTTCAAAAGCTTTGTATGGTTTAAAACAGGCCTCAAGAGCTTGGTATGAGAGGCTAAGTTCTTTTTTATTAGAAAATAGCTTTACAAAGGGAAATGTTGACACTACACTATTCATCAAAAAGAATAAGCATGATATACTAATTGTTCAAATTTATGTTGATGATATAATATTTGGTTCTACTAATGAGTTGCTTTGTCAAGAATTTGCTAAGTGTATGACTAGGGAATTTGAAATGAGCATGATGGGAGAACTTAAGTATTTCCTTGGTCTACAAATAAGCAAAGCAATGAGGGCATATTCATCAACCAATCCAAATATGCCAAAAATTTAATTAAGAAATTTGGTATGGAAAGATGCAAAAATGCCAAGATTCCTATGAGCACATCAACAAAATTGGACAAAGATGAAAAGGGTAAGAGCATTAATGAAAAGCTGTATAAAGGTATGATCGGATCACTTTTATATCTTACTGCTTCTAGACCCGATATTATGTATAGTTTTTTCTTGTGTGCACGATTTCAATCTTGTCCTAAAGAATCTCATATAAATGCAGTAAAAAGAATTTTAAGATATTTACATGGATCATTGCATCTAGGTTTATGGTATCCTAGGAATTAATCCTTTTATATTATAGGATATTCAGATGCAGACTATGCTGGTAGTCTTTTAGATAGGAAAAGTACTTTAGGCACTTGTCACTTCATTAAAGATTGTTTAGTTTCTTGGTTTAGCAAGAAACATGTTTCATTTGCTCTCTCAACTGCTGAAGCAGAATATGTAGCAGCTGGATGTTGTTGTACACAAATTCTTTGGATGAAACAACTTAAGGACTATGGTCATGAGATGAACCATATACCTATCAAATGTGACAACACAAGTGCTATAAATCTTTCAAAGAATCCCATTCAACACTCAAGAAGTAAGCATATTGACATTAGACACCACTTTATTAGAGATCATGTTCAATATGGAGATGTTGCATTAGAATTTATAAGCACAGAAAATCTATTAGCAGATATTTTCACTAAGTCTCTAAATGAGGAAACATTTAATTTCATTAGAAGAGAACTTGGTATGATTGATGACTTAACCTTGTGATTGCAAAAATATGAAATTTTAATTGATTGATCTTAAATCATATCACAAGATATAAGATAGAAATTTTGATGAAAATTCATGTTTTGAGGAATAGAATTTTTGTTGAAATGATTTAGTCTTGTTTTAGGACTTAATTTTATTTGATGAAAATTTTAGGGGAGTCACGCCCGTGACATATGTTCACGCCCGTGACTTAAATGGCCCAAAGAGGCAGTGTCGTTAACGACTTGGTTCACGACATGGTTCACGACTTCAAGTGGTGAAGCTTATTTTCACAGCTTCATTCACTCCCATGAAAAGAGACTTTCACGCCCGTGATGAATTTTCACTCCCATGAACCTTAACACCCCAAAACTCACAGAGGCTTTCATGCCTTGAGTCACGACTTGCTTCACGGGCATAAGTGGTGAAATTCAACAGTTCACGCCCGTGATAATTTATTCACCCCCGTGATTGGTGATCATTCACGACCGTGAGATTCAAAGATCACGCACGTGAACTTATTCATGCCTTCATTCACGAGTGGAACACTCCTTCAGCAAACCGTGAACACGACCATTCATGCCCGTGAAAACACACTTCACGCCCGTGAATGTATCGAGTATATAAAAGAATAGCCAGTTATATTTTTCATTTCAACTCTCCAACTCCCAAAACCGCTCTCATTTACACACATTCATTGGCACATTGAAGATTCCGGCCCCTAAGACTCAAACTTTCCCTATAAATACCACCAAAAGTTTGAATCTTCAGCAAATATCATACATTTCTAAGGTTTTCCATAAAACTTTATGTCCAAAATTTTTCAACTCCATCACCAACTGAATTCTTCAAAACAAATGGAGACTGCCTCATCCAAGGGAAAGAGAAAGAAGTCTCATGCTCCTAGGAGGTATGCAGATTACCTCATGAACCGCATTCCAGAGCAATGCCATCCTCGGTATGCAACTTTGAAGAAGAGACCTCTACTGTCATCAAGGTCCTTCAAATGGCAGACAGTCCGAAGTCTCGGGCTTGAGACGGCTATGACAGAGCAACTACAAGCCTCTCATCTAAAAGATTTTGTGGAAATTCACCAGCCGACCTTGAGGGAGCCAACACTGGAATTCCTCAGCACCTTGCAGGTTTCACCTACTGAAGTGGTGAAATTCCAACTCTGCGACAATCCTAACACCCTCAGTGCCATCAAATTTGGGGAATTGTTCAGCCT
This sequence comes from Triadica sebifera, assembly GCA_023653625.1. NCBI lineage: Eukaryota > Viridiplantae > Streptophyta > Magnoliopsida > Malpighiales > Euphorbiaceae > Triadica > Triadica sebifera. Next base: position 29,853,122 of record CM042892.1, on the reverse strand, counting down.
ACCATCTGATGGCATCCTGAATGATACTGAGGTAGAATTCTCTGCCCCTCGAGCCGGGACACATTTTGGCCATGATTGCAGCTGGGACGTTAAGAAGACAAAGAGCACTCATCTCGTGGCCCCAGTGCACAGGTATTTGCATAGGTTCCTAACCTATAGCATATTTTCTAGGGGAGAAAGCAACGGGACTATCAGAAAGTTGGAGCTCTTCCTCTTTGAGATGGCTCACACAGTGGCACTTTCTATATGGTTTGCAAACCATCTTCTCTCCATTGCCACCAAGCCTACTGGAGATATTTTGATTGGGGCATATGTCACCCATATAGCAGTGAAGCTTGAGTACCAAAAGCTGGATGCGCATCACTTCAACCTCATCCATAGACATCCTCGAGATCGCTTGGATGTCGAGTCCTTCATCAAGATGGGAGCGGCTGTCAGAATCGTTTTCCAGAACGATATCTTCTACCGCTTCATTGACACTGCTGGGGAGATCCTCTCAGAAGATAATGACACAGAGGATTTTAAAGCAGGCCTCCAGGGAGTCCAGCAGAAGAAGAGGGCTCGGGTTGAGGAAGCATCTCCAGCAGCTGATCAGGACATCGAACAGTCCTCGGCTTCCACACCGACCTTAGCGCAGCATGTGGTTGACCTCTTGGCACCACATTTTGAGCAACTGCAGACTTCGATGGATGAGAGGTTGGAGAACCTCAAAGACTTCATGGAGTCTCGGCTGGACAACCTTGAGGCTGAAGTGGCTAGGCTTCGTGATAGGATGTCCGGCTAGGAGTTAGGCTAGAGTGTAGCCTAAATTTGCTTGTCTTTTACTTGTTTATTTTGTTTATGTTTGTTGGTGTGTAGGAAATTTTCTATTTCCTTTCTGAACATTATTTAACTTTGTTTGTATCTTTTCCTTTATGCAATATATTTGCTTTTGATTACTTCATTGATATATCTTTATATCCTTTTTGATTGATGACAAAAGGGGGAGAAAACTAGCAATATATTATAGGGAAAATGGTATCAAACTAGCAACATAAGAAGAAACTAGCAATATATATTAAGGTAAATGAATTTTGAATTAAAAATTAAAATTGAATTATGAATTGACATTGATATAGATTAAAAGGGATTAGAAACTTTGATTCAAGAATTCATATGCAAAGTATAAAATTGAGAAATTGAGCCTCATATATACATAGGATATACCTTAAGTATACTTTGCATATACCTTCATGCTAGTTGCAAAAATAAATATGTCATGATATACCTTAAGTATACCTTACATATACTTCATGCTTTAAAAAGGAATTATGGTATATATTGGATATACTTCTCATATAACTTGCATATACTTAAAAACTAGTTAAGTTTATTTCAATGCTACATCATTATTTACTATTCTTGCACATTATAAATTCTTTATCCTAAGTATATTTTGAGGGGGAGACTTCTCAAAATCACATATTGCTAGATTATTTGTCACCATCAAAAAGGGGGAGATTGTTAAACCTTGAGGGATATTTTCTGTCATTTTGATGATAACAAATAAAATAGCAATATTGTATTTAACATACTTGTTTTCTAAGTCTATTATACAGGACATGGATTAAAATAGCAAGAATGGAGATTGGAAGAATAATCCTTAAAAGACAAAATTCAAGAAGTAGCATGTTCACTGCCGTGACTCTATGAGTCACTCCCATGAAAGGAGCTAACCGTTACCAAAACCAACATTTGAAGTTCATAGCCATGAAGGAAGTACAAACCGTGAAGTGGGCATTTCAGTCACCCCCGTGAATGTTCATGCATTTTCATCCAGAGATCTTCACAACCAAAGTCACCACTTGGATCACGGCTGGGAAGTTGGTCACGCCCGTGAATGAGTATGTCACGACCGTGACTTTATATGTCAAAACATTTTAGAGAGCTTCACGACCAAGGTCACCACTTCAGTCATGGCTTGGGAAGAAATGTCACTCCCGTGACAAACATAGTCACGCCCGTGAACAATGAAAGAGAAAAATGTCAGATACAATTTTTTTAGTTAGTACAACGGCTAGTTTCGTATTTAATGCACCCCAACGGCTATATTCAGCCATGGGAGTATAAATGAAAGTCATTTATGCATTCAGAAAAAGAGAATGAAGAAAATAACAATAGAATAACATATACTTCGAATTTAATTCTTATTACAAGCTATATATACATTCATACTTTGAGAACAAAATCTATTCTCTGTCAAAATCTTTTTGCTCTTCATTTATTGAGCAATTAAGATTTGTAAGTGGTTCTCTCTGTAATCTTTACTCAAGTGAGCTTTGGGTATTTCTGGGTTAAGAGTAGAACATTTGAAAGGGTTAGTTGTGTGAGCCTCCAAAACACAAATTAAAAGGCTGGTTGTGTGATCCTGTAAAAACACAAAGTAAAGGTTGTTTGTGTGAGCCTGTAAAAACACAAAGTGAAGGTTATTTGTGTGAGCCTGTAAAACACAAGGAATTGGTTATTGTGTGAGTCATTAAAACACAAGGGATTTCTAGGTTAGGTGTGAGCCATTGTGAGAAAGACCATAGTTGGGAGTGAGCTTGTAAAACACCATTGTAACACTTAGTGTGTTAGTGAAACTCCCAATTGCGATTAGGGAGAGGAGTAGGTTTGTTAACACCCGAACCTCTATAAAAATCCTTGTGTCAAATTCTCTCTGTCCCTCCTAAAATTAATCTTTTATTTCCCCACCTTATAGTTTAATTTTTAAACTCCAATTCAACCCCCCTTCTTGGTTTAATATCTGGGCAACAACTACCTTTCACAAGATCAAGTCTACTAGATTCATTAAAAACAACATGCATAGATTCTTCAACAGTTATTGACTTTTTATTAAATACTCTATATCCTAAAAAGATACCCTCATCAGATTTAGAAGCAAATTTTCCAAGGTTGTCTTTGGTATTCAATATGAAGCACTTGCATCCAAATACTCTGAAGTATGATATCAATGGCTTTCTTCCATTCCATAGCTCAAATGAAGTTTTGTTTAGGAGAGGTCTTTTGAAAACTCGATTTGAAATATAACAAGCAGTATTTGTGACTTCTACCCAAAATTAAGTTGGTAAACCATACTCTTTGAGCATTATTCTAGCCATTTCAATTAAAGTTTGATTTTTCCTTTCAACTATCCCATTTTGTTGAGGTATCATAGGAGATGAAAAATTCTGCGAAATGTCATGTTCAAGACAAAAACTTTCAAAGTTTTCATTTTCAAATTCTTTTCCATGGTCACTTCTTATTTTTGAAATGCAATATCCTTTTTCATTTTGAACTCTTTTAGCAAAGTTTTTGAAATTTTCAAAAGCACCACTCTTTTCAGCTAAGAAAATTACCCAAGTAAATCTAGAGTAATCATCTACGATGACAAAGGCATAATGTTTACCTCCTAAGCTTGCAATTCTAGTAGGTCTAAATAAATCTAGATGCAGGAGTTGTAGAGGTTTTGAGGTACTTACTATGTTTTTGGATTTGAAGGATGACTTGTGTTACTTCCCTCTTTGGCAAGGTTCACATGTCTTGTCTATTTCAAATTTGACTTTTGGCAGTCCCTTTACTAGTTCTCCTATGCTGAGGCTTTGAATTAAGTCTATGTTTGCATGACCAAGCCTTATATGCCACAACCAAGATTCATCACTAGTAGTCACAAGACACTTAGAGGAATGGTTAGATATTTTGAGTAAATCTATTATGTAGGTATTGACCTCTCTATTTCCTTTAAATATCTCTTGACCATCAATAGAAGTTACAAGACATTCGTTGGAAGTAAAGGTTACTTTATTTCCTTTATCACATAATTGACTTACACTCAATAAGTTATGTTTCAAGCCATCAACAAGTAAGACATCTTTAATAAAAGTAGTACCATTTGTACCAATGGAACCAATGCTAATTACCTTTCCCTTAGCATTGTTTCCAAAGATAACTTTACCTCCATCAATACTTTTGATTTCATTGAAAAGTTCTTTGTCTCCTGTCATATGTCTTGAGCATCCACTGTCAACTAGCCAAGCATTTTTGTTTATTGTGGACTTGAGGCATACCTATAGAATCACAATTCAAGTATGATTTTTAGGTACTCAAATGAGTTTGGGTCCTTGGGGGTTAGCATATGAAGGTTACCAATGAGCCTTCCTTATCCAACAATGTTTATTTATGTGACCAATTTTCATACAATAGTTACACTGTTTAGGTCTAAAAATGCTTTTTGGTCTTACAATGTTTATGAATGTCATATTTCTATTAGACTGAGTTTGAGAACAATGGCATGCACAATCATGATTAATTGGTGTTTTTCTAGATGCATGCTTCTTATACATAAAGGCATGATTAGCCTTTTGAGGTTTCTTTCTTAGGCTTACCAATCCTTGATTATTCCTTTTATGTATAGAAGGTTTAGTGTACTTATCCCTTGGTGTTGTTCTAGCAAGTGTGGAGATGTGAGGTTCACTTGAATTAACAAAAATAGTTTTGTAAAAGGATGATAATGTGCCCTTAAATCCTAGACCGTGTCTAATTAAAGGTGGTCTTTGAGACACAATGAGAGTATCTAACCTCTCCTTTCCTTTGTGAAATTTTGAAATGGAGTTTCTAAGTTCCTCAACTTCAATTTTTAAAGTATTATTCTCTTTAAGCAAGGATTTAATTGAGGGTCTTGAAGAGTATTCATCTAATGACTTTTGAAGAGATTCATTAGATCATTTAAGCTTAAAGTTCTCCTTTTCTAAAACATCCATTTTGATTTTTAAATTAGAAATGTTATTCTTATAAGTATTGAATTTACTCTTATATTTCTCTAATTCTAGATTTAATTCTTCTATTAGGCTTTGTTCATCATCATCATCATCATCACTATTACTATCATTATCACTACTATCATTATTGAAAGAGTATGAGTGAAGTGAACTTACCTTATCCGAGACACGATCCTCTATAGCCATGAAGCATAGGTTGACCTCTTCGTTTTCATTGTCATCTTTTTCACTTGAAGAGCTTTCGTCATCCCATGTGACTTTATGGCCTTCATGATAGTTTTCCAATGTTTTCCACATGCTATATGCAGTTGAATTGTGTTGTATCCTGCCACATTCTTCAATGGATAATGAGCTTGAGAGAATTGTCATTGCCTTCATGTTTTTGAAATTTGCTCTTCTTTGAGGCTCTGTTCAATCATCTCTTGACAGGATTTCTTATTCACCATCAACTCCTCTTCTAGTTGGTGGTGTCCATTCTTTCTGAATACTATTCCAGACTTCAATTCCTTCATTATCCAGATATGTCTCCATCCGAAACTTCCAATGAGCATAATTTGCTCCATCAAAGCAAGGCTTTAGACTTTGGAATCCTTCAATGGCCATATCTTGATCTTTACTAGCACTGTTTAGGCTTCGATGCTAGACTTAGCTCTGATACCGATTGTTGCCCAGATATTGAACCAAGAAGGGGGGGGTTTGAATTGGATATTAAAAATTTAACTTTTAAATGCGGAAAGAAAAGTTAAGTTTAGCTGGAATAGAAAAATATGACATAAGGATTTTTATAGAGGTTCGGGTGTTAACAAACCCTACTCCTCTCCCCAATCTCAATTGGGAGTTTCACTAACACACTAAGTGTTACAATGGAGTTTTACAAGCTCACTTCCAATTATAGTGTTTCTAACAATGGATCACACCTAACCCATAAATCCCTTGTGTTTTGATGGCTCACACAATAACTAATTCCTTTTGTTTTAAAGGATCACACAAATAACCTTTACCTTGTGTTTTAAAGGCTCACACAAATAACATTTCTTTGTGTTTTTGAGGCTCACACAAATAACTATTACAAGTGTTCTACTCTTAACCCCGAAATACCCAAAACTTACTTGAGTAGATGATTACAGAGAGAAATACTTAAAATCTATATTGCTCAATGAATGATGAGCAAAAATATTTTCACAGAGAATAAATGTTTGTTTTGAAAATATCAAATGCACATATGGCTTACAACAAGATTTTGATTCAAAATATTAGCTATTCTCTAGTTCTCTTGTTCTCCTCTTGTTCTGAATGCATAAATGACTTGCATTTATACTTCCATAGCAAATTATAGCCGTTAGAATGCATTTAATATGAAACTAGTCATTGTACCAATCCTTATTTCTCTTTCATCTTTCACGGTCGTGACTATGTGTGTCACGGTCGTGACTCTTCTTCCAAGTCGTGACTTGAGTGGTGACCTTTTCCATGAATCATTCTGAAATGTTTTGATCACGGCCGTGACATTTTATCTTACGGCCGTGACATCCTTCAAAGCCGTGGTCCAAGTGGTGACCTTGGTCATGAAGCTCTCTGGAAGAATTTGTCATGTCTTCTCATGGGCATGACTTGAATTCACGGGCGTGACTGAAATGTTCATTCACAGTTTCTGTCATTCTTCATGGTCGTAAACTTTAAATGTTGGATTGTTGGCGCTAAGCTTTATCATAGGCGTGACATATAAGGTCACGGGCGTGAACATGCTATTTCTTCAATTTTATCTTTTAAGATTAATCTTCCATTCTCCATTCTTGCTATCATATTACATATCATGTTCAATAGACTTAGAAAACAAGTATGTTAAATACATTATTGCTATTTTATTTGTTAGCATCAAAATGACAGAAATACCCCTCAAGGTTCAACAGCTAGGAACTTTACTTTTTCATGGCTTTTTTCATTATTTCATATTACCAAAACCCTTAACCACTATATACCTCCCATATACCCTTCATATACCTTTATTAACATGTTGGTTTTAAGGTCTAACTTGTGGGTGTTACATTTCTTTCCCTCTTAAAGAATTTTGTCTTTGAAATTACTTGATGTACTGTTTCTGAACAACTGTGGATACTAGGCTTTTATCATGTATTCACTTTTCCATGTACCCTCTTTCGTTGCATGATTTCTCCATAATACTTTGAGTAATGGTACTCAATTATTCTTAAGTTCTTTGATTTCTCTGGCAAGAATTTGAACTGGTTCTCCCTCATATGTCAAATTTAGTCTCACCTCGATGTTCTCAACTAGAACAATATAAGAAAGAACTGGTTTGTATCTCCTCAACATAGTGATGTGGAACATATCATGAATCCTATTTAACTCTGGTGGTAGAGCAAGCCTGTAAGCAACTGGTTCTACTCTCACCAGAATCTCATAAGATCTAATGAACTTTGGGCTCAATTTTTCTTTCTTCTCGAATCTCATAACCTTCTTCCATAGAGAGACTTTAAAGAAAACATTGTCTCCCACTGCATACTCGATATCTCTTCTCTTGAGATTTGCATATGACCTATGTCTGTCTGAAGCTACCTTCAATATTTCTTGTATAATCTTCTCATTTTTTTTATGTTTCTTACACTAACTCTGGCCCCCCTAGCCTTCTCTCATTGAGTTATGTCCAATACAAGAGTGTTTGACACTTTCTGTCATATAGTGCCTCATAAGGAGCCTTCTTGATACTAGATTGATAGTTATTATTGTAAACATGTTCCATCAATGGATTATATTTATCCCAGCTACCTTCAAATTCAATCACATAACTCCTTATCATATCTTCGAAGATCTGTGTGACTCCCTCTGATTACCCATCTGTATGGGAGTAAAAAGTTGTACTGAAGATGAGCTTGGTACCCAAAGCTCTTTGCAAACTACTCCAAAATTGAGAAGTAGACCTGAGGTCCCTATATGAAACAATGGAGACTAGAACTCCATGTAGTCGTACTATCTCATAAAGCTCTACTAGACTATTCAAAGGAAAATCCCTATTGATAGGCAAGAAGTGAGCTGACTTCATAAGCCTATCCACTATAACCCATACATCATCGTAATTTCGAGGAGTCATTGGAAACCCAATCACAAATTCCATAGTAATCTGCTTCCATTTCCATTCTGGTACAACAATAAGTTGTAGTAGTCCTGATGGTACCTGATGTTCTATCTTGACATGCTGACAAGTCAGACATCTAGTTGTATACTCTGTGATATCTCATTTCATACCTTCCCATCAGTACTTACTCTTCAGGTCATGATACATTTTCGTACTTCCCAGGTGCATAGTATACCTGGTCTCATATGTTTCTTGCAATATATTCTGTCTCAGCTCAACAACACTGGGCATGCATAAACAGCCCGGGTAGTATAATCTACCATCAGCCTTGACTATGTAACTAGGTCTCTCCCCCTTAAAGACCAACTCAACCATCTCAATCAACTTAATATCCTGCCTTTGTTCATTGATAATCTCCTAATTCAGCATAGGCCGAATGTGTAACTCAGCCACCATCTTTTTACTCAAAGCATCAGTCACTACATTGGCCTTGCTTGAGTGGTAGTAAATAACACATTTATAATCTTTTATTAGCTTTAACCACCACCTCTGTCTTGAATTAAGATCTCTCTGTGTAGGAAGGTATTTCAGACTCTTATAGTCTGTATAGATAGAAAATTTCTCCCTATAAAGAGAGTCACAACATATCTTCAAAACAAAGACAAATGGCCACCAGATCTAAGTCATGTGTGGGGTAATTCTTCTCATGTATCTTCAGCTGTATAGATGTATATGCCATTACCTCACCCTCTTGCATCAATACATACTTCAGTCTATTATGAGAAACATCACTATAGATGACATACTTCTTATCAAGAACTGATTGTGTCAAAAATGGAACCTCTGTTAACATCTTTTCAAACTATCAAAACTTTCTTGACATTTCTTAGTCCACTTATATTTCATATCTTTTATTAGTAGTCTGGTTAAAGGAGAAGAATCATAGAAAATCCTTTACAAACTTCTTGTAATAACCAGCTAACCCAATAAAACTTTTAATCTCTATCACATTGCGGGGAAGCTTCCAACTCATAACAGCCTTTACCTTGCTAGGATCAACCTGTATACCATCTGATGACACAATGTGTCCTAGAAAAGCTACCTCATCAAGCCAAAATTCATATTATAAGAATTTGGCATCCAATTTCTGCTTCATAAGTGTCTATAACATTATTCTTAGGTGTAGATTATACTCGTTAGATGTCTTAGAATACACCAGAATATCATCAATAAAGACCACAAATACAATGATCCAAGTAGGATTTGAACACTGTTCATAAAGTCTATAAAGATTGTTGGAGCATTGGTTAACCCAAAAGGTATAACCACAAATTCATAGTCCCTGTATCTAGTTTTGAACGTTGTCTTGGTTATATCTTCTGCCCTAACTCTCAGCTGGTGGTACGCTAATCTCAAATCAATTTTTGAAAACACATTTGCACCCTTCAATTGATCAAATAGGTCATCAATCCATGGTAACAGATATTTGTTCTTGATTGTCACCTTGTTCAGCTGTCTGTAGTCTATGCATAACCTTATAGACTCATCTTTCTTTTTCACAAATAACATTGGTGCACCCCATTGGGATACACTCAATCTAACATACCCTTTTCTCTAACAATTCTTGCAAATGAGCTTTAAGTTCTTTCAATTCTGATGGTGTCATTCTGTATGGTGCTACTGATATAGGTGTTATACTTGGGGTGAGCTCTATAGAGAACTCAACCTATCTGTAAGGTGATAACCCCTGTATATCTTCAGGGAATACATATGTAAATTCATTTATAGTATAAATATTTCGAAGTTCTGGACCTCCCTTAAAAGTATCAACAATATGAGACAAAAAGGCTTCGCATCTCTTTCTCATCATTTTCTCTACCTTCATCATTGAAAAAACTCATGGAGGTTGTGGGAACAACTCATTTTCCACTTTCACATCTCCCTAATCTGATGTTTAAAGCATCACAAACTTCTTCTTGCAGTCTACAACTGCCCTATGTTGTGTAAGCCGATCCATGCTCAAAATGGCATCAAATTCCCAAAAAGGTAACTCTATCAAGTCTACCACGAACTCCATCTCATGTACAATCAAAGGACAACTCTATATACATGATTTACTATCATGTTGTGCCCTAAAGGCTTTGTAATCTCAATTTTATATTCAAGATTCTCACTAATCATATTGTGTTGTCTAGGAGTGATGGTGCATATATATGAGTGTGTTAAACCTAGATCATTAATGAACCAATATCAGAGTCATAAAGGGAGAACATACCCAACAATTACATTCGTAGCTTTCTAGTCCTCTCTAGCCCTCATAGCATAGGCTCTAGCTAGAACTTGGCCTATTATAGGTCTGTTAATAGTCTCAAATACTACTTGAGTAGGTCTTGTACGACCCCTGGTATGTTGTCTGGCCTGAGCTAGAACAGACCATGTAGCTTGTATAGGTGTACTGACTATCATCAGAGAGAAATCCATCTTCATATGATCTTTAGACCTGCATCTGTAGTAAGCACCTGTATTTCTTTAGCACTCTCCTCTATGACTCTTATGGCAAGTGTTGCACACTGAAATGTTATATTTAGTAGCATGTGCCTGAATGCTACCAATTGTAGATGTAACTCTAAAGGGTTGTCCCCTCCTATATGGTCCACCCTATGTATAACCCCTACTTTGTCCCTAACTCCTGCTATGAGACTGTCCTGAATCAAATTTGTAACACCCCCTTACCCCACTGTAGTTCAGCAAGGTAAGTGAGTATTCCCCGTCTTACTGTTTTATAAAATTAATGAAGTGAAGTAAATTTTTTAAAAAAAAATATTGTAGACATTGAAATAAAAATTATTACAAGCATAAATACACAAAATTTTATTTATTTATGAAATACATTAATTTACATTATAATTCATATTTATAATACATACTATAGAAAATAAAACCATAATTTAATTTGCATATTTTTTTTATAAAATATACCAAAAAGAAAATCCTAAGTTTTTTGCTGCTTCCTTCCGGGAATCCTTCTTATTCTAACAATCTATTTTCTATGGCTACCTTTCTAAACCTGCACGAGAGGAAACCAGCCGCGCTAAGTTAATAGCTTAGTGGTGCTTCAATGATAAAAATTTTACATACATATATAAATATATATATTTATATATATATTTCATATTAATTAATCATTTAATAAATAAAGCATAAAATAAAGAATTATAGAAATTCAATAAATTCCAACAAATATTCAACATTTAATATCTTTAATTCATATAATGTTGATCGAAATCACATACTTCAATATTAGTTCTATTACTATTTTCTTGTGCCCATAACACCTATAACCGAACTATCTAATAGGAATAACAGGGTTGTCATTTTTAGCTTTCATAATATAGCCCGAGAGGTTTGATAATAATATCATTACCAGTTTTTGTTATATTGTCATTACCGGTATAATAATTTTTGCACCAAACGCATTTAAAAATTGTCATTATCGGCTTTCATATTTGGCATCGAGTGCCTAAATCCCCTGATTAGCGAGTCAAACTATTCTCTATTCTAGTTCTAGCCTAGGTGTATTTGGGCTTAACTATTTTTGTTTTAATTCCCAATATTTTCAAAAATACCAATATTATTCAATTATCATATTTATGCTTATTTATTTTTATTCTTTATTCTCATTATTATCGTACTAAAATCTCACACATAAACAATTTTTTTAAATATTCATAATTATCAATAAAGTAAATATTCACATTAATTATTTGTAACACCCCCTTACCCCACTATAGCTCAGCAAGGTAAGTGAGCATTATCCGTCTTACTGTTTTATAAAATTAATGAAGTGAAGTAAATATTTTTTTTTCGAAAATATTGCATAAACTAAAATAAAATTTCATACAAGCCCAAATATTAAAAATTTTATTTATTTATAAAGTACATTAATTGACATTCAAATCATGTTCTTTTACATGGTGACTCACATATTTAATACACATGATATGAAATAAAAATGATACTTTAATTTACAAAGCTTTTAACAAAATATACCAAAAATAAAACCCAAAACTTTTTGCTGCTTTCCTCCGGGTACTCTTCTTCTTCTGACAGTCTATTTTCTATGGCTATCATTCTAAACCTGCGCGAGAGGAAACCACCCGTGCTAAGCTACTAGCTTAGTGGTGCTTCGCTACTAGCTTAGTGGTGCTTCAATGATAAAAATTTTACATACATATATATTTTCTCACATATTAATTACCCATTTAATAAATAAGACATAAAATAAAGAATTATATAAAATCAATAAATTTTTGCAAACACTCAATATCTAACAACTTTAATTCATATAAAATTTATAAAAATCACATACTTCGATATTATTATTATTATTATTATTATTATTATTATTATTATTATTATTATTATTATTATTATTATTATTATTATTATTATTATTATTATTATTATTATTATTATTATTTATTTGTGCTCATAACCGAACTAACTAATAGAAATAACGGGGTTGTCATTTCCGGCTTTCATAATATAGCGCCGAGCGCTTTTATAATAATGTCATTACCGACTTTTGTTATATTGTTATTACCGGCTTAATAATTTTGCGTCGAGTGCATTTATAAATTGTCATTACCGGCTTTCATATTTGGCACCGAGTGCCTTAAATCCCCTGATTAGCATGCCAAACTATTCCCTATTCTAGTTCTAGACTAGGTGTTTTTGGGCTTAACTATTTTTATATTAATCACTATATTTCAAAAATGTCAACATTATTTAACTATCATAATTATGCTTATTCATTTTTGTTCTTTATTTCCATTATTATTGCAATAAAATCTCATACATAAATAATTACCATCAAAGTAAATATTTTCATGGATTATTACATATAATTATAACAACACATGCAAAAAGCCCAATATTGTATGTTTTTACCTATGGCAGATTTCGGACTTATTTTTGGGCTTCATGTTTAGCCCATATATAATTCGAATTTGGAGTTCTAGCCTTCTAACAATTATTAGCTTATTGACTTAGCTTTCGGATACATCATGAATCACATAAATCACAGTTTTCTATCAAAAGTTGTGATCCATTCACTACTGCATCATCACAGAATTTTCTGCCCAGAATTTTCTGGACAGATTCTAGGTTTAAACTTCGTGCATTTAACTGGGAAAAGCTAGATATAATTAGATATAATAGTCTAAATACAAATTAAAGCCATGTGTCTTAGCTTTCATTTCCAACAAATAACATACAAAAATAAGTTCCATAACTCAAGTTATCATAAAAATAGACAGAGTTGTTTCTGGAATTCTGTACTCGAGCCATCAATTGGCATCAATCCATATTTCAACCACATTCATCATTTGCATTCATTTTAATACTAAAATTTTCTGAATTTCAAATACATTCATATGTTTCAATTATTTCACCTCATTTGGTCTCATTTCCATATATAATATCAAAAGTCACAACAAAACACATAACATCTCAAAAACACAAACATAACAAATCTTAACATATAATTTCATACATATTAACAACATGCAAAATTTTTATCAATGAAGAACATACCTAATCAGTCTTGGTTCTTCCCTTAATCCTTCTTTTTCTTCCCTTATTAGCTAGCTTTCTCCTTGCCTTTGTCACCCTCTTGAGGGCCTCTCACTTGTTCACTTATTTTTCCTACACAACCATACCATAACTCAATTCCAACATTCAATTTCAAGGCTTTTCATGTCTACATAATATTCTAATGCTCCTAATATGTTTTACACCTTAATTGAGCTAAATTGTACTAAGGTTAAACTTCCTTCTTCACATGTCATGGCTGCCCAAAAATCATATCTTAGTTCCCAATTTATTTTCTTCAATTCAACACTCAATTCACCCTTAATCTATCACCAATTATGGTGTTTCTATATTAATTTCAATTTCTCCCAAATTTATATAACTATGGCAGTCCCTCATAAATCCTTCAACATTATATTTTCTTCAGTTTTTAAGCCATAAAATAATTACCTAATGTCAAATATCATTAATTCAAAGTTTAATTACACTTCCATCAAATAATCACAAACTTAAATTTTTACTTCCAATCTTGCAACATAAGGTCAACCTACCAAACCTAACCACATGTATCATCATTATGGGTCTCAAATAGAAGGAAAAAGGTTGAATTTAAGAAGAATAAACTCACCTTAAGTGTTCTTCAAAGTGGGCCGAAATTTCCCTTAATTTTTCTCTCTTTTTTTTTCTTCCTTCCTTCTTGCTCCTTTGGTACCTTTTATGGTAAGAACTCTTAAATTATGATTTTTCCTCTCTCAAAACTAATTTATTTGCTTTCTTTTTGAAGCTTGGATTGAATGAAAATGGAGACTTATGGAGGGACAAAGGTGGAAGGCCAAAAAGGTGAAGAAAGGATAAGATGATGACTTAGATATTTTGGGTGGAAGAATAAAGAATCCCTCCCATTTTTGAATTTTATACTTTGATTAGGAAGTCAGTCCCACTAATTAAAATTAATCCTAATTCTTATTGGTACATTAAGTTAATTAATCTTGATTAATAATTAAACTTTGACAAATTCCATTTTTATCACATCTTCCTCCAAATTCACACTTTTTCCCCAAACAATTGCCATAATACCAAATTTGTCCATAGAAAATTTTATTTTTTTCTAATTCTACCCCAAATCTTTTTAATTCCCAAATAATAATACCCTTAATTATTTTCTCTTATTATTAGTCATTTTTTTATGGGCTTAAATTTAGACTCCGATTGAACCAGTGGACCCCACTACGATCATGCGCAATCGGAGCCTAAATCACCAAATGTTACATTATTACATATAATAATCACAACACATGCAAAAGCCCAATATTCATATTTTTACCTATGGCAGATTTCAGACCTATTTTTGGACTTCATTTTTAGCCCATTTATAATTCGAATTGGGAGTTCTAGTCTTCTAACCATTTTTAAATTATTATCTTAGCTTTCATATGAAATAAAAATCACTTAAATATCATTTTTCTATCAAATTTTATGGTTAATTGAATATTGCCTCATCACAAATATTCATGCTTAGAATTTTCTGGACAGATTTTAGGTTTGAACTTCATGCATTTTTCTGAGAAAATCTAGAAATAATTTATGGTCTAAATGCAATTAAAAGCCCTTTGTCTTAGCTTTCATTTCCAATAAATAACATACAAAAAGGAGTTTCATAACTCAAGTTATCATCAAAATAGTCAGGATTGTTCCTGAAATTATGTACCCGAGCCATCAATTGACATCAATCCATATTTCAACCACATTCATAATTTGCATTCATTTTGATACTAAAATTTCTAGAATTATAACTACATTCATATGTCTCAATTATTTCACACCATTTGGTCTCATTGCCATATAAAATATCAAAAACAACAACTAATTACATAACACATCAAACACACAATCATATTAAACTTTAACACATAATTACACACATATGAACATCATGTAAGATTTTTATCAATGAAGCACATACCTAATCAGCCTTGGCTCTTCCCTTAATCCTTCTTTTTCTTCCCTTATTAGCTAGCTTTCTCCTTGCCTTTTTCACCCTCTTGAGGGCCTCTTACTTGTTCACTTATTTTTCCTACACAACCATACTACATCTCAATTCCAATATCCATTTTCAATGCTTTTCATGTCTACATAGTATTCTAATGCTCCTAATATGTTTTACACCTTAATTGAGATAAAATATAATAAGGTTAAACTTCCCTCTTAATATGTCATGGCTGCCCAAAAACCATGTCTTAGTTCCCAATTCATTTCCTTAAATTCAACACTCAATTCACATTTCCCTTATCACCAATTGTGGTGTTTCCATATTAATTTCAATTTTCCCTAATTTCTTTAACTATGGAATCCCCTCATTCATCCCTTAACATCATATTTTCTTTAGTTTTTAAGCCATAAAACAATTAACTAACTTCAATTATCATTAATTCAAAGCTTAATTACACTTCCATCAATTAATCACAAACTTAAATTTCTAAGTTCAATCTTGCAACATAACTTATATCTATCAATCCTAATCACATCTATCATCAATATGGATCTCAAATGGAAGGAAAAAGGTTGAATTTAAGAAGAATAAACTAACCTTAAGTGTTCTCCAAGGTGGGCCGAAATCTGTCCCACTTTTCTCCCTTTTTCTTTTTCTTTCTTCCTTCATTCTTGCTCCTTTGGTACCTTTGTAGTAAGAACTCTTTAATTCTTATTTTTTCCTCTCTCAAAACTAATTTATTTCCTCACTTTTTCAAGCTTGATTTGCAGAGAAAAATGGAACTTTGGGGAGCCTATGGTGGACGACAAAGTGAGGAGAAAAAGACAAGATGAAGATAACTTATGGAAGATTGTGGAATTTCCTTCATCTTTTTAACTTTTATACCTAAATTAAGAAGTGGGTCCCACTAATTAAAATTAATCCTAATTCTTATTGATTCATTAAGTTAATTAATCTTGATTAGAGTTTAAGCTTTGAGAAATTCCATATTTGCCACATCTTTCTCCATATTTACACTTTTTTCCCAAACAATCTCCATAATACCGATTTTATCCATAAAAAATTTTATTTTTTTCTAATTTTACCCCTAATATTTTTAATTCCGAAATAATAATACCCTTAATTATTTTTTCTTATTATTAGTCATTTTTTATGAGTTCAAATTTAGACTCCGATTGAACCAGTGTGTTGAACCTTGAAGGGTATTTCTATCATTTTGATGCTTACAAATAAAATAGCAATAATGTATTTAAGATACTTGTTTTCTAAGTTCATTGAACAGGGTATGGAACATGATAGCAAGAATGGAGAATGGAAGACTAAACTTAAAAAGACAAAAAATGAAGAAATAGCATGTTCACGCCCGTGACCTTATATGTCACACCCATGATGAAGCTTAGTGCCAACTATCCAACATTTAAAGTTCACGGCCATGAAAAATGATAGCAACCATGAATGATCATATCAGTCATGACTGTGAAAGAAAGTCACGCCCGTGAGAA
Organism: Triadica sebifera; assembly: GCA_023653625.1. Lineage (NCBI taxonomy): Eukaryota > Viridiplantae > Streptophyta > Magnoliopsida > Malpighiales > Euphorbiaceae > Triadica > Triadica sebifera. The sequence continues at coordinate 29,836,151 of CM042892.1, read as the reverse complement.
GACATGACTAATTCCTCTTGAGAGCTTCACGGCCAGAGTCACTACTTGGACCACGACTAGGAAAGATGTTCACGCCCGTGAATATATAATGTCACGCCTGTGATCAAACACTTCAACTTCTTCCAGAATGCTTCATGACCAAAGTCACCACTCAATTCACGGTTTGGAAGAACAATCACGACCATGACACTTATACTCACGACCGTGAAAGAGGAAAGAGAAACATGTCAAGCGCGAAAATAAGAATTGGTGCAATGGCTATTTCTGCATTAAATGCAATCAAACAGCTATAATTCACCATGGAAGTATAAATGCAAGTCATTTATGAATCCAGAACAAGAGAATAGCTAATACTTCTAATCAAAATCTTGTTGTAAGCCATTTGTTCATTTAATACTTTCAAAACTAACATTTATTCTCTGTAAAAATATTTTTGCTCATTATTCTATAAGCATTATAGATTTGTTAGTGTTTCTCTTTGTAATTTACTACTCAAGTGAGTTTGGGTATTTTGGGTTAAGAGTAGAACACTTGTAAGGGTTATTTGTGTGAGCCTTTAAAACACAAGGAATTGGTTTATTGTGTGAGCCATTAAAACACAAGGGATTTCTGGGTTAGGTGTGATCCATTGTTAGAAACACCATAGTTGGGAGTGAGCTTGTAAAACTCCATTGTAACACTTAGTGTGTTAGTGAAACTTCCAATTGAGATTGGGGAGAGGAGTAGGGTTTGTTAACACCCGAACCTCTATAAAAATTCCTGTGTGTAATCTTTCTATTCCTACTCAACTTAACTTTTCTTTCCACATTTAAAAGTTAAAAGTTTTAATATCCAATTCAACCCCCCTTCTTGGTTCAATATCTGGGCAACACAGTGGGCCCCACTACGGTCATGCGCAATCGAGGCCTAAATCACTAGATGTTACAATTCTCTCCCCCTTAAGAAAATTTTGTCCTCGAAATTTACATGATTAGCTGGAGCTGAATAGCTGAGAATACTGAGTTCTCATCATTTCTTCACTTTCGGAGGTGGCTTCTTCTACTGCATGATTGCACCATAGGACCTTTACCAGTGGTACCTTCTTGTTCCGTAGTTCTTTGACTTCTTAAGCTATAATTTTCACGGGCACTTCAACATATGTCAAGTCTGGTTGTACCTCTATTGATTCCACATGTATTACATGTGTCAAATCTGATCTATATCTCCTTAACATTGAGACATGAAATACATTGTGGATCTTATCCAATTCTGGTGGTAAGGCCAATCTATAAGCCACTGGACCCACACATTCAAGTATTTTGTATGGTCCAATAAATCTAGGACTCAATTTTCCTTTTTTTCCAAAATGAAGTACTTTCTTCCAAGGTGAAACTTTCAAAAATACCTTGTCTCCGACAGCATATTCAATGTCTTTCCTCTTCAAATCACCGTAGGAATTATGTCGATCAGTTGCGGCTTTTAATCGATCTTGGATTAATTTTACCTTCTCCTCTGTCTGCTGCACTAATTCTGGACCCATTAACTTCTTTTCACCAAGTTCTGTCCAGCATAATGGTGTCCTACATCTCCTTCCATACAAAGCTTCGTATGGTGCCATGCCAAGACTAGTTTGATAACTATTGTTATATGCAAATTCCATCATTGATAGGTACTTATCCCAGCTACCCTCAAAGTTAATTACACAACTTCTAAGCATATCTTCCAGCAATTGAATAACTCATTCCGATTTCCCATCAGTTTGTGGGTGAAATGCTCTACTAAAAGTAAGTCGGGTCCCCAATGCTTGTTGTAGACTTTTCCAAAATTTTGATGTCAACAGTGGGTCTTGATCAGAAATAATAGATACTGGCACCCCATGCAGTTGAACTATTTCATTAACATATAATTCTGCTAACCAGCTGAACGAGTAATCCATCCGAACTAGCAGAAAGTGAGCTGATTTGGTAAGTCTGTCAATAATTACCCATCTTGCATCATGCTTCTTTTGTGTTAAAGGAAAACCAGATACAAAATCCATTGTAATCCTTTTCCACTTCCATTTTAGGATAGCAATGGGTTGCAACAATCCAGATGGTACCTGGTGTTCTGCTTTCACATGTTGGCATGTCAAACATCTTGCAGTGTATTCCACGATATCTTTCTTCTTTCCTGGCCACCAATAATGCGTTTTCAAGTCTTGATACATTTTATTGCTTCCTGGATGCATGAAATAAGTTGTATTATGTGCCTATTTTAGAATTATTTGCTTTAATCCGCTGTCATTTGGTACGCATAATCTTCTTTTGTAACTTATGCTTCCATCATCTTCAACTTTAAATTCAGGTTTCTCCCCCTTTTTCACTGCCTTAGCAATTATCATCAATTTTGGATCTTGCTTTTGAGCTTCTCTCACTTGTTGCCTTAAAGTAGGTTGGACCCGTAACTCTGCCAAAATTAATTATGAGCCTAATTGTTTTTAATTTACCATTAATTTATATATATTATATTATAATTGAGGAAATTTTAAACTATACCTGCTAGTGTTTTTCTACTTAAGGCATCTGCTACTACATTGGCTTTGCCTGGCTGATAATCAATAATACAATTATAATCCTTGATTAACTCCAACCAACGACTTTGACTTAAATTCAACTCCTTTTATGTGGGAAAATATTTGAGGCTCTTATGATCTGTGTATATATAGCACCGCTCGCCATACAAATAATGTCGCCATATTTTTAATGAAAACACTATTGCTGCCAACTCCAAATCATGAGTAGGGTAATTTAGCTCATGAGGCTTCAATTGCCTAGATGCATAAGCAACTACTTTACCCTCTTGTATTAATACACAACCTAGCTCATTATGAGAGGTATCACTGTATATCACAAAATCTTTCCCTAGCGTAGGTTGGGTCAAAACAGGTGCTTTGGTTAGCATGACTTTTAATTTCTCAAAGCTTGCCTGACACCGATCTGTACACTCAAACTTAGTTTCTTTTCTTAGCAACTTAGTAATTGGTGCAGCTATGATTGAAAATCCCTTCACAAACCTTCTGTTACATTACGAGATGACTTCCAACTTATAATGGCTTTTATTTTGTTAGGATCAACCCAGATTCCTTCAACTGAAATAACATGCCTTAAGAATCCACTTCTTTCAACCAGAACACACATTTTGACAGCTTTGCATACAATTGATTTTCTTTCAAAGTTTGAAGTACTATTCTGAGATGCCTATCATGTTCTTCCTTGTCCCTTGAATACACCAGGATATCATCTGTAAAAACTACCATAAACTGATCAAGGTAAGGCCTAAAAATTATGTTCATCATATCCGTAAAGGTAGCTGGTGCATTCGTTAAGTCAAATGGCATAACCAGGAATTCATAGTGGCCATATCGAGTCTTGAATTCTGTTTTGGACACATCTGATTCTTTGATTTTCAGTTGGTGATACCCAGATCCGAGATCAATCTTATAAAATGCTTTTGCTCCCTTCAATTGATCAAACAAATCATCAATTCTAGGTAATGGGTATTTATTTTTAATTGTCACCTTGTTTAATTGTCGGTAATCAATACATAATCGTAGGGTGTCATCCTTCTTTTTCACAAACAACACCGAAGCACCCCATGTTGACACACTGGGTCTTATGAACCCCCTTGTCTAGCAATTCCTGCAACTGAACCTTCAACTCTCTCAATTCTGCCCAGGAATTTTAAGTACGACTTTTCTAGATCAGCAGTCGACTATAGCTCCATGCTTTGTCAACCAATCCATACCCAGAATAGCATCAAATTCATGAAAAGGCAATTCTATTAAGTCTGCTAAAAATTCTCTACCCTGAATTATTATTGAATTGTTTCTATAAATTTGATTCACTTTCACAATTTGTCCCAACGGATTGGTCACAACTATCTCATATTCTAAGGTCTCGGGTATCATGTTCCCTTGTTTTAAGTGCAGCTGTGCTTATGTATGAATGCATGGAACCAGGATCTATTAATGCATGTAAATCAAAATCAAATAAAGATAATTTACCAACTATGACGTCTGGTGCATCCTGGTCCTCACGGGCTCTCATCACATATGCCCGAGCTGGAGCTCTACTACCTCTGGGTCTGTCAACTGTCTCTGATACCCCCTGACTCTGTCCGGTATGACCACCTCTAAACTAGCCTCGACCTCTACCGCGGCTTTGTACTTCCGTACAACCTGTACTAAGTCTAGGACAATCTCTCTTCATATGGTCAGTAGCTCCACATCTCAAAAATCCCTAGTTAACCACCAACACTCTCCTGTATGAGATTTACCACAATGCTGACACATAGCCGGAGCTGGTCTTCTGGAAAATGATGCTGGTGAACTAGCAGATGATGCTGCGGGTCTAAAATGCTGACCCCGTCTACTAGAAAATGTCTGCCCAGTAGCCGTTGACTGAAATGGTCTAGGTATTATCTGTCCTTTCCTACCTGATGTCTGGGCCATACTAGCTGTTGATTTCTTGGAGAACTCTTCTGTCTTCAGCTTTTTCCTCCTTTCAACACTAATAGCAGAAGACACTAATGTAGCAAAATCTGTATGCTGGTGGGAAGCCACTAAATATCCAATCTCTTCATCGAGGCCATCTTCAAATTTACGACATTTATCAGCTTCATCTCTAATAACTCCAGCAGCATACTTGCTCAGCCTGGTGAACTTCATCTCGTACTCAGCTACTGTCATACCCTTCTGCTTCAGATTGATAAATTCTCGCTTTTTCTCATCCATATAAATTCTTGGCACATATTTCTTTATAAACTCTGCCATAAAGAAATCCCATGTCTGAGGAGTCTGAGTCTGAGGTTTCGCTAACATCAACTTTCACCAGTCATAGGCATGATCCTGAAGGAGGGATACTGTATATCTAACCTTGTACTCCTCCGGACATTTCAGCTCCTCAAAAACCCGCTCTGTCTTTTCCAACCAAAATTTTGCTACGGCTGGGTCATCCTCTTTCTTATCCATAAAATCCGTAGACCCATATATTCTTAATTTATCAATTTGGGGTTTCGGTTGAGGTGGGGAAGCTAGTGAAGCTGGTTGTGACACAACTTGTGGTATCTGCTGTAACAAGGTAGCCATCTGTTGCATAAGGGGTACCTGACCCGGATCAATTTGTTCTTCAGCATGTTGTGGGGCTATCACACTGGGCTCTGAAGCTCTAATTGATGCTGACTGTTTATGAGTAGCTGAATTAGCTATATTATCACCCTCCTGCTCTTCGTGACTTTCCCTTGATTCCGTATCCATTAAAACCTATATTGTCAAAATAAAGGTCCCTTATTAGAATATAGTAGCTTAAAACAATACAAATACTGAAACATTCACTTATCTTCCCATACCCATTAAATAATAATCATCAAAACCTATAGCTCTAATACCAAAATTGTAACACCCTCTTACCCCACTGTAGTTCAGTAGGGTAAGTGAGTATTACCAGTCTAACTATTTTGTAAATTTAATGAAAAGAAGTAACATTTTCTTTTTCAAAAATATTGCAGACACTTAAATAAAAATTAATACAAGCACAAATATTCAAAATTTTATTTATTTATAAAGTACATTAATTTACATTATAATTCATGTATATAATACATATTATAGAAAATAAAACCATAATTTAATTTATAGAATTTTTTTTATAAAATATATCAAAAAGAAAACCCTAAGTTTTTTGCTGCTTCCTTCCGGGTACCCTTCTTATTCTGACCATCTATTTTCTATGGCTACCCTTCTAAACCTGCGCAAGAGGAAACCACCCGCTATAAGTTAATAGCTTAGTGGTGCTTCAATGATAAAAATTATATATATATATATACATATATATATATATATATATATATATATATATATATATATATTCATATTAATTAATGATTTAATAAATAAATCATAAAATAAAGAATTATAGAAATTCAATAAATTCCAACAAATATTTAACATTTAATATCTTTAATTCATATAACATTGATCGAAATCACATACTTCAATATTAGTACTATTACTATTTTCTTGTGCCCATAACACCTATAACCGAACTATCTAATAGGAATAACAAGGGTCGTTATTCTCGGCTTTCATAATATAGCGCCGAGTGCTTTTACAATAATGTCATTACCGGCTTAATAATTTTTGCGCCAAACGCATTTAAAAATTGTCATTATCGGCTTTCATATTTGGCATCGAGCGCCTAAATCTCCTAATTGGCATGCCAAACTATTCTCTATTCTAGTTCTAGCCTAGGTGTCTTTGGGCTTAACTATTTTTCTTTTAATTCCTAATATTTTCAAAAATGCCAATATTATTCAATTATCATATTTATGCTTATTTATTTTTGTTTCTTATTCCCATTATTATCGTACTAAAATCTCACACATAAATAATTTGTTAAACATTTATAATTATCAATAAAGTAAATATTCACATTAATTATAGCATATAATAATCACAACACATGCAAAAGCCTAAGATTTCATGTTTTTACCTATGGTAGATTTCGGACCTATTTTTGGACTTCATTTTTAGCCCATTTATAATTCGAATTGGGAGTTCTAGTCTTCTAACCATTTTTAAATTATTATCTTAGCTTTCATATGAAACAAAAATCACTTAAATACCATCTTTCTATCAAATGTTATGGTTAATTGAATACCGCCTCATCACAAATATACGTGCCCAGAATTGTCTGGACAGATTCTAGGATTGAACTTCATGCATTTTTCTGGACAAATCTAGAAATAATTTATGGTCTAAATACAAGTTAAATCCATATGTCTTAGCTTTCACTTACAACAAATAACATACAAAAAGGAGTTCCATAACTCAAGTTATCATCAAAATAGTCAGGGTTGTTCCTGAAATTATGTACCCGAGCCATAAATTGGCATCAATCCATATTTCAACCACATTCATCATTTGCATTCATTTTGATACTAAAATTTATAGAATTACAACTACATTAATATGTCTCAATTATTTCACACCATTTGGTCTCATTCCCATATAAAATATCAAAAACAACAACTAATTATATAACACATCAAACACACAATCATATTATACTTTAACACATAATTACACACATATGAACATCATGTAAGATTTTTATCAATGAAGCACATACCTAATCAGCATTGGCTTTTCCCTTAATCCTTATTTTTCTTCCCTTATTAGCTAGCTTTCTCCTTGCCTTTGTCACTCTCTTGAGGGCCTCTCACTTGTTCACTTATTTTTCCTACACAACCATACCACATCTCAATTCCAATATCCATTTTCAATGCTTTTCATGTCTACATAGTATTCTAATGCTCCAAATCTATTTTACACGTTAATTGAGCTAAAATGTACTACGGTTAAACTTCCCTCTTAATATGTCATGGCTGCCCAAAAACCATGTCTTAGTTCCCAATTCATTTCCTTCAATTCAACACTCAATTCACATTTCCCTTATCACCAATTGTGGTGTTTCCATATTAATTTCAATTTTTCCTAGTTTCTTTAACTATGGAAGCCCCTCATTCATCCCCTTAACATCATATTTTCTTTAGTTTTTAAGCCATAAAATAATTATCTAACTTCAATTATCGTTAATTCAAATCTTAATTACACCTCCATCAACTAATCACAAACTTAAATTTCTAAGTTCAATCTTACAACATAACCTATATCTATCAACTCTAATCACATCTATCATCAATATGGATCTCAAATAGAAGGAAAAAGGTTTAATTTGAGAAAAATAAACTAACCTTAAGTGTTCTCCAAGGTGGGCCGAAATCTTTCCCACTCTTCTCCCTTTTTCTTCTTCTTTCTTCCTTCCTTCTTGCTCCTTTGATACCTTTGTAGTAAGAACTCTTTAATTCTGATTTTTCCCTCTCTCAAAATTAATTTATTTCCTCACTTTTCAAGCTTGATTTTGCAGAGAAAAATGGAATTTAGGGAGCCTATGGTGGACGGCAAAGTGAGGAGAAAAGGAGAAGAAAAAGAGAAGATGAAGATGGCTTATGGAAGAATGTGGAATTTCCTTCATCTTTTTTACTTTTATACCTAAATTAAGAAGTGGGTCCCATTAATTAAAATTAATCCTCATTCTTATTAGTTCATTAAGTTAATTAATCTTGATTAGAAGTGGATCCCATTAGTTAATTTCATATTTGCCACATCTTCCTCCATATTCACACTTTTTCCCCAAACAATCTCCATAATACCGATTTTGTCCATAGAAAATTTTATTTTTTTCTAATTCTACCCCTAATCTTTTTAATTCCCAAATAATAATAGCCTCAATTATTTTCCCTTATTATTAGTCATTTTTTTATGGGTTCAAATTTATACTCTGATTGAACCAGTGGACCCCACTACAATCACGCGCAATCGGGGCCTAAATCGTTAGATGTTACAAAATCGACTCTTCTTGCCTAAAGACTGGGTCACTAGAGTCATTGCCTGTCTAGATGCTTCCTCAGCTCTCTTTCTTTTTCTTTATTCCACACTAACTGCGATTACAATCAGCTTGGTGAAGCTATCATGCTGAAGTGTAGTGAAAAAATCGCCTATCTCTGCATTGAGGCCATTGCCGAACCTCTTGCGCTTGTCTCTCTCACTAGTGATTATCTCTAAGGCATTTGAGTAAACTATCTCTAGTACTCAGTCACTGTCATCTTGCCCTCCTTAAGGCTTAGAAACTCTTTTTTATTCTCATATACATAAATTGGAGAAACATATTGCTCTTTGAACTCAGTTATGAAGAAATTCCATGTCATTGACTGGGGAACCTCTAGTTTCAACAACACTATTTTCCACCAGTCATAAGCATCCTTCTGTAACAAGTATATAACATATTTGGCCTTCTGATTAGTGGCCATATGAAACTCATCACAAACCCTCTATATCTTCTTTGTTGCCCACACAATGAACCAAGAAGGGGGCTTGAATTGGATATTAAATAAAGATTTCTTAACTTTAAGTGCAGAATAAAATTAAATAGAGTAAGGATGAAGAAATATTACACACAAGATTTATAGAGGTTCGGGTATTAACAAACCCTACTCTTATCCCCAATCTCAATTGGGAGTTTCACTAATACACTAAGTGTTACAATGGAGTTTTACAAGCTCACTCCCAACTATGGTGTTTCTCTCAATGGCTAACACCTAACCCAAAAATTCCCTTGTGTTTTAATGGCCCACACAATAAACCAATTCCTTGTATTTTATGGCTCATACAAGTGTTTCAATCTTATCCCAAAATACCCAAACTCATTTAAGTAATAAATTACAATGAAAATACTCACCAACCTATAATGCTCAGAAATTATGAGCAAATAGGTTTTTACAAAGAATAAAAGATTTGTTGAAAATAATTAATGCACAATGGCTACAACAAGATTTTTGATTCAAAGTAATTGTTATTCTTTTGTTTAGGATTCATAAATGACTTGCATTTATACTTCCTCAGTGAATTATAACCGTTTGGATGCATTTAATATGAAAATAATCGTTGAACCAACTCTTAATTTCGTGCTTGACATGTTTCTCTTTCCTCATTCACATGCGTGAATATATGTATCACAGTCGTGAATGTTCTTCCAAGCCGTGGCTCAAGTGGTGACTCTGGTCGTTAAGCTCTTTGGAAGAATTTGAAGTGTTTGATCACGGGTGTGACTTTATACTTTCACGGGCATGAATATTTTTCATGGGTGTGAATATTTTTCATGGGTGTGACTAATTTGATCATTCACAGTTGGACTGATCCTTCATGCCTGTGAACTTTAAATGTTAGAGAGTTGGTGCTAAGCTATATCACGGGCGTGACATAATCAGTTACAGGCATGAACGTGTTATTTCTTCTTATTTTGACATTCAAAGGTTGTCTTTCATTCTTGCATCATATTTTATTCAAGATATACCCTGTTCAACAAACTTAGAACACAAGAATTGTTAAATATATTATTGTTATTTTATTTGTTAGCATCAAAATGACGGAAATACCCCTCAAGGTTCAAAAATCTCCCCCTTTTGGATGGTGACAAATAATCTAGCAATATGTGCTTTTGAGAAGTCTCCCCCTCAAAATATGCTTAAGACAAAAAGTAATAGAGTGCAAGAATTGAGCGACGTATAGCATGGATCTTTACTTACTAGTTAGGTATACGCAAGGTATATTCAAAGTATATCAAATTGATTGCTTAACTAGTTAAGTATACAACACATTTGCATTCATATATTGCTAGGTTCTCCCCCTTTTGTCATCAATAAAAATAAACCATAAAATGATAATGATGTAATTATATTAATACAAAATAGAGGAAGTACAAAGTTTAAAAATGTGAATTAAAATCCTACACTCATAATAATAGAAACTAGTAAAAAAATGAAAAAGCTAGGACTCTAACTAGGCTTTAAGCCTAACAATCAATCTCTAAGGCATGCTACTTTCACCTCGAGGCTATCCATACCAGATTCCATGAAATCTTTGAGGTTTTCCAAGCTCTCATCTATGGAAGCCTGCAATAGGTCAAAGCGAGGTGCCAAAAGATCAGCCACCTGTTGTGCCAAGTTAGGTGTAGAGGCTGAGGATTGACCAACCTCTTGCTCAACCTCTGGTATCGCTGCCTTGACTCGAGCTCATTTTCTTTGTTGGATTCCTTAGAGGCCAGCTTTGAATTCTTCCAAATCCTAGTCTTTCTAATCAATTTCACCAACAGAAGTGGTGAAGCAGTAATAGACATTATTCTCATAGATTATTCGAACAAATGCTCCCATCTTTATAAAAGACTCGACACCTAGCCGGTCTCGACGATGTGTTGGAATGAGGTTGAAATTGTGCTCATCGAGCTTCAGATACCTGAGCTCAATTGCAAAGTGAGTCACGTACCTACCAATCAAGATATTTCCCAATGGCTTTGTTGCAATTGAGAGAAGATGATTTGCACGAGAGACTTAAGATGGGTGCTCTTAGTCTTCTTCACATCCTAGCTACAATCTAACCCAAAATGAGTCCATGCCGGATTGGCATAGAATTCCACCTCACTCTCATTGAGGATGTTATCTGAGGAAAGTTTGAAGATAGTGCCAAACTCCACTGCTATGAGAGTGTTCAGATGATTACAAAGTTGGAATTTGATTGTTTCGGTGGGAGAAACTTGCAAAGTGCTAAGGAACTTGAGAGTTGGTTCCTTTAGTGTTGGCTGATGAATATCCACAAATTCCTTAAGATGAAAATCTTGTAATTGTTATATCATGATTGTCTCAAGACCAAGGGTCCTGACAACATTCCACTCGAAGGAACGAGAAGAAAGTAAGGGCCTTTTCTTAAGAACAACATATCTTGGATTACAATGCTCCGGAATGATGTTGAGAAGGTAGTCTGTGTAACTTCTTGGAGCATGAGATTTCTTCCGTGTGCCTTTTGATGAGCCGAGTTCCATTGATGATTTCAGAATGGGTTTTTGGAGAGTGAGTTTCTGACCAGGGATTTTGAGAACAAACTTGAGATGTTATAATTTTTAAAAAGAATGAGTTTTGAAGGATTTTATAGATGGAAAAGGATATGAGGGGGGCTGGAATCTGTGAGAAATATTGAATGAGGATTATAAATGAGAGAATTTGTAGAGTTGGAAATAAGAGAAAACGACATAAATCTATTTTATAGTCTATATAGTCACGATTGTGAATAGTAAATCTTCACGATTGTGAAATGTTGTGGTCACAGCTTGTTGAAGAGGCGCTCTAGCCATGATGAAGGATATGAATCGATTCACGGTCGTGACATTAAATAGTCACAGAAGTTACTTATGAATTTCATAGTGGTAACAAAATGAGTCACAGTCGTGAAGTGCAATCTTCACTACTTGTGACCGTGAGGCAACGAGTGAAACAAAGCATGAACGGTTCTATAATTTTTTGGTGTTAATGTTTATGGTCGTGAAAAAGTGTCACGGTCATGAATAGAGAGTTTCAAGGGAGTGAAAGAAAAGAGTTATGGGCGTGAAACATAGTTTTCACTACCTTCATCCGTGAAGTATATCATGAAGCAAGGCGTGAAAGCTATTAAAGGTTTTAGCGATTATGATCACGACCGTGAATATATGTCATGGGCGTGAATTACCTTAAATCTTCAATAAATAAAACTAAGTCTAAAATAAGACTAAAAGATTTCTAAGATGCTTCTATCCCATGTATTTCCATCATGTTAACCACTTCATACCTTAAAAGATTGGACAATAAAAAACAACATATGAAGGAAATTAACATTCAAGGTTCGACAAATTTGACAATCATACTTAAGATAAGGTTAATCCATTAAGCATACCAAACTCTCTTCTTATGCAGTTAAATCTTTCTTCATTAAGAGACTTGGTGAAAATATATGCCAATTGATTGTTTGTATTGATAAATTCTAATACAACATCTCCATATTGAATATGATCTCTTAGAAAATGATGTCTTATGTCAATATGCTTACTTTTAGAGTGTTGAATGGGATTCTTAGATAGGTTTATGGCACTTGTATTGTCACATTTGATAGGTATATGGTCCAAACTATGACCATAATCCTTAAGTTGTTGTCTCATCCATAGGATTTAAGCACAACAACATCTTGCTGCCACATACTCCTCTTCAGCGGTAGAAAGAGCAACTGAAATTTGTTTCTTGCTAAACCAAGAAACTAAGCATTCACCAATAAAGTGACAAGTGCCTGAAGTACCCTTTCTATCCAAGAGAATTCCAGCATAATCTACATCTAAATGTCCTATGATATGAAAGGATGAATTTCTAGGATACTATAAACCTAGATGCAATGTGCCATGTAAATATTTTAAGATTCTTTTCACAGCATTCAAATGTGATTCTTTAGGACACGATTGAAATCAAGCACATAAGCATACACTATACATTATATCGGGCCTAGAGGCAATAAGATATAAGAGTGATATGATCATACCTCTATAGAACTTTTCCTTAATGCTCTTACCCTTTTTGTCTATGTCCAATTTTATTGATGTGCTCATTAGAGTCTTGGAATTTTTGCATCCTTCCATTCCAAATTTCTTGATTAAGTATTTGGCATATTTAGATTAGTTGATGAATATGCCCTCATTGCTTTTTTTTATTTGTAGACCAAGGAAGAACTTAAGCTCACCCATCATGCTCATTTCAAATTCCCTAGTCATACACTTAGCAAATTCTTGGCAAAACAATCCATTAGTAGACCTAAATATGATGTCATCAACATAAATTTGAACAATTAGAATATCATTCTTATGCTTTTAATAAACAAAGTAGTGTCAACATTTCCATTTGAAAAATTATTTTCTAAAAGAAAAGAATTTAGTCTTTCATACCAAGCTCTTGGAGCTTGTTTCAAACCATACAAGGCTTTTGAAAGTTTAAACACATGATCAGGCAAATTATGGCTTTCAAAACCCGGTGGTTGTTCTCCATAAACTTCTTCTTCTATAAAATCATTTAAGAAAACACTTTTGACATCCATTTGAAAGTTTAAAATTAATATGCTAAAAGAATTCTTATGGCTTCTAATCTAGCTACCAGAGCATGGGTCTCATCATAATTTATTCCTTCTTCTTGATTATAACCTTTTGCAACTAACCTAGCCTTATTCCTAGTTACTGAACCTTGTTCATCTAGTTTATTTCTAAATACCCATTTACTTCCAATGATTTGATGCTCCTTGGGTCTAGGAACTAAAGTCCATACCTTGCTTTTTTCAAATTGGTTAAATTCCTCTTGCATAGTAATCACTCAACTTTCATCATTAAGAGCCTCATCAATATTTTTAGGCTCAATTTGAGAGGCAAAAGCAAGATTAGAATCTAAAGGTTTGAGATGAGATCTAGTACTTACTCCTTTAGTAGGATCGCCAATGATTTGTTCCTTGGGGTGATCTTTTGTCATTTTTCATTCCTTTGGGAGCTTTTTCTTGTCTTCCTCTTGAGCTTGAGGTAGAGATCATCTTGATGTGAGTTTTCTTGATCGTTATCACCTTTTGCATTTTCACAATCAAGCTTTTTCCATTATACCTATAATATCATCAAGAACACTACCTTTCATAAGATCAAGCTTACTAAATTCATAAAAAACAACATGCATAGATTCTTCAACAACTAATGACCTTTTATTAAAGACTCTATAAGCTTTGCTAGCGGTGGAGAATCCTAAAAAGATACCCTCATCAAAATTTTCCAAGGTTTTCCTTGGTATTTAATATGAAACACTTGCATCCAAATACTCTAAAGTATGATATCATGGGTTTTATTCCATTCCATAACTTAAAAGAAGTTTTGTTTAAAAGTGGTCTAGAAAATCTTAAAAGAAAAATAGGTATTTTGAGAAGTAGTTTTATGACAAATATGAGGATGCATATCCTTCTGTTGGTCTCTTAGGAGAACCTTGGTAACTCATACTCATTGAGTATTGTTCGAGCCATTTCAATTAAAGTTTGGTTTTTCCTTTTGACCACCTCATTTTGTTGAGGCGTCCTAGGAGATGAAAATTTTTGTGAAATACCATGTTTTAGACAAAAAATTTTAAAGTTTTCATTTTCAAATTCTTTGCCATAATCACTTTTTATTTTTGAAATACAATATCCTTTTTCTTTTTGAACTCTCTTAGCAAAGTTTTTAAAAGAATCAAAAGTGTCACTCTTTTGAGCTAAGAAAATTACCCAAGTGAATCCAGAGTAATCATCAACGATGATAAAAACATAGTGTTTACCTCATAGGCTTGCAACTCTAGTAGGTCAAAAAAGATCTAAATGCAAAAGTTGTAGAAGTTTCGAGGTACTTACAATATTTTTGGATTTGAAGGAGGACTTGTGTTGTCTTCCTCTTTGGCAAGGTTCATGTAACATCCGCTAATTTAGGCCCCGAGTCGCACGTGTCGTGAAGTTGACGCGTTTAATCGATCGGAGTCTAAATTTGGATTTTTACACAAAATTGATTAAGAAATGGCTAAATTAAATTATGAATGCCTAATTAAGTGATATTAAAGTTTAAAGAAGTTAATTTACGGTAAAGGACTAAATTGCAAAATTTGATAAGTTTTGGGGTCAAATTGCAATTTATCAAAAATTGGAGGACTAATGAGATTAATTGTTAATCAACATATTAATTTTGGGCACATTTTGATAGGTTTGGCCGGCCATGATACTAAAAGAAGAAGGATTAATATTGATTAAGTGAAAAATTGGAAGAAGATGGTCAAATGGTGGGCCCCACATGAAGACTTTTTGGGTACCCTATTTAAGGCTTTCCTTTCTTCTTCTTCTTCTCTTCATTTTCTGCTCCTTCTCTCTCTTCTTTACCAGTCACGCCAGCTTCATCCATTTCTCCATAGCTCACTTTGATTCTAGAGAGAGAAAGGAAGGGAAGAGAAGGTAAAGAGCAAGACAAAGTGATTTTCATGTTCCATAACTCATAAGGAAGCTGGAAAGAACAAGAAAAAAGAAGAAAAATCAAGTTTGTTAGAGAGAGAAAATCTCCAAAGTGGTGATCAAGTGAAGAAAAGTGTAAGGTAAGAAGCATTTCTTCTTCATCATCATCTTTTCTAATGGAAGTTCGAATTTTGAGCTCATCCAAGACTTATATGGAATGAGAGAGAAACTAGGGTTTTGAAAGAGAGAAAGAGAGTTTAGGGTCTTAATGAAATTAGATGATGATTAAAATGATCTATGATGTTGTAGGAGTTCCAAATGACAAGGAACAAGCTCTAAGGAACAAAGGAAAAGAGAAAGCTACCTAAAAGAGTGAAGGAGAAAGATTAAGGTTTGTGCATAACTTAAGGCAATAGCCTATTTTGTTTGAAATAATGCATGCTGAATATGACTTTAGATAAATGCAATTTCAAGAATGATGATGATTATGGCATGAAACCATAGGTTTAGACATATATGAATGAGATAATTGTGACATTGAATTAAGGATGCATGTTAGAGAATCTTGTATGATCAAGGCATGTAAATGTATTGAAAGGTAATAAGTTGAGTAAAGAGCCTTAGAAATGCATGAAATAGAATTTGGTATGTTTTGGATGATGTTAGAATGAATGAAAGGTGAATATGCAGATTTCCTGCTGAAAGTCACGGGTGTGACTATTGAGTCACGGGCGTGAACTTGAGGGTTCACGGTTGTGACTGATCGTGTCACAGTTGTGAATTTCTGGGTGGAAATGGTACTATTCATTCCAGAAGCGTTCACGGGTTGGAATCACGGTAGTGAACTTATTCACGGGCGTGAATGAGTAATCACGACCGTGAATGCTTTTGGGCGATTCATTCCAGTAACGTTCACGGCTTGGGATTACGGGCGTGAACTAATTCACGGGTGTGAAATTAGTAATCACGACCGTGAATGCTCTATATTGTGATTATGAATGTGGTTATCTAATGAAGAATTCAGGTAAGTAAGTGAAAGATATTGTCTATCCAGTGAAATAAGAATGATATGAATATAGATATATGTATATATATATAGATTGATGTGAGAATGTGATATGTTGTGATATAGAAAAATGAATTGATGTAGAAAAATGAATTGTCATGAATGTATATAAAATTTGATGCAGATAAACGTGAGAATATTGATGAATCTAGTAAATGAATGAAAAGATATATGATTATGACTATATGATTGCAAAACAAGAAAATGGAGATGTTGATAAATATGAGATATTGATGTGTGGAAATTTGAGAATAATGATTGATGTAAAAATATAAAGAAGCCCATTACTCTACTTGCGGACTAGAATCAGGATAGATGACATGTCATTAAGGGGGCGAACGGTATCGTACTATACCTCAACCAATGTAGCTTAAGCTCGGAGAGCGCCATTGGTCTGGGATGCTCAGTCAGTGTGGCTTAAGCTCTGGGAGCACTACTGACTTGAGAAGCTCTGATGAGCACATATAAATGAGGACAAGGTGGCGTAAGCTCGGAGAGCGCCCTTGGTCCAGTTATTCATCTATGATGAAATTATACTCAATCAATGTGGCTTAAGCTCGAAGAGCGCCATTGATTTGAGAAGCTCTTATGAGCCAGATAGTGGACAGGGTGGCTTAAGCTCGGAGAGCGCTCCTGATCCATAACCCGTATCCACTCAGTCCAAAAATTTAGAGTGATGTGGGCAAGATAATGAGGATATGTCGAAAAAATAAGAAAAGAAAAGAATAAGAAAATGATGATGATATGAGATTGATATGCAATGATAAAGAGATTAATAGAATAAATTACCATTAAAGATAAATGAAAATAACATTGTCTATATGAGCATGACATTCATACTTGTATGAAATAGGAATATGTTGATAGTCATGCATGCAAACATTTTAATGCACAAAAATGATAATTGTTAATGCTTGTTGCATGATATAGTATATTGCCTTCTTTATATGCACCACTAAGCTTATAGCTTAGCGTGGAGTTTAATTTCCACGCAGATATAGAAAGGTAGTTGAAGACACTTGATAAAGCAAGCGGTGATCCCATTCAAGTAAAGTAGCCGGACCTTGAGAAAGTGGGTTACAAGTTTCGAAACTTTTGTATTTGATTTTTATATTAAAGAAATGTTTGAGTTTGTAAAACTTGCTTTTAAAGTTTGTTAAGAATTCTGCTGATGTTATAAATTACTGTTTTATGTAAATAAATTGTACTATGATTTTTGTTTATATCCATATATATACATGAGTATAAAAAAAATGTAAATATATATTTATGAAGTATGAGAAAGACAGGCGGCAGCGCTTCCTTATCATGCAACTATGTTTAGCTCTAAATATGTTTTTCGGTTTCACCATGCGTTTAGCTACCATTTTCCTATTAGGTAGAGTTTGTGAGCAGTGACATGCACATGCATGATGACTTGGCACTTTCCTAGGTGCATGCCTCTTGTACATAAAAGCATGATTGACCTTTTGAGGTTTCCTTCTTAGGCTTACCGACCCTTGACCATTCCTTTTATATATAGAGGATTTAGTGTTTATTGTGCACTTAGCCCTTAGGGCTATTACCTCTAATGTGGAGATGTGGGGTTCACTTGACTTAACAAAAGTGGTCTTGTGAGATGAAGATGATGTTCCCTTAAATCCTAGACCATGTCTTATTAAAGGTGGCTTTGAGACACTATGAGAGTATCTAAACTCTCCTTGCGTTTAAGAAATCTTGAAATGGAGTTTCTAAGTTCCTCAACTTCATTTTTCAAAACATTGTTCTCTTTAAGCAAGGATTTAGTTAAGGGTCTAGGGAGTATTCATCTAATGATTTTTGAAAAGATTCATTAGAAGATTTAAGCTCAAGATTTTCCTTTTCTAAAACTTCCATTTTGAGAAGCAACAAGGAATGAAGTCAATGTATAGTATTTAATATCCAAGATAACCTTCAGCATCTCAAGTCTAAGGATACTTACATCATTGCTATGATGAGACTATAATTGACATTGAATAAATATTCATGTGATTGTCTCATAGCAAGTCATCCAATGTACTTGGCACTCTAGTAAGCAAGTATCCACATATTAACTTTAATTATCTCATGTCTTTAGCTTATTAAATCAGCTTATTGACCTAGTCAATGAGTATAATATGTGCTAGTCTATCCAGATTAATAATATCCTATCTTGTTAATCCTATGACTAGGGATAATTTAGGTATAAATACAATTGCACATGATAGAAATCTTACTATCATGATCTCTTCATGATTTTCTTCATGTTGTGTTAACATACCAAGGAATTCATTATACGGTCTAAGATCTAAATCAAATTTATATATGAATGAACACTAATATAATAAAATTTTCATTTTATTAATTATAAATGAGTACATCAGGGGCTAAGGTAATTGCCTTTGGGCACCTATCTAACACGAAAACCTTCAACCAAGTTGTATTTCCTTCGTTTTTGGTAAGGAATCATGTGTTCCTTTCATCTTTACAAGTTTTCATACCCTTTTTTTATATCTATCTCATTTTGGATAGAAACTCATTTCCAAATGGGTTAGGTTTTGGTTCAAGCTTGAGTTTTTATGGCTAAAGACTCTTATTTAAGCTTGATTAAGGGTTATAATATGCTTTAGAAAGAGGTTAAGTGAGTTTAAGGTTTGATAGATGATTTAAAGTTAGGGTTTTACCTTTTATGGATTTTAAGTTAAGTTTATGGTTTATATGTGATAAAGGTTGGAAGATGAGGTGGCAAAACCTGATAAACAATTAGCAAGCTTGATTTAAATCTTGGTTTTGAGGCTCCGTACATATAATATATATATATATATATCAATTTAAATTCCATGTTGTGTGTGTTAAATGTTATTGTATACTATAAATGTTAGTTGTTGACTATAATGAGTTTGAAATATATAATTAATGTCATGATAATATGAGAATTGGATAAGAAATATTAAGTATTCTTTATATGAGTAATTGTGATGCCATAATATGAAACTTGTAATAAATTTGCCAAAGGTGTATTTTATGATGATGGTTAGGGTGGTTGGAAGAGGTAAGTTAAGAAGGCATAAATTCATATCATGAGATTTAATGAACATGAATGTGTTCATGAGTTCAATTATGATTAATGTACTCTTGTGTATTTAATTGATGTTATAGCATGTTTAAATGAATGAATTGATAAGAGTGTTGATAGGAAGAGGTTGTCATTGGACAACCATTAGAGCCTTTACATGTGGCTTATATTAAATGCTTTATTAATGTTGTTAACTGTTTGAAAACCCATATTCACATCTATAACTAGATGTTCACAACCATGAATCTTGATCTCATGAACACAGTCATTCTTGTGTCTATTTCTTCATGTCCAAAAAGAATTTGCACTTAATGGACATAAATATTTATGATTACGTTCACAGTTTGTTTCACAGGTTAGCATAGTCGTGAAGCCTATTTAAATGT
The DNA here is from genome assembly GCA_023653625.1 of Triadica sebifera. Lineage (NCBI taxonomy): Eukaryota > Viridiplantae > Streptophyta > Magnoliopsida > Malpighiales > Euphorbiaceae > Triadica > Triadica sebifera. The sequence continues at coordinate 29,816,211 of CM042892.1, read as the reverse complement.
CATATGTTTTTTCTTCGACAATGCAACACAATGGTTATGCACATGTATTCATAATGATATGTTATAAGTAAGAAACACATATTTCCATGAATGTTAATGCATGAATGATACATGGTGAAGTTCCAATGATGAAAGTGCATATGTTATTAGATGAATGCATTATGAACAAGCATAACAAATGGAATATGAACAAGTTATGCCCAAGCTCTATATTAGGACTAGAAGTAGGATATGTCACTAAGGGGGTTTATGGCACCATAGTGATATGATATACATATTTCTTTTAAGAACAAGGTGGCTTAAGCACAGAAATCGCTCTTGATCCTATATTGCATGCAAGTTATATGTTTCACTCAGTCAAGGTGGCTTAAGTTCAAAGAGCACTCTTGACTTAAGGAGCTCAGATGAGCACATATCATCATAGACAGTGGTAGGATGACTTAAGCTCGAAGAGCACGTCGGTTCACAATCCATATCCAAATAGTCCATGTAGAGAGTTTTTAGGTGGAAAATACTTACTGAATATGATAAACTGAAAAGGTATAATGATATAAGATTACAATGGTACATGATTTATATATAATATGCTATGAATTTTATGATGAATCACCTATGTTTGGTTAAATAATTGGATGTTGTAATAGCTTCCATTATATGTATGTTATATGATTGAGTGCTTTTATTATCATGCATTAGTGTACATGGTTTAACATGAACATGAATTGTTTGATGCATGTATAATTTTTTATGCTTATATGTATCACTAATTTTTCAGTAGCTTAGTGTATGGTTATTCCTGCATGCATGTTTTGTAGCCTAGTAGATAAAGGTAAAGGCTGACCAAAGGAGCAAGCCCATTCAGAGACAACAAAGCAGACCCAACTTAAGTCAGTGATATTTTCATGTCATCATTTTGAATTTTTGTACATATCATAGAGTGATGGGTTGTTTACATTTATACATGTCTTTTATTTTAAGGAAACATGTAATTTTTGCAATGATCATGTATTTTTGTAAACATCAAGTCGATTGAGCCCAAACTTTTTTAGTACTTGGATCAAATATGTCTTTTATGGATGTTTATGAACATGTGATGGATCTACAAGTTTTGTATGGAAAAAAGAGCACATGTTTTAAAGTGTTTTCAAGAATGGAAAATGTTTTAAATTTTCATAGATTTTCAGTAATAAGAACATATAGCATATGCATATGTAGTTAGGTTTATCCCAATTAGATGAATGGGTGCTACAAGATTATCACCTTAGGTGAGGTATGTTTCATATCCAATTCTTATAGTAGTTCATTTATTGAGCATAGTGTAGATAATGAACTTCTTGAAGCCTTGTTTTCTAAATGTGAATGTTTTTTAAAAAGGAAATGAATATTTGTAAGAAAAATTGTTCTCATCAATTTAGAGGATTTGAAAAATGAAATTTTATTTCTTAAAACTTATAATGATTCTTTTAGAAAACCATTAAATGATATTTCTTCTAAAAACTCAATCCACGAAGCTTTATTAAAAGAAAATGATTTACTGAAAAATGAGGTTGAAGAGCTAAGATTTTCAACTTAAAGTTTCAAAAAAGGAATGAGAAATTGGATACTCTATTATTATCGCAAAGGTTGGTTTAGTCTTCAAGAGGAAATTATCATCTACATGATCATCTAATGGTATTCTTTTTGTAAGGACCTCTACACCTCAAGTTTCTAGTGTAAAGGTGATAGGAAAAGGGGCTCACACCAAAGCACACACTAAACTTCAATGCAAAAGATAATTGGTAAGGGCTTACAAAGTCCTAAAGGCAAGCCTCATAGACCTAATCATTCATTTTTATATAAAAAGCATATTTCTTGGAAACCCCACAAACATATATATATTCATGCATTCATTCTTGTATTAATGAGGTGAGATCCAAATTTTATACAAAATAGCATGAGAAAAGAAAATATTTTCAATCTAGTATATAATGTTATTATTGTACGCAATTTGGTCATATTAGTGCATATTATTTCATAAGGAAGGCTCTTCTAGAACCTTCTAACACTAACCCCTATGGACCCAAGTTCAAATGGGTAATAAAAGGTGCAATCACTTAATTTTTGTAGGTACAATGCTCAACAATCGATATCCTTCAACAATTCTCAACAAGTGATATCTAGGCATTGTAATTGGTATCAAGGATGATAAATTTGATAATTGATATCAAATTGAGGGGGAGAAAGCCACAAAAGGGTGAGAAATATTTTTTTCTCACAATTGGTATCGATTTTTCTAACCATTGGTATTTATTATTCCCCATTCATTTTTCAACATATTTTACAATTGATAAAATTATGTGGCAAGTAAAAATTATTTTTTAATCAAATTTATTTCATTTCCCTTTTATTCCTTGATTTTAAAATTCTCTTGTCTATTTTTAAGACTATTATTTTTCTCCATCTTCCCTTTTAACCTAAGTGGTGTATTAGCCTTTTTTTTTATCTTCACAAAGGGCGATAGAGTATTGATGAGCAAAATTTTGCAAAGGGGTAGAGAAATTATTTGAGTAAAATATTAGCTTTTGATCATAAAAAAAAAAGGAAAGAGTTTATTTAAAAATAATATTTAACATGGGGGCGAGATATTTTGAAAAAAAAAAGGAGAGACAATTTTTTTTCATTATTTGGACTTAATTGCTTAGCATGCATATTTCATATTGAGCATTTTTATTTTTGCTCAATTTGATTGTCAAAATCATAAAGAAAGAAATTGTTAGCCTAAGTGGTGCACCCCTATTTTAATATTGACAATCAAATTGAGTCACTAATGTGTTTTTTTAGTGTTGTTCTATAGGTCTTTAAAGTCCATAGCATTGGGAGTGCAAACACATAGTGGAATATGAAGAAACTAGGTGGAGCACATAATTTAGGACCACGATAGATATTATTGTCTGCGATAATATTTTAGTGACCACATCTAGAGTTGTAGCCACAATCCACATGATGCTAAATGTACTGAAGAAACAATAGATATTGTGACCACAAGCATGACTATGGAGTTCATTGTTAAACCTTGAGGGGTATTTCTGTCATTTTGATGATAACAAATAACATAGCAATATTATATTTAACATACTTGTTTTCTAAGTCTATTAAACAGGGTATGGAATAAAATAGCAAGAATGGAGATTGGAAGAATAATCCTTGAAAGACAAAATTAAGGAAGTAGCATGTTCACTCCCGTGACTATGTGTCACGCCCATGAAAGAGCTAACCGTTACCAAAACCAATATTTGAAGTTCACGACCATGAAGGAAGAACAAACCGTGAAATGGACATTTAAGTCACGCCCGTGAATCAAAATGTCACGTCCGTGAATGTTCATGGCATTTTCATCCAGAGAGCTTCACGACCAAAGTCACCACTTGGATCACAGCTGGGAAGTGTGTCACACCTGTGAATATGTATGTCATGCCCATGACCCAATGTTTCAAAACATTCCAGAGAGCTTCATGACCAAGGTCACCACTTCAGTCACGGCTTGGGAAGAAATGTCACGCCCGTGACCAGCGTAGTCACGCCCGTGAATGATGAAAGAGAAAAATGTCAGGCGCGATTATTTGGTTGGTACAACGGCTAGTTTCGTATTTAATGCACCCCAACGGCTATAATCAGCCATGGGAGTATAAATGGAAGTTATTTATGCATTTAGTAAAAAGGGATAGCATATACTTTGAATCAAAATCTTATTACAAGCTATTTGTACATTCAATACTTTGAATCAAAATCTATTTTCTGTAAAAAATCTTTTTGCTCTTCATTTATTGAGCAAATTAATATTTGTGAGTCTTTTTCTCTGTAATCATTACTCAAGTGAGCTTTGAGTATTTCTGGGTTAAGAGTAGAACACTTGTAAGGGTTAGTTGTGTGAGCCTCTAAAACACAAATTAAAAGGTTATTGTGTGAGCCTGTAAAAACACAAAGTGAAGGTTGTTTGTGTGAGCCTGTAAAAACACAAAGTGAAGGTCGTTTGTGTGAGCCTGTAAAACACAAGGAATTGGTTATTGTGTGAGCCATTAAAAAACAAGGGATTTCTGGGTTAGGTGTGAGCCATTGTGAGAAACACCATAGTTGGGAGTGAGCTTGTAAAACTCCATTGTAACACTTAGTGTGTTAGTGAAACTCCCAATTGCGATTGGGGAGAGGAGTAGGGTTTGTTAACACCCGAACCTCTATAAAAATCCTTGTGTAAAATTTCTCTATCCCTTCTAAAATTAAACTTTTATTTCCGCACTTTAAAGTTTAATTTTTAAACTCCAATTCAACCCCCCTTCTTGGCTTAATATATTGGCAACAATTGGTATCAGAGCTTTGTCTAGCATCGAAACCTAAAAAGCTCTAGTAAAGATTAAGATATGGCCAGTGAAGGATTCCAAAGTCTCAAACCTTACTTTGATGGAGCAAATTATGCCCATTGGAAGTTTTGGATGGAGACATATCCGGATAGTGAAGGAATTGAAGTATGGGATAGTGTACGAAAAGAATGGACACCACCAACCAGAAGAGGAGCTTATGGTCAAGAAGAAATCCTATCAAGAGATGATTGGACAGAGCCTCAAATAAGAGCAAATTTCAAAAACGAGTTGGCAATGACAATCCTATCAAGCTCATTATGTATTGAAGAATGTGGGAGAATACAACATTGCCCACCAGCATACAGCATGCGGAAGACATTGGAAAATTATCATGAAGGAACTAAGCAAGTCAAATCCAAGAATATTCAACTTTTGACCTCAGAATATGAGCTCTTCAAGATGAAATCCAATGAGTCAATCACTGACATGACCAACCGTCTTCTAGCCATTATAAATGGAATGAAGAAACTTGGGAAGCATCTAAGTTTAGAGGGTGTAAACAACAAAATCCTGAGAAGCCTTCCTCTTAAAGACTATGGCTCAAGAGTTGCTAGCATAGAAGAAGCAAATGAAGACATGAGCATCATGAATATTGATGTGCTGATTGGCAAACTTCTCACACATGAAATGGCAGTGAAAAGAGATAGAGAGCTTGAAGCAGAGCCAGAGAAAAGAAAGCCCTTAGCACTCAAAGCTTCTACTTCAAAATCGCAAGAAGAAAGTGAAGATGATGAAGAAATGAGTGATGATGAAAATGAGGATATTGTTATGCTTTCAAGAAGATTAAAAAGAATCATTGAGAAGAAAATGAGCAACTCCAGAAAATTCAGGCAAAGAAACCTCAAACAAACTTCTAATGATGCACAAAGAAGTAAGGAAGAGGTAAAGTGCTATAAGTGTGGAAAGAAAGGACATATCAAACTAGAATATCCAAGGCTCAAGAAGCATAAGAGCAAATACCAAAGAGACAATGGGGAGAAAGGTCACAAAGCCACATGGGATGACGAAAGCTCTTCAAGTGAAAAAGATGATAATGAAAGCGAAAAAGTCAACCTATGCTTCATGGCTATTGGGGATCATGTCTCAAATAAGGTAAGATCACTACATTCATACTCTTTAAACAATGATAGTAGTGATAATGATGATGATAGTGATGATGATGAGCAAAGCCTAATAGAAGAATTAAATATAGAATTAGAGAAATATAGAACTAAATTTAGTACTTATAGAAATAACATCTCCAATTTAAAAAATAAGATAGATGGTTTAGAAAAGGAAAACATAAAGCTTAAATCATCTAATAAATCCCTTCAAAAGTCATTAGATGAATACTCTTCAAGACCCTAAACTAATTCCTTACTTAAAAAAATAATACTTTAAAAATGAAGTTAAGGAACTTAGAAATTCCATTTCTAAATTTCACAAAGGAAAAGAGAGCTTAGATACTCTCATTGTATCTCAAAGATCACCCTTAATTAAACATGGTCTAGGATTTAAGGACACATCATCATCTTCTCACAAAACTATCTTTGTTAAGACTAGTGAACCTCACATTTCCACACCTGTTAGAACAGTACCTAGAAATAAGCATATTAAACCTTCTATACATAAACAGAATAATCATGTCTTTATATATAGGAAGCGTGCATCTAGAAAATCAACAATTAATCATAACTGTGCATGTCATCATTCTCAAAATAAATTTGATAGAAAAAGGGTATTCGAAAATATTGATAGACCATAAAATAAATTTAGACCAAAACAATGTAATTATTGTATGAAAATGGGTCACATAAATAAATATTGCTAGATAAGGGAGGCTCACTGGGAACCTTTATGAATTGTGATTCCATAGGTATGCCTCAAGTTCATAATAAACAAAAAATGCTTGGCTTGTAGACAGTAGATGCTCAAGGCATATGACAGGAGACAAAGAACTTTTCAATGAAATCAAAAGTATTGATGGAGGTAAAGTTACCTTTGGAAACAATGCAAAGGGTAAGGTAATTGGATTTGGTTCTATTGGTATTAATGGTACTACTTTTATTAAAGATGTCTTACTTGTTGATGGCTCAAAATATAACTTGTTAAGTGTAAGTCAATTATGTGATAAAGGAAACAAAGTAATCTTTACTTCAAATGAATGTCTTGTGATCTCTATCGATGGTCAAGAGATATTTAAAGGAAAGAGAGATATCAATACATACATAATAAACTTACATGAACTATCTAACCATTTCTCTAAGTGTCATGTGACTACTAGAGATGAATCTTGGCTGTGGCATAGAAGGCTTGGTCATGCTAACATGGACTTAATTCAAAGTCTCAGCACAAGAGAACTAGTAAAAGGACTGCCAAGAGTTAAATATGAAAAAGGCAAGACATGTGAACCTTGCCAAAGAGGAAAGCAACACAAGTCATCATTCAAAGCCAAAAACATAGTAAGTACCTCAAAATCTCTTCAACTCCTGCATTTAGACTTGTTTGGTCCTACTAAAATTTCTAGCTTAAGAGGAAAACATTATGCATTTGTCATCATAGATGATTACTTTAGATTTACTTGGGTAATTTTCTTAGCTCAAAAGAGTGATGCTTTTGAAAATTTCAATAACTTTGCTAAAAGAGTTCAAAATGAAAAAGGGTAATGTATTTCAAAAATAAGAAGTGATCATGGGAAAGAATTTGAAAATGATAACTTTGAAAACTTTTTTCTTGAACATGGCATTTCACATAATTTCTCATCTCCTAGGACACCTCAACAAAATGGGGTAGTTGAAAGGAAAAATTGAACTTTAATTGAAATGGCTAGAACAATGCTCAATGAATACGATTTACCAACTTACTTTTGGGTAGAAGCCACAAACACTGCATGTTATATTTCAAATCGAGTTTTCAAAAGGCCTCTTTTAAACAAAACTTCATTTGAGCTATGGAATGGAAGAAAGCCCTTGATATCATACTTTAGAGTATTTGGATGCAAATGTTTTATATTGAACATCAAGGACAATCTTGGAAAATTTGCCTCTAAATCCGATGAAGGTATCTTTTTAGGATACTCTACAACCAGCAAAGCATATAGAGTATTTAATAAAAGATCATTAACGGTTGAAGAATCCATGCATGTTGTCTTTAATGAATCTACTAGACTTGATCTTGTGAAAGGTAGTGTTCTTGATGATGTTGTAGGAAATATGGAAAGACTTGATCTTGGAAATGGGAAAGAAGAAAATGATCAAGAAGATTTGCATTAAAATGATTCTCTACCTCAAAATCAAGAAGAAAACGAACTAGAACTCCCAAAAGAACGGAGAATGATGAAATATCATCCAAAAGAGCAAATCATTTGTGATCTCTCAAGGGGTGTAAGTACTAGATCTCATTTCAAACATTTAGTCACTGACATTGCTTTTATTTCCCAAATTGAGCCTAAAAATGTTGATGAGGCTCTTAATGATGAAAGTTGGGTAATTTCCATGCAAAAGGAACTCAACCAATTTGAGAGAAGTAAGGTATGGAGCCTAGTACCTAGACCCAAGGATCATCAAATTATAGGTAGCAAATGGGTATTTAGAAACAAACTAGATGAATAAGGTTCAATAACTAGGAATAAGGCTAGATTAGTTGCAAAAGGATATAATCAGGAAGAAGGTATAGATTATGATGAAACATATGCACCTATAGCTATATTAGAAGCCATAAGAATACTTTTAGCATATGCATGTCACATGAATTTCAAACTTTTCCAAATGGATGTGAAAAGTGCATTTCTAAATGGTTATATAGAAAAAGAAGTGTATGTAGAACAACCACCAGGTTTTGAAAGCTATGATTTTCCAAATCATGTTTTTAAACTCTTAAAAGCTTTGTATGGTTTGAAACAAGCCCCAAGAGCTTGGTATGAGAGGCTAAGTTCTTTTCTATTAGAAAATAGCTTTACAAAAGGAAATGTTCACACCAAATTATTCATTAAAAAGCATAAGCATGATATACTAATTATTCAAATTTATGTTGATGATATAATATTTGGTTCTACTAATGAGTTGCTTTGTTAAGAATTTGCTAAGTGTATGACTAGGGAATTTGAAATGAGCATGATAGGAGAGCTTAAGTATTTCCTTGGTCTACAAATAAAGCAAAGCAATGAGGGCATATTCATCAACCAATCCAAATATGCTAAATATTTAATTAAGAAATTTGTACGGAAGGATGCAAGAATATCAAGACTCCTATGGGCACATCAACAAAATTGGACAAGGATGAAAAGGGTAAGAGCATTAATGAAAAGCTTTATAGAGGTATGATTTGATCACTTTTATATCTTACTGCTTCTAGACCTGATATAATGTATATTGTTTACTTGTGTGCATGATTTCAATTATGTCCTAAAGAATCTCATTTAAATGCAGTAAAAAGGATTCTAAGATATTTACATGGATCTTTGCATCTAGGTTTATGGTATCCTAGAAATTCATCCTTTTATATTATAGGATATTCAGATGCATGCTATGCTGGTAGTCTTTTAGACAGAAAAAGTACTTCTGCTACTTGTCACTTTATTGGAGAATGCTTAGTTTCTTGGTTTAGCAAGAAACAAGTTTCAGTTGCTCTTTCAACTGCTGAAGCAGAGTATGTAGCAGCTGGATGTTGTTGTACTCAAATTCTTTGGATGAAACAACAACTTAAGGACTATGGTCATGAGATTAACCATATACCTATTAAATGTGACAATACAAGTGTTGTAAATCTTTCAAAGAATCCTATTCAACACTCAAGAAGTAAGCATATTGACATTAGACACCACTTTATTAGAGATCATGTTCAATATGGAGATGTTGCATTAGAATTTATAAGCACAGAAAATCAATTAGTAGATATTTTTACTAAGTCTCTAAATGAGGAATGATTTAATTTCATTAGAAGAGAACTTGGTATGATTGATGGATTAACCTTGTAATTGCTAAATTATGAAATCTTAATTGATGATTTTAAAATTCATATCACTAAATCTAAGGTAGAAATTTTGATGAAAATTTATGTTTTAAGGGATAGAATCTTTATTGAAATGATTTAGTCTTGTTTTTAGGACTTAATTTTATTTGATGAAAATTTAAGGTAAGTCACGCCCGTGACATATGTTCACGCCCATGACTTAAATAGCCAAAAGAGGCAGTATCATTCACGACTTAATTCACGACATGACTCATGGCTTCAAGTGGTGAAGCTTATTTTCACGGCTTCATTCACTCCCGTGAAAAGAGCCTTTCACGCCCGTGACGAAATTTCATGCCCGTGAACTATTACACCCCAAAACTCACAGAAGCGTTCACGCCTTGAGTCACAGCTTGCTTCACGGGCATAAGTAGTGAAATTCAACCTTTCACGCCCATGACTATTGTTTCACCCCCGTGACAGTTCATCATTCATGCTCGTGACATTCAAAGGTCATGACCATGAACATATTCACGCCTTCATTCACGGGTGGAACACTCCTTCAGCAAACTGTGAACACGACCATTCACGCCCGTGAAAACACATTTCACGCCCGTGAATGTATCGAGTATATAAAAGAACAGCCAGTTATATTTCTCATTTCAACTCTCCAACTCTCAAAATCTTTCTCATTTACACACATTCAATGATACATTGAAGATTTCGGCCCCCAAGTCTCAAACTTTTCCTATAAATACCACTAAAAGTTCAATTCTTCATCAAAAATCATACATTTTTAGGGTTTCCATAAAAAGTTATGTCAAAAATTTCTCAATCCATCACAAGTTGATTTCTTCAAGTCCAATGTAGACTGCTTCATCCAAGGGAAAGAGAAAGAAGTCTCATGCTCCTAGGAGGTATGCAGATTACATCATGAATCGTATTCTGGAGCAATGCCATCCTCGGTACTCCACTTTGAAGAAGAGAGCCCTACTATCATCAAGGTCCTTCGAATGGCAAGCAGTCCAAACACTAGGGCTCAAAACGGCTATGATAGAGTAACTTCAGGCCTGTCATTTGAAAGAATTCATGGATATTCACCAGCCAACATTGAGAGAGCCAACACTAGAATTTCTGAGCACTTTACAAGTGTCTTCTACAGGAATGGTGAAATTACAACTTTGTGACAAACCAAACACTCTCAATGCCACAGAATTCGGGGACATATTCAATCTACCATCAGATGGCATCCTAAATGACAGCGAAGTAGAATTCTTCGCCACTCGAGCTTGGACACATTTTGGCACCAATTGCAGCTAGGATGTCAAGAAGACCAAGAGCACTCATCTCAGGTCCCCAGTGCACAAGTATTTGCATAGGTTTCTGACCTATAGCATATTTGCTTGGGAAGAGAGCAATGGGACCATAAGGAAATCGGAGCTCTTCCTATTTGAGATGGCTCACAGAGGACTCACTGTGGCACTCTCTAGATGGTTTGCAAACCAAGCCCACGGGAGACATATTGATCGATGGATATGTCACCCACATAGCCTTGAAGCTTGGCTATTTGAAGCTGGATGAGCATCACTTCAACCTCATCCCTGGGCATCCTCGAGATCGCTTGGATGTCGAGTCATTCATAAAGATGATATTTTCGAGAATGATATTTTCTACCGCTTCACAGACACTGCTGGGGAGATCATTTGAGAAGACAATGACACAGAGGACTTTAAAGCAGGCCTCCAAGGAGTCCAACAGAAGAAGAGGGCTCGGGTTGAGGAAGCACCTCCAGTGGCTGAGCAGGACATCGGACAGTCCTCGGCTTCCACATCGACTTTAGTGCAGTAGGTGGTTGAACTTTTGGCACCACATTTTGAGCAGCTGCAGGCTTCGATGGATGAGATGTTGGAGAACCTCAAAGACTTCATGGAGTCTCGGATGGATAGCCTTGAGGCTGAAGTGGCTAGGCTTCGAGATAGGATGTCCGGCTAGGAGTTAGGCTACATTGTAGCCTATATTTGCTTGTTTGCTTCATTATTACTTGTTTTTGTTGTTTGAGTGTAAGAAATTTTAAATTTCCTTTTCTGAACTTTAATTAACTTTGTTTGTATTTCTCTTTATATAATATATTTGTTGTGTTTATCTTTTTGATATGTTAATATCCTTTTTGATTGATGACAAAAGGGGGAGAAGAATGAACTAGCAATATAGGAGAAACTAAGATAAATGAATTTTGAATCAAAAATTAGAAATGAATTATGAATTGACATTGAAATAGGTTAAAAGGAATTAGAAACCTTGATTCAAAATTAATATGCAAAGTATAAAACTGAAAATTTAAGCTTTATATACATTAGATATACCTTAAGTATACTTTGCATATACCTTAATGTCAGTTACATAAATGATTATGCCATGATATACCCTAAGTATACCTTACATATACTTCATGCTTTAAAAGGAATTATGGTATATATTGGATATACTTCACATATAACTTGTATATACTTAAAAATTAGTAAGTTTATATCAATGCTACATCATTCTTTAAAACTCTTGCATTTTATAAATCTTTTATCCTAAGTATCTTTTGAGGGGGAGACTTCTCAAAAGCACATATTGCTAGATTATTTGTTACCATCAAAAAGGGGAAGATTGTTAAACCTTGAGGGGTATTTCCGTCATTTTGATGATAACAAATAAAATAGCAATATTATATTTAACATAATTGATTTCTAAGTCTATTAAACAGGGTATGGAATAAAATAGCAAGAATGGAGATTGGAAGAATAATCCTTGAAAGACAAAATTAAGGAAGTAGCATGTTCACTCCCGTGACTCTATGTGTCACGCCCGTGAAAGAGCTAACCGTTACCAAAACCAACATTTGAAGTTCACGACCATGAAGGAAGAACAAACCGTGAAATGGACATTTAAGCGCCCGTGAATCAAAATGTCACACTAGTGAATGTTCATGGCATTTTCATCCAGAGAGCTTCACGACCAAAGTCACCACTTGGATCACAGCTGGGAAGTGTGTCATGCTCGTGAATATGTATGTCACGCCCGTGACCTAATGTTTCAAAACATTCCAGAAAGCTTCACGACCAAGGTCACCACTTCAGTCACGGCTTGGGAAGAAATGTCACGCCCGTGACCAGCGTAGTCACGCCCGTGAATGATGAAAGAGAAAAATGTCAGGCACGATTATTTGGTTGGTACAACGGCTAGTTTCGTATTTAATGCACCCCAACGGCTATAATCAGCCATGAGAGTATAAATGGAAGTTATTTATGCATTTAGTAAAAAGGGATAGCATATACTTTGAATCAAAATCTTATTACAAGCTATTTGTACATTCAATACTTTGAATCAAAATCTATTCTCTGTAAAAATCTTTTTACTCTTCATTTATTGAGCAAATTAATATTTGTGAGTGTTTTTCTCTGTAATCATTACTCAAGTTTTTACAAATTAAAATTTGAAGAAACACTTGAATAGCTTAAAACCTAGGTGCTAAACAATCCACAATAAATTATGAAGGTGAACTTACATACTAAGATACAACTAGACTTCTTTAAAGCTCAAGAGAAGGGAATTACATAGGAAGCTAGAGCCAAGATGAAGATTATGTAAAGAGTGAGGCTCAAATGGAAGGAAAACTTTACTAATGAATAGATAATAATTTTCTTCTGACGATTCTTTGATTTTCCAACATTTAAAATAATATTCTAACAAGTATTTATAGTTTTGAATTAAAAACTAACCACTAGAGATAGATTTTCGTTTTCCAAAATGTAGCTATTATTTTATCTTTTAGTAAGAAACTGTGAGTTATAAAATTAGCACACTAAATTAGAATATTCAAATAGAATACTCTATTAGAAAGGTATGTTTTTTACCAATGAAAAACACTTTATCCAAAAAATTGCTTAAACTTTGAGCTTCACTCTTATGTTTGACTTTACAAATTTTATCCTAAAGTTCTTCTTTGTTTGTATATGCACTTCACTTCTTGAATGTGTCACATATTTACCATTTGAACTTGATTCTAAAAATAAAAAACAACAAACCAACAAATTATAAAATATAATACATGATTTTATAGTCATCAAAATCTTTGGGATACAGGTAATGTAGTCTTTGAGCTAACATTCTCCCTCAATTTGATGATGACAAAACCTTGATTAGAGTCCTAGAATTTGTGTTGGGCAACATTCTCTTTTACTCAAAAAATAAGATTAATATCAGTGAATCTAAACATCCTTCAGAATCATTTTTATTAAATAAATCACCAATTTCATTTCAAATAAAAACTATAAAATTGGTTTATATTTCAATGAAGTGATGCAAAAATTATTTTAACACTTAAAAGCATATTTGATATATTTCAACCCATCAGAATATTGAAATTTAAAGGTGAGAATGAAAGGAAAATATAGACACTTGAATTTATTGTGGTTCGACCCTTTTCACCTACTTCTACTCCTCAAGATACAATCTTGATATTTTCTCACCACTAGTGATTCTTTCAAGGCAAATAATTAAGCCAAGTACAACCCTAGACAGATTAGTCCTAAGCTCACACTTATAAACTCAAACTTTTACAAAATAAAACTTAAAGAAATACTTGAATAGCTTAAAATCTAGGTGTTAAATAATCCACAATAAATTATGAAAGTGAAATTACAAACTGAGATACAACCAGACTTCTTTCAAGCTCATGATCAGAGAATTACAGAGGAAGCTAGAGTCAAGATGAAGATTATGTAAAGGGTGAAGCTCAATTGGAAAGAAAGCTTTACTAATGAATGAAGAATAATTTTCTTTTGATAATTCTTTGATTTTCTAACATTTGAAATGTTCTTCTAATAGGTATTTATAGTTTTGAAGTGAAAAACTAGCCAATAGAGATAGATTTTCATTTTTCAAAATATAGTCGTTATTTTGTCTTCTAGTAAAAAAGTATAAGTTATAAAATTAGCATACTAAATTAAAATATTAAATTAGAATACCAAATTAGAATATTCAAATAGAATACTCTATTAGAAATATACGTTTTTGACTATTGAAAAACACCTATCCAAAAAAAAATTATACTTTGAGTTCACTTTTGACATAACTCATGTTTGACTTTATAAATTTTATCCTAAGGTTCTTTTTTGTTTGTATATGCACTTCACTTTTTGCATGTCTCATATATTTACCGTTTTACACTTGGTTATGAAAATAAAAACAACAAACCAACAAATTATAAAATATAATACATGGTTTTATAGTCATCAAAATCTTTAGAATACAAGTAACATAGCCTTTGAGCCAATACCTTCTTGGCTGGTGCTTAGAGATTTAATGAAATTTTGTCTCAATTCGAAAAAGTTTAAGGATCGATGAGGCCTATATCTACAATTGCAGCTTTCCAAGAGGTTTTTGTTGATTGTTACTTATCTAATTTGGGTATGTTGGCTACACATTTAGTTGGGATAATAGAATATCTAGATCTAGTTTTATAAATAAGCATTTGAATTGCAGGGTGGCTTCAAAACCTTGGTTTCAGAGATTTACTTCCACTCAGCTGAATTATATGGCTAATACTATATCAGACCATTTTCCTATTTTACTTGATTTAGGGAAAAGAAACTCCTCCAAAAAAGAAGGCTCATTTTAGATTTGAGACTATAAAGACTAGGGAACCCAGTTCCGTATGAATTATAAAATCAAAATGGAAAATGAGTTCTTCTTGGGCTAGCTTCATCTCGAATTGTGTTTTAGGGCCATGGCAATAGAGTAAATTAGTCTTTAGAAGAGCAACTAAAAATTTTTGGTTCTTATAAATATGCTGACTCAGTTTAAATAAGACAGCATATTAAATGCAAATTGGCTAAAGTTAATATTAGTGAAAAGATGTTGTGGAGATAGAGATCTCAAATTCAATGGCTTAAAAAGGGAGATTGAAATATAAAATACTTTCATGTTGTGGCTTCAAAATGACATAAAACAAATTTCATTGAAAGTCTAGCTGATTGTCAGGGCATGGAGTTAAAAGGGAAGAATACGGAGAACCATGTCATTGATTTCTACTCTGATCTATTCAAGTTTAAAGTTCTTGTTGTGTGCCTAAATGATTTAAGTTTCATTATGAGAAAGGTGAATGAAGAAATGAATTCCTTCTTGGATCAACCTTTCATTGCATATGAGGTTCTAAGGGCGGTAAAAATGATGCATCCATCTAAAGCTTTGAGACCCGATGGTCTACCACTTTCATTCTTTCAGCAGTATTGGGATTAGGCAAGGCCTAATGGGGTAAGGATAGTACTATCTATTTTGTGTGGTAGTGATATGTTAGAGAGTTTTAATCATACCTACATTTGTGTTATTCCTAAAGTGAAAGGGCCAAAGTTCATTACTGAATATAAGCTGATTAGCCTATGCAATGTGGTATGTAAAATTGCTACCAAAATGTTGGCAAATAGATTGAAAACAATTCTTTATACAATAATTAATGAGTCTCATAGTGTTTTTTCCCCAGAAAGATTGATAATAAGAAATATTTTAGTGGCTTTTGAAGTTTTTCACCATATGAGAGTTAGTGGGAAAAGCAACCAAAAGTATATATCATTAAAATTATATACAACAACAACATATGACAAAGTTGAATGACCTTTCCTTCAAGCCATAATGGTGAAGTTGGGATTCTCTAATAAATGGATCTCTACGGTCATGTGTTTTGTTATGTTTGTTCGTAAGCAGCTAAATTCGTTGAAAAATTTGGTGTGGGTCCCACCACATATAAATAAAATAAAAAAGTCAAAAATTGCGGTAATTCAATTTCAAATTGAATTCCTTCAGCCAATATTTTTGAGTTTTTTGATATGTGTTTAGACTGAATATTTTTCCTATAAATAGGCAAATATCCTTTCATTTGAATTACAACAATCTCAGTTCATTTGAGAGAATTTGAGAGAGAGCTAGATTTTTGGAATATTTCCAAAAATTAAGGAGTGAAAAAAATAGTGAGAAAAATATTTTGGGACTGTTTTTGGGAAACACTTGTGCGTCACTATTTTTGGGTTTATCTTAAAATTGTTATATTACCTCTAACTTGTATCTAGAGAATACTATCTTCTTGTACCCATTAATTTTTATTAGTGTAAGAAAAATATTCGAAGTGTTGTCCGTGGACGTAATCCAAATTAAAAGGTGAACGACGTTAAATTATCGGTGTTATTTTTTGCTGATTATTTTATTTCACATTTATTTGTGTTATTTTACCCGTTATGCCCAACAAGTGGTATCAGAGCCAACCTGTCAGTCTTATAAAATTCTTAGTATGCTCTATGGTTGCAGTATTGACTGATCTTCCACATCAGAAAAGATTTTATTAGTTTACTGTCAGCTGAATGAATGTCATTTTATTTTAAAATGGAGACAAAGGACACCAAGATGATAAGCTTAAATGGCATAAATTACCACATATGGAGAAGCAAAATGAAGGATCTCCTATTTGTGATGAAAATGCATATGCCGGTGTTTACTACAACTAAACCCGAAGGCAAGACAGATAGGAGGGAGTTTGAGCATGAGCAGGTATGTGATTACATCCGACAAAACGTGTACAACCACATCTGCAATGAGACTCATGCTCGGACGCTATGGAACAAGCTTGAATAGCTTTATGCGTCAAAGACATGTAACAATAAATTATTTTATTTGACAAAGTTGACGCAGTCGAAATACAAGGAAGGAACTTCCATAGCAGATCATCTGAATGAGATCCAAGGGATCATGGACCAGCTATCCAGAATGAGCATAAAGCTGAATGATGAAGTATTTGCTTTGCTAAAATTGGGCTCTCTACTAGAGTCATGGGAGACTTTGAAGATTTCAATAACCAACACTGCATCTAACAGTGTAGTCAATATGAAGTCTGTAAAAAGCAGTATCCTGAATGATGAAATGAGAAGGAGATCACAAAACTCATCTTCTTCATTACAATCAGATGTTCTATTTACTGACTACAGAGGAAGGAGCCAATCTAGACAACAAATGTCTAGAGGAAAGAGCAGAGGAAAATCAAACAAATATGGAAATATTGAATGCCATTACTTCAAAAAGAAGGGTCATATCAAGAAATACTGTCGAAAGTACAAAAAAGACCAGAAAGGCAAGGAAGTAAAACGAGATGACAGCAGTGATGATGACATAACAAATACTATGAATGAATTCAATATCGTTTATGATGATACTATCAATTTCACATCCCATGAGACCAGTTGGATAATTGATAGTGGCACTACCATTCATGCCACGTCTCAGAAGAAATTCTTCTCATTCCATACAGCAGGAGATTTTGGCGCTGTGAAGATGGAAAATGATAATCTGTCAAAAGTTGTTGGCATAAGAGATATTTATTTGGAGAATGTGAATGGTACCAAATTAGTCCTGAGAGATGTCAGATATATTCCAGATATTCATCTGAATTTGATCTCTGTAGAAAAACTCGATGATGTAGGTTTCTGCAGTACCTTCTCAAATAACCAATGGAAGCTTACCAAAGGTTCCATGGTGGTTGCTAGAGGTACAAGGCATGCTACCTTGTATGTGATGCATGCAAAGCTCTCCAATGACACTGTGAGTGCTATGGAGAAAGACAGTGCTATTGAATTATGGCACAGACGACTCGGCCATATGAGTGAGAAAGGGATGACTACCCTTGTTAGAAGGAAGATGTTGCCCGGAATAGATGAAGTACATTTGGAGAAATGTGCTGACTATTTAGTAAGAAAGCAAAACAGAGTTGCTTTCAAGAGTTTCCCTCCTTCCAGAATGAAGAATGTGTTAGATTTTATCCATTCAGATTTATGTGGGCCAAGGCCAAAGTCACTGGGTGGTGCTCACTACTTTGTGACTTTCATTGATGATCATTCGAGGAAGACATAGGTGTATACTTTAATGACAAAAGATCAGGTGTTAAATGTCTTTAAAGAATTTCATGCCTCGGTTGAAAGACATACTGGGAAGAAGTTGAAATGCATATGGACAGACAACGGTAGAGAATACATTGGATCATTTGATGCCTACTGCAAAGAACATGGTATTCGGCATCAGAAAATGCCTCCAAAAACACTGCAGTAGAATGGCCTAGCTGAGAGGATGAATAGAACTTTGATGAAGAGAGTCAGATGTTTGCTCTCACATGCAAAGTTACCTAAAACTTTTTGGGGTGATGCTTTACTCGCGGCTGTGTACGTGTTAAATCTTTCACTTTGTATCCCTCTAAAGCTAGATATTCCAGAGAAAGCATGGTTAGGAAAGGATGTTTCCTATGATCATCTATGGGTATTTGGTTGTAAAGCCTTTGCGCATATTCCAAAAGAGGAGAGGTCCAAGCTCGATGTCAAAACACGACAGCGTATTTTTATTGGCTATGGAAAAGATCAGTTTGACTACAGATTTTATGATCCAATAGAGAAGAAACTTGTCAGAGGTCGTGATGTTGTTTTTGTTGAGAATGAGACCATTGAAGATATTGTCAGGACAAAGAAATGTGTTCCTGATTCCAATGGTGACTCAACAGATTTAGAATTGATTCCTCCAATACCGATGCCTTTACAAGTTAGGGATGAAGATCATGTTGATATGCCTGAAGAAAATAATGCTCTCATTGATAATCCAAAAGATGATGCTAAAGATAATGATGTTCATCATCAACCATCACCTGTGCACTCCCCAGTTCCTATGAGAATGAGCAATAGAACAAGACAACCGTCTACGAGATATCCAAAAAATGAGTATGTATTACTCATTGATGAAGGAGAACCATAAATCTTTAAAGAAGCAATGACTGATGAGCACAGACATAAATGGATTGAAGCCATGCAAGATGAAATGAAATCCTTGCATGAGAACAATACTTTTGAACTGGTGAAACTGTCAAAAGGCAATAGAGCTTTGAAAAATAAATGGGTATTCAGAATCAAGCATGAAGAGAACAATTTCCATTCGAGATTCAAAGCTAGATTGGTCGTTAAAGGATTCAATCAAAGAAAAGGAATTGACTTTGATGAAATTTTCTCACCAGTTGTGAAAATGACATCCATTCGTACAGTGATGGGGTTAGCAGCAAGTCTTAACCTAGAGGTTGAGCAAATGGATGTCAAAACTGTCTTCCTACATGGTGATTTGGAAGAAGAGATATACATGGAGCAACCAGAGGGTTTTGAACATAAGGGAAAAGAGGAATATATTTGCAAAATTGAAGAAAAGCCTATACGGCTTGAAGCAGACACCGAGATAATGGTACAACAAGTTTGAGTCTATTATAGGGGAGCAAGGATACCATAAGACTACTTCAGACCATTGTATTTTTGTACATAAATTCTCTGATGAAGATTTCATCATTTTTCTGCTCTATGTGGATGACATGCTGATTGTTGGCCGGAATATTTCCAAAATTAATAACTTGAAAAAGCAGTTGAGTAAGTCTTTTGCTATGAAAGACTTGGGACCAGCAAAGCAGATTCTTGGTATTAAGATTATCAGAGATAGGAATGCCAAGAAATTATGGCTGTCACAGGAGAAGTACATTAAGAAAGTACTTTAGATATTTCAAATGGACCAAGCTAAAATGGTTAGTTGTCCTCTTGCTAATCACTTTAAGCTGAGTTCCAGACAAAGTCCTTCTACTGATGAAAAAAAGGATGAGATGGACAAGATTCCATATGCTTTAGCAGTTGGAAGTTTGATGTATGTCATGGTGTGCACACGACCTGATATCGCTCATGCAGTTAGAGTAGTGAGCAGATTCCTTTCAAATCCTGGAAAAGAACATTGGACTGCAGTAAGTGGATTTTCAGATATCTTCGAGGAACTTCAAAAATATGTTTATGTTTTGGAGATACCAAACTTGTGTTGGTTTGATACACAGATGCATATATGGTTAGCGATGTTGACTCTAGAAAGTCAATGTCAGGTTACCTGTTTACTTTTGTAGGGGGGCTGTGTCATGGCAATCAAAGTTACAGAAGTGCATTGCACTATCTACAACTGAAGCAGAGTTTATTGCAGCAACAGAAGCATGTAAAGAGTTGTTGTGGATGAAGATGTTCTTGAAAGAACTTGGATTGCAACAAGACAGATATCAATTATTTTGTGATAGTCAGAGTGTTATCTATCTTGGAAAGAATGCCGCCTTTCACTCAAGATCAAAGCATATTGATGTGAGATATCACTGGATCAGAGATGTGATGGAGAAGAAGCTACTACAACTTGAGAAGATCCATACAAAAGAAAATGGATCAGACATGTTAACGAAGATTCTACCAAGATCATATTTTGAATACTGTCGATTAGCTACTAGAATGGTGGAGCACCCACATTATCGGGAGGGGGAGATTTGTTGGTAGGCAGCCGAATTTGTTGAAAATTTTGGTGTGGGTCCCTCCACATGTGGGTCCCACCACATATAAAATAAAATAAAAAAGTCAAAAGTTATGGTAATTCAATTTCAAATTGAAATCCTCCAGCCAATATTTTTGACTTTTTTTATATGTGTTCACACTGAATATTTTTCCTATAAATAGGCAGATATCCTTTCATTTGAATTACAACAATCTCAATTCATTTGAGAGAATTTGAGAGAGAGTTAGATTTTTGGAATGTTTCCAAAAATTAGGGAGTGAGAAAAATATTTTGGGAGTGTTTTTGGGAAACATTTGTGTGTCACTATTTTTGGGTTTATCTCAAAATTGTTGTATTACCTCTAGCTTGTGTATAGGAAATACTCTCTTATTGTACCCATTAATTTTTATTAGTGGAAGAAAATATTCGGAGTGTTGTCCGTGGACGTAGCCCAAATTAAAAGGTGAACCACGTTAAATTGTCAGTGTTGTTTTTTGCTGATTATTTTATTTTATATTTATTTGTGTTATTTTACCAATTGTGCACAACAATGTTTGCATCACATTCGGTGTTACTGAATGGGGAATTGATTTGCAATTTCTCCCCGTCAAGAAGGATTAGACAATGAGATCTTTTTTTCCTTATCTTTTTTTTTCTATATTCTGAAGGGTTATCTGACTTGATTAATAAAGCAGTGAGTAAGAAATAGTTGCATGGGATGCAGATTATATGGCTACTCCTTATATTTCACATTTCTATTTGTGAATGACTAGTTACTATTTTTGAGATTTACTTTTGTTGAGGCAAAAGCAATTATATCAGTACTTCAATGGTATGAATATTTATCTAGTCAAAAAATTAATCTTAGAAAATCTGAAATCTTATTTGGTTCAAATGTCAGTAATCGCTTTCAAGAAGACTTGATATCCTTACTTTAAAATATGATCTCTACCTTGGTTTTCCAATGGCGGTCGGGTGTTCCAAACCATCTATTTTTAGTAGAATTAAGGATAAACTATGGAAGAAAATTCAAGGTTGGAATGAGAGATTGCTTTCATGGGCAAGGAAAGAATTACTTATTAAAGTCATTGCTCAAGGTATTTTGACCTATATTATGCAGTGTTTTTTACTGCCATCTAATCTTTGCCAATATATTAAAAATTTAATTTGCAGGTATTGGTGGGGACAATCATATGAGAAAAGGAAGATTCACTTGTGTAGTTGGCAATCCTTATGTAAATCCAAGGATTTAGAGATTTCGAGGCTTTTAACATAGCCCTTCTAGCTAAACAAGGCTTACGGTTGGTAATGAATCCTACCTCTTATTACAAGAGTACACAAAGCCAAGTACAATTCTGATGTTGATCTTCTTAGGGTTGGTTTGGGCTTCAATTCGAGCTATATGTGGAGTAACTTAGCAGGCAAAGATATTTTGTTACATGGCCTCCATAAGCAAGTGGGAGATGGGAATTCTGTTCAGTTGTGGCTTGATAAATGGATCTATCAACCCATCTCGTTTAAAGCAATTATTTCTTGAAATCAGTTACCTTTGGATGCAAAAGTATCATGTTTACTTGATAGAGAGTCTCATTTGTGGAATTGGTTTTTGATTAATAATATCTCTCTACCCGCTGATATTGAACATATTAAGTTACTTCTTTTGAGCTTTTCAGAAGCAAATGGCTCTTTCATTTGACACTATCATACTAATAGTGACTACATTGTAAAAAGTGGTTATCGCTTTACCTTTTTCCTCCTTTAGTGTAAATGATATAAATTTTGGAAGAGGTTGTGGTTATTAAAACATCCTCCAAAACTCTATAACTTTTTGTGGTGTGTTTCACTTAATATTTTGCATGTTAAATATGTTTTACATGGACGACTGCAACACATATCTCCTTGTTTTTGTGATGAGAAGGAGACGGTAATTCATTTACTAAGGAATTGCATGCTGGTGAGAGGAAAATGACAGTAAATAGATCTATCACAGGTACGTCATCTTTGTGGAGTTAATTTCATAGAGTGGTCGAACTTAATTCTTACTTTTTTTTTGCTAGAAAAGATGTATAAATTTTGTTTCTTTTAATGTTTGGCATTATCAAAACAAATGTATACACGATGACATTTTTTGACCCCACTTAAGTAATCAATGAATTAAGGTATTCACATGTTGAATTTTCTACAATGCTTCAAACATCTAGTAGGGGTATAGTTCGATCTTCTAATGCAGTTTGAAATACATGGTTACCTCTATCATCTCATGTTGTTAGAATTAATTTAGATGTAGGCATCTTTTGTGATGACCTGATGTCTTTGGGAGTAGTTTTCAGAGATGAGATGGCATTGATCTTAGGTTGTGCTTCGAAAGTTGTTCATAGGTTATAAGATCCTTCCACGAGTGAGCCAATGGCTATAGCTTATAGGCTTCACTTGGCTATTGATCTTGGATTCCATAAGGATATAATGGAGTCAAACTGTAAATATGTTGTTGATAAACTGATTGATGGGATTCACTTCCGAAATAGATTGGGTGTAGTTTTATCGGATTGCTTCCAACTTAGTGAAAAAGTTTTCTTCTCGCTTTTGGAGTTATGTTTCTTGTGAGGCAAAGAAGGTGGCACACTTTTTGGCAAAAAATGCTTTGGCTAATGCTGTTGAAACTATATGGGTAAAAGAATATCCTTCCTTTTTACTTAATGTTATTGAACTTATGTTTTACATATATGTTTTTTTTCTTAGGGAAGATTTTAAGTTGGATGTAAGGGATGAAGCTGTCGTTCCGAATTTAGTATGATCTTTTTTTTAAGATTTCCGTTTAGGTTGAGATATTTTAAAATCTATCAATGAATTATGAAATTCATAAATTATAAGAATTTTAAAAATTTTATCGTTTAGTTTGAATATCAAATCTATGGATTAATGAAGTAATTTCTCTTGCACTCATGTTTAATTCAATAACAACAATTCATGAATTTAACAATTAATTTTCAATTTTACCTTTTAGGTAATTTATTATTTTTTAAAATAATTTCTAATCTTTTCTATCACATTTATATTTAATTATGTAATAATATAATCTAGAGTTAATTTTCTAAAAAAAATACAATTGATAAAATTATCATTATTGTCAAATTTGAAATATGTTATAAATTTTTTGCTTAAAATTTTATATTAATTCATTATTTATACTATGTTTATGAATAAATTAATCCATTAATATTTTTTTCTTTTTGAAATGAACTCATTAATATTTTTTTAATTTATATTCAAACCAATAGAGATAAAATAATTGAAAATAAAATAAAATAAACTGGCATATATTTTTTGTTGTATTTTTAAGTCTTAAAGATAATTTTAGAATACTATTAATTTATTAGAGACAATTTAGGACTAAACAAATCTGATAGCAATCTCGCATAAATAAAAGAAATGACGGATTTTGGAGTTTTTCAATTTAGGAAAATTCAGTCTTTCCAAAATGAGAGATTTTAGTGGGTGGAAAATTTTCTAGCCAAACAATTGATTTGGTATAAATCTATTGATTATTTTAATTCACTCATATAAAATCATTTAATCCAAATATAGTGTTTCTTGTGTGTCTCTTTTCTTAATTATTGAAGGTTTTCCTTTAAAAAGAAAAACATTACCTTTCAATACCTTCCAACAAAATAGACAAAGTTACTACATATTATTTTGTCATATCTTTTCTTCCAAATTAGTGTTTTTAAAATTAAATTGAAGATTGAACTGATGTTAAGATAAGATATTGATTTAATGGTTTAACCGGATTGAGTTGGGTTTTTGTAATTTCACAAATATAACATATGTATCTTGGAGGTGAGAAGCTAGTAATTGACAGAGAGATTCCTGACCTGAGTTCCAATTTCTTTTTTCTTTTAGTTTAAAATTAATATTTTCAAAATCTCACTAAATTAATAATCCTTTTACTTGTTCATTGTCCTCCATTGATTGCCTGGTCAAGTCGACACTTTTAATAGGTTATTTCATGCCACCCTCTGCTATTTCCCTAAGGCCATGTAATTATTGTGTCTTTAAGAGGTTGCTCTCGCAGATGGCTCTACATTTCATTTCTTTTTTATGTAGACTAAGATTAAATTCATTTCTAGGCCCCAGAATTCTATTTTGTTGAGTTTTTTCTTTTATTTAATAATTTGAGACTTTAAATTATTATTTTTGATATTATTAAGTTTTTTTTAACAGATATAATAAAAGTGTATTTCACTCTCAGTTATAAGTAACGAGTTGATATTTTATTTTTCAAATTATACATGTACGTTACAAAAACTAATTAAGTTAAATTTTAAAAAATTAATTACTGAAAATAATAAAATCAATCTGTCCTAAACCAAACAATGCTTTTCCTTTGCCATAAGATGAATGAATGATGCCAAAAGATTATTGTACCCTACAATTTAATGTAAAAATATTCTTCAATTCATGGTGAATTTTGTGTAAGATATCATATTTAAGGGAAAGTTACATATAAATCCTACTGTTTTGGTTATTTTTCAATTTAGGTCATATACTTTTCTATTTATTATTAATTCAAGCCCTAAGTAGGAGTGTGCAATTATTTGATTCAATTTAAAATTGAACCAAATTTATATAAATGAACCGAAATATATATAGGATAATTATTTTGAACCAAACCAAAATATTATGATTTAATTCGATTCAGTTTGATCAATTTTATGGACTAAATAATTAATTACCATATTAATAATTATCACCACATTTTATTAATTATAATAGATTAAAATCAATTATCATAATTTTATTACTTAGCATAAATTGAAAATAATTAACATAACTTTATAAATTATTATATATAAATTATAATCAAATAATATAATTTTATCAATTACCATAAATTAAAATAAAATAATATATATTGCGGTAAATTGTAATAAATCATTATTTGATCTACTAATATAATTATTATAAACTAAAATCAATTACCATAACTTTTTAAATTACCATAAACTAAAATCAAGTTTCACAACTATATAAATTAGCATAAACTAAAATCAATTATCATAACTTTATTAATTACCATAAATTAAAATTAAATAAATTAAATTAAAATAAATTATCATAATTCATGATTTTATCAATTATATATCATAAATCAAAATTAATTACTATAAATTCTAATTTCTTTTATTCTATCTAAAAATTAGAATTAATCACTATAAAATTTATAAAAAAATATATATGCATATGATTTAATAATTTTTTTTAACATTATCAACTGAACCAAACTAGATAAATCAAGTTTTTATATACAACCAAACCAAACAAATTAAATTAAATTTAGTTCGGTTTAGTCTTATGTTTTGGTTTTTATTTTGTATGTCCCTAACTCTATTCACTTTTTATCTATTTTAATAATAACATGTGGCCTTTTGGTTAGAAACTATAGGAGTCTCCATTGCCACTCAAGTTCAAATCCAGTTTAAAAAAAAACACTTGTTACATAATTTTTATGAAAAATTGACAAGAATATGTTACTGAGATCTATATTTCAGTGTTTCTTTCTCTCCCTCTTCTATCATTATCACTTTTTACCTTCTCCTCTCTCTATCCATTTTCTACCTCTGTTTTTTCATCTACAATAGACTATAAGAATGTGGATCCTGGTAGCATATTTACCCTAAAAAATAGAAATATGGATTAGATAGAGTTGGAAACTCGGGTGTTTGATTCATGAAAAAATATGGTGATAATAAAAATAAAAATGAGTGATTTTTATTGTTAATATTTAATTAGAAAAAAATAAAATATAGTGAAAATGAAATTTCTCCATCAATGAGAATCACTCATTTTTCTCTATCCTATAGAATAAATATTTTATTCTCATAAGAATCAAGTCAAATCAACTAACAAATAGTATAGTAAAATTTACTATTTTTTTATAAATAATGAGTTATATACATAAACTCACATAGTTTTTTAATATATTTGAAATTCAATTTTTATCTACAAACAATTACCTTTTTTTTATCTATATAAATATTTTTTTTGCATTTATCTTTGTTTTTATTTTAAATGTAGATCTAAATGTATAATTTACTATTAAATTTCAATAAAAATCTAGATTAGACTAGGATTTTTATAAAAACAATGTACTTTTTTATTTTAATTGTAGTTTTTAATGTTTAATTATTAATACATATAAAATTGATTAACAATGGTAATTTCATATTTGTAACTATTTTTTAATAAATTATAATTTTTTTCCAATTATTATAATTTTTAAAAGTATACATATTAAAAATAAATATAAACACATGAAATTGATTTTCATTTTTATTCTAATGTTTAACCAAACTTATGCAACTGAAATTTCATTTTTATTTCTTAATAAATAAAAATGAACCAAACAATATACTAAAATCAATCATTCTAATTCATATTTTTCTTCATTCTCATTTTCATTTCTTCCCTTAAACCCAACGAGTCTTAAGATGTAGATCCTAATAATATGTTCACTTCAATTTTTCATCCAAAAATAGATATAACACTAATAACAAGCTATATTGATACAATTTGTAAAAATCAGGGTTTGAATTGATAAAAAAAATTAAAAATAAAAAAACACTCAGACATTAAGATAATCCTATAATTTTTATTCTATTAAATATAATTAATAAAGTTACTTAAATCGAATTTATATACTTATTCATAAATTAATTAGTACATACAGTACAGTTAATTAGATAATAACTTTCCTCCTGTAAGTATTTTACCTTTGGAAGTCCTACCACTTGATCATAGGTAAGAAAATACATATATAGGTTGAGATATTATAACATCCAAAATGTATTTGATAATGGCCAACCACACTTGTTACTATTGCATTCCCATCAATCTTAAATCCTGATGAGGAGGGTTTTTCTTTTTCTTCTGCAGATTTGGCCTTGTATTTTAATGCGTATTCGGATTTCTTTTCCATTCAAGTCATAAAGAACAAAATTTTTTAAAAAAGGTATTAATTGCACAAAATAAATTTACAAATAATTTAGAAACTATAATGTACTTTCGATTTAAAATTAAATCAACAAAAGTTGATGAGATAAACGCTAAAAGTAATTTAATGTGGTATATTAATTGTATATCATAGTCATTATTATTACAATTATAAATTAAGAAAAAAATTAAACTTAATAAATACAACAAGCATGATTCAAGTGTCAAAAAATATATAGGGGGTATTTTGTAAGAAAAAAGAAAAACAAAATCTTAACAACCATGACATGAACCAATGTAATCACCTAATAATAATCATTTCTCATTGTTGGTTGACTATTGACCCAATGCTGCGAGCCTCTGAGTCAATGAATTTTCCAAGTCAATATAGAAAATGGTAAAACTACATTGTTTTTTTTTAATTATTTGAAAATTGAAGTTTACCTAATTCTTTCATAAGTGGATGAATCATGTGAAAGGTGAAATTGCTCCTCTCCTTCTCATATTGGTCTTGAATCCAAAAAAAAAAGTTGATAATTGATTACCATTAATTATATCTTTTATCATATATTTATATATATTATATTATATGAGGCACTATATTGGCTTTTCCCGAAAAATGCAGCCAAGAAAGGTTGGGGAAAATGTCCCTTAACAACCACAAACCGTTTTTCATACATTAAATAAATAGAATATATATATATATATATATATATATATATATATATATATATGATAAAACTGATTATTAGCTATCCAAATGACAAAATCCATTAAAAGGTGACAAAATAGACCGCCAAAATTTTTAAAGCATTTACTAAAATATGGCAATAAGGCACATGGATGGAAGTTTTCATAATATATTATGGCCATATGTAGTTCAAACCTGAGTTATCCTATTAATCGGAAAAAATAGACAACCAAGAGTCTTATTATAAACTTATTTTATATACAGTTTAAAATAATAATATCCATAATTTAAATTAATATATAACTATATTCAAAAATATTTTTAAATATAGTTTTAGTAAATAATATATTTGATTTTTTATATTTTTTATTTTTTTAAAATCAAAATAGACAATAATTTTTAAAAAAATTACATTATGGCATTAAATTTATTGATTAAAATAATATAGAAATAAAAAAATTCAAAATAATGTGTATGAAAATGTTGTAATATTGTTGATTAATAATGGAAAAATAAATGAATAAATTCAATTTTATCAAATATATATGAGTCTTTAATGGTGTGAACAATTAAAAGGAAATATATATATATATATATATATATATATTACTAAATTAATTTCTTTATAGAAATAAAAATAATTTATAATAATAGTATTAAAAATATGAATAATTAAATGTAAGTTTATCTTGAATAATTTTTTTTGGATGGTGAATAATAATTTCTGAATATTATATATAATTTTGTGTGAATTATAATAAATATAACAATTTGGTTTAGTGGTAAGTAAATGACAATATTTTCCACATACTCGTGTTCAAGTCCCAACGACATCATTTTATTGGGTTGCATTTTCCAACAAAATTTAATATTTTTATGACTGGTTGAACCCCAAGAATCATGATCGGACAGGCCGATTTGTAGTTCAACCATCTGGATCATTGGTTTTTCCATCGGTCCAATACACTTCCAGCTTGATATAAAATCCATTCAATTTTGAAGTCAATTTTTTTATTAAACTTGATGAATCAGTCAAATCGGCCCCTAGTACCCCATATGTTGGGTTCCAATAAAATTCAACATTTTATAACTAGTTGAACCCCACAAACGGTGATCAGATTGACCGATTTGTGTATTGACCATCTCAATCATTGATTTTTCCACCGGTTCAATACAACACCGGGTTGATATATAAAATCTATCAAATTTAGAGGTTTGTTTTTTATTGAACCAGTTGAATCGACAGTACTAGACTAGGTTTAATAATCATGATACAGACCCTTAATTATAATGAAGTTTTCATTATATATGGGAATTAATATGACTTTTGGGTTCTAAATTTGGAAAAAAAAAAGTGTCAAGGTTGACCCCAAGTGTGTTATTCATAAAATTAGAAAGTGGATTATCTTTTTAATAGAATAATATTTATCTTAAATTAAAAAAATATAAATAATTTTAGGCCTAAACCGTATCTTGTCCTATGTATTTATTTTTTTTTGCATATTTATTCCATGTATCCTTTTTTTTGTCCATTTTGCCCTTTGTATATCGTTTTTAATTCAACTGGCCCCTTAAAATTCATATTTCCATTACAAACACACCATTTATCACTTGACGAACACTGAAGAGGGTAACACATGTTTTCACGATAAATCTCTACCTTTCATAAGGATTTTAACCTAGCCCATGCCACCTTTGTTCTCTACTCCGGTCTCTTTACGCATCATTGACAAGGTAGAGATCACTGTCCCACTTGCCATCGGCCTTCCCTGTCCCATTCTAGTATTCTCATATCTACCCAATAGTAGCCAATAAGTAGTTCACTCCTGCATCTTTCTCCGTGTCACTGTTACCCCACTCTCCATCCACCATTTCGATGTTTGCAAATCCATCCAACAATAGCCAGCAAGTTCTTAGAAGTTTCAATTTTTATTCCTTTTCTAATAAGAAGGTAAGGTTTTTAATTCATTTTTATAGTCATGCAAATTAAATGGATTCTCTGTAGTAGCCAGAGTTTGTACATCTCTATTTTAAACGTACTTTTTACAATTTTATATCAAATTCTTACATATATCTCGAGCTACTAAAAAATTGGAATTGCAATGAGCAATGCAAATTAAAGAAAATTTGTAAATCTTGTTTAGAACAAATCTTTATTGATTGGGAAAGTAAAACTTATTATATGTGTGGAGATTTGATGTAACATCCATTACTTTTCCGTACACTTTTTCTTATACTAGACGGATAAGAATGCTATAGAAAATAAAAAAATTTCAAA
This sequence comes from Triadica sebifera, assembly GCA_023653625.1. NCBI lineage: Eukaryota > Viridiplantae > Streptophyta > Magnoliopsida > Malpighiales > Euphorbiaceae > Triadica > Triadica sebifera. Next base: position 29,785,529 of record CM042892.1, on the reverse strand, counting down.
AATATTCCTTTAATTTTAAACATATCTAATATAAGAAATTTAAAATATATAAAATAAAATATTATACATACGCACCTTAATTACAACATTTTTTTTACATATGTATATACATATCATAATAAAATTTTAAAAGTTTATGTGTGTGTGTGTATATATATATATATATATATATATCAAAATATAATAAAAAGACCAACCCACTCAGGTTGACTACTGCTACTACTATTAGCTTCCATCATACAGGTCCGTCAATCAGCGTCTCTTATCTACAAATTCAGACACTGTCAGTTACTCTTGTAACCTACGCAAGAGAAAATAATCTCTCACGCTGAATATATAACTCAATTGTGCAAAAGTCTAATAATAACAACCACTAAAATAAAATATAAATTTAAAGTGAAACTAATTCAAAATTTAAATCTCTTTTTTGTAAAGACAATAATATAATATTTTTATAATCCATTTAATTCATAATTCAATACATTTCTGATTTATTAACAATATATTGTTTTTATTTACTCACATATTATAACATTTTAAACTTGTTCCTAGGGAATCAAATGGATCTTATATCACATATCAACATACGATCCACAGAAATGCAAAGAATCCAAATATAATATTACTCAATCCACAGAAATACACATGACTGAAAAATATATCAGGTGATCCACAAAAATACACATAATCACAATATCTCATTGGTCCACAGAAATATACAGTACCGTAATTTCTACCATATTAGCATGCCAACAATACATTAGTTCACGTTCAGGCTAATATGTGGACAAAATTTCTCATATTCATAATTCAATTCATTTTCCATAAAATCAATAAATATTGTTTCCATGTCAAAGTAAGTATCATCATACAATATATTTAACATTTAAATTCTCTCAAAAAAATAAAAATATTTCATATTCAATAATTGCAAAAACTGCAAATTTTCACATAAAATATATTTTATGTAATATCAAAAAACATTTGAACATAAAAATTTTCTTATTACATCATAATTTACCGATTTTCTCTAATTACTTACTTATATATATGGTTAATATTATAAGGACAATTGTACTAACCTCTTTATATTTTACCGGTGTCTGTCAGTTCTTTCCCTTTATTTCGATATGACGTCTGCTCCGACGTTGCGCCTAAAGATAGAAAATTTTAATTAGCTACAAAATCTCACACGACATAAAATCTAACAAGATTTAAATTTTTCGATGATTCTTCACATTCATGTATATCGAGATCCTATAATTAAAATTTTTCTCATTATGCGTGTTTAACGTATAGATTACGGTTTTGATGGTCAACATGTTTTCCTATGCGACCAAATATTTCAAATATTATTTTCATTTATAATTTTTTATTTTTTTATTTTTCCTCCAAAACTATTTTTCTCTATTATTCCTCTAATTCCATTTTCAACTAAACAATTCTCTTTAATTCAATAAATACTTTAAAAATTCTAAATAAATTCCTCTAATTATTTTAACTTATTTTCTTTTATTTTTCCTCATCAATTTCACCAAAATAATATTCAATGACTCCCAATAAATTTTTTCATAATTAGGCTAATAATCTAAAAATTCACCGAAAATTCTTTTCAATATTTCTTCCATTTCAAAAGTTATTTTCCACTTCTAAATACTTCAATCAACTCCATTATCTTCAATTTAAGGAAAAATCCTTCCAAAATATTTTTAAAAAAAAAATTAACCATAATTATGGAAATTCTCTAAAAATTCTACAAAAATTCCTATAAATAATTTTCATCAATTCTTTACTATATCCATCATCCTCAAGTATTGTTCTTTTCATTTCCTATTTTTATCTAATTGTTTAATATTTTTTCCATAAACCCTAACTTTCCATCAATTAAATCCATACAATATCACATCACAACTCAAAAGAATAAATATGACAATAATCAAACCAATAAAATTAAATGGAGGAAGGAATAAAATTATCACATTCTTTAAATGGATATTAAGCTAAGTTCTAATTTTTTTTTTTGCCAAAACTTCCTCTTTTAATCTTTTTCTTCGCAGGAATACTACCTTAATCCTTGTGATTGTTGAATAAATATGATTTAAAGAAGAAAAATTGAAGGAATCAAAGGATTAGAGCATTTAGAGGTTCAACCATGGTGGAGAAAAAGGAAGAAGATGAAGATTTGTTCTTTTTGTAGAGAATTCTAGATAACTTCCTATTTATACTTCAATTAACTAAATTAATCTTAATTAATTATTTAATCAATCCCCTCATTGGCTAATAGCACAATTAATTATCCCCTAATATTGGCACATGATCCAATCAAAATTTAATTAATTTTGACTTAAACAATTTTTCTACTAATCACAAAATTTTCTTCATTTTAATTCATAATTAAATTTAATTCTCTAAAATTCAACCTCCAAACAACTTAATTCTATCAAATTAAATATACCAAAAATTATAAAATAATTTTTTCTTCAAAACAGTCTTTTCGATTTTGCAAAACGATATCCGGTGCAAAAATCACGTTTTTATGGTTTAATTATTTTGTATTAAATTGACCCGTAAAAATTCATTAACCCTCCAATTTCTAATTTATCAGTTTTTAAAATCTTAAAATTCAATTTTGATTACATCAACCCTATTGCGATTGTAAACTATCTCTCTAACTCCCGATCGGAAAAATCAAACTGCAAACCTGCATTGAACATCATATTTTCACAGTTAAAACCCTTAACCTTAAAATCTCACCTTATAACTCCACCTATAATCTTAAAATAATATTTTTCATATTTTGATATGCTTAAATTATATTTTCTCTACCAAGCAAAAAACTCAAATTCCGACCCAATTTGTCGTCTCAATTTACATGTATAATACGAAATTGTATTGTTCCATTTGATAAACTTCCAATTCATATTATCATATTAATATAATTTTTTTATTTATATTTATTTATTCATATTTAGACTCTGATCAATACTCTTTTATACTGTAGTATATACGACAGTAGTATACGTGTACGGTTAGAATCTAAATCGCAGATGTGACATTTGATAGAAGGGACAAACTTTAAATTCAGAGTTTTATTTAGGTATTTTGAAACAATTTGACTCATTACCTTTGAAAAAATATTTTTGTGGTAATGTAGATTAGCATGGAGAGGAAGACTTTTTTCTTATTATTTTTGTAATATGCATAGATAAATCTCATATCAGCAAAACAAGGGAGAGAAGTTTGGTATTGAATCTAAGAAGTTAAACCTAGGAAGGTGCTAGCTTGTCAATCCCACATTCAAAAATGAATGAAGAAGAAAAAATATTTATAAGTTTATTAGCCAGTTAAATCTAGGAAGGTGCTAGCTTGAGTGCTAGCTTCTTAATCCCACATCAGAAAATGAATGAAAAGGAAAGAAATATTTATAAGTTTATGCATCAACTACTAGTAACAATATATGTTAATTATTTTAAGCCTTGTGATTTGCATAAGTTATTACAATTTGTATCAAAGTCACTCTGGTTGTGACCTTGGATGATGCTAGAGTAAACCTCAATAAGGCACTGAGTCCTATATGGAGGGGAGGTAAATTGTAACATTCATAGACAAATTCCTCATAGGCAAACACATGAAAGAGGTATTGAGTATTGAATGTAAGAACTTAGACTTGAAAATATATTAGCTTGAAATGTTAGCTTTTTAATTTTACATTAGAAAGAAATGAGGAAGAAACAAATGTTTATAAGTCTATGCACTAAGTACTAGCAGCAATTTGAATTAATCATTTTATGCTGCATGATCTGGTCATTTAAAAGTTGTATAAGACAATTGGACATAATCTGTTACAATTTATCTTTTTTTCTTTCAGTTTTTTAAATAAAAAAGCTAGATTTTGTGTACACTTATGGCTAGAATTCTCATATTATACTTCTAGGATTTTTTTCAATAGTGGGGAAGAAGATGGATAATATTTGTGATGTTAAAAAAAAAAAGTCACTTTAATTCTACATTTCTTCATTCCTTACATGTCTGGTCAAGGTTTAAAAACTCACTCTCCTACCATGTCTTATAAATGTGGCTAGATGCTAGGTTTTAAAAAAAATGGCAAGGACAGTTCATACTAAAAACAAGATTTATGAAGTAAGGTAGATCAAAAATAAATACAGAAAGCAAAGTGGCAAAAACGAATATATACAGAGAGTTTGATATGATTTAGGCTAAAATTTTAATATTTACGATTTTTTTTTTGTTTAAAATGGCATTTTTTCTCAATAATTTGAATCTTAAACTAAATGATTCCTTTCATTGAACCTCTAAATTAACTTTCAATTCATTTGTGGATGAAAATTTGATGTGCAGCTCAAATTTCAAAGCCTCTCTTTTTATGACTGATATTTTGATCTTATGATGTGAATATATATGTTATTCAGTTATTGAAATATAAATTTTCAAATTTGTTAATGAAAATTAAAAAAAAGAGAGAAAAAAACTGATGAAAAAAAATGAGGAAATAAAGAAAGAGAGAAATTTTGAAGTATGAGTCTCAACTAAATGTTTTTGTCATATTTTCATTTTGAAATAAATAAAAATATAACAAATGGTTCTTGAAAGAATTTATAAAAAAAAAAATTACAGTTCAATTCGAAGAATATGTAAAAATCAAGAAATTAAAATGCTAAAAATTAATAAGATTTTAATGGAAAACATCCATAGTTTTTTTTTTTTGTTTTTTGATTCCCCTAAATAAAATCATGGTCGGTTTCGGTTAAATAAAATCCTGAAAATTCTATTGCTATTTTTTTTTATCAGCACGTGTAAAATAATATAAATGTGAAGCCGCCTTATTTATAGCTATCACATTATTTATAGCTATCACCTCCTTTTATTCAAATCTCCCATCTCTAATCACACGTCGGCTATTCTTATTTATAGCTATCACCGAGTCACCGGTCCAACTATCAAATGGCAAGCCAGGTCCCAGCCCAGCTCGAGCCGTGGTGCGACCTTCAAAACAAGGTTGTCCTAGTCACTGGCGCCTCCTCCGGTTTAGGCCTAGACTTCTGCCGTGACCTCGCCAAAGCCGGCTGCAGAATCATCGCCGCTGCTCGCCGTATCGATCGCCTCAAGTCTCTCTGCGAAGAAATCAATAACTTTCCTTCTACTTCATCGCCTATTGATGTTGGCCCCCGAGCCGTTGCTGTGGAGCTCGACGTCTGCGCTGATGGCCCTACCATTGATGGTTCCATACAGACTGCTTGGGAAGCGTTTGGGAGAATCGATGCTCTTGTTAATAATGCCGGAGTGAGAGGTATTTCTTTTTTTTTTTCCCTCTCTCTCTGGAATTTGGATTTATTTTGCTGGTTAGATTCCGAGAAAATCACAGAGACGGTGCCGTTTTCAGGGAGCGTGAAAACTCCACTGGAGTTGACAGAGAACGAATGGGATCACATATTCAAAACAAATTTGAAGGGATCCTGGTTGGTATCAAAGTATGTTTGCATAAGAATGAAAAACGCCAAACAAGGAGGATCAATCATTAATATTTCTTCAATTGCTGGTCTTAATCGCGGCCAATTACCTGGTGGTGTTGCTTACGATTCTTCAAAGGCTGGTGTAAACACCATGACAAAGGTACCAGTGTAAAACTCTAAATAATTCTCAATTCGTCAAGCTAATTGAGAAATTGAATGAACAGGTAATGGCTCTGGAATTGGGGGTGCACAAAATCAGGGTGAACTCGATATCTCCGGGGCTGTTCAAATCAGAGATAACAGAAGGTCTGATGCAAAAAGATTGGCTAAATAATGTTGCGAAGAGAATAGTGCCTTTGAGAGAACATGGAACAGCAGATCCAGCGCTCACTTCGCTAGTCCGATACTTAATCCATGACTCTTCTCATTATGTGACTGGCAATATTTTCATTGTTGATGCAGGGGCCACCTTACCAGGTGTTCCCATAATCTCTTCCCTTTGAACTTAATAATTTTAATTTTATTTGGAAATAAATCTGCCCTTTGTTTCGATTTCTTCAGATTATCATTTGGTATCTCTTCTGTTTAATTCCCATTTATGCTATGCTTTGGAAAAAAAAAATTATATATATATATATATATATTAGAGGCTTATTCAAGGCATGAGGAGAAGTAATATGGAATTATTCGTCCTGTCTCTTCTATGTTAGGATCCCTTATCTAGACTGTTAGGATCCCACATGTTAGAAAGATATAAATATAAATTCATTTTTCATGAGTATAACATATATTGTCTTATTATTATTATTATTATTATTATTAAAAATCGATATATATATCGATTTGCATTATGATTTCAAAGTTACAATCAAATCATGACTTTGCTCCATATATATATATCGATTTGCATCAATTTTATCTCTATCAAAAACTATTATTTTAATTGAAAAATAAATATTGTAATGTAGTTTTATAAAAAATTGTTTATTTTGATTTTTAAAAATTAAGAATATATAAATTAATAAATTTTATTATTAATATAATAAATGAAATAAATACAATATTATATTCAAGAATGTTTTTAAACATGGTTATGTATTAATTTGAATTATAGATATTATTGTTTTGAACATATTATTATGCAAGAAATAAGTTTAGTATAAATATATTGATGTTTAATTATTTATATTTTCATTATGAATTATGACAAAATTTTCAGTTAAAAATATATTAATAAATAAATTATATTATTTATTAAAATATAAATAATAATATAGACATTATTATATTTGAGAATATTTTTTAATATGATTATGTATTAATTTAAAATTGTGAATATCTATTATCAATACATAGTTATGCATTAATTTTATTCATTCATAAAAATATTCACATTTTTTAAGAAATATAAATAATTGATAAAGTTGAATTTAATTATTTGTGTTTTTATTATTAATATAAATTATGATGAAATTTTTATATATATTAGTTTATTTCTATAAAAAAATATTTTATTTGAAAAATGAATGCATGTTGAATATTATTTTTTATAAATTATTATTTATTTTAATTTTTTTAAAATTAAAGAATATATAAATAATAAAAACACAAATAATTATACATTTTGAGCATACTATTGTACATGAAATATGTTTAATATAATTATTTTTCACATTTTATTATGCATAAAACTTGTTAAATATTATATTTTAAAATAATTTCACTTGACCAATTCTATTATGGTTTAATTCTGGTTGAACTTTTAACACTTATTCCTCTACATTTTCTAGTTTGTTTGTTAGGGATGAGTCTAAAAATATTAAATTAACTTATCTAATTTTTCTAATAAAAAAGAAAAACATCATATGATTTGTTGTATTATGAGGTAAAAATTCTGGAAATCATGATTTTTTAAAAAATATTAATTATTTAAAATTACATATATATATATATATATATATATATACTATTTGTGTCCCTACACTTCATGCAGATTAAAAACAATTGTAATTTTTTAAATAATTATTTAGATTTAGCGTATTAATTTAATAATAAAAATAAAAATTATAATTAATTTTTCATAATATAGTTTGATTTGATATATATATATATATATATATATATATATATATATACTATTTGTGTTCCTACACTTCATGCAGATTAAAAACAATTGTAATTTTTTAAATAATTATTTAGATTTAGCGTATTAATTTAATAATAAAAATAAAAATTATAATTAATTTTTCATAATATAGTTTGATTTGATATATATATATATATATATATATATATATATATATATATATATATTCAACTTTAACATATACTATTATTATATAATGTATGCATTTTTATGGATAAAATAGGATGCAATAGAAGTCAAGAGAGTTTAACTTATGACTCCCTGAAGCATTGGTATTTCCAAGCATGAAACAAAAGCTTCTTCCATATATGAATGTACCATTAGCAATCTCGTTCAGCAATATTGCATATGTATTTATTTCATGTTTAATCAAAATCAAGATATAAGGCAAACCTTTACGCCTTTTGAATTTTTGTCTGATTACTTTACGATGATAGATAGAATATTAGTTGAAAAATAATATTTCTTGACAAAAAATTTCAGAAAATGTCGAACATCATTCTCTAGGCTTAAATTTCTTTATTTAGGCTTTAAAATGATGATTTGGGGTTGAAATAATAAAAAAGGGTTGAATTTGAACTAATCAGATGTTTGTAACCATCAGGAGGCAGCCTTTGGGTAGATAAGTATAAATTTTGTGGATAAAGATGGACATGACCGTATTCAATCTAATAAGCCTCCAAAAACTTCCATATGTTCTCAATCTAATCTCTACCTGTTTGGAGAGATCAAATAAGCTTCAAAAAAGCTCTTAGAGTGCCTACCGCTAAATTTTAGAAAATGATATTGTTTATGGTGCCCAGAGATAAAGAAAATAATATTTAGTAGAAATGTTACATTTGATGAGTCTATCGTATTAAAAAATATAACAGATGAGCAAACAAATAGTTTTCCAAAGCAGGTGGAGGGAACTCTCAAACAGGTGGAGTTTAATAGAAGAAGAATTGTTAATCCAATAATTATAAAGTCTGATAAAATTACTTATAAGGTAGAAGAGGAATTAATGGTAGAAAATGGATCAGATGAGGAAGCAGAGGTTTCAGCATAAGAACCTCATCAACAATTTGAGCCAATTGCACTACAAAAGCCAAAAAAAATATTAAGAAACCTGCTCAACTTGAAAATATGACTAATTATACATTTTCAGTAAATGATGATATTTCTTCCACTTATTATGAAGCTATTCAAAGCTTAGAATAAGAAAAGTGGAGAAAGACTATAGAAGAAGAGATGCAGTCCCTTGAAAAGAATCAAACATGGAAGCTAGCAAGTCTGCCAAAGGGAAAAAAAAGCAACTGATTGTAAATGAGTTTATGCAAATAAAGAAGGATTTCCTAACAAGAATGATATCCGCTACAAGGAAACTTAGAAATGCTTTTTTGGATCTAGAACTAATTCAGCTGGATGTAAAAACTGTATTTTTACATGGAGATTTAGAAGAAGAAACCTACATGACTCAGCCAGAAGGATTTAAAGTTGCTGGAAAAAAATTTGGTGTGCAAGTTGAGTAAATCATTGTATGGATTGAAACAATCTCCAAGATAGTGGTATAAGCGATTTGATAAGTTTATGATAAGACAAAAATACACAAGAAGTAAATATGATTATTGTGTATATTTGCGCAAACTACATGATCGATCATTTATCTATCTTCTCCTTTATGCTGATGATATACTAATAGTTTCAAGGGATGAATGATATATTCATAAGTTAAAAGCTCAACTAAATCAGGAATTTGAAATGAAGAATTTAGGAGAAACTAAGAAGATTTTTGGTATAGAGATATGCAGAGATAAAAAAAATTAGAGATATTTTGTTTGACTCAGAAACAATATCTAAGAAAGGTACTAAAGCGTTTTAGATTCAATGAGAAAACAAAACTAGTTAGTACTCTACTTACTCCTCATTTTAAGCTCAGTGAATTTTTATCTCCGAAAAGTGATGAAAAACGATAATATATATCAAAAGTTATATATACAAATGTTGTTGGCAGCTTGATGTATGGAATAGTGTGTACGAGACCTGACATTTCACAAGCAATTGGAGTTGTGAGCAGGTGCATACATGATCCTGGTAAAGGACATTGACAAGCTGTGAAATGGATTATGCGATATATTCAAAATACTGCAGATGTTGGTATAATGTTTGAATGAGATGAGAAAATTGGTCAGTATATAGTCGGATATTGTGATTCCGACTATGTAGGTGATTTAGACAAACGTCGATCTACTAACGGTTATGTGTTTACACTTGCAAAAGCACCAGTTAGTTGGAAGTCCACCTTACAGTCAACAGTTGCTTTGTCTACAACAGAGGTAGAGTACATGACAGTTTCAGAAGATGTTAAAAAGGCAATTTGGCTTTAGGAGTTGCTGAATGACTTGTAAATTGGATAGAAGCATGTCAAAGTGCATTATGATAGTCAAAGTGTTATTTGTTTAGCAAAAAATCAAGTTTATCACACAAAGACGAAACGCATCGATGTTCGATAACATTTTGTACAGAAAATTCTTGAAGATGGTGACATACTACTTCAGAAGATTTTGACTATTAAAAATCTCGCAAATATGACAACAAAAGTTGTGACAAATGTCAAATTCCAACATTGTTTGGACTTGATAAATGTTCTTGGAGTTTGAAATTGGAAGCTTTAAAGCACTTTTGAAGACATTATTGAAATTTGTAAAAAGAATATTGGTTTGGGATTGTGAGATCGCCAATGAGAGTTTATTTTCTTTCGGTAAAATGATATTTGGCAGTTTGGAGGGAATTCATTTTATTTTTGCTTTGATAAACAGTGCATAGTATATTTTTTTCACTTTTTTATATTCTTTAAATGCATTGAACTAGGAAAAATGTCTGAAACTTCCCAGTACAGGCCAAAATTGTAATAGCTTTCCAGTTATCTGAGTTGCCGAATCCTAAAGGTTTACTCCCTTCTTTGCATGTGTTTGATGCAGTGCAGCTATCATTACAGCGTATTTGATGAGAACTGAACATTTATCTCAAGAAGGTTTGGACAAATTCATTTTATATTGGAAGCATTTTCAATCTGCAAATTGGTAGATGTTCACAGCCTTCATTATTTGTTCACTGAAAATTGGAGGCTCATCTGGCTGATAACAGTGAACATATCCAGTTATTTTGTTTCTACACTTATTTTTCCTTTTCCTTCGTTGCCTTTTCATTCCTGCAGATGCTCTTGAATCCCTAAAGAAAAGTTGTGAGTTTGTTTGCCCCAATTATGGCTTTCTAGATCAGGTGATGCAAGGTAATGTACCAAATCTATATCATCTCTGGGACTGCATTGCATATATTTTAAATTGGATTAGCTACCAAGTTTCTAGATCATTATCACTTCTTAATTAATTTTTTGTGCAGTTGAAATTGTTTGAGGAAATGGACTTCAAAGTTGATCGCACAAGTTCCATATACAAATGCTTCTGTCTGAAAATTTTGGGTATATGCCGTCACTCTCACCCCTTCCCATTTCTAGGACTGGCCCACAGTATAGCTTATGTTCACAGGATATAAATTATTTCTTGATTTGTGAAAGAAGAATTGACATCAACACAGATAATGAAATCCGTCTTGAGATTTCAATCTGATATTCTATAAAATTTCATGTGATACCTACCACACACTATATAGAACTTTTGCCATGTTTAGTTATAGGAAAAAAAAATTTTTCCTTTTTGAGTCTTCATTCTATTACTATTTTTTTTCCATTGGAATACTGAAAAAGGTTACAACTTGTATTCAAAACTAAATTCATTCGGAATAAGGGAAAACTTGAAAACTGCAGATCAGGTCCAAAATTATACACACACACACAATGCACTGTATAGTAAGTTTTCTACAAAAATACTTTAAAAATGCATTGCATATTTTTTAAATTGGATTAGCTACCAAGTTTCTAGATCATTATCACTTCTTAATTAATTTTTTGTGCAGTTGAAATTGTTTGAGGAAATGGGCTTCAAAGTTGATCGCACAAGTTCCATATACAAATGCTTTCGTCTGAAAATTTTGGGTATATGTCGTCACTCTCACCCCTTCCCATTTCTAGGACTGGCCCACAGTATAGCTTATGTTCACAGGATATAAATTATTTCTTGATTTGTGAAAGAAGAATTGACATCAACACAGATAATGAAATATGTCTTGAGATTTCAATTTGCTTCTAATATTCTATAAAATTTCATATGATACCACACACTATATAGAACTTTTGCCATGTTTAGTTATAGGGAACATTTTTTTTCCTTTTTGCATCTTCATTCTATTACCAAATTTTTGTTTTCATTGGAATACTGAAAACAGTTACAACTTGTATTCAAAACTAAGAATTCATTCGGAATAAGGGAAAACTTGATAACTGCAGATTAGGTCCAAAATTTTACACACACACAATGCACTGTATAGTAAGTTTTCTGCATAAATACTTGTTTTTTTTAAGTGACAACCATTATTAGGTGAGACAACATGGAGCTCTTTTTTTTCAATAAAAAAGTTCTTCATAAAGAGATAAAAATGCATAAACAAAATATGCGGTTGAAAATTTAAAAATAAAGAGAAGCAAACACAATTTGGGTGCAGAAAAAATTCAGATAAAGGAAGAAAAAACATGGGTTTCGCTAAAGGTATTGTTAAACCTTGAGAGATATTTCTATTATTTTGATAATAACAAATAAAATAGTAATAATGTATTTAACAATGTTTGTGTTCTAAGTGTATTAAATAAGATATACTTTTGATTAGAATATGAAACAAGATTGAAAGATAAATTTTAAAGATAAAAATCAAAGAAATAACAAAGTGTCACGCCCGTGACTATTAATATCACGCTCGTAACTACTAATGTCATGCCTGTGAATATGGCTTAGCGTTAATTCTCCACCATTCAAAGTTCACGACCATGAATGATCAAACTAATCTTGAAAGATCAGACAAGTCACTCCCGTGAAAGATTAGTCACGCTCGTGACTAAACATTTTCAATTCTTCTAGAGAGTGTCACAACTAGAGTCACCACTTGGATCACAGTTTGGAAGAACATTCACGCCCGTGACACATATAGTCACGCCCATGAACTAGGATAGAAAAACATGTCAGACGCGAATTAAGAGTTAGTTTAACGGCTACTTTCGTATTAAATGCACCCAAATGGTTATATTTCATAGAAGGAGTATAAATGCAAGTCATTTATGAATCCCAAAGAGAATAACAACAATTATTTTTTATCTTTAATCTTGTTGTAACTTTATGCATTAATTAGTTTTCAACAATCCTTTACTTTTTTGTGAAAACCTAATTGCTCATAACTTCTGAGCATTGTAGGTTTGTGAATGTTTTTCATTGTAATCAATTACTCAAAAGTGAGCTTGGTATATTGGGTTAAGAGTGAAACACTTTTAAGGGTTTATTATGTGAGCCATAAAATACAAAAAAATGGTTTTTGTGTGAGTCATTGAAAAACACAAGGGAATCTCATGGTTAGGTGTTAGCCATTGAGAGAAACAACTTAATTGGGAATGAGCTTGAAAAATTATATTGTAACACTTAGTGTGTTAGTGAAACACCCAATTGAGATTGGGGAGAAGAGTATGATTTGTTAATATCCAAACCTCTATAAATCTTGTGTGTGATATCTCTCATTCTTCCTCTATTTTATTTATTCTGCATTTTCAATTAAGCAAATTTTTATTTGCTAACCAATTCAATCCCTTTCTTAGTTCATTGTCTGGGCAACAAGTATTAAAAATAAATAAATAAATAAATAAAAAGAGTTATGTGTTAGAAGAAGTTGAATTGCAAAAGATTTTTATGGTTGAAATAGTGAAATAAGGAATCTTAAGGGCTTTATGGAGTCGAGAGTTGATAGCTTCAATGAAGAGATAGCTCATCTTCACGAACAAGTATCTAGCTTCAAGTCATAAGTTATCCTTTAGTTTTAGATTTCTGCTTTAAAATGATGTTTTAAGATCCTTAGGTTCATTAAGGAAATCCTTTTTGTATTTAAACTTCTATATGTATTTTTTTTATTGTGTAATGGAATATGAAGTTTGCCTTATATTGTCTATTTTCTTCTCTTAATTGTCTCTTTTTGATTGTGACAAAAGAGGAGAAGAAATGCAATGAATGTGCTTAACATGTTTCACATATATTTGACATAACATATATTTGACATATATTTTGCATATACCTAACATAAATGTTTTATACTTTCCATATACCTAACATAAATGTCATTTAACATAAAATATACTTGAAATATATCTTCCATATACTTGGCATAAATATTGTGATCAAATGCTTTGTTTGAATTTCTTTTGAAACTTCACCTATTATATGCTTATGGCTTGAAAATGTGGTATCCTTATACTCTTTATAGTTCATAATTATTAAGCATTTTTTAAAGGGGGGAAAATTCATTTCTCCTTAAGCCATATATTACAAAATTATTTATCACCATTAAAAAGGAGGAGATTGTTGAACCTTAAAGGTATATATGTCATTTTAATGATCACAAATAATTAGACAATAAGGAATTTAACCACATTTTGTGTTCTAAGTGTGTTAGACAGACTACACATTACAAAGACCATGAAACAAGTTAATTGAAGTTGTTTGAAGTTCAAAAAAATGAAAATAAGTAAAGATTCACACTCATGAAGCAAATATTCATGCCAATGAACATTGTCACTCCCGCTACTCATGGGTAACGCCTGTGAACGAGTTAGCACCAAAACTGTTCTTTCAAACATTTATGATAGTAAAGCATTGGACCACCCATGAAGCATGACTAAGTCACGCACCGTGAAGAAATGTATCATGCCAGTGAAAGACTTCCCATTTATGGATAGAACTGTTCACGACTAGTTTCACTACTTCAGTCTCGACTGTGAAAAACAGTCATGCCTATGAACTTGGAAAGAGAAAATTGTCAGGCGTGAATGGAAAAGTTGTTAAACGGACCATTTTGCATTAAATGCATCCCAAATGGTTATTTTGTTAAGGAAAGTATAAATACAACATATTTATAACTTCTAAAGGTTAGAAAAACAAGTGAAAACGTGCATTAAATCTTCTTATCTTATATAACCTTGTGCATTTAATTCATTTCACTATTCTTATTGTAAGAGCCATAATTGCTCAGAATTGTTGAACCTTTTAGTTTGTAAGTATTTCATTCTTATAATCAATTACTCAAAAGTGAGTTTAAGTGAGTTGAATTGTGAATGAAATATTTGTAAGATTTTTTGTGTGAGCCATCAAAACATAAGAATTTGGTAAGGGTTTTTCTGAGTTAAGTGTTAGCCAAAGAAAAACACTATAGTTGGGAGTGTGATAGGCAAAAACTCCATATGTAACTCTTTATGCGTTAATGAAATACCCAATTGAGATTGAGGAAAGGAATATGATTTGTTAAAACTTGAACCTTTATAAATCTTGTGTGTCAAACTTCTCTTTCTCTTTTACAAATTATTATTTGGTAAAATTACCTCAAGAAACTTTTTTTTATTACCAATTAGTTAGACCCCCTTTCTTGGTTATTGTGTTGGGCAACATTTTCTTTTATTCAAAAAGTAAGATTAATATCTGTAAATCTAAACATCCTTCAAAATCATTTTTATTAAATAAATCACCAATTTCATTTCAAATTAAAACTACAAAATTGCTTTATATTTCAATGAAGTGATGCAAAAATTATTTTAACACTTAAAAACATATTTGATATATTTCAACCCATCAGAATATTGAAATTTAAAGGTGAAAAGGAGAGGAAAATATAGACACTTGAATTTATTGGGGTTTGACCATTTTCACCTACTTCTACTCCTCAAGATACAATATTGATATTTTCTCTCCACTAGTGATTCTTTTCAAAGACAATAATTAAGTCAAGTACAACCCTAGACATATTAGTCCTAAGCTCACACTTATAAACTCAAATTTTTACAAAGTAAAACTTAAAAGAATACTTGAATAGCTTAAAATCTAGGTGTTAAATAACCCACAATAAATTATGAAAGTGAACTTACAAACTAAGATACAACCAGACTTCTTTCAAGCTCAAGAGAAGAGAATTACAGAGGAAGCTAGAGCCAAGATGAACATTATGTAAAGAGTGAAGTTCAAATGGAAGGAAAGCTTTACTAATGAATGAAGAATAATTTTCTTTTGATGATTATTTGATTTTCTAACATTTGAAATGTTCTTCTAATAGGTATTTATAGTTTTGAAGTGAAAAACTAACCAGTTTTGTTTTTCAAAATATAGCCGTTATTTTATCTTTTAGTAAAAAATATAAGTTATAAAATTAGCATACTAAATTAAAATATAAAATTAGAATACCAAATTAGAATATTCGAATTGAATACTCTATTAAAAATGTACATTTCTGACTATTGAAAAACACTCTATCCAAAAAAAATTTATACCTAAGGTTCTTTTTTGTTTGTTTATGCACTTCACTTTTTGCATGTGCCACATATTTACCATTTTGCACTCGGTTATGAAAATAAAAACAACAAACCAACAAATTCTAAAATATAATACATGGTTATATAGTCATCAAAATCTTTAGAATACAAGTAACGTAGCTTTTAGCCAATACCTTATTGGCTGGTGCTTAGTGATTTAAGGAAATCTTATCTCAGTTCGAAAAAGTTTAAGGATCGATGAGGCCTATATCTACAATTGCATCTTTCCAAGAGGTTCTTGTTGATTGTTACTTATCTAATTTGGGTATGTTGGCTCCATATTTAGTTGGGATAATAGAATATCTAGATCTAGTTTTATGAATAAGCATTTGAATTGCAGGGTGGCTTCAAAACCTTGGTTTCAGAGATTTACTTCCACTCAGTTGAATTATATGGCTAATACTATATCAGACCATTTGCCTATTTTACTTAATTTAGGGAAAAGAAACTCCTCCAAAAAAGAAGGCTCATTTTAGATTTGAGACTATAAAGACTAGGGAACCCAGTTCCGCATGAATTATAGAATCAAAATGGAAAATGAGTTCTTCTTGGGCTAGCTTCGTCTCGAATTGTGTTTCAGGGCCATGGAAATAGAGTAAATTAGTCTTTGGAAACCTGAAGAAGAAGCAGAATAATATGGTAGAGCAACTAAAAATTTTGGGTTCTTATAAATATGTTGACTCAGTTCAAATAAGACAACATATTGAAAGCAAATTGGCTAAAGGTAATATTAGTGAAAAGATGTTGTGGAGATAGAGATCTCAAATTCAATGGCTTAAAAAGGGAGATTGAAATATAAAATACTTTCATGTTGTGGCTTCAAAACAACATAAAACAAATTTCATTGAAAGTCTAGCAGATTGTCACGGCATGGAGTCAAAAGGGAAGAATACGGAGAACCATGTCATTGATTTCTACTATGATCTATTCAAGTTTAAAGTTTTTGTTGTCTTCCTAAATGATTTAAGTTTCATTCTAAGAAAGGTGAATGAAGAAATGAATTCCTTCTTGGATCAACCTTTCATTGCATATGAGGTTCTAAGGGCAGTAAAAATGATGCATCCATCTAAAGCTTTGAGACCCGGTGGTCTACCATCATTCTTTCGATAGTATTGGGATTAGGCAAGACCTAATGGGGTAAGGATAGTACTATCTATTTTGGGTGGTAGTGATATGTTATAGAGTTTTAATCATACCTACATTTGTGTTATTCCTAAAGTGAAAGGGCCAAAGTTCATTACTGAATATAGGTTGATTAGCTTATGCAGTGTGGTATGTAAAATTGCTACCAAAATGTTGGCAAATAGATTGAAAAATATTCTTTATACAATAATTGATGAGTCTCATAGTGTTTTTGTCCCAGAAAGATTGATAATAAGAAATATTTTAGTGGCTTTTGAAGCTTGTCACCATATGAGAGTTAGTGGAAAAAGCAACCAAAAGTATATATCATTAAACTTATATAGGAAAACAGCGTATGACAAAGTTGAATGACCTTTCCTTCAAGCCATAATGGTGAAGTTGGGATTCTCTAATAAATGGATCTCTACGGTCATGTGTTTTGTTATGTTTGCATCACATTCGGTGTTACTGAATGGGGAATTGATTTGCAATTTCTCCCCCTCAAGAAGGATTAGACAAGGTGATCTTTTTTTCCTTATCTTTTTTTTCAATTTTCTGAAGGTTTATCTGACTTGATTAATAAAGCAGTGAGTAAGAAATAGTTTCATGGGATGCAGATTATATGGATGCTCCTTATATTTCACATTTTTGTTTGAGAATGACTAGTTACTATTTTTGAGATTTACTTTTGTTGAGGCAAAAGCAATTATATCAGTACTTCGATGGTATGAATATTTATCTAGTCAAAAAATTAATCTTAGAAAATCTGAAATCTTTTTTGGTTCAAATGTCAGTAATCGCTTTCAAGAAGACTTGATATCCTTACGTTTAAAATATGATCTCTACCTTGGTTTTCCAACGGTGGTCCGGTGTTCCAAACCATCAATTTTTAGTAGAATTAAGGATAAAGTATGGAAGAAAATTCAGGGTGGAATGAGAGATTGCTTTCACGGGCAAGGAAGGAATTACTTATTAAAGTCATTGCTCAAGGTATTTTGACCTATATTATGCAGTGTTTTTTACTGCCATCTAATCTTTGCCAATATATTAAAAATTTAATTTGCATGTATTGGTGGGGACAATCATATGAGAAAAGGAAGATTCACTTGTGTAGTAGGCAATTCTAATGTAAATCCAAGGATTTAGAGATTTTGAGGCTTTTAACATAGCCCTTCTAGCTAAACAAGGTTTACGGTTGGTAATAAATCCTACCTCTTACTACAATAGTACACAAAGCCAAGTACAATTATGATGTTGATCTTCTTAGGGTCAGTTTGAGCTTCAATCCAAGCTATATGTGGAGTAACTTAGCAGGCAAGGATATTTTGTTACATGGCCTCCATAAGCAAGTGGGAGATGGGAATTCTATTCAGTTGTGGCTTGATAAATGGATCTATCAACCCATCTCGTTTAAAGTAATTATTCCTTGAAATCAGTTACCTTTAGATGCAAAAGTATCATGTTTACTTGATAGAGAGTCTCATTCGTGGAATTGGATTTTGATTAATTATCTCTCTCTACCCGCTGATATTGAACATATTAAGTTACTTCCTTTGAGCTCTTTAGAAGCAAATGACTTTCTCATTTGACACTATCATACTAATAGGGACTGCATTGTAAAAAGTGGCTATCGCGTTACCTTTTTCCTCCTTTAGTGTAAATGATATAAATTTTGGAAAAGGTTGTGGTTATTAAAACATCCTCCAAAACTCTATAACTTTTTGTGGTGTGTTGCACTTAATATTTTTCATTTTAAATATGGTTTACATGGACGATTGCAACACATATCTCCTTGTTTTTGTGATGAGAAGGAGACGATAATTCATTTTATTTAGGGATTGCATGCTGGTGAGAGGAATATGACAGTAAATAGATCTATTGCAGGTACATCATCTTAGTGGAGTTAATTTCATAGAGTGGTCGAACTTAATTCTTACCTTTTTTGCTAGAAAAGATGTATAAATTTTGTTTCTTTTAATGTTTGGCATTATCAAAACAAATGTATACACGATAACATTTTTTGACCCCACTTAAGTAATCAATGAATTAAGGTATTCACATGTTGAATTTTCTACAATGCTTCAAACATCTAGTAGGGGTATAGTTCGATCTTCTAATGTAATTTGAAATACATGGTTACCTCTATCATCACATGTTGTTAGAACTAATTTAGATGTAGGCATCTTTTGTGATGACTTGATGTCTTTGGGAGTAGTTTTTAGAGATGAGATAGGCTTGATCTTAGGTTGTGCTTCAAAAGTTGTTCATGGATTATAGGATCCTTCCACAAGTGAGCCAATGGCTAAAGCTTATAGGCTTCACATGGCTATTGATCTTGGATTCCATAAGGTTATAATGGAGTCAAACTGCAAATATGTTGTTGATAAACTGATTGATGGGATTCACTTCCGAAATAGATTGGGTGTTGTTTTATTGGATTGCTTCCAACTTAGAGAAAAAGTTTTCTTCTTGCTTTTGGAGTTATGTTCCTTGTGAGGCAAAGAAGGTGGCACACTTTTTGGCAAAAAATACTTTGGCTAATGTTGTTGAAACTATATCGATAAAAGAATATCCTTCCTTTTTACTTAATGTTATTTATCTTGATGTTTTACATACATGTTTTTTTCTTAGGGAATATTTTAAGTTGGATGTAAGGGATCAACCTGTTGTTCCGAATTTAGTATCATCTATCTTTAAGGTCTCGTTTAGGTTGAGATATTAAAATTCATAGATTATAAGAATTTTATCATTTAGTTTGAATATCAAATTTATGGATTAATGAAGTAATTTCTCATATAGTCGTATTTAATTCAATGACAACAATCCATGAATTTAACAATTAATTTTCAATTTTACCTTTTATTAAATATTGATAATTTATTAGTAATTCAATATTTTTTAATATTTTTATCACATTTATATTTAATTATGTAATAATATAATTTAGAGTAAATTTTCTAAAAAAATACAATTGATAAAATTATCATTATTGTCAAATTGGAAATATGTTACAAATGTTTTACTTAAAATTCTATATTAGTTCATTATTTATACTATGTTTATGAATAAATTAATCCACTAATATTTTTTCTTTTTGGAAGGAACTAATTAATATTTTTTTAATTGATATTTAAACCAATAGAGATAAAATAATTTAAAATAAAACAAAAAAATTGGCATATATTTTTTTGTTATATTTTTAAGCCTTAAATATAATTTTGGAATACTATTAATTTATTAGAGATAAATTAAAAATAAAAAAATCTGACAATAATCTCACATAAATAAAAAAAATGACAGATTTTTTACAAGGTGGAAAATTCAATCTTTCCAAAATGAGAGATTTTAGTGGGTAGGAAATTTTCTAGCCTTAGAGTTTTCTTGTGTGTCTTCTTTTCTTGATAATTGAAGGTTTTCCTTTAAAAAGAAAAACTTTGCCTTTCAATACCTTCCAACAAAATAGGCAAAGTTACTACATATTATTTTGTCATATCTTTTTTCCAAATCAATATTATTAAAATTAAATTGAAGATTGAACTGATGTTAAGATAAGATATTGATTAAATGGTTTAACCGGATTGAGTTGGGTTTTTGCAATTTCACAAATATAACCTCTGTATCTTGGAGGTGAGAAGCTAGGAATTGACAGAGAGATTCCTGACCAGAGTTCCAATTTCTTTTTTCTTTTAGTATAAAATTAATATTTTCAAAATCTCACTAAATTAATAATCCTTTTAATTGTTCATTGTCCTCCATTGATTGCCTGGTCAAGTCAACACTTTTAATAGGTTATTTCACGCCACCCTCTGCTATTTCCCTAAGGCCATGTAATCATTGTGTCTTTAAGAGGTTGATGTCGTGTGTAGTTGTATTGCATTTACGTGTGTTTTCTAGCAGATGGCTCGTACATTTCATTTATTTTTATGTAGACTAAGAGATTAAATTCATTTCTGGACCCCAGAATTCTAAATTTTTTTATTGAGTTTTTTCTTTTATTTAATAATTTGAGACTTTAAATTATTATTTTTGATATTATTAAGTTTCTTTTAACAGATATAATAAGAACGTATTTCACTCTCAGTAAAAAGTAACGAGTCGATATTTTATTTTGCAAATTATACATGTACGGCACAAAAACTAATTAAGTTAAATTTTAAAAAATTAATTACTGAAAATAACAAAATCAATCTGTCTTAAACCAAACAATGTTTTTCCTTTGCCATAAGATGAATGAATGATGCCAAAAGATTATTGTACCCTACAATTTAATGTAAAAATATTCTTCAATTCATGGTGAATTTTGTGTAAGATATCATATTTAAGGGAAAGTTACATATACTTTTCTATTTATTATTAATTCAAGCCCTAATTAGGAGTTTGCAATTAGTTAGATTCAATTTAAAATTGAACTAAATTTGTATAAATGAACCTAAATATAAATAGAACAACTATTTTGAACCAAACCAAAATATTACGATTTAATTTGATTCGGTTTAATCAATTTTATGGACTAAATAATTAATTACCATAATAATAATTATCGCCACATTTTATTAATTATAATAGATTCAAGTCAATTATCATAATTTTATTAATTAGCATAAATTAAAAACAATTAACATAACTTTATAAATTATTATTTATAAATTATAATCAAATAGTATAATTTTATCAATTACCATAAATTAAAATAAAATAATATATATTGCAGTAAATTGTAATAATTCATTATTTTATCTACTAATATAATTATTTTAAATTAAAATCAATTACCATAACTTTTTAAATTACCATAAACTAAAATCAATTTTCACAATTTTGTAAATTAGCATAAACTAAATAAATTATCATAACTTCATTAATTACCATAAATTAAAATTAATTAAATTAAATTAAAATAAATTATTATAATTCATGATTTTATCAATTATATATCATAAATCAAAATTAATTACTATAAACTATAATTTCTTTTATTCTATCTAAAAATTAAAATTAATCACTATAAAAATTTATAATATATATATATATATATATATATATATATATATATATATACGATTTAATAAATTTTTTTAACATTTCCAACTGAACCAAACTAGATAAATCAAGTTTTTATATACAACCAAACCAAACAAATTCAATTCAATTAAGTTTCTGTTTAGTCTTATATTTCGGTTCCATTTTATCTATTTTAAGAATAACATGTGGCCCTTTGGTTAAGAACTATAGGAGTCCCCATTGCCACTCAAGTTCAAATCCAGTTTTTTAAGAAAAAAAACACTTGTTACATATTTTTCAAGAAAAAATTACAAGAATATGTTATTGAGATCTTTTGTCATTATCTCTTTTTACCTTCTCCTCTCTCTATCCATTTTCTACCTCTATTTTTTCATCTGCAATATGTTGGTAGCCGAATTTTTTTTAATAAATTTGGTATGAGTTCCTCCACATATGGATCCCACCACATATAAAATAAAAAATATATAAAAAGTTGCGGCAATTCAATTTTGAATTGAATTCCTCCAGCCAACAATTCAATTTCGAATTGAATTCCTCGAGCCAATATTTTTGACTTTTTTTATTTATGTTCACACTAAATATTTTTTTCTATAAATAGGAAGATTTCTTTTCATTTAAATTATAACAAACTCAATTCATTTGAGAGAATTTGAGAGAAAGTTAGATTTTTAGAATTTTTTCCAAAAATTAGGAATGACAAAAATAGTGAGAAAAATATTTTAGGGTGTTTTTGGAAAACACTTGTGTGCCACTATTTTTGGGTTTATCTCAAAATTATTGTATTACCTCTAGCTTGTGTTTAGGGAAGACTCTCTTCTTGTACCCATTAATTTTTATTAGTAGAAGAAAAATATTTGGGGTGTTGTCCATGGACGTAGCCCAAATTAAAGGGTGAACCCCATTAAATTGTCGGTGTTATTTTTACTGATTATTTTATTTCACATTTATTTGTTTTATTTTATCCGCTGTGCCCAACAAGTGGTATCAGAGCCAGCCTGTCAATCTTATAAAATTCTTAGTATGTCCTGTGGTTGCAGTATTGACTGATCTTCCACATCAGAAAAGATTTTATTAATTTACTGTCAGCTGAAAGAGTCTCATTTTGTTTTAAAATGGAGACAAATGGCACCAAGATAATCAGCTTAAATGACATAATAAATACCATGAACGAATTCAATATCGTTTGTGATGATACTATCAATTTCACATCCAACGAGACCAGTTGAGTAATTGATAGTGGCGCTACCATTCATGCCACATCTTAGAAGAAATTCTTCTCATTCTATACAGCAGGAGATTTTGGAGTTGTGAAGATGATAAATGATAATCCATCAAAAGTTGTTAGCAAATGAGATGTTTGTCTAGAGACTGTGAATAGTACCAGATTAGTCCTAAGAGATGTTAGACATATTCCAAATATTCGTCTGAATTTGATCTCTGCAGAAAAACTCAATGATGCAGGTTTCTACAGTACCTTCTCAAGTAACCAATGGAAGCTTACCAAAGGTTTCATGGTGGTGGCTAGAGGCACAAGGCATGCTACCTTGTATGTGATGCATGCAAAGCTCTCTAATGACATTGTGAGTGCTATGGAGAAAGAAAATGCTATTGAATTATGGCACAGACGACTCGGTCATATAAGTGAGAAAGGGATGACTACCCTTGTCAGAAGAAAGATGTTGCCCGGAATGGATGAAGTGCATTTGGAGAAATGTGCTGACTGTTTAGCAGAAAAGAAAAATAGAGTTGCTTCCAAGAGTTCCCTTTCTTCCAGAATGAAGAATGTGTTAGATCTGGTCCATTCAAATTTATATGGGCCAATGCCAAAGTCACTAGGTGGTACTCAGTACTTTGTGACTTTCATTGATGACCATTCGAGGAAGACATGGGTGTATATTTTAAAGACAAAAGATCAGGTGTTAAATGTCTTTAAAGAATTTCATGCCTCAGTTGAGAGACAGATTGGAAAAAAGTTGAAATACATCCGGACAGACAACGGTGGAGAATACATTGGACCATTTGATGCCTACAGCAAAAAATATGGTATTCGGCATCAGACAATGCCTCTAAAAAATGCCGCAGTTGAATGGCCTGGCTAAAAGGATGAATAGAACTTTGATGGAGAGAGTCAGATATTTGCTCTCACATGCAAAGTTACCTAAAACTTTTTGGGGTGAAGCTTTACTCACGGCTGTGTACGTGTTAAATCTTTCACTTTGTGTCCCTCTAAAGCTAGATGTTCCAGAGAAAACGTGGTTAGGAAATGATGTTTCCTATGATCATCTGCAGGTATTTGGTTGCAAAGCCTTTGTACATATTCCAAAAGATGAGAGGTCCAAGCTTGATGTCAAAACACGACAGTGTGTTTTTATTGACTATGGAAAAAATCAGTTTGGCTACAGATTTTATGATCCAGTGGAGAAGAAACTTGTCAGAAGCCGTGATGCTGTTTCCGTTGAGAATGAGACCATTGAAGATATTTTCAGGACAAAGAAAGGTATTTCTGATTCCAATGGTGACTCAACAGATTTAGAATTGATTCCGCCAATACCGGTGCCAATACAAGTTGGGGATGAATATCATGTTGATCTGCCTGAAGAAAATAATGCTCCCATCGACAATCCAGAAGATGATGCTAAAGATGATGATATTCATCATCAACCATCACCTGTGCACTCCCCAGTTCCTGTGAGAAGGAACAATAGAGCAAGACAACCGTCTTCGAGATATCCAAAAAATGAGTATGTGTTACTCACTTATGGGGCAGAACCAGAAAGTTTTGAAGAAGCAATGACTGATGAGCACAGACAGAAATGGATTGAAGCCATGCAAGATGAAATAAAATCCTTGCATGAGAATAAAACTTTTGAACTGGTGAAGCTGCCAAAAGGCAAGAGAGCTTTGAAAAATAAATGGGTGTTCAGAATCAAACATGAAGAGAACAGTTCCCATCCGAGATTCAAAGCCAGATTGGTTGTCAAAGGATTCAATCAAAGAAAAGGAATTGACTTTGATGAAATTTTCTCATTAGTTGTGAAAATGACATCCATCCATACAGTGCTGGGGTTAGCAGCAAGTCTTAACTTAGAAGTTGAGCAAATGGATGTCAAAACTGCCTTCCTACATGGTAATTTGGAAGATGAGATATACATGGAGCAACCAGAGGGTTTTGAACATAAGGGAAAAGTGGAATATGTTTGCAAATTGAAGAAAAGCCTATACGGCTTGAAGCAGGCACCAAGATAATGGTACAAAAAGTTTGAATATGTTATGGGGGAACAAGGATACCATAAGACTACTTCAGACCATTTTTTTTGTACAGAACTTCTTTGATGAAGATTTCATCATTCTTCTGCTCTATGTAGATGACATACTGATTGTTGGCCGGAATATTTCCGGAATTAACAACTTGAAAAAGCAGTTGAGTAAGTCTTTTGCTATGAAAGACTTGAGGCCAGAAAAATAGATTTTTGGCATGAAGATTATCAAAGATAGGAATGCCAAGAAATTATGACTGTCACGGGAGAAGTACATTGAGAAAGTACTTCAAAGATTTCAAATGGACCAAGCTAAAATGGTTAGTTGTCCTCTTTCTAATCACTTTAAGCTGAGTTCCAGACAGAGCCCTTCTACAGATGAAGAGAAGGATTAAATGGAGAAGATTTAATATGCTTCAACAGTTGGAAGTTTGATGTATGTCATGATATGCACACGACCTGGTATCGCTCATGCAGTTGGAGTAGTGAGCAGATTCCTTTTAGATCCTGGAAAGAAATATTGGACTGCAATAAAGTGGATTTTCATATGCAAATATGGCTGGCGATGTTGACTCCAAAAAGTCAACATCAGGTTACCTTTTCACTTTTGCAGGGAGAGCTGTGTCATGACAATCGAAGTTATAGAAGTGCGTTGCACTATCTACAACTGAAGCAGAGTTCATTGCAGCAACAAAAGCATGTAAAGAGTTACTATGAATGAAGAAGTTCTTGAAAGAACTTGGATTGCAGCAAGACAGATATCAATTATTTTGTGATAGTCAGAGTGTTATCCATCTTGAAAAGAATGCCTCCTTTCACTCAAGATCAAAGCATATTGATGCGAGATATCACTGGATCAGAGATGTGACGGAGAAAAAACTACTACATCTTGAGAAGATCCATACAGTAGAAAATGGATCAGACATGTTAACGAAGATTCTACCAACATCGTATTTTGAATACTGTCAATTAGCTGCTGGAATGGTGGAGCCTCCACATTGTCGGAAGGGAGAGATATGTTGGTAGCCGAATTTTTTGAATAAATTTGGTGTGGGTCCCACCACATATAAAATAAAAAAAAAGTCAAAAGTTGCGGCAATTCAATTTCGAATTGAATTCCTCCAACCAACAATTCAATTTCGAATTGAATTCCTCCAGTCAATATTTTTGACTTTTTTGATTTGTGTTCACACTGAATATTTTTTTCTATAAATAGGCAGATTTCCTTTCATTTGAATTACAACAAACTCAATTCATTTAAGAGAATTTGAGAGATAATTAGATTTTTCATTTTGAACTATTTTAGCAAAATTTTTGAAGTTTTCCAAATCATCACTCTTTTGAGCTAAGAAAATTACCCAAGAAAATTTAGAGTAATCATCTACGATGAAAAAGACATAATGTTTACCTCCTAAGCTTGCAATTCTAGTAGGTCAAATAAATCTAGATGCAGGAGTTGTAGGAGTTTTGAGGTACTTACCATGTTTTTGGATTTGAAGGATGACTTGTGTTGCTACCCTCTTTGACAAGGTTCACATGTCTTGTCTTTTTCAAATTTGACTTTTGGCAGTCCCTTTACTAGTTCTCCTGTGCTGAGGCTTTGAATTAAGTCCATGTTCACATGACCAAGCCTTCTATGTCACAACCAAAATTCATCACTAGTAGTCACAAGACACTTAGAGGAATGGTTAGATATTTTGAGTAATTCTATTATAAAGGTATTGACCTCTCTATTTTCTTTAAATATCTCTTGACCATCAATAGAAGTTACAAGACATTCGTTGGAAGTAAATGTTACTTTATTTCCTTTATCACATAATTGACTTACACTCAACGAGTTATGTTTCAAACTATCAACAAGTAAGACATTTTTAATAAAAGTAGTACCATTTGTACAAATAGAACCAATGCCAAAAATTAGGGAGTGACAAAAATAGTGAGAAAAATATTTTGAGGTATTTTTGGAAAACACTTGTGTGCCACTATTTTTGGGTTTATCTCAAAATTGTTGTATTACCTCTAGCCTGTGTCTAGGGAAGACTCTCTTCTTGTATCCATTAATTTTTATTAGTGAAAGAAAAATATTTGGGGTATTTTCTGTGGACGTAGCCCAAATTAAAGGGTGAACCACGTTAAATTGTCGGTGTTATTTTTGTTGATTATTTTATTTCACATTTATTTGTATTATTTTATCTGATGTGTCCAACACAATAGACGATAAAAATGTGGATCCTGGTAGCATATTTACGCTAAAAAATAGAAAATATAGATTAGATAAAGATGGAAACTCGGGTGTTTGATTCATGAAAAAATAGGGTGAAAATGAAAATGAAAATAAGTGATTTTTATTATTAATATTTGATTAGAAAAAAATAAAATGTAGTGAGAATTAGATTTTTCCATCAATGAGAATCACTCATTTTTCCATGAAACAAGTTAATTGAAGTTGTTTAAAGTTCAAAAAAATGAAAATAAGCAAAGATTCACACTCACGAAGCAAATATTCATGCCAATGAACATTGTCACTCTCGCTACTCATGGGTAATGCATGTGAATAAGTTAGCGCCAAAACTGTTCTTTCAAACATTTATGATAGTGAAGCATTGGACCACCCGTGAAGCATGACTAAGTCACGCATCGTGAAAAAATGTATCATGCCAGTGAAAGACTTCCCATTTATGGACAGAACTGTTCACGGCTAG
This sequence comes from Triadica sebifera, assembly GCA_023653625.1. Classification (NCBI taxonomy): domain Eukaryota; kingdom Viridiplantae; phylum Streptophyta; class Magnoliopsida; order Malpighiales; family Euphorbiaceae; genus Triadica; species Triadica sebifera. The sequence goes on along the minus strand of CM042892.1, from coordinate 29,757,324 downwards.
TTTCACCACTTCAGTCTCGACTGCGAAGAACAGTCATGCTTGTGAACCTGGAAAGAGAAAATTGTCAGGCGTGAATGGAAAAGTTGTTAAACGGACCATTTTGCATTAAATGCAACCCAAATAGTTATTTTGTTAAGGAAAGTATAAATACAACATATTTATAACTTCTAAAGGTTAGAAAAACAAGTGAAAACATGCATTAAATCTTCTTATCTTATATAACCTTGTGCATTTAATTCCTTTCACTATTCTTATTGTAAGAGCCATAATTGCTCAGAATTGTTGAGCCTTTTAGTTGGTGAGTATTTCATTCTTATAATTAATTACTTAAAAGTGAGTTTGAGTGAGTTGAGTTGTGAATGAAATATTTGTAAGATTTTTTGTGTGAGCCATCAAAATATAAGAATTTGGTAAGGGTTTTTCTGAGTTAAGTGTTAGCCAAAGAGAAATACTATAGTTGAGAGTGAGATAGGAAAAAACTCCAAATGTAACTCTTTATATGTTAATGAAATACCCAATTGAGATTAAGGAAAGGAATATGATTTGTTAATACTTGAACCTTTATAAATCTTGTGTGTCAAACTTCTCTTTCTCTTTTACAAATTATTATTTGGTAAAATTACCTCAAGAAAAGTTTTTTTCTTGGTTATTGTGTTGGGCAACATTTTATTTTATTCAAAAAATAAGATTAATATCTAAACATCCTTCAAAATCATTTTTATTAAATAAATCATCAATTTCATTTCAAATTAAAACTACAAAATTGCTTTATATTTCAATGACGTGATGCAAAAATTATTTTAACACTTAAAAACAGATTTGATATATTTCAACCCATCAGAATATTGAAATTTAAAGGTGAAAAGGAGAGGAAAATATAGACACTTGAATATATTGTGGTTTGACCATTTTCACCTACTTCTACTCTTCAAGATACAATCTTGATATTTTCTCTCCAATAATGATTCTTTTCGAAGACAATAATTAAGTCAAGTACAGCCCTAGACATATTAGTCCTAAGCTCACACTTATAAACTCAAATTTTTACAAAGTAAAACTTAAAGAAATACTTGTATAGCTTAAAATCTAGGAGCTAAATAACCCACAATAAATTATGAAAGTGAACTTACAAACTAAGATACAACCAGACTTCTTTCAAGCTCAATAGAAGAGAATTACAGAGGAAGCTAGAGCCAAGATGAAGATTATGTAAAGAGTGAAGTTCAAATGGAAGGAAAGCTTTACTAATGAATGAAGAATAATTTTCTTTTGATGATTCTTTGATTTTCTAACATTTGAAATGTTCTTCTAATAGGCATTTATAGTTTTGAAGTGAAAAACTAACCAGTTTTGTTTTTCAAAATATAACCGTTATTTTGTCTTTTAGTAAAAAAAATATAAGTTATAAAATTAGCATACTAAATTAAAATATTAAATTAGAATACCAAATTAGAATATTCGAATAGAATACTATATTAAAAATGTACATTTCTGACTATTGAAAAACACTCTATCCAAAAAAAAAATTATACCTAAGGTTATTTTTTGTTTGTTTATGCACTTCACTTTTTGCATGTGTCACATATTTACCATTTTGCACTTGGTTATGAAAATAAAAACAACAAACCAACAAATTCTAAAATATAATACATGGTTTTATAGTCATCAAAATCTTTAGAATACAAGTAACGTAGCTTTTAGCCAATACCTTCTTGGCTGGTGCTTAGAGATTTAATGAAATCTTGTCTCAGTTCGAAAAAGTTTAAGGATCGATGAGGCCTATATCTACAATTGCAGCTTTCCAAGAGGTTCTTGTTAATTGTTACTTATCTAATTTGGGTATGTTGGCTCCACATTTAGTTGGGATAATAGAATATCTAGATCTAGTTTTATAAATAAGCATTTGAATTGCAGGGTGGCTTCAAAACCTTGGTTTCAGAGATTTACTTCCACTCAGTTGAATTATATGGCTAATACTATATCAGACCATTTGCCTATTTTACTTGATTTAGGGAAAAGAAACTCCTCTAAAAAAGAAGGCTCATTTTAGATTTGAGACTATAAAGACTAGGGAACCCAGTTCCGCAGGAAATATAAAATCAAAATGGAAAATGAGTTCTTCTTAGGCTAGCTTCGTCTCGAATTGTGTTTCAGGGCCATGGAAATAGAGTAAATTAGTCTTTGGAAACCTGAAGAAGAAGCAGAATAATATGGTAAAGTAACTAAAAATTTTGGGTTCTTATAAATATGCTAACTCAGTTCAAATAAGACAGCATATTAAAAGCAAATTGGCGAAAGTTAATATTAGTGAAAAGATGTTGTGGAGATAGAGATCTCAAATTCAATGGCTTAAAAAGGGAGATTGAAATATAAAATACTTTCATGTTGTGGCTTCAAAATGACATAAAACAAATTTCATTGAAAGTCTAGTTGATTGTCAGGGTATGGAGTTAAAAGGGAATAATACGGAGAACCATGTCATTGATTTCTACTCTGATCTATTCAAGTTTAAAGTTCTTGTTGTCTGCCTAAATGATTTAAGTTTCATTCTGAGAAAGGTGAATGAAGAAATGAATTCCTTCTTGGATCAACCTTTCATTGCATATGAGGTTGTAAGGGGCGCGGTAAAAATAATGCATCCATCTAAAGCTTTGAGACCCGGTGGTCTACCATCATTCTTTCGGTAGTATTGGGATTAGGCAAGGCCTAATGGGGTAAGGATAGTACTATCTATTTTGGGTGGTAGTGATATGTTATAGAGTTTTAATCATACCTACATTTGTGTTATTCCTAAAGTGAAAGGGCCAAAGTTCATTACTGAATATAGGCTGATTAGCTTATGCAGTGTGGTATGTAAAATTGCTACCAAAATGTTGGCAAATAGATTGAAAAATATTCTTTATACAATAATTGATGAGTCTCATAGTGTTTTTGTCCTAGAAAGATTGATAATAAGAAATATTTTAGTGGCTTTTGAAGCTTTTCACCATATGAGAGTTAGTGGGAAAAGCAACCAAAAGTATATATCATTAAAATTATATACGACAACAGCGTATGACAAAGTTGAATGACCTTTCCTTCAAGCCATAATGGTGAAGTTGGGATTCTCTAATAAATGGATCTCTACAGTCATGTGTTTTGTTATGTTTGCATCACATTCGGTGTTACTGAATGGGGAATTGATTTGCAATTTCTCCCCCTCAAGAAGGATTAGACAAGGTGATATTTTTTGCCTTATCTTTTTTTTTCTATATTCTGAAGGGTTATCTGACTTGATTAATAAAGCAGTGAGTAAGAAATAGTTGCATGGGATGCAGATTATATGGATGCTCTTTATATTTCACATTTCTGTTTGAGAATGACTAGTTACTATTTTTGAGATTTACTTTTGTTGAGGCAAAAAAAATTATATCAGTACTTCAACGGTATGAATATTTATCTAGTCAAAAAATTAATCTTAGAAAATCTGAAATCTTATTTGGTTCAAATGTCAGTAATCACTTTCAAGAAGACTTGATATCCTTACTTTTAAAATATGATCTCTACCTTGGTTTTCCAACGGCGGTCCAGTGTTCCAAACCATCAATTTTTAGTAGAATTAAGGATAAAGTATGGAAGAAAATTCAGGGTGGAATGAGAGATTGCTTTCACGGGCAAGGAATGAATTACTTATTAAAGTCATTGCGCAAGGTATTTTGACCTATATTATGCAGTGTTTTTTACTGCCATCTAATCTTTACCAATATATTAAAAATTTAATTTGCAGGTATTGGTGGGGACAATCATATGAGAAAAGGAAGATTCATGTAAATCCAAGGATTTAGAGATTTTGAGGCTTTTAACATAGCCCTTCTAGCTAAACAAGGCTTACGATTGGTAATAAATCCTACCTCTTATTACAAAAGTACACAAAGCCAAGTACAATTCTGATGTTGATCTTCTTAGGGTTGGTTTGGGCTTCAATCCGAGCTATATGTGGAGTAACTTAGCAGGCAAGGATATTTTGTTACATGGCCTCCATAAGCAAGTGGGAGATGGGAATTCTATTCAGTTGTGGCTTGATAAATGGATCTATCAACCCATCTCGTTTAAAGTAATTATTCCTTGAAATCAGTTACCTTTGGATGCAAAAGTATCATGTTTACTTGATAGAGAGTCTCATTCATGGAATTGGATTTTGATTAATAATATCTCTCTACCCGCTGATATTGAACATATTAAGTTACTTCCTTTGAGCTTTTCGGAAGCAAATGGCTCTCTCATTTGACACTATCATACTAATAGGGACTACATTGTAAAAAGTGGCTATCGCGTTACCTTTTTCCTCCTTTAGTGTATATGATATAAATTTTGGAAGAGGTTGTGGTTATTAAAACATCCTCCAAAACTCTATAACTTTTTGTGGTGTGTTGCACTTAATATTTTGCATGTTAAATATGCTTTACATGGACGATTGCAACACATATCTCCTTGTTTTTGTGATGAGAAGGAGACGGTAATTCATTTATTTAGGGATTGCATGCTGGTGATAGGAATATGACAGTAAATAGATCTATCACAGGTACGTCATCTTAGTGGAGTTAATTTCATAGAGTGGTCAAACTAAATTCTTACTTTTTTTTGCTAGAAAAGATGTATAAATTTTGTTTCTTATCTTATAATGTTTGGCATTATCAAAACAAATGTATTCACAATGACATTTTTTAACCCCACTTAAGTAATCAATGAATTAAGGTATTCACATGCTGAATTTTCTGCAATGCTTCAAACATCTAGTAGGGGTATAGTTTGATCTTCTAATGCAGTTTGAAATACATGGTTACCCCTATCATCACATGTTGTTAGAATTGATTTAGATGTAGGCATTTTTTGTGATGACTTGATGTCTTTGGGAGTAGTTTTCAGAGATGAGATGGGCTTGATCTTAGCTTGTGCTTCGAAAGTTGTTCATAGGTTATAGGATCCTTCCACAAGTAAGCCAATGGCTATAGCTTATAGGCTTTACTTGGCTATTGATCTTGGATTCCATAAGGTTATAATGGAGTCAAACTGTAAATATGTTGTTGATAAACTGATTGATGGGATTGCTTCCAAATTAGTGAAAAAGTTTTCTTCTTGCTTTTGGAGTTATGTTCCTTGTGAGGCAAAGAAGGTGGCACACTTTTTGGCAAAAAATACTTTGGCTAAGGCTGTTGAAAAAGAATATCCTTCCTTTTTACTTAATGTTATTGAACTTGATGCTTTACATACATTTTTTTTAGGGAAGATTTTAAGTTGGATGTGAGGAATGAACCTGTTGTTCCAAATTTAGTATGATTTTTCTTTAAGGTCACGTTTAAGTTAAGATATTTTAAAATTTATCCATGAATTGTGAAATTCATAAATTATAAGAATTTTATCATTTGGTTTGAATATGGATTAATAATGTAAGTTCTCTTGCACTCATATTTAATTCAATGACAACAATACATAAATTTAACAATTAATTTTCAATTTTACCTTTTACTAAATATTGATAATTTATTATTTATTAAATATTTTCTAATTTTTTTATCATATTTATATTTAATTATGTAATAATATAATTTAGAATAAATTTTCTAAAAAAAATACAATTGATAAAATTATCATTATTGTCAAATTTGAAATATGTTATAAATTTTTTACTTAAAATTTTATATTAATTCATTTTTATACTATATTTATGAATAAATTAATCCATTAATATTTTTTTCTTTTTGGAAGGAACTCATTAATATTTTTTTAATTGATATTTAAACCAATAGAAATAAAATAATTAAAAATAAAACAAAAAAATTGGCATATATTTTTTGTTGTATTTTTAAGTCTTAAAGATAATTTTAAATTACTATTAATTTATTAGAGATAATTTAGGAATAAAAAAAATCATACAACAATTTCGCATAAATAAAAAAAATGGCGGATTTTGGAGTTTCTCAATTAGAAGGTGTAAAATTCAGTCTTTCCAAAATGAGAGATTTTAGTGGATGGAAAATTTTCTAGCAAAACAATTGATTTAATATAAATCTATTGATTATTTTAATTCACTCATTCAAAATCATTCAATCCAAATATAGCCTAAGAGTTTTCTTTTGTGTCTCTTTTCTTGATTATTAAAGGTTTCCTTTAAAAAGAAAAACTTTGCCTTTGAATACCTTCCAACAAAATAGACAAAGTTACTACATATTATTTTATCATATCTTTTTTCCAAATCAGTATTTTTAAAATTAAATTGAAGATTGAACTGATGTTAAGATAAGATATTGATTTAATGGTTTAACCGGATTGAGTTGGGTTTTTGCAATTTCACAAATATAACATCTGTATCTTGGAGGTGAGAAGCTAGTAATTGACAAAGAGATTCCTGACCTGAGTTCCAATTTCTTTTTTCTTTTAGTTTAAAATTAATATTTTCAAAATCTCACTAAATTAATAATCCTTTTAATTGTTCATTGTCCTCCATTGATTGTCTGGTCAAGTCGACACTTTTAATAGGTTATTTCACGCTGCCCTTTGCTATTTCCCTAAGGCCATGTAATCATTGTGTCTTTAAGAGGTTGTTGTCGTGTGTAGTTGTATTGCACTTATGTGTGTTTCTGACAGATGGCTATACATTTCATTTCTTTTTTATGTAGACTAAGAGATTAAATTCATTTCTGGACCCCAGAATTCTAATTTTTTTTATTGAGTTTTTTCTTTTATTTAATAATTTGAAACTTTAAATTATTATTTTCTATATTATTAAGTTTTTTTTAACAGATATAATAAGAGCGTATTTCACTCTCAGCTAAAAGTAACGAGTCGATATTTTATTTTGCAAATTATACATGTACGTTACAAAAACTAATTAAGTTAAATTTTCAAAATTTAATTACTGAAAATAACAAAATCAATCTGTCTAAACCAAACAATGTTTTTCCTTTGCCATAAGATGAATGAATGATGCCAAAAGACTATTGTACCCTACAATTTAATGTAAAAATATTCTTCAATTCATGGTGAATTTTGTGTAAGATATCATATTTAAGGAAAAGTTAAATATATATCCTAATGTTTTGGTTATTTTTCAATTTAGGTCATATACTTTTCTATTTATTATTAATTCAAGCCCTAATTAGGAGTTTGCAATTAGTTGATTCAATTTAAAATTGAACCAAATTTATATAAATCAACCTAGATATATATAGAACAACTATTTTGAACCAAACTAAAACATTATGATTTAATTTGATTCGGTTTAATCAATTTTATGGACTAAATAATTAATTACCATAATAATAATTATCACCACATTTTATTAATTATAATAGATTAAAATCAATTATCATAAATTTTATTAATTAACATAAATTAAAAAACAATAAACATAACTTTATATATTATTATTTTTAAATTATAATCAAATAATATAATTTTATCAATTACCATAAATTAAAATAAAATAATATATATTGCAGTAAATTGTAATAACTCATTATTTTATCTACTAATATAATTATTATAAATTAAAATTAATTACCATAACTTTTTAAATTACCATAAACTAAAATCAATTTTCACAATTTTGTTAATTAGAATAAACTAAAATCAATTATCATAACTTCATTAATTACCATAAATTAAATTAAAATAAATTATTATAATTCATGATTTTATCAATTGTATATCATAAATCAAAATTAATTACTATAAACTCTATTTTCTTTTATTCTATCTAAAAACTAAAATTAATCACTATAAAATTTATAAAATATATATATGTATATGATTTAATAAATTTTTTTAACATTTTCAACTGAACCAAACTAGATAAATCGAGTTTTTATATACAACCAAACCAAACAAATTCAATTCAATTTAGTTTGGTTTAGTCTTATATTTCGGTTCCATTTTATCCATTTTAAGAATAACATGTGGCCCTTTGTTAATAATTATAGAGTCTCCATTGCCACTCAAGTCCAAATCCAGTTTTTTAAGAAACAAAACACTTGTTACATATTTTTTATGAAAAGTTGACAAGAATATGTTATTGAGATCTATATTTCAGTGCTTCTTTCTCTCCCTCTTCTATCATTATCTCTTTTTACCTTCTCAACTTTCTATCCATTTTCTACCTCTGTTTTTTCATATGCAATAGACTATAAGAATGTGGATCCTGGTAGCATATTTACGCTAAAAATAGAAAATATAGATTAGATAGAGATGAAAACTCGGTGTTTGATTCATGAAAAAATAGGGTGTGAATGAAAATGAAAATAAGTGATTTTTATTGTTAATATTTGATTAGAAAAAAATAAAATGTAGCGAAAATGAGATTTTTCCATTAATGAGAATTGCTATTTTTTCTCTCTCTAGAGAATAAATATTTCATTCTCATGAGAATAAAGTCAAACCAACTAAAAAATAGTAAAACTTACTATTTTTTTTATAAATCATGAGTTATATACATAAACTCACATATTTTTTAATATATTTGAAATTCAATTTTTATCTACAAACAATTACCTTTTTTATCTTTATAAATATTTTTTTTGCATTTATCTTTATTTTTATTTTAAATGTAGATCTGAATGTACAATTTAATATTAAATTTCAATAAAAATCTAGATTAGACTAGGATTTTTATAAAAACAATGTACTTTTTTAATTTTTATTTTAATTGTAGTTTTTAATGTTTAATTATTAATACATGTAAAATTGATTAACAATGATAATTTCATATTTGTAATTATTTTTTAATAAATTATAATTTTTTCCAATTATTATAATTTTTAAAATATTAAAAATAAATATAAACACATGAAATTGATTTTCATTTTTATTCTAATATTTAACCAAATATATGCAACTGAAATTTCATTTTCATTTATTAATAAATAAAAATAAAGCAAATAATATACTAAAATCAATTATTCTCATTTATATTTCCCTTCATTCTCATTTTCATTCCTGCCCTTGAACCCAAGGGGTCTTAAGATGTAGATCCTAATAATATGTTCACTTCAAATTTTCATCCAAAAATAGATATAACACTAATACCGAGCTATATTGAAACAATTTGTAAAAATCAGGGTTTGAATTGATAAAAAAAAGATTTTAAAATTAGAAAAAAAAAACACTCAAACATTAAGATAATCCTATAATTTTTATTCTATTAAATATAATTAATAAACTTACGAATTTATAAACTTATTCATAAATTAATTATTACATACAGTACAGTTAATTAGATAATAACTTTCCTCCTGTAAGTATTTTACCTTTGGAAGTCCTACCACTTGATCATAAGTAAGAAAATACATATATAGGTTGAGATATTATAACATCCAAAATATATTTGATGATGGCCAACACCACAACTTGTTACTATTGCATTCCCATCAATCTTAAATCCTGAGGAGGAGGGTTTTTCTTTTTCTTCTGCAGATTTGGCCTTGTATTTTAATGGGTATTCGGATTTCTTTTCCATTCAAGTCATAAAGAACAAAATTTTTTAAAAAAGGTATTAATTGCACAAAATAAATTTACAAATAATTTAGAAACTATAATGTACTTTCGATTTAAAATTAAATCAACAATAGTTGATGAGATAAACGCTAAAAGTAATTTAATGTGGTATATTAATTGTATATCATAGTCATCGTCCTCATCATTATTATTACAATTATAAATTAAGAAAAAAAATTGAACTTAATAAATACAACAAGCATAATTCAAGTGTCAAAAAATATATAGGGGGTATTTGTAAGAAAAAAGAAAAACAAAATCTTAACAACCATGACATGAGCCAATGTAATCACCTAATAGTAATCATTTCTCGTTGTTGGTTGACTATTGACCCAATGCTGCGAGCCTCCGGGTCAATGAATTTTCCAAATCAATATAGAAAATGGTAAAACTCCATTGTTTTTTTTTTAATTATTTGAAAATTGAAGTTTACCTAATTCTTTCATAAGTGGATGAATCATGTGAAAGGTGAAATTGCTCCTCTCCTTCTCATATTGGTCTTGAATCCAAAAAAAAAAGTTGATAATTGATTACCATTAATTATGTCTTTTATAATAAATATATATATTATATTATATGAGGCACTATATTGGCTTTTCCCAGAAAATGCAGCCAAGAAAGATTGGGGAAAATGTTTCTTAACAACCACAAACCGTTTTTCATACATTAAATAAATAGAATATATATATATATATGATAAAATTGATTATTAGCTATCCAAATGATAAAATTGACACATTCGCGAATTATATATTGACCGTATACGTTTACTGCAGTCATTTATACTGTAATATAAAGGCATACAATTAGAGTCTAAATACGAATAAATATATAAAAATTTAATTATATTAATATGATAAAATGAATAGAAATTTTATCAAATGAAACAATGTAATTTTGTGTTATGCACACAAATCGAGGCAACAGTCTAGATCAAAATTTAGGTTTTTCACTTGATAGTGAAATTATAATTTAAGCATACGGAAATATAAAAAATATTATTTTAAGACTATAAGTGGAGTTATAAGGTGAGATGTTAACATTAAGAGTTTGAATTGTGGAAAATTGATCATCAGTACAACTTTATAGTCTGATTTTTCGAATTAAGAGCTAGAGAGATGTGTTCATGATCGCAATAGAGTCGATGTGATCAAAATTTAATTTTAAAATTTAAAAAACTGATAAATTAGAAATCTAACAACGGATGAATTTTTACGAGTCAAATTAAAAAAAATAATTAACTCGTAAAAACTTGATTTTTGAACCGGTGATCATTTTGCAAAATCGAAAAGACTGTTTCGAAGAAAAAATTATTTTATAATTTTTAGAATATTTAATTTGATGAAATTAAGTTGTTTGGAGGTTGAATTTTGAAGAATTAAAATTTATTATGAAGAAAAATTGTGATTGATTGGAAATTTTTAAATCAAAATTAATTAAAATATGATTGAACCATGTGTCAATATTAAAAGATAATTAATTGTGCTATTGGCCAATGAAGAGGTTGATTAATGAATTAAGTATGATTAATTAATTTAATTGGGATATATATAGTAAATTAATTAGAAATTCTTCAAAAAATCATAAATTTCTCATCTTCTTCTTTCTCTTCTCCATGGCCGAGAACCTTCAAACTCCACATCCCTTGATTTCTTCAATTTTTCTTCTTCAAATCATATTATTCAACAATTAAAAAAATTAAAATTAGATTGGTGTGAAGAAAAAGAGAAAATGGGGGGAGTTTTGACAAAAAAGAAAATCAAGCTTAGCCAAATACCTATTTGAAGAAGGTTACCATTGTTTACCTAATTCTTTCATAAGCTTAGCCAAATAACCATTTTTTTTCTTTAATTATTTGAAATTTGAAGTTTACCTAATTCTTTCATAAGTGGATGAATCATATGAAAGGTGAAATTGCTCCTCTCCTTCTCATATTGGTCTTGAATCCAAAAAAAAAAAGTTGATAATTGATTACCATTAATTATATCTTTTATCATATATTTATATATATTATATTATATGAGGCACTATATTGGCTTTTCCTGGAAAATGCAGCCAAGAAAGGTTGGGGAAAATGTCTCTTAACAACCACAAACCGTTTTTCATACATTAAATAAATAGAATATATATATATATATATATATATATATATATATATATATATATATATATATATATATATATATGTATATATATATATATAATAAAACTGATTATTAGCTATCCAAATGACAAAATACATTAAAAGGTGACGAAATAGACCGCCAAAATTTTTAAAGCATTTACTAAAATATGGCAATAAGGCGCATGGATGAAAGTTTTCATAATATATTATTGCCATATGTAGACCAATTTTTTCAAATCTGAGTTATCCAATTAATCGGAAAAAATAGAGAACCAAGAGTCAAAAGTTTAACCAGGATGAAAAATAGATTAATCCAATTCAGTAAAAGTTTGTTAGAATATAATGTTTAACATGTCTATATATAGTAAAATATGAAAATATTTATTATAAACTTATTTTATATACAATTATATGTTTAAAATAATAATATCCATAATTTAAATTAATATATAACTATATTCAAAAATATTTTTAAATATAGTTTTAGTAAATAATATATTTGATTTTTTTATATTTTTTATTTTTTAAAAATCAAAATAGACAATAATTTTAAAAAAAATTACATTATAACATTAAATTTATTGATTAAAATAATATCAAAATAAAATTTTTTTAATAATGTATATGAAAATTTTGTAATATTGTTGATTAATAATGGAAAAATAAATAAATAAATTCAATTTTATCAAATATATATGAGTCTTTAAAGGTGTGAACAATTAAAAGGAAATATATATATATATATATATATATATATATATTACTAAAATAATTTCTTTATAGAAATAAAAATAATTTATAGTAATATTATTAAAAATATGAATAATTAAATGTAAGTTTATCATGAATAATTTTTTTTGGATGGTGAATAATAATTTTTGAATATTATATATAATTTTTTGTGTGAATTATAATAAATATGACAATTTGGTTTAATGGTAAGAAATGACAAAATATTTTCCACATACTCGTGTTCAAGTCAACGACACCATTTTATTGGGTTGCATTTTCCAACAAAATTTAATATTTTTATGATTGGTTGAATCCCAAGAATCATGACTGAATCGGCCGATTCGTAGTTTAACCATCTGGATCATTGGTTTTTTCATCGGTCCAATACACTTCCAGTTTGATATAAAATCAATTCAATTTTGAGGTCAGTTTTTTATTAAACTTGATGAATCAGTCAAATCGGCCCCTAGTAACCCATCTGTTGGGTTCCAATAAAATTCAACATTTTATAACTAGTCAAACCCCACAAACAGTGATCAAATTGACCGATTTGTGTATTGACCGTTTCAATCATTGATTTTTCCACCGGTTCAATACAACATCGGGTTGATATATAAAATCTATCTGATTTAGAGGTTTGTTTTCGATTGAACCAGTTGAATCGACAGTACCAGACTAGGTTTAATAATCATGATACTGACCCTTAGTTATAATGAAGTTTTCATTATATACGGGAATTAATATGACTTTTGGGTTCTAAATTTGAAAAAAAAATGTGAAGGTTGACCCCAAGTGTGTTATTCATAAAATTAGAAAGTTGATTGTCTTTTTAATAGAATAGTATTTATCTTAAATTAAAAAAATATAAAAAATTTTAGGCCTAAACCATATCTTGTACTATGTATTTATTTGTTTTTGCATTTTTATTCCATGTATCCATTTTTTGTCCATTTTGTCTTTTGTATTTCGTTTTTAGTTCAATTGACCCCTTAAAATTCATGTTTCCATTACAAACACACCATTTGTCGCTTGATGAACATTGAAGAGAGTAACACATGTTTTTACGATAAATCTCTAACTTTCATAAGGATCTTAACCTAGCCCATGCCACCTTTGTTCTCTGCTCCAATCTCTCTATGTGTCACTGACAAGGTAGACATCACTGTCCCACTTGCCATCGACCTTCCTGTCCCATTCTAGTATTCTCATATCTACCCAATAGTAGCCAATAAGTCGTTCACTCCTGTTTCTTTCTCTATGTATCACTATTAATACCGTGTACACTACCCCACTCTCCATCCACCATTATGATGTTTGCAAATCCATCCAACAATAGCCAGCAAGTCCTTAGAAGTTTCAATTTTTGAATTCCTTTTCTAATAAGAAGCTAGGGTTTTTAATTCATTTTTATAGTTATGCAAATTAAATAGATTCTCTATAGTAGCCAGAGTTTGTACATCTCTATTTTAAACATACTTTTTACAATTTTATATTAAATTCTTACATATATCTCGAGCTATTAAAAAATTGGAATTGCAATGAGCAATGCAAATTAAAGAAAATTGTAAATCTTATTTAGAACAAATCTTTATTGATTGGGAAAGTAATACTTATTATTTGTGTGGAGATTTGATGTAGCACCTTTTACTTTTTTGTACACTGCTTCGTATACTGGATGGATAAGAAGTGATATAGGAAATAAAAAATTTTCAAAAATATTTCTTTAATTTTAAACATATATAATATAAGAAATTTAAAAAATATAAAATAAAATATTATACATACATACTCTAATTACAACATTTTTTTTACATATATATACACATGTTATAATAAATTTTTAAAAACTTGTGTGTATGTGTGTGTGTATATATATATATATATATATATATATATATATATAATAAGAAAACCAAATCCGCTCAAGGTGGCTATCGCTCCTATTGTTAGGTTCCATCATACGGGTCCGCCAATCAGCATCTTTTATCTATAAATCTAGAAGTTGTTAGCTACTTTTGTAACCTACGCGAGAGAAAATAATTTCTCGTGCTGAGTATATAATTTAGTGGTGCAAAAACTTTATAATAACAATTATTAAAATAAAATTTAAATTTAAATTAATTTAAATTTAAATTTTTTTTTGTAAAAGCAATAATATAATATTTCTATAATATATTTAATTCATAATTCAATACATCTCTAATTTCTTAATAATATCTTTTTATATACCCACATATTATAACATCCTGGACTTACTTTTAGAGAATCAAAGGGGTCTTATATCACATATCAACACAAGATCCATAGAAATGCACAGAATCCAAATATAATATTACTCATTCCACAAAAATGCATAGGATTGAAAAATGTATCAACTAATCCACAATGCACATAATCATAATATCTTATCGGTCCACATAAATGCATATGACCGTAATTTCTACTCTATTGACATATCAACAATACTCTAGTTCACGTTCAGGCTAACATGTGGACAAAACTTTTCATATTCATAATTTAATTCATTTTTCATTAAATCAATAAATATTTTTTCCATGTCAAAATAAGTATCATTATACAATATATTTAATATTTAAATTCTCTAAAAAATAATAAAAATATTCCAAATCCAATAATTGCAAAAACTCCAATTTTTTACATAAAATATATTTTATGTAATATCATAAAATATTTGAAAATAAGAATTTCTTTATTACTTTATAATTTACTGATTTTCTCTAATTATTTACTTATATATATAGTTAATATTATAAAGACAATTGCATTAACCTCTTTATAATTTGCTGGTATCCGCCGTTTTTTTTTCTTTATTTTGATGTGACGGCTGCCTCGACGTTGTGTCTAAAAATAGACAATTTCAATTAGTTACAGAATTTCACACGATATAAAATCTAACAAGATTTAAAATTTTCGACGATTCTCTGCTCTCATGTATATCGAGATCATATAATTAAAATTTTTCTTACTATGAGTGTTTAAGGCACATATCACGGTTTTGGTTGTCAACACGCTTTCCCGTGAGACCAAAAATTTTAAATATTATTTTTTTATAATATTTTATTTTCTTTATTTTCCTCCAAAACTATTTTTCTCTATTATTCCTCTAATTTCATTTTCAACTCAAAAATTCTCATTAATTCAATAAAATACATTAAAAATTTCAAATAAATTCCTCTAATTATTTTAACTCATTTTCTTTCATTTTTTCTCATCAATTTCACCAGAATAATATTCAATGACTCCCAATAAATTTTTCTATAATTAGGCTAATAATTTAAAAATTCACAGAAAATTCTTTTCAATATTTCTTTCATTCCAAAAGTTATTTTCTACTTCTAAACACTCCAATCAACTCAATTATTTTCAATTTAAGGTAAAATCCTTCCAAAATATTTTTTTAAAAAAATTTAACCATAATTATGGAAATTCTCTAAAAATTCCACAAAAATTTCTAAAAATTATTTTTATCAATTCTTCACTATATTCATCATTCTCAAGCCTTGTTCTTTTCATTTCCTATTTTTATCTAATTGTTTAATATTTTTTCCATAAGACTTAACTTTCCATCAACAAAATCCAAACAATATCACACCACAACTCAAAAGAATAAATATGGAAATAATCAAACCAAAAAAATTAAATGGAGAAAGGAATAAAATTATCATCTTCTTTAAATGGATATTAAGCTAAGCTTTGATTTTTTTTTTGCCAAAACTTCCCCCTTTTAATATTTTTCTTCACACCAATACTACCTTAATCCTTTTGATTGTTGAATAAATATGATTTAAAGAAAAAAATTGAAGGAATCAAGGGATTAGAGCTTTTAGAGGTTCGACCATGGTGGAGAAAAAGTAAGAAGATAAAGATTTGTTCTTTTTGTAGATAATTCTAGATAACTTCCTATTTATACTCCAATTAACTAAATTAATCTTAATTAATTACTTGATCAATCACATCATTGGCTAATAGCATAATTAATTATCCTCTAATATTGGCACATAGACCAAACAAAATTTAATTAATTTTGAGTTAAACAATTTTTCTACCATTAAACAATTTTTCTACCAATTACAAATTTTTCTTCATTTTAATTCATAATTAAATTTATTCTCCAAAATTCAACCTCCAAACAATTTAATTCCATCAAATTAAATATACCAAAAATTATAAAATAATTTTCACTTCAAAATAGTCTCTTCGATTTTGCAAAACGACATCTTGTACGAAATCACGTTTTTACGGTTTTATCATTTTTTATTAAATTGACCTGTAAAAATTCATTAACAGTCCGATTTCTAATTTATCAGTTTTAAAAATCTTAAAATTCAATTTCAATCACATTGATTCCACTGCAATCATGAATACATTTCTCTAATTTTCGATTTGAAAAATCAGGCTGTAAACCTGTACTGAGCATCATATTTCCACAATTCAAATTCTTAACCTTAAAATCTCATCTTATAACTCCACCTACAGTCTTAAAATAATATTTTTCATATTTCGGTATGCTTAAATTATATTTTCACTACCGACCGAAAAATTCAAATTCTGACTGTAACACCCTTATAACATTTACTCTATACGTACGCTACATGAGTAAATGCGATTATAGCCGATGTATGCCCAAAAAAAAATTTCTAACTTAAATCATTTGTGCTACCTTTATTCACACTTGGCCCTAGTTTTAATCTGATAGAAAATCTTCAGACCGGATACATGGGACGTGGACCCAAAAGTCCACTACACTGAAGAGTAATCCCGAATGACCACCCGATCACTGCACTGTACACTGATCACTGAATCACTATCACTGAAGTAGACCGTCATTGGCCTACATAAACGAGTCTCCATGACCCGCACCGCGGTAATGGTGTCCCTATGGCTAGCCAATTATATCCTGAGCTAGATTTCACCATCAGAAATATAACAAAGGGCATTATTTATTTTGTTTTTCCTTTAATTCATTTTTCATTAAATTCATAAATTCTAATATTTTTACATTATTAATCACTTAATATTTTATTCATTCATAACAATTTTATCACTACCATAATTTTTTCACACTTTGCATTCTTAACATTATTAATCACTTAAGCTTCTCAAAACTTCCTTGACATTTATTTGTCAACTCAAACTTAATATGCTTCTGTAACAGTCGAGTGAGGGGCACTATTATGGTGGAATTTTTTTTTTTTTACAAATCTCATATAATACCCAGACAAACCTAAGAAATTTCTAACTTCTATAACAGTCTTAAGTATTCTCTACTGTAAGATTGCTTCAATCTTCTTTGAATTCACCTTTATCCCTTCGGCTGAAACTACATGACCCAATCATAATACTTAATTTAACCAGAAGTCACACTTACTGAACTTTACATACAATTATTTCTCTCTCAATATTTGCAAGACAATTCGTAAGTGCTTGTCATATTCTTCTAGCATCTTCGAATACACTAGAATGTCATCAATAAATACCACCACGAATTGATCTAGGTAAAGATGAAAGATCTTATTCATTAGATCCATGAAAACTGTTGGGCATTCGTAAGTCCAAATGGCATGACTAAAAACTCATAGTGGTCATATTTCGTGCGAAAAACAATTTTGGGCACATCTGCTTCTTTTACTTTCAACTAATGATAGCCCAATTGTAAGTCAATTTTTGAAAATATACCTGCTCCATTCAATTGATCAAATAAGTCTTCAATACATGGAAAGGGATACTTATTCTTGACTGTCACCTTATTCAGCTATCTATAGTCAATACATAATCTTAGACCCATCCTTCTTCTTTACAAAGAGTATCGGTACTGCCTATGGTGAAATATTGGGTCTGATGAAACCTTTATCAAGCAATTCTTACAGCTGAATTTTCAATTCTTTGAGTTTTGTAGGCATCATCCTGTATGGTGCAATCGAAATAGGTGTTGTGCCTGAAGCTGCATCAATAGTGAATTCAACTTTCATGTCAGATGGCAAACCTGATAATTCATCAGGAAAGACACCTGAAAAATCTCTCACTGTAGGCACATCTGAAATCTTAAGATCTTCCTTTTTAGTTTCCATTGCATAACACAAATAAGCAATGCACTTCTTTCTAATAATTCTCTTGGCAGCTGTAGCTGAAAATCACATCTGATAAAAAGTCTGTTCTTTCACCCACAATAATAGTTTCCTGGTCATCGGAGAGTTTAAGTGTCACTCTCTTCCGTTTACATTCTACTGTCGCTCGGTGGGCGGATAACAATCCATCCCCCAATATCACATCAAACTTGTGAAATTGGAGTTCAATTAGGTTAGCTAGGAATTCATAACCTTATGCACTAATGAGACAATTCTTATACACTCTGTTCACCACAACACTATTTCCTAAATGATTGCTTATTAGGATGTCCTGGTCTAATTATGAATCTCTTAACCCATTTCCAGTACTAACTGACGCTTCACTCTCACCGTCCTCAACACCAGGACTATGTTGGGATGCCATATTTTACACTAGAAATGAAAGGAGCAAGCATACATTAGACTTATAACACATTTCATCCAACAATTAGCATGTATATACATATAAATCATTCACTTAATCCCCACTTCGATCTTAGAACCGTCTTAACCACGCTCTGATACCACTAAAACTGTAACACCCTTATAACATTTACTCTATACGTACGTTACGTGAGTAAATGCGATTATAGCTGATGTATGCCAAAAAAATTTTCTTTCTATCTTAATTTAATAAATATAATATTACCAACACTTAATTAATCCTTTTTACTTTTCTAAAAATTTCGGCAGGATAACGGCTATAAACTAGCTACCCCACCTGCCAAACAAACAATGTACAACCCATTTTTGGGCACAACAGTACATATAATATGTAACATATTTTCCATTCCATCACAATTCGACATTGCATTATTCACACACAATATTTCACAAATATTCTTTTTATCATAATATATACATTTTATTTCTATAACTCCATACCTAAACATATATATACATGCTATCTTTGATACTAACATTCTATTATTTCTTATTCTTTCGGCTCCCAAATTTTGTATGCTTGCTCTGCCTTTCCTGCTACTATCTGCACGCAGTCAAATAACTACATGCTGAGCATTAATATGCTCAATGGTGATTACAAATCTAAAAATTTCCACTGACATATTTTTTTCATGTATTTATACATGCAATAATATTTTTAATATATTATTCAAATTCTCTCTTTAATATATTTATTATTCATTTTATCAATACTTTACTTTTATTTATCTTTAATTCACTATTTAATATCTTAATTAATTTTAATAATTTTTCTCAATTCAATTATTTTCACTTTACTCCTGAACTTTCAATTTCTTTCAATTCAGTCAATTTTCACTTTATTTCTTTAATTAACCATTCATTTCTTTCTTCTTTTTTTTCAATCATTTATTTAATTAACTACAAATTTAACTTTAGTTCCTAAATTTTTATTTATTTACAATCTTGTCATTGCTTTACATTTATTTACAAATTTGCCATTGTTTTACATTTATTTCCATTTTTGCCACTAATATTTTATTTTTCATTTATTTTTTTTACTATATAATTTAACATTTTTCTTCCACTTTAATTTTGTTTTTAAATTTTTCTATTTTTGTCACATTTATCACTATTATTATTATACCATTTTTATCATCTTTATCACTTTTATTATAATTATTATATTTATCACTTATATCAACTTTCTTACATTTTTCACTTTTATTTTTCTTCACTTATTTCATTTTCATCCTAATTTTCAATTTATCGATTTTTATTATAATTTTCACTTTATTCATATCTACTACTTTTATTCACATTTATCATTTTTATTATAATTGTTTTTTCACATTTATCATTTTTATCATATATTTTCGCATTTATCATTTTTATCATTTTTTTTCCACATTTATCCTTTTTATCATATTTTTCTACTTTTATTCACTCTTGTCATTTTGATCTTATATATATATATATATATATATATATATATATATATATATATATATATATATATTTATCATTTAATTCATATTTGTCACTTTTATCATATTTATTCACATTTGTCACATTTATCACATTTATTATAATTATCACTCATCTCATTTTTCTCCCATTTTTTCCATTTATCATATTTATTATATTTATCATTTTTCTCACATACTTCATTTTTAAAATACTTTTCACTTGCATCTTTTCTTATTATATTTTTCACTTAAATCATTTGTGCTACCTTTATTCACACTTGCCCCTAGTTTTAATCTGATAGAAAATCTTCAGACCGGATACATGAGACGTGGACCCAAAAGTCCACTACACTGAAGAGTAATCCCGAAGGACCACCCGATCACTGCACTGTACACTGATCACTGAATCACTATCACTGAAGTAGACCGTCATTGGCCTACATAAACGAGTCTCCATGACCCGCACCGCGGTAATGGTGTCCCTATGGCTAGCCAATTATATCCTGAGCTAGATTTCACCATCAGAAATATAACAAAGAGCATTATTTATTTTGTTTTTCCTTTAATTCATTTTTCATTAAATTCATAAATTCTAATATTTTTACATTATTAATCACTTAATATTTTATTCATTCATAACAATTTTATCACTACCATAATTTTTTCACACTTTGCATTCTAATATATCAATAATTCACTATGAACATTCAATTAAGTCATCAAGCATCACTAAATACACTTTATTCATTATTTTTCATTTTATGCATAATATACTCAATAATTGGAAAATTATTCAATATATCATTTAAAAATTTTCAATAAATTTATACACACACAAAATTACATTTTCTTGCATTTCATAACTAAATTTTCATTTAATTAGCAAGAAAAGTATTAATTTTTCTTTTTTCATATTTCGGCCTATAATTAATTTTCATCATTAAAATTTGTCTTTAATTCTCTAAATATTCCTTTCACTAATTTATACATTCCTTGTTCCATATATATCATAATATTACAGTAAAATGTATTTATCTCTTAATTTACATTTTTCACATAATAAGGTCATATTTTTCAATTTTCACTAATAAATTCTTTTTATTGAAATTAACCATTCTAATTCACTTTTTATAATTCCTTAATCATAATTTAAGCATCAATTATCAATTACATGCAAAATACACAAAATTTCTAATTTCCATAACCTTAATTCATGCTTAATCCATGGAAATAAGTAGATTTTGAAATCTCTAACCTCATTTCTTCTCTTTAGCTTTCCTATGCTTCCTTCTCCTTACCTTTTTCCTTTGAAGTTCCTTCTCTTCCTTGATTCCTTACCATAGCCAAAAATTCCACTTCATTAATCCACCAATATTTTACTTCCTTAACTCAAATAAATTTCATATTTATTATCTACATATCTTAAACTACTTATTTGAACCATTAAACTAGTTTAAAAATATAAATTTCACTTACCTCCAATTTATATCTCAACTTTTCTCCTTTGATTTCCTTCCACTCTAGCCCTCCAAATGAAGATCAAAAGCTTCAAATAGCAACTAGAGATGCTGAATTTATATTAGGGTGATTGATTTTGGTGCAAAATTAGGAGAAATGAGAGAAATTTGGTGGAGAAAATGGAGGAAACCCATTTTTCCAAGGGGGAAGCATGGGAGGAAGAAGAAGGTGCTGGATTATCTAGTGAATTCTGATATTTTGAGCTTATATAGGTGGCTGGAATGGGTTGGGCTTGGGCCAAGACAAGTGACCTAATCCATTAGGCCCATTTGTGAATTTAAGGCCCAATTAAACACTATAAATTATTTCTCTCATTTTACAAGCTCAGTTTCATCCAAATTTGATTCCATAATTCATAAAATATTTTTATATGTCTAAAAAAAAAATTTCAACTCAATCAGAGTTCATTTTCTGTCCAGCTCACTTAAATCGGACAGATAATTCAATTTTCGGTGTTACCGTAAAATTCCATTTTTAATTTCAAATAATCCTAAATATTATTTAGAGTCTATCCATATCTTAAAATAAATTTTTGGATGTCGTTTGCTATTTTTCATAGACCGGTCAAAGTACGGTCAACCGATTATTTAAACCGGGTCATTTTTTCTTAATTTTGACTTTTGAAGACTTATTTGACCTTATTTTCACTCAAAAATTTTCCCTTAGACTAGTCATAACATATATTTTCCGATAATCAAATAAAATATTTTTCACCCACTAGTGTATTTTTGACCCCCGGGTATACTGATCACTCTCAGAAACTACAGTTTACGACTAACCCGGTATTTGGGTCATTACAATGACCCAATTTATCGTCTCAATTTGCGTGTATAATACAAAATTGTATTGTTCCATTTGATAAACTTCCAATTCATACTATCATATTAATATAATTTTTTATTTATATTTATTTAGTCGTATTTAGACTCTGATTGGTACTATTATATACTGCAGTATATACGACCGTAGTACACATATACGATCAAAGTCTAAATCGCAGATGTGACATTTGATAGAAGGGACAAACTTTAAATTTAGAGTTTTATTTGGGTATTTTGAAACAATTTGACTCATTACCTTTGGAAAAAATATTTTTGTGGTAATGTATATTAGCATGGAGAGGAAGACATTTTTCTTATTATTTATGTAATATCCCTAGAAAAATTTCATATCACCAAAATAAGGGAAAAAAGTTTGGTATTGAATGTAAGAAGTTAAACCTAGGAATGTGCTACTTGAGTGCTAGCTTCTCAATCCCACATTAGAAAATGAATGGAGAAGAAAAAATATTTATAAGTTTATTAGACAAATCTCATATCAGCAAAACAAGGGAGAGAAGTCTGGTATTGAATGTAAGAAATTAAATCTAGGAAGGTGCTAGCTTGAGTGCTAGTTTCTCAATCCCACATCGGAAAAATGAATGAAGAAGAA
This sequence comes from Triadica sebifera, assembly GCA_023653625.1. Taxonomy (NCBI): domain Eukaryota; kingdom Viridiplantae; phylum Streptophyta; class Magnoliopsida; order Malpighiales; family Euphorbiaceae; genus Triadica; species Triadica sebifera. Next base: position 29,733,973 of record CM042892.1, on the reverse strand, counting down.
ATAAATATTTATAAATTTATGCATCAACTACTTGTAACAATATGTGTTAATTATTTTAAGCCTCATGATTTGCTTAAATTATTACAATTTGTATCAAAGTCACTCTGTTTGTAACCTTGGATGATACTAGGGTAAACCTCAATAAGACACTGAGTCCTATATGGAGGGGAGGTAAATTGTAATATTCATAGACAAATTCCTCATAGACAAACACATGAGCGAGGTATTGAGTATTGAATGTAAGAGCTTAGACCTGAAAATATATTAGCTTGAAATGCTAGCTTCTTAATTTTACATTAGAAAGAAATGAAGAAGAAACAAATATTTATAAGTCTATGCATCAACTACTAGTATCAATTTGAATTAATCATTTTATGCCGCATGATCTAGTCATTTAAAAGTTGTATAAGACAATTGGGCATAATCTGTTACAATTTATCTTTCTTTTTTTTTTTCCACTTTTTAAAATAAAGAAGCTAGATTTTGTGTACACTTATGGCTAGAATTCTCATATTATACTTCTAGGATTTTTTCAATAGTGGGGAAGAAATGGATAATATTTGTGATGTTCAAAACAAAAAAAAAAATCACTTCAATTCTACATTTTTTCATTCCTTACATGTCTGGTCAATGTTTAAAAACTCACTCTCCTACCATGTCATATAAATATGGCTAGATGCTAGGTTTTTAAAAAAAAATGGAAAGGACTATTCATACCAAAAACAAAATTTATGAAGTAGGTAGATCAAAAATAAATACAAAAAGCAAAGTAGAAAAAACGAACATATTCAGAGAGCCTGATATGATTTAGGCTAAAATTTTAATATTTATGAATTTTTTTTTTAAAATGGCATTTTTTTCTCAATAATTTGAATCTTAACCTAAATGATTCCTTTCATTGAACCTCTAAATTAACTTTCAATTCATTTGTGGATGAAATTTTGATGTCCAGCTCAAATTTCAAAGCCTCTTTTTCTATGACTGATATTTTGATCTTATGATGCGAATATATATGTTATTCAGTTATTGAAATTTATATTTTCAAATTTGTTAATGAAAATAAAAAAAGAGAAAAAAAACTGAAGAAAAAAAATGAGGAAATAAAAAAAAGAGAAATTTTGAAGTATGAGTCTCAACTAAATGTTTTTGTCATATTTTCATTTTGAAATAAATAAAAATATAACAAACGGTTCTTGAAAGAATTTATAAAAAAATTACAGTTCAATTCGAAGAATATGTAAAAATCAAGAAATTAAAATGCTAAAAATTAATAAGATTTTAATGGAAAACATCCTTAGTTTTTTTTTTTTTGATTCCCCTAAATAAAATCATGGTCGGTTTCGGTTAAATAAAATCCTGATTTTTTTATCAGAACAGATAAAATAATATAAATGTGAAGCCGCCTCAACAACCTCCTTTTATTCAAATCTCCCATCTCTAATCACACGTCGGCTTATTTATAGCTATCACCGAGTCACCGATCCAACTATCAAATGGCAAGCCAGGTCCCAGCCCAGCTCGAGCCGTGGTGCGACCTTCAAAACAAGGTTGTCCTAGTCACTGGCGCCTCCTCCGGTTTAGGCCTAGACTTCTGCCGTGACCTCGCCAAAGCCGGCTGCAGAATCATCGCCGCTGCTCGCCGTGTCGATCGCCTCAAGTCTCTCTGCGAAGAAATCAATAACTTTCCTTCTCCTTCATCGCCTACTGATGTTGGCCCCCGAGCCGTTGCTGTGGAGCTCGACGTCTGCGCTGATGGCCCTACCATTGATAGCTCCATACAGACTGCTTGGGAAGCGTTTGGGAGAATCGATGCTCTTGTTAATAATGCCGGAGTGAGAGGTATTTCCTTTTTTTTTTTTTTTTTTTTCTCTCTCTCTTTGGAATTTGGATTTATTTTGCTGGTTAGATTCCGAGAAAATCACAGAAACGGTGCCGTTTTCAGGGAGCGTGAAAACTCCACTGGAGTTGACAGAGGACGAATGGGATCACATATTCAAAACAAATTTGAAGGGATCCTGGTTGGTATCAAAGTATGTTTGCATAAGAATGAGAAACGCCAAACAAGGAGGATCAATCATTAATATTTCTTCAATTGCTGGTCTTAATCGCGGCCAATTACCTGGTGGTGTTGCTTACGCTTCTTCAAAGGCTGGTGTAAACACCATGACAAAGGTACCAGTGTAAAACTCTAAATAATTCTCAATTCGTCAAGCTAATTGAGAAATTGAATGAACAGGTAATGGCTCTGGAATTGGGGGTGCACAAAATCAGGGTGAACTCGATATCTCCGGGGCTGTTCAAATCAGAGATAACAGAAGGTCTGATGCAAAAAGATTGGCTAAATAATGTTGCGAAGAGAATAGTGCCTTTGAGAGAACATGGAACAGCAGATCCAGCGCTCACTTCGCTAGTCCGATACTTAATCCATGACTCTTCTCATTATGTGACTGGCAATATTTTCATTGTTGATGCAGGGGCCACCTTACCAGGTGTTCCCATAATCTCTTCCCTTTGAACTTAATAATTTTAATTTTATTTGGAAATAAATCTGCCCTTTGTTTCGATTTCTTCAGATTATCATTTGGTATCTCTTCTGTTTAATTCCCATTTATGCTATGCTTTGGAAAAAAAAAATTATATATATATATATATATATATATATATATATATATATATATATATATATATATATATATATATATATATATATTAGAGGCTTATTCAAGGCATGAGGAGAAGTAATATGGAATTATTCGTCCTGTCTCTTCTATGTTAGGATCCCTTATCTAGACTGTTAGGATCCCACATGTTAGAAAGATATAAATATAAATTCATTTTTCATGAGTATAACATATATTGTCTTATTATTATTATTATTATTATTATTATTATTATTATTAAAAATCGATATATATATCGATTTGCATTATGATTTCAAAGTTACAATCAAATCATGACTTTGCTCCATATATATATATCGATTTGCATCAATTTTATCTCTATCAAAAACTATTATTTTAATTGAAAAATAAATATTGTAATGTAGTTTTATAAAAAATTGTTTATTTTGATTTTTAAAAATTAAGAATATATAAATTAATAAATTTTATTATTAATATAATAAATGAAATAAATACAATATTATATTCAAGAATGTTTTTAAACATGGTTATGTATTAATTTGAATTATAGATATTATTGTTTTGAACATATTATTATGCAAGAAATAAGTTTAGTATAAATATATTGATGTTTAATTATTTATATTTTCATTATGAATTATGACAAAATTTTCAGTTAAAAATATATTAATAAATAAATTATATTATTTATTAAAATATAAATAATAATATAGACATTATTATATTTGAGAATATTTTTTAATATGATTATGTATTAATTTAAAATTGTGAATATCTATTATCAATACATAGTTATGCATTAATTTTATTCATTCATAAAAATATTCACATTTTTTAAGAAATATAAATAATTGATAAAGTTGAATTTAATTATTTGTGTTTTTATTATTAATATAAATTATGATGAAATTTTTATATATATTAGTTTATTTCTATAAAAAAATATTTTATTTGAAAAATGAATGCATGTTGAATATTATTTTTTATAAATTATTATTTATTTTAATTTTTTTAAAATTAAAGAATATACAAATAATAAAAACACAAATAATTATACATTTTGAGCATACTATTGTACATGAAATATGTTTAATATAATTATTTTTCACATTTTATTATGCATAAAACTTGTTAAATATTATATTTTAAAATAATTTCACTTGACCAATTCTATTATGGTTTAATTCTGGTTGAACTTTTAACACTTATTCCTCTACATTTTCTAGTTTGTTTGTTAGGGATGAGTCTAAAAATATTAAATTAACTTATCTAATTTTTCTAATAAAAAAGAAAAACATCATATGATTTGTTGTATTATGAGGTAAAAATTCTGGAAATCATGATTTTTAAAAAAATATTAATTATTTAAAATTATATATATATATATATATATATACTATTTGTGTCCCTACACTTCATGCAGATTAAAAACAATTGTAATTTTTTAAATAATTATTTAGATTTAGCGTATTAATTTAATAATAAATATAAAAATTATAATTAATTTTTCATAATATAGTTTGATTTGATATATATATATATACTATTTGTGTCCCTACACTTCATGCAGATTAAAAACAATTGTAATTTTTTAAATAATTATTTAGATTTAGCGTATTAATTTAATAATAAAAATAAAAATTATAATTAATTTTTCATAATATAGTTTGATTTGATATATATATATATTCAACTTTAACATATACTATTATTATATAATGTATGCATTTTTATGGATAAAATAGGATGCAATAGAAGTCAAGAGAGTTTAACTTATGACTCCCTGAAGCATTGGTATTCCCAAGCATGAAACAAAAGCTTCTTCCATATATGAATGTACCATTAGCAATCTCGTTCAGCAATATTGCATATGTATTTATTTTATGTTTTATCAAAATCAAGATATAAGGCAAACCTTTACGCCTTTTGAATTTTTGTCTGATTACTTTACGATGATAGATAGAATATTAGTTGAAAAATAATATTTCTTGACAAAAAATTTCAGAAAATGTCGAACATCATTCTCTAGGCTTAAATTTCTTTATTTAGGCTTTAAAATGATGATTTGGGGTTGAAATAATAAAAAAGGGTTGAATTTGAACTAATCAGATGTTTGTAACCATCAGGAGGCAGCCTTTGGGTAGATAAGTATAAATTTTGTGGATAAAGATGGACATGACCGTATTCAATCTAATAAGCCTCCAAAAACTTCCATATGTTCTCAATCTAATCTCTACCTGTTTGGAGAGATCAAATAAGCTTCAAAAAAGCTCTTAGAGTGCCTACCGCTAAATTTTAGAAAATGATATTGTTTATGGTACCCAGAGATAAAGAAAATAATATTTAGTAGAAATGTTACATTTGATGAGTCTATCGTATTAAAAAATATAACAGATGAGCAAACAAATAGTTTTCCAAAGCAGGTGGAGGGAACTCTCAAACAGGTGGAGTTTAATAGAAGAAGAATTGTTAATCCAATAATTATAAAGTCTGATAAAATTACTTATAAGGTAGAAGAGGAATTAATGGTAGAAAATGGATCAGATGAGGAAGCAGAGGTTTCAACATAAGAACCTCATCAACAATTTGAGCCAATTGCACTACAAAAGCCAAAAAAAATATTAAGAAACCTGCTCAACTTGAAAATATGACTAATTATACATTTTCAGTAAATGATGATATTTCTTCCACTTATTATGAAGCTATTCAAAGCTTAGAATAAGAAAAGTGGAGAAAGACTATAGAAGAAGAGATGCAGTCCCTTGAAAAGAATCAGACATGGAAGCTAGCAAGTCTGCCAAAGGAAAAAAAAAAGCAACTGACTGTAAATGAGTTTATGCAAATAAAGAAGGATTTCTTAACAAGAATGATATCCGCTACAAGGAAACTTAGAACTGCTTTTTTGGATCTAGAACTAATTCAGCTGGATGTAAAAACTGTATTTTTACATGGAGATTTAGAAGAAGAAACCTACATGACTCAGCCAGAAGGATTTAAAGTTGCTGGAAAAAAATTTGGTGTGCAAGTTGAGTAAATCATTGTATGGATTGAAACAATCTCCAAGATAGTGGTATAAGCGATTTGATAAGTTTATGATAAGACAAAAATACACAAGAAGTAAATATGATTATTGTGTATATTTGTGCAAACTACATGATCGATCATTTATCTATCTTCTCCTTTATGCTGATGATATACTAATAGTTTCAAGGGATGAATGATAGATTCATAAGTTAAAAGCTCAACTAAATCAGGAATTTGAAATGAAGAATTTAGGAGAAACTAAGAAGATTTTTGGTATAGAGATATGCAGAGATAAAAAAAATTAGAGAGATTTTGTTTGACTCAGAAACAATATCTAAGAAAGGTACTAAAGCGTTTTAGATTCAATGAGAAAACAAAACTAGTTAGTACTCTACTTACTCCTCATTTTAAGCTCAGTGAATTTTTATCTCCGAAAAGTGATGAAAAACGATAATATATATCAAAAGTTATATATACAAATGTTGTTGGCAGCTTGATGTATGGAATAGTGTGTACGAGACCTGACATTTCACAAGCAATTGAAGTTGTGAGCAGGTGCATACATGATCCTGGTAAAGGACATTGGCAAGCTGTGAAATGGATTCTGCGATATATTCAAAATACTGCAGATGTTGGTATAATGTTTGAATGAGATGAGAAAATTGGTCAGTATATAGTCGGATATTGTGATTCCGACTATGTAGGTGATTTAGACAAACGTTGATCTACTAACTGTTATGTGTTTACACTTGCAAAAGCACCAGTTAGTTAGAAGTCCACCTTACAGTCAACAGTTGCTTTGTCTACAACAGAGGTAGAGTACATGACAGTTTCAGAAGATGTTAAAAAGGCAATTTGGCTTTAGGAGTTGCTGAATGACTTGTAAATTGGATAGAAGCATGTCAAAGTGCATTATGATAGTCAAAGTGTTATTTGTTTAGCAAAGAATCAAATTTATCACACAAAGACGAAACGCATCGATGTTCGATAACATTTTGTACAGAAAATTCTTGAAGATGGTGACATACTACTTCAGAAGATTTTGACTATTAAAAATCTCGCAAATATGACAACAAAAGTTGTGACAAATGTCAAATTCCAACATTGTTTGGACTTGATAAATGTTCTTGGAGTTTGAAATTGGAAGCTTTAAAGCACTTTTGAAGACATTACTGAAATTTGTAAAAAGAATATTGGTTTGGGATTGTGAGATCGCCAATGAGAGTTTATTTTCTTTCGGTAAAATGATATTTGGCAGTTTGGAGGGAATTCATTTTATTTTTGCTTTGATAAATAGTGCATAGTATATTTTTTTCACTTTTTTATATTCTTTAAATGCATTGAACTAGGAAAAATGTCTGAAACTTCCCAGTACAGGCCAAAATTGTAATAGCTTTCCAGTTATCTGAGTTGCCGAATCCTAAAGGTTTACTCCCTTCTTTGCATGTGTTTGATGCAGTGCAGCTATCATTACAGCGTATTTGATGAGAACTGAACATTTATCTCAAGAAGGTTTGGACAAATTCATTTTATATTGGAAGCATTTTCAATCTGCAAATTGGTAGATGTTCACAGCCTTCATTATTTGTTCACTGAAAATTGGAGGCTCATCTGGCTGATAACAGTGAACATATCCAGTTATTTTGTTTCTACACTTATTTTTCCTTTTCCTTCGTTGCCTTTTCATTCCTGCAGATGCTCTTGAATCCCTAAAGAAAAGTTGTGAGTTTGTTTGCCCCAATTATTGAGGAAATGGGCTTCAAAGTTGATCGCACAAGTTCCATATACAAATGCTTTCGTCTGAAAATTTTGGGTATATGTCGTCACTCTCACCCCTTCCCATTTCTAGGACTGGCCCACAGTATAGCTTATGTTCACAGGATATAAATTATTTCTTGATTTGTGAAAGAAGAATTGACATCAACACAGATAATGAAATCTGTCTTGAGATTTCAATTTGCTTCTAATATTCTATAAAATTTCATATGATACCACACACTATATAGAACTTTTGCCATGTTTAGTTATAGGGAACATTTTTTTTCCTTTTTGCATCTTCATTCTATTACCAAATTTTTGTTTTCATTGGAATACTGAAAACAGTTACAACTTGTATTCAAAACTAAGAATTCATTCAGAATAAGGGAAAACTTGATAACTGCAGATTAGGTCCAAAATTTTACACACACACAATGCACTGTATAGTAAGTTTTCTGCATAAATACTTGTTTTTTTAAGTGACAACCATTATTAAGTGAGACAACATGGAGCTCTTTTTTTTCAATAAAAAAGTTCTTCATAAAGAGATAAAAATGCATAAACAAAATATGCGGTTGAAAATTTAAAAATAAAGAGAAGCAAACACAATTTGGGTGCAGAAAAAATTCAGATAAAGGAAGAAAAAACATGGGTTTCGCTAAAGGTATTGTTAAACCTTGAGAGATATTTCTATTATTTTGATAATAACAAATAAAATAGTAATAATGTATTTAACAATGTTTGTGTTCTAAGTGTATTAAATAAGATATACTTTTGATTAGAATATGAAACAAGATTGAAAGATAAATTTTAAAGATAAAAATCAAAGAAATAACAAAGTGTCACGCCCGTGACTATTAATATCACGCTCGTAACTACTAATGTCATGCCTGTGAATATGGCTTAGCGTTAATTCTCCACCATTCAAAGTTCACGACCATGAATGATCAAACTAATCTTGAAAGATCAGACAAGTCACTCCCGTGAAAGATTAGTCACGCTCGTGACTAAACATTTTCAATTCTTCTAGAGAGTGTCACAACTAGAGTCACCACTTGGATCACAGTTTGGAAGAACATTCACGCCCGTGACACATATAGTCACGCCCATGAACTAGGATAGAAAAACATGTCAGACGCGAATTAAGAGTTAGTTTAACGGCTACTTTCGTATTAAATGCACCCAAATGGCTATATTTCATAGAAGGAGTATAAATGCAAGTCATTTATGAATCCCAAAGAGAATAACAACAATTATTTTTTATCTTTAATCTTGTTGTAACTTTATGCATTAATTAGTTTTCAACAATCCTTTACTTTTTTGTGAAAACCTAATTGCTCATAACTTCTGAGCATTGTAGGTTTGTGAATGTTTTTCATTGTAATCAATTACTCAAAAGTGAGCTTGGTATATTGGGTTAAGAGTGAAACACTTTTAAGGGTTTATTATTTGAGCCATAAAATACAAAAAAATGGTTTTTGTGTGAGTCATTGAAAAACACAAGGGAATCTCATGGTTAGGTGTTAGCCATTGAGAGAAACAACTTAATTGGGAATGAGCTTGAAAAATTATATTGTAACACTTAGTGTGTTAGTGAAACACCCAATTGAGATTGGGGAGAAGAGTATGATTTGTTAATATCCAAACCTCTATAAATCTTGTGTGTGATATCTCTCATTCTTCCTCTATTTTATTTATTCTGCATTTTCAATTAAGCAAATTTTTATTTGCTAACCAATTCAATCCCTTTCTTAGTTCATTGTCTGGGCAACAAGTATTAAAAATAAATAAATAAATAAATAAATAAATAAAAAGAGTTATGTGTTAGAAGAAGTTGAATTGCAAAAGATTTTTATGGTTGAAATAGTGAAATAAGGAATCTTAAGGGCTTTATGGAGTCGATAGTTGATAGCTTCAATGAAGAGATAGCTCATCTTCACGAACAAGTATCTAGCTTCAAGTCATAAGTTATCCTTTAGTTTTAGATTTCTGCTTTAAAATGATGTTTTAAGATCCTTAGGTTCATTAAGGAAATCCTTTTTGTATTTAAACTTCTATATGTATTTTTTTTATTGTGTAATGGAATATGAAGTTTGCCTTATATTGTCTATTTTCTTCTCTTAATTGTCTCTTTTTGATTGTGACAAAAGAGGAGAAGAAATGCAATGAATGTGCTTAACATGTTTCACATATATTTGACATAACATATATTTGACATATATTTTGCATATACCTAACATAAATGTTTTATACTTTCCATATACCTAACATAAATGTCATTTAACATAAAATATACTTGAAATATATCTTCCGTATACTTGGCATAAATATTGTGATCAAATGCTTTGTTTGAATTTCTTTTGAAACTTCACCTATTATATGCTTATGGCTTGAAAATGTGGTATCCTTATACTCTTTATAGTTCATATTTATTAAGCATTTTTTAAAGGGGGGAAAATTCATTTCTCCTTAAGCCATATATTACAAAATTATTTATCACCATTAAAAAGGAGGAGATTGTTGAACCTTAAAGGTATATATGTCATTTTAATGATCACAAATAATTAGACAATAAGGAATTTAACCACATTTTGTGTTCTAAGTGTGTTAGACAGACTACACATTACAAAGACCATGAAACAAGTTAATTGAAGTTGTTTGAAGTTCAAAAAAATGAAAATAAGTAAAGATTCACACTCATGAAGCAAATATTCATGCCAATGAACATTGTCACTCCCGCTACTCATGGGTAACGCCTGTGAACGAGTTAGCACCAAAACTGTTCTTTCAAACATTTATGATAGTAAAGCATTGGACCACCCATGAAGTATGACTAAGTCACGCACCGTGAAGAAATGTATCATGCCAGTGAAAGACTTCCCATTTATGGATAGAACTGTTCACGACTAGTTTCACTACTTCAGTCTCGACTGTGAAAAACAGTCATGCCTATGAACTTGGAAAGAGAAAATTGTCAGGCGTGAATGGAAAAGTTGTTAAACGGACCATTTTGCATTAAATGCATCCCAAATGGTTATTTTGTTAAGGAAAGTATAAATACAACATATTTATAACTTCTAAAGGTTAGAAAAACAAGTGAAAACGTGCATTAAATCTTCTTATCTTATATAACCTTGTGCATTTAATTCATTTCACTATTCTTATTGTAAGAGCCATAATTGCTCAGAATTGTTGAACCTTTTAGTTTGTGAGTATTTCATTCTTATAATCAATTACTCAAAAGTGAGTTTAAGTGAGTTGAATTGTGAATGAAATATTTGTAAGATTTTTTGTGTGAGCCATCAAAACATAAGAATTTAGTAAGGGTTTTTCTGAGTTAAGTGTTAGCCAAAGAGAAACACTATAGTTGGGAGTGTGATAGGCAAAAACTCCATATGTAACTCTTTATGCGTTAATGAAATACCCAATTGAGATTGAGGAAAGGAATATGATTTGTTAAAACTTTAACCTTTATAAATCTTGTGTGTCAAACTTCTCTTTCTCTTTTATAAATTATTATTTGGTAAAATTACCTCAAGAAACTTTTTTTTATTACCAATTAGTTAGACCCCCTTTCTTGGTTATTGTGTTGGGCAACATTTTCTTTTATTCAAAAAGTAAGATTAATATCTGTAAATCTAAACATCCTTCAAAATCATTTTTATTAAATAAATCACCAATTTCATTTCAAATTAAAACTACAAAATTGCTTTATATTTCAATGAAGTGATGCAAAAATTATTTTAACACTTAAAAACATATTTGATATATTTCAACCCATCAGAATATTGAAATTTAAAGGTGAAAAGGAGAGGAAAATATAGACACTTGAATTTATTGGGGTTTGACCATTTTCACCTACTTCTACTCCTCAAGATACAATATTGATATTTTCTCTCCACTAGTGATTCTTTTCAAAGACAATAATTAAGTCAAGTACAACCCTAGATATATTAGTCCTAAGCTCACACTTATAAACTCAAATTTTTACAAAGTAAAACTTAAAAAAATACTTGAATAGCTTAAAATCTAGGTGTTAAATAACCCACAATAAATTATGAAAGTGAACTTACAAACTAAGATACAACCAGACTTCTTTCAAGCTCAAGAGAAGAGAATTACAGAGGAAGCTAGAGCCAAGATGAAGATTATGTAAAGAGTGAAGTTCAAATGGAAGGAAAGCTTTACTAATGAATGAAGAATAATTTTCTTTTGATGATTATTTGATTTTCTAACATTTGAAATGTTCTTCTAATAGGTATTTATAGTTTTGAAGTGAAAAACTAACCAGTTTTGTTTTTCAAAATATAGCCGTTATTTTATCTTTTAGTAAAAAATATAAGTTATAAAATTAGCATACTAAATTAAAATATAAAATTAGAATACCAAATTAGAATATTCGAATTGAATACTCTATTAAAAATGTACATTTCTGACTATTGAAAAACACTCTATCCAAAAAAAATTTATACCTAAGGTTCTTTTTTGTTTGTTTATGCACTTCACTTTTTGCATGTGCCACATATTTACCATTTTGCACTCGGTTATGAAAATAGAAACAACAAACCAACAAATTCTAAAATATAATACATGGTTATATAGTCATCAAAATCTTTAGAATACAAGTAACGTAGCTTTTAGCCAATACCTTATTGGCTGGTGCTTAGAGATTTAAGGAAATCTTGTCTCAGTTCGAAAAAGTTTAAGGATCGATGAGGCCTATATCTACAATTGCATCTTTCCAAGAGGTTCTTGTTGATTGTTACTTATCTAATTTGGGTATGTTGGCTCCATATTTAGTTGGGATAATAGAATATCTAGATCTAGTTTTATGAATAAGCATTTGAATTGCAGGGTGGCTTCAAAACCTTGGTTTCAGAGATTTACTTCCACTCAGTTGAATTATATGGCTAATACTATATCAGACCATTTGCCTATTTTACTTAATTTAGGGAAAATTAACTCCTCAAAAAAAGAAGGCTCATTTTAGATTTGAGACTATAAAGACTAGGGAACCCAGTTCCGCATGAATTATAGAATCAAAATGGAAAATGAGTTCTTCTTGGGCTAGCTTCGTCTCGAATTGTGTTTCAGGGCCATGGAAATAGAGTAAATTAGTCTTTGGAAACCTGAAGAAGAAGCAGAATAATATGGTAGAGCAACTAAAAATTTTGGGTTCTTATAAATATGCTGACTCAGTTCAAATAAGACAACATATTGAAAGCAAATTGGCTAAAGGTAATATTAGTGAAAAGATGTTGTGGAGATAGAGATCTCAAATTCAATGGCTTAAAAAGGGAGATTGAAATATAAAATACTTTCATGTTGTGGCTTCAAAACAACATAAAACAAATTTCATTGAAAGTCTAGCAGATTGTCACGGCATGGAGTCAAAAGGGAAGAATACGGAGAACCATGTCATTGATTTCTACTATGATCTATTCAAGTTTAAAGTTTTTGTTGTCTTCCTAAATGATTTAAGTTTCATTCTGAGAAAGGTGAATGAAGAAATGAATTCCTTCTTGGATCAACCTTTCATTGCATATGAGGTTCTAAGGGCAGTAAAAATGATGCATCCATCTAAAGCTTTGAGACCCGGTGGTCTACCATCATTCTTTCGGTAGTATTGGGATTAGGCAAGACCTAATGGGGTAAGGATAGTACTATCTATTTTGGGTGGTAGTGATATGTTATAGAGTTTTAATCATACCTACATTTGTGTTATTCCTAAAGTGAAAGGGCCAAAGTTCATTACTGAATATAGGTTGATTAGCTTATGCAGTGTGGTATGTAAAATTGCTACCAAAATGTTGGCAAATAGATTGAAAAATATTCTTTATACAATAATTGATGAGTCTCATAGTGTTTTTGTCCCAGAAAGATTGATAATAAGAAATATTTTAGTGGCTTTTGAAGCTTGTCACCATATGAGAGTTAGTGGAAAAAGCAACCAAAAGTATATATCATTAAACTTATATACGAAAACAGCGTATGACAAAGTTGAATGACCTTTCCTTCAAGCCATAATGGTGAAGTTGGGATTCTCTAATAAATGGATCTCTACGGTCATGTGTTTTGTTATGTTTGCATCACATTCGGTGTTACTGAATGGGGAATTGATTTGCAATTTCTCCCCCTCAAGAAGGATTAGACAAGGTGATCTTTTTTTCCTTATCTTTTTTTTCTATATTCTGAAGGTTTATCTGACTTGATTAATAAAGCAGTGAGTAAGAAATAGTTTCATGGGATGCAGATTATATGGATGCTCCTTATATTTCACATTTTTGTTTGAGAATGACTAGTTACTATTTTTGAGATTTACTTTTGTTGAGGCAAAAGCAATTATATCAGTACTTCGATGGTATGAATATTTATCTAGTCAAAAAATTAATCTTAGAAAATCTGAAATCTTTTTTGGTTCAAATGTCAGTAATCGCTTTCAAGAAGACTTGATATCCTTACGTTTAAAATATGATCTCTACCTTGGTTTTCCAAAGGTGGTCCGGTGTTCCAAACCATCAATTTTTAGTAGAATTAAGGATAAAGTATGGAAGAAAATTCAGGGTGGAATGAGAGATTGCTTTCACGGGCAAGGAAGGAATTACTTATTAAAGTCATTGCTCAAGGTATTTTGACCTATATTATGCAGTGTTTTTTACTGCCATCTAATCTTTGCCAATATATTAAAAATTTAATTTGCATGTATTGGTGGGGACAATCATATGAGAAAAGGAAGATTCACTTGTGTAGTAGGCAATTCTAATGTAAATCCAAGGATTTAGAGATTTTGAGGCTTTTAACATAGCCCTTCTAGCTAAACAAGGTTTACGGTTGGTAATAAATCCTACCTCTTACTACAATAGTACACAAAGCCAAGTACAATTATGATGTTGATCTTCTTAGGGTCAGTTTGAGCTTCAATCCGAGCTATATGTGGAGTAACTTAGCAGGCAAGGATATTTTGTTACATGGCCTCCATAAGCAAGTGGGAGATGGGAATTCTATTCAGTTGTGGCTTGATAAATGGATCTATCAACCCATCTCGTTTAAAGTAATTATTCCTTGAAATCAGTTACCTTTAGATGCAAAAGTATCATGTTTACTTGATAGAGAGTCTCATTCGTGGAATTGGATTTTGATTAATTATCTCTCTCTACCCGCTGATATTGAACATATTAAGTTACTTCCTTTGAGCTCTTTAGAAGCAAATGACTTTCTCATTTGACACTATCATACTAATAGGGACTGCATTGTAAAAAGTGGCTATCGCGTTACCTTTTTCCTCCTTTAGTGTAAATGATATAAATTTTGGAAAAGGTTGTGGTTATTAAAACATCCTCCAAAACTCTATAACTTTTTGTGGTGTGTTGCACTTAATATTTTTCATTTTAAATATGGTTTACATGGACGATTGCAACACATATCTCCTTGTTTTTGTGATGAGAAGGAGACGATAATTCATTTTATTTAGGGATTGCATGCTGGTGAGAGGAATATGACAGTAAATAGATCTATTGCAGGTACATCATCTTAGTGGAGTTAATTTCATAGAGTGGTCGAACTTAATTCTTACTTTTTTTGCTAGAAAAGATGTATAAATTTTGTTTCTTTTAATGTTTGGCATTATCAAAACAAATGTATACACGATAACATTTTTTGACCCCACTTAAGTAATCAATGAATTAAGGTATTCGCATGTTGAATTTTCTACAATGCTTCAAACATCTAGTAGGGGTATAGTTCGATCTTCTAATGCAGTTTGAAATACATGGTTACCTCTATCATCACATGTTGTTAGAACTAATTTAGATGTAGGCATCTTTTGTGATGACTTGATGTCTTTGGGAGTAGTTTTTAGAGATGAGATAGGCTTGATCTTAGGTTGTGCTTCAAAAGTTGTTCATGGATTATAGGATCCTTCCACAAGTGAGCCAATGGATAAAGCTTATAGGCTTCACTTGGCTATTGATCTTGGATTCCATAAGGTTATAATGGAGTCAAACTGCAAATATGTTGTTGATAAACTGATTGATGGGATTCACTTCCGAAATAGATTGGGTGTAGTTTTATTGGATTGCTTCCAACTTAGAGAAAAAGTTTTCTTCTTGCTTTTGGAGTTATGTTCCTTGTGAGGCAAAGAAGGTGGCACACTTTTTGGCAAAAAATACTTTGGCTAATGTTGTTGAAACTATATCGATAAAAGAATATCCTTCCTTTTTACTTAATGTTATTTATCTTGATGTTTTACATACATGTTTTTTTCTTAGGGAATATTTTAAGTTGGATGTAAGGGATCAACCTGTTGTTCCGAATTTAGTATCATCTATCTTTAAGGTCTCGTTTAGGTTGAGATATTAAAATTCATAGATTATAAGAATTTTATCATTTAGTTTGAATATCAAATTTATGGATTAATGAAGTAATTTCTCATATAGTCGTATTTAATTCAATGACAACAATCCATGAATTTAACAATTAATTTTCAATTTTACCTTTTATTAAATATTGATAATTTATTAGTAATTCAATATTTTTTAATATTTTTATCACATTTATATTTAATTATGTAATAATATAATTTAGAGTAAATTTTCTAAAAAAATACAATTGATAAAATTATCATTATTGTCAAATTTGAAATATGTTACAAATGTTTTACTTAAAATTCTATATTAGTTCATTATTTATACTATGTTTATGAATAAATTAATCCACTAATATTTTTTCTTTTTGGAAGGAACTAATTAATATTTTTTTAATTGATATTTAAACCAATAGAGATAAAATAATTAAAAATAAAACAAAAAAATTGGCATATATTTTTTTGTTATATTTTTAAGCCTTAAATATAATTTTGGAATACTATTAATTTATTAGAGATAAATTAAAAATAAAAAAATCTGACAATAATCTCACATAAATAAAAAAAAATGACAGATTTTTTACAAGGTGGAAAATTCAATCTTTCCAAAATGAGAGATTTTAGTGGGTAGGAAATTTTCTAGCCTTAGAGTTTTCTTGTGTGTCTTCTTTTCTTGATAATTGAAGGTTTTCCTTTAAAAAGAAAAACTTTGCCTTTCAATACCTTCCAACAAAATAGGCAAAGTTACTACATATTATTTTGTCATATCTTTTTTCCAAATCAATATTATTAAAATTAAATTGAAGATTGAACTGATGTTAAGATAAGATATTGATTAAATGGTTTAACCGGATTGAGTTGGGTTTTTGCAATTTCACAAATATAACCTCAGTATCTTGGAGGTGAGAAGCTAGGAATTGACAGAGAGATTCCTGACCAGAGTTCCAATTTCTTTTTTCTTTTAGTATAAAATTAATATTTTCAAAATCTCACTAAATTAATAATCCTTTTAATTGTTCATTGTCCTCCATTGATTGCCTGGTCAAGTCAACACTTTTAATAGGTTATTTCACGCCACCCTCTGCTATTTCCCTAAGGCCATGTAATCATTGTGTCTTTAAGAGGTTGATGTCGTGTGTAGTTGTATTGCATTTACGTGTGTTTTCTAGCAGATGGCTCGTACATTTCATTTATTTTTATGTAGACTAAGAGATTAAATTCATTTCTGGACCCCAGAATTCTAAATTTTTTTATTGAGTTTTTTCTTTTATTTAATAATTTGAGACTTTAAATTATTATTTTTGATATTATTAAGTTTCTTTTAACAGATATAATAAGAACGTATTTCACTCTCAGTAAAAAGTAACGAGTCGATATTTTATTTTGCAAATTATACATGTACGGCACAAAAACTAATTAAGTTAAATTTTAAAAAATTAATTACTGAAAATAACAAAATCAATCTGTCTTAAACCAAACAATGTTTTTCCTTTGCCATAAGATGAATGAATGATGCCAAAACATTATTGTACCCTACAATTTAATGTAAAAATATTCTTCAATTCATGGTGAATTTTGTGTAAGATATCATATTTAAGGGAAAGTTACATATACTTTTCTATTTATTATTAATTCAAGCCCTAATTAGGAGTTTGCAATTAGTTAGATTCAATTTAAAATTGAACTAAATTTGTATAAATCAACCTAAATATAAATAGAACAACTATTTTGAACCAAACCAAAATATTACGATTTAATTTGATTCGGTTTAATCAATTTTATGGACTAAATAATTAATTACCATAATAATAATTATCGCCACATTTTATTAATTATAATAGATTAAAGTCAATTATCATAATTTTATTAATTAGCATAAATTAAAAACAATTAACATAACTTTATAAATTATTATTTATAAATTATAATCAAATAGTATAATTTTATCAATTACCATAAATTAAAATAAAATAATATATATTGCAGTAAATTGTAATAATTCATTATTTTATCTACTAATATAATTATTTTAAATTAAAATCAATTACCATAACTTTTTAAATTACCATAAACTAAAATCAATTTTCACAATTTTGTAAATTAGCATAAACTAAATAAATTATCATAACTTCATTAATTACCATAAATTAAAATTAATTAAATTAAATTAAAATAAATTATTATAATTCATGATTTTATCAATTATATATCATAAATCAAAATTAATTACTATAAACTATAATTTCTTTTATTCTATCTAAAAATTAAAATTAATCACTATAAAAATTTATAATATATATATATATATATATATATATATATATATACGATTTAATAAATTTTTTTAACATTTCCAACTGAATCAAACTAGATAAATCAAGTTTTTATATACAACCAAACCAAACAAATTCAATTCAATTAAGTTTCTGTTTAGTCTTATATTTCGGTTCCATTTTATCTATTTTAAGAATAACATGTGGCCCTTTGGTTAAGAACTATAGGAGTCCCCATTGCCACTCAAGTTCAAATCCAGTTTTTTAAGAAAAAAAAACACTTGTTACATATTTTTCAAGAAAAAATTACAAGAATATGTTATTGAGATCTTTTGTCATTATCTCTTTTTACCTTCTCCTCTCTCTATCCATTTTCTACCTCTATTTTTTCATCTGCAATATGTTGGTAGCCAAATTTTTTTTAATAAATTTGGTATGAGTTCCTCAACATATGGATCCCACCACATATAAAATAAAAAAAATATAAAAAGTTGCGGCAATTCAATTTTGAATTGAATTCCTCCAGCCAACAATTCAATTTCGAATTGAATTCCTCGAGCCAATATTTTTGACTTTTTTTATTTATGTTCACACTAAATATTTTTTTCTATAAATAGGAAGATTTCTTTTCATTTAAATTATAACAAACTCAATTCATTTGAGAGAATTTGAGAGAAAGTTAGATTTTTAGAATTTTTTCCAAAAATTAGGAATGACAAAAATAGTGAGAAAAATATTTTAGGGTGTTTTTGGAAAACACTTGTGTGCCACTATTTTTGGGTTTATCTCAAAATTATTGTATTACCTCTAGCTTGTGTCTAGGGAAGACTCTCTTCTTGTACCCATTAATTTTTATTAGTAGAAGAAAAATATTTGGGGTGTTGTCTGTGGACGTAGCCCAAATTAAAGGGTGAACCCCATTAAATTGTCGGTGTTATTTTTACTGATTATTTTATTTCACATTTATTTGTTTTATTTTATCCGCTGTGCCCAACAAGTGGTATCAGAGCCAGCCTGTCAATCTTATAAAATTCTTAGTATGTCCTGTGGTTGCAGTATTGACTGATCTTCCACATCAGAAAAGATTTTATTAATTTACTGTCAGCTGAAAGAGTCTCATTTTGTTTTAAAATGGAGACAAATGGCACCAAGATAATCAGCTTAAATGACATAATAAATACCATGAACGAATTCAATATCGTTTGTGATGATACTATCAATTTCACATCCAACGAGACCAGTTGAGCAATTGATAGTGGCGCTACCATTCATGCCACGTCTTAGAAGAAATTCTTCTCATTCTATACAGCAGGAGATTTTGGAGTTGTGAAGATGATAAATGATAATCCATCAAAAGTTGTTAGCAAATGAGATGTTTGTCTAGAGACTGTGAATAGTACCAGATTAGTCCTAAGAGATGTTAGACATATTCCAAATATTCGTCTGAATTTGATCTCTGCAGAAAAACTCAATGATGCAGGTTTCTACAGTACCTTCTCAAGTAACCAATGGAAGCTTACCAAAGGTTCCATGGTGGTGGCTAGAGGCACAAGGCATGCTACCTTGTATGTGATGCATGCAAAGCTCTCTAATGACATTGTGAGTGCTATGGAGAAAGACAATGCTATTGAATTATGGCACAGACGACTCGGTCATATAAGTGAGAAAGGGATGACTACCCTTGTCAGAAGAAAGATGTTGCCCGGAATGGATGAAGTGCATTTGGAGAAATGTGCTGACTGTTTAGCAGAAAAGAAAAATAGAGTTGCTTCCAAGAGTTCCCTTTCTTCCAGAATGAAGAATGTGTTAGATCTGGTCCATTCAAATTTATGTGGGCCAATGCCAAAGTCACTAGGTGGTACTCAGTACTTTATGACTTTCATTGATGACCATTCGAGGAAGACATGGGTGTATATTTTAAAGACAAAAGATCAGGTGTTAAATGTCTTTAAAGAATTTCATGCCTCAGTTGAGAGACAGATTGGAAAAAAGTTGAAATACATCCGGACAGACAACGGTGGAGAATACATTGGACCATTTGATGCCTACAGCAAAAAATATG
The DNA here is from genome assembly GCA_023653625.1 of Triadica sebifera. Classification (NCBI taxonomy): domain Eukaryota; kingdom Viridiplantae; phylum Streptophyta; class Magnoliopsida; order Malpighiales; family Euphorbiaceae; genus Triadica; species Triadica sebifera. The sequence goes on along the minus strand of CM042892.1, from coordinate 29,713,852 downwards.
GTATTCGGCATCAGACAATGCCTCTAAAAAATGCCGCAGTTGAATGGCCTGGCTAAAAGGATGAATAAAACTTTGATGGAGAGAGTCAGATATTTGCTCTCACATGCAAAGTTACCTAAAACTTTTTGGGGTGAAGCTTTACTCACGGCTGTGTACGTGTTAAATCTTTCACTTTGTGTCCCTCTAAAGCTAGATGTTCCAGAGAAAACGTGGTTAGGAAATGATGTTTCCTATGATCATCTGCGGGTATTTGGTTGCAAAGCCTTTGTACATATTCCAAAAGATGAGAGGTCCAAGCTTGATGTCAAAACACGACAGTGTGTTTTTATTGACTATGGAAAAAATCAGTTTGGCTACAGATTTTATGATCCAGTGGAGAAGAAACTTGTCAGAAGCCGTGATGCTGTTTCCATTGAGAATGAGACCATTGAAGATATTTTCAGGACAAAGAAAGGTATTTCTGATTCCAATGGTGACTCAACAGATTTAGAATTGATTCCGCCAATACCGGTGCCAATACAAGTTGGGGATGAATATCATGTTGATCTGCCTGAAGAAAATAATGCTCCCATCGACAATCCAGAAGATGATGCTAAAGATGATGATATTCATCATCAACCATCACCTGTGCACTCCCCAGTTCCTGTGAGAAGGAACAATAGAGCAAGACAATCGTCTTCGAGATATCCAAAAAATGAGTATGTGTTACTCACTTATGGGGCAGAACCAGAAAGTTTTGAAGAAGCAATGACTGATGAGCACAGACAGAAATGGATTGAAGCCATGCAAGATGAAATAAAATCCTTGCATGAGAATAAAACTTTTGAACTGGTGAAGCTGCCAAAAGGCAAGAGAGCTTTGAAAAATAAATGGGTGTTCAGAATCAAACATGAAGAGAACAGTTCCCATCCGAGATTCAAAGCCAGATTGGTTGTCAAAGGATTCAATCAAAGAAAAGGAATTGACTTTGATGAAATTTTCTCATTAGTTGTGAAAATGACATTCATCCATACAGTGCTGGGGTTAGCAGCAAGTCTTAACTTAGAAGTTGAGCAAATGGATGTCAAAACTGCCTTCCTACATGGTAATTTGGAAGATGAGATATACATGGAGCAACCAGAGGGTTTTGAACATAAGGGAAAAGTGGAATATGTTTGCAAATTGAAGAAAAGCCTATACGGCTTGAAGCAGGCACCAAGATAATGGTACAAAAAGTTTGAATATGTTATGGGGGAACAAGGATACCATAAGACTACTTCAGACCATTTTTTTTGTACAGAACTTCTTTGATGAAGATTTCATCATTCTTCTGCTCTATGTGGATGACATACTGATTGTTGGCCGGAATATTTCCGGAATTAACAACTTGAAAAAGCAGTTGAGTAAGTCTTTTGCTATGAAAGACTTGAGGCCAGAAAAATAGATTTTTGGCATGAAGATTATCAAAGATAGGAATGCCAAGAAATTATGACTGTCACGGGAGAAGTACATTGAGAAAGTACTTCAAAGATTTCAAATGGACCAAGCTAAAATGGTTAGTTGTCCTCTTTCTAATCACTTTAAGCTAAGTTCCAGACAGAGCCCTTCTACAGATGAAGAGAAGGATTAAATGGAGAAGATTTAATATGCTTCAACAGTTGGAAGTTTGATGTATGTCATGATATGCACACGACCTGGTATCGCTCATGCAGTTGGAGTAGTGAGCAGATTCCTTTTAGATCCTGGAAAGAAATATTGGACTGCAATAAAGTGGATTTTCATATGCAAATATGGCTGGCGATGTTGACTCCAAAAAGTCAACATCAGGTTACCTTTTCACTTTTGCAAGGAGAGCTGTGTCATGGCAATCGAAGTTATAGAAGTGCGTTGCACTATCTACAACTGAAGCAGAGTTCATTGCAGCAACAAAAGCATGTAAAGAGTTACTATGAATGAAGAAGTTCTTGAAAGAACTTGGATTGCAGCAAGACAGATATCAATTATTTTATGATAGTCAGAGTGTTATCCATCTTGAAAAGAATGCCTCCTTTCACTCAAGATCAAAGCATATTGATGCGAGATATCACTGGATCAGAGATGTGATGGAGAAAAAACTACTACATCTTGAGAAGATCCATACAGAAGAAAATGGATCAGACATGTTAACGAAAATTCTACCAACATCGTATTTTGAATACTGTCAATTAGCTGCTGGAATGGTGGAGCCTCCACATTGTCGGAAGGGAGAGATATGTTGGTAGCTGAATTTTTTGAATAAATTTGGTGTGGGTCCCACCACATATAAAATAAAAAAAGTCAAAAGTTGCGGCAATTCAATTTCGAATTGAATTCTTCCAACCAACAATTCAATTTCGAATTGAATTCCTCCAGTCAATATTTTTGACTTTTTTGATTTGTGTTCACACTGAATATTTTTTTCTATAAATAGGCAGATTTCCTTTCATTTGAATTACAACAAACTCAATTCATTTAAGAGAATTTGAGAGATAATTAGATTTTTCATTTTGAACTATTTTAGCAAAATTTTTGAAGTTTTCCAAATCATCACTCTTTTGAGCTAAGAAAATTACCCAAGAAAATTTAGAGTAATCATCTACGATGAAAAAGACATAATGTTTACCTCCTAAGCTTGCAATTCTAGTAGGTCAAATAAATCTAGATGCGGGAGTTGTAGGAGTTTTGAGGTACTTACCATGTTTTTGGATTTGAAGGATGACTTGTGTTGCTACCCTCTTTGACAAGGTTCACATGTCTTGTCTTTTTCAAATTTGACTTTTGGCAGTCCCTTTACTAGTTCTCCTGTGCTGAGGCTTTGAATTAAGTCCATGTTCACATGACCAAGCCTTCTATGTCACAACCAAAATTCATCACTAGTAGTCACAAGACACTTAGAGGAATGGTTAGATATTTTGAGTAATTCTATTATGAAGGTATTGACCTCTCTATTTTCTTTAAATATCTCTTGACCATCAATAGAAGTTACAAGACATTCGTTGGAAGTAAATGTTACTTTATTTCCTTTATCACATAATTGACTTACACTCAACGAGTTATGTTTCAAACTATCAACAAGTAAGACATTTTTAATAAAAGTAGTACCATTTGTACAAATAGAACCAATGCCAAAAATTAGGGAGTGACAAAAATAGTGAGAAAAATATTTTGAGGTATTTTTGGAAAACACTTGTGTGCCACTATTTTTGGGTTTATCTCAAAATTGTTGTATTACCTCTAGCCTGTGTCTAAGGAAGACTCTCTTCTTGTATCCATTAATTTTTATTAGTGAAAGAAAAATATTTGGGGTATTTTCTGTGGACGTAGCCCAAATTAAAGGGTGAACCACGTTAAATTGTCGGTGTTATTTTTGTTGATTATTTTATTTCACATTTATTTGTATTATTTTATCTGATGTGTCCAACACAATAGACGATAAAAATGTGGATCCTGGTAGCATATTTACGCTAAAAAATAGAAAATATAGATTAGATAAAGATGGAAACTCGGGTGTTTGATTCATGAAAAAATAGGGTGAAAATGAAAATGAAAATAAGTGATTTTTATTATTAATATTTGATTAGAAAAAAATAAAATGTAGTGAGAATTAGATTTTTCCATCAATGAGAATCACTCATTTTTCCATGAAACAAGTTAATTGAAGTTGTTTAAAGTTCAAAAAAATGAAAATAAGCAAAGATTCACACTCACGAAGCAAATATTCATGCCAATGAACATTGTCACTCTCGCTACACATGGGTAATGCATGTGAATAAGTTAGCGCCAAAACTGTTCTTTCAAACATTTATGATAGTGAAGCATTGGACCACCCGTGAAGCATGACTAAGTCACGCACCGTGAAAAAATGTATCATGCCAGTGAAAGACTTCCCATTTATGGACAGAACTGTTCACGGCTAGTTTCACCACTTCAGTCTCGACTGCGAAGAACAGTCATGCTTGTGAACCTGGAAAGAGAAAATTGTCAGGCGTGAATGGAAAAGTTGTTAAACGGACCATTTTGCATTAAATGCATCCCAAATAGTTATTTTGTTAAGGAAAGTATAAATACAACATATTTATAACTTCTCAAGGTTAGAAAAACAAGTGAAAACATGCATTAAATCTTCTTATCTTATATAACCTTGTGCATTTAATTTCTTTCACTATTCTTATTGTAAGAGCCATAATTGCTCAGAATTGTTGAGCCTTTTAGTTGGTGAGTATTTCATTCTTATAATTAATTACTTAAAAGTGAGTTTGAGTGAGTTGAGTTGTGAATGAAATATTTGTAAGATTTTTTGTGTGAGCCATCAAAATATAAGAATTTGGTAAGGGTTTTTCTGAGTTAAGTGTTAGCCAAAGAGAAATACTATAGTTGAGAGTGAGATAGGCAAAAACTCCAAATGTAACTCTTTATATGTTAATGAAATACTCAATTGAGATTAAGGAAAGGAATATGATTTGTTAATACTTGAACCTTTATAAATCTTGTGTGTCAAACTTCTCTTTCTCTTTTACAAATTATTATTTGGTAAAATTACCTCAAGAAAAGTTTTTTATTACCAACTAATTTAACCCCCTTTCTTGGTTATTGTGTTGGGCAACATTTTATTTTATTCAAAAAATAAGATTAATATCTAAACATCCTTCAAAATCATTTTTATTAAATAAATCATCAATTTCATTTCAAATTAAAACTACAAAATTGCTTTATATTTCAATGACGTGATGCAAAAATTATTTTAACACTTAAAAACAGATTTGATATATTTCAACCCATCAGAATATTGAAATTTAAAGGTGAAAAGGAGAGGAAAATATAGACACTTGAATATATTGTGGTTTGACCATTTTCACCTACTTCTACTCTTCAAGATACAATCTTGATATTTTCTCTCCAATAATGATTCTTTTCGAAGACAATAATTAAGTCAAGTACAGCCTTAGACAGATTAGTCCTAAGCTCACACTTATAAACTCAAATTTTTACAAAGTAAAACTTAAAGAAATACTTGTATAACTTAAAATCTAGGAGCTAAATAACCCACAATAAATTATGAAAGTGAACTTACAAACTAAGATACAACCAGACTTCTTTCAAGCTCAATAGAAGAGAATTACAGAGGAAGCTAGAGCCAAGATGAAGATTATGTAAAGAGTGAAGTTCAAATGGAAGGAAAGCTTTACTAATGAATGAAGAATAATTTTCTTTTGATGATTCTTTGATTTTCTAACATTTGAAATGTTCTTCTAATAGGCATTTATAGTTTTGAAGTGAAAAACTAACCAGTTTTGTTTTTCAAAATATAACCGTTATTTTGTCTTTTAGTAAAAAAAATATAAGTTATAAAATTAGCATACTAAATTAAAATATTAAATTAGAATACCAAATTAGAATATTCGAATAGAATACTATATTAAAAATGTACATTTCTGACTATTGAAAAACACTATATCCAAAAAAAAAATTATACCTAAGGTTATTTTTTGTTTGTTTATGCACTTCACTTTTTGCATGTGTCACATATTTACCATTTTGCACTTGGTTATGAAAATAAAAACAACAAACCAACAAATTCTAAAATATAATACATGGTTTTATAGTCATCAAAATCTTTAGAATACAAGTAACGTAGCTTTTAGCCAATACCTTCTTGGCTGGTGCTTAGGGATTTAATGAAATCTTGTCTCAGTTCGAAAAAGTTTAAGGATCGATGAGGCCTATATCTACAATTGCAGCTTTCCAAGAGGTTATTGTTAATTGTTACTTATCTAATTTGGGTATGTTGGCTCCACATTTAGTTGGGATAATAGAATATCTAGATCTAGTTTTATAAATAAGCATTTGAATTGCAGGGTGGCTTCAAAACCTTGGTTTCAGAGATTTACTTCCACTCAGTTGAATTATATGGATAATACTATATCAGACCATTTGCCTATTTTACTTGATTTAGGGAAAAGAAACTCCTCTAAAAAAGAAGGCTCATTTTAGATTTGAGACTATAAAGACTAGGGAACCCAGTTCCGCAGGAATTATAAAATCAAAATGGAAAATGAGTTCTTCTTAGGCTAGCTTCGTCTCGAATTGTGTTTCAGGGCCATGGAAATAGAGTAAATTAGTCTTTGGAAACCTGAAGAAGAAGCAGAATAATATGGTAAAGTAACTAAAAATTTTGGGTTCTTATAAATATGCTAACTCAGTTCAAATAAGACAGCATATTAAAAGCAAATTGGCGAAAGTTAATATTAGTGAAAAGATGTTGTGGAGATAGAGATCTCAAATTCAATGGCTTAAAAAGGGAGATTGAAATATAAAATACTTTCATGTTGTGGCTTCAAAACGACATAAAACAAATTTCATTGAAAGTCTAGTTGATTGTCAGGGTATGGAGTTAAAAGGGAAGAATACGGAGAACCATGTCATTGATTTCTACTCTGATCTATTCAAGTTTAAAGTTCTTGTTGTCTGCCTAAATGATTTAAGTTTCATTCTGAGAAAGGTGAATGAAGAAATGAATTCCTTCTTGGATCAACCTTTCATTGCATATGAGGTTGTAAGGGCGGTAAAAATAATGCATCCATCTAAAGCTTTGAGACCCGGTGGTCTACCATCATTCTTTCGGTAGTATTGGGATTAGGCAAGGTCTAATGGGGTAAGGATAGTACTATCTATTTTGGGTGGTAGTGATATGTTATAGAGTTTTAATCATACCTACATTTGTGTTATTCCTAAAGTGAAAGGGCCAAAGTTCATTACTGAATATAGGCTGATTAGCTTATGCAGTGTGGTATGTAAAATTGCTACCAAAATGTTGGCAAATAGATTGAAAAATATTCTTTATACAATAATTGATGAGTCTCATAGTGTTTTTGTCCTAGAAAGATTGATAATAAGAAATATTTTAGGGGCTTTTGAAGCTTTTCACCATATGAGAGTTAGTGGGAAAAGCAACCAAAAGTATATATCATTAAAATTATATACGACAACAGCGTATGACAAAGTTGAATGACCTTTCCTTCAAGCCATAATGGTGAAGTTGGGATTCTCTAATAAATGGATCTCTACAGTCATGTGTTTTGTTATGTTTGCATCACATTCGGTGTTACTGAATGGGGAATTGATTTGCAATTTCTCCCCCTCAAGAAGGATTAGACAAGGTGATCTTTTTTTCCTTATCTTTTTTTTCTATATTCTGAAGGGTTATCTGACTTGATTAATAAAGCAGTGAGTAAGAAATAGTTGCATGGGATGCAGATTATATGGATGCTCTTTATATTTCACATTTCTGTTTAGGAATGACTAGTTACTATTTTTGAGATTTACTTTTGTTGAGGCAAAAACAATTATATCAGTACTTCAACGGTATGAATATTTATCTAGTCAAAAAATTAATCTTAGAAAATCTGAAATCTTATTTGGTTCAAATGTCAGTAATCACTTTCAAGAAGACTTGATATCCTTACTTTTAAAATATGATCTCTACCTTGGTTTTCCAACGGCGGTCCAGTGTTCCAAACCATCAATTTTTAGTAGAATTAAGGATAAAGTATGGAAGAAAATTCAGGGTGGAATGAGACATTGCTTTCACGGGCAAGGAATGAATTACTTATTAAAGTCATTGCTCAAGGTATTTTGACCTATATTATGCAGTGTTTTTTACTGCCATCTAATCTTTACCAATATATTAAAAATTTAATTTGCAGGTATTGGTGGGGACAATCATATGAGAAAAGGAAGATTCATGTAAATCCAAGGATTTAGAGATTTTGAGGCTTTTAACATAGCCCTTCTAGCTAAACAAGGCTTACGATTGGTAATAAATCCTACCTCTTATTACAAAAGTACACAAAGCCAAGTACAATTCTGATGTTGATCTTCTTAGGGTTGGTTTGGGCTTCAATCCGAGCTATATGTGGAGTAACTTAGCAGGCAAGGATATTTTGTTACATGGCCTCCATAAGCAAATGGGAGATGGGAATTCTATTCAGTTGTGGCTTGATAAATGGATCTATCAACCCATCTCGTTTAAAGTAATTATTCCTTGAAATCAGTTACCTTTGGATGCAAAAGTATCATGTTTACTTGATAGAGAGTCTCATTCATGGAATTGGATTTTGATTAATAATATCTCTCTACCCGCTGATATTGAACATATTAAGTTACTTCCTTTGAGCTTTTCGGAAGCAAATGGCTCTCTCATTTGACACTATCATACTAATAGGGACTACATTGTAAAAAGTGGCTATCGCGTTACCTTTTTCCTCCTTTAGTGTATATGATATAAATTTTGGAAGAGGTTGTGGTTATTAAAACATCCTCCAAAACTCTATAACTTTTTGTGGTGTGTTGCACTTAATATTTTGCATGTTAAATATGCTTTACATGGACGATTGCAACACATATCTCCTTGTTTTTGTGATGAGAAGGAGACGGCAATTCATTTATTTAGGGATTGCATGCTGGTGATAGGAATATGACAGTAAATAGATCTATCACAGGTACGTCATCTTAGTGGAGTTAATTTCATAGAGTGGTCAAACTAAATTCTTACTTTTTTTTGCTAGAAAAGATGTATAAATTTTGTTTCTTATCTTATAATGTTTGGCATTATCAAAACAAATGTATTCACGATGACATTTTTTAACCCCACTTAAGTAATCAATGAATTAAGGTATTCACATGCTGAATTTTCTGCAATGCTTCAAACATCTAGTAGGGGTATAGTTTGATCTTCTAATGCAGTTTGAAATACATGGTTACCCCTATCATCACATGTTGTTAGAATTGATTTAGATGTAGGCATTTTTTGTGATGACTTGATGTCTTTGGGAGTAGTTTTCAGAGATGAGATGGGCTTGATCTTAGCTTGTGCTTCGAAAGTTGTTCATAGGTTATAGGATCCTTCCACAAGTAAGCCAATGGCTATAGCTTATAGGCTTTACTTGGCTATTGATCTTGGATTCCATAAGGTTATAATGGAGTCAAACTGTAAATATGTTGTTGATAAACTGATTGATGGGATTGCTTCCAAATTAGTGAAAAAGTTTTCTTCTTGCTTTTGGAGTTATGTTCCTTGTGAGGCAAAGAAGGTGGCACACTTTTTGGCAAAAAATACTTTGGCTAAGGCTGTTGAAAAAGAATATCCTTCCTTTTTACTTAATGTTATTGAACTTGATGCTTTACATACATTTTTTTTAGGGAAGATTTTAAGTTGGATGTGAGGAATGAACCTGTTGTTCCAAATTTAGTATGATTTTTCTTTAAGGTCACGTTTAAGTTAAGATATTTTAAAATTTATCCATGAATTGTGAAATTCATAAATTATAAGAATTTTATCATTTGGTTTGAATATGGATTAATAATGTAAGTTCTCTTGCACTCATATTTAATTCAATGACAACAATACATAAATTTAACAATTAATTTTCAATTTTACCTTTTACTAAATATTGATAATTTATTATTTATTAAATATTTTCTAATTTTTTTATCATATTTATATTTAATTATGTAATAATATAATTTAGAATAAATTTTCTAAAAAAAATACAATTGATAAAATTATCATTATTGTCAAATTTGAAATATGTTATAAATTTTTTACTTAAAATTTTATATTAATTCATTTTTATACTATATTTATGAATAAATTAATCCATTAATATTTTTTTCTTTTTGGAAGGAACTCATTAATATTTTTTTAATTGATATTTAAACCAATAGAAATAAAATAATTAAAAATAAAACAAAAAAATTGGCATATATTTTTTGTTGTATTTTTAAGTCTTAAAGATAATTTTAAATTACTATTAATTTATTAGAGATAATTTAGGAATAAAAAAATCATACAACAATTTCGCATAAATAAAAAAAATGGCGGATTTTGGAGTTTCTCAATTAGAAGGTGTAAAATTCAGTCTTTCCAAAATGAGAGATTTTAGTGGATGGAAAATTTTCTAGCAAAACAATTGATTTAATATAAATCTATTGATTATTTTAATTCACTCATTCAAAATCATTCAATCCAAATATAGCCTAAGAGTTTTCTTTTGTGTCTCTTTTCTTGATTATTAAAGGTTTCCTTTAAAAAGAAAAACTTTGCCTTTGAATACCTTCCAACAAAATAGACAAAGTTACTACATATTATTTTATCATATCTTTTTTCCAAATCAGTATTTTTAAAATTAAATTGAAGATTGAACTGATGTTAAGATAAGATATTGATTTAATGGTTTAACCGGATTGAGTTGGGTTTTTGCAATTTCACAAATATAACATCTGTATCTTGGAGGTGAGAAGCTAGTAATTGACAAAGAGATTCCTGACCTGAGTTCCAATTTCTTTTTTCTTTTAGTTTAAAATTAATATTTTCAAAATCTCACTAAATTAATAATCCTTTTAATTGTTCATTGTCCTCCATTGATTGTCTGGTCAAGTCGACACTTTTAATAGGTTATTTCACGCTGCCCTTTGCTATTTCCCTAAGGCCATGTAATCATTGTGTCTTTAAGAGGTTGTTGTCGTGTGTAGTTGTATTGCACTTATGTGTGTTTCTGACAGATGGCTATACATTTCATTTCTTTTTTATGTAGACTAAGAGATTAAATTCATTTCTGGACCCCAGAATTCTAATTTTTTTTATTGAGTTTTTTCTTTTATTTAATAATTTGAAACTTTAAATTATTATTTTCTATATTATTAAGTTTTTTTTAACAGATATAATAAGAGCGTATTTCACTCTCAGCTAAAAGTAACGAGTCGATATTTTATTTTGCAAATTATACATGTACGTTACAAAAACTAATTAAGTTAAATTTTCAAAATTTAATTACTGAAAATAACAAAATCAATCTGTCTAAACCAAACAATGTTTTTCCTTTGCCATAAGATGAATGAATGATGCCAAAAGACTATTGTACCCTACAATTTAATGTAAAAATATTCTTCAATTCATGGTGAATTTTGTGTAAGATATCATATTTAAGGAAAAGTTAAATATATATCCTAATGTTTTGGTTATTTTTCAATTTAGGTCATATACTTTTCTATTTATTATTAATTCAAGCCCTAATTAGGAGTTTGCAATTAGTTGATTCAATTTAAAATTGAACCAAATTTATATAAATCAACCTAGATATATATAGAACAACTATTTTGAACCAAACTAAAACATTATGATTTAATTTGATTCGGTTTAATCAATTTTATGGACTAAATAATTAATTACCATAATAATAATTATCACCACATTTTATTAATTATAATAGATTAAAATCAATTATCATAAATTTTATTAATTAACATAAATTAAAAAACAATAAACATAACTTTATATATTATTATTTTTAAATTATAATCAAATAATATAATTTTATCAATTACCATAAATTAAAATAAAATAATATATATTGCAGTAAATTGTAATAACTCATTATTTTATCTACTAATATAATTATTATAAATTAAAATTAATTACCATAACTTTTTAAATTACCATAAACTAAAATCAATTTTCACAATTTTGTTAATTAGAATAAACTAAAATCAATTATCATAACTTCATTAATTACCATAAATTAAATTAAAATAAATTATTATAATTCATGATTTTATCAATTGTATATCATAAATCAAAATTAATTACTATAAACTCTATTTTCTTTTATTCTATCTAAAAACTAAAATTAATCACTATAAAATTTATAAAATATATATATGTATATGATTTAATAAATTTTTTTAACATTTTCAACTGAACCAAACTAGATAAATCGAGTTTTTATATACAACCAAACCAAACAAATTCAATTCAATTTAGTTTGGTTTAGTCTTATATTTCGGTTCCATTTTATCCATTTTAAGAATAACATGTGGCCCTTTGTTAATAATTATAGAGTCTCCATTGCCACTCAAGTCCAAATCCAGTTTTTTAAGAAACAAAACACTTGTTACATATTTTTTATGAAAAGTTGACAAGAATATGTTATTGAGATCTATATTTCAGTGCTTCTTTCTCTCCCTCTTCTATCATTATCTCTTTTTACCTTCTCAACTTTCTATCCATTTTCTACCTCTGTTTTTTCATATGCAATAGACTATAAGAATGTGGATCCTGGTAGCATATTTACGCTAAAAATAGAAAATATAGATTAGATAGAGATGAAAACTCGGTGTTTGATTCATGAAAAAATAGGGTGTGAATGAAAATGAAAATAAGTGATTTTTATTGTTAATATTTGATTAGAAAAAAATAAAATGTAGCGAAAATGAGATTTTTCCATTAATGAGAATTGCTATTTTTTCTCTCTCTAGAGAATAAATATTTCATTCTCATGAGAATAAAGTCAAACCAACTAAAAAATAGTAAAACTTACTATTTTTTTATAAATCATGAGTTATATACATAAACTCACATATTTTTTAATATATTTGAAATTCAATTTTTATCTACAAACAATTACCTTTTTTATCTTTATAAATATTTTTTTTGCATTTATCTTTATTTTTATTTTAAATGTAGATCTGAATGTACAATTTAATATTAAATTTCAATAAAAATGTAGATTAGACTAGGATTTTTATAAAAACAATGTACTTTTTTAATTTTTATTTTAATTGTAGTTTTTAATGTTTAATTATTAATACATGTAAAATTGATTAACAATGATAATTTCATATTTGTAATTATTTTTTAATAAATTATAATTTTTTCCAATTATTATAATTTTTAAAATATTAAAAATAAATATAAACACATGAAATTGATTTTCATTTTTATTCTAATATTTAACCAAATATATGCAACTGAAATTTCATTTTCATTTATTAATAAATAAAAATAAAGCAAATAATATACTAAAATCAATCATTCTCATTTATATTTCCCTTCATTCTCATTTTCATTCCTGCCCTTGAACCCAACGGGTCTTAAGATGTAGATCCTAATAATATGTTCACTTCAAATTTTCATCCAAAAATAGATATAACACTAATACCGAGCTATATTGAAACAATTTGTAAAAATCAGGGTTTGAATTGATAAAAAAAAGATTTTAAAATTAGAAAAAAAAACACTCAAACATTAAGATAATCCTATAATTTTTATTCTATTAAATATAATTAATAAACTTACGAATTTATAAACTTATTCATAAATTAATTATTACATACAGTACAGTTAATTAGATAATAACTTTCCTCCTGTAAGTATTTTACCTTTGGAAGTCCTACCACTTGATCATAAGTAAGAAAATACATATATAGGTTGAGATATTATAACATCCAAAATATATTTGATGATGGCCAACACCACAACTTGTTACTATTGCATTCCCATCAATCTTAAATCCTGAGGAGGAGGGTTTTTCTTTTTCTTCTGCAGATTTGGCCTTGTATTTTAATGGGTATTCGGATTTCTTTTCCATTCAAGTCATAAAGAACAAAATTTTTTAAAAAAGGTATTAATTGCACAAAATAAATTTACAAATAATTTAGAAACTATAATGTACTTTCGATTTAAAATTAAATCAACAATAGTTGATGAGATAAACGCTAAAAGTAATTTAATGTGGTATATTAATTGTATATCATAGTCATCGTCCTCATCATTATTATTACAATTATAAATTAAGAAAAAAATTGAACTTAATAAATACAACAAGCATAATTCAAGTGTCAAAAAATATATAGGGGGTATTTGTAAGAAAAAAGAAAAACAAAATCTTAACAACCATGACATGAGCCAATGTAATCACCTAATAGTAATCATTTCTCGTTGTTGGTTGACTATTGACCCAATGCTGCGAGCCTCCGGGTCAATGAATTTTCCAAATCAATATAGAAAATGGTAAAACTCCATTGTTTTTTTTTAATTATTTGAAAATTGAAGTTTACCTAATTCTTTCATAAGTGGATGAATCATGTGAAAGGTGAAATTGCTCCTCTCCTTCTCATATTGGTCTTGAATCCAAAAAAAAAAGTTGATAATTGATTACCATTAATTATGTCTTTTATAATAAATATATATATTATATTATATGAGGCACTATATTGGCTTTTCCCAGAAAATGCAGCCAAGAAAGATTGGGGAAAATGTTTCTTAACAACCACAAACCGTTTTTCATACATTAAATAAATAGAATATATATATATATATATATGATAAAATTGATTATTAGCTATCCAAATGAT